>OY728156.1:1868870038-1870262231 GCA_963277665.1 Viscum album
CATTTTAAAATACAATGATAACTATATATGTGGATGTTAGACCATGAACATTCCATGTAAATAGGTTGTAGTTCGTGTATCTTGTGACCCTTTGAGATATTTTTATTCTCTTAGACCTGGGTCATAGATAGGGAAGTTGGTTGATTTATGATTATAGGAAGGCTTCATAATTGTATTGTTTACCACTTTCCATAACTATTTTAATGATCTATTTTAAATTATTTTCTAAGGTGTGATCATTGTAATTTTATAGTCAATCCACCATGGAGTCTTCATGTCTTATTCCAAGAGAGTGGTGATGAGCACAATCTAAATGTGGGGGACCCTAACCTACATGTATAGCCTCCTTTCATTCTCCTAGAGGCACCTCATGTTAATCCTCCACTAGGAGATGAGGCTCAGGTCATGGATAGTTTTCTCAGTTTTATAAAATCTATTCAGTGTTTTCACTAGTCTACGAAGACCATGGTAGATCTAACAAATGAAATTTAGAAACAGAATCACCCACCATTTTAGGCGATGTTGTACCTCATGCTACAACATCATGGTTATAAGCCAAGGTGTTTATCTTTGATCATTTTTATATTCCCTTAGAGAGGAGGATCATTCTAAATGGCTCTATGTTACATGAGTCCTCCATGATTTGGTGGGATTTCATTTCTTAGTCCGAGCGACACCAAGGATTTTTGAAGGATTTCATCCAGTCATCTTTCAATGACTCATTCCACCTATAGACTGGGATTTCATATAGCTCCAGGGAGTTCATGCATCATCAGTAGGTCACTATGATACTTCATTAGTTTTCTGTTTGCTTCACCTAGCTCCGCTGTTTCAATACAACATTTACCAGTGATGAGATGATGACTACAATGTTTTTTGAGTATTCTCTTGGAAAATTTTCCAAATTTTAGTTTATTGTATTATTTTTGACTATCATGAAATAAACAGTGAATCAATAACATATTAGGGAATGAAAAATCAATTAGGATGGGCATATGATCCATGGAGGTTATGTTCTATTATAGGGAGATGGTTCTTTTAGAAGTAAGTTGTTTCATTTTGAAGTTGTACACTAGGGATGTTCCATTGTGGTGACACGAAATGGTAGCTCTATATTGTGTCACCAGTGTGGAATGATATGCCATAAGCATATTCAGGGCATGACGAACCTGATCAAACTACCTATATTGCAATAATATTGGTCACAATTAATATTTCTTCAATTCGTTTCCACTAGAATCTAGTTGTAGGGGATTTGTACAACAAAATCTACCTGGTACAGGATCTACGACACCAAGTCATGATGTGACTTTTTCATCTCCAAACTAATTAGGGTGGGGAGGTAGTAGTCATGGAAAATGTATTCAATCCATAGAACATCTCCTTTGTAAGAGTGGCTCTTCTAAGGCTAGTCAACCAGTATCTTAGGGCCAAGGTACATGCCATCTGTTAGTAGTGCAACCAGTACAAGTGGAGCAGAGTTCTGGGCCATCTATGGATAGAGGTGCTATTCTAATATCTTCTATATTATATTATTATAAAATTGAAATATTTTTATTGAACTCATTTATAAATGAGTCAATTTTTAATGTCTTGGACTTTGTATTGAGTACATTTGTGGAATCATGTGTCTCGACACTCAGTTAGGGCTCAGAACAGAGGTAATATGTTAGTATCCATAGTCCCCCTTGAGATTTGTTGTTTTTATTTCTTGTAGTGTTTATTCATCCTCGAGTTGATCATATTTGACATCATCTATGTTTGGACTAGAATCTACATTATCATGGCTTAGAAAATTTCTATTATTTTAGAGTTTCATTTCTGTCACCCAAGACAATTTCATAAATTCATAAAGGAGAATGGAATATCAGTGAAGACCAAGAAGGACCCAAAAGAACTCACCTTGGATGGGTGAAAAATTAGTTATCGAGTCAATTTATAATTGATCATAGAATGTAGTTAGTATAGTTTTTTCCTGTAGTTGATTGGTTCAGGGACATATTCCCGGAAGATTTATCTATCTTACCTCTTGAGAGAGTGGCCAAGTTCACTATAAATTTAGTTCTTTGTGAAACAAAACTATCCATTCCCCCATATAGGATGG
This sequence comes from Viscum album, assembly GCA_963277665.1. Classification (NCBI taxonomy): domain Eukaryota; kingdom Viridiplantae; phylum Streptophyta; class Magnoliopsida; order Santalales; family Viscaceae; genus Viscum; species Viscum album. The sequence goes on from OY728156.1 coordinate 1,868,872,143, forward strand.
AACCTATAGAACTCCATCAGCTAATAAATCACCATGAAGACATGATGTTAAAAAGGTTATCAGGCCTATCACTTCAACATGTGGCTCAAAGATCCATTATTCTAAAACGTTATATGGAAGCCTTCAACTGAGAGTTTATTGTAGAGTGTTTATATAGATCTTGGTGAATAAACATAATCCACATTCTCATATAGATTTCCTCTTCATCCATCTCCAAGGAGAAAAAAATTTCAACAAGATTGATCTGAGGTCTGGATATCATAAGATGCATTTGAGACAAGGAGAAACATCTTGAATAACATTACAGAGAATGTATGGATATTAAAAGTACCTTGTAATGCTTTTTAGTTTGATGAATGTTCCATAAGTTTTTATGTATATGATGAACCATATTTTTCACCCGTATCTTTATTCCATTGTGGTTTTCTAATAGAATAATACACAGTGTATTCTCTCACTAAACTCGACCATTAAACCCATCTTGTGATCATGATGATTACATTGAGAGAGAATAATTATTATGTGAATCTTGGAAAATGACACTTTTTTTAATTCCCCAACCCTAGTTTCCCAGAGTCGGTGCATTATTACATAACATTGGCATGATCCAAAAAATCAAGTATCGAATGACCGATTAGTTTAGTAGCATTGAAAACACTAGATACATTCATAAATATTACATTACATCATAATGTAAAAAACTACAATAACATTTTCTCCATAGTCCACACTCATATCCCCTCAGACTATCCTTGTATGTCAGTAATAAAATACTTCTTCACATCTTGGGAAAAATAAATCATAGAAAGGGGTGAGCTCAGATGCTTAGTCCGGATCGCGATATAGTGGAAACTTTGATAAATAAGCATAAACATTTAAGGCAATGTATAACTAAAACAAAATCCTTTTAAACTTTAACTTCAGCATAATATGGAAAAAATAAAACGAAGTAATGTCATTTACATATTCACATGGATATTATACTAGTCGAATAATCACATTCAATATCAATAACCATGTTCATAATGATGGAATGCATAATGCCAGACTATCATAACCACATAGTCAATGCCTTGTGCCTAGACTACAAATAATATTTTTTCAAGGCCTTGTGCCAAGACACTAGTTTGCCTCATGAGACCTGCTAATGCATCAAGGATTTATAGCGGGCTCCACCCTTCACTTAATAAGTCCAATTCATTCCTCATATGAACAGGTTTAAACATAACATAAACATTCGTATTAAAACTAGCATACGAAATGTCATTACATTCTCCATACACCATGAATGGTATAATAATAATATATCCACATCAAACCATATCACAAAATCTTCAATACAATATGGAAGTTTAGTATCATATAAAATAAACTTCCAATAAGCCTAAAATCTATCATAGGATGTTGACATAGATGAAATCAAAACTATTTGAGAGAAATATCTCTTTTTTGAAATAATTTAAAAGTCCCATAATTATAAAATATAAAATTAACTTTGAAAATACTCTTATAATATTGTAAGGGAATCTTCGACAATTTTATAACAGAGTAAAATATATGCACTCGCCGTATAAGTTAAAAAGACATTTTTACCTTAATTGTGTCGAAATGGTTAAAAAGGGCCTTGTTTGGAAAACAACGGAAAGATTCCTTTGTAAACATATTATAATAAGTCAAATAGGGTTATAAATTACTTTAACCCATAATCTATAAAATATTAAGAATGTTTTGAAATACATTTTTAAGAAACATCGATGTGGATGAGAAACAGGCCCCAGAAGAAACTTATGTAAAAACAACCATTGATAATAAAGAGATTGTTAAATTAACACTTACCTTGCAATTTTCCTTCGTATAGGGTAGGTTAACCACCTTTATGATAGTAAAATAATTGTTATTAAATTATACAATGATCATACACATTAATATGATATCATATATGATTTTTTTAACATTATTTTGTTAATAATATCTTAGTATTATCGTTGTTTAGGGTGTTAACGGATTTGTTTTTTTATATTATTTGTTATTTGAGTAATATTTGTTATGGATGGGATGTATCTTATTCATATCCATAATGATACCAAGTATTTAAAAATTATTTTTAATCATCTAATGAAAATTAGTCTTAAATGGATTTGATGGGGAATGAATCCCCTCGCGTTCGTGGAGACAGTAATCCGTACGTACGCACGTGATACAATATCATTATTTTGATATTAAAATAATATATAATTGGATGGTATATCATATATAAAGAATAATTATCATGATATATTTATTATTTACATGAATTACACATCATTATTATACCCATCCAAATAATAATTTATTGAATAACAATTACACCACGACGTGGAGACGGTAAGTCGTACGTACGTACGTATGGTGACAAGTTATTCAAAGGATGGATAGAATAATGAATTTTGTTGTACCATATTTATAATAACATCACAGTTTATAGAAGATACTAGAGTTATTATTTTAAAATGGAAACAAAAAAGAAAAAGGAAGTGTAAGAAAAAAAGGAACTTGAAAGAGGCGGTGGGATATTTACCTTTTCTTCGAGTTCTTCCTTTTCATTTGATCAAAAGGGCTCCATAGGTTGGATTTATGACTAAAGTAAGGCCTCTAGGATGAAGGTAGGATAGTTGAGAGGGTAAATGGGTAGATTTTGGAGGATCCAAATGGATTTGAAGGCGTGAATTAGATATAAGGGGGAGTTCCCTATTATAAGAGGGGTGAGGGGCACCTTAGGAAAAGTAAAAAATATTTTTTTATAATAAAATAATTTTCGGTTTTTAATGGATGGATGATGTATTATTTAAATACTAAGTGATTATGGTTCCAAACCCAATCAAATAATAGGTTTTATAAATATTTGGGTCACTATATTAACTTTACCTTTTAAATTTAACTCTTCGTGAAATAGTTTGACATTTACCATGTCTCTTTGTATTTTTATATTATATGGTAAATAAACATACTATATACTTCCAAGAGAACCCCAATTGGTTAATTAATAAAACACCAATCATTATATATGTTTTTTTAATGATCCTTAGATTTTTAGAAATAAAATATCAATTAATAATAAAATATTTTTTTAAAAAACTCTTTCGTGACAATTTTTGACACTATTTGGTATTTTGTTTTTTTCTAAATTCATAGCTGCATTATTAATTCACAAACAATTCATCTAACCAACCATAATGTGAAATATTAACCTATAAAATTAGTTTAATTCATAAAAAGTCTCAAATTAAATTTATTTGGATACTTATAATATCAATTATTTTAATATTACATTAATTAGGTAATTACTGCATCACCATTGTTTTGTAAATAAAACAACTTATTTAATGTCTAAAAAATATAAATAAAATACCATTATGTATTAAATATTCCTATACTTATAATTAATATTAATAATTGAATTTATATTATGTATAACACTATATTAAAATGCTTTAGTTATTAAACGTTGATTTTAACTCTTTTAACGCTTCTTTGAATTAAATAATAATAAATGTCCTAATTTAATCCAAGTGGACCAAATAGGATAATATTTTATTAATAAGGTTTTTTTGGGTCTAATTATACATAGACAATAGAATTAGAACATGTCCTATGGTGATAATAATATCATTTTTACCCTTAATTACCCTATTTACTTTTAACCGTGGTAAATAAGAGTAAAAAGTAACTATTCACCACTGTTACTCCGTGATATTAACAGTGTCTATAATGCACTGACCCCTGTTACCCAGAGTTGGTGCATTATTACATAACATTGTCATGATCCTAAGGAATCACGTCCCGATGGACCGATCAGTTTAGTAGCCTTGGAAACACTAGATATATTCATAAGTCTTACATTACATCATAAAAATGAAAACTACTACAACATAGTCTCCATAGTCCACACTCATATCCCCACATACTTTCCCTGAAGTTCATTCATAAATTACTTCTTCACATCCTGGGAAAAATAAAACATTGAAAGGGGTGATCTCAAATGCTCAGTAAGGATAACAATATAGCGGAAACTTTCATAGATAAACATAAACATTTAAGGCAATGTATAACTAAAACAAAATCCTTTTAAACATGAACATCAGCACAATATGGAAAAGATAAAAATAAAATAATTTCATTTACTTACTCGCATGGATATTATACTAGTCTAATAATCACATGCAATATCAATAACTACTTTCATAATGATGGAATGCATAATGCCAGACTATCATCACCACGTAGCCAAGGCCTCGTGCAAAGGCTACAAATAAGATTCTATCAGGGCCACGTGCCAAGACACTAGTTTGTCTCATGAGTCCTACCAATGCATCGAGGAGCTATAGCGGGCTCCACTCGTCACTTATTAAGTCTAATGCATTCCTCATATAAACAGGTTTAAACATAACATAAACATTCATATTCAAACTAGCATAGGAAATGTCAATACTTTCTCCATAAACCATGAATGATATAAAAATAACACATCCACAGTCAAACATATCAAAAAAACTTCAATACAATATGGAATTTTTGTATCATAACAAATCAACTGCAAATAAGCTTAAAATCCATCAAAGGATGTTGACATAGATGAAATCAAAACTATTTGAGAGAAATATCACTTTTTTTTAAATCATGTAAAAGTAACATAATTATAAAATAAAACATTCACTTTTAAAATATTCTTATAATATTGTAAGTGAAGCTTCTAAGATTTTAAAATGGCGGAAAATATCCACACCCGCCGTATAATTTAAAAAATGACATTCTTACCTTAATTCTGTCAAAAATGATAAAAAGAACCTTGTTTGGGAAACGATGGAAATATTCCTTTATAAACGTCTTATAAAAAGTAAAACAAGGGTATAAATTAATTTACCCATATTCTTTAAAATATTAAGAATGTTTTGAAATACATTTTTAAGAAACATGGATGTGGATGATAAAGAGGTTCCAGTAGATAATTACGTATAAACAACCTCGGATAATGAAGAGATTGTGAAATAACCCTTACCAATTTGGTAACTTACGAAACATACACCCCATGAAAGAGGTATCATAAAATGAATATGTAAATACACATAAATTAAATTGTATTACATAAATAATACAATTATGGGTAGTACATACACCACACAAACGGTAATAGTGGCAATATGGCATGAATCTCACTGGAATACGGAGTGAGATGAAAACCTCTTACCTTGTACTTTTCCTTGGTTGAGGGTAGGTTAACATCTGTATAATGGTTAAATAATTGTTATTAAATTATACAATAATCTTATACATAAATATCATATCATATATGATCTTTTAATATTTCTTTGTTAATAATATTGTAGTATTATCGTCGTTCCAGGTATTAATTGATTCATTTTCCTTTATATGCTTCGTTATGTAAGCCATGTTTGGTATGGATAGGTTGTATCTTATTCATATAAAAAATAATATCAAGTCCTTCAACATTACTTTCAATAATCAAACGATAATTATTCTTGAATGGAAATGAGGGGGAAATGAATCTCATCATGCTCATGGAGACGGTAATCTGTACGTACGCACGAACGCTACTTCCATTTCATTTTTCATTTTAAAATGAATAAAAACCAAATGATACATAGGTATATAATTATTAAATTCTATTATAATATATTATATTTGTTACTTAAGTTCATTAACACTATCCTGTATACGTTCCATGTATGGTATGAACGAGTCATATCACATTGAGGGGGCGACAGTCCGCACTTTCTCAAATGAAATTATCGTATATATATAAAACAAGAAATGAATAATGGTATGATATAAAATGGGATTACAGAAGCTTATATATAAAATAAATATCATAAATATCATATTTAATTATAGTTCAATCATAATGGCCACCATGAGAGGTGGTAGGAGATAATTGAATAATCATCGCTTCGTGAGGCGTTTGGTTGCCATCCACAGAAACATTATGTTCTTCACCCATTAGACGGATGTGTGTGTAAGTTTAGTTCTAATAATTATAATAACAATATCATAGTATATTTAGGATACTGGTATTGTTACAAAATAAAATAAGAAGAAGAGTTTAGGGCTTGGAGGAGTAAAATAATATAAAAGAAGCTAAGAGAAATCGTTACCTTTAATTTGGGTAACTCCCTTTGGTTTGAACCAAAAAGGACTCTTGAAGGGCCTTCTTCCTAAGGTAAGGCATCTAAGAGGAGTATAGGGATGTAAGGAGATTAATTGGGTAGAGTTTGGACGATCCAAAAGGCTTTAGAGGTGTGAGGAATTGGTTAGAAGTGGTGTCCTTTTATAAGGGGGAGGAGGGTCTCTTTAAGAAAATCTAGAAATATTATTTTATAATAAATTAATATTAGGTTTATAATGGCTCCCAAGTGGATGATTTAATGGTTAAGGTGGGTATGGGTCTAAAACCACTCAACCAATAGAATTTATATAGGTTTGGGTAATTATATTAACCTTATCTTTTAGTTTTAACTCTTAGTTAATTAGTTTGACACATACCATGTCACTTTATATTTTTATATTATATAGTTAATAAAAATACTACATACCTCCAAGAGACCCCCAAGTGGTACATTAATGATACAAATATCATTATATAAGTCTCTTGGATTATCCTTAGATTTTTAGGAATAGAATATAAATTAATAATATAATATTTGTTTTAAAAACTCATTTATGTCAATTTTGACAGTACTCAATAATTGATTTTTGGTAAAGTCGTAAAAACATTATTAATTCGAAACAAATTCATTTAAGAAATCCTAACATGTCATATTAACTATTATAATTCTTTTATGTTATCAAAACTTTCAAATTATATTTATTTTAACATTTATAATATCAATTATTTGATTCGTTCATTAATAAGGAAAATACTACATCATTATTGTGTCATATATATTTTATGTTTTTCAATGTCTAATAATTATAAATAAAATACCATTATGTAGGAAATATTTTTATATTTCTAATTAATATTTATAGTCGAAAATAAAACATACATAACCCTTGGTAAAAATTGTTTTGCTAAAAGATATATGCTTATGTCATTTTTGTATTTATTTTAACTTAATTAATATAAAGTGTCATTATCACTTACAAGTGGATCCATGGGGTCCCAAAATCGACCTAAAGGTGCCCATGGTGGGATATGTATCAACCAATATAGTTAAGACATGTTTTAAGGTAATTTATCATTATTATAATATTATTTTTTTACCCTTATTTACCGGATTTACCCTTTAACCATGGTAAATAAAATATTTACCGAAGTAATTATTCAAAATGTCTAAAAATAAAAGTTACCTATTTACACAATTTGGACATCCTGATTCCAAATATGGAATCCATTTTTCCAAATTCGAAACACATAAGTGGTAGAAATTAATTTAAAAATAATTCTCGTTGTCAAAACAAAAAGCGTGTTTTTAAGATATAATAACTATGAAAAGACTGCTACTTGTTTATGTCCAGTTTAATTGTGAAATTATGTCCAATGACAAAAATTGTATTAAATGGTAAAAATATATTCTAAATATTCTTTTAAACCACTCAAATTCATAATTTATCACCACTAATTATTTCGATTAAAAAAGTTGTTTTTAATAAAAATTTAGTAATTTTCACTATTCATCAAAATATAAAAGTTATCCGAAAAGTACCAAAATTTCACCCTAGAATAAATTTGATATTCCAAATCCAAAAAAAAGTCCATTTTGAGGGATAAAATTTATAAAATTTTAAAAATTAGGTATTACTATTCATAACGGCTAGTTCGATTTGTTGTGGTGTGTGTTAGAACTCGAAGTTGCGTACAACACACGCTACTGTATTATTCAAAGAGAAGAGTACCGAGGTTTCTTGGGGTGTTACATTTGAAATTTTAGATTTCCCCATTCTAAAGTATAAATTTATTTAGTCAAATTGAATATATAAAAGTGTAAAAGTATTTGATTTAAAAAGGGTTCACCATTAAAAGTTTCTAAAAGTGGATTTTTTGAAAAAATACTCCTTTTATCTGAAAAAAAAATGAATTTGTTCTTTCATTATGTCTAAGAAACTCATAATATGGATTCTAAAATTATAAGGATTATATAATGTTCAAAATTCAGTTAATACTATTCATAACCTTTTTTTAATGGCTAGTTTGGTAAGTCATGGTGCGCTTGAACTCGGTGTTGCGTGTAGTGCAAGTTATTGAATTATTTTGAAGAAATAACGCACTATGAAATTTTGGGGTGTTACATTATCCCCTCCTTCAATAAATTACATAATTTCAATTTGAAACTGTTATTCGAAAATAAAAGGTTGAAAATAGAACATATCTTTGTGGGAAAACCCACATCGGAAATTGGGTTAATAAAATTTAGTCTTAATATGAAGAAAATGGAAATGAAAGGGTCACCACCAAATTATGATCTCGATTAGGAAAACATTGGTGACAATTAGAGACATATAATTGGAATAAAAATTTAAATCTTTATATGTAGTGATTGAGGTCATCAATAATAAACAAGTGTAAAATTGAGGGCCTTAAATTCATCAATCTATGATGATTTAAAATACCATAAGTTCAACAAACCATATGGTATTAGGATAGAACATTTTTTGTTTTAAGATCCCTTCATTAAAGTATAAGAATTAATTTCTTAATTGAATAAGAGAATAAGAAAAATAAATACTTGACAAGTAGAGTCTCATCCTTTAACTAAGTTCTACCACAAACTCATCTTTCACTCTAAAAGATAATAGAACTCAAAAATAATATTCTATTTATCCTATTCGTATAGGGTTTAAAAAAATGAATTTATAATTCATCTAGAATAACCATTAAAAAGAGACATTATTCAATCTAGTACATCACATGGGTCAGTGGTAGGTGATACACCCTTGTCACCCTTCGGTTGTGGGTTCAAGTCTCGCGGCCTTGCCTGATGCAACGGGTTTTCACCCAACCCCCGGGTAGCCTTTTTTATGGAAATCAAAAAATAATCTCAAATTGGACTTATACAAAATACTTCTATCCAAACTCACAGTCCAAAATTTATAAGGCAGGTAAACACAATGAAGATCCTTTTTTTGCACGTAATATCATGTGAACACCTTCATCATTTATTCTTTTGAAACATTGCAACATCCTGAAATACCATAAAACCTTATTGATTATGTTCATGATCCCTTATTACATATAGAATACTGGATATACTCATTCTATCCAAAAATGTTGTAAACTCCAACAATGATGGAATATTCAAATCATTAATCAGTTTCAAGGTAATCAAGAATATCCAATATAATTTATCCAAATCAATCATGTATTATTCTAAAATTACTACCTCAGTATCAGAACAATATTATGGTTTATCTTTCTATCAACCATATATTTTTTAAAAATTTATCACGCTATTGAGTCACTTTTCTTTGTTCCACACAATCTCAAGTCCTTAATGAAATAGTACTGCAATACAATCCTTATTTATTGACACTACATCATTGACACAACACTTAAATGAAATAATTCCAAAACAACAACATATCAACACTAGTCATTCCTCTTCATCTATGGTAGTATCATTACATGATTATTTTCCAATATCATCATTTGTGGCATAGTCTGATGAATGAGACATTGGTTCGCATAGTGTCCCAACTCCTTGTAGATGAAGCATTATACATTTGAAACCTTTTTCTTACCCTTGCAGTCACGTATAAGTTGTCTTTTTTCTCCACACTTATAACAAACTCTCATTCCCTTCGGGAAAGTTTCAGGGTTTTTCTTCCCACAGTTATCACATATGGGAAAATTATTCTTTTCCCTCTTCCCTTTATCCTTCATTCTCTCTTCCATCCTTTTCTTCTCTTGCTTCCCTTCAAATCCATAGGACTAAAAGAACTATTTACATATCTTATCAGAACATGATACTATTTCTTTATATGATGATAAGACGTGGGAGACTATTTCCCTTCTAAATGATGCATTAATACCATGAAAGATATGATCCTTATGACTCATTGAATCATGCGTATTGCTGGAGTTCTCATTCCTTCTACTGGGCACCATTTCTAAAAAATGGAATACACTGTAGAGACCCAAAGCATGGCGTACATGTACATTACATTACTTTAGCGGAATACTTAATACATAACAAAAAAACAGACACACAAGGACTGTAATAGTTTAGTGTCTTTGGAAACTTGGAACGTAATCTTATAATCGTGGTAAAAGATCTTCAACATCTCCCATAATGATCTTTCCCTTTTTTATTACCTAAAACCTTTCTCTATATCATGGGGAAAAGAAAACATGAAAAGGGTGAGCTCAAATGCTCAGTAATGGTAAGCATGGATAAAATAAAACATACCACATACATTTGAACTTAAAAACATGAACAAAATGTTTAAACATCAAAAGCATGAGAAATGACATAAAACATGGAAGTACGTAAGGCATAGATCATAAAGAAACATTAAGAATGATAAAATATCATGGGAATAAAACATGTAATTGTGGCATCCATTAAGCACATGTAATTATTTCCATAGTATCAAAGGCATTACTTCCAAGACCATCTTAGTGGACAAAGTCCCTTTCTGAATCGACTTCACCCCTCGTTCCAGTCCAGTAATACTGAACCAGATTAACTTACCATTCTAGCCATGTCTATCTCATGAGATATAAATCTTTACCCAATGCATTGGAGGGAGATATAGGTCCCACCCATCTCATAATTAAATCATTCTTACTTGTGCCACAAAATAAACTTAAAACATTCATCATAACCCAAAGAATATAATGGGTTTCATAAACATCATTCCATCATAACATAATCCATATAAAACAAATGGATATCATTTCATCATATGAAAAGTGAAACCATGTAAATCATATAGACATTATACTTGAAACATACACATATGAAATAATGTCATCTTAGGTGGAAAATGGTTTTGATAAAACACTTGAAATGAATTCTTCAGGAAAATATCCTTCCATCTGCATAATCATTGTCTTTTTACAAAATTTCATGAAATCATAATAGAAAAAGATTTTTTTGAAAATAGTCATGAAATATTATGGAGGAGGCTTATTAAAAATAAGGCTTTATAAAACCATAAAAATTCATTCGTGCCGTATAAGTTAAAAAAACATTCTTCTCGTACTTTTGCCGGAAAAGTCAAAAAGTACCTCGTAATATAATGATTCCATACATACCATGTAGTAAAAGTAAAAAATGGGTAAAAAGGACTTTAAACATACATTAAAACACTTTTATAAAACATGTACATGGATGATGGAAATAACCCTAGTAAATACTTACGAATAAGCAATCTCAGATAAAAATGAGATTTGCAAAATTATCCCTTACCTTAGGTCTGAAATGCTTCGTACGTATCCGAACCTCCTGTATAATGATTTAAATATTGTTATTTACTTATTAAAGAATCATATTAATTGTTATGATATCATATATGGTTCACTTATGACTTTATATTACCCGTTCTTTTGTAAATTCCATGTTAAAGAGTGTTTTGGGTAAAATCGTTTCATTTGTCGTCCGTGTTTTCACTTGTAATTATTCACATGATTACTTAGATCATGATTACTTACATCAAGAATTTAAAACATGATTTATAACATATATCCAGAATATACATATATATAATAGATCGATAAATGGAATGAAATACACCATTCATGGAGACGGTAGGCCGTACGTACGCATGAACGATGTTTTCGTTTCCTCGTTGAATTGAGTGGAATTAATTGGATGACATACATATATATATACATAAATCCAGTATCATTATTATGTCTTATTTTTCATGATTACTTTATATATATACTTTATAATCGTTTATGAATGGTTAATCATTGAGAATGAATCACATCGCGTCGTGGAGACGGTATTCCGTACGTACGCACGAGCGATGATATCGTTCCCATGATCGTGGAATTTTATTCAAGTTTATATATACTATTACAGAATCAATATCACTTTACAATAATCATATATAGTTATTATTTACACCATTATACCCATCCAAGTAAGGTGGTGGTGGAAAATAGATTACACCACGGCGTGGAGCCGGTATTCCGTACGTACGCACGCGCGGTGATTTCATTTTCCGTAGGATGGATAGATGGTGAAATAGGGTTGTTTCATACTTATAATAACATATCAGTATATTAGTGATACTTATGTTATTACTTCATAATGAAACAACCTAATAAGAATATGTGGAATAAGAAATAAAGGTGAAAGAATCGGTAACGGAAATTACCTCTTCTTTAAAGCGCCTCTTTGAGACCTCCTCTTAGGGCACTAAAATAGGTCTTTGAAGAAGACCAGGACCTCTAGGATGTTTCTAGGGAAGTGGAGAAGAGAATTGGTCCGGGGTCGGCCGAGCTTTAAGGCTCAAAGTGGTGTGTGTAAGAGAGGGAGGAGGTGCTCTTTTATAAGGGAGGTGACGGGCACCTTTGGAATTCTTAAAAATATTAATTTATAATAAATCTAACCCCACTTAAAAACCACCAAAAATGACTCATATTCGAAGATTATATGAGATAGGGTTGTAATATCATCAACCAATAAAATTTAGACATGTTTGGATCTTATTTTAGACCTTATCATTTTGATTTATCCTTATTTAATCTATTTAAGTTTATTTGTGATAATAAAATTATAATTTTTAAATTATAACAAATAACTACTTATTCGTTGTGAATTTTCCATAATTGTTTACTTTATAAAATTATAGACCATATAAATTTAAATTTATAATTTTTAAATATTTTTGGGATTTTTAAACAATTTTATAATATGTTATTGTTTTAAAATAACAATAGTGTCAATTTTGACACAATTCATTTATTTGAATTTAAATAAAATATATACAGAAGATATGTTCAAACTAAAAGCTTTAATAGATTAATAAATGGTCATATGTACCTATAAAATAAGTGGACCACATTAAATAGTTCATATAATATTTATTTTATTATTTTTAATACCATCTATTTAGTTTATCTCTTAATAAAATAATTACTACAACATTTTTGAATAATTATTTAATATACTGAGTTTTTGTATAAAAATTAAAAATAAAATCCTATGATGAAGATAAATCTATTACATTTCACAATAATACTTTTACTCGAATTTATAATCTTAAAATAATAATATTTAAGTTGTTATATTTATTAAATTATGAAGGTGACAACTTTGGGGTCATTTAAAATAAAATAAAATAAGTGTCATAATCACTTTTATAAGGCTCCAAACGGTTATATATTAGGCCATTGTATGCTTAGGTTGTAGATATACACTACCAATAAGTTTTTTTCAGGTTTGTGGGCCTTTTAAGGGGTATTATTATTTCAATAAATACTATATTACTTATTTTTCACTTAATAAATAATTTCTGTATCATTAATGTATCACCATTAATGACTATTATTTAATCTCTAAAAATTCTAAATAAATTATCATGATGTAGATAATTTTATTTGATTTTTGGAGACTATTCATGTTCGAAGTTTTATGATGTTTATCACTAAATTAAAATTATTATACCTACAGGATTTAAGAGAGTGACATATTGTCACTTTCTTTGGTTTTAATAATAATTAAATTATTTTCATGGTAAAAAGTCCATAAAATGAATCTAATCCGACCCTTAGGTGATATGTGTCTACTTTTATCCATCCAATAAAAATTTTCATGTTTAAGGGTAATTTTATAATATTATATTTACCCTTAATTACCCGATTTACCTTTAACTATGGTAAATAAAATTTTCCGTAGTTACTATTCATAATTCCCAAAAACAAAAAGTAGCTTATTAACATAATTTGGACCCACTGATTCCAAATATGGAATCCATTTTTCCAAATTCAATATAAAAAAGTTGCAGAAATTAAATTAAAATTAATCCCGTAGTCGAAAGAAAACGGGTTTTTCTTTATAACATTGCAAAAGATTGAATTGATTTAACCTACGATTTTAATGTAAAATCAATGCAAATGACATAAATTATATTAAATGGTAAAAATATATTCTATTTAAACTTTAAAACCATTAAATATTATAATTTAACCATATAAATTATTGCGATGAAAAAAGTTTTTTTTAATTAAAATATAGTGTGTTTTTACTATTCATCAAAATACGAAAGTTACCAGAATAATCTGAAAATTTTATTAAAAGTAATTTTTTTTCTTGATTCCAAATAATAATTTTATTTTGTCAAATTGAACTTATAAACATGTCAAAAACTATATTTAAAGTGGGTGCACCATCAAACGGCGGCAAAACTTCATTTTTTGAAAAATACTTATTTTACCCGAAAAAAGTTATATTGTTCTTATACCATGTTCTAGAAAATGTGTAAGATGAATAATAATGTTATAAAATTAAAATTTTAGTTAATACTATTCATAACGTCTAGTTCATAATAATATTATAATAATATATCGTTGTTTAGTAAAACCCGGTATTGCATACAACACACGCTATCGAGGAAGGTCGTGATTGCGTGTAATACAAGCCAAGTCAAGGTTGCGTGTTGTACAAGAATCCTTCGTTGTTTCATATAACATAATCCAACCATATTTCATTTATACATTGAATATATATATATATATATACTCAATGTTGCGTAGAATAACTATTATCAAAATTGTGTGTAACATGATCCAAGAATAGTGTTGCGTATACTGCAAGCTAATACGGTGTTGCGTATAGCGCAATGTAATCTTGGTTTAGCATACAACACAAGACATTAATGAAATTAAAATAATATTTTTCACAAAATCTTGGGGTGTTACATTTTACCCCCCTTAAAATGAATTTCGCCCTCAAAATTCGTCGGGGTTATAAATGGTTTACTACTCGAAAGTTTGTTTAATAGAAACCCTCATCGTAAAAAGGAATACCAAAAAATGGATTTAAAAACTAAAGTATGAAATGTAGCGGTTAACCAAATTAACTAATCACTCGGTTTCCACTTAGGAGAATATAGGTGAAAATATGGATATGGAAGAGAAATCTAACCATCATGTTCTGATGGAGAGTGGTATAGAACATGGCTATGAAAAAACCATCAATCACAAATCCATAGATTTGTGATGATCTAAGGTACCATCTAATTCATCGGATATAAGAGCAATAGGACAACATTTTTGGTTTTCAATATCATTTCCCTAAAGTTGAAAATTTTGAATTAGAAGAAATCTTTTCTTGATTTTGGTACAATCTCACTGTTGTTCGTGCTTTGAACAATTTCCACTTCATCTCTTAATGAAATGAAGTTGAATTTTTTATTCGTGAAGAGTTAGCAGATCATGTGATAGAATTATGGGTCATTCCATATGTTTCAAGAAAAGTTATCAAATATACATAAGTCCATCTATGGTGAGGTTAATCATATGCGATTCCAAAAATGAACTTATACTTCATATATCATACCGCTTAATAAAATAAAAATAGTTTCTACTAACCAGGGACTTCCTATAGGCCAGTGGTAGGCAATAAAGGCCAGTCACACTTTGGTTGTGGGTTCTATTCCCACAGCCTTGTCCAACACGATGGGTTGTCGCCCATCCTGTAGGTTGTCCTTTTTATAAAACTACATTACTATAACATCCCATCAATAATATCGAAAAAAGTTCTATCCTTAAACAATACTAACTTATGTCCAACATAATCCATTCCAATCTTTTGGCTTATCTAAAATACTTCGTTCCATGATCATAGTATAAAGAAAACGATTACTTGAATTGTCATCAACCAATCATTTGAATACCATCATTTATCCCCCATATATCTTGTTGGTCACATTCCAATCATGTATTCTCTTGAAAAATGAATTCCCATTAAACCTTAGTGAAAACATGAATGTTGTTAAATTTTAACACATTCCATATACCAAAATCCCAAAAATTCTATATACTCAAACCATAATATCACTTAGTCCTTATATCAGTCATGAGCTCATGAATACAATCAAACATCTCATTATCTTCTTATCCCTTCATTATGCGCATATCATTTTCTTTCCAAAAATATCTGAATAACCTTTTATGGTTACTGGTACCATTAATCATACACTTTCAAAACTTAAGTAAAGACAACAGTGCAACAATCCTTAGATGTCTCTTTATTCCATAGTACTATGAGATTACTTATACAACATTACACTTGATAAACATGCAATCATTCCACTACCTTCTTAAACCATTGACCGAGATTTAACAATTCTTTCACCCCACAAATCATTTGTAGTCTCTTCATCATCATCAACAAAAATACTACCCATACGACCAGACTAATTCTATTCATGAGACCTTTTCTTAGGGCACTGGTTTGCATAATTCCCGTACATTCCACATTTAAAACATTTAACCATTGTTGATTTCGTATCAATACCATTATCCTCATCCATGGTGTTAACTGAACCTTTTCCTTTGCACTTACTGGCGTTGTGTCCTTCTTTTCCACAACCAAAGCATCTTCGAGTTCCTTTAAAACAATCTCCCCGATGCCTCTTCCCACATGATTTACATGAGGGAAATTGAACTTTCTTTCCTCTATGATCATCATGAAACTCCATCGTTCTCTTATTATCTGAGTCGGGAAACATACCAAAGTTGAGATTATTGATCATATTATGATATTGCTGATTAGGCATAATAATGATGTTTGGACTTCCAAATCCCGTTTCATTTGGTTTCTCATGAAGAATATCATTCCATTGTCCGTCATATCCTCCATTATCATGAATCTTCCTATTTCCAGCCATTTTCTAAAACCCAAAAAAGAATAGTGTGAGAGGCAAAAATCTTGCTAGGGAAAACAACATAGTAATGGGGGAGAACCCTCAATATCTAACATCTTAGGTTAAAATCTATGATCATTATCGTAGTTCTAGGACTATATCCTATACGTATACTTATCCTTAAGGAAATCCCTAGAGATACCTTAGAAATATCTCTAGGGATCTCACTAACGTTTTTGCATCCTAGTTTCCAAAGGTTGACTAAACCTTTCCTCTGACACCAACTGTAGAGACCCGAAGCATGGCGTACATGGACATTACATTACTTTAGCGGAATACTTAATACATAACAAAAAAATAGACACACAAGGACCGTAATAGTTTAGTGTCTTTGGAAACTTGTAACGTAATCTTCTAATCGTGGTAAAAGATCTTCAACATCTCCCATAAAGATATTTCCCCTTTTTTTTCTTACCTAAAACCTTTCTTTGTATCCTGGGGAAAAGAAAACATAAAAAGGGTGATCTCAAATGCTCAGTAAGGGTATGCATGGATAAAATAAAACATACCATATACATTTGAACTTAAAAACAGGAACATAATGTTTAAACATCAAAAGCTTGAGAAATGACATAAAACATGGAAGTACGTAAGGCATAGATCATAAAGAAAAATTAAGAATGATAAAATATAATGGGAATAAAACATGTAATTCTGTCATCCATTAAGCACATGTAATGATTTCCATAGTAGCCAAGGCATTACTTCCAAGACCATCTTAGTGGACAAATTCCCTTTCTGAATCGAGTTCACTCCTCGTTCCAGTCCTGTAATACTGAACCGGATTAACATACCGTTCCAGCCATGTCTATCTCATGAGATATAAATCTTTACCCAATTCATTGGAGGGAGATATAGGTCCCACCAATCTCATAATGAAATCATTCTTACTTGTGCCACAAAATAAACTTAAAACTTTCATCATAACCCAATGAATAAAATGGGTTTCATAAACATCATTCCATCATAACATAATCCATATAAAACAAATGGATATCATTTCATCATAAGAAAAGTGAAACCATGTAAATCATATAGAAATTATACTAGAAACATACACATATGAAATAATGTCATCTTAGATGGAAAATGGTTTTGATAAAATACTTGAAATGAATTCTTGAGGAAAATATCATTTCATCTTCAAAATCATTCTCTTTTTACAAAATGTCATGAAATTCTAAAAGAAAATGATTTTTTTGGAAATATTCATGAAGTATTATAGAGGAGGCTTCATAAAAATAAGGCTTTATAAAACCGTAAAAATCCATTCATTCCGTATAAGTTAAAAAAACATTCTTCTCGTACTTTTTCCGGAAAAGTCAAAAAGTACCTCGTAATAGAAAGATTCCATACATACCATGTAGTAAAAGTCAAAAATGGGTAAAAAGGACTTTAAACATAAATGAAAACACTTTTATAAAACATGGACATGGATGATAGAAATAACCCCAGTAAATACTTACGAATAAGCAATCTCGGATAAAAAGAAGATTTGCAAAATTATCCCTTACCTTAGGTCTGATATGCTTCGTACGTATCCTAACCTCCTGTATAATGCTTTAAATGATGTCGTTGACTTATTACAGAATCATATTAATTTTTATTATATAATATATGAATCACTTATGCCTTTATATTACCCGTTCTTTAGTAAATTCCATGTTAAAGAGCGTTTTGGGTAAAATCGTTTCATTTGTCGTTCGTGCTTTGACTTGTAATTATTCACATGATTACTTAGATCATGATTACATACATTAAGAATGTAAAACATGATTTAAAATATATATCCAGAATATACATATATAAAATAGATCGATAAATTGAATGAAATACACCGTTCATGGAGACGGTAGGCTGTACGTTCGCATGAACGTTGTTTTCGTTTCCTCATTGAATTGAATGGAATTAATTGGATGAAATACATATATATATAAATAAATCTAGTATCATTATTATGTCATATATTTCATTATTATTTATTATATATACTTTATAATCATTTATGAATGGTTAATCATTGATAATAAATCTCATCGCGTCGTGGAGACGGTATTCCGTACGTACGCACGAGCGATGATATCGTTCCCATGATCATGGAATTTTATTGGAGTGTATGTATACTATTACAGAATCAATATCACTTTAAAATAATCATATATAGTTATTATTTACACCATAATTCCAATCCATGTAAGGTGGTGGTGGAAAATAGATTACACCACGGTGTGGAGACGGTATTCCGTACGTACGCATGCGCGGTGATTTTGTTTTCCGTAGGATGGATAGATAGTGAAATAGGGTTTTTTCATACTTATAATAACATATCATTATATGAGTGATACTGATGTTATTACATAATAATTAAACAACCTAAGAAGAAGAAGTGGAAGAAGAAATAAAGGTGAAAGAATCGGTAACCGAAATTACCTCTTCTTTGAAGCGCCTCTTTGAGACCTCCTCTTAGGGCACTAAAATTGGTCTTTGAAGAAGAAAAGAACGTATAAGATGTTTATAGGGAATTGGAGAAGAGAATTGGTCAGGGGTTTTCTGAGCTTGAATGCTCAAAGTGGTGTGTGGAAGAGAGGGAGGAGGTGCCCTTTTATAAGGGAGGAGACGGGCACCTTTGGAATTCTTAAAAATATTAATTTATAATAAATCTTACCCCACTTAAAAACCTCCAAAAATGACTCATATTAGAATATTAGATGATATAGGGTTTTAATATCATCAACCAATCAAATTTATACATGTCTGGATCATATTTTAAACCTTACCATTTTGATTTATCCTTATTTAAACTATTTAAGTTTATTTGTGGTAATAAAATTATAAATTTTAAATTATAACAAATAATTACTTATTCTTTGTGAATTTTCTATAATGTTTTACTTTATAACATTATAGACCATATAAATTTAAATTTATAATTTTTAAATATTTTTGTGATTTTTGAACAATTTTATAATATGTTATTTTTATAAAATAACAATAGTGTCAATTTTGACACTATTCATTTATTTGAATTTAAATAATATATATACAAAAGATATGTTCAAAATAAAATCTTTAATAGATTAATAAAAGGTCATATGTATCTATAAAATAAGTGGACCACATTAAATAGTTCATATAATATTTATTTTATTATTTTTAAAACCATCTATTTAGTTTATCTGTTAATAAAATAATTACTACAACATTTGTGAATAATTATTTAATATACTGGTTTTTTGAATAAAAATTAAAAACAAAATCCAATGATGTAGATAAATCTATTAACTTTCACAATAATACTTTTACTCGAATTTATCATCTTAAAATCACAATATTTAAGTTGTTATATTTATTAAATTATGAAGGTGACAACTTTGGCATCATTTAAAATAAAATAATATAAGTGTCATAATCACTTTTATAAGGCTCCAAACGGTTATATATTAGGTAATTGGATGATTAAGGTGTATATATACACTACCAATAAGTTTTGGTCAGGTTTGTGGGTCTTTACGGGGTATTAGTATTTCAATAAAAACTATATTACTTATTTTTCACTTAATAAATAATTTATGTATCATTAATGTATCACCATTAATGACAATTATTTAATCTCTAAAAATTATAAATAAATTATCATGATGTAGATAATTTTATTTTCTTCTTGGAGACTATTAATGTTCGAAGTTTTATGATGTTTATCACCAAAATAAAATTATTATACCTATAAGATTTAAGAGAGTGACATGTTGTCACATTCTTTGGTTTAAATAATAATTAAATTATTTTCATGGTCAAAAGTCCATAAAATGAATCTAATCCGACCCTTAGGTTATATGGGTCTACTTTTATCAATCAAATAGAATTTTATCATGAGTCATGGTAATTTTATAATATTATATTTACCCTTAATTACCCGATTTACCTTTAACTATGGTAAATAAAATTTACCGTAGTTACTATTCATAATTCCCAAAAATAAAAAGTAGATTATTAACATAATTTGGACCCACGGATTCCAAATATGGATTCCATTTTTCCAAATTCAATATACAAAAGTTGCAGAAATTA
The DNA here is from genome assembly GCA_963277665.1 of Viscum album. Lineage (NCBI taxonomy): Eukaryota > Viridiplantae > Streptophyta > Magnoliopsida > Santalales > Viscaceae > Viscum > Viscum album. Next base: position 1,868,893,086 of record OY728156.1, read on the forward strand.
AATTAAAATTAATCCCATTGTCGAAAGAAAACGAGTTTTTCTTTAAAACATTGCAAAAGATTGAAGTGATTTAACCTATGATTTTAATGTAAAATCAATGCTAATTAAATACATTATATTAAATGGTAAAAATATATTCTATTTATACTTTAAAATCATTCAATATAATAATTTAACCATATAAATTATTGCGATGAAAAAAGATGTTTTTAATTAAAATATAGTGTGTTTTTACTATTCATCAAAATATGAAAGTTACCAGAATAATATGAAAAATTTATCCAAAGTAAATTTTTATTTCTTGATTCCAAAGAGGAATTTTATTTTGTCAAAATGAACTTATAAACATGTCAAAAACTAGATTTAAAGTTGGTGCGCCATCAAAAGGCGGCAAAACATCATTTTTTGAAAAATAATTATTTTACCCGAAAAATTTATTTTGTTCTTATACCATGTTCTAGAAAATGTTTAAGATGAATAATGATGTTATAAAATTCAAAATTAAGTTAATACTATTCATAACGGCTAGTTCATAATAATATTATATTAATATATCGTTGTTTAGTAAAACCCGGTATTGCATACAACACACATTATCGAGGAAGGTCGCAATTGCGTGTAATTCAAGCCAAGTCAGGGTTGCGTGTTGTGCAAGAATCATTCGTTGTTTTGTATAACATAATCCAACCATATTTCAATTATACATTGAAAATATACATATATATATACTCAATGTTGCGTAGAATAACTATTATCAAAATTTTGTGTAACACGATCCAAGAATAGTGTTGCATATACTACAAGCTAATATGGTGTTGCATATAGCGCAAGGTAATCTTGGTGTAGCATACAACACAAAACATTAATTAAATTAAAATAATATTTTTCATAAAATCTCGGGGTGTCACATACACTAGATTAGTTTATGAATAACAATACCTAATCCCAAACTTGTGAAACACTTAACATAAATTAAACAGTTTATGGATATAATCCATAATCATAAAAATATTTTCATTGAGTAATTATATACTCATAAACCCTTCAAAATGGTTTGTAAAGAAAATGAGAATTATCCTAAGCATATCCCCCAGGAGTGTCGTAACCAAGTGTACAACAAGGCATGTTGTCGTGCACCCATTCCTGTTCGAGTCTTGCTCAAAGCGGTGTTTTTGGGTTTTACCCCTAGGTACATCTATGCCAGAGCCGCCTCTACCTGCTTGTATCCAGAGAGGGATGTATTGCTCAGAATACTCAAAAAATCTCTACAATACCAAAGTTCTAGGAAGTTCTTCTATACTAATCCTCAAAGTCCTTTTTCAGTCAATGTGATCTAATCAGAGTTTATCTAAATCTAGCTTCCAAGGTTTGTACTAAACTTCCTCTGATACCTACTGTAATTCCCCCACCTGATTTACCCAGAGTCGGTGAATTATTACATAACATTGGCATGATCACAAGGAATCACATCCCGAAGGACCGATCAGTTTAGCAGCCTTGGAAACACTAGATATATTCATAAGTCTTACATTACATCATAAGGAATAAAACTACAACAACATAGTCTCCATAGTCCACACTCACATCCCCACATACTTTCCCTGCAGGTCATTTACAAATTACTTCTTCACATCCTGGAAAAAATAAAACATTGAAAGAGGTGATCTCAGATGCTCAGTAAGGATAACAATATAGCAGAAACTTTCATAGATAATCATAAATATTTAAGGCAATGTATAACAAAAAGAAAATACTTTTAATCTTGAACTTCCGCATAATATAGAAAAGAAAAAAATCAAATAATTCTATTTACTTACTCGCATGGATATTCTACTAGTCGAATAATCACATGCAATATCAATAACCACTTTCATAATGATGGAATGCATAATGCCAGACTATCATCACCACGTAGCCAAGGCCTCGTGCCAAGACTAAAAATAAGATTTTGTCAAGGCCTCATGCCAAAACACTAGTTTGTCTCATGATACCTACTGATGCATCAAGGAGCTATAGCGGGCTCCACCCGTCACTTATTTAGTCCAATGCATTCCTCATATGAATAGGTTTAAACGTAACATAAACATTCGTATTAAAACTAGCATACACAATGTCAATACTTTCTTCATAAACCAGAAATGGTATAAAAATAACACTCCCATAGTCAAACGTATCACAAAACCTTCAATACAATATGGAAGTTTTGGATCATAATAAATCAACATCAAATAATCTCAAAATCCATCAAAGGATGTTGACATAGATGAAAGCCAAACTATTTGAGAGAAATATTGCTTTTTTAAAATCATTTAAATGTAAAATAATTATAAAATAAAAAATTTATTGTGAAAATATTCTTTTAAACTTGTAATGGAAGCTTCGATCATTTTAAAACGGTTGAAAATAGCCACACCCTCCGTATAAGTTAAAAAAAGACATTCTTACCTTAATTCTGTTCAAAAGGTTAAAAATTACCTTGTTTGGAAAACGACATAAAGATTACTTTATAAACTTCTTATAAAAAATAAAACAGGGGTATAAATGACTTTAACCCATATTCTATAAAATAGTAAGAATGATTTGAAATACATTTTTAACAAACATGGATGTGGATGATAAAGAGGTCCAAGTAGATAATTACGTATAAACAACCTCGGATAATGAAGAGATTGTGAAATAACCCTTACCAATTTGGTAACATAAGAAACATACACACCATGAAAGAGGTATCATACAATTAATATGTAAATACACATAAATTAATGTGTACTACATAAAGAATACAATTATGGGCAGTACATACACCACAAAAACGATAATAGTGGCAATATGGCATGAATCTCATGGGAATAAGGAGTGAGATGAAAACCCCTTACCTTGTACTTTTCCTTGGTCGAGGGAAGGATAACATCCTCTATAATAGTTAAATAATTTTTATTAAACTATAAAAATATCATTTATATAAATATTATATCATATATGATATTTTAATATTACATTGTTAATAATATTTTCGTATTATCATCGTTTCGGGTGTTAATTGATTTGTTTTCCTTTATATGCTTCCTTACGTAAGCCGTGTTTGGTATGGATAGTTTGTATATTATTCATATTCATAATGATATCAAGTCCTTAAACATTTCTTTCAATCATCAAATGATAATTATTCTTTAATGAATATGAGGGGGAAATGAATCTCATCGCGTTCATGGAGACAGTAATCCGTACGTACGCACGAACGCTACTTCCATTTCATTTTTCATTTTAAAAGCAATCAAAACCAAATTATACATAGGTATATAATTATTCCAGTATAATATAATATCATATATGTGTTAATTATGTTCATTAACACCGTAATTTATACGTTCCATGTGTGGTATGAATGAGTCATATCACTTTGAGGGGGCGGTAGTCCGCACTTCCCCAAATGAAAGTATCGTATATATATACAACATGAAACAAATAATGGTATGATATAAAAATGGGATTAAATAAGCTTATATATAAAATAAATATCACTAATATCATATTTAATTATATTTCCATCATAATGTCCACCATGAGAATTGGTAGGAGATAATTGAACAATCATCGCTTCGTGAGGCGTTTGGTTTCCATCCACAGAAACATTATGTTCATTACCCATTAGATTGGTGTTTGTGTGTATGTGTAGTTATAATAATTATAATAACAATATCATAGTATATTTATGATACTGGTTTCGTTACAAAATAATATAATAATAAGAGTTTAGGGGTTGGAGGAGTAAAATAAAAGAAAAGAAGCAAAGAGAAATTGTTACCTTTAATTTGAGTAACTTCCTTTGGATTGAACCAAAAAGGACTCTTGAAGTGCCTTATGCCTAAGGTACGGCTTCTATGTGGAGTATAGGGATTTAGGGAGCTTAATTGGGTAGAGGTTGGATGAGCCAAAAGGCTTGAGAGGAGTGAGGAATTGGTCGGAAGTGGTGTCCTTTTATAAGGGGGAGGAGGGGCTCTTTAGGAAAATCCCAAAATATTATTTTATAATAAATTCATATTCAGTTTATAATGGCTACAAAGTGTACTATTTAATTTTTAAGGTGTTAATGGGTCGAAAACCACTCAAACAATAGAATTTTGACAGGTTTTGGTCATTATATTAACCTTATCTTTTAGTTTTAACTCCTAGTTAATTAGTTTGACACTTACCATGTCACTTTGTATTTTTATATTATATAGTTAATAAACATACTATATACCTCCAAGAGACCCCCAAGTGGTCCATTAATGATACCCCTATCATGATATAAGTCTCTTGGCTGAACCGTAGATTTTTTGGAATATAATATAAATTAATAATATAATATTTGTTTTAAAAACTCATTTTGTCAATTTTGGCAATACTCAATAATAGAATTTTGTTAAAGTCTTAAAAACTTTATTAATTAGAAAAAAATTCATTTAAGAAATACTAACATGTCATATTAACCAATTAAATTCGTTTATGTCATCAAAACTTTCAAATTATATTTATTTTAACATTTATAATATCAATTATTTGATTCCTTCATTAATAAGGAAAATACTACATCATTAGTGTGTCATATATATTTCTACCTTTTAAATGTCTAATAATTATAAATAAAATACCATTATGTAGGAAATTTTTTTAGATTTATAATGAATATTTATATTCTAAAATCCAACAAACATAACCCTATGGAAAAATTATTTTTCTAAAAGATATATGCTTTTGTCATTTTTGTATTTATTTTAACTTAATTAATATAAAGTGTCATTATAAATTACAAGTGGATACATGGGGTCCCAAATCGACCCATAGATGACCTTGGTCGTCCATTTATCAACCAATAGATTTAATACACATTTTAGGGTAATTTATTATTATTATAATATTATTTTTTTACCATTATTTACCGGATTTACCCTTTAACAATGGTAAATAAAATATTTACCGACGTAATTATTCCAAATGTATAAAAATAAAAGTTACCTATTTACACAATTTGGATATCCGGATTCCAAATATGGAAGCCATTTTTCCAAATTCATAACACAGAAGTGGTATAAATTAATTTAAAATTAATTCCCATTGTCAAAACAAAAAGCGTGTTTTTAAGATATAATAACTATCAAAATATTGATACTTGTTTATGTCCGATTTAATTGTGAAATTATGTCCAATAAAAATATTGTATTAAATGGTAAAAATATATTCTAAATATACTTTAAAACCAATAAAATTTATAATTTATCACATTAATTATTTCGATTAAAATTTGTTTTTAATAAAAATTTAGTAATTTTGACTTTTCATCAAAATATATAAGTTATCTGAAAAGTACCAAAATTTCACCATAGGCTAAATTTGATATTCCAAATCCAAAAATGAAGTCCATTTTGAGAGATAAAATTTATAAAATTTCAAAAATTATGTATTACTATTCATAATGGCTAGTTCGATTTGTTGTGGTGTGTGTTAGAACTCAAAGTTGCGTACAACACACGCTACTGTATTATTCAATGAGAAGCGTACCGTGGTATCTTGGGGTGTTAAATTGTAAATTTTTTATTTCCCCATTCTAAAAAATAAATTTATTTAGTAAAATTGAATATATAAAAGTTTTAAAATATTGGATTTAAAAAGGGTTCACCATTAAAAGTTGGTAAAAGTGCATTTTTTGAAAAATACTCCTTTTATCTGGAAATAAATGAACTTGTTCATACATTATATCTAAGAAACTCATAATATGGATTCTAAAATTATAAGTATTATATAATGTTCAAAACTCAATTAATACTATTCATAACCTCTTTTGAACAGCTAGTTTGGTAAGTCATGGTGCACTTGAACTCGGTGCTGCGTGTAGTGCGAGTTATTGAATTATTTTTGAAAAAATAACGCACTATGAGATCTTGGGGTGTTACAGTGACTCTCAAATTTTCCAAATTCCACTCAGTGAAGCGGTAAAATTATGTTTCATGTGAATTTTAAAAATTATCCTAGGAGATGGGTAAAAGACTTTAAAAAGTTCAATAAAAATTTTATATATCTTAAATTATTAAAAACTGACACCAATTAATTATATTGAACTTATAAAGGTATTATGATTCTATTTTGACCTAAAATAAATTTAAATAAATTAAATAATTATTTAAATAAAAATTCAGATTTAAACTATAACTCAGTTTTTATCACTATTCATCAAAAATTGGATGTTTTTATAAAAATACCAAAATTTCACTCTAGGATAATTTATATATTCCAAATCCAAAAATGAAGTCCATTTTGAAATATAAAATTTTAAAAATTTCAAAAAGTGGGTATTACTATTCATAACGGCTAGTTTGATTGGTTGTGGTGTGTTAGAACTCGAAGTTGCGTAGAACACACGCTACTGTATTATTCAAAGAAAAGCATACCGTGGAAGTTTGCGGTGTTACATTCTCCCCTCCTTCAAATAATTTCTTCCTCAAAATTTCTAGAATATTACTACATAAAGAGCCTCGGGTGGTTCTCCATCATAAGTTCCTCAAGTTCCCACGTTGCCTCTTCTATCTTATGGTATCTCCATATAACTTTTACCAGACGAGTCGTCCAGTTTCTCAGCACTTGTTCTGTTGTATCAAGAATCTTGAAAATCTCTTCACAATAAGACTGATCGAGTTCCAGTTATAATTCTTCATAGCTGAGTACATCTGTTGGTTAAGGCATGTATTTTCTGAACAGTGATACGTGGAACACATCCTGAGATTTGGAGTGATTTGGAGGCATTTCCAAATGATATGCTACATCCCCAATTCATTCAAGAATTTATAAAGGTCCTATATACCTAGGACTCAATTTAAATTTCTTACCGAAATATATAACTCCCTTCCATGGATATGCCTTCAAGAAAACATGATCTCCTACCTGAAATTCCAAATCCTTCCTTCGATTATCAGCATAGCTCTTCTGCCTACTTTGAGATGCTTTGATGTGGGTTTTGATTACCTTTACCTTTTCTATCATTTCCTCAACAAGTTATGGGACTATAAGTTTTCTTTCACCAACATCGTCCCAACAAGTTGGTGTGCGGAATCTCTATCCATATAACACTTCATATGGTGCCATCTGAATACTTGAATGGAAGCTATTGTTATAGGAAAATTCTACCAAAGGTAAATATTGATCCCACAAACCCTGAAAGTCAAGTGAGAAGGATATCAACATGTCTTATAAGGTTTGATTAGTTCATTCTGATTTTCCATATGTTTGAGGGTGGTAGGCAGTGCTCAAACGAAGTTCAGTATCTAGGGATTTCTGAACACTTTTCTAGAATCATGAAGTAAAACATGGATCACGATCATTAACAATCGATAGGGTTACTCAATGAAGTCTCACTATTTCATTAATATATAGTCATGCTAGAAATTCAAGTGGTAAATCTTCTCCTATAACAAGAAAATGTGTTGACTTGGTAAGACGATCAACAATGACCCATATTGTATCGTTCCTTCTAGGAGTCTTTGGTAGTCCCATGACAAAGTCCATCGTGATATTATCTGATTTCCACTCAGGTATGGGAAGAGGTTGCATTACTCTTACAGGTTATTGCCTTCTGGATTTCACTTGTTGACAAACCATTCATTTGAAACAAAATCAACAATCTCCCTCTTCATGTTGTCCCAAAAAAATGGTCCTTCAAATATCTATACATTTTGGTGCTCCTAGGGTTTATAGAGAAATTGGAACTATGAGCATCATCCAACAATTCCATTTTTAGATCAGGTATATCAGGAACACAAAGTCTCTTCACAAATTTCAAAATTCCATCTTCATACACAAAGTCACTCAATATCCCATCATTCAATGCTTAATCTTCTTTTGAAACTCCTCAACTTCGATCTGATAACCCTTTATCCTTTCTAGTAAATATTGTTTGAAACCATTTGAAATAGTATTGGTGTTTCCCCTTCCATGTTGATTCCCATACCAATCTTTACTAGATCCATGAATATAGGATCCTTCAAAACACCCATCTTGTTGAAAACTCCAAGATCCTTTCTACTCAAAGCATCTTCCACCTTATTTTCCTTCCTTGGGTGGTAGTGTATAGTGAAATCATAATCCTTGAGTAGTTCAATCCATCACTGTTGCCTCATGTTGAGTTCTTTTTGTGAAATAATATACTTCAAACTCTTCTGATCGGTATATATCTCAAATTTTATACCATAGAGATAACGTCTCCATATCTTCAAAGAAAAGATTACAGTATCTAACTCAAGATCAAGAGTAGGATTGTTTTTCTTATGAATTATTAGTTGTTGTGATGCATAGGCAATAACACTATCATTCTGCATAAGGACACAACCAAGTCTTTTCTTTGAATCATCACTATAAATAACAAACCCATCATTCCCTGATGGTAGATTCAATAAAGGATCATTGACTAATCTTCTCTTAGGTTCTTCAAAACATTCTTCACAATCTTTTGTCCAAACAAATTTAACCCCTTTACGTGTGATCTTCGTTAATGGGTTAGCCAATCCAGAAAAATTCTGGATGAAACGTCGATAATAACCTGCTAAAGCAATGAAAAGACACACCTTGGTTATACTCATTGGTGATGGCCATTCTTGGATTTCTCTTGTCTTAGAAGGACCAATAGAGATTCCATCCTTAGAGACAATATTGCCAAGAAAATAAATCTCCTGAACCCAGAATTCACACATGCTAAACATCCCATTTAATTCGTGTCTTCTCAGAGTCTTCAGGATAATGCGCAATTTATTTTCATGATCTTCATAGATTTTTGAGTATACCATGATATCATCCATAAATACCACTACAAATTCATCAAGATATTCCTTGAAAACTCTGTTCAAAAGATCCATGAAAACATAGAGTGTAGTAGTTCTCCCAAAATGCATTACTGTAAACTCGTAATGCCCATACCTGGTTCAAGATGCTATTTTTGGAATGTCTTCCATCTTCACACACAACTGATGATATCTAGATTGAAGGAAAATATTTAAAAAATATTTATCTCCATGAAGTTTGTCAAATAAATCATCATTGTGATGTAGGGGATACTCGTTCTTTATTATTACAGCATTGATCTCCATGTAGTCAATGCACAACATCATAGATCGATCTTTCTTCTTATCAAAAAGAATACGGGCTCCCTATGGAGAAACACTAGGGTGAATAAATATCTTATTACTCAATTCCTCTATTTGTTTCTATAGTTCCACTAATTTCATAGTAGTCATTCTATAAGGGGTCTTCGATATGGGCCTTGAACCAGGAATTGAATAAATGGAAAACTCAATTTCTCATTCTGGAGGATATCTAGGTAAATATTCTAGAAACACATCCACATAATCTCTTACAATAGTTACATCCTCTATTTGAACATTCCATTCCTCACCCAAATTCATTTCATTATCTTCCTCCCCAATAATTGAATTTAGTTGAGCTATTGCTGGTGGATCTAGATGAGAATTAGGTGGTGAGTATTTTTCTCTAAATATATGGTGTTCCTTATCATCTCCATAAAAAATAGTTACCTCCTTCTTCTTACAATAAATTTTTGCATCATGGTCTGAAAGCCAATCCATAATGATGATTATATCAAATTCAATCATGGGTATGACTATGAGATCACCAGATAAAGAACATTAATATGCTCTAATGGGAACAAGTTCACACATCATTATTGCAATGATACTTCCCTTAATAGTTTTAACTGACAACTCCCTTGTTAAATCAAATTGGGAATATCTAATTTTCATAGAAAACTAGGAAGATATGAAACAATGCGATGATCCAGAATCAAATAAATCATTTTCTAAACTAGAGTAAACCATTAAATTACCTGTCACCACGTCTTTAGAAGCTTCTACGTCAGCAGTAGTGATAGGATAAGCTTGGCCTTGATCCCTTGGCCTTTTCTAAGGTAAGTTCTCATAATGCTTAGGACATTCATTTTCATAATGTCCCATCTCCCTGAAATTGTATCATTGAACATCAGTAGGTTCTTTATTCGCCTTGAAATCACGAGCATGGTGGACTTTTTCACCACACATGTAACATATTCCCATTCCCTTTAGGCAAGTATCGGGGTGTTTCTTCCCACATTTACTGCAGGATGGTTATTAAAATTTTCACTTCTTCCCCTTATTTCCATTTCCTTGGTGATCAATAGATCTCTTCTTCTCTTGCTTTTCATTAACGTTTTAAGGCTTAGAGAATTTATTTTCTGTCTTGATAGCACATGAGACAATATCTTCGTAAGATGTTAAGGATTGTGAGAGTAATTCTCGACGGAGACTTTCGTGAAAACGTTTTCCCTTTGGCTACTCCCCAAGGCATGTAGTATTTTCTATAAGGAATTTATCCATTGCTCAGCTACTAGTGGATTTGTACCCCGATTGAATTTTGGTGGTTTTTGACTCATGAAGCGATCTAACATAGATCCTCCATGATGTAGATCAGGGTGCTCCATACGGGTAAGGTTATTATTCATAACCTGAGTGAGTTATCCTAGTATGGTGATTAGTTGATCAGCACCAGTTGCATCACTGGCTCCACTATAATTATCTTGAGCAGGAGGGAAATACATACATGGAGTGTGTTCATTGATACAGTTTCCATTCCTTCCACTAGGTTCCATTTATAAACAATGGAATACACTAGATTAGTTTATGAATCACAATACATAAATCCAAACTTTTAAAATAGTTAACATAAATTGAAATGTTTATGGATATAATCCATAATCATAAAAATGTTTTCATTGAGGAAGTATATAATAATAAACCCTTCATAATGGTTTGTAAAGAAAATTATAATTAATCTATGCATATCCCTCAGGAGTGTCTTAACCATGAGTGCAGCAATGCTCGTTGTCGTGCACCAGTTCCCGTTTGAGTCTAGCTCAAAGCGGTGTTTTCGTGTTTTACCCCTAGGTACATCTATGCCAGATCCGCCTCTACCCTCTCGTATGCAGACAGGGATGTATTGCTCAGAAAACTCACAAAATCTCTACAATACCGAAATTCTAGGAATTTTTCTATAATAATCCCCAAAGTCTATCTTAGCTCTATGTGCGCTAATCATAGTTTATCTAAATATTTATTCCAAGGATTGTACTAAACTTCGTCTGATACCAAATGTAATGCCCCGACCCCAGTTACCCAGAGTTGGTGCATTATTACATAACATTGGCATGATCACAAATGATCAAGTCTCCAATGACCGATTAGTTTAGTATCCTTGTAAACAGTAGATACATTAATAAATCTTACATTACACAATAAAGTGAAAAACTAAAACAACATACTCTCCATAGTCCACACTCATATCCCCTCAGACTATCCATGTAGGTCAGCCATAAAATACTTCCTCACATTCTGGAAAAAATAAAACATTGAAAGGGGTGAGCTCAGATGCTCAGTAAGGATAACAATATAGCGAAAACTCTCATAAATAAGCATAAACATTTAAGGAAATGTATAACTAAAACAAAAGCCTTTTAAACGTGAACTACAACATAATATGGAAAAAATAAAATGATGTAATGTCATTTAATTATTCACATGGATATTCTACTAGTCGAATAATCACATTCTATATCAATAACCACTATCATAATAATGGAATGCATAATGCCAGAATATCATAACCACATAGTCAAGGCCTTGTGCCCAGACAACAAATAAGATTTTGTCAAGGCCTTGTTCCAAGACACAATACTATCTCATGATACCTACTAATGCATCGAGGACCTATAGCGGGCTCTACACGTCACTTACTAAGTCCAATGCATTCCTCATATGAACAGATTTAAACATAACATAAACATTCGTATTATAACTAGAATACGAAATGTCAATAATTTCTCCATAAACCATGAATGGAATAAAAATAACACATCCATAGTCAAACGTATCACAAAACCTTCAATACAATATATATGTTTTGTATCATAATAAATCAACTTCAAATAAGCCTAAAATCCATCAAAGGATGTTGACATAGATAAAATCCAAACTATTTGAGAGAAATATCTCTTTTTTTAAAATCATTTAAAAGTCACATAATTATAAAAGAAAAAATTTAATTTGAAAATATTTTTATAATCTTGTAAGGGAAGAATATATGATTTTATAATGGTGGAAAATAGCCTCACCCACCGTATAATGTAAAAAGACATTCTTACCTTCATTATGTCCAAAAGGTTAAAAAGGACCTTGTTAGGAAAACAACAGAAAGAGTACTTTATAAAAATCTTATAAAAATTCAAAGAAAGGTATAATTGAATTTAACACAGTCTAAAAATAGTATGAATGTTTTGAAACACATTTTTAAAAAACATGGGTGTGGATGATAAAGAGGTCACATTAGATACTTACGTAAAAACAAAAGCGATTATAAATAGATTGGGCAATTAACCCTTAACTTGTAATTTTCCTAGGTATAGGGTAGGTTAAACTCTTATATAATGGTGAAATAATTTTTATTAAAATATAAAAGTATCATATGAATTAATATGATATCATATATGATCTTTTATCATTGTTTTGGTAATAATATCTTAGTATTATCGTTGTTTCGGGTGTTAACAGATTCATTTCCCTTTATATTCTTGGTTATCTGAGTCATATTTATTATGGATGGGATGTATCTTTTTTATATCAAGAATGATATAATGTCTTTAAACAATATTTTTAATCATCCAATGAAAATTATTCTTAAATGGATACTGTGGGAAGGAATCTCATTGCGTTCGTGGAGACGTAATCCGTACGTACATACGAGCGACAATTTCATTATTTTCATCTTAAAATAATTTTAAATTGGATGGTATATCATATATAAAGAATCATTATCATGTTATATTTATTATTTACATGAATTACACATAATTATTATACCCATCCCTAAAATAATGTATTTAATAACAATTACACCATGACGTGGAGACAGTAAGCTATACGTACGCACGTATGGTGACATGTTATTTAAAGGATGGATAGAATAATGAATTTGGTTTCACCATATTTATAATAACATCATATTATATAGAAGTTACTTGGGTTATTATTTTTTAATGTAAACAACATAGAATAAGGAAGTGGAAGAAGAATGGTACTTGAATAAGGTGGTGAGATATTTACCTCTTCTTCGGGTTCTTTCTTCTGATTTGATCAAAAGGGATCCATAGGATGTATTTATGACTAAAGGAAGACCTCTAGGATTATCGGAGGAATGTTGAGAGGGTATTTGGTCAGATTTTGGATGAGCCAAATGTCTTTGAAGGTGTGAATTAGAGAGAAGGGTGGGTTTCCCTTTTATAAGAGGGTGAGGGGCACCTTAAGAAAAACTAGAAATATTATTTAATAATAAAATACTTTTCGATTTCTAATTGCTCAAAAATGAATTATTTAAAGACTAAGGTGGGGGTGGGTCTAAAAACACTCAACTAGTAGGTTTTAGACAGGTTTGTGTAACTATATTAACTTTATCTTTTAGATTTAACTCTTAGTTAAATGGTTTGACATTTACCATGTCTCATTGTATATTTATATTATATGGTTAATAAACTTACTATATACTTCTAAGGGAACTCCAATTGGTTAATTAATGATACAACTATAATTATATAAGTCTTTTGGATGACCCATAGATTTTTAAGAATAGAATATCAATTAATAATAAAATATATTTTTTTAAAAACTCTTTTATATCAATTTTTACACTATTTGGTATTTTGTTTTTGCTAAATTCATAACAGCATTATTACTTAGAAAAAAATTCATCTAAAAAACCCTAGTATTCCATATTAACCTAGAAAAATATTGGAATTCAAAATAAGTCTTTAATTACTTTTATTTTGATATTTATAATATCAATTATTGTAATATTTCATTAAATAGGTAATTACTACATCACCATTGTGTCTTAAATAAATCAAATTATATAATTTCTAAATAATATAAATAAAATACCATTATGTAGGAAATATTTTTAAATTTATAATAAATATTTATAATCAAATTTATCTTCTGTATGACCCTATATTAATAGTGATTTAGTTATTAAACATTGATTTTAACTCTTTTAACTTTTCTTTGAATTAAATAATAATAAATGTCCTAATCTCATCCAAATGGACCAAAGAGGTTCATATTGTATTACTAAGGTTGTTTTTGGTCGAATTATACTTAGCCAACAGAATTAGGACATGTGTTAGCGTAATAATAATATCATTTTTACCCTTAATTACACTATTTACTTTTAACCGTGGTAAATAAAAGTAAAAAGTTACTATTCACCAAAAATTCTTTGTATCTTATTGATACACATTTTATTCTTTGATATTAACCATGTGTCTCGGATTTTTGAAATTCCACTCACAAAAGCGGTAAAATTATGTTTTATGTGAATTTTCAAATTCTCTAAGGAGATGGGTAAAAGATGGTGAAAAGTTCAATGAAATTTTAATATATCTAAAATTATTATAAATTGACTCCAATGAATTATATTTAACTTATATAGGTATTATGTATCTATTTTGACCTAAAATAAATTTAATTAAAATAAATAATTATTTAAATAGAAATTCAATTTTAAACTATAACTCAATTTTTTTCACTATTCATCAAAAAATTGAATGTTTTCAGAAAAATACCAAAAATTCACCCTTGGATAATATTGATATTCAGAATAAAAAAATGAAGTCCATTTGGAAATATAAAATTAAAAAAATTCAAAAAATGGGTATTACTATTCATAATAGCTAGTTTGATTGGTTGTGGTGTGTTAGAACTCGAAGTTGCAGACAACACAGGCTACTGTATTATTCAAAGAAAAGAGTACCATGGAAACATGGGGTGTTACACTTATGGACCCGATAGGTTCACTTCTTGGGTATTATCATATTTTAGGTTGTTGTATCGTTTGATTTAGAGACATTGAGAAAAATAGTTTCCTTTGAAAAACAGAGGAATGTGATTTATATACATAGCTTCTCACGGATGGCCAGCTATTACATACTATTTATTCAGGACATCTCCCACATAGAAACTTCTCTTAAGTACATTATTAAGAAGGGACTTTAGTAATGAAGGTATGGGGCTTATGATACATATTTTCAGGAGCCAAAGGTAACACTCACCTTAGGACTAATCATGATTCTTCTTGACCCTATTTGAAGTTACCTAGTTTACTATGATGATTTGGGAGTCAGATAGGGTTCATTTCTTATGCAGGTTGATTTAGTTATAGAATATGAATCTCACAATATGAGGCCTCATGAGTGAAACTATCCTACACATGACCTCAATTTAGTAGCCATGGTTTATGGTCTACGCTATTGGAGGAACTTCTTATTGGTTTCGTGCTTTGTTATTTACACTAACTATAAAAGTCTCAAATACATCTCAACTCATGGGGACATGGATTTAAGGTAGTACAAGTGGGTGAAATTCCTGCAATCATTTTATTTTGATCATGCTTATAAACTTGGTATGTGTAATGTAATGATTGATTCCTTGGTTCAGGATACAACGGAAAAAGATGTCAATTCCACTAGCAGTTAGTGGAAGATGATGGATTTGTTTTCTGAGTTACATATTGATGTTTGGGAACAACATGGGTAGTCTATTCTATTTTCTTTGGTATTGAACTCACCTATTATAGAGTGAGTCTGCATTCCATAGTTGTCCAATTAAGAAGTACATGTTCTATGGAAGAACGTAACAGTAGAGAACCCAACTCTATGATTGCTTGTTAATGTTAATGAAAGGTTTCTCTTTTGGGTCTGTGTTTGGGTACCATCAGATATATAGAAATAAAAATGATAGAATATCATGCCTCTATTTTGGTATTTCATCCTAGGATAACCATGATGAAGTGGGATATGAATGATTACTATCGGTGGCTATGTATGAAGAGTTATAAAACAGGGTTCATCACATAATTATCCACCTTTCGTAAAGTGAAGGTAGAGTACTGATGGCCTAGTAGACTTCTCCAGACTATATCGAATCCCTAATTGAGATGTATCGATGCATGATTAATTTGGTGATAGGAATTCTGAGATCCCTATAACGTAACAATGTATTATGGGTGATCATTTATAGGTTGACCAAGTTCATGCACTTCCTATCAATTAGAGAGACCTTCTATGTTTATTCGTTGAGAAGGCATTACATCTAGAAGATAGTGAGACATAATAGTGTACCTCATTCATTAATTTTGGATTGATATTCCTAGTTTATATCAAGGATCTAGAAATAATTATATAATTAACATCTTTAATAGGTGATCTTGAGTACTTCATATCACGCTTAGACCAAGGGGTAGTCTGAGAAAATAATCCGGGTGTTAGATTATATTATTTGGGATTAAATACATGATTCTGACATCCTTTTGTAATATAATATTCCTCATATTGATTATTAATTTAGTAAAAGATTTTAGGAAAAAATTCAAATGGATCTGTATGAGTCCCTCTATAGTAGACAGTTTCCTTCACCTTTATAGTGTCTTGAGGTTGGTGAGGAAGCTCTACTAGGTCCTCTTTTTTTAGGATACTTTATAGAATGTTTAACTTACTTCAAATTGTATAGATATAGCTCAGTCCAAGAAGTGGAATGAAACAGATATTTGTCATAGGCCTCTATAGATTGAGGTTTTAAAATAGGTCTTTATGTGAGAATCTCTTATATTGAGTAACTAAAAAAATCAAGAGATAGGGCATGTTATCACCACAATTTGACACTCCATTAGAGATAGTGGACGAATTTTGGTTGGTGTCCTAGCAATTGTTTTTATCTCAGAGGTACCATTCCATGCATGTCATATTCTATATATCATTGCATAAAAATTAGCATCCATACCCATCTCACACATTGACCCTAATGATATGGATCTTTAAGTAGATATATCATTCAATGAGTGTGTGATGTGTATCATTGATCGTAAAAAAAATGTTTTTTGAGGTAGGTCAGTTCATATAGTTAAAGTGTTATGGAAACAAAGACTTGTACAAATCGAGACCTGGGAGTGGGAGTCCAATATATGTGTGAATTTTATGGTACAATTCTTAGTTGACGTACTACCACACAAGAAATGAAAACTCATATGTGTGTGGTTTTATGAAGGGAAGGTTGTAACTTCTAGGATTTATCCAAAGGTATAGACCATTAGCTTTTATTAAATCCCATAAAATGGCCATAGTAATGATGCTTGATATGTTAAAGTTTATTTCCTGTGTGTGAGGATCATTAGCTATCTGATGCCCCAAAATGGGAAGAGGTAGGATAGCCTGTATTGTTTTTCTGAAAACATTCATCCCATGGTGCAATGTCATTCGGTGATGTAAGCCTTCAGGACAAAGACCTTTTTCATAATTTGCACATGGTTAGTAAAACTATGTGAACTAACCGTGTGAGGTTACCCCTTTATAAGTGAATGGAAAAATATTGGCGAATGATATGGCCATTATGTGAGGCCAAACCAGCTGTAGTGTGTTTTTGGGGTGAAATTGCTAGTGTAACCCTCTTTAATGATTTAACCAATTTTTCTCTCCCTCCCATCTCATTTACAGCAGAATTTCTATATTCCCATTAATAGAGCTCTCAACCTCTTCTAAAAAGGGATTCATGTAGCTCCTCTATATGGTGCATGATTCCTTCTCTGTTAAAAGAAATAGAAATAACTTTATATTCACATAATCCTATATTATTTTATTTCTAGGTTCATCTTCCATCTGTTGTTATATTTTGGTGCAATGACTTTTTCACTATTTTTGTTCATTTTACAAAACCATCAATTTCATCAATTTTATGTCAAATAAAGTCCGTATAATGGATTATTGGAGCACTAATACATAGATTTATGTGGTCTAGGTATTTCTCATCCATATTGTCATTTTTTGAATATTGTCTCCTTGTGTCATGCATCAGATTCTTCTAGAGGTTCCTCACCTTTTTTACTTAATATTTTTTAAAAGGTTTACATGTCTATAGTGGACTTAACTTAGGGATAATACTATTAGTGGGGTGTTATCCTTGTCATTGGCAACCCCTTTGGGTGTACCAACCTAGATTTTTCCATTTTCTTATGGATAAATTGGATAATTACTTAATATGAATTGGTTACTGATTAAATATATTTGATTATGTTTTTAATTAAGATAAGTATTTATCCATGAGAGTCCCTTATGAGCTTTGTAACTCAACCATTATGTTTAAATACTCATTCATCAGTCATCACTTTGAATTCCACAGGTCTTAAATTTAATTTGTTAGCGCATTTTTTGGCACCTTGCTTATTTCTAGTTGACATTTCTTACATTTATGCTATTCCATGATCATAGTTCTCTACACCTTATATTATTCTTATTTACCAAGTCCATAGTTGATTGGATTGTATTGAAATATATATTTTTATAATACTTTTAAAATGAGATATTGAAATTCCAATGATGACATTTGTTTGTTTAAATTTTATTCCTTGTGTCTTATGCCTCATGATCATGCATTTATCATGTTTAATTCCTTGTGCCTTTCCTTTATAATTGTTCCATAGTGCATAGAGTGAATTATATTGTTGGGATAACTTGTTAACCATATAATTTTGACATAATTATTTGATCTCATGTGATTTAATATAAATTATATTCCATGTTTTGATATATGGCTGGATTGACATGCTCACTAAAATGGCCCAGGAGGGAACATGGGTCTTGAATTAAGGATTCGATGGATGGAATCTCTGTGCACTCTTGGATTATCATGAAACTCTTAGAGTGAATCTTTTCTATGCTAGGTATAGGATCTCTATGTAGTTTTTCATACACTTGACTGATTTTGGGTCACTAGGGGAGAAACTAAGGGAAAACCTATTTTTCCCAATGGTTATTCCATGCCTCGGGTGATACTTTGTCCCCTATGTGAAACACATGGTATGGACTCCAAGTAACATACAATGAGTATTATGACTGGATTTGTATGGGTTTACATGGATATAAATGGAGCTATTGGGTTATTCGAAGTCACCCATAGACACCCTTGGAATTTTTTTAGATTGCATGGGATGGGCTCGGGACACCACCAATGGATTTGATAGAATAAATAAATACATGTCTGATTCTTCTATAATGATCCTTCTTAATATTTTAAACATGTGATTATACTGAAATGGAATGGTGATCCCTAATATAATGTATATTCTTGTGGAATTATCCTATTTACCTTGGTTGATTTAATAGTTAGTTTATATACATTCTGTGAGTTGCATAGGTATCTCATTCATACATCCGGATTTGGCTGAATTAGGTGATATTGGTAAGCTATCCATGTAGGAAACCATAATGAGTTATTTAATATTTATTTATTAATTATTATCTATTTTATTGATACCGAACACTATAATTTATTTATTACATGGAATGGATTGGCCTAGACATCATGGGTATCATCCTACTAATATAATATCTCACACCCTACTTGTGTGCCATTCCATACCAAATTATACATTATTATCACATATAGGGATAAATGAAAGAACGATTCTTTCGATGATTGATATAATTTTAGATTTAAGATGGATTTTGGGGTATCGGACCGGGCCTATGCTTGAGATGATGTGTAGTAGTTTTTTGATTTTCTCATTTTATATATAACACGTAGTATATGCAATGTATCCCATGTTCCCATAAACTTTTTTTATACAGTTTCTTGTAATTCCAATTTTAACATTTTATCCATTATTTATATCCTTCTTCTTCTAGATTTCAACTTCTATTGAATATATTATTTCCTTAATTTTTCAATTTTCAGTTTTATTCATGTTTCTCTAATAGATTATCTATTATTTTTATTATGAATACTCTAATCAATGAGGGAATAGTCAACCCATGGATACACCCCAGGTCATCGATGATAGTTGAATGCCTCTATCATTATAGGATATGCACATAAGGTCACGTGGACCACTACCTTAGTGAACTGTTTAGTGTATACCACTGCAGGAAGCTTCATGTTCTTTCTCAATTCCAAAGAAAATTTATTTTTTAAGAAAATTTGCACATGAGTTTTCATGTTTTCCACTGGACTAACAGATTTACTATTTTTTGTCCATTATAGAGATTTTTCCTCTTAATATTTGATTTTTTTTTCAAAGGGTTTAAGGATGGTTAAGAGAAAAAACCAATTCAATTTGATTGTTGTGAAGAATTTCAACGAAAATAAAATATGATTCCTTCCAACAAATAATGTTTTTAGGAAAAATGTTTAACGAGTATACTTCTTCACTCGTAATTTATTGGTTAATATGTAATATTATTTGATAATTCAATAAAATACTGAACCGAAAATATGGTTGGTAAATAAATATTGGTATTTTTATTATATTTTCACTAGAATATTTAATTTTTATGGTCAGGTCTATATAGTTGGTATCATTGTAGCGTTCAGATATCTTTATTGATTGGGATGATTTCATATGAATATTAACTAATTGTTATGAATAAATTCATAGTTTTTTATGTTCATGTATGATCAAATGTTCAATATGGTAAACCTCTATTATGAGGATTTATGTAATGAACTACTTCTTTTCTTAATTTCATTTTAGAATATTTTTAGGTCATAGAATTTTTTAACCCTTCGTATTATAGTGAAATATTATTTGTGGAAATAAACTATTAGGTTTTGAGGATATTATTTTATATGATTTGATAACATTTAAGATTTATATAATCTATTATTTTGGGTCAATTATGTATTAATAAACTTTTGGGATGAAAATTTGTTGGTTTGAAATTACCTTTGAGTTTAAACCATTTCATTAATAAATAATATATCAAGGTTATTTAAAACATTTCTCATATTTCATGAGAATTATATGTTTTTTATTAACTTTATTTTAAAAAAGTAAAATCATTTAGGTTAGGGAACAACACATCAAATTTGGAAAAGGAAGTGTGTTTTGAACCCACAACTGAAGGGCGACAAGGGTGTATATCCTACCAATGGAAACCATTATGCCCGAGTGAGTATGATAATTAATTTTTAATTAAAAAATTATATGAATAAAGAATTAATTGATGTTGGTTACAAATTTTCATCATATAGATAACCATGGGATTATAAATTGATGTGATTATTAAGTGATTAATGTTATTTTGAAATAATATCACTATAATTAATTCAAAAATTATAGGATTATGGTAAATAGAATAATATGGGATATTATTTCATTAATAAATGATGAATTATATTTTGGAATCATGTATAATTCGATTATGGATTATGGTAATTAGGGTGATTTATTGAATTTATTACCATATCATTGATATTATTTGAGTATATTAATTTTATTTTGTCATGAGACTTTAAGATTCATTAATGTGATTTGGAATTAAATATTAAAATTATCTTCAATAAATTTGGGATAAAATACTTCTGATTTTTTGGGTTTTAATCCTATTTCATAATATTTTTGAGGAATTTCGAGGGTAATTATTTCATGAATGTTCTTTTTTAATCTTTAGATATTGCGGTTGAATATTGAAGGATAATCTAGTTTATCTTATTATGAGAGTAAACTAATTTTTGGGTAATTATATTAACATATTATAACTATTTATGTTTTGGTTAATCAAAAAAAAAAGTAAAATATGTTTAATATTTTGTGGAATATTTGATTCATTAAAAAATGACTCTATTTTTTTATGAATGAAAAATCCATACCAATCATTTGGGAAAAAGAAGTTTTTTATAGAAATTGATTAAAGAATGAATTTATACTGGTCAAGTTTTATTATTTTCCTTTTTCGTTATTATATATGGAAATGGAATATCTAATATATATGAAATGGGTATTGAAAAAATGTTATCCATTTACTTTTCATACTAATAAAGCAGTGGCCTTTAACCCATCATGGATTTATGGTTTGGTGAATGATAGCTTTCTCGTGAAAATGTTCTCTATTAATATTTATTAGTCCTTTAGATTTAGTTTTCTCTTCAATATACATGTTTTCACTTACAAATTATGTACTAATACTTTTAATCATTGTATGTGTTAGTCTAGATAATTTTTTTCACATCCCTTTTCTATTTTATAAATTGGATGTTTTATTAATCATTTTTATGATGAGGGATATCAACAACGTTATTTTGTAAAGTCAAACCCCTTGTTTTGACTAAAGAAAAAAATTTGGAAGATTTAATTTCATTTAGGCTTGTGAATATTTTCACATCATTAGATTTTAAGAAAGAAAGTTTATGTTTGATGGTTTACATGATACACAACCCTAATCTTTAACTAACCAACAACTCTTTTAATTTTAATTTGATCGATATATCATTGATTTTAAATTGGTCGAAATAAATATTAGTAACCACAATGTTAATAATAAAATGGTCCTAATTTTTTATAAAGTATTAATAAATACATTATAAATATTTACTACATTTTTAGTAAAATCAGTTCATTTTTCAAAAAATAACTTTTGTTTAAATAATATTTTGATTTATTTTAATGGGTGTTTATAATAAATATTTGTTCAAAATTTTATAATATATATTTTAAAATTGAATTTAACGGTTTAATTCTGCATGTAAAAATTATGTTAGATATAATTGTTTATAGTTTTGTGAAAATAATCATTTTTCAATGAATAGTGAAAAAAGTATTTTTTAAGAAATATGCATTTTAATTTAATGTATGTACATGGTAAAAAAATTGGCATGATTTAAAAATTAAATTAATTAAATTTTATTTAAAATAATTAAATATGTTGCTTTTAATATATTTTAAACTTTAATTTAGATTAAAAACATTTTATATTTAATTATAGAATTTTTCCTAAAAAATGATTTTCATTGTCTTTTTTATGGTTCAATATAATATTGAATTAGGTAAATTATTTTATTTGAATTTTAAACAATCGATATAATATTTGGAATCCTAGTTTTAATATGAGTTACATATTTCCTTTTCAGGTTTTGGTCAATATGAATGCAAACCTTATTGATTTTATTGGTGTGGTAAAGGGTAAATTTGCAAATTTAGGTTAGAAATAAAATAATAAGTACATTAAAATTACCCAAAAACATAACTAAATATAATATAATTAATATATATCAATCATAAGATTCCATGGGTATAATATATGATCCTCTAGGGCCTTTTGGATGACATTATGAACTTTATAGTATTTCAGTTCAAAAATTTCTAACATACCACACTCTTGTTTTTAATAAGTCTAACAATTGTAATATGATGGTATCAAGAGGATATTGTAAAAAATAAATATTACTTTTAAATATCTATGATTTTTATTCATTATGTTAATTTATTTTTATTTCTAGTTATTATATAATTTCCTTAATTTCTGACACAATGCAGATGCAATAATTATTCAATTAATGGAAAAATTCAAAAAGTTGATATTAAAAATATTTAAAAAAATAATATGAGATGAATAATGTAATACATGAATTATATTGATCACCATGACATGTTTGGGATATAATAAACTTTTTTTGAACTATAATTATAATATAGATATTTTTATAGTAAATTTTATGAATAGTTCATAAAATTGACATTATGGTTATTTTATATTTGAAAATAATTATTTAAATTATATAAAATTAAAAAAAATTGTACAATAATGGAAATTTTGTTTCTAAATTTATTAAAAATATCATAAATTATTTATTTATGTGTAGGTTTTATATTTTTATAAAACATATTGACCATTAAAAAGTAAAAACACATGTTGTAATGGTAATAGTTAAAGGGGCTTAATTATGGATAAAATAATAAGAAAATAGAATAAATATAGCTAAAACTTATCTGTATTTTGAATATGGTTTTTTAAACCAATATTAATATTATATTATAAATATAAATAACTCTATTTAATTTTAAAATAAAACAAATAATTTATATTAGATTATTATTGTGAGAAATTCCAATAATTCCCTCCACTCTCCTATGAAGGTGAACTAGTTCTTCTCATTTGAATAAACATTAAAAAAATTTGATTTGGAAAATAAATAGACCAAAACCTTCTTACCATCACTCAACCATTTATATATGAATTTTTTAGGATGAATATCAACATTAGTTGTATTAAGGTGTTATGAAAATTATATTGTCCGATGAAGAGGAACCATTTTTTATTGAGGATTTCTATTTTGTTTAACATTTTACAAGACCAAAAAAATCCATTAAATTATGAAATAAAAACTAAACGATACTATAAATACTGATATCTTATTAATATAATGGTATTACTTATATTCATCTCCTCTCTTTGAAATTAGAAAATAATGCATCATTTTCATGTACGATGGACTGCCAACTCGCACTCCGATGTAATTCATTTTTATTTATCATCTCCCAAAACAAGTTATAATGTTATTATTAATTTTTATATATAATAATAATGAAATTTATTTCCAAAAAAAATTATAATAAACCATTTATGCTCATACCTTTCCATGCATAGAGAAATGACAACCTCATTCAGGTGTACTTCTGGATTGCCACCTCCACGAAGGGATGTGATTCATTTCTTATCACCATATAAAATCAATGATATATTTAAGGATAAATAAATAATTTATATGATATTTATCATATTATTATAATTATATAATGATAAAAAAATAATTACTTTTAATTCATAATGATCGTTGAAAAATGGAAATATTACTCATTCGTATATATGAAATTTTTTTGCACGATTGTAACATAGTTCCTTTTTCATAAAAATATTTAATTGATGGATTTAAAATTAAAACATATATAAAAATATTATACGAATTTTATGGTGTAATAATGAACACAATTATCATAGTCATATTACTAATTAAATTTTGGATTTAAATATAAAATAATTTTCAAGACGCTTGATGAGAATTTAAGAGACTAAATAATTATATACTTCATGTTAATAAGGTATATATAAAGAAATATGAAATTGAAAATGGATATAAAAAACATAATATTAATTTTTTTATTATCCATGATTATGAAGGAGAAACACAATGAATCATACATGAGGGAATATTCATTCTTATAAAAATTAATTTTTTGAATAAAAATTTCCTTTAAATCTGTTTATTTTCATCCATGTCCATATAAATTTTTTCTATAAATAATTTTATTAATGTTATTATTATTATTATATGATTGTTTAAATTAATTATTACTCACATTTTACTTTTTCTAAATTTTTTTGATAGAATATTTTTTCTATATTCCAAAGGATGTAGTCTGTTATTTTTAAAACGAAAATACTAAAGGATTGTTCTATTATCATATTTGACGTGAGATAATTTTCTTAAAATTATGAATAATAAATTAGTAGATGTTTCATTTATATTATTACACATTTATTTTGAATGAAAATGTTTCTTTATTAGGTCAGAATATTTTATATTATAAATGTTATTTTTATGAAAAAATGGGAATTTTGATATCAGAATGTTATTCACACATGGGTTTAGAGATTTTTCAATGGTTTTTTTCATTATATAGTAATATGAATTTTTTTTATAGGGGCATGATCCCCCTTCTTTATCATAGTTAATTTCATTGTAGATTATATTATTTTTTCACTTAATCATATCTTCAATGCGGTGGGTTCTACAGAGGTAGAAGTCGACCATATGGTTATTCCTTTAATTAGAGTGATTATAATAGTGATTATAAGGGTGATATTGTATGGATATACCAATAAATCATAATGAATTATTTATTCATGTTAATTAGTTTTCAAGTATATCATTATATGTCAATGGTTAAGATAATGATTTTTAAAGAAATTTTATTCGCATTTTGGTCATCTAGGACACCAAACAAAACATAGTGGGATGGGATCGTTATATAAGAATAATAAGTCCTTCCCAAAATTGGAATATTTATTGTAGATAGTTACTATATCTTGAGGTAACCCTTACAATTATTTTGATGTTATTATTTTCATTTCATTCTTACATATATAATCTTTATTTATGGATTAAAGATTATTGATTTCATATCTCATTCCATATTTTAAAGATAATATTCTATTGGAATTATATCTTATTTTCTAATAGATAGATCTATTTGAATAATTTAATATGGAAGTACTCATCATGCTTCTTGGTGAACTTTTCTTGTGGTTTATCTTAATAAACCCCTTTCTAGTGAGTTCATAAAAGGTTTTTATACCCACAATGGATATTGGTTTTATATTTCACTCCCTAGGAGGGGTCATGTGTGAGTTTTATAATAAAGATAGATTTGGTTGTTAAGGAATTAGTTGATATCATTGAAATTCATATAGTATAATATTGGATTTATTATATGCTATTTTAGAATAATGGATTATTTTCAATTATTTTTTAACATGGTGTATTTATCAGTTTAAGAATTGATATGTTTCGGTGAATAGTCACATCGTAACAATTTTCAATATTATTTAATTCAATTTGTAGATTTTAATTATAAAAAAATTTGTTCTTAAGAGATTAAATTGTTGATACATTTTTTTGTCCTAAGGCCTTTTCATGGTACCTAAATAATTTCCAAAACCATGTTGATTACCCTTACATTGGATAAATAATAGAACATTATTTGTCAAAAAAAAGGATTAGTATAAAACATGCATGAACTTTTAATGTTATGGATATTTCATTTTATTTGGATTCAAAATGATTATTATATATATATATATATTCCATGGTTTTTTAGAGAAATATTTAAGTAACATTAGGAATCATTTCATTGGACTTAAAATTGGAGTTAGATTCCTCATGACTTCCAAAAAACAAGTAAATCTATGTAGAAACCATTTGATGGGTATAAAAATTTTTTCCACAAAAAGAATCATGTTTTTTGTTTGATTCTCCTAAAAATGTACAAAATAGAGAGTCTCTCTTGTTATGTATGGTGAGGGGAACATGATTGGCACAAGGATTGGGAAATCATGTGGTCAGACTCTTAGAATTTTGGAATTTTTTAAAAAATGTAACTCCATAAACAAAACCTTCTAAACTAAACCCCCTAAATTTCCCCCCTTATCCCATTTGACTGAGATTAGTGAATGACTTAAATATACTTCTTTCCTTCTTATTATTATTGTTTTTTTGGATTATCATTTTCAACATTTTTTATTATTCAATGATTAGGCCACCATTATCATATATTATTACTTCCCCACTAGTTTCGTATTATTCCCATTTATATTATTATTCATATATGAAAACTATGGGGATGATTGGTCTATATGTTCTAGGATTATTAATCCTAGGGTGTGAAGATCGTAAAATAGGTTCTCTTCAAACAATATTAATGATTTCTTTCACATTGACATTTTTTTTGAGGTTTGTTTCAACTGTCTTTTCATTACCATAGAACACCATGTGATTTTGAAGGTTTCCAAAATTCATTTTAATTAATTTATATATTTTATAAATCTATTAATAGATTTAGAAAGATTCGTTATTTTTGGATTGATATAAAAGAGTGTTATGTATGTTTTTCATTATTTACAACATTCTATTGACTGTATGTGAATGTTTTGTGTGTTATAAAATTTATAATTTTAAATTTTCAATGATATTTTGGTTTTTGAATGTTTATTGAATATTTTTATTTCTTATATGTTTTTAAATTTAGTGTAATGGTTTTTATTTTAGGATATTTTTATGATGAGGTTTCAGTAGTGTTCCTTACGGTTTCAAATGTTTTGAAAAGAGACATGAATTTGGTGTCTTTATTTCTTACCTCACTATTATTTTTGAACATATATATATTCATGTGGAAATGTAAAAATATATATATGAGATCATGTTTACATACATATATAATTCTGTATAAATATATAGAATGTTCAATGGATGCCTTTATTATTTCTTTATTTCTCATATTCTTTCTCTAATCCTAAATGATTTAGAAGTGTGAATTTAAATTAAGATTTATGAATTATAATTTAGGGAAAAATTTGAAACATTGGCATGATATTTTGATAAATTTATAGGTATTTTAAATGGATTTAAAATATAGAGTATTTTTTAGAAAAGTTTTAATAGAATCAAATGCTAAGGAAAAATTTTTACATAAAAAAGTTTTTTCATAAAATTTTTTCCACCTCCATGTAAGCCCTATATTTTTTATGTCTGGATAATATTATTTTACATTAATGAATTTTTTCATGTATGGATGTCGTTGATATGTTTTTTTATCTTGTAGTCCCTTTGTTGATTTATTTTATTTTTAAGAAAACTCACTACCCATTATTATCATCATTAGGGTAATATAAATTATCTATGGGATGGGTGGTGGTAATAATTTTTCCAATATAAAAAAATAATTTCCCTATATTTATCTTGGAATTATTTATATAGTTATAAAAAAACTGATAATGTTTTATGGGTAACCAGTTGGTTGTAAAAATATTAATTCTTCAGTAGTCAAATTGATGGTTCTAACCTAAGTGTGGTTTGAGAAAATTCATTGTATATTTATGAATATCCGAGGATTATATATTTTTAGTTTACTATAATTAAATTTTAAATTAGTTATACTTTAATTATAACTTCATTTTAATCCGTTATGACATGACCAATTGTTTTTTTTTGCATTAATTTGTCTTTGATTATTTATTTTTATGAATGATTATTCTATTGGTCATCTTTTGAACCTATTCATGTGTTGGGTTAAATTGTGGATTCCATAATAAATGTTCTATAAAATGAATTATTAAAATATCATTTTAAACAGGTTCTGAGAGGGAGATGAATTTTATTTTCAAACTTAACAAAAACGTAACTTTCACTTGTTTATAATCAATTTAGTGTGTATTGGTTATTTTTTAGAGTGGAAATACATGTACTGTTTAGAACATAACTACACAATATTTTAATACTCAAACCCTACTTTTTTCAGTCATGGTCTATAGACCATATGTGTTTAAATTTTCTAAGTTTTCATTCTTAACCACTCTATCAGTCGGCTGAATATATGGATACATTGTGGCCAAGAGGTCAAAATAGGATCATGACAACTATTGTGGATTTTTTCTAGTCTATCTTTTCTTATGAATGTAATAAAAATATTATCCTCCAATAAATTAGTTATTTTATCCATTGAAAATTTATTTCTTATATTAAATTATAGTATTTTATTTTTCTTAGAAATTTTTTTTATTATCTTTATTAATTAACTTTTTTAACTTTAGTTGTGTTTGGATCCCAAATGAACTGAGTTGACATGTTTTAAGTCTAGGTGAAAACAATATATATCATATTTTTTATGGAACGATCATTCCCATTGGATATATATTGATTAAGGGGCATATGTTTCCCCCCTTTGGGATATTGGGAACATGCCTGATGAATGTTTCGAGCCAACTTGGGTTCTGGATTTATGTTTGACTCAAATTTGTTTCAGGACAATGGTGAAGGATCCAAATTGATAAATTAGGAAATTATACTCTAGAAAAATAAAATAGGATTAATATAATGGGGAAATAATGTTTATAATTATTTTATTATATTTAACTTCATATATTTTAATAGAATATATTTCTAGTAGTGAGGAGTGTAGATTTGATGAGTAAAATTCAAAAGTAAAGATAAAAAATGTATTTATTTTGCATGAAGTGGAAAATTTTGCATCACTATAATATTATAATAATATTTATAAAAATTGAAAATATATATAATAATATTATTCAAAATAGTAAACCAAAGTAAATGATATCATGATATAGATTAATGTAATTCAAATGATAATATATTGAAAATCAATTATAGGTATGGCTCACTGAAAAAAACTAACCATCGAAAACGATATATATTCAATATTTTTGATAGGATAAATATTTCAAATTAGTATAAAAAGAAAACTATTTATATAAATAAATGATGGGAAACACTTATTTAAACTTGTGTCTAGGTATTTTAATTCCATCAATGAATTTAGGTATTCTTCAATGTTATCTAATTATCTTATCATGTTCATAAAATCGTTGAATGAGTGTCTAAAAAAGTAATTAACGATCTTTTATAGTGATTAAGGTCCTTCTTATGAAATATTTATGCCTAAATATTAAACCTCTAAAAATATGATCATGTTTTTTATCAAATTTATGAAATATATATTATTATCCTAGTCCAAAAATTTTAATTAACTTTTAATAAAACAATTAAACAATGTTATAAAAATTTTAAAAAAATATATTTTTTCCATCCTCATATACCCCTAGATTTATCCATCTAATTTTCTTGTGAAACCACCATGCAGAAGGCCTGAAATTTTTATTGGAAAAAAATCTCTAACATGAGAAGAATATCTGTTATTGAAAAAGATTCCACAATTTTTACTTGTGATGGATGTTATTAAATATAATTAATGTGTCTTAATGTATGGTATGTCTCTACCTAGGAAATGGAGAGTGTATGATCTAAGGGGGAGAAAACAATATAATGTAAATAATAAAATTTCCAACCATGTTGAGAAGCGTAATGACATGAAAAAACATGTTTGGAAACTAAATGAAATTTATTGAATTATTGATGATGAAAAAAACCTTTTATATAATAGTCATAATATTCATAAAAAATAACTAATCTGGAATATTTGGTAATTTAACATCTGAAATTAATAATACATCTAAATAATAATAATCAAATTATAGAGGTTGCTTAAATGGAATGGAAAACTATAAGGACATCGATTCATGATATTTTATGATCATAAAAAATGAATGTTGATGTAAATAAAGTTAAAAAATTCAAAATTATGATGATAGATATTTAACCATACTTAATTATAGAACATTTATGGTCAATGTTGTTCAAGAATTAAATATTTCCCTGAATTATCAAATTTTAACACTACCATGTTTTTTAGAGGTTTTTTCCCATTCTCTGGGAAATGTTGAAGCTTTTTACTGATGAAAATTAGGTCATTGGGGTAGTTGTTGATTTATGAGAAGATAAATATATGACTAGTAGTATCAATAGGTTTGATATATAAATGAAACCAATTTTAGTTTTCAGAAAGAAAGGATTAAAATAATTTATATATGATCAAAATTATATATTCAATTGAATAATTTTCATCCATTATAGAAAGATTACAATAATTTTAATAAAATAGGTGTTTTCGATATATATTTTTTCCTTTAACGAAACAATCAAACTTTTCTAAACGTGAAAAGAATTTAATTTGGTGAATAAAATCCATATAACCATTGAAATTTAAATTCAAATTCCCATAATGCAGGTCCACTCATATGTTTTTAGTCCACAGAATAAAATCAACTTGTGGGGAAAATAATTACATCACATTCAAATATTATTATACAATAATTCCCCCATTACTCTTATTTAATATACATCACATTATTTCAGAATGATTATGTATTATAAGAGACTATTGGAGAAAAAAACATGTTATGATATCAATTAGTTTTTATTTAGTAATCGGAGTTATCATAATAACAAAAAGTTATCATAATATCCTGAAAACACAGAATAAGTAATTTTATCACTACATGACACATCAAAAAACAACATATTATCACTATGGAATAATATCATCATTTTTTATAAATTTTAAAATATTCTATAGTAGTATGATACCTCCACATATTTCTGGATGGATCTAAAACAAGAGATATAATCATTAAAATATTTTTTTGACTCCAAATAATGATATTAATCCATGTGAAATAATGTTAATGAATAAGAAAACATTGAAAAATATCAGAGTGTCATAAATAAAATTCATTATAACATGAAAAGGAAAAAATAAATGGATTATTTAAGGGGGAACCTTAAGATGGATTATTACCTTTCTAACCAGAAAATAGATGCTTCTAATTAGACTATAATAATCAATATAAAACTAACTGATAATAACTATAAGATAACTATTTATTATAATTTTTAGTATTCACAATTATCCATAAATTATTTACAACATAATAATTTCATTTATAATTGAAATTTATTTGAGGATAAGAGAAGAAAAATACAAGATGATGATGATTATGGAGATTCAATATATTCATGTGATGATGTTGAATCTTTAAGGACCACTAAAATAATTTTAAAAATAATAAATCTTTTTGATATTGATAATATCATTGGATATTTAAATTAATCGTCAAAAACAAGTGGAAAATTTAAAGTATTAAATTATAAATGTTTTCTTCCCAATGATGATCAAAAAACTATTAATAATTATCTTTAGAAAAAGGAATGGAATGAAACTACAAATGAATAACTAAATCAATTTGAATAGAATGTGATATGGGAGTTTTTTTCCCAAAATTATGTTGTCAATAAAATTCTATATGAATGAAGTGAAATTATATAAATTAAATCATGATTCATTTTCAAAAGATATTATGAAATTTTTGGAATAGAATTTAATGACCTATTTACCCCAATCCAGACATTAGTTCAATCATTTTTATCGTTCATGATCTATGAAAAAAATGGATTAACTACATGAATGAATTGTAAACATTAAATAATGGTGAGATTCACGAAGAGATGAAAAGTGTGAATCCTAATAACTTTTTTATCAAAATAAGATCATAAATGTATATAAATTTGAAATTATATATATTGTTTTAAAATTATTTCTAACAACTTTATATTTGAATAATTATTCTTATTTGTAGAGTGTGATATTCAAATAAGTAATGTGTATATTGAGGTCATATAGATTAACATTGTCTTGATTAAGAAGGGATAATTCCCAAAATAGAAGTTCTTTATTGATTCATAATTACATTATAAGTAAAGAAGTATTTTATGCCCATATAGCATGACCATCTAAGTGTCATGTGACTAGGTTATATGATTTTATCACCCTCAAAGGGACACACAAATGTGTTTCCCCTACCAAATTATTCAACAATACAAGGAAAACCAAATGAGTCTGCACATGACAGGGTCAAAATGAAGTTATTAATATTTATTTAGAACTGAAGATGAAATATCTGTTATCTGTGAAATAATCACATGATAGAAGCTCTCTTTTCTTGTGGTAAATGTTCATTATTTTTCATACCCTGAAGTTTTATGATCTTTCCATGATGAACATATTAAGCGATCAACTACTTGGAGAGGATATCTACAAAGTGACTATATCTTGACCACTATTTACAATGAGATACACTAGAGTGACATTGTAAGTGAATTTTTTATTGTTGCAAGTATTTTAGGAGACCAATCCTATTATATAAAAAAATCTTCCATCGATAGAATCCTAGGGACATGACTCACCCCATTTAAATGCGGGGAAGATATTGGGAGACTGAGATATGTAAAATTTAACTTGGAAAATCCAAAATGGGGTTTCACACAATAATTTTTAGGTAGTTAGGGGAGAGGTAAGGTGAGTATCGTAATTTTAGAGACTACATATTTGAAACTCATTAGGTAAAATGAAAAGTGAATATTCATGATCATTGACTAGGAATAAAAAAAAATTCATGCGTAAATTAATTTAGAGAAAATTAACGTGATACATGATCATGTGATGATTGCCCAAAAAATGACCACTTGATGAAGTATAGGTAACACGATTGAATAAGGATATCTAAGTTTGGAGATAGTTTCAAATTAATCTCATTCATCTAGATTCTCATGTGACCTCCCTTTCCATTTATGAAATCATAATAACCCCCATGTCCTAATTCTATGACATTAACCCCTACTATATTATTCTGTCATATAATCCTATAACATTCTTGTGATATATTTATTATTAGGACTTAAAAAAACAAAAATCTATTCCCCTAAATGATTATAAGCTTCCCTACTCTTCTCAATTACTTTCTAAATCATAGGTGAAATAATTTCAATACATATTGTAATTGTTCCTTACCCATCGGTAGGTGAAGTTGTTATGAGCTATGATAAATCTACTTCTTATTGTAATAATGATATATATGAAACATTTTATGACATGATATCCACATATTATGTATTGTTATACATATTTTCACACACCCATATTCCCAACAATGACCACGATAAACCCATGAAGCATTCACACTACTATAGTGCATGTGAAATATCATGATTTTTTACATAGATATATATTCTAAATGGAACTCATAAATATATTAATATTAGTTCATTTTTAGTGTATAAGTCATGAATATATTTTATTATATAATCTCATTAAATGCATTTTATATCTAGTTATCTATTATTTCTCATATCAATCAGGGTTCACATGGAAATAGAGATCTACAAAGATAATGTTGGCCTCAAAAAGATTGTCCTTATTTTACGAATCCTCCTTAATTGTAAGACCCGAATAAAATGTTTTCATTCTTTAATGTTATATACATTGAATGAAGCATCACTAGAAACCTATAAATCATGGAATATATAGTGTGTAATACCCATAATGATTCAGTCATATGCTATCTCCCAGTGTGTCTAATCTATCATTTTCGCTTATTTCTAAAAACAATCATGGAACACATATAATTAAAGACAATAAATAATCATGAAACTATCTCTATAAAAATGCCTCTATCATGTATTCATACTCTTATGTGTATGTCCCAAATATATATTTGTATTATTTATAGGTCCATACAAATGATGAAACATATCAGTAAAATAACATATGAATAATCAATTCCCAAAACTCAGATATATCAATATTAATGATAAAGATTCCATTACCATAAATAATATGTATTTTCTATTTTATTATAACATTGTTTTTATAGGATTCCACTCTAAGGCTCAATCATCCATATCCAATATAAAAATATCTCCACATGTGTATACAACACATGTTGTCAGACTACATCGTATGGTCCTATCATAGAACATTAAATTGTTATATTTGAAATACATTAGATTTAATTCCTATATTCATAATATATATAGTAATCCTCCACTAATTTTAAGACACAATATACTGAAATTATTCCACACATATCATCATGAATCCACATTCGACATTACATAATTCATATCCTTCACTAGACTGGATATATATCAATAAGTCTAAATGTCATTCTCTCCCACAATTATCCTTCACATACAACATTTTCTAAAACAATATTCTCTATAATGACATATCTGACCATGTGTAATATATTCATTCTATTTTTTCAAAAATTTATTATCATTGGTCAATTCCCCTGATGTGATCCATATTCAAGGGGCCATAATCATTTTGATATCAATTCATCCATATAGGGACTCATTAGTTGATATTTCATCTAGAAGGGGCCACTCATGCATAATACCCCTGAAAAAAAACAATTAGAAACCATAACCTATTTTTATTTCCAAGATGATATTAAACGACATGGATTGGTCCTTGTTGCATGAACATAAAATGTATGTTATTTCTCGAACAACATAGGTTTTAATTCCATTAACATAGGTACCTATGAAGCCTAATCATGGGATAAATTGCAACACTATAAATATTTTACACCTTCAAAAAGGTATATAAACTATAGAGTTCCTAGTGATATGGATTTTAAACATAGATATCCTAAAACAAACATCACAATGTAATAATGGGTTATATAATGGACAACCACTTATACATAAGATGTTAATTACAACATAATTACATTTTTATGTATATAAATTCACATAAAAAGTCAATAAATAATTGAAAAATGTTAGTTTAACCTATCCCTTATCAAAATATGCTAAATATTCAAAAACAAGTCTTAAATATGTGGAAGTGTCATGGGATAGGAAATAATTTCACCCAATAGCGTGTGATGGGCCTAACATACTATCCTCTCATATAATGTGGCTTATTATGAATCACAAGTAAGGACCCATAACGTAAACCTTCATTTCCAAATAAATACAATAGATCATTACAGAAGTATGAACCATTTGGTATTATTTTTTCTTCAAATAAACCCCATTCAAACATGTATGAGATATGATCAGCAGCCTGAATTTTGAGATTCCCAATCACTGGTCAAAATAATGTTTCTTAGCCCATTATGAATCATTCGATAATAGTAGTAGAAAAAAAATTACTACAAATAGAAATATCATATTATATGTTACATACAAAAAAAATGGTTAACATGATTTAAATCAATCAATAAAAAATAAAAACTATTGAGTTTCAGTTGCATAGAATGTTATATAAAATTATTATTTATGATTATCCACTGAGCAATGTCATTGTATATTTTTGTCTGTGTGGATGCAAATACAATTTTCACAAACTATAATTAATAATATGGTATTGGAATCAACATTAGGAATGTTTTATGAAACATGAGCTACCTTGCGTTCCACTACCTTTGCAAACTCTAGGACAACATCACCACCACTATAAATCTATAACAGGGTTCAAGATTCTATAGCCGGGGAACACCACTGGCATAGTACAGTACACAACATGGATACAATTAGAAAGGGACTCTAGGAACTAAGACTTATTTTCTTTCCTCACTAAAGGAGATCCATGAAAATATCACTTATTTCCGTCACCATGACCAAATTGTTTAGGAAACCATCCTCAAGTTAGGTTAATAATCACCTTCCTTATCCTTAAAAGGTGGAAGATGGATTCAGAAATTATTTTATCATCATATAGATCAATCCTTAGAAGGATCATGTTAAATCTAACTCCAATATCATCCCACCACAACACCATAAATTATTTTGGAGAGAGAATTTGGATAGGTCACCATCCTAGACCCTCAAATTTAGGAAAGAATTAGATCATTCAAGGAACATTGAGTAAACAATTATAGGGTGGTCCCTTATCAATGGAAATGTCGATGTAGACAAATAATATACAATTTTGAATCATATCATGTTTTCCTATATCCATATTTTCATTCAACAATTATACAAGAATATTCCTACATTAAGAAGAAGGCACATATTACTTCCCAAATGAATAAGACTCAAGGTTATAAAATCATTTAGAGAGATTTTGACATTCTATCCTATATATCTTTATATCCCACCATGAAATAATCCTTGAATCCTTGTCTAATATACACATACAATGATGGAATGAGTATTTAGAATTTTACATTATCATGTCCCCAAGTAAATGGAACCATAAATATGGAATCATTTAATATCGTTGTTAAATTCAAGACCAAGGGCCTAGGGAATTGATGTTCAAGTTGGTCAATATGATAAAATAATATAATCTGAATGAAAAAAGTCTATTCTGATATGAGAGAGAGGGATAATGATAGGTTGGTGAGTTTGGACTCTCTAGAAGTCAAATATACACCTCAAATTAGAATGTCAAAATCATAGGTTTCATAACATATCACCATGGAAAGAAAGTACCATTATAAGAAGGTAATTGAGTATACCCATATTCAATTGAAAATGCACTAATTCAAGAATATTGTATTGGAAGCTAATGAGGAATCCATTCTAGATAAACCTTTTCCCATGATCCTAGGTGCATTAGTACCACCAAATCCACAGAAAGGGACATAAAATCCTATGAAGTTGTATTTGAAATTATCTATGTATTCAAATCAATCACATCCAGGACTATCACCTTGAGATTCAAAAAATCCTAAAGATGTTAAGAATGTATTGGTGGATTCACTATATTCATATTATCCTCCATGTATCAGGATATTAATACTATCACTTCTTAATATATCAATCATATAGAAATTTGGAAGTGTCTACAAATAACCAAAACATAGATCGTTCTTACCACAACATGACATACCCCTGACATTCGAGGCTCACATGGCATGGGCGGTTATAGAATCCCTCATTGTGACTACTTAGATACCAAAACCATGGTTATTATATAAAAATAAAATAAATCCTATACATTAGTAATGAAAAACACCCTGAGTGAGATAAAGGGTTGAGAGGAATACATCGGTGTAATTATAAAAGGGGAGGCATGAATTGAAGTCTTTTAATATTACTCAATGAATGATAAGATTTATCGTACCACTGATATTCCCTAATGAACACTGTCACAATAAATCTTGTTGATGATATTAAACATCACATAGAAAAAATGGAATGTATGGTTGAAAAAATATAAAAATTGGTTGGAAATAAAGATGCACAGGTTATGGCCACACATACACTAAACCAGAGGAGAACGAAAAATCTAACAATTCCATCCGATGATTTTCCATTCCTCTGGAAATATTCCACTTGGGATAAATTGAATGAAATATCTATATCCAAACTTCCTAAATGAAAGTTTGATGAACCCTCTATGAAATTTATTTTGAAATATAATGAGAAATGATACATAGTATTATATGGATCAATAATAAATTCATTTTGGGGACAATTATCACTAGGTATCACCTACAAGAGGAATTCACTAATCCTCCTCTCACCCTTGATGAGGATGTTAATCTTCCATCATTGGTGGAATCTAAAAATTAGTAAAAAATTGGAGCTGGGATGTTGGTCTACCTAAACATGGAAGTTGAAGAAGAATAATATTTTACTCCATTACTATAATATAGTGTTTCATACTGGGATAAACATCCTACCACTATAAAACTAGAAATCATGAATTAATAAATTTTGGGAGATACTAGTAA
Source organism: Viscum album (assembly GCA_963277665.1). Taxonomy (NCBI): domain Eukaryota; kingdom Viridiplantae; phylum Streptophyta; class Magnoliopsida; order Santalales; family Viscaceae; genus Viscum; species Viscum album. The sequence goes on from OY728156.1 coordinate 1,868,931,688, forward strand.
GCCTCATCCACTACCAAATATATGATGTTAGATTAGATAGTGGTACCTTGAAAATTCCAATGCACTATCGTGTTTATCACTTATCGAATGAAATATTTAGAAGAGAAATTTAAGCCATGTATAAATACACAAATATATATCAAGAATGTGAGATCCAAAAAACTCATATATAGACATTAAATCATTTTAGATGAATATTCAATGCATTTTAAAAATATAATCCCATTGAAATCATAGGTTTAGTGTGTTTGGGGACTTGGGAAAAGTGTCTTAATTCATGAAAGATCTTCTATATATCCTATATTGATCATCCTAAAGGGTAATATTCATAAGCATGAAAAATATAAAACCATTATTCATAACCCCGGGAAAGGAAACATAAGAAAGGGGGAGAATAGATTACCGGTAAGGGTAAACAAAGTATATATCAAAATAACGTGATCATATGGGTATGGGAATATGATAATAACATTTTAAAACTAATGAATATATATATTAGATCATAAATAATATTCATGGTAAAAACCCATGGAAGTTCATAATACATTATTTATAATAGAATAAAAGACCAAGAACCATCAGAATATAAGACTTGTATAAAACATTGATTTTAGGATTACAGATAAGAAGAGAAAACCATTTCTATTGTAGTAATGGGTCATTACCCAAACTATGATATTAGAATGGTAACACTCCGCAAAAAATCATAGTGGTCAAGTTTCACTCCCAGGATTTTTATAGTGGATAGAGTCCCTTACTAGATTATGTTCACTCCATATTTCCGTACTTTTTTATTATGAGATATCAATCCTTACCCATGGAATTAGATGTCGATATAGGACCCAAATTTCATATAATAAAAATCATAAAAATATATATGATAAGATAAAAAACATTCATCATATTAAAATTCCTGAAATGAAATGTGTTTTAAATAATATTTCATCATATTATAACCCATGGAAAAGAAAAAAGTTTCATAAAAACATCAAAATTTCAAAAAATCACAATCCATTGAAAAGGAAGTCGGTTTTATAAGGATTTTATCATGTATAACATGTTGAAGGGACATGGGTTTCGTAGATATTTTTTCATCCTTAACCTAAACCATTAATATAAGGAATAATATTGATTTAATTGGATGATATCCCTAGTAAATCATCGGTAACAACAATCTATGTAATATTATATGGAAAATGATTTTTAAAGATTACATTTAATGTTTCTTGAGTAAAATATCATATGAGGATTAAAAAAATATTGCAAACTAAATAAATTACCCAAATAATAATATTTGAATATAACTTTGGAAACCTAGAAAGGATGATTTAAACTCATTTAGAACATCTTTATAGAAAATATTCTTTCTTTTGAAGATCAAATTTTACAAAAAAAATCATAAAAAAGATCATAAGTCAATTTCCAAAAAAAAAATGTAGAAACATAAAATGGAATATTTAATGAATTGAGTGGACTTGATGTAAGAAAATTTAGTTCATAAAATATGCATTAAAATATTTATTACTTTCATATTTTCGATAAAATACAAATGATAATTGTTTGAGAATTGATATGTATATTTTTTATAAAGAAAAAAATGTGTAAAAATTTCATTAATAAAACATTTGGATAATTTTAAATTTTTTATAACATGATTTACCAAACATGGTATTGGAATATAAAGGGTTATAAACTGATGATAGAAAATAATTATTTTTATTAAATATTTTATTTTTAACTCTTGAAGTCATAAAAAGAGGAAAATAAAGGAAAAAATGAATTTTAAAAAAAACTAGAGGATAAAAAAATACGTTATTTTGTTGAGAGATAGAGAGTAATATATCGTCAATGGAATCATAATAATGTGTAGTCCAGATAAATGATGAGATTGTATCATAAAACCATTACCACATTGGAATATTTTGATTCATATCTCCCATTAAATAATAAAACGAAATTTAAATTTTAATATCATAAAATAAATAAAATTATGATAAAACATGTAAATGGGGATGTAAAAAAAACTTATATAAGATGATTGGTGCATAATATAACCTATCTCTCAAGGAAGGAAAATTTAGACAAACATTACTTACAACTTTGGTATGTTCTGAACCATAAATCAGATGAAAGAGATATTAAAAAATGGATATGTAAATAAATATAATATTTAGGTGAATATTTTTAAATTACATTTATGGACATTATATACATGAAAAAAATAATCACATGTGATTGATATAAAATTTAAGTCAAAGAATGTAATCGTGAGAGGGAAATATGTTGCCTTAAGTATTTATATAAATTATTCATAATATAATGTATGGTATAATAAATATAATTATTTTATAAATATATTAATGAACAATAACTATATATATAATACCATACATGATTTACATATGACCTTTTATTGTATTTTTATTAACAATTAATGTGTTAAAGTTATGTTTTCAGTTACAACTATTTAATTTTTTTGTATGTTTTAAATTTATATTTTTTCCCACATATATTGGTCATCGTTGAATAACATCATGAATTCAAACCAAGATATAAATATCAAATGTATTCATATTATATGTATTTATAGTAATCCAAATAATATTGGGATAGGCAATTAAACTCACCATTAATGTGGATCATTAACTGTATATACACATGAATGAAATTTCACATCATAAAAGCATTGAATATAATGGTAATTAAATAATATATTACCATTGAATAGAAATTACTTTCTCAAATATATCATTTTTTCATTAAATATATCCTTATTACATTCAATGTAAATTTTAAACAAATCACATCACTTCATGAGGCGGTGTTCTACCGTAAAAACAAACAACATTATATTATTCACTACAGAATAGAATGTAAGAAGGTTTACACAATATATATTTTCTATATGTATAATTATTTTATAAATATCTTATATATTCATTAAATCCATTCTTATTACAATATAGGAAAATTTGAAATGACAATGACATCACATTGGTTCTTGAGGCGGAAATCCATAGTATAGAGAAATGATGATTTTTATCCCATTTGACGGATGAGGAGATGGATATATGTAATAAACATAACATAACATCGTATTGGTATTTTTTTGATAATAATTTTATTAGATAATCATTTGTTAATAACTATTAAATTAATTTTCATATGAAATAAAATAAAATTATCTATTATGGATATTATGTCCCCATTAGATAACATCTTTTGGTTTTCCCAAAAAGATATCATAGGAAGGATTTATGTCCAAAATAAATCTTATTGAATGATATTAGGGATCCAATAAATTTATTTTATTAGTTATTTTGTCAACTAATGGGTTTTTAAATTGTGAATAGAAGAAAAGAGGGGGTGCCTATTTATAAGTGAGCCGAGTGGCACTTGTAATTTTTAAAAATAAAAAAGTGTATCCATATTCATCTGATTATAAAAGGATAAAAATAAGAAATTATAGAACCTATAATAAGTATGATCAAAATATTAATATGAAATGTGTTTTGTAAATGTTTCGAGTCATTTTAAACCATTATCCTTTTATTTTAAACCCTTGTTAATCCTATTCTCAACTCACCAGCACCAATTCATTAATAATAATTTTTATATTCAAAATGTAAAAAATTTAAGTTTAAATTTTTATATAATAAATATAATTCCAAAAATGGAATTATTTTTAAAATTTCCATTCATAGACGTGGGAAGATATCTTTTTAAATTAATCCCGAATAAATGATGGAAAAGTAGTTTTTGAAAGAGAAAAGTTTCAAAAGTTAATATTTTTTCTTATAGACATCAATATGAAATGTATTCCAATGAAATAAACTAGATTAATAGATTTATAATCGAAATAATTTCACTTTTATATCTATATTAAAAAAAAATTTGAAATTTTTTTAATTGAATGAAAAATTCTTCATAAAAACCTGTATTTTTCAGTATTCAACGATACATTTATATTTTCCAAAAATTCTCAAAAATTGAGTCCCATATAATTTTTACATGTTGTTTTTAAAATGAATTTTATTTTTTATGAAATGTTTATAAATTTTTAAAATTAAAATTTAATATATGTTCACAAATGTATATAAAATTTCATTTTTCGAAAAAAATGGTTTCAATTGTAAAATTGGATATATTTTTGTATTTTATATAGGAAAAATATAAAATAAATGTAACACATTTTATTGAAGATATAATATAATAATTTTATTTATACCATTCAAAAAAATTATTTCATTAATTTATTAATGGAAGCTGGTTTTTAATAACTAAATAGTTTCACAAAAGAGTTACTATATTTTTATATGGAAATATTCTCATTTATAATTATTTCTTCACCAGATAATTTATTATATATACATGTGTAAATAGTATATTTTCATAATTTATATGAACCAATTTATACCCACCATTCCAATGGCATGTTGATCAATATCATATTAAATAACAATATTTTATTAATATGTCGAATTTCATATAAACTCAGTGTTTCATGTAATGTAACCTACACTCAGTACTATGTATGACTCTAGCTAAACACATTATTTAATGCAATGAAAGATAAAAATGGTGTTTTATGTAGTCAAAAATATTTAATAGATGAAATTTACTTGAAAAAAAATTATTTAATAAAATCTAAAGGTGTTACATTATACCCCCTTAAATAAATTGAAACTTAAAAATTTGAACTTATGCTCAATAAAAAATGGTTAAAAATTAGAAAATACATTTTTTTAAATCCCTGATAGTAAAAATTGTCAATAAAAATTTCACATTAAAAGGTAGAAAGGGATGCATAATGTTTATTTAAAATAATATTTAAATTGGTTTCTATATAGATAATATTTGTGGTATGTGAAAACATGGATATTGAAGAAAAAACTAGAACACCAATTCTGAGGAAAAATGTTATAGAACATTTTTAGGAAAATTTTAATGTCCACAAAGCATAAAATTTATGAAAATTGAAATACTATTCATTTGTCAAAAATAAAGGTTAATGTTTAATTTTTTTTCAATATCCTTTTCCTATTGTTATAAAATTTTCATGATAGGATACATAAACTTGTTTTCATTCAATTTCATATGACCAATTTCATTTTTTTGTTGTTCATTGATCAATTTATAGTTTATCTATTCACTCTAAGAGATGAATTTTTCATTCCTGATGCACAAAATGATAATAAGATCCATAATATATTTATAATTAATTCAATCAATATCAATATATTTTGTAAATCAATTTTTTGAAATAGTTTTCAAATAAAAACCAATGTTATCTACCTCCATTACACAAATAGTTAACTCTAAGGTCCTCTTTTTCTTTCCAAAACTGAAATACAGAATTTATTAAACCAAGTGAGTAAATTTAAAAAATAAACATATCATTAACCCCCAAGACAACATAACATAGCTCTTAATTTCCTAAAAAAATATATTTATAATGTTATCATACATTCATAAGAAACATGATAATATCGGGAATTTCCATAAAACCATAAATAAAACCTACCCTCAATAAAAAAATACACTATCATAATTTAAGAAATAAAATCATAGATTATTGAATATATTCAATAAATCCAATATTTATGTAATATCTATAAATTGTTATATAAAAAACTTTTTCATCATATAATTAATATCTTCCAATGTAATCAATACCATCCAATTTAATTTACACATATAAACCAGATCTATTTTAAAATAACACACCATTTTCTCAATATCTAGAAGATATTGAGGGATATATTCCCTTAAGAAAAATACCAAATTTACAATAAATAACTTTTTATGCCCTCAGTAGTATTTAACATATTCTTTCATCTCTTTAAGGAAAAAATATGACAGAAAAATCCATTTCTGTTTCATGATTCTAATAAATAGAATACAACTATTAAACATATATTTCATTGAATCATAACACATAAACAGATGAATAATTAAACAATCATCATACACCACTAACTACGCATTATCACATTATTTTGTATCACTAATTTTCATACATATGTCATTTGTATTCTTATTATCAATAACAATATATCAATTCTCATTCAACAATTTAAATTATCTTCACGAGAATTCGTCTTATTAGATTGATTTTTGTAATTCCCATTATTTCCAAATATGAAACATTAAATAATTGATTGTATCTTGGGGATACCATTATTCTAATCCATTGCAATAAACAATATTTTCAAATTTCATTTCAAATTACATAATTTGTGTATTTCATTCATACACTCAAAAATTTATCAAATCCCTCTAAGACAACAATTTGGGTGCTTCTTCCAACAATAGAGACGCGTAGAATAATTAATTTTCATTCCACCGTGGTACCCCCCCACCACAATCTCTCAATGAAATCAATCCTTCTCTACTTTTGTGAATTGAATTGTTGGTTAAGGTGCAAGTTTTTATTCATATATCATGATAAATGATTAGGCATAATAAAAAAAATACTTCACTCAAGTCGTCATCATATTTTGTTTATCATCAATACATTATCTAAAATATTCAATGTTAATCCATTCCATTCTAGTTCCCCACATTGACTAAAACCAAAAATCATAATTTTAGAAACAACAATCATATTGGGAAATCAGATAACAATGGGAATGGCATAGATTATTTCTAAACTATGACACCTTATTTATATTATATGGATCATTTTTATAATCTAGTCCATCAATGTTGATTATGAAAATCCTTTATGATTGTTTGTAACGCATTTGTGAATTTATAAACAATATCCGTTGACATAGTCAAACTAGGTGTATTGTAAGGACCATTATTGTGCAATAGGTGATGATTGATTCTAGATCAATGTGCCTTTTTAGAATTATTTCCCCTAGGTAACTCAGTACCAAAACCACATCCACCTGTAGTTTCACGACCTATCCCCGAGGGCCCATGACGTGACAAACCCAACCCGCCTCCCAAAGGTCAAGGGCTGGCGACTATCACCGAAGGTATTATCCTACAAATGGGAGGAATTTTCGTGTACCTATATACACAGACAATCCTCCCATCTAAAATTACTAGAAACTGAAATCAATGTGAAACATACATGAAATCCACTAAGTAAATCACAAACAGAGTACAACAGAATGTAATGTACAAGGTGGAAACCCGGAACAATATAAAAGCCAACAAAAAGAAAAACTTAACAAAAGAAAAACTATGAGTCTCATAAGCTTTTTTACCAGGATACCTGCCAAAAGTGTATGTTAAGGGTAGCTGCCTAATGTAGTTGGAGTACGACTTTTCTATCTACTCTCATAGAACACCACTTATCCATGGTACTCTCAGGACTCCGTCAAACCGTTGGTCTTCATCACAAGACATGACATGTGCAGGAAAAGTCCAGGTTATGGTGAGTAAAATGATACTCAGTAGGGGGGCCCAAACCAAAAAAAGGTAATGAACAAGAGAACACCCACAAAGGAATTCAGAACCAACTATACTTTTATATATTCCCATACATATACCATGAACATCCAAATATACTCATTTCAGCCACTAAGAAAACCTGTTATCCCAACCACATAGCAAGCTTCAGGATTTTTATCAAAGGATCAAGTCATATCACACAAACCAGGAGATCACACTCCATAAGCTCATCCATCCCTTATGTCACCCGTCCATTTGATGTACTCCATTGGGGAAAATCCTACCATTCTATGTGGTACATCCGAGAGAATGTGCTCCATTTGGAATATTATATTAGGTTAGACTCTATTTCCCCGCACTAGAGTTCTAGTTTTCACAGCCTTTCACCCACTGAAATACTACATAAACTTTTATGAAGAGTCCCACTCTTCATCACTACGCACAGTTGAGGGATCACTGCTTCAAACTAACCTTTGATACCTTAGTCGCTCCTGTAAAGAGTATCCCGCACCTCAGTCTGTTGGGGGAGCAATAGATCATATCTAAGTATCATTCACATCATGTAGAGGGTCCTCCTCCTAGTATATGTGTACTAAATTTGAGGGATATTCAACTCCTATGGATGACCCACTCCCCGTCGCTACTCGGATACAGGGGAGTACTACTCTATAAATGAGGAGTTGTGCTCGGGGTTCAACAGGGGAGTACAAATCATGAGGGACATGTACCCTGAATCGGTAGGGGATTACAACATCGTATATCAAGGACCCAAACACTACACTATAGGGGAGTTATACTCTATGACTAGAGGACCTGCACCCAGGTGATATAGGGGAAAATCGACTGGTTCATTTTTTTCACTATAGGGGACTCGCACCCTAGTACCTTAGTGGTGTACTAATCCCTGGCTAGAGGACCCCCTCCTAATCATGGAATGGGAGGGATGACTATGTCAGTTGGTTCACTATGGGGGTATGTCACCCTATTTTGTTCGGGTAGTACAGACCCTAGGATATATGAACCTCTTCCAAGCACGGCAGTGGAGTACCAGCTCTATTTTAGTAATACGTAAGGGGGAACTGTACCCTCAAATGGTAGGGGAGTACTCACTCCTACAATAGAAGAATCACTTTCTACCCGTTAGGGGTATACCAACTCTATAAGGATTTGATATAGAAGACACATTCCCTAGTAAAATGGTGTAGTACCGACCCTAAGAAAAGAGGACCTACTCCCTAGCACGAAACGGGAGTAATGAAACTTACTTTATGAGCTTCTCTAAGAACCAGCGTACTAATCCTATAGAGGAGTAACACAGTCGAAGGAAACCAATCAAAAGAAAACAAACCCATAACCAAAATTCTGGAGTGCCATCTCTAAAAAGTAGAGGGATAATGAGTACCCATGCCTTGAGTAATCAAGGGAGTAACCATCCAAATATTCATCATAAGAATAACCCGGATTCTTCCCAAAGACTTCTCGTACTGGGAGAGACTACTCATCAAACCAAATAGTCCATAATCTAACATACTCAAAAACTCAAATAGAGTATCTAAAAAGTACCTTATCATCCCAAGGGTCCCAACACCATAGACATCTCATCGAAGATATGCTTTTTTTAGAAGATATGATTGTTTTAGCGAATCGGGAGCCGGTTGGGTCCGGGTCCAGTCCGACTAGGTTGGACCGACCAAACTCGACCCTACTCGGGGTCCCCCATCCTGACCCAAGTATAACTCGAGTCACATACAACCTGACCTGAACATGTTGGCATTAGGCTGACCCCAATGGACTCTGCCCACAGGGTGGCCGGTCCATCCCGACACACCAGCACAACCTCGACCCGCACGAGAGAGGGCCGACTCCTCGAGCCCATACGCGACATTTCCACATCCGCTTCTGCACTAGGCAACACTTTATGGCGCCACCAGTCCATCTAGACAGTCCACATGAGTGGACCATATATATTTTATGTGGCCCAACCACATGCATCCAGTCATGCAACGTCATCGTACCCACATGAAGTCGCCAAAAGCGTGTCGGTGGCCTATTCCATGGACCATCTGATGCGCTCTGGTGGTCCATTCTATGAACGGTATGGTGTTGTAGAATGATCAGGTTGTGTTATTCATCGCTTGAGGTTCAAATATATGTTATGATACCTTTATTTAGAAAATTCTTGATTGCTGGTATTTCTTCAACTACTTCGGCCCAACCACTGTTAGTTGTCGCCGCACCTTCATCGTGTCGTGTTCATCCCATATACAGTATGTTAGATCGTTTCACCTAGTATGGTTGTGAAATGATCGACCATTATCCAACCCATGATAAAAAATATATGAACCTGGGGTAGTGAACAATAATAATCATCCTAGGGATCAATCCTCTATCGTTTGTTCGTTCCGGCCTTGACCCTATCCATTAGAAGGATTATTAAATCGAAAAAAACATCCCACAATAATGATCAAACCATAGATCAACCTATGTTGGGGGGGGGGGGGTTGATCCATGTTTGTCATTTTAAATTCATTAATGGGGGATTATTCAAATCAAATAACAACGCCTACCTGGGTAAGATTGTTTGTTGGCGATGAACAGTGTCATTGCATTCATCATTCCATGATCCCCTATTTATGCTCATTGGTCAATCATCATTGGGGATGATCCGTTCAATGGGGTTTTGGCATCTGTCGTCACCACCCACCAATGATTTAGAGCATAACTAGGATTGTGCCTGCAATCCTACATTGGCTACTTTTCCATTAAATGATGAAACACGAATCAGTGTTTTGGTTACGTTTCTATTACGAATTTTTTAGGCTATTTCATTTAATAAAACAACATATTTAGTTTCTCATGGTTGTAAATATATTGCAAAAAAATATATTGTAAAACTAAAAAAATAGAATTTTATTTTATTTTTAAATTTTTCTTTAAAATGACTATAAAATAACTTTTCGGGTTGACCCGTGCTCGTCGAAGATAAATCCTTTATAGAAAAATCCCATCATTATTATTTCAATGATGCCCATAGATTTTTTATCTAAGAACCATTTCAAAAAATAGAAAAACCTTCTTGACCATTTAATTGATAAATTTTAAAAAAAAATGAATATCCATTCTAGCCACTCTGAGACATGGAATTACATTCCATCTCATAGACTAGTATTTCCAAAATCCCATTTATAATTGAAAAAAAAATCCATGGAATTCAAGGTCATTACAAGTTGTATTGATACTGGGTTTATTTTCATTGAAACAAGTGAAGATGTACTTTAAAAAAATTGTAGAAAAATTTTCTATACATCGACACATCCGTATATATATCCCAAGAAATATCCTTAGACATATCTTTAGGGATCCTAGTTTCAAATGTTTAATTAAACCATTATGTTATTAGAAACTATAAATACCCGATCTTCCCAAACATTTATATTACATCATGGATATGAATATATATTACATTAAATAAAACACCAATGAACCATATAAGTTCAGTGTATTTGGAGAATAGTCACAAAACAACTTATTATTGAAATATATTCATCAAATCCTATATTGTTATTCAGACATGGTAATCTTCTTAGACCTGACCTACCTATAAACATTATTCATAACCTGGGGAAGGAATACATAAAAAAGGGTGATCATTTATTATTAGAAAGAGTAAAAAAGGTAGATATAAAAATAACATGGGTATATGGGTAGAAGAACATGAGTTTTACAACCATACCATATATATCATAGATTAGAAACATGATTCATCAAATTAATCATGTTAGATGATAACAAATGACTCATATGGAATAAAATAACTTAAAACATGTAATGACCTATTGTAACTTCTGTTAAATTCTTCCACGACCATTGTCTGTTTCTCTTTTGGTTGTATCTTGTTTAGGGGTTCTGTGAGTGCAATTTTGTTTATTTTTTCAAGATTTATGGGATGTGCATGGTTAGAGAAAATGTTTCTGAAACTCTGCATCCTCCCAATAAAAAACATGCATCCATGGAAAATGCATTTTTCCCAGTTATTGAATTGGTTTTAAAATTATGCACCCACCTATTAGAAACTACACAACCCGGTATAGGGGTGCACAGTTAAGGCACACTAATTTTTTAGCCGTACATCCCTACCGAACTGACCATGTGCGCAATATATATTTATTTATAAAATTAATATGAAAATATATTGAAACCTATGTTTAAGAAACCCGTTTACCCCAACTCAACATTAATATATTTTGTTGGCTATAATCCCTCTCTAAAGGTTATTACAACTCATCCAACCCAAATCCTTGGAATATCAATGCATGGAAGATATTTTTCGATCCCCTCATGGTATGTTAATAACATCCTATGTGTTCTATCCCTATATTTTTTTCTATCCTCCTTATACATTGTTATATCATCTTGTTTTTGATGGATCTAAACTCTGTTTAACTAAATATGTATTTAAGGTTTGGTTTTCAGATCTATGTTACCGACATTTTTCATTGGAATATTTTATTGTAGCTATTATTGATTTGTGGTCATTTGAAAAAAAAATTTGTGCTTATATTTTATATCATTACATATAGTTAAACTGTTATTTTATTTATTTTTTTGGTATAACATAAAATTTATTTATGAAAACCCAAATTTGAATGAATTGGAACTGTAATTAGAATTGACATTGATTTTTTGAAAACCCCCAATTCCAATGAAAATGGAATCCAGTAGTATTTTGGAAATATAATGAATTTTTGTAATGATTTGACAATTTCGTTTAAAAATGAATTAACTATATTTTAGGAATAATTGTAATTTTTTATATTGAAAGATTATAAAATAAAGAAAATTGAATTTTTTGGATTTGAAGTTGACTTGGTATATTAAAATATAAAATTGATTAATTGAATTGTTATTGATTATTTTATTTTAAATGAAATGATTTTACATTTTTTGAATTATTTATTGAGCACATGAAATCCATGGTAGTTAGTGGGTTATCTGTGACAAGAAAGCTAGGATGGTAATTCCATATAAATAGATTGATGATGAAAACTCTATAAAATAAATTTCAATATATCATATCCTTGATGGTATTTTGATGACTCTTACCTAGCCTAAGATTAAGGGTTGTGTGTCCGCATATTTTTGGTATCACTAGTATGAGAGTGTGAAAATCCTATAATAGGGGGAAATCATAGTGTACGAAAAATGACAATGGTTCTTATTCTGATTATTTACATATATATCTATATTTTATTTACTATGAAACTATTTTAATCACGCCTAATAATTTTTATAAAATATTTTATATAATATGTTTATTTAAGCCATGATTCAAATTTTTTCCATTAATTGGAAGTGAAATTATTTTTTCAATTTTAGTATGATGTTATATCTCTATGCCTGGTTTTATATAAAATTGAATGAATGGATGGATGTATTATTCCAAAATCTTATTAAAGAACACTTTTTGAGACCCCATTTGGATTTATAGCACACATCCAACATTTTCCTTTTGGATTTTGTAGATTTAATTCTTCTGGATCCTATAAAATGGATATCTTCTCTTGGAGGAGGTGGATGTTATTGATCCATTGGGATTAGAGTGAAGTATCCAATGGTTGTTCTATCTTATTAATCAATACATGATGATTTATTCTTTTGTATTATCATATACTTGTTTGGTTTCTGGTACATTCTCCATTTGGATTGTTGATAATACTTAAATTTATATGTTATCATCTACTAATATTTAGAAAAATAATTCCATATTTTAACATGTAGAATGATATGTTCTAGACTCCAATCCGCAGGGATAATGAATTCCTATCAAGATATGTCAATGCAGGACTAGGTATTAGGGTAGCGGGGTATCTAGGCTTCAATATGAAAAAATTACTATCGACGGTGCATGTTTAGTATCATTCCCTAATTTATGTTTATAGTTTATAGTGTCTTATCGAGACATAGGATGTAGTTGAGAGTGAGTTCATGTCCTTCTCTCATTGTAATTATCTTTTATTCATCATGTTTTTTTTAAATATTACCTTATGAATATGATTATATAATTCTGGTATTTTCCTGACTTTTGATGTGGATAGATTAAAATTCCCAATCATGATATCTCGTCGGATATGATTAATTTCGAAATTTATATTATTTGATTTATAGATATAAGGATCCTTACGATGTCTAAAATTTCATTTCATAATGTTTTGAAGAATCATGGCTCATAGAAAATGTTTGAATAGGTCCTGATATAATGAATTTGGTGAAAAATAGTGATTGAATAAACCATATACCAGAACCTCATTGTGGTTGTTGTGTGCTTTTTCAATGAATTGGTACATGAAATTGCACCCATTTCCATTCGATCCCTAGTTGTGGTACGTCAATGGGATTAATCTCAGAATCATACATATGAGATCCTTGAAAAGAAACTACCAAGGTTCCAATGCTAAAATAATCCTAGTGAGGATGATGAATTATTGATAAATTTAGATATTCTATTTTATTTTCTAAAAAACCATGAATATATTAAGGTAATGTGTGCTACCATTAAGAAAGAAAGACCAAGCATGAGATGGTCATATTCAATTGTTATTGTGAATAAGATTTATGTTTTAGAGTGTAAATACATTAAATTTATTTTCACATATCAATTTAATCTAGATTCTATGGTTTTGGCTAAGGATATGGGGTTTTCTAAAATCGAGAAGGCTAATATGACCATGATAGAATATGAAATCATTTTTATCAACCTTTTTAAGTTTTAACATGAGATTATATAAAATTTGAAGATAAATAATAAATAGTTTAAACAGGCCATTGATATTATATTCATTCTTAGTTTTCTTATTGAATATCTCATCATATGCTAATTTGATGGATATGGTGTTGGTGGTGGAGCTTTACCTGGATAGAAGTTCATAGTTGATGGGATTTCCATTCTCCCCTAGTTGGGGTCTTATGTGATCCTTAAGATAAAATTGGTTGTTTGATATGTCTTAGGGTGGATATCAAGATCATGGTACTTTTGGACCACATATATTACCTTGAAGGGGCCCTATAACATTCCAGCAGAGTGGAAATCCTTTGCATTCAAAACCGTTTTCCACTAACGAACCCAATATTTATGCTTCCTATAGACACTGGGGTTGCATGAAAAATTTTAAACATTAATTTTAGGCCCCAAGTAGTTGAATGAGATCATTACTACCAAAAATTATTGTGATGAAATAAACTTCTTCATAAATAAAGTGGTTCTAACCACATGAATATAAAACCAATATTCATTACCTAGTCAAAGAGGCTCCATAGGAAGCTGATATAGCTCCAAAAACTATGATAGATACCATCACTATAGATTCATCTTTAGTGACAACATTATTTGATATTAGTATATCTTGTTCTTTTATATCAACCCATATTGATAACATAATAATTCTCCCAACAGAGCATTCACCTTATATAATGAATTTTACTACGCCCATAAGAATGAATAAAGGGATCGTTCTTTGTTGTCCTAATTGAGTTTTATCTCCACCAATGGTTGATTTTCTGGGAATTTTTTGTTTCTCAACAAGATACACATTGATTTAATTTTCTAGATAGATGTGATTATTTAGAAGAAGTCATGAATTGAAAATTATCATCGATGGGTACCCTTTACTCACCCAAAGGGGTGTGATATATCTTTTAGGGAGAATGGTACCCAAAATCCATTAGAGATATACTATCTTATCAAGAGTTGGGTGAAGTAGTATTAGTTGAATAATTTGATCTATATAGGTAATATTTGAGTGGTGATTTCCCCATATTTTTCATCAGGTTTTGAGACGTATTTTTAATATGATTGTTTTTCACCAACAAGAGTGGTATAGTTCTATATATATTTATTGCATGATACATAGATAGTATCTATACATTCCTATCATATAAAACCTGCTAAAATGAAAGGGTTTAAGATTAAATTGATGGTCTCTTATAGAAAGGATTTTTATTCTTGAGTGTTTCAATTGGATAGTGCCTATTATAATTTCTATGAAAGCTGATTATACATGTCACCTCTGTGTTGATTACTAGAAAATATACTTATTTAATGTAATGAAGAAGTATCTATTACCACATATTGATTATCTTATTGACCAGTTGAAATCTGAAAAAATATTCTTGAATATTGATCTTCAATCTGGTTATCTATAGTTGATAATAAAAGAACATAGAATTTATAAAACCTCATTTCGAAGCATGTTTGGAAATTATTATTATCTTTTGATGCATTTTGGTATAATAAATTTCCTATAGTCATTATGGATTTTATGAAGAGGATCTTCCATGTGTATCATTTACATTGATTGTAGTCTTGGTGGATGAAATCCTAGTTTACTCTATGTTCAAGGAGGATCATATATGTCATCTTAGAGTGTTTTTTGGAAATTTTTTGGAATAAAAAACCCTTCTCCATGATATTGAAATATTATTTTTGGATTTGGGAAGGGAATTTCTTGAATCATTTATTTTTTAGAACATGGTATCTCAGTTGAACATAAAAACATGAATGATATTACGACATGGAAGAAAGAATGAAGTTTTTTTATGATTTAGAGATTCTTGGGACTAGTTATGTATTATCATTTGTTTAGAAATTATTTCTCAATGTTTGAATAATAGATTACCACTCTCATAGGGAGGGTTAAATGTAGTACCCCTGGTTTCTAGTATGTAACCCTTACTCGATGATTTTCGTGGTTTTAAAAGTTAAGGGTGACGTATGGGAGAGTCGGGAGATCCTGGATTAAAGTTTGAAGCAAAGGGGAAGGCGCACGGGTGGTGCACGGTTTATCTAAACTGTGCAGACAAACCGTGTGAGGATGATTGAGGAGGCAGTGGATTCCGCATAGTCCGCACACGGTAAAGGGAAACAATGTGATGAGGTCATGCATGAAGGGTGGCTAACGCAATATCTAACACACGGTTATCACACGGTTTGTAAAACCGTGCGTACTAACCCTGTGGGCACTTAAATTAGATCCTTAATTTGTGGATCTAACACATTTTTAACTCTAATTGCCTCATTAAATCTCATAAGTGGCCATAACTCAGGATTTATCTCCTATAAAGGTTGTAAAACTTCTCCCAAGAATTCCAGAGGTGATTTGAAGGCTTCTCTTGGTGAATAGAAGGCGGATTCATGAGGTATGTGAACCTTCTCCTTCATTATTGAATGGTTTCTTAGATCTTCTTAGATCTACTTCTCCCTTTTTCTTAGTTTCTTAAATATATGACCATTATGGGATGACCTAAGTATGTGGATGCCAAATATGTTGAGATTTTGTCTTGGTTGTGTTAGGAGAAGAGATATAAGGAGGGTTTTGGAGATTTGACCTGGTGTTCTTGAGCGTTTTTTCGTTCGTTGCTTAGTTTTTCCTTTTTTTTGAGGTAGGTGGCTTCACTCTCGACTCATGTTTTTAGAACTGGTTGGCTTAGTTTCAAATTGTTTATTTTAATGGTATTGATTGTGAAAAGCATGGAATAAATCTTCTTTAGTGATGATTTATGGTTTTGATGAAATTGTGAATCTTGGTGAATTGTTGTGAAAAGTGATTTGGCTATTTGAATTTAAAATGTTGATTTTAAATTATGAAATTGTTGAAATTGTAAATGGTTTTATGAGAAATGGGATTTCAATAAAAAAGGTGTTTTATTGAAATGGTTTGAGATTGAAATGACTTTGATGGATTTGGTTTTCAATAAAATAGAGTTTTATTGAAATGGTTTGAATTGGTTGAACACAGTTGGTTTTTATGGAAAATGGTTTTCAATAAAAGGTGTTTTATTGAAAGGATGGTTTTGGCATGATTTTTGTGAATGTGTTGTGCATTTTCATTTTTCATATACGAGGCTTGGTTGTAATAGACCTTGTGCTCGGTGACAAATGTTTAATGGCACATGGGACTTTTAAGTACGAGGCTTGGTTGAAATATGACGGTGTTCTTGGTTCCAATGGTGTAGTGGCACATGGGAAATAATTACCTTGTGACGACTTGGTAGATCGATGATAGACCGCTCAGGAGTATGAAACATTCATAATGAAGCATGCATGGTTGATTTCACGGGTTTGTGAAATGGTTGGGTATGCCAAAATGGGTTGTTTGTGAAATGGTTCGGAAGTTTTTTTGGTAATTTTTCAAGAAAAATAATGTGTTGGAAAAGTTGGTTTAACTTGCACTTGGATGCATTTGAGCATGGAAGGTTTTGGAAAACTTTTTTATATTTAGTTATAAACTTCTTTGGTGAAATTTTTTTATATAAAATGTTTTTATATAAATGTTTCTAACTCTTCTATACTAGTGGCGTGAGTAGGGAAGTCATTGGGAAAAACTTACTGAGTTTTATCCTCACCCATACTTTGGCACTTCGGTTCTTTTTCAGATGTTGTATTCCGAGACATAGGTAAAGGTAAAGCAACTCTTTACTAATGGATCGTGGTGATGTTTTAGAGATGTTTTCGAGCTTGGAGCTTGTGCACCACAGAGTTGTGGTGTCTTTTGAGAGTCTTGAGTTTTTCTTCTACTATGTATTTTGATGTTTGGTTTGGTCTTCCGCTATTGTGTACTCTGATGTGGTTTAACATAAATGTAGTTGTTGATTATTATTTGTTTTGTTCATGCATCATAGAGTTAATGGTTAATGGATGGGTTTATTTCTTAAAGGGTAAATCATCCCCCAACTGTCTGTGAAACCCTTCTGCATTTATTTCAAGAATTTTATGTCTTGGGTATGTCACATAAGTCCTGGTAATGACTCATTGAGCTATCAATCCAATGAGAATTGGCGGGTCATTACAAATGGTATCATCTTGTTCCGTCCTTACCAAACAAGTAGTCATCGATGTTCTCAGTCAAGGAGTTGAAATTCCTTTTCTTCTATTCCTTGGGTTGGAATCATTGACAGGAGTAGGATTGTCAAAAGATGAATGGTATAGCATAAAAGGACGTAGCTAACCCGTTTATCCTGAACTTAAAGTTACTAGGGTGTTCGGTACATAAGTGTTTTGGATACACTTCTATAATTTTGGGAAATGTCATTGTTGTGGGTTTAGCCAATGAGAGGAGCATGAAATTCATGGTAGAATAATGACTTCCCACTAGTATTGCATATCTCTTTGGGAGGAATGAGTAAGAATTTTGTGAAAGGTGCCAATTTTTGAAAAATGCAGAAATTATTTTCAACCCAAAGACATTGGAAACTTGATATTTGGTGTATTTTGAAAATGGATTAATTTTCAAAATGTATGTTGACTGATTTCAAAAATGGTTGAACATGGATTGGTGAAAGAGAAACAGTAGCTTAAAGAGACATCTCAGGAGTTATGGGAGGAGGAAGTGTGATGATACCCATGGGAACGGGTGGGAACTTTAATGCTGCGAACAAGCGGAAGAGGGACACCTACTTCCAAGGTGGGAGTGAGAATCAGAATCAAATGGCTTGATCAGTGAGTCTTCCTCCACGACAAATGATGAAAGACGGGTGTTTTCAATGTGGTGCAATTGATTTCATGAGAAGATAACGTACAGCCCCACCGAGAGCATGCCACAATTAAAACAAGATGGGGCATCTTCAGTGATATTGTCGCAGTGCTCAACAGTCGGGTGTTTGGGACACTTCCTAGGCGTCGCAAGCATCGTATGCTTTGACAGGACGAGGATATTAGAATCTGTCTCGTCAGCATAACAGAGCTAGACATGGTGATTCTTGAAATACCATGACTCTTAAACCATGGAAAAATCTGCAAGGAAACAAGGAGAATAGTGCATCGATGAAGAAATTTTATGGAGATGAGCATATGATGGTCGATGATTAGGCTGGACCATCTACGTTGAGAGGTATGATTCTCTTGAATTCTACCCTTGTACAAGTTCTCTTTGATACTGGTGCATCGCATTCTTTCATTTCTTCTCGTGATGTTGATTTTCTATGTTTAAAACTGGAAATGATGCCTTATGTCTTGAAAATGCAAACTCCTCTTTGTGAAAGTGAATGTCAAGCCTTCATCTGTAGAGAATGTGTTATAACTATTGATGGAGCAGAGCTGAAATGGTATTTCTCAATGATGGAGATGTATTTATATGATATAATCCTAGGTATGGATTGGTTGACAAGGTTTAAGGCTCACATCAATTGTTATAGGAGAACAATTAGTTTCAGGACTGAGGACGACATCGACCTTCTCTTTAGAGGAGACAGGATGGTAAGGAAATGTGCAAAGAGCTTCTTGGCACCAATGGTGGGAACGATCTCTTAACAATTGACAACATTGGCTTTGGAATCATTATAAGAGATCATGAATAACAATTTTCCAGTAGTCATGGATCAATTTCCTGATTTTATTCCTGAAAACTTCTCAGGGTTACCACCTAGAAGAGAAGTGGAGTTTACGATTGATCTCCTTCCAGGGACCAGTCCAATCTCACATCCATCTTATAGGATGGCACCAATGGAGTTAAAGGAATTGAAAGATCAGTTTTATGAAATGGAAAGCAAGGGATTCATTTGGTCAAGCACATATCCATGGGAAGCACCAGTTTTTTTCGTGAAGAAGGCAGATGGAACTCTACGGCTGTGTATTGATTATCATAAGCTTAACCAATATACGATAATGAACAAATATCCACTTCCACGCATTGATGATCTATTTGATCAATTAAGGGGGCTTAGTGGTTCTCCAAAATTTACTTATGATCAGGATATCACCAATTGGGAGTTATAAAGAAGGATATTCCAAAGACAGCTTTCAGAAGCAGATATGGCCACTACGAATATGTAGTCATGACTTTTGATCTAACAATTGCACCAGCGGTCTTCATGGCTTTGATGAATCAGATATTTCAGTGATATATGGATTCTTTTGTTGTGGGTTGTGTGGATGACATATTTATGTATTCATGAACAAGGGGTGATCATGATCAACACAAGGAGATAGTCTTGGAAATCTCGAGAGACCATTAGTTTTATGCCAAATTATCAATGTGTGATTTTTGGATATAAGAGGTACGTTTTACGGGCCATGTTGTTTCTGAGAAATGTGTTTTAGTGGATCTAGAATAGATAGAAGCTGTTCATTCATGGCAACCACCGATGAATGTATTTGAAATATGAAGTTTTCTTGGTCTAACTGGTTATTACTGACGCTTTTTCCACGACTTCTCATGACTAACATCACCCATGACAGCATTGAAAAAGAAGAATAGTGTATTTCAATGGACTGGGGAATGTCATAGATCTTTTCAAGTGTTGAATGTTTGGCTTACAAAGGCCCCTATCATAATCTTTCTAGAATCAGAGAAAGGATATGTGGTGTATTGTGATTTTTTAGGATTAGGTTTGGGCTATGTTCTCATGTAAGGAGACCATGTTGTTGCTTATGGTTCGAGGTAGTTGAGGGTGCATGAGAAGAATTACCCAACACATGATTTGGAGTAAGCTGCAGTCATCCATGCTTTGAAAATATGGAGACACGATCTCTTTGGTGAGAAATTTATTGTGTTTACGGATCACAAAATCTTGAAACACATTTTCTCACAGTGAGATTTGAACCTGAGGCAGAGGAGATTGATGGATTATCTTCAAATGTTTGACTTTGACTTAATGGATACACTGGGTAAGGGAAATTTGGTGGCCAATACATTAACCAGGAAGTCATATGCTCAGTTGGCAAAGTAATCTTCAGATGAATGGCAGTTGATGTCAGTCTTAGTTGACATGCATGTGGAATGTGAAGACTGAGGTGATGTTTCTGTTTTCTTTTCAGCTACACTTGTTCCTGATTTGGTGGAGATAGAAAAAGAGGGACATGCATATGATGTGGACTGTGTTGCATTGAGGTCAAAACTCAATGGTGGGGAGACCATTGAGTGATGGAAGCTGGATGGGAGTTCAGTCTTGTGTTTCAGAGATCGGATGGTTGTACCCATGGTTTTTCAAAAATAACTCTTTCATGCTTACCACCATTCGCGATTGGATGTACATCCGGGTACATAGAAGATGTATAAGGTGTTTAAGGAACATTTTTTGTGGAGCGGCGTGAAATGGAAAGCGGCTGAGTTCATTTCATGATGCTTAACTTGTCAGCAGTTTAAAGTAGAGCATCAGAGACTAGCTGGTATGTTACATTATTTACCTATCCCAGTGTGGAAACGGGATCATATAGCAATGGATTTTGTTATAGGTGTTTCAAGAACGGTCCGGAAATACGATGCCATTTGGGTGATAGTGAATCGTCTAACCAAGTCGGCCCATTTCATTAATATTCGCGAAACCCATACGGTAGAATATTTTTCAAAAATATATATCCGAGAAGTGGTAAAGAGGCATGGTGTACTAGTGTCTTTCATCTCAGATAGAGATCTGAGGTTCACATCTCGTTTTATGGGATCCTTAGAGAAAGCCCTATGAACTCAGTTGAATATGAGTACGGCCTATCATCCACAGAGAGATGGATAATCTAAAAGGATGATATAGATGTTGGAAGACATGTTTCGGGCTTGTGTAATAGATTTTGGTGACTCATGGGAGGAGCATATACCCTTAGTGGAGTTCTCATACAATAACAGCTATCAAGCCTCGATATGCAAGACTCCATTTGAAGCCTTGTATGGGCATCCTTGTCGTTCTCCACTATGCTAGTTGTAAACTGGTGAAACTTCACTAGTTGGTCCAAGCATTGTCCAAGAAACAACTGAGAAGATTCAGTTGATTATAAAGAGGATGGACATGGCTCAGAGTCATCAGAAATCTTATGTGGATCATTACCGAAAACCGTTGTTTTTTTCGGTGAGTGATCAAGTTTTATTCTAAGAAACATGTAAAGGTAAAGCATCTCTTTACTAATGGCTCGTGGTGATGTTTGGGAGATGTTGTGGAGCTTAGAGCTTGTGGACCACGGAGTCGTAGTGTCTTCTGAGAGTCTTGAGTTGTTCTTCCGCTGTGTATTTTGATGTTTGGTTTAGCCTTCTATTGTTGTTTACTCTGATGTGGATTAACATAAATGTAGTTGTTCATTGGTCTTTCTTTTGTTCATGCATCATATAGTGAATGGTTAATAGATGGGTTTATTTCGTAAAAGGGTAAATCATCCCACAACTATCTTTGAAACCCTTCGGCATTTATTACCAGCCTTTGGCATCTTTGGGATGTCGCTTAAGGCCTAGTAATGACTCTTTGAGCTCTCAAGCCAATGAGAATTGGTGGGTAATTTCAGTAAATTTCATTTTCATTGATAAATATAAGAGTTCATTTTTTGATAGGAAACATCGTTTGAATTTGTTGTCGGTGTAGTATCTTCAAGAGGATAGACAAGGATATGTGGTATTTTTTGATGCATCATGTCTATGTTTGGGGTGTGCTCATATACTCAGTGATCACATCATATCCTATGGCTCGAGAGAGATGAGTCCACCAGAGAAGAATAACTTGACTGATGACCTTAAACTTGTAGACATGATTCAAGAACACAAGATTTCATTGCATTACAATTTTGGAGAATGGTTTACAGTGTATTCTATCAACAAAATTTTGAGACATATATTCTCTAAAAAATATTTGAACCTCCAGAAAAAATCATTTAGTGGAGTACCATGAATGTTATGATTAAAACATTTCCTATACCTTTGGGAATGGGAATGTTATTAGGGATATGTTGAGAATTAATCTTCTATCCCAGGTCATGAAAAAATCATATAAATGGTGGAAGACTGTGGTAATTTTTTCATAGTTACATATAAGAGTTTGGGACACCGGATCCTAGGTTTCCTTGGCTCGGTTTCAGTTGACCTCTGCGCTTGTCATAATTATTCCTCCTGAATTGTATAATGATGGTGAAATTCATTACGCTAGAAACTCTCTTTATGGTGGGGAGACCATTTCTGAGTGGTCTTTCACCATAGAGGATATCCTCTATTTCAAGAAGTGGAACATTATACCATTTCTAATGTAGAAATTCGTGAAGGGTGATTTCTATATTTCCCACTGGGATGTGTGGACAAGAACAGAAAATATTATTTATGACTTGTAGTGATGATTCTGGTTCCTATCTATGAGATATGACATCACTAACATTGTTTCCTAAAGATATACATTCCATCAGGTCCAGGATGAGCCTCAGGGAACTTCAAGATTACTTCTTCCACTTCCAGTGTTGACATAGATGTGGGAATATATTTCTATAGACATATTGGTTGAGATTCAATAAATCTAGAGGAAGATTAATTTGATATTGTTTTTTATCAATCTTATAACCAAATTAGATCACTTTTTAATCATGTGAGAACAACCAAAATTCAGGATTTTTTAAATAGCTAAATGAGATATGTTGTCTTTTTTACATGGAACCCATCTATTATAGTCTCTAATATAGATACGTGTATTGCTTATTTCATTTGGAGATGCCTCCAAGAGGAACTAGGATATCATGATTGTCTATGTATGGAATACTATCCATAGATGTATTGGAATAAATAGAGGGATATATAGATTCATGAGGATATTCATTATGCACGTTTCCTCATCTTTCGGTGGAGCTTGGGATGACCTGTTGGGACTAAATGATATCTCTTATAATAATATTAACCAGACATCAATTTATATGGCTCTTAGGTGGGTCTTGTATGTACATACTCGTAAATCTATGTTGTGTTGGTTGGATATTGGTGAGACTTCCTTTGTTGGATGATGGTTAGTCGAAGAGATAAATAATAACATATAGAGGATATTTTAGAGAATGTTAACTGTAGATAGTCTGTAAAAATATTATGATGATTGTCAAGAATTACTGTTGGAGGTTTTATTTGGTTACTAGGTATTCCAAAATGTTTTACCTTGTTTAAGTCATCTATATTTTTGGAAGGATGTGAGGATCACTCCTCATTTTGTAGTACCTGTTTTGGTTTTTGATCATGTTGGGAATGTGTCATACCATTTATCAAATATGCTACATTTGACGTTGATTCAAAAAAATATCCACGTATCAAAACTTCAGTATTATCTTTATAACCCATATCAAGTCTTGATTTAGGAGGATCTTAAGGTTGATCAGAATTTATCTGTAACACATAATCCATTTATGATTGTATATTTTTTGGTCAAGTTAACTTGTTAGGGGAATATAACCATGGTCCATGTGCTATGGAATCATGGTTCTGATATGTATGTGACTTGGGAGAGGGATGTGATAATGAGAGATAAGTGGACTTATCTTTTTTATATGGAAAATTATTGGTAGGTTTTCTAGGGAAAAACATTCTTATAGAGGGGATGTTTTAACATCATGTTACATTATTCCAGGTATTCCATTACCCTTTTTTGTTTCTATTTTGGTTGGATCATGTTTTGGAATAATTCAGTTGGAATTTTGGATATTTTTAGAGAGTTTATGGAATGTTCACAGTTGGCTCACCATTTCCCCAAAACACACACCCTCCTTGTATAAATTGTGGAACCCTGGATAGAGGGGGATTTCACGGTTGGTTCATGGATTAAAAGAACATGTTTTAAATAAGTAAAAACCATGCACTACTATGTAGGGGTGCGTAGTTAAAAAACATGGTTTGTTTAACTGAGCATCCAGGCTTATCTAACTGTGCTTGTAAGGATTTTTTATTCCCAAAATATATAAAATTAATATCGTACCCATTTTTCATGCCCATGATCAACCCAAACACATCCTAAATAAATTTCCATGGCTATGAAGTTTCTCTACAAGTGATATTTTCTCCACCAAACATATTAAATGGAAGTTAAAAGCATGGATGATCTTGTTTGATATCCTATAATAATGGAAT
Source organism: Viscum album (assembly GCA_963277665.1). NCBI lineage: Eukaryota > Viridiplantae > Streptophyta > Magnoliopsida > Santalales > Viscaceae > Viscum > Viscum album. Next base: position 1,868,956,929 of record OY728156.1, read on the forward strand.
CTCCTCTCTTGTGTTTTATCACACTCAATTTTTCTATCCTCCTTGGAGTATGATATATTATTTTTTTTATGGATCTAAACATTATATAATTAAATATTTATTTTAGGTTTTGGTTTTTGAATCTCCATCTCCATCGTTCATCAATGGGAAATCTTGCTTTGGGTGTTTTTGAATTGTTATCCTTTGATTAAAGGGATTTGGATTATTTTTATGTTGTAATATATAATTAAAACAATATTTGATTGATTTGTATGAAATATATTTTAATTGTTTTAGGAAAAGCCAAATTTACATGATTTTCAATTATAATTGAAATTTGGATGGATTTTTTTAAAACCCAACAAATCCATTGAAATTAGAATATAGGAAATATTTTTGAAATTGAGTGAATTGGGAAAAATAGTTAATGATTGATTTTTTAAAATATATACAGTTTTATTAATGAAATCCAATTATCTGTTTTTTTAATGCATTAAATAATGAAAAAACTAGATTTTGGTTTTGAAATTTATTTGGAATATTGAAATCGAATATTGTCCAATTTAATTTTAAATAATTATTTTATTTTCAATGAGATGATTTTCAAATTATTGATTGATTGATTTATCCATTAGACTATGTGTAGTTAATGGGTTATTTATGAAAAAAAGTAAAATTTTTAATTACATACCAACAGATTGATAATGAAAACTATAACAAAAGCATTGTTTGACAGATCTTATCATTAATGGGGTGTTGATGAGTCATATTTAGCCTGATCATGAAGGCTGTGTGTAAACATATTGATGGGATCCCTGATATGAGAGTGTGAGAATATTATAAGTGGGAACTATTGTAATGCGGGGAAGATAATAGTGGTGCTTGTTATTATTATATTTCTATATTTATATTCAATTGATTATTAAACTACGTTACCCATTACTAATTTTTTATATAAATTATTTATATAATACTTTTATTTAAACCATGTTTTAAATTTTTCCATCATTTTGAATCGAAAAAAATTAAGGTTTTTAAAGATGAAATTGGATTCCCATGACCTTCATTATTTAAAATTAAAATAATGATTTGGTTTATTATTAATGAATCATATTATGTAACACATGGTGAGACCCTATTTGGATTTATATATCAAACCAAACCATTTTCCGTTGGAAGATCTTACTTTTCCTTATGCCAGGTTCCAACAAAGGGAAATGCCAATTTAATGAGGTGTATGTTCTTGATTAATTGGGACTGGATTGATGTTTACTTTGAGATCTTTCAACTATTTACTATGTACATAATGATTTTTTGTTTAGGGTTTTGATATACATGTTAGATTTATGGTACTCTCTCTCTATGTAGTGTGTAAAATACTAACATGTATTTGTTTTCCCATGTTATTTTATAGAAAATATACCCACTCTATTATTTTATACAATTCCATGATATAGTTTCCAACCCATGGTGATCGAGAATTACATTTATACTATGTTATTTTAATATCAATAATTGGAGAACCATGGTATCTGGGTAGGTTCATGACCCTTGGGACCAAAATATTGGAATAAGACATGGATTCTGGGAATACTCATAATAATGGAAATTAATTTCATTATTATTCATGTATAATTGAAATGAAAATATCGTAGTGTAATTGGTTTACTTCACAATCCATCATAGTAGTCAAGGGTCACTCTGAAAACAATCATAGTTGAAAAAGTCACTTACTATCTAGGTTCACTGCCCTTCGTATTCTTGTTTATCTAATGAGACAGAAATAATTATGCATTGAGTTTTAGGGAGATATAGGTTCCACCCATTACATAATTAATCTAATACATATTTTTATAAAAATATAATAAAACATTCATCACATCAAAATGCAATAAATGAAATGGGTTTCATAAAAATTTCATTAGAACATAACCTTTGTAAAATAAACCAATTTAATAATCATTTCATCATTTCATCGAAGCATAAACTTTGGGAAAAGGATAGGTTTTCAAAATAATTTTATCATGGACTAACCCATGTATGATAAGTTGGATTTATGAACAAATCATTAAAATAATAGTAAACCATTCCTAGAATGAATTAGAATGATGACTTTCATTCATATCCCCTAATAATAAGTGTTTACAAAAAGTATATCATATTTCATGGAATTTGATTTTTTAATATTTCATGGAACATTTTTATAGTATGTAAATTTTGAAATTTGAAAAAAAAACAAAAAATAATAAAATTTCAAAATCGTATTCATTGAAGATATCATGGAAAACCTATAATTAATGCTTTAAAATCATTTAAAGCATTTCTAGAAGAATATATTATTTCTTTTAAAATCACATATGAAAACTAAATATTAATACAACATTCTTGTACAACCTTTTCATTGAAAATTAAATTGTTATATATAGTGTAATTACTAAATAATTGATTTTTAATGAAGGTGGAAAATACTATTCATGTCATATATTTTAAAAAATGATTCCTTTCAATTTTTATGAAAAATCCAAATAAGTATTATTTGGAGGAGAAAATAATGATTCCTTTAAAAAACTTCTAAAAATTAAAACATGGATTAAAATGTATTTAATAATTTATTTATAGAATGATAAAACATTTTTTAAAAAATAGTTTTTAGAAAACATGTTTCGAAAGAAAATGAATTATTGAATAAAGAGATTAATAAAGATGTTTAAAAAAAATTGGACCCTTGATTATAGAGACAAAGGAAAAAATTTGAAAAAACATGTATTATCTCAAAAAAAATAGTGGAGTTGAAAATAAATTACTTTCATGAGATATGGATTATAATATTTCGTCATTGGAAACAAAATCATAGGCAATACCAATAAATGACAACATTGTATCCTAAAACCCTTTACACTTAGTATCCAATAAATCAAAAGTCATATTGAATAATTTTATAAAATTAACAATTTAATTTCATGAAATTAATTTCATTCATGATATTTCATGAAACATTGGAAGTATATACACCTCATATAAGATGTTGGGTAAATAATAAAACTAATCTCCCACCGAAGTTAATTTGAGACAAAACATTAATTATACATTCATATCCATCGAACCATAAACCCCAAGAAAGACAGATAGTAAAATAGATATATAAATCTCAAAAAAATAAATTATAATAATAAAATACATTCCTATTAAGTATATACACCCCATAAAATACACACCTGGTTGATATGGAATGTGTCTCATAGAATGTAAAAGTGATATAGAAGACCCTTTCCTTAGGTCTCTACTTCCATTGTGCATATTCAAACCTAATATATAATAAATATATTATTATTATAAATAATTAATAGAAACATAAATATAATTACATATGGCCATTTATTACATATTTATTAAAAATTCTGTTCTAAAATATTGGTTCATGTAATAATTGCTTCATTTTTCACCTTTATTTTGGTTTGTCATTTTGGATCCACATTAATTGACCATTGTTACATAATATCTAAAATATTAACACGATTAGAAAATAATATATAATCTATATATATATATATATTAATAAAAACTTTTGACATATAATATAAAATACACCATTTATAGAGATGGTATGTGGCACAAACGTATGAAAGTTTTTTCGATTTTATCGAAAGATTGAATGAAATAAAGGTAAATAATAAATTTTCATTATAAAATAATTTTTATGTCATATATATTACATATTTTTATTAATTATATCTTACCTTCCATGTAAATATTTAAAAAATTAAATGACTTCACAATATAGTAGTCTGTCGTACACAGGAAAAATGATATCATATCAAACACTAAATATAATGTAATAAGTTATATGTGATATAATTATTCCATAAGTATAATTTTGTTAAAAATATCATATATATTAATTTATTATATCCTTTTTACCATCCATATAAATCATAAAGGACAAAAAAAATTACATCAATTCATGAGGTGGTAGTCTGTTGTACAAACGTTTGATGATTTAGTATCCCATTTGAAGGATGAGGAAAAGGATATTACAATGAACCATCCTGGGTGAACTATAAAAGTCATCCAAGATGTCAAGCCACATTGAGAGATATAGAAAATAAAATCATGTCTCATGTAAAACTGAACAAAAATATATGTAAGATATTGAAGAAAGAAATACTTATCCATGAGACATACAAATTCAAGACACACCTTCCAAACTAAAAAGATAAAGCACGCCAATCATAAAATGTATCCATGTAAACAAATTTCATCTCCAATCCATACCTCTAGGATGGTGATAATTGAAAAGATAATATTATATTATATATAATTCCATTCCTTTTACCTGAGTCCTGCTAAACGTTGTCTAAAACATCCCTAGGTAAAATTAGGGCGTGAGAATAGAGCCCTATGGGATACAACCAATGAATTTATACATGTTATAGTATCAATAATGACAATTTTCTAGCTTCAAAATAAAATCATGTATTAAAATATTTTTTATAAATAATGCCATTTTTGAAAAATTTCCTTTATTTTACATTAATGTATACCATTTTAACCAAATATAGAAATATATTTGGTAAAAAGTAAAACTAGTAAATTAATCATGTAAGAAAATATCCATAAAATAAAATATCATGTGATAAACTAGGTATAATTTCAAATCACACTATTTGGTATCTAGCCTATGAGGTCACATACATCACCTGAAAGAATCCTGAACAAGTTATATATTAGTTCCAACCAAATTGGAGACCTTCCAAAGTCTATTAATATATAAAATATAACCCCTAATGGGGTCACACACATTCGTGTTACCTATGTCTCTTACATGATGCACCCAAGGTTCCCCATGTGCGGTTTTTTCCCAAAACCATTTCCGAAATCCATTATTCCATTTCGAAGAACCCCTTCATAGAAATAGAAATTCATTTTAATTATTAAACCATTGTGATGAACATGAACATATAATAATTAGTTTATTAGAAACACTTTCATTGATATACCAACATCAATAATAATGGAATCATATCTTCCTTTCATAGTGGAGATAAAAAAATATACATATGGAATCAAAAGATAAGGAATGGAAATAAAAATAAAAGGATCAATATAAAACATTAATCTATCATGAAACTGAAAACAAAAACATAACTAACACCTCATCCATGACCAAAGTAAATATATATACAAAAAATACCTCATACCTATGATATACCACACAACTTCGACATGAGTCAAACAACAAACTATGTGATATAGAATGATGTAGATAACCCAAAATTTCCAAAAATCACTATAGTGTTTGAGTGGAAATCTTTTTTACTAAATGAAAAACGATTCAAGTGTGTAATTTGTTTGAAACCTTTGGAGACGAGGAATTTACATCATGAAATCCTTTCACAATATTAAATACCCAGAATTAATAATTCATCATAAGGGAATCAACATGTATATAATTTAATCAAGATTGATATTTTCTTGATATTTAGTGGTTTCATAGCCTGTAAATTTTTTAAACCTTTTATGGGATTCAAGACAACTTCTCTATAAATTATTCCTGTCTTGTAACACATTCATAACATGAATTATCCCAGAATGATATTTTCTTACTAGTTTTCTATTGAAAGCTTTTGAACCAACACATAAGGCTAACAAATACAATAGAGAACCATCTAATCCATTTAAACATTTATATGTAGACTCCATTAATAAAATAAAACATTATTACCATAAATATACATTCTTAAAAAAAGAATTTATAAACCATGAGAATATTTCAATGTCACCAAAAAATTGGAATTAGTAAAAAATGTCACATCATAACTAATAGAAGGTAATAGGTTTTTACAATCCACCCACCATAGAAAATTTATACCCCCAAAAGGTTCTCAAGATCATGGTCCAACATAATGTGTTTTCTACTACTACCCCCATCAACAATTTCCAACCACACATCTCATGGATATATCGTCTACACTTCCATTGTTTTCAAATAAAAGGAATAATTTTACAATGAAGTAACTTCTCTCAACGATCCATAATCTGAACTTGTATCGCAACCACATTGATTGTGTGCTCAATATCATTATCCTCCCCTACAATCACTTGTTAATGATCTGGTTGATACCTCCTTAGGTGAGAAACATGAAACACATCATCGATGGAAGTAAAAAAATATTTTACATTCTAAAAATTAGTTATATTTTGGTATTTTCAAATGATCTCAAATTATTCCACAAACATAGCTGGCAACATAAATTTCATACTCAACAAATGATGTCCTATGAGAGGTAAAACTCTATGAAATAACAGACCCCCAACCTTAAACACCATTTTATATAGATTATGGTACTTAAAATATTTATGATGACAATATGATGTTAATACTCTCATCAAGATCAACTGCACCATATGTTTCAACTTAAAAATAAGACTTGGACCAACCAAGAAATTATCTCCAAACTCTACCTACTATAAAGAAGATCTATATGGATTCCCATATAAATCCTCAAATAGAGAATTTTTTTAAGGAATGATAACTATTTTTATGGGGAAACATGACTAAATGAATATAAATTTTCAAAGAACCAAAACAATTAAGCACAAAAGCCTACTGAAAATATTTATAAACCTAGATATATCTATTTTTGTTTTTATCCATTGGTGGATAATATGAAATTCTCTATTTGAACTTGAAAATAGTCACCTCTTGAATACATTCCAAAACCAAGAATTGAACCACATGAATCATTCAAAAACAACTATAGAGTAATCCCAATGAATTCTCACAATCCCTCACACATACAGGTCCCCAATATTTTATACCTTTATCATCTCTTTGTATATAGGGAATTCACATATTTCATGAATGATTAATAATCACCCAAATCACATTAATCCTTTGTGTTTTTTTGGTACACCAATGATGAAATCCATTGAAATCCCACCCAATTTAGATAGTAGAATGGGTAAGGAATTCAAGAAATTACTATGTTAATGGTGATCTAACATAATTATCAAACAACTATAACATAGCCATATAAAATCAGAAACCAACCATCTCATCCCCAACCATGAATATCAGTGCCTCAAATCATGACACATCTTGGTAGTACCTAGGTGTATATACAGTTAATGAAGGTTCCCACTATCCATAAAATATATCCTAATGGAAAAATTATCAAACAACCTATTTCATAAACACTAATGACACTGGGAGATTGAGACCACTCACCTATGTTCTCCAACCATATGTAATATTTTAATGGACTAGCACATGGGGATAGACATTAGATTAAGAAAAAATCAACCATGGAATAAGGATCCATGCTTTATAATTCCAAAATAGAATACCAAAATATTTTTACATTCCAATTATCAAATTAGAAAAAAAATCATCAATGACCACTCTTTCTCTCATTCCTTAACTACTTTTTTCTGTAATTTTCTATTATGTGCATCAGCAACCATGTTCCCATTTATAAGATTATAATAAATATCAAGATCCAAATTCTAGGTATACTCATCAGTGTATCCCTATCTCATGTTCATATCCCTTTGAGTGAAAATATATCTCAAGATTTATGATTAGAATATACCATAAACTATTCCACAAAGAGGAGTCGATGCCATGTTTTGAGTGTATGAAAAACTGCAGATCAAAAAATTTTGTGGTAATAGTAGTTCATCTATTGAGTCTATAACTTTAAATACACAAAATATACCACCAATCATCCTTTCATCAAGACAAATTGAAATCCTATTACATATTCTTTGAAGGAAACTTCATTACCTGAAACTGGTTATGGAAGAATGAAAACATAAGTTGAATTCAATTGTGACTTAATTCCTTTAAAATATCTATGAAAATTATCATTCCACTAAAAATTTACACCCTTACAGGACAAATATTTCATTGGTTATGAATTATTTGAGATTTCTTGAACAAACATTTTGTAATAACTATAGAACCTTAAGAATATTTAGATTTCAAAAACAGTTTTTGTATTCTCCTAGGACCTAACTATAAGTACCTCCCAAGGATCCAATGAGTCTCCCCACTATGTTATAACAAGACCTAGAAACATTAAATCATAAATCCAGAAGTCACATTTTGATTTCATACCATATATATTATGTTAACTGAAATCTTTAATAATGATATCAAAATGGTCCATGTGATCATCATCATACATAGAGTAACAAAATATATCATCCATGAACAAAACAACAATAGATTCCAAGAGCCGATAAAATAACCAGTTCATCAATTACATAAACACCATAGGAGGTCTAGTTAGGATGAATTGAATAACTAGAAACTCTAACTTCCGTTACTGTCTCCAACATAATACCTTAGTTATAACATATTCTCAATCTCTAAACTAATGGTACCATGAACACAGTTTAATCATTATAAAACATTAAGCCCCTATATTCCAATAAAATATACCATCAGTCATGGGTATGGATATTTGTTCTTGGTGGTGATCTTAATTAACTTTCGATAATCAATAAAATTTATGAGCTTCGAGTCTCTTATGCCCTAAGTGTCAAAAATTAAAGAATAAATAACTTATCCATGATATCCATTATACTGGCCTTATGATTTACTAACATAAAAGGATACATGTTGAATGATTGCATTAAAAATATTATTTATATCTGGTAATAGGTCTATGGTAATATCAATCTCTCTCTATGGTGGGAAATCAGTAAAATCAATATGAAAGACCTAATGGTACGCACACAAAAAGTAGCTACCTAACATCATAGAAAATTGTCAAAAACCTCAACAAACTTCTATAATAACATGTATGAGATCATCCTAGGATATGAAACAATAGGTACCTATCTTCCTGGTCTAGATTCCCACTCCCCTACAAAAATACATGTGACCCCATCTGCAGATCATAACTGAACTTGATAGACATAATAGTATATATGTTCATTAACACTAATTATACATTACATGATGATAATCAAGTCAATGATTTCAAGATCAATCAAAATTAATTCCACCTCCACCAAATGTTCCACTATTTTCACATTACATACTAGGCACTTGAAACCTTGTTCGGACCTCTTTTCCAATGGCATGGAATCATCCAAAAAGTTGAGTATAATATTCAAATATAATACCAAAAATGAAATTATATTTAATGATTTATAAAAATTATTATCACATATATCAAGAAGGATAAGAATAAAAAAATTAAAATAAACACCATACCACTAACTATGTATGGCCCTGCCTCAGATTCCTTAGGTGCATACCCCACCGCACAAGGAAATCTATTTTATGCTCCACCATGATATTTCTCAGCCACATGAACATCATTTTTTGAATAATGATATGATCAACCACCCTTTAAATAATAAGCATGAACTTTAATTTCCTTTTGGAATATGGAACACTCGTTACTACCTTTCTATATAATATTACAAAAACAATGTAAATGTTTATATTCTCAACAATGGTGACATGTCTTGAAAGCATCTGTAAAAGTAATCTTGGTATAACTAGAATGTAAGAACCTATGATTTTGTAAAATATATCTTTGAAATAAATTTAATCTCATAAATATTTTTCAATACATAAAACATGAAATTTAGCATTCATTACATGAAATATTGTGTTCAAAAGAAACATGAGTTACTATTAAATTATTATTTTATAAAATGATAGTCATCTCCTAGCTATTGGAATAGAGGGTATTAAAAGTATTAACTATGTTATGAAAATATATAATTGCCACATGTATGATATATTATTTATTTTTGGACCAATAAATTAGAAACAAAATTAAAAACTATTTTAAAATAAGAGAAATGTGTTTCTTAAAAATATTTCTATGGAATGAAATTTGTTTTAAATAAATAATATAAAAAATTTACTTTGGGTGAATTATTTTAATTAAATTTATATAATATATATTCAATCAAAATTTTAAAATTCATATTATTTATTTTCATGAAAATATATAAGAATAAATCCATTATTATGCTTATAAATTGAAATTTTCTAGAAACCCATTTTTTTGTTTATTTGAACAATTTTTTAAACACTATTTTCATAAAATTTTGTATACATTTCTTGAATATTTATTGTTAATTTTTTAAATCATAACTTAAAATTTATCTTATGTTTTTTTGGGAATTTTCTAAAATGATTAATGTTTCTAAGAATATTGAAAAATACTAAATTTTATTTAAAAACTACATTATAATTTGATTTATTTTTAATGATAAATTACATTTTAAATTGGTTTTAAATTTTAATTAGTTAAATTATATTTACATATTAATTCAATTTAGAATATTTTAATTATTTTTATAATGAATTATGACATGAAAACCATCAAAGCGTTTTGACATTTTTTCTTTGGAAACCAACATTCTCACTACATCTTCAGAATTACATTAAAATAAATATATTTTATTTATGTGTATGGAATTTAGAAAATTGGATTATTTATTTTGAATTAAATTAATATATATTATCTAATAAGTTCGACTCATTTTTTGAGCCAAATGATTTGAAAATACCGTAAAAATTATCTTCCATGGTTTAGGTAAAATGGGTTTACTGTGGGGTTAAACTAAAAACATAACTTTTTAAATGACATATGAAATTGTATAAAATATATTTTATGGACATATTTAGACTCTTTAATGTATTTTTATCCACAATAATCCATCTATTGTCATTTCTTGAATCAGAAAAACATGGGTATACCTTTTTCTTATAAAATTTACAAGTGTGCTACTCACATACCTTATAATAGGGCAACAACTCTCCTCTTATATTCAGATCCTAAATCTATTTTGGTTCAAAAAAGACCCAATAAAATAACATAATAGTTTTTCTACACTCATCCAAGAAGAAATTTTTTTACTAGAAATAAATCAAATGATGGAATTTGGGTAAAAACTAAGGAGGTTGCCCAAAGAAGAGGTATCATACTTTAATAATTATTTTTACTTCTTTTCATTATACACTTAGTTAAATTTTTATTAAACCATGAATATATAATTACTTCAGTATCATATGTATATTAATATTTTTCATGTTATTTTCACCACCAACAATAATCTCCACTTCCATCAAATGAATTACAAAATATCCATTCATGTGTATAGAAAACTACCGCCTCAAAAATCGTCGTCAATCTTATTCCATTACCACATATAATTGTTGGGTATTATAATTGATATAAAGTATATATATATAATTTATAAGATAATTATATCATTGGACTCATTATATCATTTAATCCTTTTTACATTCCATTATGTAGTATATAAGATAATGTCCCTCATTTATAAGACTGGAAACCGAATCCTGAAGCAATCTGATTCATTTTTCACTAATAAATTAAATGGAAGATAATAAGGTAAAATTAATTTAATATATGTGAAATATATTATAAAATAATAATTGAAAAATTTTAACATTACTTATGCGTATGTACATCTTACTGCCTTCATGATCGTAACATGCTTCATTTATCAAAACTATATTTCATGATTTGTCTTAAATGTTTTGTTGGAGCGTAAATATGATACATTTTTCATTATTTTTACTATATATATTATTTTAAAATTATAAAACTAAAAGGACCAAATAAATGAATTCATATAAAAAACAATGCAGTTATTGCCCGAATCATGACTCACACATGCAATTTTTAATAAACATATAATAAAGTTTCATAAGAAAATAATATATGTTATGATACAAATAAGTATAGTCATATAATATATGTATAATATAAATATTTTTATTATACATGAATTTTTAACATTCATGAATGTTGTCGACACTTAAGGTGTGGAATTTCTAGAATCTCTTATACTTCATGTATAGAAACGAAAATTCACCACTAATTTCATTTGTGTGGGTATATAATAACCCATTTCCATATTATATATACAATATACCCATTTTCATGGTAATGAAAGTTTTATTTTATTTTATTCATTATTGGGAATAGTGATTCAAAATATTGCTAATAAATTATTGGATTTCTGGCGCACTATTTACATATATGAGACACATTCTACACTTAAAACCTATTTATTTTGTGTAGTTTATATAATACAAATGAATGTATTTTTTTAATTAATATCCTGAAAATTATTGGGATTAATTATCCATATGATTATATTTAATTAAGGTTGATTATGTTTCAAATTTTACCAATGTGGTATTATATTTTTGTTACAATCTAATTATTTATCGAGATAGTTTATAATTTTGTCTCTAATGCTTAAATCATATGATTTGTCTCTAATAAATTCTCATGAATATTCATAAACTATTGTTATTCAAGATATTTTAATTTACTTATACAACATATAAACTCTTTTTAATATAAAATAATTGAGAATTTTTTTAATGAAATATCATCATTATTTCACTTTTTAATCAAAAACCGATTTTCCTTCAAAACCGATGTTCTCTCAAAAAGTTATAAAAAATTTAATATAATTATTTAAATTATTTATTTAATATATTTTATAAAATGTATAATTTTTTTAATTTTTTTTCAAAGGAATAATCATGTTATTTTATAGACAATACCTATTTTCGCTCTACTTAAAATATGAATGAAATCATTGTTTTAATGTGTACAACAAGAACTTTTTTTCAGAAACAATTACCAATCAATGTTTTAAATATTTAATTATAATTTTAAATGTTTATTTTCAATGAAATTTATTTTTAAAATATTATATGTTTGGAAAATTGTTTTTAAAATTTGAAATGATATTTGCATTTAGGAATGGTTTTGGTAATCGTTCAATGTCTTTTTCATTCAAAGATTAAATCCTTTTATATATCATTAGAATTACGTGGGATATGGTTTTAGGTCACCATTATTATTATTTATAAGAAAGTTTATGTTTATTATTTTTATATGGTTATGAAAAATGAAATTCTTGCATGGGTTATACCATGATAAAATTCTTATGAATCCCATTTCTCTTCAACAGGTAATACACTGATAAAATTATTTGAAACCCACCTCTTTTCAATGGTTTAGGCTATGATAAAATATAGAAATTATAATGAAACACATATTTTTTACATAGATTATGATATGATGAAATATTTATAAAACCCATTTCATTTAATGAGTTATGATATGATAGATATTTTGTGATCATTTGAAATATATAAATATTAATTTCTATATGAGATGGGTGGGATGAATATGTCCATCCAATAAATTAATTAAATATGGATAACACATTAGAAAATATGTTATGCGTTAACCTAATTACAAGTTCCCTATGTTATGTGTGAACTTGATTACATGTTCACAAGGTTATATGTTAACCTAATTATATTTTAATGATTATAAACATGAACCTGATTACATGTTCATATTATTTTGTGTTAACCTAATTAAAAATTCACAGTTTTATGCGTGGAGATATCCTTCATGTCCAGAATTATGTGCATGTACCTGGTTCCACATTTTTATGTTATTTAGAGGTCAATATTTCGTTTCCTTAACTTAGTGGGCCAACCTATCTCCATTTATACATGTTCATAATGGTGTAACATGATTTTTACACAAAAACATTATGTGTTATTCCTATGTTATGATCTTATTTCTCATGTTCTTTTATTTATTTATGATTCATTTCTTATTAACATCCAATATTTATTCTATGAAACTAGATTTTGATCGTTGAAATGTGTGGTATGGTTCTCATATGTTATTTTTGAATTCATATACACATTGGTTCGGGTTATGATTATATATCTCACATTTTTACCCTCACTAACCATCTAAATTCATCCACTCTCAGGATTCCATTCCCCATGCCGGGTAGAAATGATTTATGTAGGATATGTTTGTGAAGACGACTAAAGGGGAGAATATTTATGGGATATGTTTTAAATCATTCATTAAATTATAATATTGTGTACTTTTCCTTTAAGAGAAACCAATCTATTATTGCATACAGTCATGTGGTTTTGTAACGTATTTAATATAACTCTAAAATATTTTTATATTTGTGTTTGAAAATCCCAATACACTATAATAGCTATCAATTGAAAGATTAAATTATCCTTTAGTAAATAAGATGAGAATTTTTTACTGAGATTCCAATAGATATTTCAAAGGATATGACTAGGGATTTCTCTCAGGATATTAGTAGGGATGAGTCAATGTAAAGGAAAAAGTACATGAATTTTTTTAAGTGATAGATTAATTGATTTCAAGGAAATTGCAGAATTTTATGGATACTACAAGTTGATGTTTCTCTAGCATAGAGAAATATGGTGGGAATAACTCATGAAAGGGAATTGTTTACTAGAACAGATCATAAACTGGTGAATGATAATGAGACTCTCTACTCACCTAACTTGACACTCCTAGGGATAATTCTCTAGAAATTCACAAACATTTTATGAACCATTGTAATGGATATAAAAATATTGACTTTAAATGGACCAATCTAAAGCTATGGTGTCTTATATTGAATATAATGTTTCATGATTTGGATATCCTATAAGTTATTTTAATGATTATGCGGGATTTGACACTGAATAGTGTTTCACACACTATGGTTTCCATTTATAGTCAATGGACAGAACCCAATGGTATGATGTTAACCATTACTCTGATGGAAAATTCAATGAATATGAGAAACCAAATTGGATTTTTAATGTATAGAAGGATATTATCATTATTCATAATAATATATCATCATATATGATTAACATTAAGATGATGATCTTTAACTGTACAAAATTGATATATTAGGAACAATAATTTAATGGTGTATTGTGTGAAAATATGATCGTTAAGAAATAGATTATGTCTATTTAGTAGCAATTGGAATGATTTTATTGAATAAATTTTTTGGTAAAGTTAAAATAATTTTAAACAAAAATATTATAAATATACCACATTATGTGAAATAGATTACTAAAAAATAAACTATATTATTCTTTCCCATTTTATTTTTTTTACCAAGAAAATATTTTGGTTACAAGAAATTTAGACTCTGTATAATTATAATACTATAATGATTAAATTGATAAAACAATATAATGTAATGAATTTTATTTTAAATTATATGGATTATGAAATATTAATTTTTTATTACATAATAAAAGTATATAATTTAAAAAAATAATTATATTAATATAAACAAATTATTTAATAAAAATTATTTATATAAAAGAAATTTTAAAATAATAGGGTGAATGATTGTAATAAAATATTTGTTTTATTTGATAAAAAAATTATAGTGCATCCCTTTTTAGAAATATAAAAATTAATTTAAATAAAACACTAATTAAAATATAATTATCATCATACTAAACTGATATATATAATTAATATTAAAAAAAAATTATTTAGAGATATAATGATTAATGAAAGTTTATTATTAATTGAAAATGAATGTTGTATGCTATGAATATTATATGGAGATATATATATATATATTAATTAAAATAATCATATTTCTAGTATTTATATTTGTAAAATATTTGGTTATGAATGATTCTAGTGGAATGTGAGTGAATAATTATGACATATCATGAATAGAAAATATTGGCCATGCATGGGATCATTAAGGGGTGGACACATGTAGTCCAACACATTTTTGTTGAGGGTGGTTTTCATTACTCGTGGGGATGGGGGGGTCCAGCTGAGAGACCAAGGGAGACCACTGTCACCCCACAAATTTCATTATAGATTTGTTTCTATATTTTGAAATATTAGGGAAGGGCGTGATGAGCATACAATTGTTGTGGTATTTGTTCAGTCTATATAATATTTAACCACTCTTGTAAGTAAGAATATATTTATTTCCATCTAATCAAATTAATGAGAGTAACTTGATCAAAACTACTGAAGACTTTGATGTCAACTTCAACCAATTTGTAAAATACAAAATAATGATTATATATTCATATATATATATATATATTGATAAAACTACAGATAACTATAATTCCAGAATAATTAAATTTATAGTAGACAAATCCTACTGGTTCAAGGGTATAGCTCATGTATTCTTCCTATACCATATTCAGACAAAATATTATTGGTAGGTGTTTTGTTAATTTTCATATATATATATATATATATACTTAAATCAAAAATCATGGAGATTTCATTCATCTAAATTATAAATAATGGGTAAAATTAAATACTAGAAGGAGTATATTTTATCTCACAAACATGTATAAAATATATTTCATTGAAAACATGAATATATGTATATACAACATGTACATTTTGATAACCCAACAATAGGTTTAGAAAAAGAAATGAGAATAATATTAGTAATATGTAATTTATTCTTCTAGGGTGTGATTATAATTTTCATCAAAATGGATACTCTATATAATAAATTTAAATTATATTATCTACTATGAGGTAAATAAATAAATCAAAATGTGTATTAGAAAATTTCTATATTAGGTGAACTCCCCTTCGAAAATTATTCTATAATTATATGTGTCCATGAAATGATTGAAATTGATGAGGGGTGAAGATCAAATGTTTTGAGTTATTTTTTGAATGAAGTAATGTAACGTAGGTCTTCATTAGTCAGAAATGTTTTAGAAAATAATAATTTAAGGTTTTCATTTTTTTATTGTACAAACTAGAAATTCTTTAAAGGGAAAAAATATACACAATAGTTTTTATTATAAAGTTTCCATATAATTACATAATTTTATTCAGAACCTTCACATATACAGTATTTATTTTTAGAAAAAACAAATTGAATGAAATTTGATCCTTAATTGAATTTAATGGGTTTTTCCTAGATAAAGTTCTATTTTTATTATCCAAAAATGTTTTTTTGACTGTTTTTTATCATATTTAGGTAAATTATATTAATTATTTCTATCAAATAAATGTCATTATGATTGATATTTTTAATTTACCATATCAATTTTTATAAACAATGTTCATTATTTTTTTAATTCATTTTATCAATATAATTATTTAAGAGATAGTACTTGTTTCTAAACCATTTCAGTTATTATTTATAGTTATGTAATTAATGAATATATATTTGTATAAAAATCCCCTTCCATTTTATAGATGGAATATTAAAATGAAATTATTATTGTCTTAAAAGAAAACATTTGTTGGAATGTATATTGAAAATGGGGAAGGAAATAAATTTTTTATTTAAATAGAAAATTTGGAATTTTAAAGAAGATGATTTGTTGGGAGTAATTAAAAACCTCATTGGCTGTTTTCCACAAGAGACTGCAAGAAACAATAAATAAATTTATTATTTTAGGTGACCTCATTGATTTTTTACAATTTTTCAATGTATATTTCAAAAAATTATCTCTTTTCCTTTTTATGACAATATTATGAATCTAATATTTTTTTA
Source organism: Viscum album (assembly GCA_963277665.1). Lineage (NCBI taxonomy): Eukaryota > Viridiplantae > Streptophyta > Magnoliopsida > Santalales > Viscaceae > Viscum > Viscum album. Next base: position 1,868,974,293 of record OY728156.1, read on the forward strand.
AAATGAAAATTTAAGAATTTAAATATTGTTCATGATTTTTTAAAATATTATTTTTCTTTATTTAATATTTTTTACTATATTTTATAAAAAATTATATTATTTATTTTGATTAATTAAATTTTTATATAAATTATAATTCATTAAACTTTATTTCATGATGAAAATCGAATATTTTTCTTCAATGTAATTTTTATCAAAATAACTACATTCTATATTGAGGAATTAATTTTAATATAAGATTTGAAATATTTTTTTAATTAATATATGAAATAAAATTATTTATAAATCCATACCGAGAAATTTTTTTCTAACCCCTTCTTTTAATTTATAAATTTGTATAGGGTGGAGAAACAATTAAGAGTATTATAAATACAAGATATCCTGATTGATGCTATAGTGGAAATTTAAGAAATTATTTATCTTATTTTAAAATATTTGATTGTGTGTGAATTTATAATAAAATTTCATAATTCATTAAATCACTAGACCCAAAAGGATCATATAGTGACATATACTTCATATTTAAATTTTAAATTTTAAATTTTGATAAACCCATTGTAATCAATATTTAAACACATAAATGAAAAAAATATATGAAGTATTTAGTTTTTAGAACATAACCCATGAGTTATGGTTCAGTTAGATATAGTTTACATCATATAAAATGTTAATAAAATATTAGATATTTTGAGGATATCAATTAAGAATATGAGATAGAATTTTTGAATTTTGAGTATTAGAACATTACGGTGATACTTAAAATAATGGTTATTTAGATCCAAAGATGGCCTTGTGATATATAGTTGTTTTTTAAACCCTCTAGTTTTTTATTGTCTTGGTTTTAAAAATCATTGAAATTCTATTTTGACAATAAGAATAATTCATGAAAATTATGATATGCATTGGAGAACAGGAAACTGATGCTTGGATTAGAGTAGTAATATATATATATATTTAATTTGAATGATAAATATAATTGAGAGGAAAAAAATATGGGGGGAAGAATTTGATAACCTAGAAACTTATTTCTGTTATCCCATAAATGATTACATTTTTAATAGATTTCATCACTTTCATATGAACCATAGCAAGCAAAAAATGGTCTTGAATTGCTAAATATAGTTATAGAATATATAATCATGGAATTTTTATTGATCTAATAACATTTGTCAATGATTAATAAAACATACATAAAAACAACATGTGAAATTTCAACATCACAATATCACTCACATACTAAAATCCATTCATTTCATGATGTAAAAAAATATGAGCCTCACTTAAATGAAATAAACTTCATTTTGATGAATTCCCCTTTGTTAATAATAACTAATAGAACTACATGAACATAAATGTAAATGATTATAAATATTACAAGGTTGAACAGTTCCTTTTCATAATCATCTATGATAATTAAACATCCAAAAAATTAAAGAAATAATGTAAACAATCCAATATATATAAATCAATTTTGAAAATTCAATAAAGAGTTATAAGGAACCAGTTTTTAATTATCGTAAGAGGGAAAATATGACCATTAAAAATGATTTTTTTAATTAGTAGACATATGTGTGAAAATAATACATCGTTTTTGTAATAAAAAGTAAATTAATTTAAAACATTCATGTTCTGAAAATAACTCCATAAATAGAATATATTATTACATAAATAGTTCTATTAATATTATAAAATTTTATAGTTTATTAGTGGTCCATAAATATGATAGTAGGAATTTAGAATTACTATAATTATAATATTATAATTATTATAGTGGTATGAAATGAATTAATTAAATGTATTGTCAATCCTAGAAGTTATAAGACGTTAATTTGATATAAGTTTACATAAATATAAAATAGGATAATATATATATTTATAAAGAAAATATTTAATCAATAATAATTAAATAATATTATTTTTGAAAATAATATTTTGAATAACAATTATTAAAATCTAAATAAATTTGATAAATAAATATTTTAATTGTAGTATTAATTTTTCATAAACCTGGAAATTCATAAAAACGAAACATTACTTCATATATAGATTTAAATATATTATAAATATGTATATATAAAATTAATTGTAATATTATATTTATTATCATATATAATGAATAATTTAATGATGTTATTAATTTAATACAAATGTCATAGATTATAAGTATTCTAAGGATGCATATATAAGTGAATTTATTAAATGAAATATATATAGTGTATTTAAATGTTATCATTTTGTGGATAAGTGTGATCGTAGAGGCTAACATGTGCATAGGTGTGGCATAGTATGCACAGGACACAAAAAAGAGAGTTATGGGTGCATGAGGGTTGGCATACACATGCTCAGTGAGGGTGGTTGAAATTACACATGTGGTTAGGCAGACAAACTAGGGGACACTACTTAAACCCCATGAGTCACATGCATGAAATGGTGACGTGATAAGACATTATATGGAGTATTATTTCATCTATATGATTGATGTGAGATTCAATCATGTAGTTTATTTTCACTCTACTTGATAAAATACACAAATAATGATCGTTGTCTAATATAAATGATGAGAGTACTGTGATAAAAACTCCTTATAAAGTTCCCATCTTCATGAAACATTCAATAATACATATAATTAATGGAATATATATTAATATAAAAAAATTAAACATGGGGAAAGATTAATTATTGAACAAAGGATTAGGTAAAATATAGGGGATATAGGGGACAACATTGGTTTTTTTGTTCCCTACACTGATACAGTATAAATGATAGATATAATTTATATAAAAATTTATATATACATATATATATAAACACATATATTGAATTTATAAGTGGTGGGATCATACTAAATAATGAAAAATGTGTAAAAATAAATACATGATGTCCTTTTTAAAATCACTCATGATAGTATAGATGGAGATTAGTGGAATATATATATGCGTATATTTTTTTCATAGCCATAAATAAGGTTTCAATAATTAATGGAGAATTATTTCAATAGTAAAAAAATTTAATGGATATGTGGAATGTGATGTATTTAAAACAATATGGTTATAAATTTTATTTCCACGCAAGTCTATTATGCATGTGATATTTAAAAAAAAGATACACTATATTGAGAATGTAAATAAATATATAATGTTATCTCCCCTTCAAATGTTAATATAGTATGTCTAAATATGAATGTCTTTGATATAACATATGAGTATGAAAATAATGTTTCATAACTATTTATTGAAGTATTTTTTTCTAAGTGTATTTAAGTTGGATGTTTCAAAAGGGAAACCATAATAATATTCTCATTTTTTAGATATTTGAAACAAATCATTCTTTAGAGTAATTTTTATTTAATTTCATCATCATAAATTTTCAATTTACTAAATCATAAATTTTATAAACCATATATTTATATAAGGTTATATTCATATAAATTTTTTAGGAATAAATTTATTTCAATGATTTATTTTAAGTAGTTGTAACCATACAAAGGAATAATTTTAGGTATAAAAATGTTCTTATTAATACTTTTTTTGTTTTGGATGTAATTTTTATCCATCTATTTTTTCAGAGAGTTCGTTATGTTTTATGAAGCATATATCCATGTTCATGTTTCCTATATACAAAACACAACATTTTCAAGAATAAATTTAAATATATATTTTACCATTAAATACATTTTTATTCTAAACCATATAATTAATTATATAATGATTGATATTGAGTGAATATGTTTTTCAATATCTCCTTCATTTTAAGAAAATAAATTTCTAAAAATTTAATATTAATGTTTTGAAAATAAAATTTTTATGGAGGAAACCATTTAAAAAATATTGACAAGAAATAAATCTTTTATTAAATTTTGGCACTTGGACATTGTATAGAAGATGAGGGATGGAGAGTAAAACCAAACCTCATCGATCAATATCCTCCAAGAGAATTGTATGAACTATAAAAACAAAATAATTCAAGGTCATGTAAATATATATTTTTCCATGCATGTGAATTTTTTTAAAATTTATTAGATTCTTTATTTAAGAAAATATTAAGAAGATTATTTTTTAAATGAAATAATAGTTTAGAATTGAAAATAGTTATCCCGGTTCCCATAAATATTAATATATCTTGATTTAATGTAAATTTATAGTATTTCAACAATCATTTGAATAATTAATTCATCTAAAAAACCATTACTATAATGTTTTAACAAAATCTTTTTTCTTCAGGATGGAAATGAAATTTTACTCTTCATACAATTGTTTCATTTAAATATATTTTTTCATCCCTAATGATAATATTTTAAAGGAGGTTTCATAATATTTTTTTCATTAAAATATAACCTAAAAAATTTAATATTTCATAATGACTTATATTTCTATCTCATGATTTTTTAATATAATTTCACAAGGCATATGGATGAGTTGGAATATTGAAAATATATGATAGTTTTGGTGATTTTGTGGTTTAAATTAATGATATTTCTTGTGTTCGGTTATGGAATTAGTAATTTTTCAAATTTTTAATAGAATTTCATTATTATAAAAATATATAGAACTAATATTTTCATGGATGTGTAGTAACTCTTATATCATAAATATAGTAGTAATTTTTTAATTAATATCATGATTCTTCTATTATAAACCATTTAAATAAATAATATGAAACAATAAAGCATAATGTTCTTTGCACTATACCAATCAGTGTGAGCCCAGAATGTTATAGTTGCCTTTGATATATGGGGTTGTCATAGAGATTTAGTGAGGAGTTTCCACACTCTAGAGGTATATTAATATTTATTCCAACTAGCTCTCTTAGGTTCTTATTGAAAATTTTCTAATGGAATCTGGGGTGACTGATATAGATTTTTATATTTCCTTATTTCTTTTTCGAGTATTATAGTTTAAAATGATGGTGTTCCAGATTTTACGATTGATTTTTTTGGATTGTGATTAGAGTTGAACAAGCTTTATACAAAGACCTTTTAGGACCAAACAATCCATGTGGAGCCTATGTTCCCAATTCTACATTACCTCTAATGGTAGATGCACGATTAATACATGGTCTTCTAAACCATGTGACTATGTTGAGCACAAAATCTTTTCCCTATAATGTATTTTTAGGGTAATTAGATTCTATTTTTTGATATTTTATGTTGTGGGTTATTAAAAAATTTTGTATCCAATGAAACTAATTTTTTGGTTTATGAAAAATATGATATAATGATTTTATAATGATAATTGTATTATAAACATGAAAAAATTAAATTTTTATAATGATTTTTTTGGAATATTAATAGGGTTTGAAAATAGTTATTTTATTTTTTTCATGGATAATTCCCTTATTAAGTAATATTGTTGATTTTTTATTGTTTATTATTTTTATTTTAGATTGATTTGAGCTCAAGAATGGTCATTGGATGCATATTCATTAATTGATTGTTTTTTAATTTTATTCGGTGTAATTCACAATGTAATGTCTAGAAGGATCAGAAGAGCTCTCTCTCCTAGTGTAATTATGTTGTTATCCATGTTGTCAACTCCCTCATTCTCATTATAGTTTGTAAGATAAATAATCTTATGAACTATTATCTTTCATTAATAGGAGTTCTGGTCTACCAAAGGCTATTATGTGGATACTGTAAACTGAGGGAATATTTGCGTCCCTATGTACTCCACACATTTGGGGTCAGAGCTATTTAAAATCTAACAATTGTATTGGGTCTATATAAGTGGAGGGGTTTCATTCCATCCCCAATGTAAGATGATTTGGAATGGAAATTATTCAATAACATGTTTTCTCAATGGTTTATTTCTAATGAGGTTTCAGTAGAGAAAGTACTAATGATTATGGGTCTCCTACAGTGCTATAGAATTATGAAGGAACATATTTAATACATCAGTGAACATGTATATTCTACTATATCATATCTATGAATCTGTTAAATTATCATCATTTTTAATGTTTTATATCTGGACATTAATTATAAGATCCCCACATATTCCCTATACACATTTAATGATTTTGTAGATGAAGTTATCAATTATATTTTTTTTCAAAGAAAAATTATTGACATGTAGAAGCTCTATATCATGTGGGTATTATGATGGTTCCAAATCCGGTAAAGTAATTAGAATTTTTGGGAATTTTAAAAAGAAAGATTATGTTCGAGAATGTATAATATATTAAACACTAAGCTTAAATGAAAAATAAAATATTATTATTTAAATGTGACAGTTAATGGCATTACATAAAATAGGTGGGAATGAATTGTATTTACCACATTATAAAATATATAATGATAGTAATCATTAATAATATATTATTTAATTATAATAAATAATTACTATATATCTTCTAATTCCATTTTATTCTCCAGAAGATATGTTTCTATAGAAAAAGATTTATTATTTAATTTTATCGGTGATCATAATAAATAAATCTATTAAATTTAAGAAAATTTATTTGAAAAAAATAATAATTTCCTCATGAAAAAATAATATTAGGATGAATATTGCTGAATTGTTTTGAATATATTTATTTTTCACGTTATAGTGAAAAATATACACATTATTCGAAATTAAATTTTATTTTAATATATTTTGAAGGAAAATATTTTTGGATAGGTTTTAAATTTTTATATGATTAATATAATTTAATTTAAAAAAATTAATTTTTTTGAAGTTGATTTAATACTTTAATTTAGTATAAAAACATTTCATTTTTAGAAAATATCCTTTTTATGAAAAACAGTTTTTTGTTGCTTTATTTGTGCTAATCATTAAACAACATTATTAAAATATTTGGATTATAATTTTGAAAAATGGATTCCATAATTGGTATATGTTGGCCCAAATTTTTTTAATATTTTAATATTATCATTTCGGTCAATTTGAATAGTAAATATTGTAATTTTATTACCACGGTAAAGGGTAAATCGGGTAATTTAGGTTTAAAATAAAATTATAAGAAACCTAAAATGACCCAAAAACCTACCAAAATATTATTTTATTAGTATATATAAAATATATTAATCCAAGGATATTGTTTATGTTCTTTTTGGGCCACATGGATAAGAGTATTACATATATAGTATTTTATTTAATGAAATATCAAACATGCCACACTCTTATTTTTATAAGTGTAATATTATTAATGTTATATAGATGATATTAAATGATATAAATTTTATTTATTATTTTAATTTCATTATCATAATCCTAGTAATTCTTTTTTATTTTTTATTAAATAAATAATTACCTTCGATTCTTACAGATCGGGGATGAAATAATTTTTCAGTTAAGGAAGAAAATAAAATCAATGATATTAAAGATAATATATTATAAATAATTTAGGATAATTAATTTTATAAAATAATTTTGATGATGACTCATAATTTTTAAGAAAATATTAAATTATTTTTCCAATAATAAGTTTTATCCTGATATTATTAATGTCAATATAATGAATTGTTTCTAAAATTGACATTATATACATTTTATAGTAAACAATATTTTATCAAATGATATAAAATTTCTAAAAACAAAACTATGGACTTGTTATTATTATATGGTTAAAAATATCAACCACTTACAATTTATTAGACATTTTTAATTTTAGAGTAACTAAATTAACCCTCAAATAGTAAAAATCCATATTTTCATAGTACGAGTTAATGGCATTAAATTCCAGTTAAAAGCAAATGATAAGGGTATAAATAAATTAAATACTAGTGTATATTTTAATTTAGGATGTTTCCTAACCCATACTAATCAGATCTTATAAATAAAATAATTTTCAGCCTTTTCGAATTTAAAATTGATTTTTATTTATTTAATACCTTGATAACATCGATGAATGTTCATCACCTCACATATAAATGGGCACCCATTTTGATAAATTAATCACACTTTAAAATTTTTTTATATTGTCTGAGACCTTTTAAAATACCTTTATATAATACATACCCTAATTCTAGATGAATTTTATTAGGAATAAAATCAACCTTAGTAGTATTATGGTTTTAAGAAAAACAGACAGTTTGAAGAAGATATTTCTTTTTTATAGAGTTTTTATGTTTCATTTATTCTTACACATCCTTAAAAAACATCATAAACCATGATTGAATAACTACTACCGTATCATCCATATATTTAAATTTTATCGAGTGTTCATGCGTATGTGTTAGTTTCCACATCCACGAAGCAATGTGATTTACTTTTTCACCACCACATCACATGGATGATATATATATATATATCTATATGTGATGAAATAACATTATATTTTTTATATTTTTTCTTTATTTAATGATAAAATATTAAATTCATTCCTTTCCTAATGATCATTGATAAATTATAATGTTAGTCATGCATATGTATGGACTACATTATCCTTGGTTGTAATAGACTTCATTTTTCATAACCATATTTAATGTTTTGATTTAAAATTATAAATTATTTATAAAAATGATAAATATTTCATTATTTTCTAATTAACTCTATGACCAAATTCAAATTACTAAAGACATGTTGGACATACACACTAAATGATGTCAAAAAGATCGATGTGAATTTAAATGACTATATAAGTGTATATAACATAGTAATAAGTGATATAAAATGTATAAGAAAAATAAAAAAGTCTCATATGAAATTATAAGATTAAATTGTTTTTATAATACATGAATATAATCGACATATGTGATAGAATCATAATCAAGGTATAGAAAATTATTTTTTAAATATATTTTTTTAAATGTTTCCCTTAAAAACATATGTTTCTTCAATTTCCAAAGGAATATATTCCAAAAACAATAAATGAAATTTTTACTTTTCTTATAAAAAGTTTGGGGTTGAAGCCACAATTTATTATTAAAAAAAATACCTCTTATGTGTGGGAAGAGGGAGACCCATTACATAGCCTGAAGGCCCAAGTCCAAGTGTCACAAGTATAAGGCTTCAAAACCCTATTGTTTGATTGAAAGGACCCCTCAGGGAATAGTACTACTACAGTAACTGCACTGCTACAATACAACTATCACTATAGTACCTGCTACAGTTCTTACAATACTGTCGCTGCTATAGTACGACTACAGTTCCCTGTTACAGTACTGTTACAATACCTAGAAATTCATCCTTTCCCAGATTTCATCCATGGTCTTTTGCATGCCATACAGGAGCATGTACAACTTGGGTACATGCTCTTTGGCATAAATAAATTTTTTACTATTATTATATGTTTTTCAGTATAATTTTAACATTTTTATTACTTTTTACAAAATATTTTTAGCAAATATTTTTTTTAACTTTCCAAATGAGGTACTTTGTAACTTTTCTGATACAAATAAAGGAGGAATGTTTGAAAAAATAAATAACATGAGATAGTTTTGACACCTTCAAGACACCTTAATGATTTTATCGTTCTTTTAAATATTTTCACTACTCCTTGATTGGAAAATGGTATCTTTATTATGTTATAGTATTAAACTTTAAAATTGATTTTTATGAAAAGTGTGTATTTTGATATGTATATTGTTTTCCACATAGGTTTAAAAGAGTATTTCATAGGTTTTATTCATTATATAGTAATTGGAAATCGTGTATTGAGGACTGCAACCCAATAGAGCTCATGGTTGATCCTATTATAACTTATTTGTTTGGTGCACCTAAATATGACTCCAATGAATTAGGTTCTCCGGCGGTGGATATTGACCATATGGGTAATCCATTTTTAATAGTGATTGTAATAGTGATTACATGAGTGATATGGTATGGTTGTCCTAAGGAACCTACATAACTTTTCTATTATTTGTAGTGAGTTTCTATGGAAATTGATTTATTTCAATGTGCATGATTATTATTTTTAAGGAAAATTGGGAAATTTAGCATCTTTATACAAAGTTACAAACCATTAATATCATATTTAATTCCCATAATATTGACTTATTAATGATTCCGTAGATGTTAAAGGATAAATCAAGTGCTTCTAGGGCTCATTCGATGCCCAGAACCACGAAATGGGAAGAGATAGACTAGGGTGTATGGTTTTCACCAAACTATGTGCCCCATGTTGTAAAAATTCTTATGTTGTAATCCTTCGGGACAAATATATTTTTCATAGTTTTTGCATGGTTAGTCAAACTATGTTCCCAATAATGAGAGGTTCCTACTTATTTTATTGATTGGAACATGATTGGTGTACATTTTGGGAAAATTGTGCAGCCAATCCGTGCAACTGTGTTTTGGGTGAAATTTCCATTTTAACACCCTTTGATTATTTAACCAATTTTTTCCTTCATCTCTTTTCATTTTCAATGATATTTATATTCCCCCAATGTGTGGAGATCGTACCTTACTATACATAGGGATCCACATTTCAACATCTTCTATTGTTCATTTATTTCACTATGGGAAGCAATGGAAATCCCTCGATTTTACCTTTTACCTATGTTATTTTATTTCAAGGTTCATCCTCTATCTGTTGCCCTTTTATGGTGCAACGGATTTTTCCATATTATTTGGATGTTTGAAAAATCAATCTATTTCAACCATTTTATGTCAAATCATGGCCTAATAAATAATGAGCGGAGTTTGTTGATATCAAAGTAGGTTGTCAAATAATTTCCTATTATTTTCAACATAGTTTAAATAACGTGTCATTGTGTTGTGCACATGATTCTTATCGAAGCACCACATATTTGTTAAATATATTGTTTTAAGGGTTTCAACATCTCTATAGTGACCTTATCTCACATCAAAACCCATACATTTAGTGGTCACCTTATCTTAGGACACCCCTTTGGGTGTTACCAACTTGATTGGTCACGTTACCTATGAATAAATTGGTTGATTACCTCATGTATGTTGGGTTTGATTAAATAAATTTTGATTATAATTTTAATTATTATAAATTGGTATCAAGGAGTGTATCCCATTATCTTTATACCTCAACCCTTATGTTTAAATATTCATTCTCCATACATCACTTTGAATTCAAACATCCTTGCATTTAATTTCATATTTCTTGTTTTGGGAACACATTAATTACTAATATAGGCCGTCAAATACATTTAGGTTATGCCAGAGTCATAATTCTCTACACCTTTTTTGATGATTATTGACATGGGAAATAATTGATTTGCATGGAATGAAAGCTAATTTTTCTAGTATTTGTTTCTTGAGATATTGAAATTCCACTGATGACATGTGTTTCATCCCTCGCTATCCCATATATCTTATGAATCAATCTCATACCTTTTTGATGATTAATTCATTGTACCTTTCCCTTATAATTTATCTATGGTGCTTGGAGTTAATTTAATAGTTGTAATATCATAGTTATCATGTGATTTTGAAATTTTTATTTGATGTCACATGATTACATATAAGTTATATATCATGTTATGATATATTCATGGATTTATATTCTCACTTATATAGGTCAAAAGAGAACATGGTTCCTATATTATGGATTTTGTGGATTGAATCATCATGCTCTGTTAGATTTTCTTGACGCACTGGGAGTGATACTTTGGATTTCTATGTATGCAATATCTGGGAGGCTCTTCAAACTCATGACTGATGTTAGTTACTTATGGTACAAACTGAGGATGTTTTTATTTTTCATGATGGTTATTCCATGGTTCATGTGATATCTGGTTCCCATTGTGAGATACTCATTACAAAAATAGAGTCAACATACTGTGAGTGATATGTGGGATGTCGTATGGGTTTCCTTGTATGGACTCGAGGGTTTTAGGTAATTTGAGACACCTTTAAAACCCCTTGGGATTTTATTAGATCACCTTTAATGGGCTTAGGACTCCACCAATGAATATGACAGAATATAGGAATGTATGTTTTCTTCATTTATAATTTCCCTCGTTAATATATTGAACATGATTGTATGATGCAATTGCATGGTTACCACAAAGATAAATCCCAAGCGTGGGGTATTGAACTATTTATCTTTGTTGATCTAATTGTTTGTTTATATAAATTTATTATCATGTACACAAGTACGTAATTCAATCTATGGTCTTAGGATGATGTAGGTGATATCAGTCGGATTTCCACATTTGAACCTAAACCATGATGTTTATTATTAATTTAATATTTTCTCTCATCTTTATTGTTATGTCACACTATAATTTATTTACCACACCGAATGGATAGGCCTAGACACCGTGGGTGACAGCCTACTAAGATTATATCTCACACCCATCTGGGTCATTATTTGGTTCCCAAGAATACTTCATGACCATAGGTATGGATAACAATAAGTGTGAGGATTCTGATACTTGGATAAATTGTTTCTTTAGGATGGGGTTTGTGGGGAGAGGACTAAGATGATGCTCGAGATATTGTGTAGTATTTTTTGGCTAATTTCTTTATATCATGCTTTATATTCTTTGTATCTCATCTTCCCCTATAGTTTTATTTTTTTATATTTGAGTTAAATTCCATTATTAACATTGTCATCATTTTTGACATTTTCTTCGTCTATTATTCTACATCGGTTCCCTGGATTATTTGGTTACTTCCATTATAGTCTATTATATACATGTTTCCTATATTTATTATATATCATTTATCGATGTGAATCCTTTGATCTATGGGGGCACAATCTCCCCACTAGCACACCCTAGGTCGTTGCTTCTAGTTAGAAGGCACTGGTGTCATGGGAGATGTGATTGAGGTCATGTGGCCAACTATATCGGGGAATTATTGATTGGTAAAAAGTTAGGGTCACTACAATGTGGTATAAGAGCCTAAGTTTTACTTTATATTAATACTTGGGTTCATAAACTATACTATAATTTTATAGAATTTGGAATTGTCCAGATTTTTGGATATAGAAAACCATTTAGGGGAGAAACTCAAAATACTGATTATGGTAAATTCTGTTATTGGTTATGCTATTTATGGTTGATATGAATTAACCAATGGGTGACACACAAGTTTAATTATGTTATTAATTTGGGTAATATTTAAATGATGGTTTCTACAACTTTAGCATAATGATACGAGGTCTAATAAAAGAATGCATTATAATATGAACCATTGGAAATTAAATTTTATGCTTGTTTTCCTGGAATATCTACTTTCTTTCCATATCACATATTTTCTTGTGAATTCTGTTGTTCCATATTTTGTAAAGTGTTGTTGTGCAGAAACTACTAGATTTATATAAATGTGTCAATATATCATGCAGGAATATGTTATAAATTGGATTAAGTGGACATCTAGTTTCAATTTATGGGGTGTACAGGCCCTTATAAATTCAATTTGTGATCTAGTTATATTAGAAAAATGAAAAACCTGATTAAATTCATAAAGAAAATAACCATTGTACCCCGTTTTAAAATACAATGATAACTATATATGTGGATGTGAGACCATGAAATTTTTTTGGAAATGGGTTGTAGTTTGTGTATCTTGTGAACCTTTGAGATATTTTCATTCTCTTTGACCTAGAACATAGACAGGAAGTAGTTTGAGTTATGATTATAGGTAGTATTCATACTAGTCCTTATTTACAACTTTCCTTAACTATTTTAATGATCTATTATAAATTATTTTTTGAGGTGTGATCATTTTAATTTTATAGTCATTCCACCATGGAATCCCCATGTCTTATTCCAAGAGAGTGGTGATGAGCACAATCTAAAGTTGGTGGACCCTAAAATATCTGCAGAGCCTCCATTAATTCCCCTAGAGGAACCTCCTACTAATCCTCCACTAGGAGATGAGGCTCAGGTCATGGATAGTGTTCTCAGTTTTATAAAATCTATTCAGTGTTCTCACTGGTCTACGATGACCATGGTAGATCTGACATTAGAAATTTAGACACAGAATCACCCACCATTTTAGGAGATGGTGTACCTCATGCTACAACATCATGGTTATAAGCCAAGGTGTTTATATTCGGTAATCCTTATATGCCTCTATAGTGGATGATCATTCTAAATGCCTCTATGTTACATGAGTCCTCCAAGAGTTGGTGGGATTTCATATCATAGTCCGAGTGACACTGATGATTTTTTGAAGGATGTCTTTCAGTCAGCTTTGAATGATTCATTCCTCCTATATAATGGGATTTCAGATAGCTCTCGGGAGTTCATGCATCATTAGTAGGTCATGAAGATAGTTCTTTAGTTTTCTTTTTTCTTCACCTAGCTCCGCCATTTCAAAACAACTTTGACCAGTGGTGAGCTGATGACTACAAGGTGTTTTGAATATTCTCTTGGACAATTTTCCAAATTTTAGTTGATTGTCTTAAGTTTGACTATCATGAAATAAACAGTGAATGAAGAACTTATTAGGGAATGATAATAAAATTAAGATGGGCATATGATCCACTGAGTTTATGTTCTATTGTAGGGAGATGGTTCTTCTAGAAGTAAGTTGATTCATTTTGAAGGTGTACACTAGGGATTTTCTATCAAGGTAACATGAAATGATCGCTCTATATTATGTCACCAGTGTGGCATGACATGCCATAAGCATATTCAAGGCATCAAGAACCTGATCAAAATGCCTATATTTCAATAATATTGGCAACCTTTAGTATTTCTTAAATTTTTTTCCACTAGAATCTAGTGGTAGGGGATTTGTATAACAAAATCTACTAGATACATGATCTGCAGCACCAAGTCATGATGTGATTTTTTTCATCTACAATCTGATCAGGGAGGGGAGGTAGTACTCATGGCCAAGGTAGTCAAACCATAGAACCTCACATTTATAATAGTGGATCTTCTCAGGCTAGTCAGGTAGTATCTTAGGGCCATGGTACATGCCATCTGTTAGCAGTGAAACACGTACCAAGGGTGCAGAGTCATGGTCCATCTATGGATAGAGGTTCTATTCTAATGTACTCTATAATATATTATGATAAATTTGATATATTTTAATTGAACTCATTTATAAATGTTTCAATTTTTTAATGTCAAGGGATTTCTATTGAGTACATATGTGGAATCTTGTGTCACAGAACTAAGTTAGGGGTCAGAATAGAGGTAATATGTCAGTATCTAAAGTCCACCCTTGAGATTTGTGGTTTTCATTTCTTGTAGTGTCTATTCATCCTCAAGATGATTAGATTTGAGATCATTATATATTTGGACTAGAATCTACATTATCATGTCTTAGAAAATTTCTATTATTTTAGAGTTTCCTTTCCATCACCTGAGCCAATTTCATAAATTCATAAGGGAGAATGGGATATCAGTGAAGATCAAGATGGAACCAAATGAACTCACCTTGGATGGCTGAAACATCGGTTACTGAGTCAATTTATAATTGATCATAGAATGTAGTTAGTAGAGTTTTTTCTTATAGTTGATTAGTTCAGGGACGTATTGCCTGAAGATTTATCTATCTTACCTCATGAGAGAGTGACCGAGTTCACTATAAATCTAGTTCGATGTGAAACAATGATATCCATTCCCCCATATAGGATATAAATTATAGAGCTCCATGAACTAAAAAATCACCATGAAGACATGATGTTAAAGAGGTTATCAGGCCTATCACATCAACATGGGGCTCACAGATCCATTATTCCAAAACATCATATGGAAGCCTTCAACTGAGAGTGTATTATAGAGTGTTTATATAGCTCTTGGTGAATAAACATAATCCACATTCTCATATAGATTCCCTCTTCATCCAGCTCCATGGAGAAACATTTTTCTCCAAGATTGATCTGAGGTATGGCTATCATCAGATGCATGTGAGACAAGGAGAAACATCATGTACAACATTACAGAGCATGTATAGATCTTACAAGTACTTTGTCATGATTTTTGGTTTGACGAATGTGCCATAATTATTTATGGATATGATGAATTGTTTTTTTTCACTCGTATCTTGATTCCATTGTAGTTTTTAATAGAATAAAACATAGTGTATTGTCTCACTAAACTCAACCATTAAACCCATCTTGTGATCGTGTTGATTACCTTGAGAGAGAATAATATTTATGTGAATCTTGGTAAATGAGACTTTTTTCAATGCCCCAACCTCAATTACCTAGAGTCAGTGCATGTTTACATAACATTGGAATGATAAAAAAAGATCAAGCCTTGAATGGATGATTAGTTTGGTATCCTTGGAAACACTAGATACATTCATAAATCTTACATTACATCATAAGGTAAAAAACTACAACAACATAGTCTCTATAGTCCACACTCATATCCCCTCAGACTATCCCTGGAGTTTATTCATAAAATACATCTTCACATCCTGGGAAAAATAAAACCTAGAAAGGGGTGAGCTCGGATGCTCAGTAAGGATAAAAATAAAGTGGAAACATTCATAAATAAGAATAAACATTTAAGGTAATGTATAACTAAAAAAATAATTTTAAACATGAAATTCAGTATAATAGTGAAAAAATAAAATTATGTAATTACATTTACATATTCACATGGTTATTATACTAGTTGAATAATCACATGTAATATCAATAACCACTTTCATAATGATGGAATCCATAATGCCAAACTACCATAGCCACATATTCAAGGCCTTATGCCAAGACTACAAATAATATTTTGTCAAGGACTTGTGCCAAGACACTAGTTTGTCTCATTAGACCTACCAATGCATTAAGGAGCTATAATAAGCTCTACCCGTCACTTACTGAGTGCAATAAATTCCTCATATGAACATGTTTAAACATAACATAAACATTCGTATTAAAACTAAAAAATGAAATGTCAATAATTTTTCCATAAACCATGAATGGTATAAAAATAAAACATCCACAGACAAACATATCACAAAACCTTCAATACTATATGGATGTTTTGTATCATAATAAATCAACTTCAAATAAACTTAGAATCCATCAAAAGATGTTTCCATAGATAGAATCAAAACTATTTGAGAGAAATATCTATTTTTTTAAATCATTTAAATGTCTCATAATTATAAAAGAAAAAATTTAATTTGAAAATATTCGTCAAACATGTAAGGGAAACTTCTATGATTTTATAACGGTGGAAAATATCTTCACCCGACATGTAAGTTAAAAAGACATTCTTACCTTAATTCTGTCGAAATGGTTAAAAAGGACCTTGTTTGGAAAACGATAAAAGATTCCTTTATAAACATCTTATAATAATTCAAACATGGGTATAAATGACTTTAACCCATAGTCTATAAAATAATAATAATGTTTCGAAATACATTTTTAAGAAGCATGGATGTTGATGATAATGAGGTCCCAGTAGATACTTACGTAAAAACAACCTCGGATAATAAAGAGATTAAGAAATTAACCCTTACCTTTTACTTTTCCTTGGTCGAGGTGAGGTTAACCTCTTGTATAGTTGTGAAATAATTGTTATTAAATTATACTAGAATCATATACATTAATATTAATTCATATATGATCTTTTAACATTGTTTTGTTAATAATATATTAGTATTATCGTTGTTTCGGGTGTTAATGGATTCATTTTCATTTATATTCTTTGTTATGTGAGTCATATTTGTCATGGATGAGATGTATCTTATTCATATCCAGAATGAAATCAAGTCTTTAATCATTAATTTTAATCATCTAATGAATATTAGTCTAAAATGCATACGATGAGGAATGAATCTCATTGCGTTCGTGGAGACGGTAATCCGTACGTACGCACGAGGGACAATAATATTATTTTGATATTAAAATAATTATAATTGGATGTTATATTATATATAAAAAATAATTATCATGTTATATTTATTATTTACATGAATTACACATCATTATTATATCCATCCAAATAATAAGGTATTGAATAACAATTATGCCACGACGTGGAGACGGTAAGCCGTACGTATGCATGTATGGTGACATTTTATTCAAAAGATGGATATAATAATGAATTGGGTTGTGCCATATTTATAATAACATCATAGTGTATAGAAGATACTAGAGTTATTATTTTCAAATGGAAAGAACAAAGATAAAGGAAGTGTAAGAAGAAAAGAACATGAAAGAGGTGGTGAGATATTTACTTCTTCTACAGGTTCTTCCATTTAATTTTATCAAAAGTGCTCCATAGTTTGGTTTTCATACTAAATGAAGGCCTCTAGAATGAGGGGAGGATAGTTGAGAGTGTATTTGGGCATATTATGGCCTAGAAAATGGCTTCTATGTTGTGAATTAGAGAGAAGGGGGAGTGCCCTTTTATAAGAGGGTTGAGGGGCACCTTAGGAAAAGCAATAAATATTTTTTTATAATAAAATCATTTTATGTTTTTAATGGCTCCGAAATGGATTATTTAAAGGATAAGGAGGGAATGGGTCAGAAACCACTCAACCAATAGGTTTTAGACAGGTTTCTGTCACTATATTAACATTATCTTTTAGATTTAACTCTTAGTTAAATAGTTTGACATTTACCATGTCCCTTTGTATTTTTATATTATATGGTTAATAAACATACTATATACTTCTAAGAGAACCCCAATTGGTTCATTAATTATACACCTATTATTATATATGTACTTTGGCCGAACCTTAGACTTCTAGGAATAAAATATTGATAAATAATATAATATTTGTTTTAAAAACTCTTTTATGTCAATTTTGACACTATTTGGTATTTTGTTTTTTCTAAATTCATAACAGAAGTATTACTTCGAAAAAAATTCATCTAACCAACCGAAATATTGCATATTAACCTAGAAAATTATTTTATTTCATAAAAAGTCTCAAATTACCTTTACTTGGATATTTATAATATCAATTATTTTAATATTTCATTAATTAGGTAATTACTGCAACACCATTGTGTCATAAATAAATCAAATTATTTAATGTATAAAAAATATAAATAAACTACCATTATATAGAAAATATTTTTATATTTCTAATGAATATGTATAATTGAATCTATCTTGTGTATAACCATATATTAAAAATGTTCTAGTTATTAAACATTGATTTTAACTCTTTTAACTCTTCTATGAATTAAATAATAATAAATATCCTAATCTAATCCATGTTTACCAAAGTGGTTCATATATTATTCCTAAGTTTTTTTTGGTCTAATTATAATTATAAAATATATTTAGGACATGTTTTAGGGTAATCTTAATATCATTTTTTCCCATAATTACCCTATTTACTTTTAACCGTGGTAAATAAAAGTAAAAAAGTTATGATTTACCAAAACTTATTTTTAGCTTATTGAACCACATTTTACTACTTGATATTAACAATGTTTCTCAGATTTTTGAAATTCCACTCATGGAAGCCGTAAAATTATGTTTTATGTGAATTTGTATATTCTCCTAGGAGATGGGTAAAAGACTGTGAAAAGTTGAATAAAATTTATATATATCTAAAATAATTATAAACTGTATCTGATGAATTATATTGACCTTATATAGGTATTATGTATCTATTTTGACCTAAAATATATTTAATTAAAATAAATAATTATTTAAATAAAAATTCAGTTTTAAACTATAACTCAGTGTTCTTTCACTATTCATCAATAATTGAATGCTTTCAGAAAAATACCAAAAATTTACCCCAGTCTAATTTCGATATTCTGAATCCAAAAATGAAGTCCTTTTTGAATGTTAAAATTTATAAAATTTCAAAAAGTGGGTATAACTATTTATGATAGCTAGTTTGATTGGTGGTGGTGTGTTAGAACTCAAAGTTGTGTACAACACACGCTACTGTATTATTCGAGAGAAGCATAACATGGAAACATGAGGTGTTACATTCTACCCTTCTTCAAAAAAATTCTTCCTCGAAATTTCTAGAATATTACTGCAAAAAAGACTCGGGTGGTTCTTCATCATAAGTTCCTCAGGTTCCCACATTTCCTCTTCCATCTTATGGTTTCTCCATAGAACTTTTAACAGACGAGTCATACGGTTTCTCAGCCCTTGTTCTTATGTATCATGAATCTTGATAGGCTCTTCTCAATAAGACATATCGGGTTCCAGTTCAAATTCCTCATAGGTGAGTACATGCGTTGGGTCAGGCATGTATTTTCTCAACAGTGATACGTGGACCACATCATGAACTTTGGAGATATTTGGAAGTATTTCCGAACGATATGCTATAACCCTAATTAGTTCTAGAATTTCGAAAGGTCCTTTGTACATGGGACACAATTTACTTTTCTTACCGAAACGTATAACACCCTTCCATGGAGATACCTTCAAAAAACATGATCTCCTACCTAAAATTCCAATTCCTTCCTCCAATTATCGACATAGCTCTTCTGCCTACATTGAGATGCTTTGATGTGGGTTTGGATTACCGTTACCTTTTCTATCATTTCCTCAACAAGTTCTAGGCCTACAAGCTTTATTCCACCAACATCATCCCAACAAGTTGGTGTGTGACATATCTTTACATATAACGCTTTATATGGTTCCATATGAATACTTTAATGGAAGCTATAGTTATAAGAAAATTCTAAAAAAGGAAAATATTGATCCCACATACCCTGAAAGTCAAGTGAGCAGGATCTCAACATGTCTTCTAAGGTTGGGATAGATCGTTCTGATTGTCCATCTTTTTGAGGGAGGTAAGCAGTGCTCAAACAAAGTTCAGTATCCAGGGATTTCTGAAGAGTTTTCCAGAATCATAAAGTAAAACGTGGATCACAATCATAAAAAATTAATAGGGGTACTCTATTAAGTCTTACTATTTCATTAATATATAGTCTTTCTAGAGGTTCAAGTGGTAAATATTCTCTTATATCAAGAAAATGTGATGACTTGGTAAGACGATCAATAATGAGCTATATTGCATCATTCCTTCTAGGATTCTTTGGTAGTCCCATGAAAAATTCCATTATGATATTATCCCATTTCTACTCAGTTATGGGAAGAGGTTTCATTACTCCTCCATGTTGTTTCCTTCTAGCTTTCACTTGTTGATAAACCATACATATTAACACAAAATCAAAAATCTCCCTCTTCATGTTGTCCGAACAAAATTGTTCTTTCCAAACTATATACATTTTGTTGCTCCCAATGTGTATAGAGAAATTGGTACTATGAGCATCATACAACAATTCCCTTTTTAGATCAGGTATATTAGGAACAAAAAGCCTCTTCCCAAATTTCAAAATTCTCTCTTCATACACAAAGTCACTCAATCTACCATCATTCATAGCTTTAATCATCATTTGAAACTTTTCATCATCGGTCTGAGAACCCTTTATCCTTTCTAGTAAAGATGGTTTGGCAACCATTTGAATAACTATTGGTGTTTCCCCTTCCATGGGGATTCCCATATCCATCTATACTAGATCCTTATATATAGGATCCTTTACAACGGTCATCTTGTTCAAAACTCCATGATCCTTTATACTCAAAGCATCTGCCACCTTATATTCCTTCTATCACATATGCCTCATGTTGAGTTCATTTTGTGAGAAAATATACTTCAAACTCTTGTGATCGGTATATATCTCACATTTTTCAACATAGAGATAATGTCTCCATATCTTCAAAGAAAAGACTATCGCAACTAACTCAAGATCATGGGTAGGATATTTTTGCTCATTAATTTTTAGCTATCATGATGCATAAGCAATAACCCTATCATTCTTCATAAGGACACAACCATGTTCTTTCATTGAAGCATCAATATAAATAATAAACCCATCATTCCCTGATGGTAGGGTCAATATAAGAGCATTGACTAATCTTCTCTTTATTTATTCAAAAAATTATTCACAATCTTTTCTCCAAAAAAAATTTAACCCCATTACATGTGATCATTGTTAATGGGTTAGAAAATCAGGAAAAATTATGGATGAAATGTCAATAATAACCCGCTAAAGAAATAAAACATCATACCTCGGTGATACTCATTGGTGCTGGCCATTCTTGGATATCTCTTGTCATAGAAGGATCAACAGATATTTCATCCTTAGAGACAATATGACCAAGAAAAGAAATCTCATGAAGCCAGAATTCAAACTTGTTAAACATCCCATATAATTTTTGTCTTCTCAGAGTCTTCAGGATAATCCGCATTTGATTTTCATTATCTTCATAGCTTTTGGAGAATACCAATATATCATCAATAAATACCACTAAAAAGTCATCATGATATTCCTTGAAAACTCTGTTCAAAAGATCCATCAAAACATAGGGTGTATTAGTTAGCCCAAAAGGCATTAATGTAAACTTGTAATGCTCGTACCTAGTTCGAAATTCTATTTTCGGAATGGATTCCTTCTTCACACACAACTGATGATATCCTGATCGAAGGTCAATCATTGAAAAATATTGAGCTCCATGAAGTTTGTCAAATAAATCATCAATGTGAGGTAGGGGATACTTATTCTTTATTGTTATAGCATTGATCTGCATGTAGTCAATTCACAAACTCATAGATCGATCTTTCTTCTTAACAAAAAGAACAGGGGATCCCCATGGAGAGAAACTAGGGATAATAAATCTCTTATTACTCAATTCCTCTTGTTGTTTCTGTAGTTCCACTAATTCCACAGTGGCCATTCTATAAGGGGTCTCTGATATGGTCCTTGAACCATGAATTTAATCAATGAAAAACTCAATTTCTCATTCTAGTGGATGTCTAGGTAAATATTCTAGAAACACATCAATATATTCTCTCACAATAGGTACATCCCCTATTTGAAAACTCCTTTCCTCACCCAGAGTCAATTCATTCTCTTCCTCCCCAATAATTGAATTTAGTTGATCTACTGGGGGTGGATCTAGATGAGAATCAGGTGGTGATGATTCTGCTCTAAAGATAAGGTATTCCTTATCATCGCCATCAAAAATAGTAACCTCCTTCTTCTTACAATAAATTTTTGCATTATGGTCCAAAATTCAATCTATTCCAAGGATTATATCAAATTCAATAATGGGTATGATGATGATATCAGTAGATAAAGAACATTTATATGATCTAATGGAAACTGATTCACAAAACATTGTTGCGATGATACTTCCCATAAGTGTTTTAACTATCAAATCCCTTGTTAAATCAAATTTGAAATATCTAATTTTCTTAGACAAACTCAGAAGATATGAAACAATGCGATGATCCAGAATCAAATAAAGCAATTTCTAAACTTGAGGAAACCATTAAATTACCTGCCACAATGTCTTTCGAAGCTTCTACCTCAGCAGTAGTGATAGCATATTCTTGGCCTTTACCCCATGGCCTTTTCTGAGGTATGTTCCCCTGATGCTTAGGACATTTATTTTCATAATGTCCCATCTCCCTGCAATTGTATCATTGAACATCGGTAGCTTCTTTCTTCCCCTTACAATCACGAGCGTGGTGTCCTTTATCACCACAATTGTAATAGACTCCCATTCCCTTTCAGGCAAGTACCAGGGTGTTTCTTCCCACATTTACTATAGGATGGATATTCAACTTTTCCCTTCATCCCGTTATTTCCATTTCCAGAGTGATAAGTAGATCTCTTCTTCTCTTGATTTTATTTAAAATCGTAAGACATAGAGAATTTCTCTTTCTATCTTGATATCACATGAGACAATATCTTTGTACGATGAGAAGGATTGCGAGACTAATGCTCAACGGGGAAATGGTTTTAACCCATCAAATATACGATCTATCTTACTTCATGGGTTACGTATATAATCTTTAGCATACCATTCTAACTTTGTAAAGTTAGACTCATAATTTGCAAAATTCTTGTCCTCTTTTTGCCTCAGACTCGGAAATTTTCTTTCCATATCTGCTCGATGTTTATGACGAAAGTATTTTTCTACGAAAATCTCTTTAAACTCCCTCCATTCCATATTTTATACTTCATCACCTTTATTGTTGTTTTGAATCAATGACCACTATTGATCAACATCTCCCGTGAGGCGGTAGACTACCATGACATCTTTTTCCCTTTCAATACTCCCCAAGGCGTGGAATATTTTCTCTCAGGAATTTATCCACTCCTCGGCTATTAGTGGATTTTTACCCCCATTGAATGTTAGTGGTTGTTTTCTCATGAAGTGATCTATCATTGACCCTACACAATGCAGATCACGGTGCTCTAAATGGTTAAGGTTATTATTCATAACCTGAGTGAGTTGTCCCAATATGGTGATTAGTTGATCAGCACTAGTTGCATCATCATCTCCACCATAACTACCTTGAGCAAGAGGAAAATACATACATGGAGTGAATTCATTAATTCAGTTTCCATTCCTTCCACTGGGTGCCATTTCTAAACAATGGCATACACTAGATTAGTTAATGAATCGCAGTAAAAAAATCCATACTTGTAAAAGAGTTTATATAAATTGAACACTTTATGGATATAATCCATAATCATAAAAATGTTTTCATTGAGAAAGTATATACTGATAAACCCATCTTAATGGTTTGTAAAGAAAATGAGAATTATCCTAAGCATATCCCTCAGGAGTGTCGTAACCAAGAGTGTAGTAAGGCCGGTTATCGTGCACCGGTTCCTGTTCGAGTCTAGCTCAAAACGGTGTTTTTGGGGTTTACCCCTAGGTACATCTCTTCCAGAGCCACCTCTACATGCTCCTATCCAGACTGGGATGTATTTCTCTGAAAACTCACAAAGTCTATACAATACCAAAATTCATGGATGTTCTTCTACACTAATCCTCAAAGTCCATCTTAGGTCTATGTGCTCTAATCAGAGTTTATCTAATTCTAGCTTCCAAGGTTTGTACTAAACTTCCTTTGATACCAAATGTAATTCCCCGACCCCAGTTACCCAGAGTCAGTGCATTATTACATAATATTTGCCTGATAATAAATGATCAAGTCTCAAAAGACAGATTTTTTTAGTAGCCATGGAAACACTAGATACTTTCATAAATCTTACATTACTTCATAAAATGAAAAAATACAACAACATAGTCTCCATAGTCCATACTCATATCCCCTCATATTATCCCTTCAGGTTAGTCATAAAATACTTCTTCACATCCTGGGCAAAATAAAACATAGAACGTGTTGAGTTCAGATGCTCAGTAAGGATCAAAATATAGTGAAAACATTCATAAATAAGCATAAACATTTAAGGAAATATGTAACTAAACCAAATGCATTTTAAACATGAACTTCTGCATAATATGGAAAAAATAAAATGAAGTAATTCCATTTACTTATTCACATGGATATTCTACTAGTCTAATAATCACATGCAATATCAATAACAACTTCCATAATGATGGAATGAATAATGCTAGACTATCATAACCACAAAGTCAAGGCCTTTTCCCAAGACTACCAATAATATTTTGTCAAGGCCTCATGCCAAGACACTATTTTGTCTCATGATACCTACCGATGCATCGAGGTGCTATAGTGGGCTCCACCCACCACTTACTAAGTGCAATGCATTCCTCATATGAATAGGTTTAAACATAACATAAGTATTCGTATTAAAACTAACATATGAAATGTCAATACATTCTCCATAATCATTGAATGGTATAAAAATAACACATCCATAGTCAAACATATCACAAAACCTTAAATACAATATTGATGTTTTTTATCATAACAAATCAACTACAAATAAGCTTAAAATCCATCAAAGGATGTTGACATATATGAAATCAAAACAATTTGAGAGAAATGTTTCTTTTTTTAAAATCATTTAAAATTCATATAATTATAAAAGAAAATATTTACATTGAAAATATTCTTATAATCTTGTAAGGGATTCTTCGACGATTTTATAATGGTGGAAAATAGATGCACCCACCGTATAAGATAAAAAGACATTCTTTCCTTAATTTTGTCAAAAAGGTTAAAAAGTACCGTGTTTAGAAAACGACGGAACGATTTCTTTAGAAATATCTTATAAAAAGTCAAACAAGTGTATAAATTACTTTAAAACATAGTCTATAAAATAGTAATAATGTTTTCAAATACATTTTTAGGAAACATGGATGTGGATGATAAAGAGGTCCCATTAGATACTTATGTAAAAAAACCTCAGAAAATAAAGAGATTGTGAAATTAAACCTTACGTTGTACTTTTCCTTGGTCGAGGGTAGGTTAACCGCCTATATAATGGAGAAATAATTGTTATTAAATTATACAAGAATCATATACATTAATATGATATCATATATGATCTTTTAATATTGTATTGTTAATAATAACTTATTATTATCGTTGTTTCAGGTGTTAACAAATTCATTTTCCTTTATATTCATTGTTATGTGAGTCATATTTTTTATGGATGGGATGTATCTTATTCATATCTAGAATGATATCAAGCCTTTAAATAATTTTTTTAATCATCTATTGAAAATTAGACATAAATGGATATAACGCGGAATGAATCTCATCGCGTTCGGGGAGACGGTAATCTGTACGTACGCACAAGCGACAATATCATTCTTTTCTTATTAAAATAATATATAGTTGGATGGTATATAATATATACAGAATAATTATCATGTTATATTTGTTATTTACACGAATTACACATCATTATTATACTTATCCAAATAATAATGTATTGAATAACAATTACACCACAGCGGGGAGAAGGTAAGCCATACGTACGCACGTATGGTGACATGTTATTTAAAGGATGGATAGAATAATGAATTTGGTTGTACCATATTTATAAGAAAATCACAGTATATATAAGACACTAGAGTTATTATTTTATAATGGAAACAAAAAATAAAAAGGAAGTGGAATAAGAAAGGAACTTGAAAGAGGTTTTGAGATATTTACCTCTTCTTCGGGTTCTTCCTTTTGATTTGATCAAAAGGGTTTATTATGTTGGTTTTATGACTAAAGGATGGAATCTAGGATGAATTAAGGATATTTTATAGGGTATTTGGGCAAAGGTTTTCTGATCCAAATGTCTTTGATGTTGTGAATTAGAGAGAAGTGGGAGTTCCCTTTTATAAGAGGGGTGAGGGGCACCTTAGGAAAAGCTAGAAATATTATTTTATAATAAAATCCTTTTGGTTTATAATGGCTCCAAAATTGATTATTTAAACTATAAGGTGGGGATGGGTCGAAAAACACTCAACCAATAGGTTTTAGACAGGTTTGGGTCACTATATTAAGTTTATCATTTAGATTTATCTCTTAGTTAAATAATTTGACATTTACCATGTCTCCTTTAATTGTTATATTATATGGTTAATAAACATACTATATAATTTCAAAAGAACCCCAATTGGTACATTAATGATACACCTATCATTATATAAGTCCTTTGGCGAATCCTTATATTTTTATGAATAGATGATAAATTAATAATATAATGTTTTTTCTAAAAATTATTTTATTTCAATTTTGACACTATTTGGTATTTTTTTCCTCTAAATTCATAACATCACTATTACTTCGAAAAGAATTCATCTAACAAAACCTAGTATTCCATATTCTCTTATAAAATTAGTGGAATTCATAAAAAGTCTCAAATTACATTTATTTGGATATTTATCATATCAATTATTTTAATATTTCATTAATTAGGTAATTACTACATCTCCATTATGTCATAAATAAATCAAATTATTTAATGTCTAAAAATTATAAATAAAATACCATTTTTTAGGAAATAATTTTATCTTTCTAATTAATCTTTATAATAGAATTTATCTTATGTATAACCATATATTAAAAAAAATTAGTTATTAAAATTTGATTTTAACACTTTTAACTTTTCTTTGAATTAAATAATAATAAATGTCCTGATCTAAACCAAGTGGACCAAAGAGGTTCATATTGAATTCCTAAGGATGATTTTTTTTAATTATACTTAGCCAATAGAATTAGAACATGTGTTAGGGTAATAATAATATCATTTTTAACCTTAATTACCCTATTTTCTTTTAACCATGGTAAATAAAAGTAAAAAAGTTACTATTCACCAAAAATTATTTTTATCTTAGAGAACCACATTTTACTCCTTGATATTAACCGTGTTTCTCGAATTTTTGAAATTCCACTCACATAAGCGGTAAAATTACGTTTTATGTGAGTTTGAAAATTCTCTTAGGAGATGGGTAAATGACGGTGAAAAGTTTAATAAAATTTTTATATATCTAAAATTATTATAAACTAACTCCAATGAATTATATAGAACTCACATTGGTATTATGTATCTATTTTGACCTAAAATAAATTTAATTAAAATAAAAAATTATTTAAATAAAAATTCAGTTTTAAACTATAACTCAATGTTTTTCACTATTCATCAAAAATTGAAAGTTTTCAGAAAAATACCAAAAATTTACCCTATGATTATTTTGAAATTCTGAATCCAAAAATGAAGTCCATTTTGAAAGATAAAATTTATAAAATTTCAAAAAGTGGGTATTACTATTCATAACGACTAGTTTGATTGGTTGTGGTGTTTTAGAACTCGAAGTTTCCTACAACACACGCTACTATATTATTCAAAGAGAAGCGTACCGTGGAAGCTTGGGGTGTTACATTTTTTGACCCGATAGGTTTACTTTTTGGGTACTATCATATTTGAGGTTTGTGTATCAGTTGACTTAGAGACATTGCTAAAAATGGTTTCCTTTGAAAAACAGAGGAATGTGATTTATATACATACCTTCTTAGGAATGGCCAGCTATTACATGCTATTTATTTAGGACTTCTCCCACATAGAAACTTCTCATATGTCCTTGACTAAGAAGGGTCTTTAGTCTTGAAGGTATGGGGCTTATGAGACAGATTTTCAGGAGCCAAAGGGAATAATCGCCTTAGCACTAATCATGATTCTTCTTGACCCTATATGAAGTTACACAGTTTACTGTGATGATTTAGGAGTCGGATTGGGTGCATTTCTTATGCGGGGTGATTTAGTTATAGAATATGGATATAACAATCTGGGGCCTCATGAGTGGAAATATCCTACACATGACCCTGATCTAGTATCCATGGTTCATGGTCTACACTATTAGAGGAACTACTTATTATTTTAGTGGTTTGTTATTTACACTAACTATAAAAGTCTCAAATAAATATCAACTCACCGGGACATGTATTTGAGGTAGTAAATGTGGGTGAAATTCCTACAATGATTTTATTTTGAGCATGCTTATACACTTGGTATGTGTAATATAATTATTGATTCCTTGGTTTAGGATACAACGGAGAAATTTGTCAATGCCACTAGTAGTGAGTGGAAGATAACAAATTTGTTTTCTGAGTTGCATATTGATGTTTGGGACCAACATGGGTAGTCTATTCTAGTAGCTTTGGTAGTGACCTCACCTTTTCTAGAGTGATTCTACATACCATAGTTGTCCAACTAAGAGGGACATGTTCTATGGAAGAACATAATAGCAGAGAAGCCAACTCCATGATTGCTTTTTAATGTTGGTGAAAAGTTTCTCTTATGTGTCCCTATTTGGGTATCGTCGGATATATAGAAATAAATATTATAGAATATCATGCCTATATTTAGGTATTTCATCCTAGGATAACCACGATGAAGGGGGATACGAATCATTACTATTGGTGGCTATGTATGAAGAGTTATATAACAGTTTTCACCACATAGTTATCCACCTTTCATCAAGTGAAGGTAGAGTACTAATGGCCTATCAGACTTCTCCAGACTCTATTGAATCCCTATTTGAGATGTATCAATGCACAATTGATTTGGTGATAGGAATGGTGAGATACATATGACTTAATAATTTATTATGGGTGATCATTGAAAGGTTGACCAAGTTTATGCACTTCCTATCAATTATTGAGACCTTCTATGTTTATTAGTAGAGAAGGCATTACATCTAGAAGATAGTGAGACTTAATGGTGTACCTCATTCTATATTTTTGGGTTGATATGCCTAGTTTATATCAAGGTTCATGAATGAATTATATAATTATCCACTTTTATAGGTGATCTTGATTACTTTATATCACCCTTAGACAAAGGGGTAGTCCGAGAAAACCATTCGGGTGTTAGATTATATTCTTTGGTCTTATATACATGATTCTAACAACATTTTGGAATATAATATTCCTCAAATGGAGTTTTAATTTAGTAAAATATTTTATGAAACAATTCCAATAGATCTGTATGAGTCCCTCTTTAGTAGACAACATCGTTCAATTTAATAATTTCTTGATGTTGGTGAGGAAGCTCTACTGGGTTCTCTTTTTTCCGGATACTTTATATAATTTTTATCATATTTCAAAGAATATTGATATAGCTCAGTCCATGAAGAGGAATTAAAAATATCTTCATCATAGGCCCTTATAGATTGAGGTTTTAAAATATGTCTTTATGTGAGAATCACTTATATTGAGTGAACAAAAAATCAAGAGATAGGGCATGTTATCACCACAATACGTCAGTACATTAGAGATAGTGGATGAAGATTGGTTGGTTTCCTATAATTTGTTTTTACCTCATAGGTACCATTCCATGCATGTCATCTTCTATGTATCATTTCATAAAAATTATCATCCAAACCCATCTCACTCATTGAACCTGACGATATGGATATTGAAGCAGATGCATCATTCAATGAGTGAGTGATGTGTATCGTTGATCATAAGAAAATGTTCTTTGAGGTAAGTCAATTCAACTAGTTCAAGTGTTATGGAAACACAGACTTGTACAAATCGAGACCTGGGAGTGGGAGGCCAATATACGTGTGAATTGTATGGTACTCTTCTCAGTCGACGTACTACCACCCATGAAATGAAAACTCATATGTGTGTGGTTTTATGAAGGGAAGGATGTAACTTCACATCTTTATCCAAGGGTATAGACCATTACCTTTTTAAAATCCCTTAAAATGACAATAGTAATGATGCTTCATATGTTAAAGGTGATTTCCTGTGTGTGTGAGGCTCCTTAGTTATCTGATTTCCCAAAATGGGAAGAGGTACGCTAGCCTGTATTCTTCTTCTGAAAACATGCATCCCATGGTTCAATGTAATTCAGTGATGTATGCCTTCGGGAAAAATACCTTTTTTCATGGTTTTCACATGGTCAGTAAAACTATGTGAACAAACCATGTGAGGTTACCCCTTTATAAGTTAATAGAAAAATATTAGTGAATGGTATGGCCATTATGTGAGGCCAAACCATGGGTAGTGTGTTTTTGTGGTGAAATATCCATTTTAACTCTCTTTACTGATTTAACTAATTTCTCTCTCCGACCCATCTCATTTATAGCAGAATTTATATCTTTCCATTAATAGAGTACTCAACCTCTTCTAAAAAGGGATTCAAGTTGCTCCTCAATATAGTGCATTATTCCTTCTCTGTTAAAATAAACAGAAATACCTCTATATTCCCTTCCTCCTCTATGAATTTATTTA
Organism: Viscum album; assembly: GCA_963277665.1. Taxonomy (NCBI): domain Eukaryota; kingdom Viridiplantae; phylum Streptophyta; class Magnoliopsida; order Santalales; family Viscaceae; genus Viscum; species Viscum album. Next base: position 1,869,005,582 of record OY728156.1, read on the forward strand.
TTGGTTCATAATCCATATGTTGTTCTATTTTGGTGAAACGAATTTTTCACTATTTTAGTTCATTTGACAAAACCATCAATTTCATCAATTTTATGTCAAATAAAGGCCCAATATTGTATTACTGGAGCACTAAAAGATGGAGTTATGTGGTCTAGGTATTTCTCATCAATAGTGTATCTTTTTAAATAATGTTTCCTTGTGTCATGCACCAGATTCTTCTAGAGGTTCCTCACCTTTGTTACATAATATTTTTTTAATGGTTTACATGTCGATAGTGGACTTAGATTAGGTAGAACCCCATTAGTGGGGTGTTATCCTTGTCATTGGACACCCCTTTGGGTGTACCAACCTCGATTTTTTCATTTTCCTATGGATAAATTTTATAATTACTTAATGTGAATTGGTTACTGATTAAATATATTTGATTATATTTTTAATTAATATAAGTATATATCCATGAGAGTCTCCTATGCGATTTATAACTCAACCATTATGTTTAAATACACATTCATCAGTCATCACTTTCAATTCCACAGGTCTTAAATTTAATTTTTTAGTTCATTTTTTTGACACCTTGCTTATTTCTATTTGACATTTCCTTCATTTATGTTGTTCCATGATCATAGTTCTCTACACCATATATTATTCTTATTTCCAAAGTCCATAGTTGATTGGATTTTATTGAAATATATATTTTTAAAAAACTTTTATAATGAGATATTGAAATTCCAATGATGACATTTTTTTGTTTAAATGTTATTACTTGTGTCTTATGCCTCATGATCATGAATTTATCATGTTTAATTCCTTGCCCATTTCCTTTATAATTGTTCCATAGTGCACAAAGTGAATTATATTGTTGGGATAAAATTTTAACCATGTGATTTTGACATACTTATTTGATCTCATGTGATTAAATATAAATTATATTCCATGTTGTGATATATGATTGGATTGACATGCTCACTCAAATGGGCCAGGAGGGAACATGGGTCGTGAATTAAGGATTCCAGGGTTGGAATCTCAGTGCACTCTTGGATTATCATGAAACTCTTAGAGTGAATCTTTTCTATGCTAGGTATTGGCTATCCATGTAGTTTTCATACACTTGAGTGATTTTGGGTCACTAGGGGAGAAACCAAGGGAAAACATATTTTTCCCAATGGTTATTCCATGCCTCAGGTGATACCTCCCCCCTATGTGAAACACTTGGTATGGACTCAAAGTAACCATACCATGACTGATATGAGTAAATTTATATGGGTTTACATGGATAGATATGGAGCTATTGGGTTATTCAAAGACACCCAAAGTAACCCTTGGGATTATTTTAGATCGCATGGAATGGGCTCGGGACTCCACCAATAGATTTGACAGAATAAAGAAATGCATGTCTGCTTCTTCTATAATGATACTTTTTAATATGTTAAATATGTGTATATATTGAAATAGAATGGCGAGCCCTAATATAATGCGTATGTTTGTGGAATTATCCTATTTACCTTGGTTGATTTAATAGTTGGTTGATATACATACTGTGAGTTGCATAGGTATCTCATTCAGACATCTGGCATTGGCTAAAGTAGGTGATATCAGTTAGCTGTCCACATAGGAAATTGTACGAAGTTATTTAATATTTATTTATTAATTATTATTTATTTTATTGATACCAAACACTATAATTTTTTCAATACACGGAATGGATTTGCCTAGATATCATGGATATCATCCTGCTAATATAATATCTCACACCCTACATGGGTGCCATTCCATACAAAATTATACATTATTACCACATATAGGGATTAATGAAAGAATGATTCTTTAGATAATTGATATAATTGTCAATTTAGGATTGATTTTGGGGTATAGGACCGAGCCTATTCTCGAAATGATGTGTAGTAGTATTTGGATTTTCTCATTTTTATATAGAACGCAGTATATGAAACGTATCCCATGTTCCCATACACTAGTTTTTATATAGTTTCTTGTAATTCCAATATTAACATTTTATCCATTATTTATATCCTTCTTCTTCTAGTTTTCTATTTCTATTGCATAACTTCTTTCCTTAATTTTTCAATTTTCATTTTTATTCATGTTTCTCTAATAGATTATCTATTATTTTTATTATGAATTCTCTAATCTATGAGGGAATAGTAAACCCATGGATACACCCCAGGTCATCGGTGCTAGTTGAATGCCTCAATAATTATAGGATATGCACCTAAGGTTATGTGGAACACTATCTTAGGGAATTGTTTAGTGTATACCAGTGCATGATGCTTCAAATTTATTCTCTATTCCAAAGAAAATTTATTTTTCAAGATAAGGTTTCACATGAGTTTTCATGTTTTTCACTGGACAAACAGAATTACTATTTTGTGTCTATTACTGAGATTTTTCCTCTTAATGTTTGAAAAAAAAATCAAAGGGTTTATGGAGGGGTAAACAAAAAAACTAATTCAATTTGAATGTTGTGAAGAATTTCCATGAGAATAAAACATGATTCCTTCCAAAAATTAATGTTTTTGGGAAAAAGGTTTACTGAGTATACTTGTTCACTCGTAATGTATGGGATACTATGTAAGATTATTTCATAATTAAATAAAATACTAAACCTAAAATATGGCTGGTAAATAAATATAGGTAATTTAATTCTATATTCACTAGAATATTTAATTTTTATAGTCAGGTCTATATAGTTGGTATCATTGTATTGTTCATATAACTTTAGTGATTAGGATGTTTTCATATGAAGATAAACTAATTGTTATGGATAAAACCATTGTTTTATATGTTCATGTATGATCATATGTTCAATATGGTTAACCTCAATTATAAGGATTTATGTGATGAACTACTTCTTTTATTAATGTCATTTTCGAATATTTTTAGGGAATATAATTTTGTACCCCTTCAGATTATAGTGAAATATTATTTGTGGAAAAAAAACTATTAGTTTTTGTGGATATTAATTTATATGTTTTGATAACATTTAATATTTATTTGATCTATTATTTTTTTGTCAATTATGGATTAATAAACCTTTGGGATGCAAAGTTGTTGGTTTGAAATTACCTTTTAGTTTAAAACATTTCTTTAATAAATAATATATTAGGGTTATTTTAAAACATTTTTCGTATTTATAGAGAATTACAAGTTTTTTATTAACATTTTTTTAAAAAAAGAAAATCATTTAGGTCAGGGAACAACACATCAAATTTGGAAAAGGAAGTGTGTTTTGAACCCACAATCGAAGGGCGACAAGGGTGTATATCCTACCAATGGCCATAGTTATGTCCCAGTGATTATGATAATTCACTTTTAATTAAAAAATTATATAGATAAAGAATGATTTGATTTTGGTTATAAATTTTCTTCATATAGATAACCATGGGATTATAAATTTATTTGATTATTAAGTGATTAATGTTATTTTGAAATAAGATCACTATAATTAATGAAATTATTATAGGATTATGTTAAATAGAATAATATGGGATATTATTGTATCAATAAAGGATGAATTATATTTTGGAATCATGTGTGATTCGATTATAGATTATGGTAATTAGGGTGATTTAAAGAATTTATTACCATATCACTGATATTATTTGATTATATTAATTATATTTTGGTATGAGCCCTTCAAATTCATTGATGTGATTTGGAATTAAATATTAAAATTATCTTCAATGAATTTGGGATAAAATACTTCTGGTTTTTTGGGTTTTAAGTCCATTTTATAATATTTTTGAGGAATTTTGAGGGTAATTATTTCATGAATTATCTTTGTTAATATTTAGATATTACGGTTGAATATTGTAGGATAAAGTATTTTATCATATTATGAGAGTAAAATAATTTTTTTGTAATCATATTAACATATTATAACTGTTTATGTTTTGGTTAATCAAAAAATAAAGGAGTAAAATATGTTTAACATTTTTCAGAATAATTGATTCATTAAAAAATGACTATAGTTATTTCTGCATGAAAAATTCATACCAATCATTTGGGGGAAAGCTGTTTTTATGGAAATTGATTAAAGAATGAATTTAATCTGGTCATGTATATTTATTTCCCTTTTTCGTTATTATATATGGAAATGGAATATCTAAACTATATGAAATGGTAATTGAAAAAATGTTATCCATTTACTTTTCATACGGATAATTCAATAGCCTTTTAACTCGCCATAAATTTACGGTTTGGTGAATGATAGCTTTCTCACAAACATGTTCTCTATTAATATTTATTATTCCTTTACTGTTATTTTTCTCTTCAATATATATGTTTTCACTTAAAAATTATGTACTAATACTTGTAATCATTGTATGTGTTAGTCTTGAGGAATTGTTTCACATCCCTTTTCTATGTTATCAAGTGGATGTTTTATTAATAATTTATATGATGAGGGATATGAACAACGGTATTTTAGAAATTTCAAACCCTTGTTTTTTACCCAAAGAAAAAAATATGGAGGATTAAATTTCATTAGGGATTGAAGATATTTTCACATCATGAGATTTTAAAAAAGAATGTTTATGTTTGATTATTTTCATGATACAAAACCCTAATCATAAACTAACCAAGAACTATTTTTATTTAAATGTGATAGATATATACTTTCTTTTAAATTGGTGTAAATGAATATTAGTAACCACAATATTAATAATAAAATGATCCTAATTACTTATAATGTATTAACTAATAAATTTTAAATATTTACAACATTTTTAGTAAAATCAGTTCATTTTTCAACAAATACCGTTTGATTAAATAATATTTTGATTTATTTTATTGGGTTTCTATTATAAATATTTTTTCAACATTTTATAATATATATTTTAAAATTGAATTTAATGGCTAAATTTAGAATGTAAAAATTATTTTTGGTATAATTGTTTATAGTTTTGTGAAAATAATAATTTTTCAACGAATAGTGAAAAAAATATTTTTAATGAAATATGTATTTTAATTTAATGTATTTATAAGTTAAAAGAATTTTTTGAATAATTTATAATTATAACTAATTCAATTTTATTTAAAATAATTAAATTATGTTTTTTCTAAATGTATTTTAAACTATAATTTAGTTTAAAAACATTTTATATTTAATTAGGGAATGTTTCCTAAATATTGATTTTCATTGTGTTTTTGATGGTTCAATATAATATTTAATTAGCTAAATTATTTTATTTTCATTTTAAAAATCGATATAATATTTAGAATCCTCAGTTTAATATGAGTTACATATTGCCTTTTCGGTTTTTGGTCAATATGAATGATAACCTTATTGATTTTAACGGTGTGGTAAATGGTAAATATGTAAATTTAATTTAGAAATAAAATAACAAGTACATTAAAATTACCCTAAAACAAAACTAAATATTATATCATTAATATATATCAATCATAGGAATCCATGGGTGTAATATATAACACCCCTATATTTTATGAAAAATACTCTTTTTAGTTTCATTAATGTCTTCTGTTGAACGCTACACCAAAAGGAGCTTGCACAACACACATCCTTTACTTTCCTTGCATTACACGCAATCGCGACCTTCCTTGATAGCGTGTGTAGTACGCAATACTGAGTTTCACTAAACAACGATATGATATTATTAAAACTAGCCCTTATGAATAGTAATAACCACTTTTTGAAATTTTATAAATTTTATCTTTCAAAATGGAGTTCATTTTTGGATTCGGAAAATCGAAATTAGCTTAGGGTGAAATTTTGGAACTTTTCGGATAGCTTTCATATTCTGATGAATAGTGGAAATTACTAAATTTTAATTAAAAACAAATTTTTTAATGGAAATAATTAATAGTGATGAGTTATTAATTTTAGTGGTTTTAAAGTACATTTAGAATATATTTTTAAAATTTAATACAATGTTGTTCATTGGATGTAATTTCAAATTTAAACCATACATAAACAAGTGTCAATCTTTTGATAGTTATTATCTCTTAAGAACAAGCTATTTGTTTTGACGACGGGAACTAATTTTTAAATTAATTAATGAAACTAATATGTTCTGAATTTGGTAAATTAGACATCATTTTTAAATTCTTAATATCAAATATAGCTTAGGCCTAACTTTTGGTATTTTTCTGGAAACTTTCATTTTTTGATGAATAGTGAAACCACTAAGTGCTAGTTAAAAAACTGAATTTTTCATAAAACATAATTTTACCGCATCTGTGAGTTGAATTTCAAAAATCCGAGAGACACAGTTAATATCAAAGACTAAAATGTGGTTCAATGATATGAAAATAATTTTTGGTGAATAGTAACTTTTTACTTTTTTTACCACGGTTAAAAGTAAATAGGTTAATTAAGGGTAAAAATGATATTATTATTACCCTAACACATGTCTTAATTCTATTGGATAAGTTTAATTCGACCAAAAACAACCTTATGAATAATATATGACCATTTATGCCACCTTGGATTAGATTAGGACTTTTATTATTAATTTATTTAAAGAAGGGTTAAAATAGTTAAAATCAAAGTTTAATAAGTAAATAATTTTTAATATAGGGTTATATAGAAGATAAATTAGACTATAAATATTAATTAGAAATATAAAGATATTTCCTACATAATAGAATTTTATTTGTAATTTTTAGACATTAAATAGTTTAATTTATTTATGACACAACGATGATGCAGTAATTATCTTATTAATAAAATATTGACATAATTGATGTTATAAATACCCAAATAAATGTAATTTGAAACTTTTTATGAATTCCACTAATTTTCTAGGTTAATATGACATGTGATTATTGATTTTATTAATTTGGTTCGAACTAATCATTCTGTTATGAGTTTCACAAAAATCAATTACAAAATAGTGTCAAAATTGACATAAAATAGTTTTTAAAACAAATATTATATTATTAATTGTTATTTTATTCCTAAAAATATAAGGATCGGCAAAAGGATTTAGATAAGGTTATATATATTAAAAATGAACAACTTGGGGTTCGTTTGTCTTGTTATAGTAAGTTTATTAACCTTATAGTGTAAGAACATAAGAAGACACAGTAAAAGTAAAATTATTTAACTAAATGTTAAATCTAAATGATAAGGTTAAAATAGGAACCTAAACTTGTCTAAATATAATTTTATGAGAGTATTTAGACCCATCCCCACCTTATCATCGAAATAAATAAATTTGGAGCTATTTAAAACCGAATTTGTCTTTATAATAAAATAGTATTTTTTTAGTTTTTCCAAAGGAGCCCCTCTCCTCCAGTATAAAAGGGCACCTCCTCCCCCTCTTCCTCACACCACTTTGAGCCTTCAAGCTCGGCCAACCCCTGCCAATTTATTCTCTCCACTTCCCTAGAAACATCCTAGAGGTCCTGGTCTTCTTCAAAGACCAATTTTAGTGCCCTAAAAGGAGGTCTCAAAGAAGCGCTTCAAAGAAGAGGTAATGTCCGTTACCGATTCTTTCATCTTTATTTCTTCTTCCACTTATTCTTATTTAGTTCTTTCATTATTAAGTAATAACATCAGTATCACTCACATACTGATATGTTATTATAATTATGAAACAACCCTATTTCACCATCTATCCATCCTACGGAAAATGAAATCACCGCGCGTGCGTATGTACGGAATGCCATCTCCACGCTGTGGTGTAATCTATTTTCCACCACCACCATACTTGGATGGGTATAATGGTGTAAAGAATGAATATATATGATTATTGTAAAGTGATATTTATTCTGAAATAGTATACATAAAATCCAATACAATTCCATGATCATGAGAATGATATCATCGCTCGTGCGTACGTACGGACTACCGTCTCCACGACGCGATGAGATTCATTCTCCACGTTAACCATTCATGAATGATTATAAAGTATATATAATAAGTAGTCATGAAATATATGACATAATAATGATACTTGATTTATGTGTATATATATTTATGTCATCTACTTAATTCCGTTCAACTCAATAAGGAAACGAAAACAGCGTTCATGCGTACGTACGACCTACCGTCTCCATGAACGGTGTATTTGTTTCCATTTACTGACCAATTATATATATGTATATTCTGAATATATAGTATATATAAATCATGTTTTATATTCTGGAATTAATTAATCATGATCTAAGTAATCATATGAATAATTACAAGTCAAAACACGGACGACAAATGAAACAATTTTATCCAAAACGCTCTTTAACATGGAATTTACAAAAGAACGGGTAATATAAAGTCAGAAGTGAACCATATATAATATCATAACAAAGAGTATGATTCTGGAATAAGTCAATAAAATTATTTAAATCATTATACAGGAGGTTCGGAAACTTACGAAGCAAATCGGACCAAAGGTAAGGGATAATTTTTCAAATCTCATTTTTATCCGAGATTGCTTATTCGTAAGTATTTACTGGGGTTATTTCTATCATCCATGTCCATGTTTTATAAAAGTGTTTTCTTGTATATTTAAAGTCCTTTTTATCCATTTTTGACTTTTACTACATGGTATGTATGGAATCTTTCTATTACGAGGTAATTTTTTACTTTTCCGACAAAAGTACGAGAAGAATGTTTTTTTAACTTATACGGCACGAATGGATTTTTACGGTTTTATATAGCCTTATTTTTATGAAGCCTCCTCCATAATATTTCATGAATATTTTCAACAAAATCCTTTTCTTTTAAAATTGATTCACATTTTGTAAAAAGAGAATGATTTTGAAGATGAAAGGATATTTTCCTCAAGAATTCATTTCAAGTGTTTTATCAAACCCATTTTCCATCTAAGATGACATTATTTCATATGTTTATGTTTCAAGTATAATGTCTTTATGATTTACATGGCTTCAATTTTCTTATGATGAAATGATATCAATTTGTTTTATATGGATTATGTTATGATGGAATGATGTTTATGAAACCCATTTTATTCTTTGGGTTATGATGAATATTTTATGTTTATTTTGTGGCACAAGTAAGAATGATTTCATTATGAGATGGGTGGGACCTATATCTCCCTCCAATGCATTGGGTAAATATTTATATATCATGAGATAGAAATGGTTGGAAGGGTAAGTTAATCCGGTTCAGTATTACCGGACTGGAACGAGGAGTGAACTCGATTCAGAAAGGGACTTTGTCCACTAAGATGGTCTTGGAAGTAATGCCTTCGCTACTATGGAAATCATTACATATGCTTAATTGATGCCACAATTACATGTTTTATTCCCATGCTATTTTATCATGATTGATGTTCCCTTTTGATATATGTCTTATGTACTTCCAAGATTCATGTCTTTGCTCAAGATTTTGATGTTTAGATTTTATGTTCAAGTTTTTTCATTCAAATTTTTATGGATTGTTTTATGTTCTCTATGTTTACCCTTACTGGGAATTTGAGCTCACCCCTTTGATGTTTTCTTTTCCCCAGGACATAAAGAAATGTTTTAGGTAAGAAAAAAAGGGAATACCTTTATTGGGAGATGTTGAACATCTTTCACCACGATAAGAAGATTTTATTCCGAGTTTCCAAAGACACTAAACTATTACGGTTATAAGGCCCCAGCCTTAAACCTTACTTCTTCTTGAGTTATTACAAGATTACACATTTAGGATCTTTTCAGGTTTAGAGTTTTAGAGAATTAGATCATGAAACATGCATTACATTCCACATTTAAACAAAGTGGTTACATAAAAGACAGTATTCATTCTTCCCATCAATGGAAACATATTTAAAATAAAACATGGATTCGTTCTTGACACATCCTTGACACTATCATCACATCATGTACCCTTCCCTTGACCTGTGAAAAACATTTCAAAATCTTGGGATGAGCATAAAAACCTCAGTAAGGGATATAAAAATATGGAAAGGAAACATGAGTACATGTATACATAAGAATGAAAACTATTAGTTTTTCAAACATCAAGTAAACCATGTATACTCTATCAAAGTAATACTTTCACCTTCATGAAGTAGTAAAAACTCTTCACGGAATAAAGTATCATTACTTACATTTTTGTAACCAAAGGATTACCATAAAACCCACATAAAGAACACATAACATATATAAAGGTAACTTGGGACATAAACATACTTAAGTGGAATAACCATACGGTCGACTTCCACACATATCACTTAATGGAATAGCCATACGGCTAATTTCCATACATACTTAATGGAATAGCCATACGACCGACTTCCATACCCAATGCATTGGAGGTTATAACGTAACCACCCGTCCTGGTATTCACGGCACCACCCGTCATAATGTCCAAGTACCATTATTACACATAAAATATTGAAAATATAAACATTTCAATAACAACATTTCATTTGAAATAACAATAAGTAAAACCTAGATATTGAATTAATCAATCCATTTTCAAAAACCATTTAAAAGAGATTTTTGAATCAAAGTGTACCATACCACTTTGAATCTTTTAATAGAATTATAATTTTAAAACATTAATTTCCATATAAATAAATACTGAAAACCATTTTGAAAACATGGACATTATAGATAAAGATTTAGAATAATAAATCTTTAAAACATTTAAAACTATATTTTTGTTAAAGAGTTTTTAACAAAATGAGAGACTCTTGAATAAAAATAATTGCGGAATAACATTTAATACGAACTTTATAATATCATGAGAATAAAGGGATTCATGATATAATATGTCAAAGGACAGTATACACACCATATAAGAGTGAATTGGTGCATAACAACAATGAAGTCTCAAAAGAAATGTAAAATGAGATAAAATCCATTATAAAGAAGGTATCCTTAAATTAAGGATAAATCAATCGCATAATTATGTGTGACAAATATAAATAGACCCAATATAAGTGCATATTAAGTGTAAAACAATCAAAGGTCATTCACACATATTCAAAGGATGAAATATTCAATAACTACATGTTGAACCCAAAGAAATTGAAATTGGGTTAAGAAGTTCCCTTGACAGCCTAACAGCATCACATCAAAATGAGTTGTTGAGAGATAAAAAGTGTATCTCATCACTTGGACATAAAATTTACATCAATAAGGATATATGAGAACATATCCCAACATAACAATATGTAAATTAAAATACCCAACAAAAGATGTCTTTTAAAAAGAGGAGGGTGAAAGGTTCCCTTACCGACTTGGGTATCTTTCAAAACATACGCCCCGTGAAGGAAGGACAATACAATATTGATGTAAATACTCATAAATGAAAGAATATTACACAATGAGTAAAATAATGGTCATTACATACACCACTCAAAGGAAATTGTGGCTAATGTAGAATAAGTCTCATGGGAATAAAAGTGGGATGAAAAATCACTTTACGAAAACTCGGCAGCCTAACGGCGCCACTTAAAACTTCCAAAAATGGATTGATGAGATCAAATAGGGTATCTCATCACATTACAAAAAAGTTTACAGAAAGAGGAATATGAAATAACATCCCCCATCATAACAAATATGAGCTTAAAAGAAGTGACATAAAGGAGAGTACTTAAAAAGAAAGAGAGAGGTTAGATCTCTTACGAAAATTCGGCAGCCTAACGGCGCCACTCAAAACTTCCAAAATGGATTGATGAGAGAGAATAGGGTCTCTCATCATATGAACATAAAAATTACAGTAATAGTAATATAAAAGAACATCCCAATCAAAATAAATATGAGATTAGAAGGAATGACATAAAAGAGTGTACTTAAAAAGAAAGAGAGGAGTAGGATCCCTTACCTCGGGTCCGACTTGACTCGATCGTTCTTTAACGTCCTGAATAATAAACATGAGTTAATCACTACTTTCTTAAGAACGTTTTTCAAGTTCATTATTCCTTTTATACCATGTTATGAACATCATGTAATCATTTAAGTTAATAATGTTCATTTTGTCAGTATTTGGTTCTTAAGTCAAAAATAGACTTCTTACACTTACACGTTGTTAATTTGGTCAAAGGTTTGTTATATCCAGAATAATATTAATGATTTGGATAACATATATATCATATATATTCATCATATACATGTATTTATAATATTACATCACATTTAGAGGTATGAAATGAAATGCACCGTTCATGGAGACGGTAAGCCGTACGTACGCATGAACGCTACTCCCATTTCTATTGCGTATTTTATGGAATAGAATCATAATGATATAAGAGTATATTATAATTCCAGTATATTAACATATATAATATCATTAACTTTATCCTTTACACATCCCACATATGGTATTAACGAATCAAATCACTTTCAGGGGGCGGTAGTCCGCACTTCCTAAAATGAAGATATCGTGTTTACCCATAATGGAAACAATAATGGTATGCCATAAATGAAATAAAATACAGAAGCTTAAGGAAAGAATAAACATATTATATATCATATATAAGAATAGTGACATCATAATGGCCACCTTTGAAGGTGTTAAATGAGTATTGAACAATCATCGTTTCGGGAGGCAGAATTTCGCCATCCACGGAAACCGTATGTTCTTTAACCATTTGATGTAGTTTTGTGAGAGTGTAGCTAGAATAAATCTTATAAAAACATCCTAGTATATTGAAGATACTGGTGTTGTTACAAAATAAGTAAATAAAAAGAGTTTAGTGGGTTGGAGAAGCAAAATAAAACAAATGAACATGAGAGAATGAATTACCTTTAAAATTGTAACTCCTTTTGATTTGAGCCTAAAGTATTCCTTTGAAAAGATTATGACCAAAGGGAATCCTCTAGGATAAGGATAGGTATGTGGAGAGAGTAAATGGGCAGGGTATGGACGAGCCAAATGCTTGAGGAGTGTGTGAAATGAGGTAGAGGTGGGGGCCTTTTATAAGAGGAGAGGAGGGGCACTTTTGGAAATCATGAAACTATTATTTTATTTTCAAAAGTGTTTCGAATTTCTAAAGTCCCACATTGATATAATTTGAATCTAAGAGGATAAGGCTTCGAAATATTTCCATCCAATAGGTTTTGGACATGTTTAGGTTTTAGATATTACATTATCTTTCCATTTTATTTAAATCGTTAAATAATGAGGTCATCGTTGCATCATCATGATGTCATAAATAATTTAATTTATTTAAAGTCTAAAAATTATAAAAAAAAATACTATGATGTAGGAAATCTTTTTAGATTTCCAAATAGTATTTATATAACAAAATATGATTAGTATAACCCCTTCTAAAAATTGTTTTAGTAAAACAATTTATTTTAGTGTCATTTTCACCTTTATTTAAAAAAAGCATTAAAGTCATTATCTCACCCAAGAGGCTCCATAGGGTCCCCTAAATCGACCCATGGGTTGTCTTGGTCGGCCATGACTCATCCAATAGGGGTAGGACAAGTTTCATGGTGTTTTCATATTTTTATAATATCATTATTACCTTAAATTACACTAATTACCTCTAATAGCGATTAATGAAAAAAAGTTACTATTCACCAAAAAATTATTTTCATCCCATTGAACCACATTTTAGATACTAATGAAAACCATGTATGTCGGATTTTCAAAATTAAATACACATTAGTGGTAAACTTTCATTTAACTGAAAAATCAGTTTGCTTGATTACCACTTAGTGGTTTCACTATTCATCAAAAATTTGAGTTTTTCAGAAAATTACCAAAAATTCACCCTAAGCTATATTTGATATTCCTAATTCAAAAATGAAGTCTATTTTACAAAATTCAAAACATATAAGTCACATTAATTAATTTAATAATTAATTCCCGCTGTCAGAGCAAATAGCGTGTTTTTATAAAACAATAAGTATCAAAAGATTGGCACCAGTTTAAGTCTAATTTTAAAGTGAAATTGATTCCAATGACCACCATTGGATTAAATGGTAAAAATATATTTAGATTACACATTAAGTCCAATTCAAAAGATAATCTAATCATATAAATAAATTAGATTAAAAAGAGGTTTTGAATTTAAAATACAACATTTTACACTATTCATTAAAAAAATGAACTTTATCAGAAAGATACCAAAAATTTACACAAAGGAAATTTTGATGTCCCGATTCTCAAGAATAGTATTATTTGGTCCAATAGAATGTATAAGAGTGAACAAAATTATATTTAATGACGGTTCTCCATCAAAAGGCGATACGTGAACCTTTAGTGAAAACTTGGGCATATACGCCTAAAAGTGAATTCTTTCCGTATTTTAAGCCTTTATCTTTTATTGGATAGATGTAAAAACATTTAAGAACATATATAATCATATTTTAGTTATTTCTATCCATTCCCGCCAATACAACGGCTACATGTTAATTGCCATTTAAAATAATATTACTTTATTATTAGAGTGCAACATAAGATTCCCAAGAAAATTGTTGTTGCGTGTTGGGTACGCCATCGAGCATAGCATCCCCTTTAAAGTCATATTAATATTTTATTCACAAATATGCATAAATATGAAAATGTCATATTCTTTATTTACCTGGGGTGTTACAACGGTCCTTATGTGTTTTTTTTCTTATGTATTAAGTATTCCGCAAAAGTAATGTAATGTTCATGTACGTCATGCTTCGGGTCTCTACAGTTGGTATCAGAGGAAAGGTTTAGTAAACATTTGGAAACTAGGATGTGAGAACATTAGTGAGATCCCTAGAGATATTTCTAAGGTATGTCTAGGGATGTCCCTATGGTTAAGTATAAGTATAGGTTATTGTCCTAGAATTGCGCTAACGATCTTAGAATTAAACCTAAGATGTTAGATATTGAAGGTACTCCCCCTTTATTATGTTTTTTCCCTAGCATGATTTTTGCCTCTCACACTATTCTTTTTGGGTTTTAGACGATGGCTAGAACCCGAAGGAACCATGTTGATCAATTTAATGGACAATACAATGATTGTCCTCCTGAACAAACAAATGTTATGGGAGATGGAGTGAAAAATCTTATTGCTATACTTACACAAGCTATGAATCATTATGGACTTCCAAATGAGAAGAGAAGGGAGAAATATTCTATTGAGTCCTTTATAAGGCAACGTCCACCTTCTTTCAGTGGGTCTTCTGATCCACTTGTTGCTGAACAATGGATCAGTACTACTGAAAAGATATTTTCAGTTCTACAATGTTCTGAAAATGATAAAGTCGTCTTAGTAGTGTATCGTTTGGAAGGTGATGCTGATAAATGGTGGAATCTTATCAAGAATACGAGGCCAAGAGATGAAATTGAGTCCATGGAATGGGATGAGTTCAAGAACATATTTTTCAATAAGTACTTCCCTCATATTCTTCGAACAAATATGGAGAAGGAGTTTCTTGAACTAAAGAAAAAAGATGATGAATCTGTTGGTATATATGAAGCGAATTTTACAAGGCTTGGAAGGTATGCATCTAGATTTATCATCCAACCCGAAAGTAAAGTTGATCGATTCCTCAGTGGCTTAAAATCAAATCTTCGAAGGGCATTAGCTATAAGAGACTTCAGTAGCTATGAAGAAATTGTCGGATATGCTATCAAGGTTGAAATAGACGTTGGTGTTATTTATCCGTCTCATAGTTTTGACAAGAAACGAAAGATGGAGTTCAAGGAGAAATCTCATAATAATGGTGAAAAGAAGATGAATGTTCTCTTATGCTCAAAGTGTGGAAAGAAGCATGGTGGATATTGTCATAAAGGGACTAGAAAATGTTTTAAGTGTGGAAAAGAAGGTCATCAAGCAGTTGAGTGTCGAAGTAATGTAAAAAGGGTTTCTAATGATGTGAATAAAGAAAATACTGCAGAGAACGCACCACCAACACTTCAATGCTTCAAGTGCAAGGAAATGGGGCATTATGCTAATAAATTCCCTAATCCAAGGGTTAGTGATGATCGACATAAGCAACCACTTAAGTCAAAGGACAAAGGGAAGTCACATGCGATCACTATTGGTGATGTTGAATATGAAAACGATGTGGTGGAATGATTAAGTGTTTATGTAATGGGATTCTAAAATAATGTTTTATATAGTATCGTGGAATATTGTAATATTTATGTATTGGTCTATTGTGGTTTTCAATGGTACCGGTAACCATGGAAAGTGATTGAGATATTTTTGGAAAAAAAGATGATATGCGCATAATGAAGGGAAAACGAGAAAATGAAATGTTTGACAGTATTCATGAGCTCATGATTGATATAAGGACTAAGTGATATCATGGTTTGAGTATATAGAATTTTGAAGATTTTTTTATGTGGAAAGAGTTAACTTTTAACAGCACTCGTGTTTTCAATAAGGTTTAATGGGTATTCATTTTTTTCAAGAGAATACATGATTAAGGCCTTCGAATGTTTGGAATGAGACCAACAAGACATATCTCATGATATATGGGGATCAATAGTGGTATTAACATGCTAGTTGTGTGAACTCTTTGGTAATCTTTTTCACTATAATATGAGATTATACAGTATTATTTTGGATAAGCAAAAAGATTGGAATGGATTATGTTGGACATAAGTTAGTATTGTTTAAGGATAGAAGTTTTTCCGATATTATTTATGGGATGTTATAGTAATGTAGTTTCAGAAAAAGGACAACCTGCAGGACGGGCGAAAACCCATCACATCGGACAAAGCTGTGGGAATCGAACCCACAACCGAAGTGCGACTGGCCTTTATCACCTACCACTGGCCTATAGGAAGTCCCGGTTTAGTATAAACTAGTTTTATTATATTAAGTAGTATGATATATGAAGTATAAGTCCATTTTAGGAACCATATATGATTAATCTCACTATAGATGGACTTATGTATTTTTTGATAACTTTTCTAATCTTTTGTTGGAGATAGATGGAATGACCCATCATTCTATCACATGATCTACTAACACATCACGAATGAAAAATTCAACTTCATTTATGTAAGAGATGAAGTGGAAGTTGTCCAAAGAATGACCAACGGTGAGACTATACCAAAATCACGAAAGAATTTCTTCTAATTCCAATTTCATCAACTTTAGGGAAATGATCCTGAAAACCAAAAATGTTGTCCTAGTGCTCTTATATCGAATGAACCAGATGGTACCTTAGATCATCACAAATTTAAGGCTTTGTGATTGCTGGATTTTCCATAGCCATGTTCTCTACCACTCTCCATCGGAACATGGTGGTTAGATTTCTCTTCCATATCCATATTTTCACCTATGTGGAAACCCAGTGATTAGTTTATTTGGGTAACCGTTACGTTTCATAATTTTTTTTTAAAGATTGGTTTTGGTATTCTTTTTTACAATGTGGGTTTCTATTAATGAAACATTCAAGTAGTAAACCATTTATAACCCCGACGAATTTCGAGGGCGAAATTCATTTTAAGGGGGGTAGAATGTAACACCCCGATATTTTATGAAAAATATTCTTTTTAATTTCATCAATGTCTTCCATTGTACACTACACCAAAAGGAGCTTGCACAACACACATCCTTTACTTGCCTTGCATTACACGCAATCGCGACCTTCCTTGATAGCGTGTGTAGTACACAATACCGAGTTTCACTAAACAACGATATGCTATTATTAAAACTAGCTGTTATGAATAGTAATAACCACTTTTTGAAATTTTATAAATTTTATCTTTCAAAATGGAGTTCATTTTTGGATTCGGAATATCGAAATTAGCTTAGGGTGAAATTTTGGTACTTTTTGGATAGCTTTCATATTCTGATGAATAGTGGAAATTACTAAATTTTAAGTAAAAACATCTTTTTTAATGGAAATAATTAATAGTGATGAGTTATTAATTTGAGTGGTTTTAAAGTATATTTAGAATATATTTTTATAATTTAATACAATGTTGGTCATTGGATGTAATTTCAAATTTAAACCAGACATAAACAAGTGTCAATCTTTTGATAGTTATTATCTCTTAAGAACACGCTATTTGTTTTGACGACGGGAACTAATTTTTAAATTAATTAATGCAACTGATATGTTCTGAATTTGGTAAAATAGACATCATTTTTTAATTCTTAATATCAAATATATCTTAGGCCTAATTTTTGTTATTTTTCTGGAAACTTTCATTTTTTGATGAATAGTGAAACCACTAAGTGGTAGTTAAAAAACTGAATTTTTCATAAAACTTAATTTTACCGCTTATGTGAGTGGAATTTCGAAAATCCGAGAGACACGGTTAATATCAAGGACTAAAATAGGTTTCAATGAGATGAAAATAATTTTTGGTGAATAGTAACTTTTTACATTTTTTTACCACAGTTAAAAGTAAATAGTATAATTAAGGGTAAAAATGATATTATTATTACCCTAACACATGTCCTAATTCTATTGGATAAGTGTAATTCAACCAAAAACAACCTTAGGAATAAAATATGACCATTTAGTCCCACTTGGATTAGATTAGGACATTTATTATTAATTTATTTAAAGAAGGGTTAAAATAGTTAATATCAAAGTTTAATAAGTAAATCATTTTTAATATAGGGTTATACATAAGATAAATTAGACTATGAATATTCATTAGAAATCTAAAGATATATACTACATAATAGTATTTTATTTGTAATTTTTAGACAGTAAGTAATTTAATTTAATTTATGACACAACGATGATGTAGTAATTATCTTATTAATGAAATACTGACATAATTGATGTTATAAATACCCCAATAAATGTAATTTGAAACTTTTTATAAATTACACTAATTTTCTAGGTTAATATGACATGTTATTATTTATTTAATTAACTTGGTTCGAACTAGTCATTATGTTATGTGTTTCACAAAAATTAATTACTAAATAGTGTCAAAATTGACATAAAATAGTTTTTAAAACAAATATTATATTATTAATTGTTATTTTATTCCTAAAAATCTAAGGATATGCCAAATAACTTAGATAAGGTTATATATATTAATAATAAACAACTTGGGGTTCGTTTGTCTTTTTATAGTATGTTTATTAACCTTATAGTGTAAGAACACAAGAAGACACGGTAAAAGTAAAATTATTTAACTTAATGTTAAATCTAAATGATAAGGTTAAAATAGGAACCTAAACTTGTCTAAATTATATTGGATGAGATTATTTCGACCCATCCCCACCTTAGCTTCTAAATAAATCAATTTGGAGCTATTTAAAACCGAATTTGGCTTTATAATAAAATAGTATTTTTAGTTTTTCCAAAGGGGCCCCTCTCCTCCCTTATAAAAGGGCACCTCCTCCCCCTCATCCTCACACCACATTGAGCCTTCAAGCTCGGACAAACCCTGCCAATTTCTTCTCTCCACTTCCCTAGAGACATCCTAGAGGTCCTGGTCTTCTTCAAAGACCAATTTCAGTGCCCTAAAAGGAGGTCTCAAAGAAGCGCTTCAAAGAAGAGGTAATGTCCGTTACCGATTCTTTCATCATTATTTCTTCTTCCACTTATTCTTATTTAGTTGTTTCATTATGAAGTAATAACATCAGTATAACTCACATACTGATATGTTATTATAATTATGAAACAACCCTATTTCACCATCTATCCATCCTACGGAAAATGAAATCACCGCGCGTGCGTACGTACGGAATACCATCTCCACGCTGTGGTGTAATCTATTTTCCACCACCACCTTACTTGGATGGGTATAATGGTGTAAAGAATGAAAATATATGATTATTGTAAAGTGATATTAATTCTGAAATAGTATACATACAATCCAATACAATTCCATGATCATGAGAATGATATCATCGCTCGTGCGTACGTACGGACTACCGTCTCCACGACGCGATGAGATTCATTCTCCACGTTAACCATTCATGAATGATTATAAAGTATATATAATAAGTATTCATGAAATATATGACATAATAATGATACTGTATTTATATATATATATATGTATGTCGTCTACTTAATTCTGTTCAACTCAATAAGGAAACGAAAACAACGTTCATGCGTACGTACGGCCAACCGTCTCCATGAACGGTGTATTTCTTTCCATTTACTGATCTATTATATATATGTATATTCTGAATATATATTATATATAAATCATGTTTTATATTCTGGAATTAAGTAATCATGATCTAAGTAATCATATGAATAATTACAAGTCAAAACACAAACGACAAATGAAACGCTTTTACCCAAAACGCTCTTTAACATGGAATTTACAAAAGAACGGGTAATATAAATTCAGAAGTGAACCATATATAATATCATAACAAAGAGTATGATTCTGGAATAATTCAATAAAATTATTTAAATCATTATACAGGAGGTTTTGAAACTTACGAAGAAAATCGGACCAAAGGTAAGGGATAATTTTTCAAATCTCATTTGTATCCGAGATTGCTTATTCGTAAGTATTTCTGGGGTTATTTCTATCATCCATGTCGATGTTTTATAAAAGTATTTTAATGTATATTTAAAGTACTTTTTACCCATTTTTTTACTTTTACTAAATGGTATGTATGGAATCTTTATATTACGAGGTACTTTTTGACTTTTCCGGCAAAAGTACGAGAAGAATGTTTTTTTAACTTATACGGCACGAATGGATTTTTACGGTTTTATAAAGCCTTATTTTTATGAAGCCTCCTCCATAATATTTCATGACTATTTTCAACAAAATCCTTTTCTTTTAAAATTGCATGACATTTTGTAAAAAGAGAATGATTTTGAAGATGAAAGGATATTTTCCTCAAGAATTCATTTCAAGTGTTTTATCAAAACCATTTTCCATCTAAGATGACATTATTTCATATGTGTATGTTTCAAGTATAATGTCTATATGATTTACATGGTTTCACTTTTCTTATGATGAAATGATATCCATTTGTTTTATATAGATTATGTTATGATGGAATGATGTTTATGAAACCCATTTTATTCGTTGGGTTATGATGAATGTTTTATGTTTATTTTGTGGCACAAGTAATAATGATTTAATTATGAGATGGGTGGGACCTATATCTCCCTCAAATGAATTGGGTAAAGATTTATATATCATGAGATAGACGTGGTTGGAATGGTAATTTAATCAGGTTTAGTATTACAGGACTTGAACGAGGAGTGAACTCGATTTAGAAAGGGACTTTGTCCACTAAGATGGTCTTGAAGTAATGCCTTGGCTACTATGGAAATCATTACATGTGCTTAATGGATGCCACAATTTCATTTTTTATTCCCATGCTATTTTATCATGATTGTTGTTCCCTTATGATATATGCCTTGCGTACTTCCAAGATTCATGTCTTTTCTCAAGATTTTGATGTTTAGATTTTATGTTCAAGTTTTTTGCATTAAAATGTTTATGGATTGTTTTTTGTTCTCTATGTTTACCCTTACTGGGCATTTGAGCTCACCCCTTTGATGTTTTCTTTCCCCAGGACATAAAGAAAGGTATTAGGTAAGAAAAAAGGGAAGATCTTTATTGGGAGATGTTGAAGATCTTTCACCACGATTAGAAGATTTTATTTTGAGTTTCCAAAGACACTAAACTATTACGGTCCTTGTGTGTTTGTTTTTCTTATGTATTAAGTATTCCGCAAAAGTAATGTAATGTTCATGTACGTCAAGCTTCGGGTCTCTAAATAATATATGACCCTCTAGGGCCTTTTGGGTGACATTATGACCTTTATAGTATTTTAATTCAAAAATGTGAAACATGCCACACTCTTGTTTTTAATAAGTCTAACAATTGTAATATGATGGTATCAAGAGGTTATTGTAAAAAATAAGTATTATTTTTAAATATATATGATTTTTTTAATTATATTAATTTACTTTTAATTTTAGTTATTAAATAATTACGTTAATTTCTTACACAATGTAGATGCAGTAATTTTTAAATTAATGGAAAAATTCAAAAAGTTGATATTAAAAATATTAAAAAATAATATGTGATGATTAATGTAATCCGTGAATTTAATTGATCACCATGACATGTTAGGGATATAATAAAAAAAATTGGAACTATAATTATTATCGAGATATTATTATAGTCAATTTTATGAATAGTTCTTAAAACTGACATTATGGTTATTTTATACTTGAAAATAATTAATTAAATTATATAAAATTTAAAAAATTATATAATAATGGAATTTTTGTTTGTAAATGTATTAAAAATTTCATAAATATTTTATTTATGGGTAGGTTTTATATTTTTAGAAAACATATTGAGCATCAAAAAGTAAAAACCCATGTTGTAATGGTAAGAGTTAAAGGGGCTTAATTATGGAAAAAATAATAAGAAAATAGTATAAATATAGTGAAAATTTATCTATTTTTTGTATATGGATTTTAAACCAATATTAATGTTATATTATAATCATAAATCACTATATTTAATTAAAAAATAAAACAAATAATTTATATTAAATTATTATTGTGAGAAATTCCAATAATTCCCTCCACTCTCTTATGAAGGGGAACCTATTCTTCTCATTTAAACACACGTTAAAGACATTTTATTTGGACAATAAATGAAAAAAACCTTCCTAACATTACTCAACCATTTATTTATGACTTTTTAGGATGAACATCAACATTAGTTGTATTAAGGTGTTATGAAAAGGATATTGTCCGATGAACAGGTATATTTTTTTATTGAGGATTTCTATTTTGATTAATATTTCACATTACCCAAAAAAATCCAAATAAATTTTGAAATAAAATCTATTGGATACTATATATACTTATATATTGGTTTTATAATGGTATTACTTATATTCATCTCCACTCTTTGAAATTCGAAAATAATGCATCATTTTTGTGTACGATGGACTACCGCCTCGCACTCCGATGTAATTCATTTTTCATCACCATCTCCCAAAACAAGTTATAATGATATTATTATTTTTTATATATAATAATAATGAAATTTAATTCCCAATAAAATTATAATATACCATTTATGTTCTTACCTTTCCATGCATAGAAAAATGACAACCTCATTCATGTGTACTTCTGGATTGCCACCTCCACAAAGGGATGTGATTTATTTATCATCACTACATAAAATAGATGATATTTTTAAGCATAAATAAATAATTTTTATTGTATTTATCATATTATTATAATTATATAATGATAAAAAAAATAACATTATATTTATAATGATTGTTGAAAAATAGAAATATTACTAATTCGTATATATGACATACTTCTTTCACGATTGTAACGTAGTTCATTTTTCATAAAAATATTTAATTGATGGATTTAAAATTAAAATTTATATAAAAATAATATAATTATTTCATGGTGTAATAATGACCTCAATTATCATATTCAGATTACTAATTAAATTTTGGATTTAAATATAAAATAATTTTCATGACTCTTGATGAGAATTTAAGCGACTAAAAAATTGTATACTTTATGGTAATAAGGGATATATAAGGAAAAATGAAATTGAAAATGGATATTAGGAAAAAAGAAAATTAAATTTTTTTATTATTCATGATTATGAAGGAAAAACACAATGAATCATTCTTGAGGGAATATTCATTCTTTTAAAAATTACTTTTTGAATAAAAATTCCCTTTAAAACTGTTTCTTTTCTTCCATGTCCATATAAATTTTTTCTATCAAAAATATAATGAATGTTATTATTATTATTATAATATTTTTTGAATTATTTATTACTCACATTTTATTTTTTCCATGATTTTTTTATGGAATATTTTTTCTTTATTCCAAATGATGTAGTCTATTATTTTTACTAAAACATTACTGATGGATTGTTTTATTACCATATTTGACATGAGATTTTTTTCTTAATATGTTGAATCACAAATTAGTAGATTTTTCATTTATATTGTTACACATTTATTTTGAAAGAAAATTTTTCTTTATTATGTGAGAATAATCTATATTATAAATGTTATTTTTAAGAAAAAATTGGAATTTTGATATCCGAATGTTTTTCACACATGGGTGTAAAGATTTTTCAATGGTTGTATTCATTATATGATCCTATGAATTTTTGTTATGGGTGACTGATCCCCCTTCTTTATCATAGGTAATCCCGTTTTAGATTATATTATGGTTTCACTTAAAAAATTCTTCAATGCAGTGGGTTCTATAGAGGTTGAAGTCAACCATATAGTTCTTCCATTTATTAGAGTGATTATAATAGTGATTTTAAGGGTGATATTATATGGATATACCAATAAACCCTAATGAATTATTTATGCATGTTAATTAGTTTTCAAGGAAATCATTATATGTCAATGGTTAAGATATTTATTTTTAAGGAAATTTTATTCTCATTTTGATCATCTGGGACACCAAACAAAATTTAGTTGGATGTGATCTTTATATAAGAATAATAAGTCCTTACCAACATTGTAATATTGATTGTAGTTAGTTATAATATATTGAGGTGACCCTTAAAAATAATTTGATGTGATTATTTTAATTTCATTCTTACATATATAATGTTTTTTATGGATTAAATATTATTGATTTCATATCTCATTCCTTATTTTAAAGATAATATTCTATTGTAATTATAGCTTGTGTTCTAATAGAGAGATCTATTTGAATAATTTCATATGGAAGTACTCATCATGTTATTTTCTAAACTTTTCATGTGGTTTATCTTACTGAACCCATTTCTAGTGAGTTCATAAAAAAATTTATATCCACATTGGGTATTGGTTTTATATTTCCCTCCATGGGAGGGGTCATGTGTGAGATTTATAATAGAGATAGATTTGTTTGTTAAATATTTAGTTGATTTCAATGCAATTCATATAGTTGAATATTGGAGTACCAATACGCTATTTTTGAATAATGGATCGTTTTCCATTATTTTTTTTAATATGGCGTATTTATCAGTTTAAGAATTTATATCTTTTGGTGAATTGTCACATCCTGAAAATTTTCCATATATTTTTATTCAATTTGTAGATTTGTTTTATAAAAAATGTTTTCATCTTATGAGATTAAGTTATTGATACATTTGTTTTTTCAGAAGGCCTTTCCATGGTAACTACATCATTTTCAAATCCATTTTGATTACCCTTACATTTGATCAAAAATAGAACATTATTTAGTAAAAAAATGTTTAGTATAAAACATGCATGATCCTTTAATGTTATGGGGATTTCATTTTATTTGGTTTCAAAATGATTATTCTATATAAATATTGCATGGTTTTTTAGAGAAATATGTATGTAATATTAGGAATCTTTTCACTAAACCTTAAATTGGAGTTACATTCTTCATGACTTCCAAAAAACAGGTTGATTCCATGTAGAAACCATTTGAGGGGTATATAATTTTTATCCAAAAAAATATTCATGTTTGGTGTTTTATTCTCTTAACAATTTACAAAATGGGGAGTCTCTCTTGATATGTATGGTGAGGGGAACATGATTGGCACATGGATTGGTAAATCATATGGTCATACTCTGAGAATTTTCAAATTTTTTTAAAAATGAAAATCCATAAACAATACCTCCTAAACTAAACCCACTAAATTTCCCCCTTATCCCATTTGACTAAGGTTAATAAATGAATTCAATCTTCTTCTTTCCTTTCTCCAATTATTGTTTTTGTTGATTATCATTTTCTATATTTGGGATTATTCAATGATTAGACCACCATTATCATATATTATTCATTCCCCTCTAGTTATCTATTATTCCCATTTATATTATTATTATTATATAAAAACTATGGGGATGATTGGTCTATATATGCTTGGATTATTAATGCTATGGAGTGAAGATCATGACTTAGGTTCTCTTCATACAATATTAAATATTTGTATCATATTGACACTTTTATTGAGGAATGATTTAACAGTCTTTTCATTACCATAGAACACCATGTGATTTTTGAGGTTTCTAAAATTACTTTAAATTAATTTATATATTTTTTAAATATATTAAAAGATTTATAAAGATTCATTATTTTTGGATTGATATAAAAGTGCGTTCTCTATGTTTTTCATTGTTTACACCATTGTATTGAGTGTATGTGAATATTTTGTGTGTTATAAAAATTATAACATTAAATTTTCAATGATATTTTTGTTTTCAAATGGTTATTGAACATTTTTATTTCTTCTATGTTTTTAAATTTAGTGTAATGGTATTTATTTTGGGATATTTTTATGTTGAGGTTACAGTAGTGTTCCTTATAGTTTCAAATGTTTTGAAAAGAGACATGAATTTGGTATATTTATTTCTTACCTCACTATTCTTTTTGAACATATATATATATATATATACATGTGTAAATGTAAACATATATATGTGAGATCATGTTTACATAAAGATATGTTTGTGTATAAATATATAGAATGTTCAACATATGCATTTATTATTTCGTTATTTCTCGTATTCTTTCTCTAATCCTAAATGATTTGAAGTGTGAATTTAAATTATGATTTATGAATTATAATTTAGTGACCAATTTGAAACATTGACATGATATTTTGATAAATTCATTGGGATTTTAAATGGAATTAAAATATGGCATATTTTTTAGAAAACATTTAATGGAATCAAATGCTAAGGAAAATTTTTACATTGAAAAGTTGTTTCATAAAAATATTTCAACCATCATATAAGTCCTTTATTTTTTATGTTTGGATAATATTATTTTACATTAATGAATTTTTTCAGGTATCGAGGTTGCTGATATGTTTTTTTGATATTTTAGACCCTTTGTTGATTTATTTTATTTTTTTGAAGCCTCACTACCCATTATTATCATCATTGGGGTAATATAAATTTTCTATGGGATAGGTGGTGGTAATTATTTATCCAATATCAGAAAAACTCATGTACCTATTTTTATCTTGGAATTACTGACAGAGTTATAAATACATGTGATAATATTTTATGGGTAACCAGTTGGTTGTAAAAATATTAATTCTTCAATAGTCGAATTGATGGTTCTAACCTGAGTGTGGTTTGAGACAAGTCATGGTATATTTATGAATTTCTGATGATTATATATTAATTTACTATCATTAAATTTTAAATTAGTTCTACTTTAATTATAATTTAATTTTAATCCATTATGACATGACTAATTGTTTTTTTGCATTCATATTTCTTTGATTATTTATTTTTCTGAATGATTATTCTATTGGTAATCATTTTAACCTATTCAAGTGTTTGGTAAAATGATAGATTCCATAATATAAGTTCCTTAAAATGAATTATTAAAATATTATTTTAAATAGGTTCTGAGAGAGAGATGAATTTAATTTTCAAAATGAAAAAAACATTACTTTCACTTGTTTATAATCAATATAGTGTTTATTGGTTGTTTTTAGAATGGAAATACATGTACTCATTATCACATAACTACCCAATATTTTTATACTCACACCCTACTTTTATCAGTCACAGTCTATATACCATATGTGTTTAAATTTTCAAAGTTTTTATTCTTAACCACTCTATGAGTCGGCTGAATATATTGATACATTGTGTCCAAGAGGCCAAACTATGATCATGTTAAGTATAGTGGCTAGTTTCTACTGTATTTTTTATTATGTATGTAATAAAAATGTTAACCTACAATAAATTAGTTATTTTATCCATTAAAAATTTATTTCTTATATTAAATTATAGTATTTTATTTTTCTTAGACTATTTGTTGATTATCTTTATTAATTATATTTTTACCATTAGTTGTGTATGGATCCCAAATGAACTGATTTGACATGTTTTAATTCTAGGTGAAGACAATATATATCATATTTTTTATGGAACAATTATTCCCATTAGATATATATTGATGAGAGGGCATATGTTTCCCCCCTTTGGGATATTGGGAAAATACATGATGAATGTTTCGAGCCAACTTGGGTTCTGGATTTAAGATTTCCTAAAATTTGTTTCAGGACAATGGTGAAGGATCCATATTGATAAATTTGGATATGATACTCTAGAAAAATAAAACTGGATTAATCTGAAGGGGAAATAATGTTTCAAATTCTTTCATTATATGTAACTTCATATATTTTAATAGAATACACATCTGGTAGTGAGGAGAGTATATTTGATGTGTAATATTCAAAAATAAATATAGAAAAATGTATTGATTTTTCATGAATTGGAAAATTTTACATCACTAGAATATTATACTCATATTTATGAAAATTTAAAATATATATGTGATGATTCTTCAAAATAGTAAACCAAAGTAATTGATATCATGATATGGATTAATGTAATTGAAATGATAATATATTAGAAATCAATTATAGGAATGGATCAATGAAAATTAAACTCACCATTGAAAAAGATATATATTCACTAATTTTTATAGGATAAATATTTCAAATGATTATAAAAAAACTAATTATATAAATGAATGATGGTAAATACTTATTTAAATTTGTGTCTAGGTATTTTAATTCCATCATGGAATTTACGGATTCTTCAAAGCTATCTAATTATCTTATCATGTTCATAAAATCATCTAATTAGTGTCTAAAAAAGTAATTACCAAAATTTTATAGTGAATAGTGTCCTTGTTATGAAATATTTATGCCTAAATATTAAACCTCTAAAAGAATGATCATGTTTTTGGTCAATTTTTTGAAATGTATATTATTCTTTTAATCCAAAAATTTAATTAACATTTAATAATACTATTAAACAATGGTATAAAAATTATAAAAAATTACTTTTTCCATCCTCATATACCCCTAGATTTATCCATATATTTTTTTTTGAAACCACCATGTAGAAGGCCTGAAAGGTTTAATGGAAAAAAATATCTAACATGGGAATAATTTCCTTCAATGAAAATGATTCCACAATTATCACTTATGATGGGTATTTTTGTATGTAATTAGTATGAATTAAAGTATAGTATGTATCTGCCTAGGAAATGGAGAGTGTATGATCCAAGGGGGAGTAAAAAAATATAATGTAAATAATAAAATTTCCTACCATGTTCAGAAGCGTAATGATATAAAAAACATGATTGGAAACTAAATGAAATTTATTGAATTATTGATAACGAAAAAAAACGTATTATATAATAGTCATAATATTCATAAAAAATAATTTAACATGAATATATGGTAATTTAACTTTTGAAATCAATAATATATCTAAATAATAAGAATCAAATATAGAGGTTACCTAAATGGAATGGAAAACTATAAGGCCATCGATTCATGATATTTTGGGCTCCTAACAAATGAATGTTCATGTAAATAAAGTTAATAATTAAATATTATGATTCTAGATATTTCTCTAAACCTAATTATAGAACATTAATGGTAAATGGTGTTCAAGAATTAAATATTGGCCTAAATTCTCATATTATAACACTACCATATTTTTTTAGAGGCTATGTACCATTATTTGGAAAATGTTTGAGCTTTTTACTGATGAAAATTAGGTCATTGGGGTAGTGGTTGATTTATGAGAAGATAAATATTTGACTAGTAGTATCAATAGATTTGATATATAAATGAAACCAATCTTAGTTTGCAGAAATAATTGATTAAAAAGAATTATATATGATCAAAATTATATATTCAATTGAATAATTTCCATCCATTATAGAAAGAGTACAACAATTTTAATAAAAGAGGTGTCTTTTATAGATATTTTTTCCTTTAATGAAACAATCACACTTTTCCAAATGTGAAAAAAATTTAATTTGGTGAATAAAATCCTTATAACCAATGAAATTTAAATTCAAATTCCCATAGTGCAGGTCCACTCAGATTTTTTTAGTCCACGGAATAAAGTCAAATTGTGGGGAAAATAATTACATCGCATTCAAATATTATTATACAATAATGGCTCCATTATTCATATTTCATATACATCACATTATTTCAGAATGATTATATATTATAAGAGACTATTGGAGAAATAAACATGTTATGATATCAATTGGTGGTTATTTAGTAATCTGAGTTATCATGTCAACAAAAAGTTATCATAATAACCTTATAACATAGAATAATGAATATTATTACTACTTGATACATCAAAAAACAACATATTATCTCTAAGGAATAATATGATCCTTTTTTATAAAGATTTAAATATTCTATTGTAGTATGATACCCTTATATATTTCTGGATGGATCTAAAACAAGTGATATAATCATTAAAATATTTATTTGACTCCAAATAATGATATTAATCCATGTGAAATTATGTGCATGAATAAGAAAACATTAAAAAATATAAGAATGTCATAATGAAAAATCATTATAACATGAAAAGGTCAAAATAAATGGATTATTTAAGGGGAACCTTAAGATGGAATATTACCATTCTACCCAATAAATGGATGTTCTTATATAGTCTATAATAAATAATATAAAACTAACTGATAATAACTATAATATAACACTTTATTATAATTTTTAGTATTCATAATTATCCATAAATGATTTACAAGAAAATAATTTCATTTATAATTGTAATTTATATGATTATATGACAAGAAAAACAAATGATGATTATGATTATGTTGATTCAATATATTGATGTGATGATGTTTAATCTTGAAGGACCACTAAAATAATTTTAAAAATAATAAATCTTTTTGATATTGATAATATCATCAGAGATTTAAATTAAAGGTTATAAACAATTGGAAAATTTAATGTATGAAATAATAAAAGTTTTCTTCCCAATGATGATCAAAAAACTATTAATAATTCACTATATAAAATGGAATGGATTGAATCTATAAATCAATAACTTAATCAATTTGAATAGAATGTGATATGGGAGACTTTTTCCAAAAATTTGGTTGTCATGAAAAATCTATTCGAATGTAGTGAAATTATATAAAGTAAATCATGATTCATTTTCAAAAGCTATTATGAAATTTTAGGTATAAAATTTAATGACATATTTCCCCTCTATACAAACATTAGTTCAATCATTTTTATCATTCCTAAACTATGAAAAAAATCGATTCACTAAATGAATGAATTGTAAACATTAAATAATGGTGAGATTCATGAAGAGATGAAAAGTTTGAATCCTAAAAGCTTGTTTATCAAAATGAGATCATAAACGCATCTAAATTAGAAATTATATCTATTTTTTTAAAATTATTCTCGAAAAATTTATATTTGAATAATGATTCATATTGGTAGAGTGTGATATTCAAATATGTAATGTGTATGTTGAGGTCATGTATATTAACATGGTCCTAATTAAGTGGGGATAATTCCCAAAACATAAGTTCATTATTGATTCATAATTACTTTATAAGTAAAGGAATATTTTATGCCCATATCGCATGACCATCTAAGTGTCATGTGACTAGGTTATGTGATTTTATCACCCTCAAAGGGACCCAAAAATGTGTTTCCCCTACCAAATTATTCAACAATACGAGGAAAACCAAATGAGGCTTCCCGTGATGGGGTCATAATAATGTTATTAATATTCATTTAAAACCGAAGATGCAGTATCAGTTATCCATGAAATAATCACATGATAGAAGAACTCTGTTCTTGTGGTAAATTTTCATTAGGTGTCATACCCTAAAGTTATATGATCTTCCCATGATGAACATCTTAATTGATCGACTCCATGGAGAGGATATCTACAAAAAGACTATATTTTGACCACTATTTTCAATGAGATACACTAGAGAGAAAATATAAGTGAAAATTTTGTTTGTCACCAGTATTTTAGGAGACCATTCCTATTATATAAAAAATATTCCACCGATATAATCCTAGGTACATGACTCACCCCATTTCAATGTGAGGAAGATATTCGTAGAATGAGATATATGAAATTTATCATGGAAAATCCAAAATGGGGTTGTACAGAATATATTTTTGGTAGTTAAGAGAGAGTTAAGGTGAGTCTTGTAATTTTAGAGACTATATATTTGAAACTCATTAGGTAAAATTAAAAGTGAAAATTCATGATTATTGACTAAGAACATAAACTATTCGTGCGCAAATTAATTGAGAGAAACTTCACGTGATACATGATCGTGTGATGATTGCTCAATAGAATGACCACTTGATGAAGTATTAGTAACATGATTGAATGATGATATATTATTTAGGAGATAGTTTGACATTAATCTCCTTCATCTACATTCTCAGGTGACCTCCCTTTCCATTTATGAAATCATAAGAACCCCCATGTCCTCATTATATGACATTAACCACTACTCGATTATTCCATCATATAATCCTATAACATTATTGTGATATATTGAAAATTAGGACTTAAAAAAAACAAAAATATATTCCCCTAAATGATTATAAGCTTTCCTACTCTTCTCAATTACATTCTAAATCATAGGGGAAATAATCTCTATACGTATTGTAATTGTTTCTTACCCATCGGTAGGTGAAGTTGTTATGAGCTGTGAGAACTCTACTTCCAATTATAATCACGATACATAAGAAACATTTTATGGCATTATATGCACATATAATGTATTTTTATACATATTTTCAAACACCCATATTCCAAACAGTGACCATGATAAACACATGAATCATTCACACTACAATAGTGCATGTGAAATATCATGTTTTTTTACATAGAGACATATTCTAAATAGAACTTATAACTATATTAATATTAGTTCATTTTTAGTGCATAAGTCATGAATATATTTTATCATATAATCTCATTAAATGTATTTGATATCCAGTTATCTATTATTTCTCATATCAATCAGGGATCACATGGGTATAGAGATCTACAAAGATAAAGTTGGTATCAAAAAAATTGTCATTATTTTGCGAGTCCTCCATTACTGTAAGACCCGACTAAAATTTTATCATTATTTAAAGTTCTATACATTGAATGAAGCATAACTAGAATGCTATATCTTAGGGAATCTATAGTGAATAAATCCTATAATGATTCAGTCTTACGCTATCTCAAAATGTGTCTAATCTATCATTTTCTCTTATTTCTAAAAACATTCACGGATCACATATACTTAAAGACATAAAACAATCATTAAACTATCTCTATAAAAATTCCTCTAACATTATTATTAATCTTTAGGTGTATGTCCCGAATATATCATTGTCTCCTTTATAGGGCCATACAAATGATGACACTTATCAGTGAAACAACATTTGAATAATCAATTCCCAAAACTCAGATATATCAATCATTAATGATAATGATTCCATTACAATAAATAATATGTATTATCCATTTTATTATAACATTGTTTGTATAAGATTCCACTCTGAGGCTCAATCATCCATATTCGACATAAAAACCTCTCCACATGTGTATACACCACATATTGTCTGACTACATCGTATGGTCCTATCATAGAACATTTATTTGTTATATATGAAATAAATTAGATTTAATTCCTATATTCATAATATATATAGTAATCCTCCACAAATTTTAGGACACAATATCCTCAAATTATTCCACACATATCATCATGAATCCACATTTGACATTACATAATTCATATCCTTTCCTAGACAGGATATACATCAATAAGTCTAAATGCCCTTCTCTCCCACAATTATCCAACACATACCACATTTTCTAAAACTATATCATCTATAATGACATATCTGACAATGTGGGATATATCCATTCCGGTATTTCTAAATTTATTATCACTGGTCAATTCCCCTGATGTGATCCATATTCAAGGGTCCATAATCATTGTGATATCGATTCATCCATATAGGAACTCATTACATCAAATTTCATCTAAAAGGGGCCACTCATGCATAATAACCTTGAAAAACAAAAATTAGAAAACATAACCTAGTTTTATTTCCAAAATGATATTAAATGACATGGATTGGTCATTGTTGTATGGACATAAAATGTATGTTATTTCTCGAAAAACATTGGTTCTAATTCCATTAACATAGATACCTATGATGCCTAATAATGGGATAAATTGCAACACTATAAATATTTTACACCTTCCAAGACGTATATAAACTATAGAGTTCTAGGTGATATGGATTTTAAAGATATATATCCTAAAAAAACATCACAAAGTAATAATGGGTTATATAATGGATAACCACTTATACATATTGATGTTAATTACAATATAATTACATTGATATGTATATAAATTCACATCAAAAGCCAATAAATAATTGAAAAATGTTATTTTAACCTATCCCGTATGAAAATCATGTAAATACTCAAAAACATATCTTAAATATGTGGAATTTTCCTGGGTTAGGAAATAATTTCACCCAATAGTGTGTGATGAGCCTAACCTACCATCCTCTCATATAACGCGGCTTATTATGAGTCACAAGTAGGGAACCATAATGTAAACCTTCATTTCAAATGAAATACAATAGATCATTACATATGTAGGAACCATTTGGTATTCATTTTTCTTAGAATAAACCCCATTCAAACTTGTATGGGACATGATCAGCAGCCTAAATTATGATATTCCCAATCACTGGTCAAAATAATGTTGGATAGCCCATCATGAATCATTTAATAATAGAAATAGAAAAAAATAACTACAAATTGAAAAATCATATTATATGTTTCATACAAAAAAATTGGTTAACATGATGTAAATCAATCAATAAAAAAGAAAAACTATTGAGTTTCACATGCATAGCATGTCATGTAAAATTATTATTTATGATTATCCAATGAGAGATGTCAATGTATATTTTTTTCTATGTGGATGACAATACAATTTTCACAAACTATAATTAATTATAAGTTATTGAAATCAACATTAGGAATGTTTTATGAAACATGAGCTACCTTGAGTGGAACAACCTCTACGAACTATAGGACAACATCACCACAACTATGAATCTATAACATGGTTGTGAATTATATAGCCAGGGAACACCACTAACATAGTACAATACACAACATGGATACAATTAGAAAGAGAATCTAGGAACTAAGACTTATTTTCTACCCTCACTAAAGAATATCCATGAAAATATCACTTTTTTCAGTCACCGCGACCTAATTATTTAGGATACCATCCTCATGTCAGATTAATAATCACGTTCCTTATCCTTAAAAGGTGGGACATGGATTCAGAAATTATTTTATCATAGTATAGATAAATCCTTAGAAGGATCGTGTTAACTCCAACTCCAATATCATCCAACCATGGAACATTACATTTTTAATGAGAAAGAATTTGGATAGGTCACCATCATAGACCCTAAAATCCAGGAATGTATTATATCATTCAAGGAACCTTCAGTAAACAATTATAGGGTGGTCCCTTATCAATGGAAATCTCGATGTAGACTAATAATATACAAGTTTGAATCCTATCATGTTTTCCTATATCCATATTTTCATTCAACAATTATACAAGAATATTCCTACATTAAGAAGAAGTAACATATTACTTACCAAATGAACAAGACTCAAGTTATAAAAACATTGTGACATATTTTGACATTAAATCCTTTATATTTTTATTTTCCACCATGAAATAATCATTAAAGCCTCATCTACTATACACATCCAATGATGGAAGGAGTATTTGGAATTTTACATTATCATGTCCCCAGTGAAATGGAATCATATAGATGGAATCATTTAATATATTTGTTAAATTAAAGACCAAGGTCCCAGGAAATTGATTTTCAAGTTGGTAAATATGATAAAATAATAAAATCTGAATGAAAAAAATCTATTCTGATATGAGAGTGAGTGGTAATGATAGGATGGTGATTTTGGACTCACTAGAATTCAAATATACACCTCAAATTAGAAAGTCAAAATCATAGCTTTCATAACATATCACCACAGAAAAAAGTACCATTATAAGAAGGTAATAGACCATACCCATCATCAAGTAAAAATGCACTAATTCATCAATATTGTATTGGATGCAGATGAGGAATCCATTCTAGATAAACCTCAACCCATGATCCTAGGTGAATTAGTACCACCAAATCCACATAAACAGACATAAAATCCTATGAAGTTGTATTTGAAATTATCAATATATTCAAATCAAACACTTCCAGGACTATCACCATGAGATTCAAAAAAAGCCTCAAGATGTTTAGAATGTATTGGTGGATTCACTATATTCATTATTTCCTCTAGATATCAGGATATTAATACTATAACTTCTTAACATATCAATCATACAAAAATTGGGAAGTGGATACAAATAACCAAACTGTATATTGTTCCTACCATAAGATGACATACCACTAACATTCGGGTCTCACAAGGAATGGGTGGTTATATAATCCATCATGGTGAAAACTTAGATACCAAAACCATTGTTATTATATTAAATGAAAATAAATCCTATACATTAGTAGTGAAAAACTCCCTGAGTGAGATAAAGGATTGAGAGGAATACATCGGTGTAATTATAAAATGGGAGGCATGCATTGAAGTCTTTTAATATTACTCAAAGAATGACAAGATTTATCCTATAACTAGATATTCCCTAATGAACACTGTCACAATAAATCTTGTAGATGATATTGATCATCACATAGAAAAAATGGAATGTATGGTTCAAAAAATATAACAATTGGTGGGAAATAAAGATGCACATGTTATGGCCACAAATACACTAAACCAGAGGAGAATGAAAAACATAAACATTTCATCCGATGATTTTCGATGCCTGTGGAAATATTCCACATGGGATAAATTGAATGAAATATCTATATCCAAATTTCCTAAATGAATGTTTGATGGACCCTCTGTGAAATTTATTTTGAAATATAATGAGAAACGATACATAGTATCACATGGCTCAATAATAAATTCATTTTTGGAACTATTCCCACTAGGTATCACCTACAAGTGGAATTCACTAATCCTACTCTCACCCTTGAAGAGGATGTTAATCTTCCCACATTTGTGGAATCTAAAAATTAGTAAAAAATTGGATCTGGGATGTTGGTATACCTAAACATGGAAGTTAAAGAATAATAATATTTTCTTCCATTATAATAACATTGTTTTTCATACTTGGATATACATCATACCACAATAAAACTGTAAATCATGAATCAATTAATTTTGGGAGACACTAGTAAGACTCACCCACTACCTAATAAATTATTTTAGATTCGATAATGGTACCTTGAAAAGTCCTGTGCACTATCATGTTTATCAATTATTGAAGGAAATATTTTGAAGAGAAATGTAACCCATGTATAAAGACACAAATATATATCCTGAATGTGAGATTCAAACAACTCATATATAGACACTATATCATTATAGATAAATATTAAATGCATTTCAAAAATATATGCCCATTTCCATCATAGGATTAGTCTGTTTGGGGACTAGAAAAAAGTGTCTTAATTCATGAAATATCTTCTACATATCCAATAATGACCATCCTAAAGTGTAATATTCATAGTCATAACAAATGTAAAACCATAATTCATAACCTGGGGAAAGGAAACATAAGAAAGGGGTATAATAGATTCCCAGTAAGGGTAAACAAAGTATATATTAAAATAACGTGATCATATGGATATGTGAATATGATAATAACATTTGAAAAACAATGAATATATATTATAGATCATAAATAATATTCATGGTAAAAAATCATGGAAGTTCATAATATATTAATCATAATGGAATCAAAGAACATGGAGCATGATACTATAAATTTTTTATAAAATATTGATTTTAGGATTACACATATGAATAGAAAACCATTTCTATTGTAGTAATGGATCATTTCCCAAACTATCATAGTAGAATGGGAACAATCCCCAAAAAATCATAGTGGTCAAGTTTCACTCCCCATATTATTATAGTGGATAGAGTCCCTTACTAGATTATGTTCACTCTCAATTTCCTTCCTTTTTTTATCATGAGATATCAATCATTACCCATGGCATTAGAGGTCGATATAGGACCCAAATGACATATAATGAAAATCATTAAAATATATATGATAAGATAAAAAAACATTCATCATATTAAAATCCCAGAAATTTAATGTGTTTAAAATAATATTTCATCATAATATAACCCATGTAAATGAAAAAGGTTTCATACAAACTTCACAATTTCAACAAATCACAATGCATTTAAAAGGAAGCCAGTTTTATAAGCATTTTATCATGTATAACCTGTGGAAGGGACATGGGTTTCGTAAATATCATTTCATCCTTAACCTAAACCATTCATATAAGGAATAATATTGATTTCATTGGATGGTATCCCTAGTAAATCATCGGTAACCACAACCGATGTAATATTATATGGAAAATGATTTTGAAAGATTACATGTAATGTTTCTGGAGTAAAATATCATATGAGGATTAAAAAACTATTTAAAACTAAATAAATTACACAAATAATTATATTCTAATATTAATTTGGAAACCTAAAAAGGATTCAATAAACTCATTTAGAACATCTTTATGGAAAATATCCTTTCTTTTGAAGATCAAATTTTACAAATAAAAATTCATAAAAAATAACGTAAGTCATTTTCCAAAAAAATCTAGAAACATAAAATGGAATATTTAATAAATTTAGTGGAGATTATGTAAGAAAAATTAGTTCATAACATATGTATTAAAATGTTGATTCTATTCATATTTTTGATAAAATACAAATGAGAATTGTTTGACAATTGATAAGTATATTTTTTATAAAGAAATACATGGGTAAAAATTTCATTAATAAACCATTTGGATAATTTTAAATTTTTTATAACATAATTTACATAACATGGTATTGGAATATAAAGGGGTTTAAACTGGTGAGAGAAAAGGATTATTTTTATTAAATATTTTATTTTGAACTCTTGAAGTCATAAAAAGTGGAAAATAAAGGGAAAAATGAATTTTAAAAAAAAACTGGGGGATAAAAACATACAGTATTTTCTTGAGAAATAGAGAGTGATATGTCGTCAATGGAATCATAATAATGTAATTTCCATATAAATGAATAGATTGTATCATAAAACCATTACCACATTGGTATATTTTGAATCATAGGTCATGTTAAATAATAAAATGAAATTAAAATTTAAATATCACAAAATAAAAAATGATTAATGATACAACATGTCAATGGTGAAGTACAAAAAACATATATAAGATGATTGGTGAATAATATAACCTATCTCTCAAGGAAGGTAAATTTAGACAAAAATTTCTTACAACATTGGTATGTTTTGATCCATAAACCACATGAATGAGATATCAAAAAATGGATATTTAAATAAAAATAATATTTAGTTGAAGATTTGTAAATTAAATTTATGGATATTATATACATGAAAAAATAAAGACATGTGATGTATATAAAATGTATGTCAAAGAATGTAATCGAGAGAGGGAAATATGATGCCTTAAGTCTATATATAATCTATACATGATATAATGTATGGTATAACAAATATAATTATTTTATAATTATATTAATGAAAAATAAATATATATATATTATACCTTTAATTATTTACATATGACCTTTTATTGTATTTTTATTAACAATTATTGTGTTAATGTTCTGTTTTCGGTTACAACGAGTTCATTTTTGTTGTATGTTTTAATTTTATATTTTTTCCCACATATATTGGTCACTGTTGAATAACATTATGAATTTAAACCAGGATATAAATATCAAATGTATTCATATTTTATGTATTTATAGTAATCCACAAAATATTTGGATAGGAAATTAAATTCACCATTAATGGAGATCATTAATCGCATATACACATGAATGAAATTTCACTTTTCTAAAATGATTGAATGAATGGTAATTAAATAATATATTACCATTGAATAGAAATTATTATTTATAATATCTCAACTTTTCATTAAAACCAACCTTATTACATTCAATGTAAATTGTGAACAAATCACATCACTTCATGAGGCGGTGGTCCACCGTACAGACGAACAACATTATATTATTCCCTGTAGAATGGAGTGTAAGATGGTTTACACGATATATTTTTTCTATATGTATAATTATTTTAAAAATATATTAAATATTAATTTAATATATTCTTATTACAATCTAGGAAAAAAATATATGACAAAGACATCACATTGGTTCTTGAGGTGGTAGTCTGTAGTATACACAAATAATTATTTTTATCCCATTTGATAGATGAAGTGAAGGATATATGTAATGAAAATAACATAAAATTATATTATTATTTGTGAGATAATGATTTTATTAGATAATAATTTATTAATAACTATTTAATTAATTTTCAAATGAAATAAAATGAACATATCTATTATTGATATTATGTCATCTTTAGATAACATATTTTGGTTTTCCCAAATTGATATCTTAGGAAAGATTTATGTCCAAAATAAATATTATTGAATGATATTCAGGATGTAATAAATGTATTTTATTAGTTAGTTTGTCAACCAATGTGTTTTTAAACTGTTAATAAAATAAAATAGGGGGTTTCCATTTATATGTGAGGCGAGTGGCACTTGTAATTTTTGAAAATAAATAAGTGTATTCATATTCATCACATTATAAAAGAAAAAATAATAAATTATAGAACCTATAATAAGTATGATCAAAATAATAATATGAAATGTGTTTTTTAAATGTTTCGGGTCATTTTAAACCATTGTCCTTTTATTTTAAACCCCTGGTAAACCCATTCTCAACTTAACAACGACAATTGATTATTTATAAATTTTATATTCACAATTTAAAAAATTTAAGTTGAAATTATTAGATAATAATAAATATAATTCCAAATATGGAATGATTTTTAAAATTTCTATTCATAGACATGGGAACATGTATTTTTTAATTAATCCTGAATACATGATGGAAAAGTAGTTTTCCAAAGATAAATGTTTCAAAAGTTAATATTTTTTATTATAGACATCAATATGAAATGTATACCAATGAAATAAATTAGATTAATATATATATAATAGAAATAATTTCATTTTTATTTCCATAATAAAAATTTTCTTTTTTAAAATTATTTAATTGAAAGAAAAATTCTTCATAAAAACCTATTTTTTTCACTTTTCAGGGAAACATTTATATTTTTAATAAATTCTCAAAAATTGTGTCCAATATATTTTTTACATGTTTATTTTAAAATGAATTTTATTTTTTTAGAAAAATTTATTTATTTTGTATATTAAGATTTAATATATTTTCATAAAAGTATATAAAATTTCATTTTTCAAAAAAAATAGTTTCATGTTTAAAATTTGATATATTCTTGTATTTTATATAGAAAACATATAAAATAAATGTTAAACATTTTATTGAAGATATAATATAATAATTGTATTCATGTCATTCAAAAAAAATATTTCTTTAATTTATTAATGGAAATTATTTTTTAATAACAAAATACTTTCACAAAAGAATTACTATATTTTAAAATTGAGATATTCTCATTTATAATTATTTCATCACCAGAGAATTAATTATATATACATGTGTAAATAATATAATTTCATAATTTTTATGAACATATTTATACCCACCATTCCAATGGTATGGTGATCACTATCACATTAAAAAATAATATTTCAGTAATATGTCACATTTCGTATAAACACGGTGTTTCATGTAATATAACATGCACTCAGTACTATGTATGACTCTAGTTAAACACATTATTTCTCATAATGAAAGATAAACATAGTGTTTCATGTAGTGAAAAATAATTAATAGATGAAATTTATTTGAAAAAAATTATTTAATAAAATCTAATGGTGTTACATTATACCACCTTAAATAAATTGCTTCAAAAAAATTTGAACTTATGCTCAGTAAAAAATGGTTAAAAATTAGAAAATACATTTTTTGAAAACACTGATAGTAAAAATAGTCAATAAAAATATCACATTAAAAGGTAGAAAGGGATGTGTAATTTTTATTTAAAATAACATATAAATTGGTTTCTATATAGAGAATATTTGTGGTATATGAAAAAATAGATATATAAGAAAAAACTAGAACTCCAGTACTGAGGAAAAAATAAATAGAACATTTTTTGGAAACTATTAATGTGCACAAAGCATAAAATTTATGATAATTGATTCATTTATCAAAAATGAATATTAATGTTTAAATTTTTTTTCAATATCAATTTCCTATTTTTGTAAAATTTTCATGATAAGATACATAAACTGGTTTTTATTCAATTTCATATGACCAATATCATATTTTGGTTTTCCGTTGATCAATTTCTACTTTATCTATTCACTCTAAGAGATGAATTTTTCATTCTTGATGCACTAAATGATAATAATAACCATAATATATTGATAATTAATTCATTATAATCAATATATGAGGGAAATAAATTATTTTAAATTAGTTTCAAATAAAAACCACTGTTATCTTCCTACATTACACAAATAGTTAATTGTAAGGTCCTCTTTTTCTTTCCAAAACTGAAATACGTAATTTTTTAAACAAAGTGAGTAAATTTAAAAAATAAATTTATCATTAACCCCCAAGACAACATAACATAGCTCTTAATTTCCTAAACAAAATATATGAATATTGTTATCATACATTCATAAGAAACATGGTAATATCTTGAATTTCCATAAAACCATAATGAAAACCTACCTTCAATAAAAAAATACACTATCATCATTTAAGAAATAAAATCATTGATTGTTGAATATATTCAATAAATCCAATAATGTTATAATATCCATCAATTGTTATATAAAAATCATTTTCATCATATAATTAATATCTTCCAAAGTAATTAATACCATCCAATTGACGTTTTTCATATAAACCATCTCTTTTTTCAAACAACACACCATTTTCTCAATATCTAGATGATTTTAAGGTATATATTCCTTTAAGAAAAATATGAAATTTATAATAAATAACTTTTTTTCCCTTAGTAGTATTTAACATATTCTTTCTCCTCCTTAATGGAATAATATGATTAAAAAATCCATTAATTTTTCATGATTAAAATAAATAAAATAAAACTAGTAAAAATATATTTCATTGAATCATAACACATAAACAGATGAACCATTAAACATTCATCATACACCACAAACTATGCATTATCACATTATTTTGAATCACTGATTTCCTTTTGTATGTCATTTGTATTCAGTTTATCGATAACAATATATCAATTCTCATTCAACAATTTCTATTATCTTCACTAGAATTCCTCTTTTTATATTTATTTTTATACTTACCATACTTTACAAATAAGGAAAATTCAATAATTGATTGTATCTTTGGGATACCATTATTCTAATCCATTGCAATAACCAAAATTTTCATATTTCATTTCAAATTACATGCTTGGTGTAGTTCATTCTTACACTCAAAAATTTATCAAATCCCTCTAAGACATCAACATCGGTGCTTCTTCCCACAATAGAGACACATAGGATAATAATTTTCCATTCCACCATGGTACCCCCCCCCCCACACAATCTCTCAATGAAATCTATCCTACTCATCTTTTGTGAATTGAAGTGTTGGTTATGGTGCCAGTTTTTATTCATATATCATGATAATTGATTAGGCATAATCATACAATCCTTCACTCAAGTCATCATCATATTCTGTTTACCATCAATAAATTATTTAAAACATTCAATGTTAATCCATTCCTTTATAGATCCTCCCATTGACTAAAAAAATAATAATAATGTGAGAAACAACAATCATATTGGGAAATCAGATATCAATGGGAATGGCATAGAATATTTTTAAACTATGACACCTTATTTATAATATATGGAATATTTTTTATAATCTAGTCCATCATTGTTTATTATGAAAATCATTTATGATTGTTTGTAAAGCATTTGTTAATTTATAAACAATATCCCTTGAGAGAGTCACACTATGTGTACTATAAGGACCATTATTGTGCAATAGGTGATTATTGATTCTAGATCAGTGTGCCTTTTAGAATTATTTCCCCTACACAACTCGGTACCAAAACCACATCCACTTGAAGTGTCACGACCTGTCCCTTGGGGCCATGATGTGACAACCCCAACCGCCTCCCAAAGGTCAGGGGATG
Organism: Viscum album; assembly: GCA_963277665.1. Taxonomy (NCBI): domain Eukaryota; kingdom Viridiplantae; phylum Streptophyta; class Magnoliopsida; order Santalales; family Viscaceae; genus Viscum; species Viscum album. The sequence goes on from OY728156.1 coordinate 1,869,049,526, forward strand.
GCAACTATCACCGAAGGCATTATCCTGCAAATGGGAGGAATTTTTAATGTACTTGTATACACACACAAACCCCCCATATAAAGGTACTAGAAAGTAAAACCAAAGGAAAACATACATTAAATCCACTATGTAAATCACAAACAGAGTACAACAGAAAGTAAAGTACAAGGTGGCGACCATGGCCAGTATAAAATCCCACGAAAAGAAAAACTTAACAAAAGAAAAACTATGAGTCTCAGATGATTGTCTACTAGGATGCCTACCAGAAGGGTATGTTAAGGGTAGCTTCTTGAAGTAGTTGGAGTATGACTTGTTTATCTACTCTCACAGAACACCACTTGTTCATGGTCCTCCCTAGACTCCGTCAAAGCGTTGGTCTTCTTCACAAGATATGAGAGGTGCATGCAAAGACCATGTTATGGTGAGTAAAACGATACTCAGTAGGGGACCCCAAACCAAAAAGGTAATGAACAAGAGAACACCCACAAAGGAATTCACAACTAGTTATACTTTGTTATATGCCCATACATATACCATGAACATCTAAATATACTCGTTTCAGCCACTAAGAAAACATGTTCTCCCAACCACATAGAAAGCTTCATGATTTTCATTGAAGGCTCACGTCATATCACAAAAAACATGAGATTCCACTCCATAATCTCATCCATCCCTCATGTCACCCATCCATGTGATGTACTCCATCGGGGAAAATCCTATCATTCTGAGTGGTACATCCAAGAGAATGTACTCTATTTGGAATATTCTATTAGGTCAGACTCTATTTCCCAACACAAGTTGTCTAGTTTTCACAACCTTTCACCTGTTGAAATACTACATAAACCCTTGTGAAGACGCCCACTCCTCATCACTACGGTCAGTTGAGGGAGCACTGCTACAAACTAACCTGTGATACCTCAGTCGCTCCTGTAAAGAGTACCCCACACCTCAGTCTGTTGAGGAAGCACTGGATCATATCTAGGTATCATTCACATCACGTGGAGGGGCCCACTCTTAGTATATGTGTACTACAGTTGTGGGAGATCCAACTCCTATGGATGACCCACTCCCCGTCGCTACTCGGATACATGGGAGTACTACTCTATAAATGAGGATTCATGCCCGGGTTTCAACAGGGGAGTACCAATCGTGAGGGACCGACACCCTAAATCGGTAGGAGAGTACAACATCATATATTGAGGACCCAAACCCTACCCTATAAGGGAGTTATACTTAGTGGCTAGAGGACCCGCACCCGGGTGATATAGGGGAAAATCGACTCGTTCAGTTTTTTCTCTACAGGTGACTCGCACCCTAGTACCTTAGGGGTGTACCAATCCCTGGCTAGAGGACCCCCTCAAAATCATGGCATTGGAGTGCCGATCCTGTCAGTAGGTTCACTATGGGGGTCTCTTGCCCTATTTTTTTTAATAGTACCGACCCTAGGATAGAGGACCCTCTCTTAAGCACGACAGTGGCATACCGACTCTGTTGTAGCAATAAATAAGGGGGAACTTCTCCCTCAAATGGAAGAGGATTACTGACACCTACAATAGAATAATTAATTTCTACCAGGTAGGTTTGTACCGACTCTATAAGGATTTGATATAGAAGACACATTCCCTAGTAAAATAGGGGAGTACCGACTCCAAGGAAAGAGGACCTGCTCCCTAGCACAACAGGGGAGTACTGACACTTCCTTTACGAGCTTCTCTATGACCCAGCATACTAATACTAAAGGGGTGTAACATTGTCGAAGGAAACAACTAAAAAGAAAACAAACCCATAGCCAAAACTCAGGGAGTTCCATCTCTACAAAGTAGAGAGATACGAAGTACCCGTGCCTTGAGTCATCAAAGGAATAACCATCCTAACATTCATACCAAATAGTCCATCCTCTAACATACTCAAAAACTCAATTAGAGTATCTAAAAAGGACCTTATCATCCCTAGGGTCCCATAACCGTAGACATCTCAAAAAAGAGTTGCTTTATGTAGAATATATGACCGTTTTAGCGAATCAGGGGCGGTTGGGTCTGGGTCAGGTCCGACCCGGGCAGACCCACCAAACCCGACCCTGCTCGGGGTCCCCTGTCCTGACCCCATTCTGACCCGAGTCACAACCAACCTGACCTGAACAAGTCGGCCTCAGGCTGAACCCAATGGACTCTGCCCACTGGGTGGCCGGTTTGTCCTGACACAGCAGCACAACCTCAACCTGCACGAGGGAGGGTCAGCTCCTCGAGCCCGGACGCGGCATTTCCATGTGCGCTTCTGCACCAGGCCACACCAGATGGCACCAAAAGCCCATCTAGCCAGTCCAAATGAGTGGACCATATATATTTTATGTGGCCCGACCACATGAATCCAGTCATTCGGCGCCATCATGCCCTCATGAAGCCGCCACCAGCGTGCCAGCAGGCTGTTCTGTAGACCATCAGATGCGCTCTGGTGGTCCATTCTCTAAACTATATGGAGTTCTAGAATGATCAAGCTTCGTTATTCATCGCTTTAGTTTCAAATATCTGTTATGATACGTTTCTTCATAAAATTCTTGCTTGCTGGTTTTTCATCTACTGCTTCGGCCCAACCACCGTCAGTTGTCATCGCACCTTCATTGTGTGGTGTTCGTCCCATATATTATATGTTGGATCATTGCACCATGTACAGTTGTGAAATGATCGACCATTATCCAACCCAAGAAGAAAAATAAGAACCTGGGTGGAGAATAATAATAATCAACCCAAGGATCAAACCTCTGTCATTTGTTCATTCCGGCCTCGACCTGATCCATTAGAATGACCATGAAAACGAATCAATAATCATCCCACATGAAGGATCAAACCACAGATCAACCTAGGGGTGGTTGATCCATATTTTTTATTTTAAAACCATTAATGGTGGGATTTTTCAATTTAAATAACATCGCCTACCTAGGTGAGATCGTTTGTTGGCAATGAACAGTGTCACTGCATTCATCATTGCACGATCATCTGTTTATAGTCATTGGTCAATCGTCGTTGGGGATGTTATGTCCAATGGGGGTTAGCATCTTTCATCATCACCCACCAGATCTTTGGAGCATAACTAGGATTGTGCCTGCAATCCTGCATTGGCTGCTTGGATATTAAATAATGAAACTCGAATTAGTGTTTTGGTTATGTTTCTATTACGAAGTTGTTACGTTGTTTCATTTAATAAAAAAACACATTTATTTTATCATGGTTGTAAATATATTGTCAAACAATTATATTTAAAAACTAAAAAATTAATAGAAGTTTAATTTATTTTTAACTTTATCTTTAGATGGCCCATAAAATAACTTTTCTGGTCGACCAACACTGGTCGAAGATAAATACTTTCAATGAAAATCCCATCATTCATAGTTCAACGATGCCCCCAGTTTTTTGATCTTAGCACCATTTCAAAATATAAAAAATACCTTCTTGACCATTTAATTGATAAATTTTTTAAAAAAAATTAATATCCATTCCGGAAACTCCAGGAAACAGAATTGCATGCCGTCTTATAGACAAGTCTTTCCAAAATAAACTTTATGATTGAAAAAAAATACGTGGAATTCTAGGACATTACATATAGTTTTGATACGTGGGTGTATTTTCATAGAAACAACTTGATATGTACTTTAAAAAAAATTAGGAAAATTTTCTATAAATTGACACATCAGTAGATATATCCCAAGAAATATCCTTAGACATATCCCTAGGGATCCTAGTTTCCAATGTTTAATTATGCAATTACGTTGTTATAAACATTAAATACATGATCTTCCCCCACATATATATTACATCATGGATATGAATATATATTAAATTTAAAAATGTACACCCATGAACCATATAAGTTCAGTGTATTTGGAGAATAATCAAGAAAACAACTTATTATTGAAATATATTAATCAAATCCCATATTATTATTCAGACATGGTAATCTACTTAGACCTGACCTACCTAGTAACATTCATCATAACCTGGGAGAAAATTACAAAAAAGGGTGATCATAGATTAATAGTAAGAGTAAAAAGGTAGATATAAAAATAACATGAGTATATGGGTAGAAGAACATGAGTTTTACAACCATACCATATATATCATAGATTAGAAACATGATTCCTGAAATTAATCAGGTTAGATCATAATAAATGAATCATATGGAATAAAATAACATAAACCATGTTATAAACTATTGTTACTTCTATAAAATTCTTCCACTACCATTGTCTGTTTCCCTTTTAGTTGTATCTTATTTAGGGGTTCTGTGAGTGAAATTTTTGATTTTTTTCAAGATTTATGGGATGTGCGTGGTTGGAGAAAAAGTTTCTAAAACTCTGCATCCTCCCAATGAAAAACATGCATCCATGAAAAATGCATGTTTTCACAGTTGTTGAATTTATTTTAAAATTATGAACCCACCTAGTACAAACCACACAACCTAGTGTAGGGGTGCACTGTTAGGGAACACTATTTTTCTAACCGTACATCCCTACCAATTTGACCATGTGTGCAATATATTTTTATTTATAAAATTAATATAAAAATATATTGAAACCTATTTTTAAGAAACCAGTTTACCCAAACTCAAAATAAATCTATTTGGTTGGCTACGAGCTCTCTCTAAAAGTGATTATAACTCCTCCAACCCAATTCCTTGGCATATGAAAGTGTGAAAGATATTTTTCGATCCCCTCACAGTATGTTAATATCATAATTTGTGTTATATCCCAATATATTTTTCTATCCTCCTTATACATTGTTATATCATCTTGTTTTTGATGGATCTAAACTTTGTTTAACTGAATATTTATTTAAGGTTTGGTGTTGATGTCTATGTTACCATCATTTTTCAATGGAATATATTATTGTAGCTATTGTTGATTCAGGATCCATTGAATAAAAGTAGGTGGTTCCATTTTATATCATTCCATATAGTGAAACCTTTATTTTATTTATTAATTAATATAACATACAATTTATTTATAAAAACCAAAATTTGAATTAATTGGAATGGTATTTAGAATTGACATGGATTTTTGGAAAACCCCCAATTCCAATAAAAATGGGATTCCAGAATTGTTTTGGAAATATAATGAATTTGTGCAATGATTTTACAATTTCATTTAAAAAATGTATTAACTAGAGTTTAGGAATAATTGTGATTTTTTTATGATGAATGTTTATGAAATAAAGAAAAGTGTATGTTTTGGATTTGAATTCTACATGGTATATTAAAATATAAAATCAATTAATTGAATTGTTATAGATTATTTTATTTTAAATGAGATGATTTTACAATTTTTGATTGATTTATTGAGCACAAGAGATCTTGGGCAGTTAGTGGGTTATTTGGGATAAGCATACTAGGATGATAATTCCCTAAAAAGGATTGATGATGAAAACTCTATAAAATAATGTTCAATATATCATATCCTTGATGGGATTTTGATGACTCCAACCTAGCCTAAGCTTAAGGTTTGTGTGTCCACATATTGTTTGTATCACTCATATGAGAGTGTGAGGATCCAATAATTGGGGGCTATCATAGTGTAAGACAAATGAAAATGGTTCTTATTGTGATTATTTACATATATATATTTCATTTAATATGAAACTGTTTTAATTATGCCTAATAATTTTTATATAATATGTTCATTTAAGCCATGATTCGAATTTTTTCCATCAATTAGAAGTGAAATTATCTTTTCTATTTTAGTATGATTTTATATCTCTATGCATGGTTTTATATAAAATTGAATGCATGAAGGGATTTATTATTCCAAAATATTATTAAAGAACACTTTTTGAGACCCCATGGTGATTTATAGCACACATCTAACATTTTCCTTTGGTATTTTGTAAATTTAATTCTTCTGGATCCTATAAAATGGATAGCACCTCTTGGAAGAGGTGGATTCATTTTATTAATTGGGATTAGAGTGAAGTTTCCAATGGTTTCTATGTCTTATTAATCATTACATGAGGATTTATTATTTTTTGTTATCATCTACTGGTTTGGTTTCTAGTATATTCTCCATTTGGAGTGTTTATAATACTTAAATTTATATGTTATAATCTACCACATTTTAAAAAAATCATTCTATATTTTAACATGTAGGATGATATGTTATAGATTCCAATCCATAGGGATAAAGAATTCCCCTCTGGATATGTCAATTCAGGATTAGGTATTAGGGTAGTAGGGTATCTAGGCTACTATATGAAAAAATTAGTATCGATGGTGCATGTTTAGTATCATTACCTAATTTATGTCTATAGTTTAAAGTGTCTTATCGAGACATAGGATATATTTGAGAGTGATTTCATGTCCTTCTATCATTTTAATTATCCTTCATTCAATATGTTTTGTTTTTGAAAGATTACCTTAGGAATATTTTTATATAAATCTTGTATTTTCCTAAAATTTGATGTGGATAGATTAAAATTCCCAATTATGATATCTTATCGGATATGAATAATTTCTAAATTTATATTTTTTTGATTTATAGATATAAAGATCTTTATGATGTCTAAAATTTCATTTCATAAAGTTTTGAAGAATTGGGACTCATAAAAGATTTGTGAATAGGTCATGATATGAATAATATGGTGAACTATAGTGATTGAATAAACCCATATACCAGAACCTTATTGAGATTTTTGTGTTCTTTTTCAATTCTTTGGGACATGAAATTGCACCCATTCCCATTCGGGGCCAAGTTTGGGAACCTCTATGGGATTAATCTAAGAATCATACTTATGAGATCCTTGAAAATAAAATACCTAGGTTCCAAATCTAAACTAATCCTCATGAGGATGATGATTTTTTGATAAATATAGATATTCTATTTTGTTATCTAAAAAACTAAAAAGATATTAAGGTAATGTGTGCTACCATGAAAAAAGAAGGACCAAGCTGAAGATGGTCATATTCAATTGTTATGGTGAATACGATCTATTTTTTAGAGTGTAAATACATTAAATTTATTTTCACTTATCAATTCAATCTAGATTCTATGGGTTTGGCTAAGGATATGGGGTTTTCCAAAATCAAGAAGGCTAACATGACCATGACTGAATATAAAATTTTCATTATCAACCTTTTGAACTTATCACATGAGATTATATAAAATTAGATGATTAATAATAAATACTTTATAAAGGCCATTGATATTATATTTATTATTATTATTATTATTGAATATATCATCTTATGCTAATGTGATGGATATGGTGTTTGTGGTGGATCTTGACCTGGATAGAATTTCCTAGTTGATGGGATTTCCATTCTCCCCTAGTGGGGGTGTTATGGGATCCTTAAGATAAAATAGGTTGTTTGATATGTCTTGGGGTGGATCTCAAGATCATGGTACTTATGGACTACATATAGTACCTTGAAGAGGCTCTATAACTTACTAGCAGAGTGTAAATCCTTTCCATTCAAATCTAGTTTTCACTATGGAACCCAATATCTGGGCTTCCTATGGGCACTGGGGTCGCATGAAAAATTTTAATCATTAATTTTAGGCCCCAAATAGTTGAATGAGATCATTATTACCTAAAATTATTGTGATGAAATAAACTTCTTCATAAATAAAGGGCTTCCAACCACATGAATATAAAACAAATCTTTTTCACCTTGTCAAATAGGCTTAATAGAAAGATGATATAGCTTCAGAAAATATGAGAGATTCCATCACTACAGATTCATCTTTAGAGACAACATTATTTGATATTTTTATATATTTTTATTTTATATCAAGCCATATTGATAACATAATAATTCTCCCTACAAAGCTTTCCTTTGTATAATGGATTTTACTACGCCCATAAGAATGAAGAGAGAGACAGTTCTTTATTGTCCTACTTGTTTTTTTATCTCCACCAATGATTGATTTTCATGGAATTTTTTGTTTCTCAACAAGATACACATTAGTGTAATTTTCTAGATAGATGTGATTATTTAGAAGAAGTCCTAAATTGTCTCTTATTATCAATGGGTACCCTTTACATCACTCAAAGGGGTGTGATATATCTTTTAGGGATAATGGTACCCAAAATATCATAGAGATATAATATCTTATCCAGAGTTTGGGAAAGTAATATTAGTTTAATAATTTGATCTATAGAGGTAATATTTGAGTGATTATTTCCCCAGAGTTGTCATCGAGTTTTGAGACGTATTTTTAATATGATTATTTTTCACCAAGAAGAGTGGTATAGTTCTATATATATTTATTTCATGGTACATACGCAGTATCTATGCCTTCTTATCGTATAAAACCTGCTAAGATGAAAGGGTTTAAGATTAAATTGATGGTCTCTTAGAGAAAGGATTTTTATACGTGACTGTTTCAATGGCCAGTTCCTATTATACTTTCTATGAAAGTTGATTAGACATGTCACCTATGTGTTTATTACTAGAAAATATACTTATTTAATGTAATGAAGAAGTATCTATTACCACAGATTGATGATCTTCTTGACCAGTTGAAATGTGAAAAGATATTCTTGAATATAGATCTTTAATCTGGTTATCATTAGTTTATAATAAAAGAACATATAATTTATAAAACCTCTTTTCGAAGCAGGTATGGACATTATTATTATCTTTCGATGCCTTTTGGTATAAAAAATTTCCTATAGTCATTATGGATTTTATGAAAATGGTCTTACATGTGTATCATATTCATTGATTGTAGTCTTGGTGGATGATATCCTGGTATACTCTATGTTCATGGAGGATCATGTATGTCATATTAGAGTGTTTTATGTAATTTTTTGGAAATAAAAAACCCTTATCCATGATATAGAAATCTAATTTTTGGATTTGGGAGGAGAATTTATTGAATCATTTTGTATGAGAACATGTTATCTTAGTTGAACTTGAAAACACGAAAGATATTATGACATGGTAGAAAAAATGATATGTTTTTCTGATTTACAGATCCTTGGGCCTAATTATATATTATTATTTGTTTAGAAATTATTTCTCAATGTTTGAATAATAGATGACCACTCTCACAGGGAGGGGTAAATTTCATTTGATTAATAAATATTAGAGTTTGTTTTTTTAGAGGAAACATCATTTGAATTTATTGTTGTTGAAGTCTCTTCAAGATGATAGACAAGGCTATGTGGAATTTTTTTATGCATCATGTCTATGTTTGGGGTGTGCTCATATACAGGGTGATCACATCATATCCTCTGTCTCAAGAGAGTTGTGTCCACATGTGAATAATAACTTGACCGATGACCATAAACTTGTAGACATGATGCAAGCACATAAGATTTCATTACATTACTGTTTTGGATAATTTTTTATAGTGTATTCTATCAAAAATAAATTTAGACGTATATTCTCTAAAAAATATTTGAACCTCCAGAAAAAATCATTTAGTGAAGTACCATTAATGTTATGGTTTAAACATTTCCTATACTTATGAGAATGGGAATTTCATTACGGATATGTTGAGAAGGAATATTCAGTCCCAGGTCATGAAAAACCATATAAAGGGTGGAAGACTATGGTAATATTTTTATAGTTACATATAAGTGTTTTGGACACAGGATCTGAGGTTTCCTTGGCTAGTGTTCTGTTGACCTCTTCTCTTGTCACAATGCTTCCTCGGGAATAGTATAATGATGATGAAATTAGTTATGCGAGAAAATATCTTTACAGTTGGGAGACCATTGATGAGTGGCCATTCACCAAAGAGGTTATCCTCTTCTTCAGGAAGTGTTACATTATTATTTTTCCAATGTAGAAATTCGGGAAGGTTGATTTCTATATTTCCCATTGGGATGTGCATACATGAACAAAAAAGATGATTTATGACATGTAGTGATGATTCGGGTTCCTATATATGAGATAGTACATCACTAACATCATTTACTATAGATATACATGCCATTAGGTCAAGGATGACCATCAGGGACCTTCAAGATTACTTCTGCCACTTCCAGTGTTGACATAGATGTGAGAAGATATTTCTATAGACATATTGGTTGAGATTCTATAAATCTAGAGGAAGAGTAATTTTATATTGTTTTTGATCAATCAAATAACCAAATTAGATCACTTTTTACTCATGTGAGAAACAACCAAAATTTAGGAGATTAGAAATAGATAAATGAGATAAATTGTCTTTTTTACATGGAACCCATCTAGTATAGTCTCTAATATAGATATGTGTATTACTTATTTCATTTGGAGAGGCCTCAAATAGGAACTATGATAGCGGGATTGTCTATGTGTGGCATACTATCCATAGGTGTATGGGAATAAATAGAGGGATATATAGATTCATGAGGATATTGATTATGCATGTTTCCTCATTTTTTGGTGGAGCTTAGGATGACCTATTGGGACTAGATGATATCTATTATAATAATATTAACCAGATATCAAATTATATGGCTCCTAGTTAGGTCTTGTATGTCCATCCGTGTAAATCTATATTGTGTTTGTTGGAGATTGGTGAGACTTCCTTTGTTGGACGATGGTTAGTCAAAGAGATAAATAAGAACATATAGAGGATTTTTTAGAGAATGTTAGCTATAGATAGTCTGTAAAAATATTATGACAATAGTCAACAATTACTATTTGAGGTTTTATTTGGTTACTAGGTATTCCAAAATGTTTTACCTATTTTAGGTCATCAGTATTTTTGGAAGGAAGTGAATATCGCTCTTGATTTTGTAGGGCCCTTTTTGGTTTTTGATCTTGTTGTGAATGTGTCATGCCATTTATCAAATATGCTACATTTGACGTAGATACATAATTTTTTCCATGTATCACAACTCAGAATTATATTTATAACCCATATCATATCTTGATCTAGGAGGATCTTGATGTTGATCAAAATTTATCTACAACACATAATTCATTTAGGATTGTATATTTTTTGATAAAGTTACATTGTTAGGGGAATATAACCATGGTCCATGTGATATGGCATCATGGTTCTGATATGTATGTGACTTGGGAGAGGGATGTGCTAATGAGAGATAAGTGGACTTATCTTTTTGATATGGAAAATTATTGGCAGGATTTATAGGGAAAGACATTCTTATAGTGGGGATGTTTTAACATCGTGTTACATTATTCCAGGTATTCCATGGTCCTTTTTTGTTTCCATTTTGGTTGGATCATGTTTATGAATAATTTAGTTGGAATTTTGGAAATTTTTTGAGAGTTTAATGAATGTTCACAGTTGGCTCACCATTTTCCCAAAACATGCACCCACCTTGTATAAATTGTGGAACCCTAGATACAGGGGGATTTCATGGTTGGTTCATGGATTGAAAAAACATGTTTTAAACAAGTAAAAATTGTGCACTACTATGTTGTACTGTGTGGTTAGGAAACATGATGTGTTTAACTGAGCATCCATTCTTATCTAACTGTGCATGTAAGGATTTTTTATTCCCAAAATATATAAAATTAATCTCGTAGCCATTTTCATGCACATGCTAAACCCAAACACATCCTAAATCAATTTCCATGGATATGAAGTTTCTCTACAAGTGACATTTTCTCCACCAAACACATTAATGGATGTTCAAATCCTGGAAGATATTGTTTGATAACCTATAATAATTGAATCTTCTATCTTGTGTTTTATCACACTCAATTTTTCTATCCTCCTTGGAGTATGATATATTATTTTTTTGATGGATCTAAACATTATATAATTAAATATTTATTTTAGGTTTGGTTTTTGAATCTCCTTATCCATCGTTCATCAATGGGAAATCTTGAATTGGGTGTTTTTGACTCTTTATCCTTTGATTAAAGGGATTACATTCATTTTCATGTTGAAATATATAATTAAAACAATATATTATTGATTTGTATGAAATATATTTTAATTGGTTTAGGAAAACCCAAATCTACATGATTTTCAATTATAATTGTAATTGGAATGGATTTTTTTAAAACCCTACAATTCCATTGAAATTTGAATATATGGAATATTTTGTAAATTGAGTGAATTTGGAAAAATAGTTAATGGTTGATTTTATAAAATATATACAATTTTATTATTGAAATTCAATTACCTGTTTTTTTAAAATGTATTAAATAATGAAAACCCTAGATTTTGGGTTTGAAATTTATTTGGAATATTGAAATGGAATATTGGCCAATTGAATTTTAAATCATTATTTTATTTTCAATGAGACGATTTTCAAATTATTCATTGATTGATTGATCACATTAGACTATGTGTAGTTAATGGGTTATTTGTGAAAAGAAAGTAAATTTGTTAATTACATACCAACAGATTGATAATGAAAACTATAAAAAAACATTGTTTGACAGATCTTATCATTTATGGGATGTTGATGAGTCATATTTAGCCGGATCATGAAGGCTATGTGTAAACATATGGATGGGATCCCTAATATGAGAGTGTGAGAATATTATAATTGGGAACTATTGTAATGCGGGGAAGATAATAGTGTTTCTTTTTATTATTATATTTTTATATTTATATTCAATTGATTATTAAACTACGTTACCCATTACTACTTTTTTATATAAATTATTTATATAATAATATTATTTAAACCATGTTTTATATTTTCCCATCATTTTGAAACAAAAAAATGTAATGTTTTTAAAGATGAAATTGTATTTCCATGACCTTCATTATTTAAAATTGAAATACTGATTTGGTTTATTATTAATGAATCATATTATGTAACACATTGTGAGACCTTAATGGGATTTATAGATCAAACCAAACAATTTTCTGTTGGAAGATTTTACTTTTCCTTCTGCCAGGTCCCAACAAAGGGAAATACCAATTTGATGAGGTGTATATTCTTGATTAATTGGGACTGGATTGATGTTTCCTTTGGGATTTTTCTACTATTTACTATATACATAATGATTTTTTGATTAGGGTTTTGATATACATGTTAGATTTATGGTACTCTCTCCCTATGTAGTGTGTAGAATACTAACATGTATGTGTTTTCCTATGATATTTTGTAGAAAATATGTTCACTATATTATATTTTACAATGCCATGTTCTAGTTTCCAACCCATGGTGATCTATAATTACATATATACTTTGTTATTGTAATATCAATAATTGGATAACCATGGTATCTAGGTAGGTTCATGACCCATGGGAACAAAATATTTTAATAAGACATGGATTCTTGGAATACACATAATAATTGAAAATAATTTCATTATTATACATGTATCAATGAAATGAAAATATCATAGTGGAATTTTTTTACTTCACAATCCATCATAGTAGTCAAGGGCCACTCCGAAAACAATCATAGTGGAAAAAGTCCCTTACTCTCTAGGTTCACTGCCCATTGAATTATTTTTTATCTAATGAGACATAAATCATTATGCATTGAGTTGTAGGTAGATATAGGTTCCACCCATTACATAATTAATCTTATACATATTTTTATAAAAAGATCATAAAACATTCATCATATCATAATGTAATAAATGAAATGGGTTTCATAAAAATTTTATTATAAAATAACCTTTGTTAAATAAACCAATTTAATAATCATTTCATCATTTCATCAAAGCATAACCTTTGGGAAAAGGAGAGGTTTTCAAAATAATTTAATCATGGACTAACCCATGGAAGATATGTAGGATTTATGAACACATCATTAAAATAAAAATAAACCATTCCGAGAATGAATTAGAATGATGACTTTCATTCACATCCTCTAAAAAGTAGTGGTTACTAAAAGGATATCATATTTGATGGAATTTTATTTTTAAAGATTTCAAGGAACATTTATTATAGTATGCATCTTTTGAAATTTGAAAAAAAAATCAAAAAATAATAAATTTTCAAAATCGTATTCATGGAAGATTACATGAAAAACCTATAATGGAAGCTTTAGAAATCATTTAAAGCATTTCTAGATGAATATATTGTTTCTTTTAAAATCACATATGAAAACTAAAAATTAATAAAACATTCTTGTAAAATCATTTCATAGAAAATTACATTGATATATATAGTGTAATAATTAAATAATGGATTTTTAATGAAGGTGGAAAATAACATTCATGTCATATATGTTAAAAAACGATTCCTTTCACTTTTTATAAAAAATACAAATTGGTATTTTTTGGGGGAGAAAATAATGATTCCTTTAAAAACATTTTGTAAAAATTAAAACAAGGATTAAAATGTATTTAAAAATTTATTTAGAAAATGATAATTTTTTTTAAAATAGTTTTTAGAAAACTTTTTTCGAACGAAAACTAATTATTGACTAAAGAGATTAATAAAGATGTTTTTTAATAAAAATAAATTTTGGACCCTTGATTACATAAAGAAAGAAAAAATTTGAAAAAAATCTTTTATCTCAAAATTAATAGTAGAGTTGAAAATAAATTACTTTCATGAGATATGGATTATAATATTTTTTCATTGGAAACAAAATCATAGGCAATCCCAATAAATGAAGACATTGTATCCTAAAACCCTTTACACATTAGTATCCATTAAATCTTAGGTACTATTAAAAAATATTGTAAAACTATCAATTTAATTTCATGAAATTTATTCCATTAATGATATATCATGAAAAATGGGAAGTATATACACCTCATATAAGAATATGGGTAAATAATAAAACTAAGCTCCCATCGAAGATAATTTGAGACAAAACATTAATTATACATTCATATCCATCGAACTGTAAACCCCAAGAAAGAAAGATACTAAAATAGATATATAAATATATAAAACATAGAATATAATAATAAAATACATTCCTAGTAATTTTATACACCCCCTAAAATACACATATGGTAGATATGTAATGTGTCTCATAGAATGTAAAAGTGAGACAGAAGACCCATTCCTTAGGTCTCGACATCCATTGTTCATGTTCAAACGTAATATATAATAAATATATTATTATTATAGATAATTAATTGAAACATAAATATAATTACATATGGAAATTTAATACATATTTATTAGTAATTCCTTTCTAAAATTTTGGTTCATGTAATAACTGCTTCATTTTTCACCTTTATTTTGGTTTTTCATTTTGGATCCTCATAAATTGACCATTGTTAAATAATATCAAAAATATTAACACGATATTAAAATCATATATAATCTTAATATATATATATATATATATTAATAAAAAATTTGAGATATAATATAAAATACACCATTTATGGAGATGGTATGTGGTACGTACATTTGAAGGGTTTTTCGATTTTCTCGACGGATTGAATGAAATAAAGGTAAATAATAAATTCTCATTATAAAATAGTTTTTATGTCATATATATTACATATTTTGATTAATTATATCTTACCTTTCATGTAAATATTTAAAAAATTAAATGGAATTGAAAGATAGTAGTCTGTCGTACACATGAAAAACGTTATCATATCCCACCTAAATATAATGTAATAAGTTATATGTGATGTAATTCTTCCACAATAATAATTTTGTTAAAAATATAATATATATTAATTTATTATATCCTTTTTACCATCCATATAAAGCATAAATGAGAAAAAAAATTACATCATTTCATGAGGTGGTAGTCTATCGTACACACGTTTGATGGTTTATTATCCAATTTGAAGGATTAGGAAAAGGATATTACAATGAACCAGCTTGGGTGAACAATACAAGTCAGCCAAGATGTCAACACACATTTAGAGATATAGAAAATAATACAATGTCTCATGTAAAAATGAACAAATATATATATACTATATTGAAGAATGAAATACATATCCATGAGACATACAAAGTCAAGATACACATTCCAAACTACAAAGGTAAAGCACACTAATCATAAAATGTATCCATGTAACCGTATTTCATCAAAAATCCATACCTCTATGATGATGATAATTGAAAATATAATATAATATTATATATAATTCCATTCCTTTTACCTGAGTCCTGTAAAACATGGTCTAAAACATCCCAAAGGTAAAATTAGGGTGTGAGAACAGAGCCCTATAGGATACCACCAATGAATTTATAGATGTTATAGTATCAATAATGAAAATTTCCTATCTTCAAAATAAAATCATGTTTATAAATAATTTTTAAAAATAAATCCATTTTTGAAAAATTTCCCTTATTTTACATTAATGCATACCATATTAACCAAACATAGAAATATATCAGGTAAAAAGTAAAACTGGAAAATAAAACATGTAAGAAAATATCTATAAAATAAAATATCATGTGATAAACTAGGTATAATTTCAAATCACACCATTTGGTCTCTATCCTATGAGGTCATATACATGACATGAAGGAGTCCTAATATAGTTATATATTTGTTCCAACCAAATTGGAGACATTCGAATGTCTATTAATATAAAAAAATGTATCTCCTAATGGGGTCACACACATTCGTGTTACTAAGGTCTCTTACCCGATGCACCCAAGGTTCCCCGTCTGCATTTTTTCCCAAAACCATTTCCGAAATCCATTATTCCATTTTGAAGAACCCATTCATACTAATAGAAATACATTTTAATGATTTACCCAATGTGACGAACAAGAACATATAATAATTAGTTAATTAGAAACACTTTCTTTGATATACCAACATGAAGAATAATGGAATCATATATTCCTTTCATAGTGGAGATTAAAAAAATATAGATATGGAATCAAAAGATAAGGAATGAAAATAAAAAAAAGGATCTATATTAAACATAAATCTGTCCTGAAACTGAAAACAAAAACATAACTAACACCTCCTCCATGACCAAAGTTAATAAATATACAAAAAGACCTCATACCTTTGATATACCACGCAACTATGACATGAGTCAAACAACAAACTATGTGATCAAGAATGATGTAGATCACCCAAAATTTCAGAAAATCGCTGTAGTGTTTGAGTGGAAATCCTTTTCACTAAATGAAAAACAATTCAGGTTTGTATCGTGTTTATAAATGATGGAGTCAAGGAATTCACATCATGAAATCCTTTCACAATATGAAATACCCAGAATTAAAAATTCATCAAAAAGGAATCAACATGAATATAATTTAATAACGATTGATATTTTCATGATATTTTGTGGTTTTCTAGACTCTAAAATTTTTAAACCTTGTATGGGATTCAAGACAACTTCTCTATAAAATATTAATGTCTTGTAACTCATTCATAACAATAATTCTCCTAGAATGATATTGTCTTACTAGTATTCTATTGAAATCTTTTGAACCAACACATAAGGCTAACAAATAAAATAAAGGACCATATAATCCTTTTAAACATTTATATGTAGACTCCATTAATAAAATAAAACATTCTTCCCATAAATATACATTTTTTAAAAGTAAAAGAATTTCTAAACCCTGATAATCTTTCAATATAACCAAAAAATGGTAAATAATAGAAAATGTCACATCATAACTAATAGAATGTAATAGGTTTTTACAATCCACCCACCATAGAAAATTTATATCCCCAAAAGGTCCTCAAGATCGTGGTCCAACATAATGTGTAGGCCACTACTACCTCATCAACAATTCCCAACCACACATCTCAAGGAAATATCATCTACACTTCCATTGTTTTCAAATCAAAGGAATAATTTTACAATGAAGTAACTTCTATCAACGATCCCTAATATAAACCTGTATCGCAACCACATTTATTGTGTGCACAATATCTTTATCCACACACAAAATCACTTGTTAGTGATATAGTTGATACCTTTTCAAGTGAGAAACATCAAACACATACTCGATGGAAGTAAAAAATATATTTTACATTCTAAAAATTAATTATCGTTCATAATTTTCAAATGATCTCAAATTGTTCCACATACATAGCTGGAAACATAAATTTCATACTCAACAAATGATGTCCTATGAGAGGAGAAACTCTATGAAATACCAGACCCCAACCTCAAACACCATTTTCTAGAGATGATGGTACTTAAAATATTTATGATGACAATATGATGTTAATACTCTCATTGAGATCAACTGCAACATATTTTTCATCTTAAAAATAAGACTCGGACCAACCAAGAAATTATCTCCCAACTCTACCTATTATAAGGAATATCTAAATGGTTTACCATATAAAGCCTCAAATATAGAAATTTTTATTAAGGAATGATAAGAATTGTTATGGTGAGACATGACTAAAAGAATATAAATTTTACAAGAACCACAAAAAGTAAGAACAAAATCCTACTAAAAATATTTATAAACCTAGATATTTTTATTTGTGTTTTTATCCATTGGTAAATGATATGAAATTCTATATTTGAACTGAAAAATCGTCACCTCCTCAATACATTCCAAAACCTAGAATTGAACCACATGAATCAATCAAAAACAAACATAGAGTAAACCCCATTAAGTCTCACATTCCCTCAGACATACAGGTCCCCAATATTTTATACCTTTATCATCTCCTTGGTATGTATGGAATTCACATATTTCAGGAATTGAATAATGATCACCCAAATCACATTACTACTTTGGGTTTTTTTTGGTACACCAATGATTAAATCCATTGAAATAACATCCAATTTACATAGTAGAATATGTATGGTATTCAAGAAATTAGAATGTCTATGGTGTTCTAACATTATTATCAAACAACTATGACATAGCCATATAAAATCAGTTATCAACCATCTCATCCCCAACCATGAATATCAGTGTCTCAAATCATGAAACACCTTAGTAGTAACTAGGTGTATATAAAATTAATGATGGTTCCCACTATCCATCAAATATATCCTAATGGAAAAAGTATCAAACAACCTATTTCAAAAACACTAATGACACTGGGAGATTGAGACCACTCACCTATGTTCTTTAACCATATGTAATTTTTTAATGGTCTGGAACATGGGGTTAGACATTAGATTAAGAAAAAACCAACCATAAAATAAATATCCATGCCTCATCAATTAAAAAATATAATACCAACATCTTTTTACATTCCAATGATCAACATAGAAGAAAAATTATCAATGACCTCTCTTTCGATCATTCCTTAACTACTTGTGTCAGTAATTTTCTATTATGTGCATCAACAATAATGTTCCATATGATAGGATTATAATAAATATCCAGATCCAAAGTCTAGGTATACTCATTATTGTATCCCAATCTCATGTTTATATCCCTTTGAGTGAAAATATATCTCAAGATATTATGATCAGAATATATCATAAACTATTCCCCAAAGAGGAGTGGACACCATGTTTTAAGTGTATGAAAAACCATATATAAATAAATATTGTGCTAATTATAGTTCATCTATTGTGTATATAACTTTCAATATTCCAAATCTACCACCAATATTCTTTGCATCATGAAAAAATACCAATCCTATTACAGATTCTTCGAAGGAAACATCATTACCTGAAACTGGTTATAGAAGAATGAAAACGGGAGTTGAATTCAATCGCAACTTAATTCATTTAAAATATCCTTGAAAATTATCATTCCACTCAAAATGTACACCCATACAGGATAAATATTTCATTGGTTATGAATTAATTTTTATTTCTTGAAAAAATATTTTTTATTAACTATTGAACCCTAAGATGCTTTAGATTTCCAAAACAATTTTTGAATGCTCATAGGACCTAACTATTAGTACCTTCATAGGATCTAATGAGACTCCCCACTATGTTACAACAAGACCTAGAAACATTAAATCATAAATCTGTAACTTACAATTTGATATCATACCATATATATTATGTTAACTAAAAGTTATAATAATGATATCCAAATGGTCCATGTGATCATCCTCTTACATGGAGTAACCAAATATATCATCCATGAACACCACAACAATAGATTACAAGAACTGATGAAACATCCAGTTCATCAATTACATAAACACCGTAGGATGTCTAGTTTAGAAGAATTGAACAACTAGAAACTCTAACTTCCCTTACTAGCTCTAACATAATACATTAGTTATAACATCTTCTCAATCTCTAAACTAATGGTACCCTGAACATAGTTTAATCATTATAAAACTTTAATCCCCTATATTCCAATCTAATATACCATAAGTCATGGGTATGGATATTTGTTCATGGTGGTGATCTAAATTAACTTTCGATAATCAATAAAATTTATGAGCTTCGATTCTCTTAAGCCATAAGTGTCAATCATTGAAGAATAAATAACTTATCCACGATATCCATTATACCAACCTTATGATTTACTAACATAGAAGGATACATGTGGAATGATTGCATTGAAATGTGATTTATATCGTGTAATAGGTATATGGTAATATCAATATCTCTCTATGCTAGGAAATAAGGAAAATCAATATGAAAGACCTCATGGTACGCACATAACATAGTATCTACCTAACATCACATAAATGGGTCAAAACCTCAACCAACATCTATAATAACATGTATGAGATCATCCTAGGATAAGAAACAATGCCCACCACTCTTCCTAGTCTAGATTCCCACTCCCCTATAAAAACTCAACTGACCCCATCTGCAGATCAGAACTGAACTTGATAGAGATAATAGTATATATGTTCATTAACACTAATTATACAATACATGATGATAATCAAGTCAATGATTTCAAGATCAATAAAAATGAATTCCACCTCCACCAAATGTTCTACTATTTTTACATTACATAATGGGCACATGAAACCTTGGTTGGACCTCTTTTAATATAGCATGGAATGATCAAAAAATTATGTATAATATTTGAATATAATACCAAAACTGAAATTATATTTAATGATTTATAAAAATGATTATCACGTATATCAAGAAGTATTGGAATAAAAAAGATAAAAAACACCATACCACTAACTATGGATGGTCCTGCTTCAGATTCCTTAGGTGAATACCCCACCGCACAAAGAAGTCCAGTGTGAGATCCTCCTTGATATTTCTCAGCCACATGAACATCATTTTTTTAATAATGATATGATCAACCACCCTTTAATGAATAAGCATGAACATTAATGTCCTTTTGGAATATGGAACATTCTTTAATACCTTTCTATATAATATTACAAAAACAATTTAAATGTCTATATTCTCCACAATGATGACATGTCTTGAAAGCATCTATAAAAGTAATCTTGGTATAACTAGAATGTAAGACCCTATGATTATGTAAAATATATCTTTGAAATAAATTTAATCTCATCAATATTTTTTATTACATGAAACAGAAAATATATCTTTCGTTACATGAAAAATTGTGTTCAAAAGAAACATGAGTTACTATTAAAATATTATTTTTAAAAATGATAGTCATCTCATAGCTATTGGAATAAAGGGTATGAAAAGTATTAACTATGTTATGAAAATATATAATTACCGCATGTATCAAATATTATTTATTTTTGGACCAATTAATTATAAATTATATTAATAAAAATTTAAAATAAGAGAAATATGTTTCTTAAAAAATATTTCTATGGAATGAAATTTGTTTTAAATAATTAATTTAAAACATTAACTTTGGGTGACTTATTTTAATTAAATTTATATAATATATATTCAATAAAAAATTTAAAATTCATATTATTTATTTTCATGAAAATATATAATAATAAATCCATTATTATTATTATAATAAATTTTAATTTTCTAAAAACCCGTTTTCTGGTATCTTTTAACAATTTTTAAAAAAATAATTTCATAAAATATTGGATAATTTTCATAAATATTTGTTTTTAATTTTTTAAATCATAATTTAAAATTTATCTTATGTTTTTTTGGTAATTTTGTAAAATTATTAAATTTTCTATGAATATTGAAAAATACTCAATTTTATTTAAAAACTACATTTTAATTTATTTTATTTTTAAAGATAAAATACATTTTAAACTGGTTTTAAATTAAAATTAGTTCAATTATTTATACATATTAATTCAGTTTAGTTAATTTTAATTATTCTTATATTGAATTATGACATAAAAACCATCGAAACTTTTTAACATTTTTTCTTTGAAAACCAACATTCTCACCACAGCTAGAGAATTACCTTAAAATAAATATATGTTATTTATGATAATGGAATTTAGAAAATTGTATTATTTATTTTTAATTAAATTGATTTATATTATCTAATAATTTCGACTTGTTTTTTGACCCAAATGAGTTGAAAATAATGTAAAAGTTATTTTACATGGTTTAGGTAAAACGGTTATACTGTGGTGTTAATCTAAAAACAGAATTGTTTAAATGACCTATAAACTTGTATAAAATATGATTTATAGACATATTTAGACACTATAATGTATTGGTATCCACAATAATCCATCTATTGTCATTTTTTGAATCAGAAAAACATGGGTACACCTTTTTCTAAAAAAATTTACAAGTGTGCTACTCACATACCTTATAATAGGGTACCAACTCTCCTCTTATATTCAGATACTAAATCACATTTGGTTTAGAAAATACCCAATAAAATATCATAATAGTTTTTATAAACTCATCTAAGAAGAAATTTTTTTAGTAGAAATAAATCATATAATGGAATTTGGGAAAAAACTAATGAGGTTACCCGAAGAAGAGGTGTCATTCATCAATAATGATTTTTACTTATTTTCATTATACACTTCCTTAAATTTTTATTAAACCATGAATATATAATTACTTTAGTATCTTTTGTATACTAATATTTTTCATGTTATTTTCACCACCAACAATAATCTCTACTTCCATCAAATGAATTACCAAATATCAATTCGTGTGTATGGAAAACTACCTCCTCAAAAATTGACGTCAATATTTTTCCATTACAACATATAGTAGTTGGGTATGATAGTTGATATAAATTATATATATCATTTATAAGATAATTTTATCATTGGAGTCACTATATCATTTAAACCTTTTTACTTTCCATTATGTAGTAGATATGATAATGTTACACATTTATAAAACGAGCAACCGCATCCTGAAGCCATGTGATTCATTTTTCACAATTGAAATAAATGGATGACAATAAGGTAAAATTAATTTAATATATGTGAATTATATTATATAATAATAATTGAAAAATTTTAAGGTTACTAATGCGTATGTACATATTATTGCCTTCATGATCATAACATGCTTCATTTCTCAAAACTATATTTCATGATTTGTCTTAAATGTATAGTTGGTGCGTAAATATAATAACATTTTTCATTATTTTTACTCTATATATTATTTTTAAATTATAAAATTAATAGAACAAAATAATTCAAAACAAATAAAAATAATGCAGTTATTGCCCGAATCATGACTCCTACATGAAATTTTTAATAAACATATAATAAAATTTCATAAAAAAATAATATATGTTATGATACAAATAATTATAGTTATATAATATATGTATAATATAAATATTTTTATTATACATGAATTTTTAACATTCATGAATGATGTAGACACTTAAGGTATGGGATTTCTAGTATCTCTTATATTTCATGTATAGAAATGAAAATTCACCACTATTTTCGTTTGTCTGGGTATATAGTAACCCATTTGAATATTATATATAAAATATACCCATTTTCATGGTAATGAAAGTTTCATTTTATTTTATTCATTATTGGGTATAGTGATTCAAAATATTACTAATAAAGTATAGGATTTCTGGCGCACTTTTTACATTTAGGAGATGCATTCCACACTTACAACCTATTTATTTTGTGCAGTTTATATAATACCAATGAATTTATTTTTTAATTCATATACTTAAAATTATTGTGATTAATTATCCATATGTGTATATATAATAAATGTTGATTGTGTTTAAAATGTTACCAATGTTGTATTTTATTTTTGTTACAATCGAATCATTTATCGTGATAGTTTATGATTTCGTCTCTTATGCTTAAATCATATGATCTATCTCTAATAAATTCTCATGAATATTAATAAAATATAGTTATTCATTATAATTTAATTTAACTATAAAATTTTTAAACTCTTTCAAACATAAAATAATTGAGAATTTTTGTAATGAAGTATCATCTTTATTTAACTTTTTAATCAAAAACCCATTTTCCTTCCAAACCGATGTTCTCTAAAAAAGTTTTCAAAAAAGTAATATCATTATTTAAATTATTTATTTAATATATTTTATATAATGTATAAATTTTTTAATTTTTTTTGAAAGGAATCATCATGTTATTTTACAGACAATACCTGTTTTTGTTCTGCTTAAAATATGAATGAAATCTTTGTTTTAAAGTGTACTATAAAAACATTATTTTCTGAAATAATTACCACTCAATGTTTGAAATATTTAATTATAATTTTAAATGTTTATCATCCATGAAATTTATTTTTAAAATATTATATGTTTGAAAAAAATGTTTTTAAAAGTTCAAATGATATGTCTATTCAGGAATGTTTTTTGTAATCGTTCAAAGTCTTTTTCATTCAAAGATGAAATCCTTGGATATATCATTAGAATTACTTGGGATATGGTTTGAGGTCACCATTGTTATTATTACTAAGATTTTTTATGTTTATGATTTTTATATTATTATGAAACATGAAATTCTTGCATGGGTTATACCATGATAAAATTCTTATGAATCCCATTTCTCTTCAACAGGTAATACAATGATAAAATTATTTGAAACCCGCTTCTTATCAATTTTTTATACTATGATAAAATATAGAAATTATAATGAAATTTATCTTTTTGACATAGGTTATAATATGATGAAATATTTATGAAACCCATTTTATTTAATGGGTTATGATATGATAGATATTTTGTTATATTTTGAAATATATAAATATAAATTTCTATATGAGATGTGTGGGATGAATATCTCCACCCAGTAAATTAATTAAATATGGATATCACATTAAAAAATATGTTATGCATGAACCTAATTACAGGTTCCCTATGTTATGTGTGAACTTGATTACATGTTCACAAGGTTATGCGTTAACCTAATTATATTATAATGATTGTAAAAAATGAACCCAATTACATGATCATACTATTTTGTTTTAACCTAATTAAAAATTCATTGTGTTATGATTGGGCATATCCTTTATGTCCATATTGTTATTCATGTACCTGGTTCAACATATTTATGTTATTTAGAGGTCAATATTTCTTTTCCATAAATTAGTGGGCCAGCCTATCGCTATTTATACAAGTTCATAATGGTATAACATGATGTCTACACAAAAACATTATTTGTTATTCCTATGTTATGATCTTGTTTGTCATGTTGTTTTATTTTTTTTATTCATTTATTATCAAATTCCAATATTTATTCCATGAATCTATATTTTAATTGTTGAAATTCATGGTATGGTTCTCATATTTTATTTTTGAACTCTACTACACATTGGTTCAGGTTATGATTATATATATCCCTTTTTTACCCTCACTAACCATCTAAATTCACCCACTCTCAGGTTTCCATTCCCCATGTTGGGTAGAAATGATTTATGTAGGCTATGTTTGTGAAGATGACTAAAGGGGAGAATATTTATGGGATATGTTTTAAATCATTTATAAATTTATAATATTGTGAACTTTTTCTTCAAAAGACACTAATCTATTATTGTATATAGTCATGTGTTTTTTGTAATTTATTGAATATAAATCTAAAACAATGTTATATCTGTGTTTGAAAATCCCAATACACTATAGTAGTTATCCATTGGAAAATTAAATTATCCATTAGTAAATAGGAATAGAAATGTTTACTGAGATCCCTGTAGATATTTTAAAGGATATGACTAGGGATTTTTCTCAGGATATGTGTCAGGATGAGTCAATGTAAAGGAAAATGTTCATGAATTTTTTGAAGTGATTGATAAATTGATTTCCAGGAAATTGAAATACTATATGGATACTACAAGTTGATGTTTCTCTAGAATAGAGAAATATAGTGGGAATAACTCATGAAAGTGCAGCGTTTACTAGACCAGATCATAAACTGGTGAATGATAATGGGACTTTCTACTCACCAAACTTGACACTCCCAGGGAATATTCTCTAGAAATTCACAAACATTTTATGAACCATTGTAATGGATATAAAAAATGTTGACTTTAAATGGACAAATCTAAAGATATAGTGTCTTATATTGAATATAATTTTTCATGATTTGGATATCCTATAAGTGATTTTAACGATTATGTGGGATTTGACACTAAATAGTGTTTCAAAAACTATGGTTTCCATTTCTAGTCAATGGATAGAACCCAAAGGAATCATGTTAACCATTAATCTGATGGGAAATTCTATGACTATGAGAAACCAAATTGGATTTTAAGGCATAAAAGGATATTTTCATTATTCATAATAATCTATCATCACATATGATTAACAATATGATCATTTCTGACATTCTTGAAGATTAAAATAAGATAATGATTAAATATAATCAATGTTTTTGTCTTAATTAATATAGTTGAATGATGATTTTTCTTCCTATATGTTAAATAGGAGGGAAGAAGCAACTGGAATAATATCATAAGTGTAGAGAAATAATTTAAATATGTGAAATATATGTTCATATAGTGAATCAATTTCAATGAGTTGAATTTATTATGTGTAAGGAACGTGGGAGTCATCCAACTGAATTCCCAGGGCCAAGAATTAACTTTAAGACCATATTAGGGAAAATTCAATGAAAATCATTGACATGGAAGTATATATTTATTTATGTATTTGGATTCAATAATTATGTTATGGATATATTTCACCAATGGTATTTTGGTTATAATAATCCTAAAACATCTAGGGATTTCATCATTTTTAAGCATATTTGTATTATTGTATGGTTATCTTAATAAATTAGGATACCATCTTGGGTTTATGAGTTTATGGTTTATTATATGTTCAAAGACATTGACACCCCTTTTTGGTTTTATATGATAGGATTTTATATTTATTAAGGCTATTTTAAGTGTCATTTATGTTAAAAACCCTTTGGTATTATATAATTTTTAGTGAAAAAATTATTAAATGAGTAATTCCTTTAATTTTTTTTGGACATATGGTTAATGGTAATGGTAACATATATGGTTTATCATATATTTTATGATATGTTAATAATGGGTTTTAGTGGATCTCCTTATGAAGTTTGTTCGCTCCATTAATATCATAGATGATTTCTCTTGGGATCATATTTCTATAATATACATTAATGAAGTTTGAAGATTGAATTTGGTTCCATAATCAATTTTATTTTAATATGGCCCAATGTTTATGCTGTTGTTTTGGGGATATTTTTAGCTATAAAATGATAGATATTTATGTTTCAGGCCTACATATTGTCCTCCGAAAGATGGTTAGTTTGAGAGAACATTTATAACACTATAGGATATGATAATATTTTTTTTTTATTTTAAAGGTGTTTGTATAAACACCTTCATCATGTTGTTTTTTTTTTCAAAAATTTCATTCACTCAAGCATTCATATGAGTCCTAATGAAGTCCTTTATTAAATCAAGTGTATAACCTGAAGTAACTGAAATCAATTTTTACAAAGAATTATATTATGACCTGATAATGATATAGATATGTAGGAGAAGTTTTGATCAAATTGGTATAATATAAGTACAAAAAATTGATAGAATTGTTGTGTTGAAAATCGTTAGTGAAATCTATAATTTGATGTTAGTGAAAAAGACTTTCTAGTGATTACACTTTTGAATAATGAATGGAAAACTAATCCCTTGGTATATTGTTCCCTTTGAAATACATGATCTTATCAGGATAGAAACTTATCAGTTTTTCGATTGCACCAAACATATCTTAGATTCCTAATATATTCAATATATCTCTCCTAACGATGTATATAACATATATATAACATATATTGAACTCTAAGGTTGTATAGCCAGATTATGACATTCTTTAGGAGGAATCATTCGTAGAGATTCTAGGTAAAATAGATAAGGTTCTAAGATACATGACCACATACATGTTCAATGATCTATGGTGAAACTAATAGAAATAAGAATCTACATGCAAACCTAATGATATAGTGGGGTAGAATTATCCTAATTTTTTGGTACCAAACTCATCAATTTTGAGTGATAAATTCATTTTAAGGTTAAAAAATTTAACACATAGAGATTTTCAGAAATAATTTTTAAAATTTTGTTTAATCATTTTTAAATATCTTATTGGACACACCCTTAATTTTAGATTTCTTGACAAACAACATTGTGTTCAAAAAAATAGATACTATTATAATACTCTTATTGTTATCCTATATTTGTTTGAATGGTTAGAGTGATTAATATTAAGTTTTTTAAAAAAAAATTTAAACTTTTTTAATATGAATTCTTTTGTGACTAATTAATTAGAATTGAAAATATAATCTATATGAAAATAAAGAGAATATTTTTTTGATAACATTTTTTTATACGTAAAAAATGTGTTTTACATCACGAAATAAAAAACATTCTTTGAATGATGTTAATTAAATTTATATATTATACACTCACTCAAATTTATAATATAATTTTCATTTAATTTCTATAAATGATATATGAATAACTTGAATATTTCTATTAAAAACTGCATTTTTATAGGAAAAAATTTCAACTTCTGATAATCATTTTTATAATGTAATTTAGGAAACAATATAAAATTTATATGAAAAAATAATATCCATTTTTAAATCATAATTTCAAAATTTTCGTTGCCTTATTTATTTGATAATTTTTTTAAAAGGGTTATTTTTTTTAATATTGAATAAAAAAATATTTTAATTTCAAACAACATTTTTATATGTATTTTTTATAAAATTACACTAAATTATATTTTTGATTTAATGTAAAAATAGTTCAATTATATATTTATTATTCCATTTTTTACCATTTTAATCATTTTCATATTGAATTTGGATATAAAAACACTGTAAAAGTTTGAAAAAATATTTGTTGAAATCATGATTTCTGATCATGTCTGTGGGATTATTATTAAATTAAAATATTCCACATATGTGAATGGAAATGAAAAAAGTGTATGTCACTATTTGTAATTATATTAATATATATTATCTAATAAGTTCAATTTAATTTTTATTCATAATGAGTAGTAAAAAATGTAATGATTATTTACTATGGATAATGTTAAAATTGGTTTACCATGGGGTTAATCTAAACATATAATAGTTATAATTAAAAAAAAGTAAAACAATTATTTTTGGCCATAAAATTGAACCAATAGTATATAATTATCAATTATACCATCTTTTTTATCCTTATATAATAATAAATAACTACAGCTACTCCTTTTTCTTTTCAAAAATTTGCAATCGTGTCACTCACCTCACTTATAAATGGGATCCCCCTCTCATAACCTTTTAACACCTTAAAACCATTTTGGTTCTTACAAGAGAAAAACTAATAACATAAATCATTCGATCTTAGAATCATATATGACTTATTTAGGTATTAAAGACAACCTATTATGGATTTTGCGGCAAACCTAAGGAGGTTACCTGAAGAAGAGGTAACACTATTCAATGAGTATTTTTATTTTATTTCATTCTCCACATCATTAAATTATTCCTAAAACATGATGATATATTAATTTCAATATATTTAATATAATAATATTTTATAAAAAAAATTACCTATAATAAGAGGCACTACCATCAAATGGACTATGAAATCATCATTCGTGTGTACGGAGGCCCACCTTCTTGCGAATCGATGTCATTAATTTTTCTATTACAATATCTCAATGTTGGGTATGATGGGGGATATAATGTTTATATATGATATTTATAAAATACATATATATATTTATTCATTATATTATATATAAACTTTTAATTTCAAATCAAAATGGGGTATGACAACATCACTCTGGTGTACAACGGACTACCACATTGCAGAGCGATATGATTCTTTTTTCCATAACACATATAATGAAATATAATTAGTACAAACATAATGGATATATATGATATAAATGTAATAATAAAAATATACATAATATATTTATCATTATAAAAATATTATATATCCATAACTTTCTTACCTTTCCACTCACTGAATGATGATAACGTCATTTGTTTATGAGTGTACTTCTATATTAACAAAGTGTTGTTACTCTCTATTTTAATTACCATACATCATTGTTTGTATGTATATGTATATTTAAAAACAACATATAGTATTTATAATATTATTATAATTCATTAATGTTAAAATATTTCTTACCTCATATCCATAATGATTATTGATAATTGGAAGTGTTTCACTTGAATACGTACACCTTACAGTCTCTATAATCCTAACATACTTGATATCAAAAACCAACATTCGTGATTGGTTTTAAAATGATAATTGATTTATTAATATCTTAACAATTTCATGATTAATATTCTTGAAATTATTGAGAAATGATAAAAGTAAGAGGACCAAAAAATCAATATATATATATATATACAAAAAACAAATCATTTATTTCCAGAAATGTGATGTTAAGATGACTGACTAAAAATTAATTTTTTATTATCGAAACCCCATTTTAAGGTATGAGGAGGAACCCATGATTACATAAAAGACATTACACAATAATAATTCCCCACAAGAACATCATCCCAAGGAAAAAACAACCAATTTTAGGTCTTCAAGGAGACCCCCCCCCCCTCCAGCATCAAAATGATAGATCAGCTTCCACCATCTCAACCATGCCCGGATAGCTGTCCTATGAAAAAGTGCATGGGAATAAAACTGATAAATATAGAAATACCCTCTCAAACACCCAATTCTAGATAGTGATGATCTAGTTAAAACTTTTTTCTCTCACATCATCTGGAGTAATCGCTTGTAAGAGACCTAGATGTTTTTTTCCATGAACTACAGACCATAGTGAAATAAATAAACCACAAATTCTAATTTCATTACCAACAAAAAAATGATAGATCTGGATCTACATCAACATCACCTGATCCTCTACCTAATTTAGTCTATCACACACTATGAATTTGAATCACAAGGCTCACGAACAAATGGTATAATAAAAGTATTATAATGGGACATAAAAAATAATATATGGTCTGATATATATATGGTTCTATAATATATATTTAATAAAATTATATTTTTTAATGTGAGTTTTTAATGTGTACTAAGGAATTAAATAATTAAGGTATGGAATTTCTATTCTTTTTTATATTTATGGGATACATATGAAAAATCACCACTAGTTTATTTTGTAAGGTTTATATAATTAGAATATGAAATTTTTTTATCATTAATTTTCTTATTTTCATGATATTTAATTTTTCATTTTATTTTACTCTTTGGTAGGGATTATGATTAAAAATATTACTAAAGTTATAAGGGGTTTGTGTTTCACTTTTTCTTTCTATAAGACACATTGAATATTCACTACCGATTTATTTTATGAGATGTATATACTACCCTAGAATTTTTGTTTTGATTATTATTGAAATTATTATGGTGATTAGATATCAATTTTTGGATCTCTATTTCATGGGTATTGGTTATCAAATGATACCGAAGTGATAATGGGTTTATGTTAAAATCTCAAAATTTTCAGGATTTTTTGTGGTTAAGTCTGCAATGATTAAACATTATGATGTAACTATAAAAAATATAATGAATTTTAGTATCCTATATTTATTCATAATATTTTCTTGAAATAGTACCATTTTTAATGATTTTGGTACTTAAAACCTTTGGTAAGATGTTTTGGTGAATAATATTCTTTATTTCCCTCTTCGGTCGAAAACCTATTTGTCATCCAAAATAATATTTTCGAAATTAAATGTTATCTAATATATACTAACATTGTTCAAATGATTTATTAAATAAATTTTAACCAATGTTTTATGTTTTTTATAATATTCTTAAAGGAATATTCATATAATTTTGTAAATAATAAAAATATGAATTTTACTAAAAATTTGAAGGGAATCTATGTTTTAAATTGTAATGCATAAAAGATATTTTCTTCCATTATGGCCAATAAATGTTTCAAATATTACTATTTAATGTTTCAACATATATTTTAAATGAAATTGATTTTTAAAATGTTTTGTATTCTAAAAATACCTTTTAAAAGTAGGAAAGTTGTTTATGTCAAAAAATGATTTCAATAATCTTTCAAAAATAATTTTCATTCTAAGATGACATCCATTGATGTTACATTTTATTTAATGGGATGTTATATAAGAATAAAATCTTATTCATTCTCATAATATTAAATTTTAATGATTTCAAAATGATTCTGAAACCGATTTCACTTCATTGTGTTATTCAATGATAAATTTTTTATGAAACATGTTTCTATTCAATTGTTATAAAATGATATAATTATTGTTAAAAATATTTATTTTCCATGGTTTATTCTATAATGTAAGGTTGGAATGATTATTAAACCTGTCTCTTTTCATAGGTTATAATATAATTATTTTATCAAACAAGTTTCTTTTAATTAGTTATGATATTATGAATCTTTTAAGATCTTTTGGAACACATACATATGATTTTAATAATGGGATGTGTGGGACCTATATCTCTATATATTGAATTGGGTATATATTGATAATTGTTGAGTAAATGTTTTAAGAGTGAACCTCATTAAATCTTCACAGTTATATGTGTTAACCTAATTATGGTTTTATAATGTTATATGGCAACCTCGTTATATGTTCACAATGTTATTTGTGAATGTGATTACATATTAACAATGCTATGTTTATTCCAGATTACATGGTCAATGTTTTTTTCAATGACCATTCATTCATCTCCATAATGTTATGCATGGACCTGGTTACATGTCCAAAAGATAATTTGAGGGAATGATTTCAATTCATCAACATAATGAGGGAACCTATCTCTATTTATAGATTCTCAAAATGTTATATGGTTTTGTGTATGCCAAATTTTTATTTCATAAGAAAATGGCAGGATATCATATATCATTTTCCATTATTCTATTATGATTAAGGTATTAGGAACTATTGATCTTTATTTTGTGACTCGTAATTTTTATCTATGATATGAAGGATATGGTTTTCAAATTTTATATTATTGTTTTCATAAACTTATGACCATATTATAATCATGTATTTACATAGCTTACCCTTACTGATCATCTTAGATCACCCATTCCTTTGTTTCCTTTCCCCATGTTATGATGAATGGTTTTATGTATAGTCTGTTTGTGTAGTGTACTATTGGGAATGATCATTATGGTAGATTTTGATGATCATTCATGAAATTATATGATTTTTTACCCATACTCTGAATGAACTAAACTATTATGGTCCTCATCATGGGTTTTTATAATATATTGAATATTCTTCTAAAAATATTTACCATCTATGTATATAATGAATAGGTCTCTATACAAGCCACCCATACTAATAGATAAAACCATTTTTTTCAATGTCAATCCCATGAAACAAGTCTTGAAGAAAAATTACAACCTTTTTTCATCATTTTCTAGAAATAAAATTCCCCCTATCTAACAATCGTAAGAACTGAATCTCCTCCCAGAGACATTTGTAGATTTATGTAAACCTCTTCCAAAGAGTCTTATTGAAAAAAAGGAAAAAAGAAACTTCCATGAAGGGATAACAAGTTGAGTAACAAGATCATGTAACATAACCTGTTTCTCAATATTTTATTTTATTGGTTGTGTGACCTTATATATGTTATGGTTTATAAGTTATAATCATATAAAGGTAGAATGTAGAGTATAGTTAGAATATTCGGTTCATGATGCCAGTTAATGGTGGATCAATTTATAGTTCTCCCTTTTATAAAGGAGTGATGTAATGATTGTGTTCCTCTACATGTCCAATGGTTCTTCATGACTGTGTGAACTCTAGATGGTATTTCTTAATGAGTTTGAGAGTTCCACACCCATTTCCAAAGCCCATTTTTTTCAAAAACTAACTCAAGTCTTAGTGAAACCACTAAACCACTATCCAATATGTACCCCTCACATGCCTTCATTAGAAATAGGGATACTCATGGGGTTGCGACCTCATGATCTAAATTTGAGAAGCTCATGGGCTTCATAAGACCCTATCTTATGAAACCTCTATACATGATGAAATATCATCTATTTAATTCTTCAGATCCTCCACCCAAAGTATATATGCCTTTCATGATTTCATAATCCCTTGGAAAATGAAGAAATGCCTCTGAGGAACTTGAGGTTTCATATTGCCTTTAGACTTCCCTATTCACTCCCCCATGGAATCCAGACACCCATCACGAGACATTATGCTTCATGAAGCCATATCATTTTAGGGACCCTGAGCTCCATGATACCCCATCCTTCATGAGTGCCACATCTCTACAAAGCCCCATCCTTCATGAGTCCCCGAGCTATGTGAAGCCACATTCTTCATGTGACATTAAGTTTCACAAATCCCAAAAAACATGTGATACCCTTAACTCAATGAATCCAAATCATTCATGAGACCCTAATAAATGTGAATCTCTATATATTATGAGACCTTATTATGTGTTAATCCACATCCATAATGAGATGTTAAACTCTGTGAAACCCCATCCCTCTCTAGACTCAGTGCTATGTGAAACCCCATCCTTCATGAGACCATGAACTCGGTGATGCCTCATCCTTCATGAAGCCCTATCCATCACAATGATCCTACCTCTATGCATATTGTTCTGTACTAAGAGCCTTCCACCCTCACACCTACTCAAAATCAGTTTCAGGTTCTGGTCTAGATCCTAGGGTCTGGTGCCATTAATACCATCACAATCCATTATAAAAATGCAGAGTTTTATCATGAGCTTTTTTTTCCTAATATATGTCATTTTTGGTTCCCCCCTTAAATGGACCTGAATTCTACACATCATATGACCATGATTTGAGATAATACATTACACCCCCCGAAATACCTTCAGTCCACCAACTAATCTTGGTCCCTTTCCCATGTCATGACTTGGGATTCTCATCTTGGATTACCTAAGTAGCTTGATCTGAACCGTTCCTCATGTATCTCATAAAACCTCATCACCAGGGTCCCTTTTCATCTTGAACTATAAAGGGAATTTCTTGTATAAGTCCCAAAATGGTAATTTCTACGATTTTTCATTATAGTAATCTTCACTACATGAAATTAATCATTAGCTTACCCAATCATGAATGAATTGAATTCCTTTTACATCAAGAAAAGATTCAACAATCCATATTCATTACATGTTACCCTTAATCCTCATTAAATGAATGTAAATTGTAGTATGGACTGTCAAGAAAGAATAGGATGTCTCTTATAACAACATGATATGCCTTATGAGTAAAGAATAAGATGCCTCATGAAATAATCCCGAGACGACCACCTAACGAAAACCAAGGGGTGCCTAATTAGGTGAATGTCAAAATAAAATTCCTTGACCCTCCACCATGTTTAGAATCCATCATGACCTAACATGAGGAATAAATAATCAGAATATTAGTGAATAAGCCATGCACACCACATCCTTCTACATGATGCTAATCAATAATTGTTACCACAATAAATTCACATGAGATTCCCACATGACCAGACATGAGTAAGATATTACAGGAATCTAAATACATAATCTCGACATACCAATTCCTTCTACATGGTCTTAAATAGTAAAATTACCCAATAAATGCATATGGGATTACCTCATTAACTAACAAGATGAATAAATGATAGTATACTTTAACATGAAACCCCCAACCACATTATAACTACTTCTAGAAGCATTTGGTATTCCTCTTAATTGTAAACACTAATAAACAAACTCAAAATGGGGATCCAAATAATTGTAAACCCCCTCAACCCTACTCGCACCATGGGTTGGTTTCACACATAATCCACCAGCCACATTTTCCCATGGGCCTCCTCCTTTGGTATAAGCCCCATCCAATTCCATACTATGTGGGATTTATTTCCCAATGAACTATGTTATGTAGGAATCCCCTCTGAGGTACAAAACCTACATCCACATCCACCATAATGTTGTATGGGCCAAATCCCGAGTAAGATCATGTCCCTCAACTATAACATCACATTACTTCCAGGCCCCTCATGTAGAGAATTACCTATGCCCAAAACCAACTCTAACGAAGATAAATCTTCTTGTTAAAGGAAGATTGCATAAATAATCCACACACCATTTCTCATCAGCACTCTTTTCATGATATGAAAATCCACACCGCATGATGATAAACTATATGGATCAGTCTTTTCACATGAATAAAAATAGTGTCATCAAACTATGTGGGTTTATATCCTTGTCTTATATGATAGCTTTGTATGGTACCTCCATGAGGTCATTCCTAACCAATGTTAAACTTATCTTCTCCCTCATAGTGAAGAACCTCCCTAATTCGCCTCCTGGAGGGTTTTGATCAACTCCTTAGGTCATATTAATGGGAAAACCCAACCAATGGTTGTCTTAGGTTCTTTTTACTAGTTAGGCACCTCCCTGGTCTTCCACATGGGGTGTTATGATCAAATCTATAGGTCCTCTTCAAGGGGATTCCTTACCGATTTCAATCTTAGGTGCTCCCCCCTAGGGATGCACCTCCCTGATCCACCTTAAAGGGTATATTGATCAACTCCTTGGGGATTATTGATGGGGAATATCAAACAATGGTAAAAATTAATTCTCCCTTCTAGGAATTAACCTCTATGATCCACCTATAATGGGATTAAGATAAAATCCTCAAGTTTTATTCAAGATGAATTCAGAACAATGGTAAACATAGGTTCCCCCACCTAGTATTTCACCACACTAATCTTCCACAAGGGGTATTCTGATCAACTCCCCGGGTCCTCTTTAAGGGGAACAATGACCAATGGTAAACATAGTTTCTCCCTCCTAGGGATTCACCTCCATGATCCACCTCAAAGTGGTTTTTTGATCAACTCCTTAGGTCTACTTTAAGAAGAATCTTGAACAATGGTAAACATAGGCGATCCTTTAAGGGATGCAGCTCCCTAATCAACCTCAAGGGGAATTTTGATCAACTCCTTGGGTATTCTTAAAGGGGAATCCAACCCAATGGTAAACATGAGTGCTACCTCAGATAGATTGTACTTCATAATCCACCTTAAGGGGAATTCTAGTCAACTCCATGGGTCTTCTTCAAGTGGATTCATGACCAATGATAAACTAAGATGATCCATACTAGGGATGAATCCCCCAGGACCATCTTAAGGGTATTTCTGATCTATCAATCCCAAATTTTCCTCAATGGGAGTTCTAGTTTACATCTCATAGATCCTTCTAAAGGGATGTAGTGATCCATCGATTATATATTTTCTTCAATTGGTGTTATGGTTAAAATCTCTCAGATATGTCTCAACGACATCTTAATAAATATCCTAGGTTTACCCCCACTGATCGTTTCCATCCATGAGGTGTGACATCACCCCTCCTAGTGGAACACATCCTTGATCTATCTCCATGGGGTGTTCTGATCAAGCTCTTCATGTCTCCACAATATCTTAAACTCATGACTCATCTCATGATGGTACAACATTCAGAGTATGGTATTCCAATGTTTGAAAACATGGAAGATCTATTTTCATGATTTCACATACCTCTTGAAATTTTTTGATGTCTACTATCCTTTCCTTGAAATATATATGCCTTAGGCATTAGATACCTTGTTATCAACATGGCATTCCATGGGTTCTTCACTTAAGACGACTCCCTAATATTCCCTCCTATGAGGAATAATATTGGTGACCATAA
Source organism: Viscum album (assembly GCA_963277665.1). Classification (NCBI taxonomy): domain Eukaryota; kingdom Viridiplantae; phylum Streptophyta; class Magnoliopsida; order Santalales; family Viscaceae; genus Viscum; species Viscum album. The sequence goes on from OY728156.1 coordinate 1,869,087,273, forward strand.
CACCCAACACATATATATTCTTAAAAATTCCCATCATTACCTTCTTATCTGATAAAAATTTTCTACAATATTAGATAAAAGAAGCGTAATTAACTATTTTCTACAATGATATGGCATTGGGATACAGTTTCACAATCACGACTCAAATCTATGATAGGGACCCAAACTAGAAAACAAGCTCCATAGATGAATCCATGGAAGTATGAACTGATATCTCTTTATCCCATTTTGATCAAGGAACCAAAATTATCTTCTGTGGTGGTAGAGTCCTACCACCCTTGAAAATCAGGTATTCGGTACAAGAAACATCCATCATTAGAAAAATTTATTCCCAAAATGTTAAAGTCTCATAAATAATTCCACATCAACTTCATCCATAGTGGTTGAATGGAGCATGATAATTAGAATCGACCATGTATAAACCCTCTACATTATCTCAAATATCTGAGCCTTCAGGTAATCATTGGGTAATAGCTCCGGTACCAGGCGAACTAACTTAACAAAACTGGAAAATTAATCTATAACATTATGATCTCCTTTGTCTAATAAAAAACTCTTAGTTCTTTCCCCCATAAAATATATCGGGATAATTATATTGGTGGATGATTTTTTAAAGATCCAATTATTTCATTATAATAATTTAAATTATTTTTAAACATATTTCAAGATTCGTGCCTTCATATAACATGTGACTCTGGGGACTGGTGTGCTCAAGAAAATTTTATAATAATATAAATAGTAATTTATAATCTTTGTGTATAGTTTCATAATGAAAATAGGATAAATCTTAAGAAAAAAAAATTCAATCATAAAATTTACATCATGGTTGAGTCTAGAACGCAATTTTTACCCCATGTGCAAACTAAAATACATCGGCATGGGGGGTTCAGATAGTTATCCCATGGGTAGTTTGTTCAGTTAAATAATTAAAGTTTAAATTTAATTAATTTAATTAAATAAAAAAAAATTAATATCATTTTATTATATCACCAGGTTGATTTTCCTTGGGTTTGCCTCATAAAAATATGACCATCCGGAGTATCTCCTCCCCTCCCATTAGTGGAATCACCTCAACCGATGTAAAAACTATGGATCAGATCATATAAAAGGGAATTGAAAGCAATGTATTCCATAGGTATCTGGATAGAACGTTCATCAAGGAATAGATATCCCATGTCTAGGTTGGAATAACCAATTTTGTGTTTACACCCATGATTATTAAATTTTTTGACCAAGATCACATTCTAAAAATTGATATGTGCTACTTTTTTCTTCTAAAAGTTCTCGTGCATTGGAATTACATTTTCTATAAATTTTTACTAAAATAAGTATACATTTTAATGATATTTTACCATGAATTTCTAGCCAGTGATCTATTAATCATTTCTTGTGATTCTTTTCTGTATTGATACTTTTCGTTCTACGCCAATTGGACCTCATGGCCCTGGTTTGACATTGTCGGGTAGAACTGAGATTGAAGAGTCCCCAAGAATCACAAAAAATCTATTTGTAAGGAATGGATCAAAAAAAATAAGTATATTTATGGATTTGTTTTCATTATTGAAGATAATTTAAATGACCAGAAGCTGAATCATTAATAGTAGAAGAACCCAAGGTGTATAGGTTGATTGGTGAAAATACCATGGATCAATGATACATGATTTTCATCCACCGGATGGATAGAAATGATGAATAATGGAATGATCCACTATTTCAGAGAGTAGAAAAGGACGAAATTAATGAAAAATGACTAGATGTGGCACATAGAGGGTGGAATTTTAATTTTAGAAAAATCATGACTACACAAATTATTGTTCATATAACAACCAGTGTGTTGGGCCATAGAGGTAGCGCCTAGGGTTTCAGTAATTTATAAGTATCACCAACCATGTGGGACCCTGAAATGGAATGTCAACATGTAAAGAAGGACCCAATTTGTACTCTAGAAGTACACAAGAACATGCACTTCCTTGAACATTGTGCGCCAATGTTCACATACTGTGGATGGATACGTGGACACAACCAAGCAAATGAATGGGACCCCGAGTGGTTGGGCCTCACCATATAGATCCTCTATACACCATGTATCCCTACATGGATAGTGAGTTGTGTGCATCTGCGGACATGGCTAGGTGATGAGGTTGCACCACATGTCTTGTAGGTCCACTCACACACCATTTCTGAATTGGTTCCTTTTCATGGAACTTCAATATTTAGAATCTCCCATGTTTGAACACATATTTTTTCCCCATGAGTAGCCTATCATTTGTGAATATCTTCAAAGACTTGGATGGTTCTTTACATTGTGCATTTTTTGGTTTGGAGTAAAACCGTTCAGGTGTGACACTTATTAAGGTAATTCATGATAATGACATTCATCATGCAGGGGATCACTATAGTAATTATAGTGGTACACCATAATGAACTAGGTTGTAATTCCTATATCCACCTACTGAGTGGTACCGTTTATCATATAGGGTTCATGTCATTGTGTAACTTGAGGTTACTCCCCCATCGGGTATGGCATGGGTCCTTGATGGTCAAAGTGGGACTCTCTATTTCCGAGGGTGTAGATCCTCGACCAATATAGTTGAACTGCAATCATCTAGGGAATCATTCTAATACATATAGATTGGAACCCCTATAAAATAGGGAATAGGTCCTCGATAACTAGAGTGGAATCCCATAGTCACACTAGGGAGTAGGTCTGTGTGACTTTAGATTGTGACTCCCATATCCCATTAGAGTGTGGGTCATGTATTCTTTCTTATTGAGTGGACACCCCCACCCCTCAATAAGTAGAAATAGGGTCTTCTACTCGGATATTTTCTCCCTCAACGTTGATACACAATGGAATGGTGTTATCCCTCACACGGTTACATCTGGGAATCCACATGGCATGGTGGTCATTGATAGTGGACTTTTATAACTCTAGGGGACTCTTTTCCTAGGTTGATCTATGAGAAGTAGATCCCCTTTCTCTATCATGTTGACTTATTTTATTAATCGTTTATATATATATGTATCCATACCATTGGATTTGATTACTCTCCCATAATGGGTTGTAAAAATATGAAGGGTATGCCTTATGTGTTTCATGTTTATCTTCTCATGGTTAGATGAGGTAACTCTATTTCTATGGGAGGGAGAGACATGATATTTAGTCCATATACACATCATTTTGAGTCCCTAGTTCATGAATGAGGTTACTCTTTCTCTTATCTTGGGATGGGTCTCATCTTGTTTATTATTGGCCGTCTTTCAATTACTATTGTATCTCTTAGTGCTTCCTCATCACCTTTTATAGAGTACTATTGTGTTTGTATATAATCACCAATATAATTTATTTTTTTGCATGTGGCATACCTAATGTAGATTGAAGACAGGTTTGTGGTAACTTCATAGGATCCTGGGGATATTATGTACTTTGGAACACATACAGTTGTTGTGTCATGGAGATAAAGAGTTGGCATCTCTCAGAGTTTTACTTGTTATTTTCATCATGATGGTATATATTTTGGGTTGGGAATTTATTTTTCCCCATCACATTTCAGTTTAAACAGTCACACTCTTGTACACCCTAGAAGTTTTTCATGCTTGGTCTACTTTATATTTTATTAAACTTTTTATTATTATTACTCTAAACTTTTACATTGAGTAGGTTGGTTGTTTTAATATATGTACATTATCAAAATGCCTCCCATTTAAAATATTCATTTCATCAATTTTCACCAACCCCTGGCATATGGACATAGTCTTGGTGTAGTTGTGGTTCCATCCCCAATTATGGTCAGGTCCTAGAATATTGGTATCAGAGTAGTACATACGTTGGTATTATTTTTGGATTAGTCACATTATGATGATTTGGTTAGGATAAGAAAAACAATTCCATGTATTTTGAGTCCATCTCTCAAACTTGGGAATCTAGTGATGCTATGGGGAGTCGATATATCTATTCACCAGAAACAGGACCACCAACAAGTAAACTCGTAAAAACATGACATTGGTTCTATGTATCACTGGTACATATATCATATATTATAGATTCATTGACTATCCTTATTCAGTCTACTCACCATTTTATATATATATTCTGATCTAATAATGGTACATATAAATTAAATTCAATGATGGATTTGTGATGATAACTAGCTGAGATTATTGTTCCAGATTTTGATGAAGATCTAATGAGCAATAAAAACTCAGTTCATAGTCCATCTCGTGAGCTTAATCTTCCGAGTGGGTAGGTAGAAGCACACCCACCATTTTGTAGTAGATGGTCTTTGAATTTTAGGTTGAGGATGTCTGTAGGCTTAACATGCTCTATGAGTTCCAGTACGAGAGGTCACTAATGTTCTACAGAAATCTAGATCCTCAAGCTACAACGGATTGTCTAGGGTTAGTTGGCCATGTTTTCAGACTCATCCAGAAATCAATGGATCAGGTGGTTGCACTGGAAAATATCTATTCCCATAGATCATATGGGAGTTGTTGGGGTCTCGTTACTAAGATTCATGATCTTCCAGCCCTCTCATGTCATGACTTCTAATGGTTATATTTTTAAAAGTAATATATCTCATATTTTTGCATTGATTTAATTAAAGATCTTTTAGAGATGAAGTAGGGAGGTATGTAAGTGGTTGAGTATGCAATGAGTTTCATAGACCTTACACGGCACTCCCTTGAAATGATCTTGGAAGGATACATCTGAGCATATTGGTTTAAGTAGGGAATATGTTCAAATATTTATTCAAACATAGTTCCGTTATGAACCCCCTCCTATGATGATGTGTTGGAGAGGGAACTGGTGACAATGAGGTTCCTATCAATGGGACACTAGGTTGATAGAATTGGTAGTGGGTTACATAGTCCTGAGTCATCTGCATCAGCTAAAAGTCACCATCTGCTATGATCTCAGCATAGGAAACCTTCCCCTGATCATCCTCAAAACCATGACCATGTGTGGAAAGGATATCATAGGGGACCATAGAGTCTTCAATAGGAGTGGTGATATTCTTGTGATGGTTATGGTTTCTTGATGCATGATTTCTCAACCCAATGTTCCATGTAGTGTAGGCATATAGCTAATGGAAAACAATGAAAGATTCATCGTCGTCATCAGGGTTCCCCCATACGAGGGAAGAGTGGATCCAAAAATTTATATTTGGTAAGGGATTAAGATTATGTATGGATGTTTTTTGAGATTATGAGATCCATCCCCCACCACCACCATGTGGTCCACATCATTCTTAGGGAGATGGCAGTCAGTGAAAGAGATAACCAGAGGATATAGAGGCTTGTGACCCTAAAACACATGATATGATTGGAGTTCTGATCTATGTTTATTATATTATTGATATAGAATTTGTATACACTAGTCAAATTAAATCCTTGTTCTCTATCCTCTTTGTACAAGAGTTAGAGATACTAGTTGAGCTGTTATCCCATCTGCTTCTTCTTGAGGATCCTGCAAGGAATAATTTTGTATATTATATTTTTATATTGTGTGCTATATCCCTTGTAAGAGAAAGGATGATGTGGAATGTTCTATTTTTCAACACATAATCCTATGAATTCATCTTTGTTGTGGATTTGATGTCCACTATCTTATTCTAGATTAACATCCAATGCAGTAGAGTTAGATTCTGTTATATTGATTTATGGAGATTCACCTTTTGGAGTGAAAAATAACTCTTGGTATGGAACTCTAGTACTGTGAGTTAGAGGCTGTATCCCATGACCCATCTGTTGGTGAGTATATCTATTGGAGAATCAGGCTCTTCAGGCATCTGTATTCCATATATTTTGAATTATTTCATGTACGTTTTACCCACGGATGTTTTGTTACTACCATTGAGGTATGATATGGAGTTTTTTATTGACAAGGATCCTAGGAATACATTGATATCTTCTATGCCATATCTAATGGACTCTACCAAGCTCCATGAGTTTTTATTGTAGTGGGATAACCTTCAAGAGAAGAGATTTATCTGGCCTAGTGGGTACCCTTGGGTAGCTCTAGTGTTGTACATGAAAGATGTGGAAGGGAGCTTTCATCCTGTTGTGGATTAGTTTCACATCAACCAGACCATGATAAAAAAATGTGCCCCTTTCTATGACTTTAATTTTTTTTTTGACCATTTGTGATGTGCAAGATTGTTCTCGAAGATTGATCTCAGGTCCCGATACCACCAGGTGAGGGTCCATGAGGCTGATATTATAATGTTCGGATTTTTCTGTTGATAAAGACTCTAATTGTTCCTGGTGATTACCTTGGGTGTGAGTAATTCCCCCACCGTGTTTATGTCTTTGATGAACAAGATCTTCTATCCATACACTGATGAGTTTTTGGTTGTATTCATTAATGAGATACCCATCTAATTTGAATTATATGAGTAAGATGTATACCACATGAGGATGCTTCAAAATTTTCATCAAGAGAACTAGCTTTATGGTAAGATATAAATTTTCTATTTATAGACTCATGGGGTTCACATTTTGAGAAATGTCATTTCTAATCATGGTTTCGCTAAGGAACCATCAAGGATCAATATAGTTTATTCTTGGGGACCACCAAAGAGTGTGTAAAAGTTTTAGATATTTCACAGATTAGAGGGGTAAAATTTGATGTTTGTAAAGACTTAGGCTAGATTGAAGCCCCCTTGGGTGCACTTTTGTGGAAATGAAATCAATTAAATTTACTAAGAAGTTCTATAGGGCCTTTGAGGAGTTGATGATGAGGCTAAGTAGTGACCTTGTGATGAGGCTACCGGAGGAGGGAGTGGAGTATGCAATGTTTTCTGATGCCTTGATAACTAGGATAAGTTTCGTGTTGAAGAACCAGAATGTATTTAACACATATGGTTTTAGGACCTTGATAACCCATGAGTTGAACTATACAACCCCTATCATATAGTAGGAAGTGTTCGTCTCCACCCAAAATATTTGGAGGCACTATCTTCAAGGAGATCTCTTTGTGGTTTACTTAGATCCTCAGCATCTCAGGTATTTCTTCATAGTGAGACATGTGATACTAAAATATTGTTGCTTGTTAGATTTACTACAGGTCTATGATATTTATATAGTCTATACACCATGGATGGTAAACGTAGTAGTAGACGACCATATATGGAAATCACAATCTATCTTGGGGTTGGAAGTTTATGAGTGGTGGGATTCTTTGTATATGACCTCCGTGAATGAGTAGGGTACAACTAATATTAAATTAATAGCGTTGACTTCTATAATTATTGAGTGTGTGAGAGATTCCCAACTGGGAGACATTGACTCTGAGATCTTGTGTGAACATATATCCACCGGGGATTCACAATATGGTTATTCTGATAGAGGGAGTCACATCGTCTATTTCATAGGATGGACTGTGATTGCATTCATGATGTGAGAAGACATGATGTGATTGCTCCACACATCTTCATTTGATATATATACTAGAGTGGGTAATAAGTACATAGTCTATTGGTGTAAATTTTGGTGGTATGGAATGAGAGAAATTGTATCTAAGTTTCTCTCTTAGTGCCTCACCATTCTGAACGTGATGTCTGCGCACTAGGTTCCATCAGGTTTGTTCCATTCCATTGATATCTCATAGTTGAAGTGGGATGGAATATCTATTGACTTTTTGATAGTGCTTCCACATATAGAGAACAACCATGATTCCATCTGGTTTATAGTTGACCAACTCACAATGTAACCACACTGACTTTTAATTAGGTAGAATAGTTTTGTGTAGAGTTTGAGGATGTTTTATGTACAGGATATTTTTCACCTCAATGGGATGCCCTCAAGTACTGTTTCATTCTATGAAACATGGTTTACATCACTATAGTGTAGATTCTTGTAGGATCCATTCAGGACCTAAATGATGGTGATTATAAACTTATACCCCCATATAGATGGGATGATTAAGTGTAATATCCAGGTGTTAGAGGATATTATAAGGGGTAGTGTGCTGGACATCAGTTAGAGTTGGGAGGAATATTTTCCCTTTGTATAGTTTTCATAAAAAAAAATAATCCACTCTATAATGGACATAGAACCATTTGAGTCCCAGTATAGGTGACTCTTTAGTTCACCCTTCTACAGGACTGTGATTTGGGTGACATCACTTATGGATAAAAAATAGGATATAGGTATGACAAAGATGGTACATGTCATCTGTGAGAAAATGAGGATGGAAAAAAGCATGATGAAATATTATTTATATTGAAATCGTAGACACTGGGATTTTTATCATAGAGGATATGTTTTTTATAGTCTTTCCATGATGAGGATTGTGTAGGATTAGTTGGGGAACCATTCTATCCCTGAGATTCCTTAGGTTGTTCATGATTTTGCAGTGGGATATTAAGGATTCTTGATACCTTTCCCAGGCCCCACTGATGGAAGGGTGCATGAATTCTTCAAAGTGTCATAGCTGAGGAGATACATACATGAACTTGTGAACATCATTGACAAGGGAGAGAAAGTCATAAAGGAAAGAATCACCATTGTGGATAACCTAGTGGAAGTCAAGGATCGGCTAGAGAAAACCCTATGTGGATGGGTCATCAACTTGGATCATGTATTTTGGAATCATGAGAATTTGTACAAGAGCTCTTGGGAGTAGTCAAGCCAGATGCGAGGTTAGAATCTAAAGTGGATTCATTAGTTTTTATTTTATGGGATGAAAATATTGATAGAGGGAATGATTTAGAGACCTAGTTTTTCTTTGTATGACTCTGATCTATTTCTATATATATTTATAGAATCATTCATTGAGATGGTTTGAAATTATAAGTCCCAATGTTCCTGTAAATAATTTTATAAAAATACTAATTTTTTTGTTCGGTACATGTAGTTTATTAAAGAAAATGTGATAAATCATAAAAATAATTTCAAATAAGAATTATGATATCATAGTTGCATCGTGAATGAAGTGTTAACCCTATATGTGACCTTTAATAAGTCAGCATGAGGTGTTCTGATATCTCTCCCATGGGAGGTACATTTAGTTAATTAATTAAATGTTATATTTAATTAATATAACTGAATTGAATAATTCATAATTAATTTAAATATGTCATCATGAAATTTTTTCAAGGTTATCCTCATTACCCCCCATCCATGAATATTTTATACTCATCTCCTTTCATAGGTGAAATCCCCTCAGATGATGATAAAACATTGTATGACAGCATAATAGAGCATAATGAATGTAATTACTTCCATAGATCATTGGAGAGAATTTTATTTGATGAAGAACGATCATATATCATAGTAGTACTTGTCAATGGGTAGTTGAAATCTTTTTGATTAAATTAACTAACGAAGATCATCTTCTTACCTTTGATCTGGGACAATTATGGCATTTGCAAGCACCTACGTACTAGAATTTAATTGATTAATCCTATTTACTAGCCCATATAACCATGTAATTTATCATTTCAAATAATGTCTAGATAAAAATTAATTATGAATTTTTGGTGCATTGATCCTTTTATTCTTTTTTTTCTTCATGGATTGGATCCCACTGTCATGATTTGACATTTCCAGTATTATCGAGCCCAATCATTCCCCCGGAATCAAGAAAAATCCACATGCAAGTGATAGATAGGAAAACATGGTATTATTCTAGATTATTTCCATGTTGGTGGAGATCTTCTAAACGATTAGCTACTAAATAATGGATAGTGGAAGAACCTTAGGCATGATGGTTTAGTGGAGAAACCCCCCTGGGTCGATGAAACTTGATTTCCAGTCACCATATGGCTAGAAATGAAGAACATCAACCAGATCCACTATTTTTTTGGAGTAGATGATGTTGAAATTTAAGGAGTAAGACCATACCTGGAATGTAGAGAGAAAATATGATATTATGGAAACATAACCACTACATGTCATATAGTTATAGGAACACGTGGCATTTCGGGCTATGGATGTGGAAGTTATGGTTTCAGTGACGTATAATTATCACATGCCATGTGGGCCCCACACATGTTGTGTGAACCCCCCAAAACATGTGGCTATGTGTTGGAGGACTCGATGTGTACTCTATGAGTACACAATAATGGGTATGATTGGGTAAGGTCTGTACCAAAGTCCATGAACATGGGATGGATACAAAGACATGGCCAAGCACACGGGTGGGACCCTTAGTGTTTTGGTCATGTCATTTAGATCCTCCACTCATTGTGTATCCTTACATGGTTGGGAATATGTGAAGCTCCATGTACATGACCAAATGACGGAGTGGGTCCACAAATTTTGTAGGTCCCCTCACACGTTTGAAATCCCTTGGTTCCATTTCATAATACCTAAATCATATATATCTTATTCATTTAAACATTAATTTTGGTCCACTATTTTCATATCTTGAGTGTTTATCCATTTAGAATGTGATAGATACCTCTACTATGGATTTAGGGATAGGGTGTAGGATGTCCCGAGCATGAATATTGTTGTGGAAATGCCCCAACGATTGCACTGATCAGAAAGAGTATCACCAGAATCATTATAGTGGTACGCCCAACACCAATGAACTAGGGTGTGGGTCCTCTATCCATATACCTAGTGGTAACCCTATAAAATTGAATTAATGACCTCATGACACATGATTGGTACCCTCTATTAGGTTGGTTGTGTTCTTCAATGATCAAAGTGGAACCCCCCAATCGTACCAGGGCACAGCTCCTCAACCAATATAGTTCAAGCCCACCTATCATCATGGGTGTGGTTCCCCTGCCGACCATGTGAAACCACCTATCAGATAGGGCATATGTCCTTGATGACAAAATATGAGCCCCCTATCACACCAGGGTGTGGGTCATCATAATATTATAGTGGAACCTCCCTGACACATCATAACATGACTTGCAACACCCAAAGATTTTGTGAAATAATTTTTTTGGTTCAATTTAATCTTCTTTATTTTTTGAATTTCAAGAAACACCAGATATAACTTATGTTATTTCAAGTCACTAAGTCAATATTCTTTTCACATGGAACTGACTTGGATTTAACTACTTTCATCATCAACTTGTATTTAATTACACACAACACTGATTTGACATACGTTACATGAAACACTAAGTTTCTACAAACCAACAATTTATTGTTATAACTATTTAATTGATATAGTTATAACATAGATGATAAACATAACAATATTAATAGTAATAACTTCTTTTAAAATATTTTCTATAATATTTATTTTCAATATAACATATTGATAATAAAAACAATACTTTTTGGTAAAATATTTGTTTATATAAAAATACTACTTTAACAAATAAAATCCTTTTGGTGTTATTCCAAGAAAAACAATTAAATTAATATTATAAATTTATATAAATGTATTATTATTGAATTAACATTAGTTCAAAATTTATAAACTAAAAATTATCTTAGGATTTATTTTTGGAATTTTTCTCTAAAATATAATGTTTTGGATGAATACTGAAAAATGATGAATTTTAATTAAAAATTTCTTTTTCATCTACCTTTTTTATATTTTTGAATACTATTTTGAATTGGTTTAAAATTTTAAGTAGATAATATTTTAATAGATTAATCTAATGGGGGTTATTTGAGTCAATTTCACATATAAATTTTTTATAGAAACATATCAAACTTGTAAAAATATTTACTTTAAAAACCAAATTGTCCCTGCATCTCTGGGTTTAAAATTAAATTAATTTATGACACTTCTATGATTTGAATTTCGAAAAATGGATTAAATATTTTTAATTAGAATAATTTATAATTTTTAATATGTCCAACATAGTTTTTGATCCAAATTATCTGTGAATGTAATTGAATCTAATTACAGATAGTAAGGTAAAATTAAGATTAAAAATGGAATAAAAACAACATTTAAGGGTACAATTGAAATAGAAACTTGTAAAAAATCAACAAGATTTCCACAGTTCATCCATACACCTTCCTTTTTTTATTTTGTTATTACTTTTTTGGCTAAAAACATTGTTACACCAAATTTGTTTTCAAAAATACTATGTCTATCCATTCCCTTCCCTATAAAATTCCACCACTCCTTCCTCTTCTTAAGTACTCTCAAACCACATAAGCGTATACAAGATCATCCCAATACACTTACTAAAAACCAACCATTATTCATTTCAGTCTCCCTTTTGGGAGATATTCTTCGACATAATCCCTTTGGGGGAAACCAAAATTATTTATCTGATTAAAAGGTAACACCCTCCCTCAATCTACATTCTTTAACATTCATTATCTACTATCCAAACTGTTCTTATTACATGTTCCTATAAAAACAAAATTATAAAAGATTTAAAATTATTTTTTTACAGTATGGTTTAGACCTACCCTTACACACATATTCATGTTATGGGTAATGAACATATGTTTTATGTGAATAGAGAATTACCACCTCACAAAACAATGATTTTTCGTTCTTTATTCACAGTAACTTAGGGAGGTAATTAGGATAGAAAAACAATTATTATACATAATATATTATATTTATAATGTATTTAATATTCTATAATTTTTTACAAATCATATATTTGTACTATACACATGGTAAAAATATGATAATTTCGTTTGAGAATGTGTGGACTATCTCCCCCTCAAAGTGATGTGATTCGTTCACACACTACATTAAATGTATTATCGATGGGTTTAGTGAACATATATGACATATATAACATGATAGTGATACACTAATAATATTTTATACATATATTCATATATTTCATTTTCTTTCTTTCTTTATATACAATAATAAAAAAAGAAACAACCTTCATGGATTAGTACATCTTACCATCTTTCAGAAGAGTGTGTTCCATTTTATACTTCTATATATTATATATTATTATAATAAACATTTATTTAATTTAAATGAAATTTTATCAGGTTTAAATTATTTAAATCATGATATAATTATATGCATTAAAGATATAAAAAATGAATACATGTGTGAAGAACATTGTGGGTATTACCTGAAATAAACCTTAAAATAAAAATGTTAACAAGAAGGTAATATAATATCTTAGTCAAAAAAATGTTAATAAATATAATAATATGATTCTGAAAAATATATATAATAAAAATATATTTATTATTTAAAAATATAGTATGATTTTGATGAGATTCAATAGACAATGAAAGGCAACGTCATCTCACATTTTATTTCTGTGAGATAAATTCCATGCGGGACACTCAATTATTTTGTTTGGTGTATATACTAACCATGATGTATGGGTTGATTATAATAATTATATTTATTTGGATTTAAATATAAATTATTTGATCTTTATTTTATGTGGTTTATGCTTCAAAAGTTACCAAATCAAAAAGATTGTTTTGTCTCTACATGCCTTCTTTGAGACCCATACCATGTTATGAACCAACATATTTATATGAGGTGTACATACTGCCTCTAACATATTATATCCGGAATAAACTCATTTTAATGATATATTAAGCTTCATTTATTTTAATTTTTTTAAATGGGTAGTATGGTTCAATGTTACCAAGTGGTAAGATTTTATTGAAACAATCTCATCTCTTTTTTCATGATTGTTTAATTTTGTACCCCCATTGATGAAATATTATTATCCAACGCTCAATAACATTTCCGAATTTTATTCTAATATTTTTATTTATTATATATTCATTTATTGTTAACATTTTTTCCACTCTTTTTTACATAAGTTAGTTAAAAATTTGTTTTTAAAAAATCTCAACATCACCCTCTCTTCAGTCCTAAATATATATTTCCTCAAAACCATGAATTCTAAAAATGGGTTTTGAAGAGTATTCTACTATTATCCTATAATATCAAAAGAAATATTCCCATTTCATTATTTAACCAAAGTTTTCGAATTAATCTTCTTGCCTCGTTCTGAACAAGTAATTTTATTCTAACCATTTAAAATAAAAAATGAATGTTCATCTAACCTCATACAACATATAAAAATTTACATACCGTCAAGACTGAAATTCCTTTGAATATTCCATTAGATGATTAAAAAGTAATTATTTTATCAATAAAATATTTTTCCTTGTAATTAGGATATTCCTTATTCTAAAAGTAGTTTTCAAATAAAATGGTTATCAAATTTTTTTTACTTTTAAAAATTTTTATAAAATTTTTAAATATTTCTATATAAGTTTTCAAATTATTTTCAAGGAAATTGGTATTCAAAATGATTTCAAGACATATTTTGTGTTTTAATGTACTTTGAAATTCATTTTTCTATTTATGGTTTTCACGATCCTTTTATATATTTTCAAGGAAATATGTTTTCAAAACGTTTCCAAGGTCCTTTTATATATTTTCAAGGAAAATGGTATTCAATATTTTTTTATGTTCTTTAAATTCTGTTCAATTAAAATGGATTTTTAAATGCTTCCTTGCTTCTTTTATATGTTTTCAATTAAATTTGTTATCAAAATTCTATCAATATCCTTTAATATTTTTCAAGGAAAATGGTTTTCAAAATGTTTTTAAGCTCCCATTATATATTTAAAAATAAAAATGGTTCAAAAATGATTCAATGATTTCTTTATAATCCTTAATTTTTTTTAATAAAATGGTTTTCAAAATGCTTTTTATTATAATAATACTTTATAATATAATAAATGGAATTTTCCTCAAGAATTTTTTTTAAAAGGATATTTCCAAAATTATTTTCTGACTAATATTACAAAGATTGATATTACACATTACCTTCTAGTAAATTATCCAAAGGGTCCATTAAAAAACATTGTTTAATGGTTTATGTTATGATGTAATTATTCTTATGACACCTTCTTCTATTCTATGGGTTATATGAATTTGAAAAAATATTATTTTCCAAGGATAGGATTAGATAAAATTATTATTAAACCTAACTCTTTTCCTTAGGATATAATGTGATAAATTTTTAATGATTCCCATCTAATTTCATAGTTTATGTGTTAATGTTATTAAACACAACACTTTTCATGGGTCGGGATGTGATGAATGTTTTGTGGTGAATGAATGTATGATTTAATTATTTGATGGGTGGGACCTCTCTCTCCCACCAATTTCTTGGGGTAATGAATAATGATTGATGAGCTCAAATTGTATAGAAGAGGGAACACCAAGCCCAAAAAAATAGGGTACAAGGGAGGACATCCCAATAAAGAAACAAGAGGGTACAAGGGAGGACATCAAATTTATGAAATAAGAGGGTACAAAGAAAAACATCCAAAGTAAAAATCGAGACGTTACACAAGAGGGCATCTCTATCCTGAAACATGAGGTTACATGGGAGGGAATACCAAAATTGAAGCAGTTATATAGATTTTTTTCCCAATACAACCATGTCATAAATTTCTTAGTATATATCATTGAAATTGATTTTTTATATGCTTAAGTGTTTCCATAATTCCATATTTTATTCCTATGATATGATTTCATAGATTATGTTCATTATTTCCTTATGATTCATTTAATATGAACTACCATTCTTTATTCAATGAATCACCTTTGATATACAAGGTATTATATTCAATTTTCATGATCATGTTCTTATAGGATTATGCTATTCATATGTTTCTATTTTTTACCCTTATCGTGCATTCAAGTTCACTTATTTCTTATGATTACTTTACCCATGTTATGAATATTGGTTTTAAGTATAAGTACTATAGGTGAAGATAATCATGAGAAACATTGAATATATTTAAAAAAAGAAGTTTTTTCATGTTTCCTAATTCACAAAAATATTACATTCCTAGGTCTTGAATTTTTTTAATATGCTAAATATTCATCAAGAAATTATATAACATCCATGTGTGTTAAGAATGGGTCTTTATATTTTGTATCAAATGAATAATTTAGTCATCCTTTGGTAACTAATATGAGAAAACCTTAGTGATATATCTTAGAATATTTTTATGAATATGTATAGGTATGTCTCTATGTATATGTATAATAATGAGTTAACAATTTGGATAATATCATGAATTTTTTTTAATGAATAGAGTTACTGATTTCCTAGAAACATATCCTTGTCTACATACTATAAGTGGATGTGGCACTATAACAAATCTCCCTAGGGGTAGCAACCCTGACAAGATGTTTTGCACCTACTCGAGTAAATATGGTACATGACCACAAGCCTTAATGAAAACCAAGTTTGACACTCCCTGGGGATATGCTTTGGAAATTCATAAACTCTTCTTCAACCATGTTGATGTTTTTAAATATATGATGGATATGAATAACCTAGTATATTATTATCTCATAAAAGATAAAATATATAGGTTTCATGATTCAGAAATCTTAAAATTATTTTTTCTTGATTATTTGGTTTTGTTCTATGATAAGTGTTTATCACCAAATGATTTCTAGTTTAATCAATCACATTAACTAGAATAAACATGGTAAACATTGAAAGTTTCATATTTTAAAAGTATAGTAATTTTGAAATTTTATTTTCCATGTGGAAATATCAAAATGATAATTCAGAAGTTGGTACTACCATTTTTTACATATAATGTTAAGGATACAACCATTATCTTGTGATAGGGATGTGATATTCTTTTAGTATTGTTTACATTAAAGATAAGATGCACGATTAATATTTAATATTGTAGAATATAGTTATTAAGGGTTACTATGATGAAGAATGTGTAATGGTTTATGAATAATGATGGATAATTGACGAGTATACATTTTGTAATTCATAGAATATGATATATGACTCATGAAATATATATGTTTTTTTTTGTATATTTTTTCAATAATCATCTAAAAGTTATGTTGAATGGTGATGGTGATTTAGAAAGGTAATTTAATTATGTTTAGGTAAACCATAATTTATTCATTATGTTGAGATAATGATGTTTGGATAATGATATGTTGGATGATACTGATTACCTTAGAACTGATAATGCTATTTTTTAGAACGTAATATATGATATCATGGATGATGGTTATAACTTCCTAGATTTATGGAGTATATCCAGTAATCATTGGAATAAGTAAGAATTCATGATTTACAAATGTATTTATTGTAATTATTGTCATTGATATATTTCAAGAGAATATACGACAACGGTAATAACATGTTTGCAATGCGATATTTTGGAATCAATTATAAGTAAATTTCATTACAATATGTCTGAATTTTAGGATTTTCAACCATTTAAAGGGTTATATGTTAACCATTTATAAAAATATTAAGATAAAATTTTGTTAAAGTTTGTGATATTAAATTATTATCTCGCCATATGACCATTTATTCATATTGGATAACATGTTCTAGTAATTTTGTGTTGAATATAACTGTTTATAGATGGGATGGAATATCATAGATCACATGATCTATTAGTGATTCCAAAATAAAAAATTCACCATCCTTCCTTGAATTAATTAATAATTTGGTAATTGATGAAGGTGAACCCAAAGGGTGATATTTTATATATGAAATGTAATTATATAAAGTAATGTTTCTTCTTGTGAATGTTCTTCAACTTTAAGAAAATGATATTTAAACAAACAAATGTATTATCCTATTAACATTGATTATAATGAATCTAATAAACCCTTAAATCGATGTAGATTTTAGGCCATTTGATTGTTAACTTTTTCATAAACATAATCTCTATCACTCTTGATCAAAATTTTATGGTTATATTTTTCTTCCATGTCAACATTTTCACAACCAACCAATGTTTTACAATGAGGGAATTTATTTGAGAGTTACATTGGGTAACAGTTATGGTTCTAGATTTCCATTTAAAGGGAATTTTTAATATTCATTTTTACGATGAGGATTCCAATGAATTAAATATTTAAGAAATAATCCTTAAATTACAAAAATTAATTTTGAGAGAGAAATTCATTTTAAGGGTGGCAGAATGTGACTCCCTGAGATTTTGTGAAATAGTTTTCTTTATTTAATTTAATCTTTTTGATATTTTGAATTTCATGCAACATTGGATTTTTCTTATAATATTTAAAGTCAATAATTCAAAAATTCAATTTCACATGTAACTAACTTGTCTTGTGATACATGGAACATCAACATGTCTATCGCTACATGAAACACTATCTTGTCATATGTTACATGAAATAATGAGTTTCTATAAAAAATTCATTTATTTTGATATTTCTATTTAAAGAAAATAATAACAACCTAGTTGTTAAACATTGTAATATTAATAGTAATAAATAATTTTCAAATTATTTCAATGATGTTTCTATATAAATATTACATATTAAAAATGAAAAATATAATTTTTGGTAAAGTATTTATAAGTTTTAAATTACTAGTTTATAAATAAATTCATTTTGGTGTCCTTAAATGAAAAATAGTAAAATTAATTTAAGAGACATATTTAAAATATATTTTGTTAAATTACATTTATTTTTTAATTTTTATGTCAAAATGATTTTAGGGTGAATTTTTGGGATTTTTTTGAGAAACATCATTTTTGGATAAATAGTGAAAAATAATGAATTTAAATTTAAAAATTATTTTTCATATAATTTTATTATATAGTTTAATGATATTTTTAATTAGTCTAAAATATTAAATAGATAAATTTTTAGAAAATAATCCAATAAAATTCAATGGATTCAATTTCAAATTGAAATTGGATATAAAAACATAGCAATCTTTTGGATGTTTTTTCTTTAAAACAAGTATTATCATCCCGTCTTTAGAATTAAATAAGAATTAAATTAATCCACTTTTATAATTTTATTTTTCAAAAAATTATTCAATATTTGGAATCATAATAATAGATAATGTAAAATATTGTTAGCATTGTTTCTGACTGAAATTATTATTGAATGCAGTTTAAAATAACTATAGTTATAAAGGTGAAATCAATGTTAAAAATGTAATAAGACTTTAATAAAATGTCCCAAATGGTATATAAAAGTATAAAAAACATATTTTATTGCCGTATTTATCCAATTAAACTTTCATTTTTTTATTTTGGTGGGTCTTTTATTCTTTTTTAAGGTAAAAACATGGGTACACTAAACATGTTCATAAAAATCACAAGTGTGTCTTTTCCCATCCCTATAAAAGTACACCATACCTCCCTCATATTCACACAAATAAAAACAAATAATTTCTTTGATTATCTTTCCAAAAAACATCTAAATATTCCTATTTTCCTCCATGATTCCTTCATTTGGAAGTAATGTCTTCGAAGGGTTCCCTTTGGTGCAATCCAAAAGTATTTAGCCGATTAAGAGGTAACGCTCTCCCTTAAACAAATTTCAGTTATTTTCTTATCTAGTCTCTATACTGTTATTATTGAATGTTTTTATAAAAAATAATGTATCCTGAATATAATATAATGTTTTTATCTTGAGTTTTTGACCTCCAATTATAGACAACACTATTTAATGGGTAACAAACATACTATTTATGTTAACAGTGAACTACTACCTCACAAAATAATGATTGTTCGTTATTCCATCACCACCTCTCATGGTGGAAATTATGAGGGAAAATATATTTATATATATCATATATGATTTTTAAAATGAATTTAAGCTTCCTTAATTCTTTTACACAACACATATCATAATACTTTACCCTTGGGGGAAATACAATAATTTCTGTTTGAAAAAGTTTGTACTACCCCCCCCCCCTAAAGTGGTGTTATATGTTCAAAAACTACATGAAATGTGTTAAAGATGGGGTTAATGAATGTAAATGATCTATATAACATTAATTTTATTAAATAATTATATTATATATATTTATACATATATTTCATTTTCTTTCATTCATTTAATACGACAATAAAAAATAAATAACATTTATGCGTACGTATGGCTTACCGTCTCTATTAATAGTAAATTCAATTTCATAAATATATATCCTATAGATTATTATAATATAAATATAATTAATATAAATGATATTTTTATCATGGTTTACATTCTGGAAACTATTATATATGTAAAAGGAAAAAAGATATAACTAATTAAGATATGTGTGAAGAACAAAGCGGATATTACCCGAAGTAAAACCATAACATTGAATTGTAATCAAGCGGGTAATATAACGTCATGGTTAGACAATATATAGTGTTACATGTAAGAATATTATTCATTAAAATAGTTATACTAAAATTACAAGTATTATACAGTTAGCTTTTATGAGTATGACGAGAGTCAACAGATAAGGTAAAAGAATTTTATCCCACTTTTTATTTTTGTGAGATACAAGCCATGTTCACCACTCACTTACTTTGTAGGGTGCATATAGTGAAAATGAATGTATTATATGTTACTTGTTTTTAAATATATGGGGATTACATATCTATTCTATGAACATTATTTCATTGGGTTTATGTTTCAAATGTTACCAAATCAATAAAATAGTTTTGTCTCAATTTTACTTCTTTGAAACAAGATCCATGTTTTTCCCCTATATATTTATATGAGGTTTATATAATTCCATTAAAATATTATACCATGAATATCCTTACATTAATGATATTTTTATCTTCATTTAATTTTATTTTATTAAATGGTATGTATGGTTCAAAGGTATCGTGTGGTAAGTGTTTTTTGAAACAATATCATCTCTTTTATCAAGATTGTCTATGTTTTTTCTTCCTTTTCTGAAATATTATGATCCATCACTCAAGAAACATCAAGATGTTTATTATACTAGTTTCATTAATGATATATTTAGGAACTGTTATCATTTTTTCACTCTTTGATACATAAGGTAGTTAAGAAAATGTTTTTATGAAATCCCAACATTACCCTCTCTTCGGTCAGAATTTGTATTCTTTCAAAACCATGTTTTATAAAAAGGGTTTCAAAGAATGTTATACTATTCTTCTGTAATCTTAAAAAAATTGTTTTTTACTATTTTTTTAAAGGAATATTCTTTTCGTATTCCGAAAAAGGCATTTTTTATATCCTTTTACAGTGAAATTGGAATATTCTTATAATCTCATATGACATGTACAGATTTACCCTCAATCATTACCGAAATTCCATCAGAGCATCCATTAAATGAATATAAATTTATTCTTTATTTTTGAATTAATGTTTTTCTCTAATATGTTTGATATTCATTTTTTTAATGTAGTTTTCAATGAAAAAATATTTATACATTTTTTGTATTTTAAAAATAATTTTAATCATTTTAAGCCTTTCATTATAATTTTTTAATGACTTTTAAAGGAAAATGGTATTGAAAATTATTTCATTTTTTGTTTATAATTTTGATGTGTATTTTCATAGAAACGGATTTAAAATATTTTTCAATATCCTTTTATCTATTTTTAAGGAAAATGGTTTTCAAATTTTTTCCATGTTCATTTTATAAGTTTTCATGGAAAATGGTTTCAAAGATTTTTTCATGATCCTTTAATATTTTTTCATGGAAAATGATTTTCAACATGTTTCCATAATGACTTTATAGGTTTTCTTTGGAAATGGTTTTCAAAATGTTTTCAACCTCCTTTTATATGTTTTCATATTAAATGTTCATTAACAAGTTTTCATTATATCTTTATATGTATAAAGGGAAAAATATTTCCAAAATTAATCAATGATTACATTATAATAACTCATGTTTATTTTCATGAATATGGTATTCAAAAGTTTTTTTTTCAAGGTACCATTTCAAAGATGAAAGGATATTTTCCTCGTGAAATATTTTTAAAATGATCTTTCCAAAATAATTATCCATATATGTTGAAATACATTGATATTAATCATTCTCCTATAGGAAATGATCCAAAGGTTCCAGTCATATTATTTCATATATGTTTTATGTTTTTATGGAAAAATTCCCATGATGCCCATTTCTCTTCCACGGGTTATATTCATTCGAAAACTGCTTCATTTCACCGGTTATTCATTAATGAAATGATTAAGAAAAATATATATTTCCGTAGGATATGATGTGGTGAAATGTTATTGATACCCATTTCATTTCATGGATTATGATTTGATGTTATAAAACACATCTATTTTAGTGTGTCATGATGTTGTTAATGATCTATAGCGCATTAATGGATGGTTTCATTTTTTGATGGGTGGGACCTCAATTTACCTCCAATTAATTCGGTAATGATAAATGTTATATGATCTAAAAGGGTACATGGGAGGGAATACCAAGCCCAGAACAATATAGTACATGGGAGGACATCAATTGCCCAAAACTAGTTGGTAAACATATGGATATCCCAAGCCCAAAATAAGAGGGTATATAGGGGAACATATCAAGCCGAAAACCTGAGGGTACATGGGAGGACATCCCAAAACCAAAAAATATATATAGTACAAAGGAGGGAATATAATTCCCTATGTAGGTACACAGGTGATTATCCCAGTCAAGAAATTTTACAAAGTACATAGTAGGTATATTTGACATAGTGTATTTTTATTATTTTGTGTTTTCACAATTCCATGTTTTATTCTTATATTATGATTTCATGGATTGTGTTATTTATTTCTATATGATTCATGTCTAATAAATAACCCCGATTTATTCCTAGATTCATATTTTATATGAATGTTATGATCATCCATTTTCATAATCATGTTCTCATACCCTTATGTTATGCCCATGTATCTCTTTTTTACCCTTAATGAGCATTCATGCTCACCCATTTTTTATGATTCCTTTCCCTAGGTTTTCAATAATGGATTTATATAGAAGTAATAAAGGGGTAGATCATTACTGGAAACATTGAATATATTTCAATAAACTATAATAATGTATTCCATGTTTTTAAAGACACTAAAATATTATGGTCCACAAGAATTTATTTTTGTAATATGATGAATATTCATCATTTAATGATTTAATATCCCAGGATTTTAATGTCGGGTCACTATACGGATCTTATGTAGCAACATATTAATTGGAATACCCCCCCCCCCAACCCAATGTACTAGGGTGGGTCCTCTATTTCGATATTATTCTCGTTCAACAATATGGAATAGTGGCATGATATTTGACTTAGTATGGTTATATCTCAGTAGATGCTTGAGATATTGGGTATCATTAATAGTAATTTGGAACAATGGGTGACTCTTTTATTGGGATGAGATGTGAGATTTTTATCCCATTACTCTCTCATTTGGGCTTCTTTTACTGAGTATATATAAATATATATTTAAATCAATGCCTTTGGATTTGGTTACTCACCTACCACGGGCTGAGAAAACCCAAGTTGTATGTCATGAGCATTCCAATTATATCTTAATGTGGTTGGATGATGTAAATCACCTCTAAGGGTTGGAAAATACTCCATGTTTTATCCATATAAACATCATGTTTTTCCATTGTTCATGGGTGAGTTTACACATTCTGTTATCATGGGTTGAGTTGTGTCCTATTTTTAATCTACTGTATTTTTATCGTTTTTGTATCTCATAATAATTCCCCTTTATCTTTCAGGAAATCCTACTAGGTATTTATATAATCACACATTAATGGGATTTTCTCACATGTTTCATATATTATATATATTATGGATAGGTCGGTGGAAACTTAAGAGTAACAGAGGGATACTGGGTCCTTTGGACCGCGTAAAGTGGCCATATCTTGTTTATAAGGAGCTAGACCCTCTGAGTAGTTTACTTCCCAATTTGTTCATGTAGGGAAATATTTCTGGCTAATCATTTATTTTTTTCCCATTTATAATTCATTTAACACGGTCATACTCCTATACCTCATATATGTTATGAATTATTGGATTACATTCAATCGATGGTATCTTTTTATTATTATTCTTATGCACTTAAGCGTTGAGATGGTCGGGTGTGTTTGAATAGAATCATTAGAAAAATCTCTCATATTTACGAGATTAATTTTGGTAGTTTTCACCTCCACCTAGCCTATGGAGAAGGGATTGGGGGTAATTATGGCTCGAGCCATTGTTAAGGTCAGGATATGACAAATTTTCTTTAATGAAGTGCATTTATGATCATCCTTCAATGTATCTTTTGAAATTTATTCCCACCATCTCCTTATCAATGCATTAAGAATATATATGGAAAACCCTATCATAGAATCCTCAAGAGTCTTCATAATGTTGAGGATCCTCTTAATCTAATCCTAACATTATTTTTATTCATATGGACCTTTTTCACCACTGAAGGTAGGTGGATATTTTATTGTAAATTCTCATCCTTGATTCAATGATTATCTTGGGATCCTGAAACATTCATAACTCATAGTCTAGATATTGTGTATTACATATTCATTAAAATAAGAGTCAATTGTTGTATTTTCATATCTATCCTTCCTCGTAGCTTCCTCACTCTAATTTAGAAGATCTCTTCTAGGATGCATTGTCAAAACATTACCACACAAAACCAAATCAATCATGAGAATATGCCAAAATAACATTTCTAACATTATGTATCCATACCAATCCATTAAACCAATAAAAACATAAAAAAATTAATTAATTTTAGATGAAAAATCCATTACAAAAATAATAATTCAATTTAAATAAACCCCAAATTTATATCATTCAAATAAACTCAACAACCAAGTCTCATGCTTGGAAAATATCCTTGAACACCCATGGTAACTTAGTTTTAGTAACAGATGTTTGCTGGACAAACCCCCTTTTCAAAATTATTATTTGATTTATAATGGTCATAAATCCTGATTATTAAGACGCCAAACCTCACATGGTTAGTTTCAATAACACTTCAAACTATTTATTCCCTATGATACAAATTTGTAAAAAATCATCCTAGGTCAACTAGACAAGTCACCCAATATGTTCTTACACCTGGTGAGACATAGAGAAGAACCAAAAGTCTCATGTAAAAACTAAAGAAACATAAAATTACAATGAAAACTAAATAAATACCTATCCATGAGACATATAGTGGAAAGAAACACAAGAAAAACCAGAAAGATAAAGTAGAACAAATTACATAATATTTTGAGTGGCCATATCTCACGACAAATCTATCCCATCGTGACAATCGATAAAAAATTTTAACATGATACATGATTATTTTGCCTTTCATGATATCTTAGAAAACACGGTATGAAACTTTTCAATGGAATGTGTAGGGTGTGAGCATAGATCCATGTTGGATATGACCAAATAATATATAAAATATTTTATATCAAGAATGTACATGTTGTAGAATTAAAACAAAACCCAATTTATAACGAATTTTCATAAATAAAACCATTTTGAATCATTTATTTTTTAAAATAAATTTATACCATATTCATAAAATCTTGGATTATATTATGTATAAAATAATAACATGTAATAATTGATGTCTGAAAATATCCATCTAATAATCCATCATGTGATAAATTAAATACAATTTACAATGAACATCCTTTTGGATCTAACATATGGAAAGACATATTATATATAAAAGAAACCTAAATCAGACTTATGTTTGTTTCAATTGATATAATTCCCTTCCGTAGTATGATGAAGTTAAATATGTAACCCTATGTGGTTCTACACGCAAGACAGTTACCTATTTCTATTCTTCATCACACCCAAGGTTCTTTAATGTGCTATGTTTTTTAAAAACTAATTAGAAAAATCTATGCTAACATTTAATAAAATTTTTCCCCTAAATAAAATCTATTTCAATGATTAACATAAGGGAATCAATAATAACATATAAAAATTCATTTATGAGAAATATTTTAATGGATACACATACCTCTGGGATGATGGAAACCAACCCAGCTTCAACAATGGAGATTCAAAAACCATAAAACTACCTTTAGAAGAAAAGAGGTTTGAAGCAACAAAAAAATAATTCCTATAAAAAAATAAATCAATCATGAACCTGAAACAAAAAATCTGAGAATGGATCCATCATGACAAGAGGTATTAAAAAAGATGAAATAATTACTATAGTTTATATTTTATGTAACCTCCATATGAGTTAAACACTAAACAATGGATCCAAAGGGGGCAGATCACCCAAAAGTGGAAACCAATACCATAGGGTTGAATAGGAAGTCATTTGAACCTAACTAAAAATAATTTATGAGTAAAATTTTTGAAAACCATGAGACCTGAATAATCGACTTCGTAAACACCATTCACAGAGTGAAATCCCGTGAATTAAAAATATTCCAAATATGGCAATGAATTAGAATAAATTATATCCCAATAATTTTTTTCATCACCTAAATTTTTTAATGAAATGTAAATTTTTCACACCCTACATGATATTCATAGAATCTTCGATGAAAATAGATTCATGTCATGAACCAATTCATTATGTGAATGTGTGTATCAGGTAGTATTGTGATTAGTTTTCTATAGAAAACAATCAATCAACCAATTATGGATCTATGGTGCCATGGAGCACCTTATAATGTAATATAAAAATATATATCTACAATCCATTAATCAAAAAAAAAAGACAACCCTAGACATTATATAATTTTCCCAATTAAAGGCTCTTCATTATTAGAAATCCCGCAAGAAATCCAAATAAAAAAGAAAATAATAAATTAAATTCAAAACATACATGAATCAAGGTAATGGATTGTTAGAAATATTGATAATTCATTTAACATAAAAAATATTAGTATATAGGAAATACATAGGATTTTTATTGTCATTGGTTAATAAGGATTGATGGATGTGAATGAATAAAAAAATTCTCTATTCAGGACCATAACTATTCTATGGAAAACATATTCTGGTTTACACAAAATGACTTACTATGATAGAATTATTAACAAAAGAAGGATCTATGATGAGATGAGGGAAGTAAGGAAATGATTTGGGTAGTTATTGGATGAACTAATGGGTTTTCCTATGAAATTATTTAATTGGAATTTTAATAATAAACAACTTTTAAAAGGTTTTATGGGAACCCAGACACCTTCCACATGAAAAAAAATCATAAAACCGTTTATACATTGTAGACCACGACCTTGATTAAAAAAGTAAACATTAAAATTACAAATCCAAAATTCATCAAAGGCAACATTGGATGTCGGTGCCTCGATCCATACGCTTGTAGGAACCAACTGACCTTCCATCACCCTTGTCAATATAACCCATCAAGATTTTCAGTATCACATCAATAGAACCATCACTGGCGCAAACCACTCTAGTGAGACAATCATCATCATCCCCATATTTAAAAAAATGTCATATTTGATTGTTAATCAGATCCAAAAATTCCTCCAGCCACTACCACATGAAGAATAAATCATCACCAGGACCAAATATAGAAAACAAAATCATCATCGCCAGCCCCAACCTATGAATCATGTCCCTCCAATCCCTGACCAAGAAAAATCTATTGCACCAACATTATCATCACCACATCACCCAAAGGTCCACTGTACCTAGAAATGGAACTAGGAAAACCATATCAAAAACTGAAACGCCAAGCCATAAGAAAACCTTACATCATAAGAAGAATAACTGAATGTTTAAATATGATAAGAGAGTGTTATAGAATTTTATGGCTTAGGTGAGTGAAACATTTGTGATTTTTGAAAAGAAAAATGTGTACCCGTGTTTTCCAAATTTCAAAATGATAAAAAATTTATAATTCTACATTTTTGATGATATAATGATTAAATATGTCTACTCAATGGGTTTTCGACATGTTTTGGGTAATTTCTATTCCTTATCATTTTATTTTAACCCCTCAGTATAGCCATTTCACCTTAACCATGGTAATTAGTTTTTTTCCCTTTCTTATTCATATTGAACAACAATTATGATAAAATTATTAGATAATATAGATTATATTTATTAAAATTATGTAATCCATTTTTTGATATTTCATTCACATAAGTGGGATATTTAATTTTAAATTTCATCCTATAAATGTGTTGAATGTTTTTCACAAATGACATGTTTCAAAAGATTAAATTGTTTAAAAAAAAATTCATTATAAAATTGATTTAAATGACCAAAATTAAGATAAAAGAAAAATAATTAAATGAATATTAATTTTAAAACCATATTAAAATAATTTGGATGTTTTTTAATTATATTAATGAAATGAAAACTCTTAATAAAAACTAGTAATTTCACTATACATCAAAAAATTTATCTTTTCTTATGTTTACAAAAATTGACCATAAGATAATTTTTACATGATGATTTCACAAAAGATGTTTATTTCACAAAATAAATATTCAAAATATGATAAAATTAATTCTACAATAAGTGCACAAAAAGAGATAAAACTAAATTTTATAAAAACATTTCTTAAAGCATTAAAATGGATTTATTCATGTAAAATTTCTATAAAACTCAAAGGATTAATTTTAAAAAATTTATTGAATATATAATTTATAAATTTAATTAAAAACATTCAAAAATTCTGTTTTAAAATTTATTTACATAAATAATGGTTTTTGTTTATAAATATTGGGTTTTATGAAAAAATATTCTTTATTTTTAAATTGTTTTTTATTTACATTTCTAATTAAATGGACACAAAAGAATTAATTATATATAAATGCGTAATCCATATAATATTCTAAATTATTCAATCATATTGGTAGCCAATATCCCATCAGTTTGGTGATTAAATTTATGTTAAATAATAATATTTTAATAGTATGTCAGGTTTATTTTAAAGAGGGTGTTGTGTGTAATGCAAGATACACTCACTGTTTCATGTAATGCAAGCTGAACATAGTATCTCAAAAAAAAGATAAACTCAGTGTTTCATGTGATCAAAAATATAAAAAATATAACACCCCAATACATTAATATATGGTATTTTTAGAATAAGTGAAATTATTTATTAGCATGTTTTATATGCAAATATTAACTTACACTACATACAACACTAAATTAGATTATGTTACTCGCAAGGATGAGTTTTATAGACTTTTAATGGAGAACAAATTTTAAAACTGAATTTTGTAACATTTATAAATTTTAAATTTTTTTCAAAAGCATTATTTTAGAATTATTAATGTAAAAATTATGTTATGGTGATTTTTTGTTATTTTTCTGAGAAATTTCATTTTTTGATTAATATTAAAAATTACTACAATTTAATTAAATAAACACTTTTCTTTTAAATAATGATCAGTGCTAAATTATATTTTCAATTGGGTTTTAATGTCAATATAGGTTAATTATACATATATTAATACATTTTAGGTCATTTTAATATTATAGATATTGAAATTATATATAAAAAACATATTGAACTTTTGAATAATTTTACACTAAAAACACACTTTCTCGCCAAGATTGTGGGATTATTGTTAATCTTAATTTCCCCTCTTCTATGATTTGAATTTCGAAAATCTGACATAAACAATTGTAACTATTATAATACTTATCTTCTAATAGGATCAAAAAAATTGACCAAAAATGTTAGAGAAAGTGATTAAAATTTATTAGGGTATTTAAGGTAACGTTAAACATAATAATAGACTAAACCATAATATTAATAATCAAAATAATTAGGAAACATGTCCAACACCATTTTCCACCAACAGTTCGACCATATCATTTTTGGGTTCAAATTTTATGGTTTATTGGGATATTTTTAAATAGATGTTCCCCATATAAAAGATTATGTGATAAAAAAGACAAAAAGGGAAGTTTTGTTACCTTTATCATTTATAACACAATGAGTAATGTAAAAAATCATATCTTCAGTCATAAATATCCTTTTAATAGATAAATTCGGAAATTTTATGATAATAATTTGAATTAATTTCTATATATTCATTATACAGTTTTAATTCTTATGAAACTCCAATGTATTGATTATTTAGTTAATAATTAACTAAAATAAATGATACACTAAATATTAAAAGTGAAGTAAATTTTTTGAATTAGTGTATTTAATTATTTTTTTAGATGAATATAGAATTTTATATATATGTAAAATTAATATATTTTAATTCCAATATTTTTTTTTGATATTTTGAAATTGAAATTAAATAAATATTGTCAATATTGACATTATTATTATTTTACAACAATTTATAATTTATTAAATGATTTAAAATTAATAAAAACCATTATTATAAAAAGTTATTTGTAAGTGTTAAAAAATAAAAAATACAATATACTAATGGATTATTTATCTTTTACAATCAATATATTTACCCATGTATTGTAAAAATGTAGTTATTGTAGTTCGGGTTAAGGTGGTATTTGAGGGCATCACATGCGCTAGTTTTAAATTTAATATCAAATCACATTGTATTTTAATATTATAAATTAGATATAATATTAATAAATCACCATCTCTATATTATTTAGTAAATCTATTTTGACTATTCTTAATGGTAAAATTACATAGGATAGAAAACTAGATGTTTTAATTAAAACCAAAATGATAAAATTAGAAAATCATTGAAGTTAATGATTGTAATTTTTAAAATATAATTCTGTTTTTTTGGTGGAGAATTTTACTTACCATTACCCCATTAATCTATTAGTTTTCTATTTTGGAGGAACATTGGTTATGTTTGACTTCCCATGAATGAATACCATTGGTATTTACAAAGGTTTCACTCAACCACCACTATAAAAATAAAGGAACTCTCCCACTTCTTCGCACCTCTAAAGACACAAAATTTCATCCAATCTCTGTAAAAATATTCTCCCAAAATCCCTCCCATTGATCTAGAACCCTAAAAATGGTATGAAATATACCTAAGGAATCGTTTTGGTACAAACCAATAGAAGGTAACCGAGTAATATGTATCATATTTCTTAATGATATTTTGTTTTATTTCCATTCTCCAACCCCTAAAATCATATATAATATGATTTTACATAAACAGAAGTATCTGAAATATATTTGGATGTTGATATGATAAGGTTTATAACTACACTCACATACTCTTCCATCTCAAGGGTAACAGATATATTATTTCTATGTATGGTGAACTGCGGCCTCCCGAAAGGATGGTTGTCTATTTTTCCATTAACACCGCTCATTGTGGCCATTATGATAAAAATAATACTTAAATATGATATATATTATACTTATAATACGTTTATTCTTTTTAAATTATGTTATAAAAAATACTTATATAAATTCAATGTTTCATAAATACGACAACATCTCATGTAGAAGTGTGGAGTACCACCCCCATAATGCGATGTGGTTCATTCACGCTATATATAGAACATATTGAGGATAATATAAATAAAAATATATGAAATAAAACTATCATACTATAATTAAAATATAAATTTATATACATATCAATTACATTTCATTCCTCAATAATATATAAATTAAATGAACATAGCGTTCATGCGTACATACAACCTACTATCTCAATGAAATGTACATTCCATTTCTTATCTCAAATTATTATAGATTTTTATTAATACATATAAACTAATTATATATTATAATTATGAATTGGTTTAAATTTTTTGAGATAATGAAATCATGATCTAGTTAATAAGAACAAAAATTGAAAACATAAGACATACTTGAGAAAACAAGGCAATTAAGACAAGAAAAAGTAAAAATAATGGAAGTTTGTTAACAAACAGTTAATAAATTATTTTAAGGAGATATTATATGAAATTATAAAATGATTAGGGTTCATATATATGTTATTAACACATTTTAAAAAACTTTATAAAAAGATAAAAACCACACACAAAAATTGAAGGTTATGGTATGTGATTCTTGTCTTACTTTTCTTTCCATATGGTATACATCATATAAACCACATAATTATTTTGTGTAGTTTATATAATTCCCCCTTTGATAAATTATACAATGATTCATTTTTCATCATGGTATTAAAATCATTCCTTTATAAGGACTATCATTTATAAGTTTCAAGTATTTTGGGACACATTGAAATGTTAAAAGAGTAATTTCCACAAATATGGTCTTAATGATTACCTTGGAAATATCACTTCATATTTTTATTGTTAACTTTCCATTGAATATCACTTCATAGTAATAATATTCCATTTTAAATTTACATTAATATACATATTCATATATTATGGATATTTATATATCCAAAACCATATATCACTTTTACACATGGTGATCACTTTCACAGTTATTTGATTTACTGGGAAAATGTATATAATTCTGTATTCAATATTCAATACAGATATTTGATAAAGAATATTATTTATTATTTATTTTGATTATTAGATATGTGGAATTATTTGTATTGGTATGAAATGGTTGGGGAATAGTTTTAGATATCCCCTTGATGCATCAGTTGGCCTCCTAAAACTAAATGGTTGGCTGAAATAGATGGGTTTTTACATGATAGTTAAAATATTTTATGAATAGCCTTGTTGGTACTGGTTCCATGTACATGTGAAATATATAAACCAATAATTAATCATTTTTATAGTTTATAATTTGTGATTAATTATCCATGATATTTTGTGTTGAAAAATCTATAGATTTATTTCATTTTCAATTTATTAATTAATTTCATGTGTTTCTATTACATACCTTTACATATTGATTATTACTTATCTAGTTGGAAAGTGTGTTGAGTTATTTACCCTTCCATGTAGATTTATTATTTATTAAGTCTATTTTCTTTATTTTTACATATCATTTGAGCTAACTCTTTTTATGTTGCTTTCACCATGTTAAGAAGAAAGGATCTTTGAACATGTTTTCAAGGATTTAATTTATTTCATTTTATTGTGTAGAATATGGTGTTTCCTGTTTCCCAATGTATTATGGGTATCATGTATATAATATGGAATTCCATGATTGGTAAACTAATCAGTCCTTTTTTATTTGAGTCCGTGAAATAATTTCAATGTAGTAACAAAATGCACCAGGTCCGGGCTTCTGTGGTCGAGGCCTTATAATTGGTATCAAAGGAAGTTTATCAACAACCATGGAAACTTGATATAGAGAACATATGTTATGGAACATAATCCTAAGATATTATTTGAGAATAAGTATAGAATAATATCCTAATTTTTTTGAAAGGTAGATATTATGTGGCTATTACTAGAAATACATCCATGTCTAGATTCAACATGTGGATGTGGTAATGTAATAGATGTATCTTGGAGTAATAAATCTAACAAGGTATTCCCGGCCTGACTTGGGGTGACCAGGAATATAGAAACATGTCGTACTACACAACTAGTTTGACACTACTATGTGATATGCTTAGGATAGATAACAATTTATTTACCTACCACTATGATGGATTTAAATGTAAGGATTTCCACAACGAAACATTGTTTATTGTTATTACATTAGTTAATAAGATGTTTATCAATTAAGTGTTACAATACATTTTGAATTATAAAATGTCCATAATTTTATGAGCTAATCTAATATATTTCATTGTTTATAAACAGAATCTGGAAGAAAGATTGATATCAGTACTTGTGGAAAATGGTGTGATTGTCTGAATGATGAAACAAATATAGTTGGCATTAGAACCAAGAATGTTATGGATATAATAGGGGACCTTAATCTGATTATGACATGTATCCATTCCTGTATGGAGGAACCAATTCCACAGAAAGATTCTCTAATTTTGGATCACATTATTCGGTATAGGACCCAATCATTTAGTGGGCCTACTGATCTAATGGTAGTTTAGAAATGGATTAAGTCTTTGGATAAGATATTCATTGAATAGGGATCTGGTGAAAAGGAAAAGGATACACTTGTAGTATATTTTCTGAATGATGATGGAGA
The DNA here is from genome assembly GCA_963277665.1 of Viscum album. Lineage (NCBI taxonomy): Eukaryota > Viridiplantae > Streptophyta > Magnoliopsida > Santalales > Viscaceae > Viscum > Viscum album. Next base: position 1,869,120,913 of record OY728156.1, read on the forward strand.
TCAATGGTGGTATCTAATCTAAAATACAAGAGATGAAGAAGAAATAGATCTCACAGAATGGATAACATTTAAAGATGTATTCTTCAATAAATTCACCCTTAGGGATCAATAAAATTGAGGGGAAGAGAAATTACCTTAGTTTAATGATAATTGATGAATAATGTGTTGCGGAGTCTGAATTTTCATTTATCAGGTTATCGAGGAATGTTATAGATTTCATACACAACCCCGAGTGCATGATCGACCACTTCTTTGATGGTCTTAATCCAAATATCTGAATGGTACTAGCTTTTAAGAATTTTTCATCATATTTTGAAATATTTTTATGTTCCAAATTAACATAGAAATAATCCTCTATGTTATATCATTTCACAGGGAAGTAACAGAAGAATAGGAATAAATATAATAAAAAAAGATAAACTGATGAAAGAAATGAATGATTTTTCACTGCAGCGATAACTGTGGAAATAATCACCATGGGAAATGCTTAAAATTATTGGGAGTTTGTTATAAGTGTATATAAAATGGTCACCAATAAAAATAATGCAATGTAAATAAGGAGAATCGTTATTTCATTAATAATACAGGAAGGAGAAGGGTAAATATTCCATCAAATTCCCTATAGTTCAAAGGAGTATACCACAGAATAAGATAAGGGGTTAATGTCCAGAATATGTTATAAACACAAATGAAGTATAACGATTCATATACTATTGTATTCGAATCTATGAAATATGTTGTAAATATTTTTTATTATGATATCATATTATGATATATGAATTATTTAAGGATTTTAATCTAATAAATTTTAGTTAAGGATTTGAATATAATATAATGAATGGTATAAAGAAAATATTTTTATTAAAAAGATAAAATTTTCCAAAAACAAATGATTTAGGGAAATAAAACCCTTAATATGTTCATAAATTTTTTATAATGATGTAGAAATAATTGAATTCGATAAGTTCCAAGTACCTTGGAAGTAATTAATGACTTGTCGACAAGTGGTTTATGCTATCATTATTGGATCTTACATCATTTTTTCATTTAATGAATATATTGTTTAATCTATGTTATATTTAAGTAATAAGAATTATTCATGTTTTCAATAAGGTTTAATGGTAATTAATGTTATTTCCATATTCACATGTGTGGTATGTGATGATTAAAATCCACTTCATGTAACATGATTATTTCATTTGGGAAATTCAGTAACCTTTTTTCAGATGTCTTATATCATAATATTTTAGAAAAAATATCTATTTATGAAATGTTTTATTTTTAAAATTTTATGAGGTTTTAGAGAATGATATATTACTTAACTATATGAAAAATATTGTTCTATGGAAGGATGTATAAATTATTGAATGCATAATCAGAGTATCATATTGTTTTTATAGAAATGTATATTTTTTTATATCCTTAGAGTGTGAATGAATTTTTCAACTTTAGGGAAAAAAGTTCCTAAAACTAACATATTGTCTTACTATAATATTTCTTTATGAAACCAATGAAGTTTATTCTCACCTATGGTTTGTGGTTTTGTGGTAAAAAACATTCATCTGAAGGTGTTCTCTAGAACTCTAAATCTGAAATTGGTTGATAGATTTTTCATCCATATCCATGATTACATTTCCAACCTATGTTCTTATAATAGGTATCCTAGTTACATGAACATTTTAATTTACATTCTCTCATTTTATAAAAATTTGGTATTAACCCTACTTATGATGTTGGATTTTCAATAATAGTATCTTCAAATATTAATCTCTTGATTACCAAGATCATGTTTAAATTACAGGGATGAAATTTATTTTTTGGTTGGGAGAATATGCCACCCCAATAAATTAAAATATTTTCCTTTCAAAATAAGAACCATTTTTTTATTAACATTAATTATACAAAAAGATTAATTTATGCAACATACAATAGTAAATTATCTTGCGTTACATACAAGGCCTATTTTAAATTCCTTTAAATGGAAAAGTGATTTTAAAAATAAATTTCGACACTTTTATAAATATTTTTTTTAAAATAAACCTAATTTATGAATTTGAATTTTTGAAATTAGATTTCAGTGAAATTTCGTTTTATTTGGAGAAACATCAGTTTTTGTTGAATTAGAAAAATTACTGCAATTTTGTTAAGAACTCTCATTTTTTTTGAATAATGATTATTGTTTAACTGTATTTTAAATTTATTTTAAAGTCAAAATATATGAATATTGAATATATTAATACAATTTATCTCATTGAAATAATTTTTATATTGAAATAATATATAGAAACATTATGAACATTGGAACTTTTTATATTAAAAACCTACTTTCTCCCCAGGTCTCTGGGATTAACATTAATATTAATTTTCCCACTTCTGTGATTTGAATTTTGAAAATCCTACATTCACGGTTGTAATAATTATAAATTTTTTGAATATGATAAAATATATTTTTTACCCAAAATATTACTAAAAGTGATAAAATTAATTAGGGTGATTGGCTAAAATTTATGCATAATAAGGGTCATAACCTTCATATAAATAATAAAAATGACCTGGAAACTTATCCAAAATCCATTGAATTAAAATATTTCAACCATATCCCCTATCCATTCTATTTAAATGGGTTTTTGGGATTTTATTAAATGAATGTTCCCTATATAATCGGTTACGTAAGGAAAAAAGACAAAAAACGTAATTTTCTTAACATTATTATTTATAAAACATTGAGATATGTAAAAAACATCATATATTCAGTTTTACATTTCCTTTTGAAAAATATTTCTTTTATGTTATCATAATAATTTATCATTAATTTCTATATATTCATTATTTTCTTATAATTCTTATGAAAATCCAATGTAGTGATTATTTACTTTATAATTAACTAAAATAAATTATACTACAGATATTAAAACTGAATTAGATTTATTGAATAGTTGCATTTAATTATTTTTTGTAAATGGATATATATATATATATGTACATCAAAAAACATAAAATATTTTAATTCCAAATATTTTTTGATATTTTAAAATTAAAATTAAATAAATAATGTCAAAATTGACAATATTGTTATTTTATAATGAATGATAATTTATTACTTAATTTAAAATTAACAAATATCCAATATTCTACCATTTTATTTTTAAGTGTAAATAATTATAAAAAATTATCTCTTAATGGACCAATTTATGTTTTGAAATTAATAAATTAACCCATATATTGTAAAAATGTTGTGAATGCAGTCTGTGTTTAGGTAGTGTTTTACCGCGTCACATTGTCTAATTTTTAAATTAATTTCCAAAAAGCATGAAATTTTTACTTTATAAATTTTATACCATATTAATAATGAATTTTATATATTTATTACAATTAATCTAACATTATTTTATTTTTAATGGATAAATTATATAGGTTAGAAAAATAGATTCTTTATGACAAACAAAAATGATAAAATTGGGGAATCATAGAAGTTAAGGAACCAAATTATTAAAATGAACATATATTTGTGTGATGGTTGTTTTTATTGTATATGAATACACATTAATCACTTATTTTTATTTTTTTTAGGAACATTAGGTATGTTAGGCTTCCCATTAATTAATACCTTTTGTATTTATAGGAGTGCCACTCCCGCACCACTATAAAAAGGCCTGCTCCCTCCCACTTTTTCACACCTCTAAAACCACATGAGATTAGACAAGATATTCCCAAATAGTCTCCCAAAATCCTTCCTGTAGATCTAGAATCAACCATTTTGGATTAAAGACATCAATGGAATCCTTTTGGTACAAAAAAAATAAGTTACTTGATTAATAGGTATGATCTTTCCTTTAGGTTTTTTGTATTATTTCCATTATCCCATGACTGAACTCTTCTTATTATATGATTTTATAAAAAAACATTATACTAATTAAACTATGATGTTTTTATTCTATGTTTTTTTTCTAAAATTACACACACATCAATCATATTTCTATAAAACATATTTTTTCTATTTAAGGTGAATTATTACCTCACGAAAAGATAATTGTTCATTTTTTCGTTAACACATCTCATGGTGGCCATTATAATGGACACTCTAATTTTATAGATAATATTTATGATATTTATATTATATTTAGTATTATTTAATTACTTTATAACACATAAACACAAACATTCCATTTTACATAAATATAATAACATCACTAGTGGATGTGTGGACTACCGCCCCTCAATGTTATGTGATTCGTTCATGCTATATATGGAAAATATTAAGGATAATATTAATAAAAATATATGATATATATATATAATACAAGAATTATAATTTAAATTTATATACATATCAAATACATTTCATTCTTTTAATACATGACAATGAAATGGAAGTGGCATTCAGGCGTACGTACGACCTACCATCCCCCTGAATGGTGTATTCCATTTCCTATATCAAATTATTATAGATTATTGTAAAATTGTAAAAAATTATAATATTTGATAATTAACTAATTTTTTAAATAATATAAATTATTAAATAATGATCTAATTAATTGAAAAAAAACACATGTCATTAAATAATTGATAAAACTATGAAATTAACACTCAAAATAGTTAAAATAATTAAAGAGTTTTAACAAAAATGTAATAAAATATTATAAATAGTTAATATATTATATTATAAGAATTATTATGGTTCTTCTGAAAGTGAAAAACATATTTTAAACCTCTATAAATGAGGATAATTGTCAAAAATAAAAAAAAAAGATTAAGGTATGTGATTCTTGTCTTACTTTTCATTCTGTAATGCATACACTAGAAACACCACTATTTATTTTGTGTCGTGTATCTACTGCCACTTTTGATAAATTATATCATGAATAATTTTTCATCATGGTATGAAAAAAATTATATCATGTACATTATTTTGTAAATGATTCATGTGGTATGGGACTGTTTGAAATGATTTATGATTAATTTCATAAAAAACATTCCTAATGATTATCTTTAAAATATAACATCCATTTGTGATTTTTAACCTTCCCATAAAACAATCTAATTATTGTAATCATTTTTAGTTGATTATTACTTTTAATATATATATTCTCACATGATGGATATTCTTATTGACTAAACATGACATCATTTTTTCATACAGTGTCCACATAGAAAATTTTTTGATTTGCTGGGGAAATATTGATAATTTAGGATTCATTCATAAATATGGTTATTTGATATGAAATATTTTTTATTATTTAAATTGATTATTAGATGTGAGGAGTTATTTTTATTGGTATGAAATGGTGGTATCCTAGTTTTATATATCTTTTTAATGAATCACTAGTCTCATGAGAAGAAATAGTTGGACAAAATAGATGGGCTTCTACCCGACAACAAATCCATCTTCTAAAAAGTCTTAATGGTACTGATTCCATGTAACTAGGAAATATTCATTCAAAAAATTAATTATCTCCCTCATTTAGACAAGGTTATTATTTATCAATGATACTTTTCATTGATAAATCTATGGATTTATTTTATTTTTAATTTATTGACTAATGAAATGTGTATCAGTTACAAACCATTCCAAATTGATTATGACTTATCTAGTTGGAAGGTGTGATTAGTTATTTACCTTTAATATAAATTGATTAATTATTTCATATCTTTTATGTACCCTTAAAGTCAATTTTTTCTCACCCTTTTTATGTTTCTCTCCCTAGGTTATGAAGAAGAGAACTTTGAATATGTGTTTAAGGATTTAATTTTTTTTATAGTGTAGCATGTTGTATTTCCAATTTGAAGATATATTATGTGTATCATGTATGTAATGTGGATTTATAATACTGATAAACTGATTAGTCCTTCTATATTTGATTCCTTATAATGATTCAAATTTTAAATACATAATGCACTTTCTCTCGCCTTCTGGGGTTTGAGCATTGTAAAAAACATTAATTTTTTTAAAAAAATTGCACCAAATATCGATCTTTTATAACCATTTTACCAAAAAAAAAAATTGATGAATATTTGCTTCTCATACTTTTATGTCATGATATGTAAATACAAATACATATCACAAATTGCATCTTAATAGGACCCTATTATGGGATTTTGTGGCCAACAAACAGTAGTGAAATGAAGGTGATTTGTGTGAACACTATTGGGTCTGAATTCCATCCCATATTCTAACTTCCTATAATGGAATTTCACTGATGGGAAGAACTTAACTGTCAACTCCACTAACAATTCTCTTAAATAGTTTCGAAGAAAATGATTTATGACCTCTTGAACTATTAAAGGCATGAATATTAAAGGAATTTTACTATATATAATTATGTAATAGTCTCAAATACATGCTTTGTATCCCACTTACCAAGGATTATTTAGATGAAAATTATTAAGAAAAACTCGAAGATTAACTACAAAAACTGGTAATCCCATTTAAATGCAATGTTTGATAAATGTCATTCACATACATGGCCCAACATCTATATGATGTCATTCGATGAACCAAGGCGTTGTCATGTCCCACACCTATGACACCATGAAAAATAATTGGTAGAACATATAGTAATTATAAAACACTCAAACAAGTCCTGGTTCCCTCTAGAATGCTATTAAAGTTCTTCATTGAAAATTTCCTCCCACTGACCAACAACAACAACAACAACCCACCAACCCAAGGCATAAAACGACCAGGGCCACCAACCATTTTTGGATTAAAATAATAAAATAAATTCCTTCCAAAATGAGATTATTACTTATTATTCCCTCATCATCATTTAAAACAACACCCTCATGCTTCATTGGAAATGGAATCCTAGAGTGGTTAGACCTAGTGATTATAAGAACTATTTCCCATTCCATAAGAGGTTATGTAACACTATAAATTACTATTTTATTTTTAATTAAATCCTCTAGTGTATGGTTTACTCTATATTGGCGATGATGGTTAAATCCAAAACATAAGTGGTGCATGTTCCCCCACCCAATATGTAGAATACAATGGCTGAAAGGTGTTTTTTCTAACCATGAACATAATTTCAATAACAAAAGGACCTGAATGATAGTCAGTTGGGAACATGCTATTATAAAAGCATAAAATTATCACCCAATTATGTCATTATATCATTTATAATCATCCAAAGGTGAATCATTAGGAATATCCTCTTAAATATGATTTAATCATTGGATGAAAAATGGGACTTAAGAATAGGATAGTCAGCTTACTCTAAATCTGACGATGAACATCATATATTTATTTCCATCATAATCTTGTGATTAATAAATTATTTTTCAAATTATATCCTCATTATATTATGAACTTATATTGATATATTTAAACATAATTTCAAAAAAACCCTTTATTTAGTGATGAAAACACATATGATCCTCAGTTCCCCATTCCTAACTAGGGCATTAGGGGAAGATGTCATCTAAAAAGAGAAAATAGGGGATACATACTCATGGTGGAACTAAATATTGTTTCCATATCACCACTAAATCCTTCTATATGTCTAAAAACCATATGAAATAATATAAAGTTTCCCATAAAGAATTAGGAAACACCTCAATGTCATCCTTGGGTAATCCAAACCTAATTAATTTATATTAATGAATTGTATGTGTGTAATTGTCCGACCCACCCAAATAAGTTGTCAGACCAACCATATAAACTCTAAAATTAAAAATAATTCCATTAACTCTTGTTTAAGTTAAAAATATATCTAAAATTAGAACCACATATAATCAGGAACATGCCAAAGGTAAACCCTATATTTGGATGTTTAAACCTCCTGTGTATTTGGATTCCATTTTGATATATTTTTTAGGTATCATATATAGTCACTCAATTTGGGATTATATCCTAAACTAAATATAAATCAGGGAACCAAATATAAAGACTATCTAGAGTCCCCTGGTGATTGAAATGAAATCATTAAAGCCCATTTTCAATTAGTGGGAACTGATTAGATAGAATGTAATTATTTATTCTTATTCATGGAGAAAGATCAAAAAGATTATATTTAGGGTTGTATTAGACAACTGAAACTATTAGATTTCCATGAAAATGTCACCAGTTGGTCAAAATGGATCAAGGATAAAATTTAACCTATTTTAAGAAAAGTATTTTTTGGGATAATCTTGGGATTATTTATCTCCTTTAATTCTAACCATTGTTGTCTATGATATGATATTGAAGAAATTCCTGGAAATGTTCAAGATCAGAAGAAAATTTAAGTTCACATAATCTCTTGTCGAGTTCTTTGTTAACGAGAGAGACACGACATATAGTTTTCTACTATGGAGATGACGTCTTTATAACCATGAATAAGTTTTAGAGACATTTTCCTAATTAATTAAATACTCTATCAATAGAATCAATGTCTTTTTTGGGTTATGATAGTTTACCATTTATTCCTAGATATATATAATAAAAAAAATTTCATACTTATATATTACATATTAATAGATTATTACTCCTTATGTTATAAAATGATCATCACTATAATCTAACATTTTAAGTTACTTTAGAAACATGGTTACATAGTCACCTGGTTCATAAGTGAACTTCATCATGTCCCACTATCTATTTTTTAGATATCACCCTTTTTAGATATTTCATACATAATATATTCCTTCATAACGTGGGGAAAACATAAAAATTGGAGAGATAAGTTCCTCAATAAGGGTAAACAAAGGATATATAATCATAAAAATTGGATAAGTGTATGGGATCAAGAGAATTAAATATTAAAACCATACTAGGAATATTATAAATCATAAACATGCTCCATGGAAAAAATCAAGGAAATTTTTAACAAATCACTACTACAAAAATGGCCTATATCAGTGCTGAAAAAGGGATTTAACAATGCTAAAAAAGTGTTTTAAAGCTCAACGCTGATATAGGGGGGTCCCTTTTATCAGCACTTCGAAAAGCGCTGATAAATGCCCCTTTTATCAGTGCTAAAAAAGGAGCTGATAAAAGACCCCATTATTAGTGCTTTTTTTAGCGCTGATAAAAGGGGCCTTTATCAGCACTTTTTTTAGCACTGATAATGGTCAAAAAAAATTAAAAAAAATAACCAAAATGAAAAATAATGCGGGGAGTGCTTTTATCAAATCTTCACACCCCCTTAATCAGTGCTAGGAGGTCTCCCGCGCACTGCCCTTCCTGTGCATCCTCAAACGCGCGCACCCCCTTCACTTCCCCCCGAACTCGAACCCGGGACCTCCGCCCTTTCGCGGCTGCACCTTTACCACTAATCCAATTCGTTTACTTCTCTATTTAATGATATATCTATATATATAGTTATATTTAATCATATATTGATATAGATTCATATTAATATAAATATATTTATTCATATATTAGTATATATATATTAATTCGTATATTAATATATTTATATATATATAGTTATAATTTTTTATATGAATATTTATTTGTATATTAATTATACATTTAATATTAGTTTTAAATTAATTTATGAAAAAATATGTTTTTAATTTTTGTTTATAAATAAATAAATACATACAGACATACATACATACATAGATATATACAACACACAGACACACACAGAGAGAGACACACACACAAACACATATAATTACGAATAAATACATATATATGTGTATTTAAAAATCCATAGAATGTACTTATAAGATTATTCTTTAATACATTTATGAAAAAATATGTTTTTGATGTGTGTTTATAAGTAAATAAATAAATACATATATATATATACATATATACAACACACAGACACACACAGAGACACCCACACACACACAGACACATATATATTTATGAAGAAATACATATATATGTGTATTTTAAAAGCCATAGAATGTTAAAACGACCATTACATATAATATAGAATTCTGTTTCAACGCCATAACCAGTCAAATCGAAGAAAATGAAACAATCATTGATATGATATGTGGTACAAGCCTAACGGACATCCGGATCAGAAGTTATACTTGTTTGAATGTTAAAAAATCAGGGTATCTAGAATAAGAACTCAGTTTTGGAGGCCTTATATGCCTTTTTTGGGCATGAAAAATCAGTCACTAGCGCGTAGTGCTCATCACAGGCTTCGATTTGATATGTTGTAGAGCTCAAACAGACACCCGGATCAAAATTTATGGCCATTTGAAGTTTGAGTTACATTTTCAACATATTTTGGATATTTTATTAATTGTTTTGATTTTTGGTGTCCTCAAATTGTTATTAAATTATTTTTAATCGATAATAATTAGAAAGTTATTAATTAATAATATTTTTTTAAAATATTTTGAAGCCATTTTCACTAAATTTCTTATATATTAAATGTAATAGTCTATTTATACATATCTATAACATATTTAAAAAATATATATTGTATTTATATCAATATAAATATACTTATATAACAAATGTTATTTTTCATTAAAAAATATTTTTTAAAAAAATAACATTTATCAGCGCAGGGGAAAAGCACTGATAAATCCCCCCTTTATCAGTGCTATTGAAAGAAGCGCTGATAAAGGTGTCCCCTTTATCAGCGCTAAAAAAACGCTGATATTGGGGGTCCTTTATCAGCGGTAAAAAAAATAACTGATAAAGGGGGGATTTATCTGCGCTTTTCTTTAGCGCAGATAAATTCCCCCAATATCAGTGCTTTTCTTAGTGCTGATAAAGGTGAAGCGCATCCCTTGCCTGTTTTAGTAGTAGTGAATGAATAATTATTGAATCAATTAACATGATAAGTGATATAATAATATTTTGATAATACCAAGAATTTTTTCATATAAACAATTATATAAAATCATTATAATTTTAGTCAGGTATCATTGGAAAAAATATTATACCGTAATCAGTTCACAACCCCAAACCATCAAATAATTCAAGTATCACTCAAATGAAAATCATAGTGGAAAACGTCCATTACTAAACTAAGATCAGCCTCTGTTAATGTTCTATTTATATGTTGAGATATCAATTCAGACCCAACACATTCTAGGGAGATATAGTCCCCAACCATGACATAATAAAAATCATACATATAGGTTCCCCAAGACCATAAAAAATTATTTATTTCAGCACCCATGAAAAAAAATTCTTTTTGAACACATTTTATCATAAAATAAAATATATAAAATATATACGGTTCCAAAAAATCACAATTTTATCATAGAATATCGTGTAGAAAAAAAATGGCTTTCATAATAATTTTCTCATCAAAATCATAAAATATCTGGAAAAAAAATAATGATGATGTCATTGGATCATATCCCCATTAAATTTTATGTGACCTAAAATAATGTAATTTTAAATGGAAACAAATTCTAAATGTTCACATTGAACATTTCTTGTTGAAAATATTATTTTGGACTTGAAATACCATAATTAAAATATAAAAAATTCTAAAATATTAAATAAACCATGTTATTTGATATTATCCTAGTAATATTTTAATGAAATCTCTAAATCATTAAGATAACCTGACAACATAATAAACTATTCATTTCATACATCTTAAAATGATGATTCAAATCACATTTTTGATAAAACATAAAAAAATAATTGTTCAGAAAATGAATAGAAGATTACCTATATAAAATATTATAAAAAATAAAATTGGTGTAGAAATGTCTTTATTTCATAAATACATATTAATAAAATAACATTTATTTAAATAATTATTTAAAGTATTGACATCAATGAAAATTGATTTTTGACGAAAGAGATATATAAATTTATATTTTAGGAAAAATAATCTTTTTGAAGAATTAGTACAAAAGTAGATGAATAGAAGGGAAAAATTGTATTGTAATGAAATAACACGAGTAATATATTATAAATGTGATTATTTAGAGGTCTATCATAAGATATCATAATTGGAAGAAAAATCATGACAATCATGTTAATCATATAGATTGTAGAATTAAATTTTTTCACATGTGTATATTTTTATTTTTAAGCCCAATAGAAGAGAGAATGTAATATGGATATTTATATCTTATAATTTTTATGATAATAATAATAAAATACATTCATCTGTAGTATATAAACCACAAAAAAGTGGTGTATAATGAATGTGTCCCACAAAAATAAAAGTTAGACCAAAATATCATACTTCAGGTCTCTTTATCATTCATACACATTACGACCTACTTAATAATTAATTTAGTATTCTTATAAGATCTTTTAGAAACACACACACACACCCACCGATATATATATATATATATACATATATCATACCATATTTTATATCCTAATGTTGTTTTAATTCTATTTTTTATATTTTTTTATTAAAATTATGTTTTGGTAATAACTATTTTGTTTATCATGGATGTGTTGATATGGTATTTTTGGTATATTAACATTTATCAAGCATCGATAATATCAATAATGATAACCATGATTTAGTGATAACTAGTACTCCGCCCGTGCGATGCACAACACTATTAAATAATTCTTATTATTAACTATAGATTACTATTTATAAAACATAATAGTTTATATTAATATTGAATATATTTGAAAAGAAAATTACATACATAATGAGGAATAAAAGTTATAGAAATTGGGGACCAAAATTTAGATGATGAGTATCCTTCTGTATAAAATTAACAACATAGGAACCAATGGTGAAACAGAATGAAAATTAATAAATCATATATTAAAATTATAAATTTATTCATAGAAACAAAGTATGAAAATCTAATTTGAAAATAATTGAAATAGGTCAATAGTGAAACAGAATCATGGTAATAGAACATCAATACAGTTTCACCCTTGACATAGAACTATGGAATATAATTTAACAATGATAAGATAACATCAATACTATTTCAGGCTACCCATGAATGAAGGAAATGAATTAAAGACTATTGTTTTGGAGATATAACATGAAGGAATGGAAGAGGTAGAGATAATATATATTAATGAAACTGAAGGTGGAGGTTAGGGAAGAGGTGTAGGAAAGAAGTGAAATTTTGATATATGATGGAAGGAAACCTAGAGAGAGTTTCATGTTTTCTTGATTTTGACTGGAGTGGATGGGGTTGTGGAGATGTTGGGGAGAAGATTAGTATGGAAAATGGTTGCATTCAGTGTGGTATCTTTGAAAGATAATGTGGATGAAATTTCTTATTTTTAACATAGCATCATCATAAATAAATTTCAGTTTTTTATACAAAATATTATCACACTCCCTTGATTTAATTTCATAGTATATTTTAACATTAGTTACATATATAATATATATGTTGTTATGTATATAATAATAACAAAATATTCCAATTATAGGATTATTAGTTGATACTGGAATCATGGTATCATCCATTAAAACAAATCTATACAGTATAATACATAAATAATATGAATAACTCATGAGTTCTTCTCCGTGAATATTTATGATCCTTTGGTGTATTTTGAACCTATGACAGTGGAAATAATATTCTATTTTGATCAATTATATCAATCCTTGAATAATCTAAAATATCTATGCAATAAGAAATAAAATTGTTGAATGGTTTGTACTATGGAATATTTCACCAAAAAATGGCACTCACACAATGGCTTTCAAGGTCACAAACATCCGCTCAAATTCCCCCATGAACATGCTAAATCCAACAAACAAAATATTAATGTAAAAATAAACCCCCTATAGTCTATAAAGTGTGATCCAGAAAAGATCTTTGGTTATCTTCTGTTAATAGGTGATGTATATTACAAAAATATGTGTATTTTCTCACTAATCTATAAAATTAATTCATCTGTGTGGGTAATTTTTCAAGTAGTGAATATCTATGTACATCCTGTAAATATTTATTAATCCAAATAAACATAGAAAGTGATGAAATTTTTATATTGAATGTATAGATACAGTGTTGTAAATAACTGGTTAAACCAGTATCTGTCATGTGGAGATGTCATAGATATGTGAAAATAAAATTCTTTTGAAACAGAAACATTTTCACTGATATGGAACATAAACTTGTTCAACTGATATGTTATGTAACCACATGAAATTGATTATTTAAGCATTATATGAATCATAGAAAACACATAAACATGAAACTTTTGTTATTCAGTATCCATGCTAGAGGCTCGTTCAGAAAATAGGGTGAATATATTCACTCTTGTGTTCTTTGTTTTCCTTTGTTTGGGTGTGCAGTTCTCTGGCTTGGTTTGTTGTAGCCGTAGTGTCTAGAGAAATTGAAAGTTTATGGTGCACCCTATCATAACTATCAAAATCAGAAGACATGTTTTTCGGCATAGAGATTTTATTTAAAAGAATTAGTAGGAAGTATATGTGACAGTTCAAATGATACAACAAAAAAAGTAAATGTAAAAAATAAATATTTCAAAAGATGAAAACTGATGTACTGTTTAAATATATAAAAAATGTAAATTACATGAAAAATGAATTCATCCATAGTTATAATGATGCCAAGAAAATAACATTTAGTCATTATAATAGTTATATACCTTAGTAGATTAAATAACAGCAGCTGATTTAAGAAATCTGGTCTCAATGTACGAACTTAGTCAAAAAAATCCACCACTCGGATGATCCTATTATGCAAGGATAAAATGAATATAGCAATAAGTTGATATTTACTTTTTAACAATCCAAATTGGAGGAATTTAAAACATTTGTATCTTTTATTTTTCAATCCCAGTACTTACTCATGAGGAGACATAGATATGATGATCCTATATAAAAATGACAAAAAGGGTAATGTTATACAGTTTATGCTTTAAAATGAAATTAGAAATATGTAATCAGTAGTACCTTATTTTCTGCAAAGATGTCATTAAAATTATTGATGTAATTTTCATTTTTCCTGATGAGTAGTACTTTGAATGTGTTTTGTTTTTTACATAATCTATCTTTAACTCTCAACTCATTTCTTCCACCCAATGGCACATCCCAGTGGTCTCCTTCCATAAGAGTTGAATTTGTACATAATGCTTAATAAACCAATTAAAAACATGAAGAAACATATTTTTATCATCATTAAGGAGGTATTATGTTTCCCTACATGATTCATAGGCATTGAGACTAAGGAACACTAATCCAGACCAAATCTTTCAATGAAAACTTGTTTTAAGTTGTTGGAAAAAATGTACGTGCAGATTTTAAAAAACCCTTAATTTTTTTAATATAGATGCATTTTTTGTAAAATACTTACTCATTGATAGTGGTGTTTTTACTTTCTAAAAATACATCAATAAACATAATAAATAGAACAGTCAAAACATATTATCTTCTTACAGTTAGTTCCATTAATTGGTTGAACATTAAGCATGCATGAAAACCTAAACTGAGCCTCTCAGTATGAATAATATTCTTTGAAGCCTACTCTTCATGAAGCACGATTTATTGTTTGAAGGTGTGTGTGTCATCCCTACAACCGTATTATAAGATATTCAATAATAATAATTTTCACAGTTAAGAAGGTACTATTTAAAAATTACAATTAAAAAATACCAGATTTTAAAATACCAGATTTTAAAATACCAGATTTTACAGTAGAACGTGCAGTTAAGGTGTGTGTCCTCTCTGCAATCATATGAAAACGCATCAATTTCCAAGATTCTAGTGAGTTTTTATTCTCCTACAGGTATCACAATGTTTAACCAAATATTAAAAGATCCATCAAGATCCGATGTTATTTATTCAAAACAGTAAGCTAAAAAACATCACAAATATCCACCAGCATTGTTTCTCATCTAGATCTAACAATAGAAACCCAAACCATGTAGACATCTACTATCCAAAATATCCCTTTGTAACATGACTTTTCAAAAACATGAATATACAAGAAAACAATCCATCATAATTCAGTAAATAAATCATGTATTAATAATGCAAATATATAGCTAATTTATGAAGTACATCTCAGATTTATCGAACAGTAGTTGAACCTGTTTTGTACAATTTATGTACAGTATGGTTTAGTAGTAATGAAATACAACAACAAACTATTCTCCTTCATGGAATCATATATTCCTCAAAATATGAAGTATTTTCCTGTCATTACTAAAACATATCCAGAATAATTATCACAACTTTTGAGGAGTTGAAACAATACTACGATCAAAGTAAGATAGTATATAGCAGGAGTTGAAAAGACACAATATTTCATGAATTCTGTAAAATATATAACAAAGTCACCTGTAGAATTTCATCCACTAATTTGAGTTTCTTCATTTAGCAAGTGGACTGCAGCATCAATATCTTCTTCCCCTATAAGAAATACTAATACATTACCCATAGTATCCTAAATAAAAAAATGGGAAATAAATATGCGATATAGCATTTTTTAAAGACAAAATATTATTATTTGATATGAAACAATGATATACAACATGAAGAAAATAAGTTTGAATGAAAATAACTGGAAACAATTACATAAATGAAAATGAAAACAATTTTAAGGATAAATCATTGATAAGAATCTGAAATAGGAACTATATAGTGGATTGAACATTCATAAAAATTGTGCATGAACTTGGAAGAAATGAATATTATGATTGAAAATAAGATAGTTGATGGCCAAAATAGGTAGGGATTTTGGGAGGTGATTTGGGTGTGGGGGGAGTCAAAAGACCATGCTTATTTTTGTGTTCCCTCTAACTTTTATAGGATTGAAGAAAAGGGGCAGGCCTCTACCACTTCATGATGTTAATTCCCACCCCATGAAAGATATATTGGAGTCAACATTTTAGAATCCAGTGTACCCTCATAGAAGGTATTGTATAATTAACGGTATGCTTAACAACTATAGAAAATAAAAAATACCTTCTTTGGACCTGAAACAACCTAGACCTGCTATCGAACATGTTAACCAATGGATAAAATAAAAAGGGGGTAATCAAATTTATCATACCTATAATTATAATGCAGGGATGAGTAAATGCATTAGAATACCTTCAATATTTTGTAAAATTATGGTTTTTTGGCCAAACATAGGTATTATAAATGGGGCTCAAAGAATATCCTGAAAAATTTCCATGGAGTAGCTATTGTGAAACTTCCATATTGACATTAACAGTCAATCTCCATGGGATTCCTGTCTTCCTTGATGCATTCATTCTAACCACCAACTATGGAAATAGATGCTTCCATCTTCTTCGACATGCACTTCAACTTCCCTACCTCCAACTATAATCGCATTGCTTCCATCCATATTCACACAGTGGTTCACCAATGAACTTTTTCAACCAAAACCATCTTCATATGGGAAGAATATGTACATAATTATTAAAAATGTAACTAATGAACATGAAGAAACATTGTTTTATCAGCCACATTAAATTTTTTAATATACTTATATGAATCTATATAAATCCACAAAATAATGTCCAAACCTGGAGGTGTATGTAGCTTCTCACTCACAATTATCCAGCAGTTCCCATTGTAAATACGTTACATCACATTACATCTTCATAAATTAAAATATAAAACCCTTTGTCCAAACACATTTATGTATGTTATACAATAACATTGAAACAAATACCACCTTCTTCGAATAAGTCATCAATCTTGAGAGAGAGTATGGTATCAAATCATTTTTTATCCCCAAAAGCATTCTCAAATGAAATGAATATAGGTCATCCAATCCATTACTATAGAAAAAAAATAGAAGAGGCCTATACATACTGATTTAGGTCATATAAGTATAAAATAATACAATTAACAATGTAAGGTAATTAGGGAAATTTCGGCTCTATGCTATGTTTAAAACACATTGAAAACTGCTTATCCTATGAGCATGAACTGTATGAAACATTAGTGCAAGATTTAGTACCTTATACTATATAAAAATATGGTATGAGCTATATGGATATAAACATGAGCAGCATTTTAATCCAAACTACAATCCCATAAATTATGGAGAAAGAGAACCAAAACCCATTAGGTCAAAACTGAATCATACAATCAAACACATTTCTAGATCTCTTAATATATTCACATGCACTATGAAAATAAATAACAATTATACACTTTAAACAGTATTTGAGTGCACCAACCAAGGATATATTTACCTTAATAATCTCACAAATTTCCATTATAGAGATAACTAAATCACATCTTGGATAGTAGTGACCTACAGCCTCAACATAAAATTTATTTTGGAGAAACATGCAAATTAAATGGGAAATGTCTCACATACACTTTAAATAGGAAGTGATAAAACATAAAAAATTGAAAACAACGTAGAAACACAGACCTAGATGCCTGTTTATGTTTCCAAAAATAGTTTGATTCGATCTTTAACAGTTCATTGAGGTGATGTCCATATTTTTTCCTTCCAAAAAAACACAAAATAATGTTATTAAATAGTAAAATAACTAAAGAAAATAAAAAAAGAAAAGGGGAAAGAATTTTTTGGTTTGAAACCCTGAAAAGGTGTTGTAGTTAACTTGTCCACATATAGAAAGTTCCAACAGGTATACCTCAGTCCATTTGTGGGTGTGGTCTTCATATTAAAAACCACCACATCTTGTTTTTATAGAGTGTTCATTGCAGTTCATCTTGAACATAAACTTGAGTGAAGTGAATACAATTTCCATTGATAAATATCACCATACATGTTATATTATGGTAAAAAGAAAGAAATATACATGCCGACATGTTACATTCGAGGAGAATGACACCTTAAGATTACATTGGGTGCATATTTATCCTACTTCTTAATCCTATGTGTTTCCTGCAAGTAATAAAGAAAAAAATGTAAATGAAATAAGAAGTAATATGGTAGAGGAAAAACAATAGATAATAAATACTATGGTGGAGCAGTGGATGAAATTCGAAAGCCGTTTGCGGTGCCGGTTCGGGTAGTGGATGGGAGGGATGATTGATTGATGGTATATGTGTCTGGGGAGCTTCTAACATAGTAGAGGATTAATGAATCATTGGAGGTGTTAATGGCTGGAAGTTGAATGAAAGGGATGGGAAGAATGTATAGAAGTTTCTTGTCGAAGCACGTCAGTAGCTCGAAAGCCTAAATCCCATTGGAATAGGGCAGAGCGTGCACACGAGAAGCTCAGATAGCATCGCTAGAGCTGGTAATGCAGCACAGACGAAGGTGCAAGGTAGCCAGATAGTGGAAGGAAGCCCGATGAAGGAACCCTAATTTGGATGGCTGATGGGAGAGCGTAGGAGGGGGAGCACGATTGTGTCGTGGGAGGGAGGATGGGAAAGCAGAGGAGTAATGGTTGGAAGGTGACGTGGATTAAGGGGAAGGTGACACGTAGGCATGGAGGAAGCCTAATTTAGTATAGATAGTAGATATGAACCTGCATATTTAAATCCCGAAATAATTATGAACCTGCCTATTTCAATTCTGAAATAAATATGTACATGTATATTTAAATTCTGAACCTACATATCTCAATTCTGAAATAAATATGAACCCACATATTTCAATCATGAATACACATAAATTACAAAACAATATTCAAACACTAAAATGTACAACCCTTAAATTGATATGAACTTTCATATTTTAATTCTGAAATAAATATGAACCTACATATTTCAATTCTGAAATAAATATGATCCTACATATTTCAATTCTAAACCTGCATATTTAAATTTTGAAATAAATATGATCCATCATATTTCAATTCTAAATATTTAGAAGTTACAAAAATTATATTCAAATATTAATATGTACAAACCTAAAACATTTGAGATAAAAAAAATATTAAATAATGCATATGAATCAAAATTAACCTTCATGTGCTGGTACACTTCACCAATATTCATCGCATTTCGGTTTAATGATGCTCCCATAGAAATAGCTATAATGGTGGTAAATATATATCAAATAAATAGTAAAATAGTAAGTGGACATTATTAATAAAAAGTAGAATATGGGGAAACAATATTTCTAAAAAATGATCATCAATTAGGTACTCTGTTTAATGGAGCTCCCACAAAAACAGATGTAATGTTTGTTACTGCATCAAAATAAATAACAATAATCATAGATGTTACATTTATGTAATTGATTGGTGATTGAGATTATAATAGACCACGAGACTCTAATATCTCTAGGAGGCTAAATAAAATGAAACACAATGTTGTATTTGACCAATAATTAAATGAATAAATTAAAAGGATTAGAGTCTCATCCATGAATTCACAGCTAAGAAGAGAGCCATCGAACTTTACCAAACATGAATAGCATGGACAAATCAATAAAAGCTCAAACAAATAAGAAGAGTGGATGAGATTACATACAAAGCAGTATAGTATTACCAGGTACCAACATCAACTGAACCATCACATTCCAATTCAGAAACATTCTCTTCCTTGTGAACCAATTTCCTAATGAAAAAATGAATCACAAAAGCGTGTATCTAGTTGTACATAAATATAGAATGAAAATAGGTTGAGGCTACCTTAATCTTTTTTGAGAATATCAAAAATAGTTCATGGCATTCTCTTTTCAAAAATAAATTGATCTGGTAAGAAAAGAATCGTGAAGGAAGATGACAAAATAAGACAATGTTTGGTAAATGATTTTATTTCATACATAACCAAAGTTTCATATCACCGAAGTTACCTTTTATGATAGTGAAGGTGGTGTTGACCAGTCTATTAGCTGATGTAGAGCTCCTTGACCCCAGATTGAGAGTCGCTGACAACCATGTTTTTGAAAGAACCCCTAACTCGATGAAAATAGTATCATCTTAAAGGAGATTGAAATTCCCATGGTGATTTAGGGTTGCCACTATTTAATTGGAGGAGGTGTAGGATCCAGATGCGACGGATCTGGAGACGGAGGATGTGACGTAGGATGATGCGGATAAGGAAAAGGAGATTGAGAAGGCTGACTTAGAGAACGTGAAGGAGGAGGCCGAGAAGCAGAATGCACACGCAGTAGTTGAGGAGGTAGAGGTAGCCGAACATAGAGGCTGGAACATGGAGGCCAGAACAAGGGAGGAGTGGATGTAAATGTCGAGGCGTAACCATACGAGCATCGTGGGGAAGGCGACCTTGATTGGGGTGGTAGAGACGGAGGAACTAAAACCCTAATAGGGAGCGATGAATCGAGGCAGTGCGGAGAGATTCGTTTAGGTTTCGAGGTAGAATAAGAGGGGAAATGAGGAGGTGAGTGGTGCGAGCTGAAGGGGATAATTAGGAAGGGGGAGAAAGATGTGAATCAGTGAGAGGAGCAGTATCCAGGGGATTTGGGGACCGGAGTGGGAACCAGAGAGCGGGGAGAGAGGATTGGGGGAGGGGTTTCGGGGAGGGGATCATGATACAGGGGAAAATCCCGATCTGAGGATGGGAAGCGGGTGAAGTTTCAGAATTTGGAGGGAGGAATCAAGAATTTAGGGTGACGTGGAGGTATGGGAAGGTGACACATCAGCATGAAGATGCAAAGTTTAGTATAGATAGTAGATTTATATTCATTATATAATTATTTATAGTAATCCATAAATGTTAGATATAGAAAATGCATTACACCATTTATGGAGATATTAGTCTTTACATATGCATGAATGTTTTGTTGAGGTACTTAATGAAAGGAACGAAAGGAAGGTAAACAACATTTAATATCTAATGTTTCTTTATTAGGTAATATATTTC
The DNA here is from genome assembly GCA_963277665.1 of Viscum album. Taxonomy (NCBI): domain Eukaryota; kingdom Viridiplantae; phylum Streptophyta; class Magnoliopsida; order Santalales; family Viscaceae; genus Viscum; species Viscum album. The sequence continues at coordinate 1,869,142,515 of OY728156.1, forward strand.
ACATATTTTTATCAAATTTAATCTTATTACATTCCATGTAATGAGTATGTGACATATGGATCACATCTCTTTGTGAGGAGATTGTCCCATCTACACATGTGTGAGGTTATTGTTTTCCCAGTTAACTGAATGTGAGATGGTATATTTGAAATAAAAATTGCATAAGTATATTTATTTTATTTATATCATATAGATATTCTAAATGCATCATTACATTATTTAGTGTGTGATGTCGATGAAAAAACATATACATTGGTTCATGAGACTGTAGTCCACTATACACACGAATACAAGTTTTGTTTCACATTTGATGGAAGAGGATAAGGTTATAGTGTATTCAATTAAAATAAAAAATATCATCATATTGGATATATTGGTGTTTTTATATCAAAATAGTTGAATAATATTTTAAGGTGGTGTAAGAATCATTATAACATTAATAGATGTTTTTTATTTTACCTCTTTCTCAGAATAACTCTTTAGTTATATATATAAATCCTTCATAAGAGGGTTTTCTAAAAAATAATTGGACTCTATGATGTGGTTATGGAGCTATGTAATTATTTTATGGTTCAATTGAACAAATCAAATATTTTTTATGTGTTAGGTGGAGATGAGAGTCGTGTCCCCTTTATATGTGGTGGAGAGGATACACTAGCAATTTTTATAATAATATGGAAAAACCACATTTTTAATAATCCAAAAAGATCAAAAAAGTATCATTATCGAAACTAATAATAAATACTAAGTATGGACAATAAATAGGAATTACACATATTTTTAATTAATTCTAACCCATATCATTATTATTTAACCCCCTGATAAACCAGTTCAATCCTTAGCGATTGTAATTCATTCTCAATATTTTTTTATTGATTTTTTCCAAACATTTTTTTCTATGTTTTATAAGAATAATTATTATGATTGAAAATATGGAATCAAATTTTCAAATTCAATTCATATAATTGGAATCATTTAATTTAAACTTAAACCCATAGATGTGGCAAAAAATATATTTTCCATAAAGAACATTTTCATAAGTATATGAATTTTTAAATATAATATATTGACATTAATTGGAGTAAAATTACCACAATTGGTTCAATAATAAGATATATGAAGGAAATTTACTATTAAAACATTTTTAAACAATATTTCAATTTTTAAATTCATTAAATAAAAAGTGTGTTTTTAATAAAAATCATTTGTTTTCCCTATTCACAAAAATATAATTTTTTAAGATTATTCATAAATATTCACAATAATAGAATTCGGAAATTTTAATTCCACTTCTGATGATAAATTTTTCCAGTAAATTTGATATGTGTTGAAAATTAATTTTAATTTTTTCTCAAAAAAACCAGTAAAATAATTTGTTCTACAAAAAAATATTTTCGAATAATATTTCAATTATACTAAAATATATATAATTATTTAAAAATATATTTTATTTATAAGAAAAATTTATACTTTTTTTAAAAATTGTGTGAATTTCAATTCATACTACATAATTTATTTAATATGTTATAATGATAAATTATAGATATAAATATTAATAGTGTATCATGGTTCATTAAAAATAATTGTTGTGTGTAACACATGTTATCGATGAAATTGAATTTATTTTAAAATGGATTCATAAATTATCTTGGTGTTTCATTATACCCCACTTAATATTTATTTTACACTTCAATATTCCATCACATTGGTACAGAAAATGAAAGATAAATTTGGCTCATTACATCACCAGGTTCCCATGTATCCTCTTTATGATGGCAGTTTTACCAAGAAAATAGACTAGGTGAGTTGATTAGTTTCATAGAACATTATCTGTAAGATCTACAATATCTGTTGGTTGATCCAAATAAGAAATATCATTCTTTAGATGTATGAACATTTTTTATAGTACATCTTAGTTATCTAGTAGGTACTTCCTCGGAAGTGATACATACAACACATCATGAACCAGAGAGAGGTTTGGTGTAAGTGCAAAGTGATAATCTATATCCATAGTACAGTCAGGAATTTAAAAGGTGTTGATATACACAAGGATTAGTTTTCTCTTCATTCCAATTATCATAACCATATTCCATGAATAAATTCATAGAAAACGATCCTTATTATTTTCAAATCCAAAATCCCATTGACGTTATTCAGAATAACTGTTAGGTCATCTTTGTACTACTCTTATGTGATACAAAATGGAACTACCATAACCGTCCATTTAATATTCTAAATATGGTCCCAATATATTTTTTTCTCGAACTTATTCAATGAACTATATAGTTATACACTTATCTCCATATATATGTTCATAATGATTCATCTGAATTCTTGATAGAAAAAAAATTATTGTATGAAAACTCCACATGAGGATGGTGTTGATCCCAACAACAATTGAAGTACATAGAATAGGATACCAGAATATACACAAGGTTTTTAATGGATCACATCGAGTGATCGTATTCTTGAATATGATATATAGAGTTGAAACTCATTCCCATATGTTGATCATTCCAAATACTTCTTAAGAACATCGAGGTATACATTAGATATTCATTAGATACAATTTAATGTGGTACTAGATGAAACCACATAACATCCTAAATGTTTATTATACAAAGTTTATTCATAGATAAATCATCTGAGATTGTTATTACATGTGCTAAATTTGTAATGAGATATACTACAACCCATATTTCATTATTCACTTTAGATGTTTTTGGATTTTCATTGACAATATCCATGGTGATTGGTCCCATTTCAAATCTTTCCTGGGAAATGGTTTTAACATACCATTATATGTTTGTCTCTTATCCTTCATATTCTAACATACTGAGGTCTGAGATACAAACTCTTCAATAGCTCTCTTCATTCCATTTAACCACAAAAAAATCTATTAGATCTCTATACATTTTTTACTTAAATGATAAATAGAAAATGATGAACCATGATCTTCATAAAATTGATCATTCTTCTAATTAGTTATGGATAGAATACATACACTATTTCTGAACCTTATTATTCAATCATGATCAAGGATAGACTCAAGAACATTTCTCACCATATTTTAATCTATATATCATACCTCTACAACTCTTTTATCCTCAAATAGATATATGTTTGATAAATTATTTGAGAATGATAAGATTCCTCCCCTTCCAAGATCAGTTCATTAACAAAGCATTGAAAATCTATAAATATTGGATATTTTTATTCCCATCAGGTATAACTACCATGATCCTTTTGACTCAAAGAATCATTCAAATATTTTCTCATTCTATTGGTTTTAATTTGTTATAAAATCATAATAATTAATTATTTCTAACAATATTACCCTTTTCATATTCAAGGTCATATTTTTGAATATACACATTAATATTTTTGAGATATATATATATGTATAACCTCTTTAAATATATCCATGCATATATTTAATGCAAAAATAACCACAGATAACTCTAAATCCTGAGTTGGGTAGTTTTTCTCATGAACCTTTAGTTTATGAGACATAATCTATAACCATATCATTGTACATGATAATTCATCCCAATCCCTTCTTTGATGCATCACTATAGATCAAAAAAAATTACCAAATATAAGAAAATTAATGGATTGGTTCACATTATAACCTTTTCATTAGGTTATTGAAATTTTCCTCACATTCATATTTCTAATGGAACAAGGATCCATTCAATGTATTCTTTGTGAGTGGATTCAAAAATAGTGAAAACATATCTACAAACATTTGATAATATCCTGATAAATGGATAAAACTATGGGTCACATTCACAATTGTCAATCCGGGGAAATATTCAATTACATTATCCATTGATGAATCTACCAATATAACCCCTCAAGACATTATATGACTAAAAAAACATTTTGTCTCCAAAATTCACATGTTATAAATTTTCCATATTGTTTCTCCAACCAAATGGTCTTTCAAAAAATTCCCATTTGACCTTCAACGTCTTAATATAAAATTGAATAAATTAATTAATCTTCTATTAACCCTAATAAAAACTAATCATTGTAATCTCTAAAAAAATAAATTAATGAAATCCATGAAGATATAAGGGGAAAATATTAACAATAAATGGGATAGGTATATACTCATAGTTTCCCATCATTGTAGGGAACGATTTATTGGGTATATCCTCATTATGAACATTCAATTTATGTTATCCAAAATATATGTAAATCAGATAAAATTAGTCAGATATGTGTATTTGAACATAAAATTAATCAATTCCAGCTAAATGATAGTTTTTTTCATTTTAATACTTTTCATCTCCAAATATTCAATATAGAGTTTCATTGGTCCATCATTTTTTTACAAAAATAATATGTTCACCCATAGGTGATAAACTTCAAAAAATTAATCCCTTTTCAAGGTTCCCTTCTAGTTTTTTCATTAATTATATTAAGTCAATCCGGGAAATTCTATAGGGAGTCGACGAAGTTGTTGTATTACTAGTTATGATATCTACTCAGAACTCAACTTCACATTTTGGAGGAATAATAGGAAAATATTTCGAATATACAAAAATAATCTCTTATAAAATATTAATATCATATATGAATATTTTATTTGAAACCATATGATATAACCCCCACTCCTTTTAGGGGATTCAATACCCATCAATGTATGTGATCTCTATCAGATGTTTTTATCTATCATTTTAATGATAGTGTATCATATCATGGGTTGGAATATAAACAGTTACTTTACACACTATGAAATTTATTATCGAATTCTAATACATTCCAAACATAACATCAAAATCATCCAGTGGAGGAATAAAGTTTTTTGATAGAAGAACAGTCCAATAAAAACCAAATAGGGAAGAATTTATGTATTGAGATGTGATCATCATTCCATTGGTAGTTTTGAATCATTATTCGAAATCTAATCATTGAGGATTGGAAATAAAATTCCTATAGACATCTTGATATATAAAGGAATTTATATTAATATTCTCTAATAGGGAACCTAAATATCTCAGAATGATTATTACCACATCAACTTCATCATTTTATCATAAATCTATTTCATTTACCTAATTTTTACCATGGATATCAAGAATCATTATTCAATGTGATCAAGCATGAATATTCATTGATATTCTATCTAAATAATGAATACATATTTTCATCCAATGAATCCTTAGGCATAGCGGATGTCATTCATGGTAATTATTCAAATCCCCCGTAGTGGTTAAAAAAGAGTTTACTAATTTCCAAAACATATCCCATTAGTGTGTCAAACTAGGTGTGCAACAAGGCATCATTCCATGAACCATGTGATCATATAATGTTGTTTAATGCACCATTTTCAATATTATTACCCCTAGGTACAAAAATTATAGAGAGACACCCACATGTAGTATCCATAATGGGAAGTAATTACATATAAACCACTTACTCTATCCATCACCAAAAATTATAGATTTTTTATAATGATAATACTTCTTGTTGTTGTTCCCGGTGTAGTTTTCCTTACCTAGTTTATAATGGTTTAACTAAACCATTCAATTATAATAACTATAATTGAAAAAAACATAAAAATTTATTAAATCTTAATTAATGAATAATAATTACATAAATAAATGATCCACATAAGAAATGTATATGTTTAGTGTCCTTTAAAACATTTATCCATAATCATTTGGTTCATAGGTGAAATTATTCATATTCCACTATGTTATTCATAAGAAGACCCTTTGTTAGTCATTTCACACATATTACCATCATCCATAACTGATGGAAAAGAGACATAATAATAGGCCAGGTAAGATTCTATGTAAGGTTAAAAGGGGGAGACATAAATATAAAATTTCAATAAGGGTATGGGTACAAGATCATAACACTTGAAACTATAACCTTCATATGATAGATCATAATTATGCATTATGGAATAAACCATAAAAGTTCATACTACATGATTAAAATATAAATTAAAAAACATGATTCATGACAACATAAAATTTTAATAAAAATTGATAATATGAATAAACATAATCATAATAAACATTTCTCTATTAGTCATGGATCATTTACCAAGTACAAAAATTATAGTGGAATGGGTTCACTACCTATACTATCCTTGTAGTCAAGTTTCACTCCCATGATTATCATAGTGTAAAAATTTCCATACTAAAATGGGTTCACTCCCCATTAAGAATCATTTTATCTCATGATATATCAATAATTACCCAATTCATTTGAGGAAGATACAGTTCCCACCAATCACATAATGAAAATCATAAAGATGTGTACCATAAGATCATAATAAATTAATCATATCAAAATAAATGTAAATAAATGACTTTGATAGACATTTCATCATAGAATAACCCACATAAAAGAAAAAGGTTTTGTAAACATTTCATCATTTAAAGGGAGCATAACCCATGGAAAAGGAACGGGTTTCATAAATATCCCCACATCATAAAAATTATTTATTAATAAAATAATATGGTCGATATCAACTGATTACATTTTTCAATAAGGATTTTTAACATATAACCATTCCATCATAGATGGAATATTATTTTTAAAGATGACATGGAAATTTTCTTCATGAATATATCTTTTCCAATTAATTCATTAATTTTATGATTAAAAATTTCTCAAATATTAAAGAAATATGTTACATTGGAAAAAAATTAAACTTATAATGGATTCCTTAAATAGATGATATTATTTCAAGGTGTAAAATATAATTCATGTTTTATATGTTTAAATAATGTTTTCTTTCCAATCCTTATTAAAGGTTTATTATATCCATATTCTAAAAATGAAAAAGAAATTCCATTTATGCCATATCATAAAAATTCAAGCATGGGTAAAAATATCCTTAATAAACCATTTCATATTTGTGAAAAAAATTAGTTATAACATTTTAAAAAATAGTGACATCGATGAAAATGTTTTTCCAACCGAATAATGAAATAAATTAGGTTTTCAATAAAATAATTTTTTTGAATCATAGTTAGATATATATATTAAAATGAATGGAAAACATGTATTTTAATGAAATAACCTAAGTAGAATAAAATTATTGAGTTTATTGAGAGTTAAATCATAATATCTTATCATCGTAAGCATAATAATAACAAATTCTGATAAACATAGAGATTTAATAGAAATTCATTACCAAATTAATATAGTTTGAACTGGAAGACCCACAAAACAAAGTGCCTTATATGGATTTTTATACTCCATAATTTTCAGGATATGAATCCTAAAATATATTCATGTTCATTATATACACCACATGAAATAAACATGTGATGTATGAGCCATGTGGCCTATAGAAATAAAAATGAGGAAAAAATATCTCAGCTTATTTCTCAACATCATTCATAAACGTTGAGACATCCTATATAATAAATATATGTATATTATAAATATATTGAATAAACCATTATTATATGTTTTTCTCTATTTATGAACAAAGTTTATTTTTAATTCATTTTCGAAAAATATTTTTATTTGTAAATTCTTTAAAAGAAAATGTGGTTTTTATAAAAACATTATTTTTCAATAATAACAGAAAAATTAATATTATAAAAAAATAAAAAACACACTCTAAGATATTTTTGAAATGTTTATTTGTAAAATGAATTTATTTTTTTACATTAAATTTTATTAAATTTTCAAAATTTTATTTTATTGATTTTAAGAAAAGAAATACAATTAATGTTTTGAGAAAAGTATATTTTTGAAACATATATATACTTCAATAAAAAAATGTAGTACATATTTATATATATATTCACATTATCAAAAAAGTGTATAAATAATTTTCAAAAATATTATTCCTATTCATACCAAAATAAAAATAAAATAAATTTTATAATGGTCATGTTTAAATAATAATATTGATAGTATATCATGCTAAATTTAAAATTAGGGATGAATGTAACGAAAATTTTCAAAGTGATGAAATTCATTTGAAAAAAATGATTTTATAAAATCAACGGGTGTTAATGTATATACATTGTGTACACTTTATTGATATATTTATCATGAAAAAAAATAATGAGATCAATACCATGTTTGAATTAGAAAATTCTACTTCAATATCAACTAAAAAGTGACATTTCTTTAGATATCCATTGTAATTTAGGACATTATTGAAAATCCAAACTAACTTGATGATTATTACAATGAGATAATGATCGATTAAGAGGAGTATGAATATTTAGATACCTCCTTATAAATTGAGGAAGGTTTCTCCATGACCATTGATGAGATTTATCAGATAAATATGTGTATAGAAGAGGATAAATGACTGATATTGATTAGCGACATAATTCATATGTAAAAGTATGATATGTATGCCTACATCATAAAAAGGAACCACTATTTTTTGCCTAAAAATATATTGATATTCGAAAGATGGACCAAAATGTGTACAACCATCACCAAGTCCTATATGATATCCATCAAGGTTTTAATAGGCATACAAGAGAATGTATCACACAAATGATTTGAAGGTTGATTCTAACTTTTAAATGCTTAACCATGGTAGATTCATTTTATAAGGGAAATAATAAAAATGGAATATAGACATAATATTCATTAATAACAATAATGGGAAGACTAGGATCAAAATTGATTTAGTGGATCTCAAATGGAATTATAAAAAGTTAAATCCCATATCTAATCCCATAATTCTGGATTGAGGAAGTCACTGAATTCCAAACCCTTTACCTTATGAATAGATATTTGTGTAACTATCAAATCAAATGAGCTATAGAAAATTTATAATTAACAACATTTAGATATTCTCAATGTATATTCTTTTTATAGTTAATTTCCATTAGCCTAAATAATATTGGATACACATAACAATGCATGATGAATCACATATTAAGAACCTTTTTTTATAGAATCACATAATTTTTTGTCGATAATATAGTGGTTAAGTCCTGATATCACTGTCACCATCTCCTGAACATCAAAAAATATTAAAACATTTCCACATCACATGAAGAATATGATTCTATAATGTGTTCTTTGATTGAAACATCAAGCATATTCCAGATCTTCGTTGTACTCTAATGTAACATCTTATTTGATAATGAGAAAACATTTCTGATCCTTGAAATTTCACCACCTAAAACTCTTAAATATGTTAGAGTGTATTAAGTGGTCAAGCATATATATGGAATTTCATACCAATATGCTTGTAAATGCTTCCTTATAATGATTTTAATGATGAATGAAATTTTTTTATTAGTTGGAAGAAGATTTCTAGTAATCCTTCAAGAACCTCAAGAAATCCCTTCTGAACACTTCAGTATTAATTACACCAATTGAATGAAATTACGTCATCCTATATATGGATTCTATAAAGAGTTCAAATGATGACTACAACAGTATGAAATTTTCATTCTAGAACTCTATATGGTTTATGATGTTTTATTTTATTTTTTGAGCTGTTTATTATGATTTTCATTATTCTTATTTTTAAATGACCATTAAGATATTTTTTATTCATTATGTCATTTAAGTAGATATTAAATAATTAATTGTATTATTTTTACCCTTAATAATGGAAAATGGTCTATATAATGGTATGTTCCTTCTACCATTACATAGGTTGAATTTTTGTGAGTTTCGAAAGGGTGAATACTCATTTATATGTGTTTTTTAATGGTATGGAGGGGTTTTAATTTGATCTATAATCATAACTGTATATTAATAGGGTAACCCCCCCCCCCCCCATTTAAATGAATTGTGTGAGGGTACCGTAAATGGGTTGTGTAATGGTAAGTGTTTTATTTCTATTATTTTATAAAAATTTCACCATTTCTATATTCTCTATGTAAGGTAGCATTATATTATTTTTAATGATATATTGTATGTTCTATATTCTATGTAAACTTATCCTACGAAATGTGTAATGGTGCTAGCTTTTTTATGATACATGTGTAACTGTTCATGCTCTGATAAAGGTATAAAAATAAGGGAAATGTTGTTTGTAATGGTACTTAGATAAGGGTGCATGCATGTGTGTGGGTCAACTATGGAGCTAAATAAGGGTCGTCCTTGATTTCAAATGGATGTGTAAGTGTGAAGTCAAGTTTTTTAAGGATAATCCAGACTTTCATAAATGTAATGTATAGATACATATGGGTAACATGTTTTATTCATTTATTATTTAAGGGTTATCAAGTACCCTTATGAAACACAAAGTGGCTATTTCAGGGTAAAACCCAGTTACCCTTATGATGAGTTATTTTTGGATGAAAAATAAATGTAAACTCATATTTTTGTTTCAACATATATATAATTACCCAATAAAGAATATTTTACTATATTAAGGGACTGAAAGCATAAAATTATTTATTTTCACACATTTAATGTATGTAAATTATTATTTAATCGAATTAAAACACACAATATTCATGAATAATGTTTCAAATGGTGAATTAAAAGTTTTTTAAATAAGTTGTTTAAATAACTAAAACCAGAAAGCTATGTATAAATAGGTAAAAATACCCAAACATCACTACCCATGTTATTTGATATTATTTCAAGGATATATATTTTCATTCAGATACATTTTACGGGGTTTCAGATCATTAGATCATTTTCTTATTCTTCCCCTCTAGAAAATTAACAAAATGGTGATAAATGTTGTTTGGACTTGAATACTAAAAGCCATTTATGATAAGAAATAAATGTATCATTTTTATATTGGTGTTTTTATAATGGTGTTAAAACAATAATTACCCAATGTTATTGATAAATTATCATAATCTTAGCAAATGATAATTTTGGGAATTAAATGGGAGATAGAATTTGATAGCACTAATTATTCTTGTGAAAAAATTCAGGATAATTTTTTATTTTTTTGGAAGATAGATTATAATATTCCATATTGGGTGGTTGTAAAACTTTTTCAAAGGAATATTTATTTTAAATTTCTTAAAAATAATATATGTTTTATGAAAACGATAAGGATAGATTTTTTTATAAAAAAATGAATCCTCAGAAAAAGAGAGTAGTGATAATTAACATAGGGTTTCATTTAATTATTATTATAATTAATCTATTTTTATATAAAACATGCCACATTGGAAAATTTGTGATACATTGGTATAGATATAAGGTTTCTATTGATAAATTGTGGTAGGAATCAATATCATACGATTTATTAGATGACATAGTGACTTTTACATTAACACAATTATATATTCTAAAGACCTAATCCCTCTGGTGTTTCTTGAATATGTCTTTTCTCTTATATATTAGGTTTAATATACTCACATGTTTTCCATATTTATTTTTTTCATATATATCCAATGTGGGTTATATTAGATCCCTTAATATTTTCATCATAAATTTTATTCCTAACATGTTATCTTCCTTGATGTATTGGTTTATTATTTCCCTCTAGTTATATTTTTTAAAATAATATTCATATTCATGTGGATTGGGATATGGAATGTATTGAAAAATAATAATTTCTTAATAAAATTTTATTCTTATGGAAATAAAATTATAAACTATTATTAATTATATTCTTGATCTAATGGTTTCATTATTGGAGATATTTTTTTTGACTCGTTTGTGGAATTATAATCCTCCATAGACTTAGAATGTATTTTTTTTTCTTTTGGGCAGTTGTAGAACTTCTAGGTCAGGACTCTTGTAAATTTAAGGGTTTTATGTTATTCATCATCTAATCATGGGAATTATCTCATTAAACTTGGGATTGGTTTTTGGTGGTAGATGGTCACACAAAGTCTTAGATTTCTTTATTTATATTTTTTACATTACGGTATATCATTTGTCTTAATGTGTATATTTGAAAGATGTATTAACTTCTTCTACATTTTACGTTAATTATTTTGGTTTTACATGAGACTTTTTTTGTATAGTTAGTGGTATCTACCTACTATATATCTTTTGTTATGTGTTATGTTATCCTAGTTTGGTTTTTTAAAATATGGTATCTGATCCATTTACATGCAAGAATATTTATGTCACATCCAAGGATTTGTTTAGGGAATTTTTTAGATATGAGTTAGGGACATTGGATATCCAATAATAAGTGTGGATAGCAGTCTGGCTATCTCACAACAATTTTTGAACCCATTTTTCATGTGAAATTATCTATTTTTATGAATGTTGAGATTCATTTTTAGCATATTAGATTAAAATTACATTAAATTTTATTTAAATAAATTTTCCTATATTTTCATATCATCTTCCATTCCTTGAATCCATGGTAGATTAAAATACTATTTGTCTAATAGTTTTAAACCATGTAATTTTATTGTATTTTTTATGATAATTTAATGTTTTAGTTTTGGAAAATTTAAAAAATTCCTCCCATTAGAGTTTTAATACATGTTCCCAAAGTATATCCCCTTGTGAAATATTTATTCGTGTTTTATTACATCCACACTATTCAGAGTTTGGATCTAGAGTATATTAGAAAATTGGGGTGAAATTGATACTACATTGGAATTTACAAATAAGAATCCAACTATTTTCAATGTTGAAAAGGACCCTATAAATATAAATTGTATCTTGAAATGATTTAAAGGATGAATCAATTTTTGAATACTCTCAAAGTCTATATTAAGTGTTTTCCAACATACACTCTAGAAGGAGAGGGAATGATATAGTGTTTTTATATCTTCTAATATAAGCTCCATGAAGATCTTATGTAGACCAATTTCAAAAATATTCTATATAGACTATTGTGTCATAAAGTTTTTTGAGTGGAAAACAGATTTTGTTTCTAACTGTTGTGAAAGGTGATATTTCAGTTTTGGAGTAATCCACTAGTTTCACCATGTTACCTCACATAGAACCAGATCTAATTATGAATGATTACCTTTAGCATGAGGTTCTAGGTGGTTCTAAGGGAATCTATTTTGGGAATAATAATTTTCAAATTCCAAATGAACTTTATTCAGGTATTCAGTAGTGATTATATGGAAGATTTGAAAAATTCATGAAAAAGGTTATTAAGTGATACTTTAGTTATAAAATGAGCTATCCAGATATATCTTATTGCTAGAACTGAAATAATAAGGGGGAACACTTATCTTTGAAACTAGTATAATATAATTATTCAATACAGAATAAATAAGTTTTCTATCTATGTGGTAATCATGGTAATAGAAATCTTATTTGTAATAAATAACTTTATATTTGTCAGAAATATGGGCATCCAAAAAATATTTATAATTTCCTCCATAACTATTCCAAAGGTGGAATGGTAATATCAACTCTATGTTATTTTATTTATTAGATATTCATATAAATCCTTCTTTTATATATTCAATGTTGGTTTAAGTTTTAGATTAACAAAATTATTTTATTTTCATGTTGGATATTTCCACTACCTTATAAATGACTTCCAAAAAGTTTTCAATGTGTTTCACATATCCAGTGATTATAGTTGAATTAGAAAAGTAGTTTGATTTCAATGTTCTTAACCATGACATATTTTATATCATTATTTTAATGTATTGTGTGGTAAATGTTACGTACCATATAAGGCCCTAGCCTTAAACGTTACTTAATCTTGAGATATTTCAAGAATACACATTGGGGATCTTTTCAGGTTTATAGTTTTAGAGGATTAGATCATAAATCATGAATTACATCCCACATTTAAACAAGGTGGTTACATCAAAGGAAATATTAATTTTTTCCATAAAATCAAACATATTCAAAATAAAACATGGATTCTTTCTTGACACTTCCTCGACATTATCATCACATCATTTACTTTTCCCTTGACCTGTGAAAAACATTTCAAAAACTTGGGATGTGAATAAAAAGCTCAGTAAGGGATATAAAAATACGGAATGAAAACATTATTCCATGTATACATAAGAATAAATTAAATCATACTTTACTCATATAACATAAGTACTTTAAAATACCTCATGAAATCATAATATTCATGAATAAATCATATAAATCATAAGACATAAAGGTAACTTGAGTCATTCATAACATTCTTATGTAGGGAGTGACCCTCATGGTTACATTTGGAATACCCATCACAGTATACTCCCTAAATATCTTCATAAAAACCTTACCGTTTAACCCCTTCGCATAAGCCAATGCATTGGAGATCTATATAAGGCTCACCTGCCCTTAGTTTATCACAGAACTACCCATCTTCATAAACAATTCCCATGAACCATAACATAATTATATCACATAAAACATGCATAAAGAAAACATAACACTTCCACATTTCAACCACAAGATATCAATACAACACATTGATATAATAAAAAAATTATCAAAACCATTTTCAATACCAAAATAAAATAAAACATGGTATTTATTTTTCATTTAAAAAAATTTATGGCTTCTAGAGGAAGCTGAAACTCAAATAATGGTCACGGTGGCGGAGAAGTCATTGTCGCCGCATACTTAAGACAAAACATTCCTTTTGTCGTTTAGTAAAATTCTTCATATAAAAAATATTCCTTTTGAATAAAAGTTAAATTCATAGGGGTTTATACACCGTATAATAGAAAGTTGTGTATAAAACAAAATATGCCTCAATGAAAGGAGATTGAGACGAAGTCCCTTACCTCGTTTCCGACTTGACTCGATCATTCTTTAATCTCCTGAATAATAAACATGAGTTAATTTCTACTTTATTAAGAACCTTTTTCAAGTTCATTATTCCTTTTATATCACTTATTACCATTTTATTACCACTATGTAATTATTTAAGTTAATAACAGTCGTTTTTCCTATCATTGGTACTTGAGTCAAAAATAAACTCCTTATAATTAAAAGTTGTTTATGTGGTAAAATATTCATTATATCCATAATTATATTCATGATGTAGATATCATATAAATAATATATATCTACTATATACATGAATTTATAATATTACATAACATTTAGGGGTAAGAAATGAAATGCACCGTTAATGGAGACGGTAAGTCGTACGTACGCGTGAACGCTACTTTCATTTCTATTTTGTATTTGATGGAATGAAATAATAATGATATAAAGGTACATTATAATTATAGTATAATATTATATATAATATTATTAACTCCATTTTTTACACATCCCACATATGACATTAACGATTCAAATCACTTTGAGGGGGCGGTAGTCCGCACTTCAAAAGAATGAAATTATCACGTTTATCCATAATGAAAACCATAAAGGTATGACATAAATGAAAAATAAAAAATCATAGGAAAAAATAAACATATTTTATATAATATATCAATATAGTGACATCTTAATGGACACCTTTAAAGGTGTTAAAGGAATATTGAACAATAATCATTTCGTGAGGCAGTAATTCGCCATCCATAGAAACAGTATGTTTTTTAACCATTAGATGGAGGTGTGTATAAGTGTAGCTATAATAATTATTATAAAAACCTACTAGTATATTTAATATACAGGTGTTGTTACAAAATAAAGTAATAAAAAGATTTTATGGGGTTGGAGAAGCAAAATAAAACAAAATAACATTAGATAAGACTTTACCTTCAAATCAGGTAACTCCTCTTGGATTGAGCCAAAAGGGTTTCTTGAAGAGATTCCTACCTAAGGTAAGGCTTCAAGAATGAAAAGAGGTATGTGGAGAGATGTAATGAGTAGATTTTGGCCGAGCCAATGGCTTGAGAGGTGTGAGTAAGGAGATAGAGGTGGGGGCCTTTTATAAGAGGGAGGAGGGGCACTCTTGGAAAGTTAAGAAATGTTACTTTATTATATAATGAGTTTCGGATTTTAAAGGTCCCAAAATTATATATTTCGAGGATAAGGTGATAAGGGTTCGAAATATACTCATCCAATAGTTTTTTGACAAGTATAGGTCTTAGATTTTATATTATCTTTTCATTTTATTTAAATCGTTCATTAATGAGGTAATCGCTGCATCATCATGGTGTCATAACTAAATTAATTTATTTAATGTCTAAAAAATATAAAAAAAATACTATGTTGTGGGAACTATTTTTAGCTTTCAAATGATTATTTATATTCTAAGATATCATTCACATAGACAAAACTAAAATAATTTTACTTAGGTGTTACATACTTTTGTGATATTCTCCTTTCATTAAAAATAAAATGATAAAGTGTCACTATCACCCAAAAGTGATTCCATGGGGTCCCAAAGTTTAAAAAAAGGAATTCCATGGTTGGCCATGAAACAAACAGTAGAATTAGGACACATTTTGGGATCATTTGTTGTTATTATGATATTAATCTATTACCCTTAACTACCCGATTACTAATTAATCACGATTATTAAAGATAATTACCATCATTACTATTCAAATTGTCCAAAGAAAAGAGTCATAATAAAATAATTTGGATATTCTGATTCCAAATATGGAATCCATTTTACCAAATTCCATACAGAGAAATTTCAATAATTAATTTAAAAATAATTCTTGTTGTCAAAACAAATAGCGGGTTTTTTTAAACAATATCTATGAAAAGTTTGGCACTTGTTTATGCCCAATTCCAGAGTGAAATTAATTATAATGACCACCATTGGATTAAATGGTAAAACTAAATTCTAATTACACTTTAAAACCAATTAAAAATATAATCTAAATATATAATTAAATTAGATGAAAACGCAGTTTTGAAATAAAATGCAGTATTTTTCACTATTCAATAAAAAATGAACATTGTAAGAAAAATAAAAAAAATTATACAAAGTAAATTTAAATGTCCCAATTATAAATAATAATTTTATTTTGAAAAATAGAGCTTATAAAATTTTCAATAGTAATATTTAAAAATGGTTTTCCATCAAAAGGCAGTAAAATAATCTTTTTAAAAATATTAGTGTATTCTATGCTTAGGATTGGATTTATTCTAATTTTAAGCCTCTAAAAAACTATCTAATTAATGAATAGACATAGATATGAAAATCCATAATTATTTACTTACTTGGGATGTGACATCCTTCCCCCCTTTAGAAAATTTCGTTCCCACAATTTATTTACTTATCAAATAAGTGGGGGTATTTATCCCTCATTGCATTTTCAGATTCTCATGTTGCCTCTTCAATCATGTGGTTTTTCCACAAAACTGTTACTTGATGAATCACCTTATTCCGCAAAACATGCTCCATGGGGTCAAGAATCTGAACTGGTTTTTCCTCATAAGATAGATTCTCTTCCATCTGAACTACCTATGGACTCAAAACATGAGACGGATCTGGCATGTACTTCCTTAACATTGAAACATGAAAAACATTGTGTACCTGAGAAAAACTCATAAGTAAAGACAATCAGTATGTAACTGATCCAACTCTCTCTAGAATTTCATATGGTCCAATAAACCATGGACTCATCTTTCCTTTCTTACCAAATCGCATCACACTCTTCCATGGGGATACTATGAGAAAAACATGATCACCTACCTCATAAGAGAGATCCTTATCCTTTTGTTCGCATAACATTTCTTCCTTCTATGATCTTTTCTCATGTGTTTCTGTATCATCTGAACTTTTTCTGCCAACTATTGTACCAATTTTGGTCCCATCAACTTCCTTTCTCCCACTTAATCCCAAAAAACTGGATTTCGACACTGCTTCCCATATAATGCCTTAAATAGTTCCATCTGTATACTGGAATGAAAACTGTTATGATAAGAAAACTCAACCAAAGAAAGATGATGGTCCCGAAATCCCTGATAATCCATCTCACAATCACGTAGCAAATCCACCAAAGCCTGAATTGTTCATTTTGACTTCCCATCTGATTGAGGATGAAAAGCTATACTAAAATTTAATTCAGTACCCAACAACTTCTGAAGGCCTTCCAAAAAGTTAGAAGTAAACCTAGGATCACGATCAGATACAATTGAGAGGAGGAATCCATGTAACCTGGATATCTCTTTAAGATACAAACGAGAAAGTTGATCTAGGGAAAAAGTATCTCTTATAGAAATTAAATGAGCAGATTTAGTCAAGCGATCAATGATAACCCAGATTGCATTATTACCTCGAGGTGTCTTCAGTAATCCAACAAAGAAGTCCATGGATATATTCTCCCACTTCTACATTGGCACTGGTAAAGGCTGAAGAATCTGTTTCTATAACTACCACTCTACTTTAACTTGTTGACAAGTAAAACACTTCACAGTAAAATCAGCAATATCTGTTTTCATTCTGTCCCACCAGTAATACTCTCGATGATCTCTATACATCTTAGTACTGCCTGGATGAACTGAAAATGGAGAACTATGAGCTTCACATAACAACCCCTTCTTCATCTGCGAATCACAATGCACACGCAATCTCTTCTCAAATCTCAAAACACGATCATTATCAAGGTTGAATTCGGGAAACTTACCCTTCTAAACTAGCTCTACCTTTTTCTGCAACTCACTGTCATGCTTCTGTGCTTGCTTAATTCTATCTGATAGAAAAGATTTCACTGATACCTAAAAAACAGAAGAATATCCTACACCAACAACTTCTATGCCAAAGTTCTTCAAATCCATAACCAAAGGATCACGTACCAAACACAACATTGTTAATGAAGCATTACTTTTTCGACTCAAAGCATCATCCACTTTATTTTCTTTTCCTAGATGGTAATGAATTGTATAATCATAATCCTTGATTAATTATATCCATCTCCTCTGTCTAATGTTCAATTATTTCTGAGTGAATATATACTTTAAACTTTTGTGATCGGTATATCTTTCACACGTTACTTCATAAAAATGATGCCTCCAAATTTTTAAAGAGAAAACAACAACAGCTAATTCCAAATCATGTGTAGGGTAATTTACCTCATGATATTTCAACTTATGTGAAGCATAAGCAATTACCTTATCATTATGCATTAGGAAGCAACCAGGTCCTTTCAATGAATCTTATCTGTAGATAACAAACTTCCCATTCATGAAAGGTAATGACAAAACTGCAGCATTCACCAATCTTCTTTTCAACTACTGAAAAAAATCATCACATTAATTTGTCCAGATAAACTTAACAACCTTCTGATTTAGCTTAGTCATTGGACTAGATAACGATGAAAAATTCTTAACAAACCTTCGGTAATAGCCTGCCAAACCAAGAAAACTATGAATCTCAGTTACATTTGTGGTTCGTGGCCTGTAGAGACCTGTATCTTGACGTACATTGACATTACATTACTTTTGCGGAATACATAGTACATTAAAAAAAACACACACACAAGGACCGTAATAGTTTAGTGTCTTTGGAAACTCGGACTATAATCTTCTAATCGTGGTGAAAGATCTTCAAAATCTCCCATAAATATCTTCCTTTTTTTACCTAAAACCTTTCTTTATATCCTGGGGAAAAGAAAACATAAAAGGGTGAGCTCAAATTCTTAGTAAGGGTAAACAAAATAAATATCAATCACATCATATTCATAAGAACATAACATTTTGGAAATCATAACCTGCAAAAGAGAGCATAATTTCATAATCATGGGATAAATCATGGCAGTGAAAAAGTAATCCCAATAATCATAACTTAAAACATGAAACTTTGTGGCATACACACATAATCATAGATAATCATTTCTTGTTAGTCAAGACTAATTGCCAAGACTATCTTAGTGGACAAAGTCCCTTTCTGAATCGAGTAACCCTCGTTTCAGTCCTGTTTCACTGAACCGGTATAACCTACCGTTCCAGCCCTCTCTATCTCATGAGATATAAAATCTTTACCCAATGCATTGGAGGGAGATATAGGTCCCACCCATATTATAATGAATCCTTTCTTATGTGTGCCACATAATCATACATCATCGCATAACACATGTAACAAAAATGGGATTCTTGAAACATCATGACATCATAAATCAATTCATATAAGATAAAGGAATTCATAAAAATAATTCCATCACAACAGGATCAAATCAATGTAATAATAGGGATAAAAACATAACCCTTTATTATCTTAGATAGAAAATAATTTTGATAAAACACTTGAACTCCATTCTTGAGGAAAATATCCTTTCTTCTTCAAAAACATTTTTTCCTTTCATAAAATGTCATACGACTTTAAAATAAAATAAGTTGATTAAAAATAAACTTGAATACTTGTAAAGGAAGCTTCTTGGATTTAATGTTTTAAAAATCCATTCATGCCGTATAAGTTAAAAAAACATTCTTCGCAATTTTGTCGGAAAAGTCAAAAAGTACCTCGTACAAAAACGACAAAATATTCCTTTCATTTCTTTTACTAAAAACTCACCGAAGGTAAAAATTGATTTAAACAATTGTAGGTGGATGGAAGTAATATTACAAATTGATGAAACATGGACGTGGATGATAAAATACATCCCAGTAAATACTTACGAATAAACAATCTCGGATAAAAATGAGATTGTGATATTTCCCTTACCTTAGGTCTGATTTGCTTTGTACGTGTCCGAAGCTCCTGTATAATGGTTTAAATAATTTCATTGACTTATTACAGAATCATATTCATTGTTATGATATCATATATGGTTCACTTATGACATTATATTACCCGTTCTTTTGTAAATTCCATGTTAAAGAAGCGTTTTGGGTAAAATCGTTTCTTTTATCGTAGGTGTTTTGACTTATTGTTATTGACATTATTATTACTTATATCATGATTTACTTACATCCAGAATATAAAATATGATTTATATATCATATATATTCAGTATATATATATATATATATAATAGATAGATAAATGAAATGAAAAACACCGTTCATGGAGACGGTAGTCCGTACGTACGCATGAACGCTGTTTTCCTTTCCCTATTGTCTTGAATGGAAGTAAGTAGATGACATACATATATATATATACATAAATCCAGTAGCTTTATAATGTCATATATTTCATTATTATTTCTTATATATACTTTATAATCATTCTTAAATGGTTAACATGGAGAATGAATCTCATCGCGTCGTGGAGATGGTAGTCCATACGTACGCACGAGCGATGATATCATTTCCATAAATATTGAATTGAATTGGAGTAGATTATACAATATATCAGAATCAATATGATGTTTTAATAACTATGTATAGTTATTCTTTACACCATTATACCCATCCATGTAAGGTGGTGGTGGAAAATAGATTACACCACGGTGTGGAGAGGGTATTCCGTACGTACGCACGCGCGGTGATTTCTTTTTCCGTAGGATAGATAGATGGTGAAATAGGGTTGTTTCATACTTATAATAACATATCAGTATATGAGTGATACTGATGTTATTACTTCATAATGAAACAACCTAAGAAGAAGAAGTGGAAGAAGAAATAAAGATGAAAGAATTGGTAATGGTAATTACCTCTTCTTTGAAGCGCCTTTTGGAGACCTCCTCTTAGGGAACTAAAAATGGTCTTTGAGGAAGACCAGAACCTCTAGGATGTTGCTAGGGAAGTGGAGAAGAGATTTTGGCAGGGTTTGGCCGGGCTTGAGTGCTCAAATTGGTGTGAGGAGGAGGGGGAGAAGGTGCCCTTTTATAAGGGAGGAGAGGGGCACCTTAGGAATATCTCAAAATATTATTTTATATTAAAGTAAAAATCGGTTTATAATGGTTCCAAAGGGTCTTATTTTGAAGCTAAAGTGGGGATGGGTCTAAATCCTATCAACCAATAGGATTTAGACAAGTTTAGGTTATTATTTTAACCTTATCAATTAGATTTAACTCTAAGTTAAATAATTTAACTTTTACCGTGTCTTTTTGTTTTCTTTCACTATATGGTTAATACACTTACTATAACATGCCAAACGAACCCCAAATTGTTTATTATTAATATATATATCCTTATCTAAGTCATTTGTCCGAACCTTAGATTTTTAGGAGTAAAATAACAATTAATAATATAATATTTGATTTAAAAACTATTTTGTGTCAATTTTGACACTATTTGATATATGATTTTTGTGAAAGTCATAACAGAATTATATGTTCGAACCAAGTTGATTAAATCAACACTAATATATCATAGTAACCTATAAAATTAGTTTAATTCATAAAAAGTCTCAAATTACATTTATTTGAGTATTTATAACATCAATTATGTTAATATTTCCTTAAAAGGGTAATTATTGCATCATCGTTGTGTCATAAATAAATTAATTTATTTAAAGTCTAAAAATTATAAATAAAATATAATTATGTAGGAAATCTTTTTATATTTCTAATGAATATTTATAGTCGAATTTATCTTATGTATAACCCCATATTAAAAATGGTTTAGTGAATAAACTTTGATTTTAACTCTTTTAACTCTTCTTTGAATTAAATAATAATAAATGTCCTAATCTAATCCAAGTGGGCCTAAATGATAATATTTTACACTTAAGGTTGTTTTTGGTCGAGATACACTTGTCCAATAGAATTAGGACATGTGTTAGGGTAATATTAATATCATTCTTACCCTTAATTATCCTATTTACTTTTAATCGTGGTAAATAAAAGTAAAAAGTTACTATTCACCAAAAATTATTTTCATCTCATTGAACCACATTTTACTTACTGACATCAACCGTGTCTCTCGGATTTTTGAAATTCCATTCACAGAAGCGGTAAAATTAAGTTTTATGAAAAATTCAGTTTTTTAACTACCACTTAGTAGTTTCACTATTCATCAAAAATTGATGTTTTTCAGAACAATGCCAAAATTTCATCCTAAGCTATATTTCATATTCCGAATTCAAAAATGAAATCTATTTTACCAAATTCATAACATAGAATTTGCATTAATTAATTTTATAATTAAATCCCGCTGTTAAAATAAATAGCGTGTTTTTAGGAAACAATATATATCAAAAGATTGACACTTGATTATGTCTGGTTTAAATGTGAAATTACAACCAATGACCAACATTGTATTAAATTGTAAAAATATATTCTAAATATACTTTAAAACCACTCAAATTAATAATTTATCACTATTAATTATTTCGATTAAAAAAAGTTGTTTTTAATTATAATTTAGTAATTTTCACTATTCATCAGAATATGAAAGTTATCCGAAATGTACCAAAATTTCACCTTAGGCTAAATTCGATACTCCGAATCCAAAAATGAAGTTCATTTTGAAAAATAAGATTTACAGAATTTTAAAAAGTGGTTATTACTATTCATACCGGCTAGTTTTAATAATATTTTAATAGCATATCGTTGTTTAGTGAAACTCGGTATTGCGTATTACACACGCTATCGAGGAAGGTCGCGATTGCGTGTAATGCAAGGCAAGTCAAGGATGCATGTTGTGAAAGCTCCTTTTGGTGTAGCGTATAACACAATACATTAATTAAAAAATATTTTTCATTAAATTTCGGGGTGTTACATTCTACCCCCCTTAAAATGAATTTCGCCCTCGAAATTCAACAACCTTTCTTTTTGCAGGATCAACAGTTATCCCATCTTTAGAAACAATGTGGCCAAGGAAAGAAATTTGTTGCAACCAAAACTCACACTTGTTAAATTTCCCATACAATTTCTTTTCTTTTAAGGTTTTAAAAATAACCCTTAAATGTATTTCATGCTCCTCTTTACTTTTAGAAAACACCAAAATATCATAAATGATAACAACCACAAACTTATCCATGAACTCATGGAAAATTATATTCATAAGGTCCATGAATGTAGCAGGTGTATTGGTTAGCCCAAAATACATTAATAAAAATTCATAATGGCCATATCTTGTACGAAACATGGTCTTTGGAACATCTGCTTCCTTTACCTTCAATTGATGGTACCCCGGTCTCAGGTCAATCTTTGAAAAATACTGAGCTCCCCGGAGCTGATCAAACAAATCATCGATATGAGGCAAAGGATATTTGTTCTTAATAGTGATGTTATTCAAGGCTCTATAATCAATGAAAAGTCTCATTGAACCATCTTTCTTTTTAATAAATAATACAGGAGCACCCTATGGTGATGTTCTAGGTTTAATGAAACCTTTCTCTAATAAATCTTGCAATTTCTCCTTCAACTCTAAAAGTTCAATATGAGCCATTCGATAAGGGGGTTTTAAAATTGGATTAGCATCAGGAACTAATTCAACAGTATATTCAACTTCTGGATCTAGTATTGTTCCCGACAACTCATCAGGAAAAACATCAGGATACTCATTTACCACTAGCACATAATTAATCTGAATGGTTCCTTTGTTTTCAAAAATATGTGCAAGTTAACCTTCATTTCCATATTTTACAAGTTTCTTAGCCTCTTGATATGTTATCAAAATTAAGGGTTCATTATTGTACACAAACTGAAAGTCTCTCTAAAAAGAAACTTCTTTAGCTCTACGTTCAATCTTATTATGGTAAACAGAGAGCCAATCCATACCCAGGATAACATAAAACTCTACTAGAGGTAAAACAATAAGGTTTGCAAGTAGGTTTTTCCACATATAAGGGTAAGAAGATTCTTATAAAGTCTTTTTACCTCAACATTTCTCCCATGTGTTTTTACCATAAGTTCATGAGTAATTTCTTGAGATGGAATTCACAATTTACTAGAAAATTTTTCAGTGATGAAAGAATGTGTAGACCCTGAATCAAACAACACACTGGCATAATCTGAAAAAACAAAAAAAGTACCTGATACCACTTAATTTGATGGCCCAACATCTGATGAAGTAGTTAAAAAGTATTTCACCACCCATTTCTGATTGTAGTATGATTGTTTCCCATCACTCGAGCTCTTTGTCGGACACTCGTTTTCAAAATGGCCCATCTCATTGCACTTGAAACCCTTCACTTACTGTAAACCAAATTTGGTCATACCATCACCCTAATCTTTTCTAGTGCAATCATGAGCCTTATGTCCCATCTTACCACATTGGTAGCACTTTCCAGAATTCAAAAGAAATTCCCCATCATGATTTTTACCACATTTATCACAAACTGAAAACTTAGTTTTCTTACCATCATACCTTTTTGAATAATTCATCCATTTCTCTGGCCACCTCGGTCTCTTGTTCTGTTGGTTGTCATAGAACACTGGATCATCGGAAAACTCCATTCCCACCTTCTCAGCACATCGAAAAAGCTTTTCATAACTTTTGAACTCACGAGAAGCTAATTCCCTTCGATATTTTGGCTTTAATCCTAATTAAAAATTATTGATTTTACTATCAATGTCTTGGATAATATTTGGAGCATACCTTTCCAATCGAGTGAACCATTCTTCATAAGAAGCCACTGAGTAATCCTATTGCCTCAATTCCAAGAATTGTTTTTCCATCCTAAGTCAAACAGCCTTAGGAAAATATTTCTCAAGAAACATACCATTGAATTCATCCCATTCAAGAGCATCGATCTCATCAGCGTCCCTAATATTTTTAACCATCGACAACCACTGATCTGCTTCACCCTCCAAATGGTAAATAGAAAGACTAACCATTTTATTGTCTAAACTCCCCATGACATGAAAAATATTTTCCTATCCTTTAATCCACCCTTAATCTAGAAAAAGGTCAGATGATCCCCTGAATGATGGGGTATATTGCCTCATGAAATGTTCAACCACTAACATGTTCCTCTTCAGTTGATCTGGATGATCTCTTGCATGGATACCACCACCATTTATCTCTTGAGTAAACTTCGCCATTAATGCAACAAAATTCTCAGTTCCAATTATGACTATCTTAGGATGATGATTCAAAAGGTAATTTCCTTCAGTATGCCTTCCAAGCACTGCTTCCTCGTTTCCTCTGTGGAAAACCATTCAGAACAAACATGCCTTAAATGAAGAAACATGGTAATCATCAAATGCTATATCATTTCAATTTGACCATAAAAAAATATTTTTGGATAATCATTTAATAGAATTATAACTCCTAAAGTTATCTAAACCAACATTTGATACCAACTATAAGGCTCGGGCCTTAAACACTACTTAATATAGAGATATTTCAATAATACATGTTGAGGATCCTTTCAGGTTTAGAGTTTTAGAGAATTAGATCACAAATCAAGCATTACATCCCACATTTAAACAAGGTGGTTACATAAAAGACAAAATTCATTTTTCCCATCAAAGGAAACATATTCAAAATAAAACATGGATTCTTTCTTGACACTTCTTCGACACTATCATCACATCATGTACTTTTCCCTTGACCTATAAAAACATTTCAAAAACATGGGATGAGCATAAAAAGCTCAGTAAGGTATATAAAAATAAGGAATAAAAACATTAGTCCATGTATACATAAGAATAAATGAAATCATACTTTACTCATAAAACATAAGAACTTTAACATAACTCATGAAATCATAATATTCATGAATAAATCATAGAAATCATAAGACATAAAGGTAACTTGAGGCATTCATAACATTCTTATGTATGGAGTAACCCTCATTGTTCTGTTTGGAATACCCATCATAGTATATTCCCTAAATCTCTTCGGAGAAACCTTAGAATTTAACCCCTTTGCGTTACCCAATGCATTGGATAGCTATATCAGGCTCACCTGCCCTTAGTTTATCACAGAACCACCAATCTTCATAAAAAATGCGCAAGAACCGTAACATAATCGTATCACATAGAACATCCATAAAAGAAACATAACATTTCCACATTTCAATCACAAGATATCAATACAACACATTTATATAATAAAAACATTATCAAAACCATTTTCAATACCAAAATAAAAAAAAGTAAAACATGGTATTTATTTTTCATTTAAGAAAAATTTATGGCTTGTAGAGGAAGCCGAAACTCAAATAATGGCCATGGCGGCGGAGAATTCGTTGTCGACGCATACGTAAGGAAAAACATTCCTTTTGTCATTTAGTAAAATGATTTGGATAAAAAATATTCCTTTGGAATGAAAGTAAAAGTCAACGGGTTTTATACACCATATAAAAGAAGGCAGTATATAAAACAAAAATGCCTCAATGAAAGGAGATTGAGACGAAGTCCCTTACCTCGTGTCCGACTTGACTCGATCGTTCTTTAATCTCCTGAATAATTAACTTTAGTTAATTTCTACTTTCTTAAGACCATTTATCAAGTTCATTATTACTTTTATATCACTTATTACCATGTTATGAACACTATGTTATTATTTAAGTTAATAACGGTCGTTTTCCTATCATTGGTACTTGAGTCAAAAATAAACTCCTTATAATTACAAGTTGTTCATGTAGTAAAATATCCATTATATCCAGAATTATATTCACGATGTAGATATCATATATATCATGTATATATAGTATATACATGCATTTATAATATTACATAACATTTATGGGTAATAAATGAAATGCACCGTTCATGGAGACGGTGAGCCGTACGTACGCATGAACGCTACTTTCATTTCTATTTCATATTTGATGGAATGAAATCATAATGATATAAAGGTAAATTATAATTCCAGTATAATATCATATATAATATTATTAAATCCATCCTTTACACATCCCACATATGTAATTAATGATTCAAATCGCTTTGAGGGGGCGGTAGTCCGCACTTCCAAAAAATGAAATTATCGTGTTTATCCATAATGGAAACCATTAAGTTATGCCATAAATGAAAAATAAAAAAGCATAAGGAAAACATAAAAATATTATATATCATATATAAATATAGTGACATCTTAATTGCTACCTATAAAGGTGTTAAAATAATATTGAACAATCATCGTTTCGTGAGGCAGTAATTCGCCATCCAAAGAAACAGTATGTTCTTTAAACATTAGACGAAGGTGTGTGTAAGTGTAGCTAAAATCCTTCTTATAAAAACATCCTAGTATATATGAGATACTATTGTTGTTACAAAAGAAAGGAATAAAATGATTTTAGGGGGTTGGAGAAGAAAAAAACAAAAGAATATTAGAGAATACTTTACCATTAAATCGGGTAACTCCTCTTGGATTGAACCAAAAGGGTTTCTTGAAGAGAAAACGGCCTAAGGTAAGGCTTCTAGGATTAAGAGAGGGATTTGGAGAGATGAAATGAGAAGAGTTTTTCTAAGCCAATGGCTTGACAGGTGTGGGTAATGAGGTAGAGGTGGGGGACTTTTATAAGAGGGTGGAGGGGCACTCTGGGAAAGTCAAGAAATGTTACATTATTATATAATGATTTTCGTATTTTAAAGTACCCACAATAATATATTTCTAGGATAAGGTAATAAGGGTTCAAAATAAAATCATCCAATAGGTTTTTGAAAAGTGTAAGTCTTATATGTTAGATTATCTTTTTATTTTATTTAAATCGTTCATTAATGAGGTAATCGCTGCATCATCATGGTGGTATAAATAAATTTATTTATTTAATGTCTAAAAAATATTAAAATAATACTATGATGTAAGAAATATTTTCATATTTCCATTGATTATTTATAGTCTAATATATTATTTACACAGACCAAAATAAAATTGTTTTACTTAGGTGTTACATACTTTTGTGATATTCTCCTTTCTTTAAAAATAAAATGATAAAGTGTCACTATCACCCAAAAGTGATTACATGGGGTCCCAAAGTTTTGCACAAGGCATATCATGGTCTGCCATGACACAACCAGTCAAATTATGACACATTTTGGGGTCATTTTTTATTATTATGATATTATTCTAGTACCCTTAACTACCCGATTACTAATTAATCGCGATTATTAAAGATAATTACCGTCATTACTATTCATAATGTCTAAAAACAAGAGTCCTAATAACATAATTTAGATCTTCTGATTCAAAATATGGAATCCATTTTACCAAATTAAAAACACATAAATTGCAATAATTAATTTAAAATTAATTCCCTTTGTCAAAACAAATAGCGGGTTTTTTTTTAAAAATATCTATGAAAAGTTTGGCAATTGTATTGCCCAATTCCAAAGTAAAATTAATTCTAATGACCACCGTTGGATTAAATGGTAAAAATAAATTATAATTACACTTTAAAACCAATTAAAAAGATAATATAACTATATAATTAAATTAGATGAAAAATCAGTTTTGAAGTAAAATGTAGTATTTTTCACTATTCATTAAAAAATGAACATTGTCAGAAAAATACAAAAAATTTATCCAAAGTAAATTTTAGTGTAACAATTATAAAAATAAGTTTATTTTGACAAATAGAGATTATAAAATTTTCAATAGTTGGATTTAAAAATGGTTTTCCATCAATAGGCAGTAAAACAATATTTATAAAAATATTAGTGTATTCTATGCTTAAGATTGGATTTATTCTCATTTTAAGCCTCTAAAACACTGTATAATTCATAAATAGACATAGATATGAAAATACATAATTCTTTACTTACTTTGGATGTTACATACCAAGTCAAATTTTATTATCATCGATTTCAAGTTATATCTCATTATAGTGTATGTTATGTATTTCTAGAAGAGTTTGGTTCTAGATCTTAGATATGGGTAATTTTTTTATTTATATTGGTGTGATCTAATGAAAATTGTTGGTCATAATCCTTAATAACAACATCCTGGAATTAATTAGCTCATTTACTATGGTGATGAGGGCTTACCTCATGGTATTATCTAATTATTTATCAGGGTTACCACATTGAATATTGGTTAAGATCACTATTAACCCACTTCCAAGTGCATACCCATTTCAATTAACTCATATTGCATGGAATTTGAATAGGATAACGATATTATGTTTTATCATGATGAAATTGAGGGTAGTGGAGTTTTTTTCCTAATGTGTAACCATGGACTTCACAAATTATATTTTCAATTAAGAGGAATAGATTTCCCTTGAATTTTATTGACTACAATTATATTATCTGGTGAGTGTTAAAAATAAATACCCATTTATAATGATTTATTATCTTTTTAATCAACTAAGGGGGCCTAGTGTATTTATAACATGTACCTATTATCATGTAACACACATTTGATGGTTTAGAAAATAGATATACATAAAAAACATTTCTATTAGAGCATATAAAATTTTATTTACTTATTATGACATTGTCTTAATGAATTATCTTGTGGTGTTTGTGAAAATGATGAACCATATCATACATATGTTATTTTTATTTATTTATTTGTTGTTTTTAACTATCATACTCTAGTGTCTTCCAAGTATGAGTTAGTGATCAAAAATAATTTAGATATCATCATCTAAATATAGAATGAGCATAAACTATATTTTAATTTTTATAATTGTGTCTTTAGGATCAATTATATTATTTTTTAGGGTTATATTATATCCAATGGGGGAGTCATATTTGAACCTGAAAATATTCTAGAAGTGATATCTTGGGAGAACCCGAAGAATGTATTTTGGATTTAGAGCTTCAAGATATAAACAGATTACTACAATCATCTTGTTTAGGGTTTGTCCACGAATACATATATCATTATATATTTATCTCATAAGGGTTTCCAATATTATTTCTATGAAATGTTTCATGTATGTTTTGAGGAACAAAATTTGAGGTTGGTTATGGACATATTTAGTAATCTTTTTGAACCATGTATGGGTTATGGTGTTTTCTATGATGACTTAGTTATGAGGTTTATGTGTGACCTGGTGTAGTTGAAGTAGATAGTGGCATATGGATATATCTAATAACATCATCATGAGTAAAACAACATTGAAAATGTAATTTTTTTGGCAGCTAATATGTATGATTACAAAAAGGTTGTCCCATTATCTCTTTAGGGGAGTTGATTATGGTATATTTAGATTATAATTTCATAAGTTTATTTTCACATAGATGGATCTGAATTTTTTATATCGATATTTGGTCGAGTATAATCTGAATTTTTTTATATATTTAATATATGTTGAGATAGTGAAATCATTTTTATTAATATTTGAGTATAAAAAACTGACTCATTCCATAAAAGAATCAGTGATGGTTTTGTATTAGATGAGTTTTTACTGATATTATCTTTTTAGTGGATATAGATGATGGGAATATTTATTAGATTTAGTGATGGGATTATCATAATTTAATTATTGAATTCATAATTAAAATATAAAAGACACTAATTTCATGTGATTTAGTAAAATTCTAAATGTTGGAGAGAACTTGGGTGATTGGCCTTAGTTTCCCTTGGATGCGTTTTGGTTTTTGAGAGAGTTTGGTTATTATAAAAACATTAATGAATTAATTTATGGATTTTTTACACCAAATGTGATTTTACGTATAATTTGTACAACCAAGGTGTATCATGATTTGAGACATCATTATTGGTTGATGGCGAAGAGATGATTGATTTCATACTTCACATCATGATTCCTTACTAATGTGATAATTAATGTGTAGAACCAGAACCTTATATTTTATTTTATACTTCCCATGTTCTAGTTTAGTTGATGTATGACATATCTAATGAAATTTTAGTAGGTCCATCGTAGAAAATTATTAAGAAGGATGTGACTTGTGTGGTTATTTATTGATTAAATAAATCATCCAATTTACATTATATAAAGGATATTAAAAATGTGAAATATAATGAAAAATTATATTCCCAATAGGTTGAATTGATATATATTGTTCCATATTCAAATATAATATATAGATATCAATGATTAATATAATTGTTTTAGAGGGTTACTCATGTGGAAATGGTAAAAAATGATGTTATGAATGACCAATCATCATAATAAAAATTGCATGACAAGGCAAGCTATCTAAATTCATGAATATAATCATTGGGATTATGTGCATGACATGGTGGATCATGGGAATAACATCATCCTTTTTGTCAAATTATCCAATAAAAATTATTATTTATTAATTAAAATAAAATATATGGAAGATTTATAAGGGTAACTTTGAGTATTTCCCTTATGTTGTGAAGAGATAAGCGAGCGGTCCCCAGTTGGATAGAGCCTATTAAAAGAAATAATAAAAAATGTATAGATGGTTCATATAGTTTTAATAGCTGATAAATGACTCCAAGAAACTATGTTTTCTATGTTTATCACCTTCTTGAAAATGAGGTCGGTGATAAGGTATCTTTCACAGTTTCTCCTCACAAGGGACATCATCATATGGAAATACAAGGAATGTAGGACTTGATGATTATTAGTCTTATTTTTATTTTTAAACATCACAATAATAAGAATTATGGATTTGAATTTTCATCTTATTTGACATCGAATAATAAATATTTTCTTTTTCCCAGTCTGTTGATATACCAACCAGATACTTCTCATGTGATTAATTTGACGGTGTTTCTCTTTTTCCTGATACCACTATGGTTGGACAACTAGTTCAAATTACGGAAAACAAGACAAGATGATTCATAGTAAATTGATTACATTTGTCTGTATACTATAAAAATGTGGTTAGGATATTCATGATATATCGTAGTAAAAATCATTACATCAGATGATTTTTCCTTACCTCTTGGTGAATTACGAATCATTACCACTTTCTGAGGGAAGAAATAATTATAGTAATGAGAATTGTAACACCAAGGAATTTAATTATAGGTGCATTCTTTAGATTAAGATGTTCTATTTATTTCAGTGGTGTTGGTTATACTTTGAATGATTCTTGTTTTTAAACACTCATTAAATCATATTTTTCTTATTTATTCTTTATGTCATTCAAATAAATTTTCTATAACTTTTCAATTGCATTTTACCCTCACGCAAGGAAAATTGAATAAATAATGTATGTTCTTCTACTCTCATGTAGGTGAATTGTTTGGGGTTACATAAGGGTATCTCTTAATTTAAATTTGTTTTGTTAAGGGTTGTTTGGGGTTTCAATACGATTGATAAAATAATTAATATTTTTAAAAGGAAAAATCCCTATTTAAATGGGTCATGTATGTGTACCATAAATAGGAATTGTAATGGTTACTTGTGTTTTTCTATAGCTTCATAATGGATTGTTCCTTCCCCTATGTGATGTTTGAGGGTACATCATAAATTATGTAAGGACATAATCGATTTTTTATGCATGTCATAATGTTAACCTACATCTTCGTCATGGGTACATGAATGCATAAGTGTACATGAATAGGGGTACTTTTCCATGGGTACTGGATTGGTTAAGCAATATCTCTCGAGTTTTGTAAGTGTCAGATATGGGTATAGACAAGCATGATTTGTGTAATGGTAATATAGGAATCCATAAAGGTAATCTAGTGCTACCTAGGGGATATTTTTGTATTTAATTCAGTGCATATGGATAACCATATAAATTTATGCGACACATAGGGACTCTATAAGAGTAAAACCATGTTACTCATTGTTTTGGTAAAAACATTAATTTTCATTTCATCATCACTATAACGACCCTGTAATATATATCTACTGATTTAATGGTTTAAAATAATGGAATTAGTTCTTCTAATCCATTTTATATATATACCATGATATTTTTATAAATAATAATATAATTCACATTAAGGAATTTATTTTAAAACAAAAAATGTATATTTGTTTTCAAATTGGGGATTTTATTGCTACATATTAGTATAGGTGGTATATTTCATCCAAATTACTAGAAGAACGCTACTAATGAATATTTATATCCTGTTCAGAATAATTCTACGTGCATAGTTACTACTGAATGGGATTTGTTTATTTAGATAAATTTATTATTCTTATCCACTAGAAAAATAATTCAATGTTGATCAAGGATGTTCGTCATTGATTCCTTAAATATTTTTTTGTATGGAAATCTGAAAACCCTATCTATGAAAGTTTATTCTATATATTGGTGGTAAACATTTAATTTATCAATATTAGATACAATTTTTTAACATTCCCTAATGATATTTTAGAGAATTTACCTCTAGATAGAATATATTAAAACAATGTATTCATCTAAAAACTTTCTTGATAATTAAATATTTTATGTGAATGAATATTATAGAAATCCATCTTGGTTTGATGAGAAATTTTTTAAATTCCTTTTTATTTTATAATATGTTAAATACCCTTTCTATTTGAGAAAAACCCTAAATCATGTTTTTATTAAAAATATTTTCAAAGAATGTTAGTGGTGATAAATCACATGTGAAATGTTTATATTAATTACATGTATAATTTAAAAATTTTATTATGAAATAATGGAAGAATAGATTATTTGGGAAACTTCATTAAGAACATATGGTTAATATCAATAGACTATGGAAGGAATCAATATCATGAGATTTAATTACCATATTAGTGTCATTTTCATTGTCCTTGGTGTATTCAATTGGTAAGTTCCCAAATAAGTTTCTTACATGATTATTTAAACATATGAATGGTGTCTATAATAATAACATGATAAAATTCTAGATTTTGGTCATGGAAATCTAGAGAGGATTGTATTTATTTGGTATCATTTGTCTCCAATATATTGTATACATAAAACATTATAATTTTTAGATATGGTTGTTTTATTACTAACTTGAATTTATCTTTTTAAATTATATTCATATTCATGTGGATTTTAATATTGAATTTCCTAAAACCAAGGGTATTGTTTTTATTTACATTTCTTAAAGTATTATTTTATAAACAGATTTTCATTTAAATATTTTAAAAAACGTTTCATGATGTTCAAAATTTTATAGATTATTTAGAGAAATAATACTTTTCTTCATGTTCACAACCTATATTTTTCAATGGTGTGGTCATAAAACTTATTTTACAAAACACAATGAATGGAATGGGGTCATATTGTTTCTCAACTACTATTGGGTATCACATATGACTTAGTAGTACTGATTGGTGGTGGAGGATGGTCACACAGAGGGTTTAATTTTGATTTCATTGTTTTATATTTATGATTATCATTTTTTGAATTTCATGTATATCCTAGGGATGTATAATATTATTCCAAAGTGTGCTCTATTGGTTTAAATCTATATAGTATTTATAGAATACATTTATATTACATTTAATAATCTCTACCTTATGGTGGGACATCATTAATATTGTATTATTTATACCCAAGATGGTTTATTACACTGAAACTCCCACACATTATAATGATACAGATAATGAATGTAATATGTACTAATTTAGTAAGATAATGATAAATACCGAGATATGATATTTTGATAAAGATAGGAAATAACTTATTAATGTATTTTCATAAAAAATATGAATCACCACATGCAACATCACAGTGTTCATTTGGTGTCTCATATCGGCTGACTTAACTATTTCCTTTTTTCCCTATACAGACTGTGCATTTTTCTTGATGGTCGGTCATCTATAAAAAATGTGACATCCAATTTGAATCTTATATATTAATCAATATAAATTAACAATATTATTTTCATGTATCACATCATTAATCTATTATAATGCTACAAAATATGGTTTTTAATAAAAATAAATATTTTTCCTTATCCATAGAGAAATCTACCATTTAGAAAAAATAAAAATTCAACCGTACACGATTTTTGATTTGATAATTTCAAACAGTGATATCCTTTGTAGGAAATAAATTTTTTAAAAATTTTAGATATTATCTAAAAAACTTTCTCACTAAAATATGATAAAATAATTTTTTATAAAAATGAATTTCTGAAGTATAAAATGACATTACTGGAAAATTTTAGGCTTATTTTCTAAGTATTAAACAATATATTTTCATTATTTGAGAAATTAATATACATTTCATATTATTTTTTACCATATTTACGTTATACAATTCAACTAATAAATTATAAAAGTAGTATATAATATTATTTCTAGTTATTATAATCTTACTATTGAATGTTGTATAAATTATCGAACATAGAACTCCATTAAAAATTATCTTGTAGTTACATTCTTACAGCTTTTAATAAATTTAAATATAAAATATTTAGCCGAAGTGTGGTAATAATGAGATTTACAATTGAGAATATCTTTTCTAAAATAACACATTATAAAAAAAGGTATAATTAAAATTCCTCTTGAAAAGATGGAAAATTATGGTCATGTTAAATAACATATAAATAGGATTCCAAAAAATTGAAACATTTTGATGTGAAATTGTGGACATGGGAGGAAAATGTAATGTGCCAATAAGTATCAAGATGGAGGGGGGAAAATTCATCAAAATAAACGTAATTACAATTAGAATATAAGTGTCCAAAAATCCATAAACTAATGTAGGGTGAGAAAAACCATCGATTAAACAAAAATAAAGGTAATAGAATAAAATTTTTATTTCAAGATCTATTTCTTAGAGTTAAAAAATTCCATTAATGTCTAGAATAAGAATATGAGAAAATATACTTTCATTACATGTATACTATAATATGTTAGTCAATTTCCACTAAACACTATTTTTCTGTAATCATTTATTTTTCAAGATTAAATATTAATTTCAAAAGAAGTAAAATAATCATCTTATTTACCATGAGGTATATTAAAGGATGAAATTCCATTATTAACCAAAAGAATAAAAAATTTCACTAATTGAGAGAATAACCATAAAACAATAAAGAACCATTATTCAATTAAACAATACATTAACCATTAAAATCCAATATACATACCAAATATTCATAATAAAAAATTTCACAAATAAAATTCCACTTAATTCATCCACATGTTCCTTCCAATGATGGAATCCAAAATATTTGGTTGAATTTTCAATAAATTCTTTCTCTACAAATATATAATTCCTCTACAAATACCATCAATAACCCCTAACATATCATATCAAAAATGTATATGGATATATCATATATTTTCCAAAATATACTAATCATTTCTCAACATAATGTCATAATAAAATCATTAACACATCTAAAATATATGTTTATATTTATTTCTATAATAAAAACCCAAATTACACAAAATTATTTCTTTTCAAAATAATTATATAATGTCCCCAAAATAGTGAACATCTTAAAAAAATATTAAGCACATAGTCATCAAATCACTTTTCTATCCCATGGTATGTTATATGATAAATATTTTGTTCAAAAATATTAATAATTTATATTTACCTCAATATAAAAGGTAATATGAACCCTAAAAGTTACCAATGTCATTAAACTT
Source organism: Viscum album (assembly GCA_963277665.1). Classification (NCBI taxonomy): domain Eukaryota; kingdom Viridiplantae; phylum Streptophyta; class Magnoliopsida; order Santalales; family Viscaceae; genus Viscum; species Viscum album. The sequence continues at coordinate 1,869,179,452 of OY728156.1, forward strand.
ATGTCCAGAAAACATAAAGGCATTGTTAATCAAATAACATTTTAACAAAAACATTTATATAACAAATGGGATTTATGGCCATGAAATACTCCCAATTTATCCATAATATTTTTAAATTCACATTACATAAACCCATTAATAGAAAATATATTATATTACAAAAATAATCTAATATATACTTATTAACACATTGAACATTAGTTTTATCTCATTTGACTTTGGAATATCATTATTCTCATATTTTCTATTATCTCATTTATCAACATTGTTCATATTGAAAATGTGAAATAATGTATGTGTATATCTTGGGAGTGTCAAACTAGGTTCATAGTTTGGGAACATTCACCGTCAACAAGAATTATAGATGAGATATTCTCAACCAACACTTTCTAGTGTTATTAACTATAGATTCATTTATACTAAAAGCATGGCCACATGTGGTATCCACAAAGATAAGTATTTTTTGGAAAAAAACAAAATATCTAACATACCACAATCCTTATGTTCTTATCCTCTAATTAGTAATTTCATAAAATTCTATTATAGTGTTATCTAACCTGGTCTATGTTTTCCAAATTCTAGTTCCTATTTATTCTATGAAACATTATCTGTTCTGGATAGAATGACCTCGCCCCTAGTAGACTATAGATGGTGGTAAAAATATAAAATTTTTCCAAGATAATTTTGATCGTATCCCAATGGTGTTAATAATTTAGAATTATTGTTAATATAGAAATAAACATGATTATAAAATTTAATTTCACAGATGAAATTCAAAAAAATAGTCCCTTAGAGAATACCATTCATCCATAAAGAATATACCTAGATAAAAATTATATTAAAAATCTAGAAATATTTGAGAAAATAATCATATGAATGGTGAGAGCTCATATTCTTTGCAAGGGTGATATACATTTCATGGTTAATGGGTAAATAATTAATAATAAATATAGAAATGTGGAAAAAATGAAAACACATTCCATTTTATAAATAACTAGACTATAAAGACTAATTTTTTCGTAATAAATTAAAATAAAATAATAATATTTACATAATCTCGTGATCTTAGACCTGATCCATGGATACCATCCCTATTTTTAATATAGACCATCTTGGATCATTTTTATATTGAAAATATTGATATTATATATACATGTTCTTCCTATACTAACGGTTTTTAATAATTAAGGCATGGTGATTATGTTTTGTTGTTTATTCAATATATGTGGAATTAATTAGACTTGTTATATGATGGGAGGGTCACATTATAGCCCCATTATCGATCGGTAGGTTTCATAAGTGAAAATATTTTCGGTACATTGTTGCGGCCTTAACCACTAATGTAATATTTCTTGGAAGAATTCCTTGACTATAATTTTGTGATGTGTGGAATTATTCTTTCAGTCATTATGAAGTTAGTTATTAATGCTCATGCGATTATTTAAGTAGTTATGGTATTCATTGATAAGTTTCTAACACGTTTGATTATTTATATGGAATTATTTAATCTTAATTTATCATTATGATGTTATTCTTCATTATCCAATTATTAATTAAATAGAATATGTTTTTTAGTTATTTTCTTCTAATTATTAATTATTCTATAGTTACACAACTATGATTCTACTATACAAAACCCTTACAATGTATCGTATCTCAAAAAAAATTATATTTATTTTTTATATGATTTGTGGAAGTGTCATGATTGTAATGAAAGGATATTCATGATATAAGAATTATATTCTCACAGTAAATAATTGTATTTTATTTTATGTTTTAAAATTTAATGTGAGAATCTAGTATATATCTAGTTTAACATAAAAACTAAACTACTTGGCCTTTTGTGATGTGATCACTTATTTCGAGTACCTTTTAAATAATTTAGCAACTGACTCTCATCTATTGGGTTAGAGGTATTTATAGTATAGAAACCCTTACAATGATTGTATCAATGATGTGAAAATTAATCAATGAAGTGATCTTTTGTGAAGAATTAAAATCCATAGAAAATAATTGAAAATAAAACATATTACAATAACATTTCATTTCCCACATAATCATGAAATAATAATGAAAATAAAGCATATGTATAATCGATTGAATGAAAAATGTTTTAATAAATCCCCCTACTTTATTAGTATCATATGAATCATTACCCAAATGAATGAAATGACATAAAATGATTCTCTTAATATCATTAATATAATGGTAATTAGATTATATCATATCACCAAATGAAAGAAAGAAGTTATGAATATGGAATATGTATCATGGAAAAATATCTATGACAAGAAACCCTTTCCTCATATATGACCAATCGCATAAATTATATTTCATTATAAATTAGAAAAATATGATATTATATACATGATTAAGATAATTTTTCATGTTTTTTATTATCATTTTATATTTATTTAAATAATGAATTAAGTACATGTCGAGTGTTTGGATTATATTTGTTTCATATGTAAAAATTTTCATTGGTAGGTTAACTATGGAAAAAGTTTCAATAGTTTCATCATCTTAGGAGTAATAATAATTTCATAATAATAATTATTATAAATCAATTATAATTTCAAAAAAAAATTATTGATGGATATGATAAAATTGTTATGTTACAATCATAGAGATGGAAATGCATATATATGAATGATTAACATTTCAATTTTTTTATGAACATGATCGATGGATGTTAAGTATTTTTTTTAATTTATGAAATATAATAATATCATAATAAAAATAGTATTTCTTTTAAAAATAATTATATATATTATCTATGTGATGTGTTGATGAAAAATAAATCATATCGCTTCTTGGAGGTGGTTGTAGACACATATGCATGAACGACATTATCACATTTCAATGAATGGAAATGAAAAAATTTATTTCATATGTTACCTTTTCATATTGATAACTATTTCATCAATATCTTATATAAACATTAAATCAATATTTATAATTATCTGTGAGAGGCGGTGAGGGAAAGTGAATTGCATCGGTTCGAGAGGCAGTAGTACTCGTACACATAAACCACAGTTTCATTTTCCATTTAATGGAAGAGGATAGAGAAATAGGATATTATATTAACATAAAAAAATCTTTATAGGTAATATATGGATGATATTAGTTTATCTTGTTTGAGTAATATCTTTTGGAGGTTGAAGAAGAAATAAAACTAAAACTTTTTGTTAAAATATATACCTCGCCTAAAAACCCTCCTTTTTATTGCACATTAATCCCACTAAGGAAGATATTACTCAAAATAGAATACCTCTATAATATAATAAATTGTGTTAGTAATTAATTATTATAGGTATTTCTTCAACCAAATTGTTCATTTAGTGTGAAGAAAATAGGATATCATGTGACCATTAATATGAAAAGGGTGGGGAAATCATAGAATTTCATAAAGTACTAAATTAATATAAATTCATTCTAATAGAATAACATCTCCAAATTGATTTAATTTTATGGTATATTGATTATTGGTCAAAATAATCAGATCATATAAAATTTGGACATGTTTAGATTGCATTTTTGTCTATATTTCATTGCATTAACACCCTATTAACCCTTTATATAATTACTGTGATATCAATGTTTTCACGATAACTAATTAATATGATTTAAAATAAATGAAATAGTGGCCCCTAAATTGACCAGGTTTGATACTTACAATATTATTTGCATTAACCTAGCTGATATTAATATTTTAGTACTTCTAATTCATTTAATATAAAATTATTTATTATAAAATATCACTAATGTCATATATGGGGTAATAAAATTAATTTTAATTTGAAAACAACATGAGAAAAAATTAATTTGAATCATATACATATAAAAATACCTATAATGTTATATATCTATATCCAAAAATAGTGGATCACAAAATTTCGTTCATATAATGTTACATTAAAAAAATTCCCATAAATTTTTTTAATTTATATATTAATTTAATAATACTTTTTCATTGTTCCATATTAATTTAGGGTAATTATATCATCATTAAAAAATTGAAATAAATTAAGATTTAATTAATTATTTATCATTAAAATGGAAATTTATAACCTAACATAAGTTCTATTTTTCCATGTTAAAACATATTATAGATTTAAAATCTAATGAATAACATATTTTAATGTTTATTTTCATAAAAATTTATAACTTTTATAACCAATGTTTTTTGAAAATAATTTGAAATAGTTATAGTTATTTTATATTAGTGTTCGATAAAACATATCAAATTAAATAAAGACAATTTTTAGGGAGTGTTTTATTACATATCAAATTATTTTTAACCGAAATTACCGAATTTAATATTAACGACATGAGAAATAACTACTACGATTAATATTAATAACGAAAAATATAAAAGGGGGAAATTCACTAAATTTGGAATCCCACAATTTCATATTTGGAATCTATTATTGAAAATTAAATTCATCGATGTGAAATAATTTAATTTAAAATATATCCTACAGAATGAGAAAAAAACTGTTTTTTCAAAAAAAAACTTCTCAAAATTTGAAATATTTTTATTCATAATTAATATATAGAAATAATTAAAAACCCATATTTATATTCCAATTAATCAAAAATGTTTAATTTAATTTAAAAGTTACACCAAAATTGAAATTTATATCCTAAATACTTGAATATAGAATGTTCTTTTAAATAAATATTATAATGTTTTAAAAAAATTTTGAGAAGGAAGGTTTAACAAAAAAACCAAAATTTTCCCCTAAGGAAATATAGTTATGGTGATTTAAAAATTGAATTTTTTTTATAAAATTATATTTATAAAATTTGATGATTCTAAACATAATATTTTCTTATAAAAAATAAAAAACATTTTGACAAAAACATATTTTTGTTGTATAAACTGATTTTATTGGATTTCTGATAGATTATTTTCCAAAACATTAATCTATATAATAATATTGAATGGGTTGTTTATATATAATTCATATTCTGTTTGATTTTATTCATATTCACCAATTAAATGTCTAAGTTATAGCAATCATATATAATAATATTTGGTGGTTCGTTTATGATTAATTTTTCATTTTTTATATGCAATCAAACAAAGAATTAAATTAAAAACACCATGATGTTACAAATTATTCAACATAACTACTCCAAGGGAATTATTTTTATTATAAACACATAGATCTTATACACACCAAGAAAGATAGTATCTTCTATCTATTAATTTTCTTCTCCTGGATCATATAAACATATCAAATGCATATATGACCTTAAAATGTTCACCTTTATTATAAATTGATTAATAAATTTATCACCAATAGAAGAAATTATTCAATTGGAAAAAACACATTATGAAAATAACCCATTTAGTTTCTATGAATTACTTTTCATGTAGTTTTCATTTTAGGGAGTACCCAAAACATATAACCTAAATTATTCTCAATTTACATACAAGACCCAATTGTTTTTAAAATGGTAATTTTAGGAGGAACAAAATATTCTTCTAAAAATCTTACATTGTAACATTATTTTAAATCATCATAGTTTTGCAACGATCTATTACATATCATATATATGTAATTGAAATCATCATCTATTGTATTAAAATATTCAATTTATTTTGATTTCTCATGTCTTTGTAAGATTCCTAGAATTCAATCTTAATAACTCTTAAATATTTGAATAAAAATGTATCAACATGATATATTATTTTATAAATAGTATCTCAAGGTTTAATGGTTCCTCATCTACGTTATTGTTGAAAATCTGATAAATTAACTTTCTTCATTAAAGAATATATGTAGACAAAATACTAAATATATCTTAAAATATATAGTCTAATTTTAATAACCTAGTCAATGATAAAAATATGTCTTTTTGTTTTATTAATTAAACAGTAATTAATTGGAAAAATATTTTCAATAATATATAAGATAAATCAAGTTTTAGGGTTAAAACAATGTTTTTCTAAAAAAATTACCACTATTTTATGGATAAACATTTTTAAATCATGATTTTGACATTTTTAGATGTTATATTTTAAAAAATAAAATTCATATTTAGAAGCTTATTATCAAAATGTACATTGGATGAATTATTATTATTTTTCTACAAAATTTCAGTTTTTGATGAATAGTTAATAATATTGCATTGTAGTCAAAAAATTGATTTTTCATTTAAATAATCATTATACCTTAAACATATTTTGAAATTATAAATTGATCACTAATACATGTATTAATCAAATTTAGGACATTGGAATAATTTTAATATTGATATTAGATATAAAAATATATTGAAATTTGGATCGTCTCTTTTTCCTGCCTGCTCGCCACACCGGTGGGGTGAGTGTTAAAACTGATTTAACTAATTATATGAATTGAATTCTCAGAAATGGATTTTTGAATTTGTTATTAGTTTGAAAAATTTGGTTTAATAGGATCAAAATAATTTTTTTATAGTAACTTTAGAATTTTATATACAATGGTTAAGGGAAAATCGTGAAATTTATGTTTAAAATATATTATAATAATAAAAAATTACCCTAACACTTTTTATAATTTTATTGGATGCATGTGTTTCGATAGAAGTCTGCATTTTGTGTAAATTATAAACTTTTAAAGCCACATGGGTAATAAAATGACATTTATTATATTTTATTTAATTATATGTCAAAAAGTTCATACTCATATTTTTAATAATAAAATCATTTTTTATATATTTTAATAGAGAATATAAATTATAATATAAATCATAATTTTAAATCCAAAATATTTATCTACCTCATGATAATTTATTTATAAATTTTTTACATTAAATAATTAAATTTTATTGGGACCCAATGATGATGTAGTGATAGATTTATTAAATGAAGAATAAAATTATGGATATTAATAATATTAAAATAAATATAATTAGAAATAGTTTATGAAATACACGAATTTATGGATAAATTTACATGTTATATGTGTGTTAATGTAGTTTTTCTGAAGGAATCAAGTTTTAATGATTTATTAAAAAGGAAAGTAATGAATGGTGTCAAAATTGACATAATCTCTATATTAAAATATAAAATATTTATTTAAATGATGTAAATTTATAATATTATAATAATCTTCCAAAAAAGTTTATAAAACACTAAAAAATTCATTAATGACTCATTATTTAGACTTCTTTCATGTAATTATTTTAACCCTCAAAGTGTAAATTACTTGATAAAATAATTAGAGTAAAAAAGGGTTAAAAAGATAAAGAATAAAAAATATTCAAAATTATTATAATTTTAATTATATAATTATATTACGAACTATACTTATCATATATTTTGATTAAACAATATTGGACCCATTTTTAATAAGAAAATGATTTTATATTAATTTGATACTTTTAATAATTCCAAGAGTTTCATCCCCTCTCCTATAAAAGGGAACCCATTCCACTATATTACTCAAACATCAAAACCCATTTTTTCCACCACGATATAACCAATACCATTCCTATATAACTCTCTATATTCATAAATCCTTATTTTTAGCATCACAACCTCCTTATAGGTGTTATGGTCTTAAGATGTGAGATCATCAGAAGGAAATGTGATGTTTTTATTTAAGTGTCTCTGTTGTATTTATTCTTCTCCTACATTAAAATATTATACAACCACAATGAAATGATAAATATAGTATCCCCAATATACTGAGAAGTTACTATGTAAATATCATCACATAAATCCATCTCTATAAGCATTAAATGGGAAAGGATGTGTATGTGTGAACAATCACCTCCACAAACTGATAAAATTTGTTTTCCGTAAACATATCTCAAGACTAGTTATAACGATAGAATTTATGTTCATATTTGATATTAATGACCTATTTATAATTATATGATAATAATATATCAATTACATTCTTACTTTCCAATCACCTAAAAAAGATAACATTTTTCATGCGTTTGTGTGAACTATCACCCCCAAGAAGCAATGTTATTTGTCTTTAAAAACAACATAAATAAAATAATATATATATATATAAATAATTAATATTAAATTAATTATGTAATTACCATTTTATAAATATAAAATAAGTCATACCTTCTTATCATAATGATCAATGAAAAATGGAAAATGTTACTCATGCTTTGGAATGACTTACCGTCTCCATGGTTGTAATGTTGTCCAATTTTTCATATCAAGATTTAATTAATGGATTTAAAATTATAATTGATATATAAAAGTGATTATTATGTCATGATTATTTTTTTTATAGATTTTTTGAATTTTCTCCACATTGATGACTACAATCATGCCATGCTCATTTTCGACCCAAGTATCAAATATAAAAAAACGTCTGATATGAATTTAAATAAATAAATAATTTTTTTAACACTGTAATAAGTGATAAAAATGAATAATAAACATGAAAATGGTTCTCATGAAATTAAAAATTAATTTATGTTTATTTTTTAGGATAATAAAGATCACACGTGATGAATCAGACTTGAGGTAAGGGACTTTGTCTCAATCTTCTTTTATTGAGTCATATTTTGATGTCATACACCACCTTCATTTATAAGGTGTGTAATAAACCAATTTGTTATTAACTTACATTCAAAGTTATTCAAACTGAATATTTTTATGTGAATATTTTTAGTAAATGAAAAATGGAATGTTTTTAACATATATGGTGGCAATGACTTCTCTTCCTCCATAATCATTTTTTGATATTTTCCTTACACTACAAGACATAATGTTTTTAAATGAAAAAGGAAACACTTAATCCATTTTATGGTTATTTTTTCAATTTAAAATTGTTTTCAAAATTGATTGAATATTTCAAAATCTTGAAATTAATTCTTGTTCCTGCAATTTAAATTATATTAGTTAAATATTGCTAATTGTAATCTTTTGTGTGTATGATTGTATAATGGTACTTAGACATTTGATGAGCGGTTACATGATAAACCAAAGATTGGTGGTTCTGTGATAAACCAATTATGGTTTGTTACATTAAAAAATGTAATTAATTAGGTATGTATGGCAGACATATGGATATTTCATTTTTAAGAGTGAAAAATATGGTTGTCGATCGCGTGGTTATTCTATTTATGTATGATTATGTCCTAAGTCACCATTATATGTTTTATGTGCATTCTATTGGATTTAGGGTAATATTTTTATATCATACATGGTAATAAATGTTATTATATATCTATTTAATATTATTTACTACTTTTAAAAGTTAAAATGTATTACATTATGATAAAGTTTTCATCGTTTACATGTTTTTGCACATCTAAGAATTTTCCTTCTTTGTGTATCCCTTACAGAGCACTTAATGCATATCCCAAGTTTTAAAATGTCTTTCAAAATATTTATGGGATAATTGAGACATGGATGGGGTCATGGGAATATTTGTGATGATTGAACACAAAAATAAACCATGTTTAATTTAAATACGTTTTGTTTTATGTAAAAATGGATAGTGAGTAGAAGAGTCTATGTTATAATATTAGAGTTATTATGTATGAGTTATGGAATAATTATCTAAATATCACAAATGTATAAGATCCTAAATGTGAAATAATTTAAAATTATTAACATAACTAATGATTAAGTAAGGTTTAAGGCTATTTCATTATACTAATCATATATTCTATAAGATTATATATTGTTATGAACTCAATTTACAACACATGTGTTGACTGATTTTTAATTTCTCTAATTAAAATAATTTGATAAAATACATTATTAATTAAGATTTTACCATCACATTACAAGGATAATTTTAAGAATAAAATTATTCTAATAGTTATCTCACACAACTATATATGCTTTTTTGGTGTTTATACTATGAAAATATAACTCTTAATCATCACAAGTATTTTTAACTTCTTCCAATTTAGAATTTAGGAACTCAAATTTTCATCTAGTTTCAAATTTCAATTTTCATAAAATGATAGCGTTTTTTTTATCCCGATAATTAAAATGGAAATTTCGTAGTCATATATTTTTGATTCATTAAGATATAGATTTATTCATAATATTTTGATGATAGACTATATACCATCTTGAAGTCATACATTCCAGTAAAGACATGAAAAGATGTTATTGTCAAAGATTGATATCTGATGGTTAGGGATTTTGATACGGTTGAAGTTTTATTATATCATGCTTTTCAAAATTTACTAGAACTCAAATACCTATGTTCAATACATCAACTCTTATATTTTGAGTGTTGATTTTCAATTTATTGTTAAATATTTAGCCTCAGGATATATAAATAATTATTTATAAACCCCAAATTATATATTTCAATTATATGTATAAAAATTATTTTTGATTATATTTATGGAAAACCTAATATATTCAAACCACCTGAAAACATCACGATTTTTTAAAAATTATTAGAATAATTTGAATCTCAATATAATTTATTTTTTAGGTTATTCAACATATAGAGTACTAAAATTAAAGAATTAATGATTATATTTTCACCTTATTAGTTGAATATTTCTATGATCCAGCTTAATCCTTTTCTATTCAATATAAAACATTCACATGGAGTGTATAAACACTAAAAAAGAACCAAAATTTATTTTCCACCTTAGATTGGTCTCCTTTTCTAAGCATCTCACCTTAATGGTTTGAGTCTTATTTTTCGATGTTCTCTATATCTATATTGTCTTTTCCTCCCTAGGCGTTTTATCCACCTACAATTAATTTTAGCCTATTAGAGACATATATTCATTAAAATCAATTGTTATTATAAACATAAAACAATATCCTATAATCAGCTGTTATGAAACAGATTCCAAAATTAATCAATCCAACTATAAATTTATTTGAATCGATCAACACTTTCTTATTAAAAATATGCATGGAAAAGTTTCTTTATTCACATATTATATATAATAGTTATATAGAACCAAATTGTAGAATTACCAAAAATAATTTATAGCTTCATTTCATCCTTAAGAGGTGGATTATATAGTGAATTACCAAAAATTGACTTCTCAATTCCAACTCTGACTATCCTTGTTGGAAAAAAATACATATAAATAGATTTTTTTACATAAAAATTAATTTTTAATCATTATGAAATTATTAATTCATTAACCGAAACATTCAAAATATTTTTAAATTCCTGAAGCCACCACCCTTTAAAAAAACTTCCTCCTGAAAAAAACAAACAAGATGCTTATAGTAAACCATTACAATTTTTTTCTGGTATTCGAGTATCATTCATGAACATAGTATGCCTTTGAAAAGATCATATATATACACAAACCCTTCATGGTGGTATTTCATAAGCCTAACATATGATTTTAGCCATATAACCTAAAACTATATGGTACTGTTAACATTAACACATTAACAAAATGGAAATTTTTTATTTTTTTCTCAGTAAATGAAACAAATAATCATATACCAACATGAATGACTTTATTTTTTAAGAATAAACATTTAAGTGAATATATTATTTATTTTCTATATAGATTTAAAATAAAAAAATACACCCCAAAATATATTTCTTATATGATCTTGAAATTCGGGTTATGTGGTCTTTTCCATATGATCTAAAAATTAATTATATTACTTCATTTATTGATTTAAATTAAAATAAATTCTTATATAAATGAGTGTTATTCAATTATGTTAGATTAAAAAGGATAATATTTATTTCCATGGGTTATTTTAATTCAATTTCATCATGATTTTAAATTTAATGAATCATTTATTTATTATTAGTGTATTAATTGATAACATGGATTTAAATACTATGTTTTGTATATAAAAATAAAATACTCTATTATGTAAGCTGAGGTTCATGTGATCATCATAATATTTAATCTATGTGAACACTTCTTGTAATTTATGGTTTTAGTTTTCATAAATTGTTTTCATAAGAAGAATATCCAAGAAAGGTCCTAATAAAAACACAATTTTTTCCATATATATATAATTATCTTCTTCTTAGATGGATTTAATTTCCTATAAAAATTAATATCTTCTTTTATCGAATTAAACATATGAGAAAAACTCTTTATTTATTATTAATATGATGGGATCCTTCCCACATACATATTATGGTGATGTGATATGGGTTAATTCTATTAATGATGTGATAGTAGACCATGATACATCATTCATGTAGGGGTTCTTAAGTTAATTAAGAAATATTTAATGGACATGTTTATTAATCATGATATAGTAAAATTAAGTCTATAAATCTAATAATATCAATGACATCTTATGGTGAAAAGAAAAATGATTCATCTACTATTGAAAAGCAGGTTTTAAAAAATGTTGTAAATGATACTTTTAGCCACATTTATAGTGAAAAATCATCAAACTATATTTTATTGATGGGATTATAGAGAAGGATGCAAATATATGATGAGTATACCATAATCTATTAGATATTATCTATTATATGATTATAATATTTTCCTGAAAGTGGATCATGATCTTTATGTGTTGTTAGAAGAAAAATATTAATTAATAATTGTTAATTAAAATATTTTATTATTATTTTGTTCTAGTACTCCCATAAGATAGTGATGAACCTATTAATGAATATGTTCCTATAAGAATAATTTAAAATCCACTCAGATGTATTCCTAATATTATAACACATCATCATACCATATAAAAATTAAAGTATATAAAAAGCTCATATATCACATTATTATTCACCTTAATTTTCAAAATTTTTATGTGCATCCCATGTGTCATGGTCCATATACTTTAATAGTGTAAATTGTTTTCTCCCTAATCGATCAACCAATGCCTTCCATACTATCATTAAACTATACAACAAACATTATCCCACTTTTTATGACCTTAAATTGATTTAGAATCCTGAATTCACAATTGAATTTAAAATTTTGCACTGAAACCATCTATTTAAATATAAATTTACACTATTGTTTAAATTTAAATCTCACCCATCGGACAAAAAATTCCTAAGTTTACAAATTGACTTATTATATTTCTAAATATTTTGGAATTAAAGCATCCCTTCTTAAATTCTTTTGAAATTAAATATAAACCATATTCAATAACAGATAGAATTTTTTTTGTATTAAACATCATTATCATCATAGATTTATTTAAATCCCATAGTAATAATAATTGCATCCTAAATAAATATAATATGATATTAAAAATCTTTTTCATTCTTGCATTGGTTCTGTAACATCCCCAACCCAGAAGCCACTAAACTGGTGCCTCGAGGTGATTTGTCACACCTTAAGCATGCCTCCTTGTATGCCAAGAGGTTTTTGACTAGTGGAAAGGGTATAATGATTCATGTGGGGATACTATACCCTCTTTATCAATGTAATCCACAACAAAACACAATATAAATAGCTAAAAAATATGAAATAACTAATAAACATATAATTCAAACATCTCCCAATTGGGTACAAACCATAATTCAACGTTAACAATGTCTTGACATAATTTTAGTGCATAGTGGAGGAAACCCACAATTAAAAAAACTTGAAAAACTCCTAACAGGTCCCAAATCAAAGTCCATATCCTTCACTATTTACATCTCAATCCCAACTCAACATCCTAGTGTATGGCATTTTCCTTGGTCCTGAACTACAACCACATAATCTGCTTGGGTACCCAACGGTGGCCCGAGCAGGGTGTGAGTAGAAAACAAATTAGTCCACCACCAACGGTGTCTACAAAATATCCATTTTAATATATAGTGCATTCATGTACAAGATAAATAGTATGTAAAAAAGGACAAATTGGGTGCAAATAGATATCCAAGGTCATCTTAATTAATTCCTATCATTTATCCCAATTTCATTTCTTATACCATCCTTATTACATAATCCATTTTGATCACATGTTCATTGGGTTAGGCATAAATATAATCAACGCAAGGGTCTATGAAATTCAATTATAATGCATTGAAGAAATAAATCGAGTCCCTATCTCACTAGGGATACACATATCATATCAACACATTATTTGCACCTAAAAGCCTCAGTCAGAGTGGAATGAAACCATTAGGGGGAATAGATCCTACTTCCCCCAACCTAACTCATGCATTTATGGGGGGGAGTCTGGAGTCGCGGTCTAACTCATCTCGTGGCCATAGAACCTCAAGTCAACACCCCCACTCTACTAAACCATGTGCACATGCTTATTTATCAAATCACCAAAACATACTGTAACACAACACATCAAAACCAATTCCATTGGAAATCAAAATGCATAAATTACAAAATGGGAATTAATACTATTGCCAAACCCATTAACACATTTAACAATAATAATTCGTAGTTATTTAGACAAACTCCCATTCTCATGCCATAACCCTTTAAGTTTATTCCACAACCCCTATGTCATAGTCAATATTCATTAATGGACATACTTTAACCTATTTTGACCATTTATCATTTCATGTACATTTCTCATGTATTAACTCATTCCATATTTATCAATTCTCTCATGAAACCATTTACATATTCCCAGTTCCTAATCCATTCACAATTTAACATTCCCATAATTTCACATGTACTAGACCTATTTTTCATTTCATCATAAATATTATGTCATTCGATGCAATATCATTTAATGCAATTAACCCATTAATAATTAATTCCAAAGAACCCCTTAACCCGTTATTGAACCCAGAAAAAAATGGTCATACTATATTCAATCCATCTAACCGTACTAACATGTTCAACATGGGATCTATATTATTACGCTTCAATTCCACACATGACCTTGTCATTTTCTATGTTTGGAAAAGGTAGAACAACCCCTAGGTGGCCAAGAATTGGTTAAATCATACTAAACGCATCCCATAGGGTTCATGAGGATTTGAAATCATTATTTAGATGATAATTCTACCAAATTATGCCAATGGAATATAAATAACAACAATAGGAAATCAAGAACACATACTCACATGCACAAATCTCCTTAGAAACTTTGGGATATAACTTATAGACCACCTACCTAAAATTCATTGACTAATGCACTCTTAAACATTGACTTAGATCAAGTATCAATAACCTCTTGATTCCCCAACTTAGGTTCAATCCAAAAGTGGGTTTTACGGTTTCAGAAGAAGCTCACCCGTAATACAAACCCAAATATGAAAAAGAGAAGGAAGGGGAGGATTAGACATATCGAGAGCATCGATCTGAATCCAGTGGAATAAAAAATGGCCAATAAATGTGGGAGATTGATCCTTGGGATCTCTTGGAGTCCTTGGTTTTTCGGTAGCATTGAGAGGGGAAGAATAGAGGAAAATCACGAGTTGGGGTTTAAAACCCCAGAGTGGAAATTTTGTAAATATTCCAACTTTTTTGGGCCGCACAGTTTACCCCCACTATTTTCAAAATCATGCACAATATGTACATTAGAAACTATCACAAAACACCCCTTTCACATAGTTTTTTGAACCATGTTCCAACTATTCATAAGCCTCTGTCAATGGCTGCTTGGTTACCTGGAATACCCTCGCATGGTTTGCACTAACCATGTAAAAACTATGCAACAAGCCTGGATATTCCTCTATCTTCCTCTTTAATGTCCCGAACCCTGATAAAATCCCAGCGCCTTCACATAGACATGGGGAAACACTTAAATCTCTATAAATAAGTGGCCCAGGTCAGCACATATACCAAAATATTCATTAAAAAATAAGGGACCTTACAACCTTCCCACCTTATAAAAGATCATCAATAAGCCTCCCTTCCCGGAATCCCCAATATTCTATAACAAGAGATCATTTCAAAAGGCCTGAATATATTTTTCCATCTTCCATGTTTCTAGTTCCAAACCAAAAATTCCATCTTACACTGTTTGAGGGAAGGATCTTTCCCAAAACATCTTCCTCACCACAACCACAACATGAACCAAAAACTCCTCAAGGATGCATCAAAATCAACTATAGAAAACCACTATAAAATCATAGAAAAAACATAGACAATAGTTCCAGACTCACAATACATGGAAACTTGCATATAAAATAACATCATCATGGGGAAAACCAATCATCACTCCATCTGTCTCTTCCTCTGCACAACTCATGAACCAAATCACTTGGAATCATTTTCCCCTATTTTCCAAACTCTAATGGTGACCAAACCTGATATCACTAGATGTTAAACACATGATCCTTACAACCACATTTTTGGATGATTTAAACCCACAACTATATAACCAAACATAACCCAAAACACTCTGGTACATAACCAACTAAAATTGTGCCAAAGCTCTCTAAAAGGGCCAACTCACTTGAACAGTGACCACTCGAGTCCTTCCAACATGAAACTATGATCATGTAATCAACCATCCATTTATCCAATAAGGTTACTTGGAACCTCCCTTATCTATGAGGTAACACTTGAACTCAACTCAACTTTTCCATAACCTAGAATATTCCAAATCACCGTGCCCAGCATCCATAGGGGCATTACTCTACATTGGAATCCAGCTAAACCATCCAAACCATTTAGAATTACATTCTTACACTTTCCATTCACGGGTTAAGATCAACATGACATCTCTCAGGTACACTTTATTTCCAAGAAGGTACTTTCCTTCATAGCATCAACCCTGAGGTTTCTCACTCTCACCACACTTATTCATGTTTACCGTCTTAGGTTGGACCACACATGACTAGATTATCTCAGAATGTCCACCTTCCACTAATGGTACTCTAACCCTTTCCCACCATCCAATGGTGATTTCTGACTTAAGCCTATCATTATCATCCCACGGACCCACTAGGGTTGTTCCCAGAATTCTGGTAGAATTATATCATCCAGATATTACTGCTCTCCAGACCATTATCAGGCTTCACCCAAGATATGACACCACATCCCATGGCCAAGGACCCCTCAACTCCAAGATGTCTTAAAACTAATATATGAGAAATTACCTGAGTCTTACCATGATCACCATTAGCATTGTAGGACCCAACCCCTTTTTCCCCAACATACTATCATTTATGACCATGCCCTTTTAATAATTCAGTAAAACTTCTCATGATTCACAGGGAACCACCATGATCTCAAATTCAACACATGGGCCATCGGTCACCACATCCAAGTCCTACATTGCCTCTTTGAGGGACATAATATGCACATCATAGGTTCCAAATGGGAATCTCGGTGCCAGTACATCAACTCGACGTTCTTCTCTCTATATCTAGGACTAATGCATCACTCCCCACCTTATGGGGTTAATTACCATTGCACTCCATGAGGATTTCCAACCAACACATATTACACTAGAACATAAGTAGACCGTCAAAATATAGACATGGACATCTATATTTTTCCCAAATCAAGAAAAAGAACATCGCCTAGTGCCCGTTCCCAACTTCTAAGAAGTTCACCCATGGATGTTTTCGACACTCGGTCCATTCCAAGGACCTCAACCTTAGTCATCATAGGTGTACATCCCTTCACCAGGCTTCACACATACCTCTACCTTGCATGTAGACTCCATGATATCCCTCATCCAATCAAACACCCCCATGTATCATGGAATAAATTCATATATTCTCAATGTACCTTGGACGTTATCATGATATTGGGTAGGTTAGTCACTAGTTGAGGTACGATAAGAAGTTTTCAAAGAACACCAGCACACACTTATCCATTTCTAATGTCGGACTATGAGACACCATGACCTGTAAAGCATGTAAACCTCCCTTACCAAATTCATCTCATCAACACTTAACGACCACCACTCTGGTGTGATATCCATCCATGTATAATCATTTCTCTTTGACCAATTCATCAAGCCTTCATGAATAATTTTTTAAGGTAGAACAAGTTCCTCTAAACCCCTTGAGAGCTACATATATCACGAACCGAATCTTGTCTCCACCAATACTAGAACCAAACCCAGCCCATAGAAAGACCCAAAGGGCGTTCCCTATCCTCACAGGCTGTCACAAGTTCCCGGGAATCATTAATTTAGGTTTTGAAACGATTTACCCATGTATGAAAGCATAAAACATTAAAAACAATCCAAAATATAAATATGAAATTTCATATCCAAACAAGTCTTAAGAAAACACCAGCAATGAATAAATTGGTCTATAGAAAATAAAATTGGCCCAAATAAAAATAAATACAATATCAATACATCCTCAAGGACTCCACTTGAAAATGGGTCATCACCAAAAATTCGTCTCCACAACTCCGCACCAAGGATGGGAACTAAAATCCTAAATCTCCATCACCCATAGCCTTCCCCTTACCTGAGTCAAGAATAAATCATTCTACATACTCCCAAGGGGTGTATGTTGGGTGTTATCCTAGTACCAATAGGATACCTCCCAATTATTCCAAATATCATGCAATACAATGTGAAAAAGCAAGCAGTTTTAATACGGAAAGAAAAGCATTGATAAAATCCATGAAATGCAACTTTCAATTGAAAGCAGTTTTCATGAAAAAAAAAATCAGAATGTTCACACATTTAAATATACATTTTATCTACTGTAATTTACTTCAAAAAACACCCCAATAAAAGGAAAATACCACGAACAAAATGAGCAACAAAATAAGGAACACCCCTAACCAATAGATAGTCTCGGGCCCCATGTACCTCATTCTTCATTGTAATGTAAGCATAGTAAAATCTGTTCTCATGCTTGATCCACTATTAGAGAATATAACCATAACCTCGTGATCCCTATTCATCATCAACATTGTTTAGTTAGTGTTTTCGTTATCCAAATTCTAGTTTAAACAGTGAAAAAACTCATCTGGTCCACTAGCCGTACTAATACACATATGCCCCGCCTAGGTACTTGGGCTTCCCCCTCTCTGCTCAAACAATTCCAGCAATCAACTCATATCCATTTTCATGTATGAAACCACTAATTATCACACACACCCAGTACAGTAGTTACACAAATTTTATACCATTTAGAACACACTGAAAAAATCTTTGAGTTTCAATAAAAATAACTTCTCCAAATCTCTCCTTGTTTTGCACCCAAAACTCATTGAAAACCCACATTAACACCATGTTCATACTCAAATTAACAAAAAAAGAATTCATATCTCCTTAAAAACTTATTTAAACTCATAACATGAGTTATAAAACCACCCCTATAAGAATCACATTGAATAACCATGTAAAGCAACTAATTCAACACCAAATTCCTACTCAAAAATCATTTTCTTAACAAAATTCTCCAAAAACCAATTTCTCAGCAACAACTAATGGAGAATAATATTGAAAACATAATTTTCAGCCCTAAAAAAATTCAATAAAATAAACTAAATAATTATAGGGATGCCCTAAATGAACCAACAAAATATTTATATAAAAACCCCCCAAATTTCACCGGAAATTGGCATTAAAATTTCACTTCCAATACAAACACCACTTAAACTCATTTTTTTCAGAATTAATAAAATTAAATATAAATGAAACTATCATAAATACATCATGATAATCACATATATTTTATAAACATTGGAATCCCCTACCAATGTAATGAAAACCCTTGAATCATCGTGTGAAAATCAAGTTGCACCATCGCCGCACCAAGAGGGACATAGAAGAAACCAAAAACCACAAGATTTGACCCATAAACCCCATGGTTAAGCCCTAGGTTCGAAACCCTACCCCTGGTCATTTTTTACATCATTAAAAAGAGAATAATCCCTAATCAAATTGAATGAAACACTAAGCAATTTGAAGAGAAAATGAAATGGACTAACTTACTTGAGGGATCTTGAAGGCATATCCCCAAATACACCAGCGGCTGAAATTGAAAATAGCCACAATTTAGGGGTGGTTTTAACAAGGATAAGAATTCATTTAGGATCTGTAATGGAGGAAAAATAGTAATAATTGAGAGTGTTATGAAGGAAAGAACTTACCTCCTCAAATCTGGATGATTTGAGACATCCTATGAAGTTCGGCACTAAACCGAGGTTAACAAGAGATACAAATCGGGGGGAAAAGGATGAGCATGTGGATGGTTTAAATGGTCTTAGTTGAGACTTGTAATCACTCAAGAAGCATTTAAATTTTATATTTTATTAATTAAACAAATTCTATTTTTAAAACCGGAAATGGGCCTTCGGGTGGCCCAATTCCATAAATAAAAACACAAAATAAACCATTATTATGAATTAATAAAGGTTCCAAATTTCCACGGTGGTGTTAATTGGTTAGGGGAGTCCATTTAAGAATTTTAATGGGTGATAATTATTAGAAAATGAATAAGTTATAAAAGAAAGAATATTTATTTTTAAATCTAGAATTGGGCTCACGATTTGGCCCAATTCACGAAAACTCGCCCATTCCTCCATAAATTCTTGGGAAACCCCCAAAATGAAGAATGAATAGAAAAAATATAAAATACCTTTAAAATATTTCTGGTATGTGAAAATTATCCCCACCATAAAAATATTATGTCTCAAAAATTCTACCTGAATCTTGATCGAAAAATAGGAATAGATACTCTTCCTCAACCCCTAACATCCACTCCCATGTCTCATGTGTATCATTACCATGCTTCCACCGAACCCGGACCTGTGGTATAGACTTCCCTCTAATCACCTTCTTTTGGGACCACACTATTTTAATTGGCCGCTCAAAAACTAACAATTCAGGCTCTATTTCCAGTGCTTCCCAATTCAGCACATGGGATAGATCCGGGTTGTATTTCGTCAACTTAGAGATGTGGAAGACTTCATGGATGGATGTCAAATAAGAAGGTAAGTCCAACCTGTATTCCACCTTTCCAATACGCTCGGTGATCTCAAAAAGGCAATCATATTGTGGTGTCAGCTTCACTTTCTTCCCCAATCGACGATGGCCCAGACGAGGGGACACATTCAAGAATACCCTATCACCCACATAAAATCTAGGTCTCGATGCCTCCAATCAGCATAAGATTTATGACGACTCTGAGCTATCAAAAATCATTGCATGTTCAATTTTACCTTTTCATAAGTCTTATGCACAAGGCTCGACCCCAATAGTGTAGTCTCACCTACCTCAGCCCAACATAGGGAGGACCGACATGGCTAACCATAGATCACCACAAAAGGAGCCATTCGAATAGTGTATTGGTAACTGTTATTATAAAAAAAATCAACCATCTTCAAATGGCTATCTCAGGAACCTCCAAAGATCAGAACACATGCATGAGGAATGTCCTCCAAAATCTAATTCTCCTACATTGTTTGACCATCTGTCTGAGGATGGTATGTCGTGATCGTCTTAATCTGAGACCCCAAGGCCTTCTAAAGGCCTTCCAAAAACTGAGAAGTGAAACAAGGGTCTCTATATATAAAAACTACTGATGGGATTCCATAGAGTCTCACCACCTCTTGAAGATACAAATGGCCCAACTCATCCACTTTAGTTGTATCTCTGATCGGAATGAAGTGGGTTGATTAGGTCAGATGATCAATCACCACCAAAATGGAATTCTTACCCTGAGTTGTACGAGGTAAGAAAATAATGAACTCAATGGAGACCTCATCCCACTTACAGGTAGTAATGGGTAATGGCTGGAGTAAACAGAAGGCCCATTGATGATCTGCTTTCACCTGCTAGCATGTGTAGCATCTCGACACAAAGTCTTCTATGTCTCGTCGCATACCTGAACACTAGAACTATCACTGCACATCATAATACATCTTGGTGGCACCCGTATGGACATCCCACTGAAATTTGTGGAATTACTCCATCACCACCTTCCACATAGATAACGACACTGCTAAATGGCCCTTGAAGTACAAGATTCCCTTCGGAGCCGACGACCAATCAGAGGATGTCCCCCCACCAGGATGAAACTTCTTTGACCATTGAAAAATCTCATCACTGGGTTGTTAATATTGAATCCACCCCAACAGAGAAGGAGTAAACTAGACGCTCTCCAAGAACACACCTCCACTGTGTTCCCTAGTCTCTACATGCATTTAGGAAAAGAGCCTCATCAAAGTCCACTCATCACTGGACTTCCTCAAAGCCTACACTAGAAATCTTATACTCCAAACATCATCCACCATGTTAGAATTTCCTGGGATATAGACAATGTCAAAGTCGGAACTCCTACAAGTACTCGATCCAATGACATTGCCTCAAGTTGAGTTCCTTATGTGGGAAGATATAGAACAAGAATTAGTGATCAGAGTAGACCACAATCTTCTCCCCAAAGAGGTAGTGATTCCATGTATTCAAAGCATGCATCACCACTGCCAAATCTATTTCATGGGTTGGGTAGTTATTTTCATGTGGTCGGAGTTCGCCAGAGCCATAAAACACCACGTGATCATTCTGCATAAGCATGAACCCAAGAACCATACCTGAAGCATCACAATAGATCACATATCCATTTCCATCCATTGGAAAAATCATCATGGGGTGGTATTCAACTGCCTCTTCATCTCCTCAAATGATGCCTGACATAATTGACCCCATACAAACTTCACCCATTTTCGGGTGAGCGCAGTCATCATTGAAGCAAGCTGAGAGAAATCCCGAACAAATCACCTTTAATAACCTGCCAGGCCATGGAAAATCCTGATCTCAGACACATTCTTCGACTGCTCCCATGACATAACTGCACTAATCTTCACATGTTACACTGAAACCCCCTGCTCAGAGATCACATGCCCCATAAATCACACTTCCCTAATCCAAAAAGTTCACATTGACAACAGTTTATTGAGGCGGTGATCCCGCAATGTTCTCGAGACGATCCTCAAGTAATGTTCATGTTCCTCCTCAGAGCCAGAGTATACTAGAATGTCTTCCATGAACACCACAATGAAGGAATCAAGATATTGAGGGAACACATTATTCATGAGTTCCATAAAGACCGCTGGATAATTGTTCAATCGTAAGGGCATATCCAAATACTCAAATTGGTCGTAACTTCTTTGGAAGATTGTCTTTGGGATATTAGACTCCTTCACCCTAAGTTGATGATAACCTGAACGAAATTGAATTTTTGAGAACCACATTGACCCCATAAACTGATTGAACGAATCATCTATTCTTGGAAAAGATTATGTGTTCTTAATTGTTACCTTATTTAGCTTCTGGTAGTCAATGAACAACCAGAGGGATCCTTCAGCCTTCTTTGTGAACAACACAGGAGTGGCCCAAGGAGAGATTCTCGAGAGAATGAATCCTTTGGATTATAAATCGTTCAGCTGTATATTTGGTTCTCTCTTCATGGTGGGGGCCATGCGATAAGAGGGAAGAGATATCAGCTGTGTTCCCGATGCCAGATCAATCGAAAACTCTACATCTCGCTTTGGGGGGAAACCTTAGAAATCATCCAGGAATACCTCTGATAACTCATTGACAACATGAGGCATTGCACATCCATGGGAAATACCATCATCCTCTTGTATGAGTGATTATAACTGGAAGGTAAGACTTACCAACTCTGGGATTGGAGGTCATGCGCGACCCGACTGAGGATCTCATTCTCCACAAAAAAAAACCTTGACGACTCCAGTCAGGTGTCGTGAAACTCACTCACCTCTTGTAGCAATAAATGTGTGCGTGGAATTTTACTAGCCAATACATTCCAAGAATTATGTTAAAAAGTTCCTTATCTAGAACCAGGAGTTCCCACTCCATCTCAACCCCTAACACAGAAAGTGCACATGAGGTGAACCACAGACTCTACTCCTTCTTCATTCCCAGCGGTGTCAACAACTCCATCACAAAAGACATAAAATCAATTGGAAAATTATGCATGTCCACAAAACGGGAAGAAATAAATGAAATAGAGGCACCAATATCAAAATGAGAAGTAGCTATAGAAGATGCTATCAGAATGGTACCTCGAACTATCGACGGTCCTACCTCTGATATTGCCGGTGCCTGATCCACTACATGGAGATGCCTGCTCTCTTCCTGAGAATGACCATTTTTCTGTGGATGTTCCCCGAACTAGCTCTACCCTGAAGATAACTCATCCCTACCACCAATTCCACCATATCAAGAACCCACAGTCCTTGACGGCTCAAACTATACTGGCACTCCTCTTGAAGCCACTGACCATGCCCCACATGGGAGTGGTCGTGCCACAACGCATAAGCAATTCAAATTCTCCATACCCCCCCTGGAAACAAGGATTCGGAGGAAGTGTAAATGCTAGTCAAATTTCCTGGGGCATTCCACACTGTTAACACACAACCAATCTCACATCAGAAGTTGTAGACGAAAAATGCATGGAAGAGTGGCCTGAACTGCCACCTCCATTCTTCACATGATCATCCTACTTCCTTTTCATCTCTAAAGAGCATCCACTAACCACTACTTATAATAAACCTGAGAAACCAGACCTTACTTTCCTATAAATCTCCACCATCCATACCCTATCAATGACCTCTGCATAGGTCCTCAAATTAAACAAGAACACCTGGGAGTATATCTCTGGTCGCAATCCTTTCTCAATCCTTTGGGCCTTCGCCTGCTAATTGGAGATGATTTCTGGAGGATACCAAACCAACTAAAAAAACGGTTGGAATAATCCATCATAGATTGATTCTCTTGAACAAGTTCCATGAACTCTCAGGACCTAGCATAAGCCAACACCTCAGGGCAGTATTGTTCATTGAAGGAGGCCTTGAAATCTCCCCAGTGCATCTGCTCATTCTTCCCAGTCAGAAGCATTGACTTCTGCCACTTATGCCTAGGACTCTCCAACAGAAAAGAGGGAAACTTCATCCTGAGCTCCTCACATGTTTCTAGGAACTCAAACATACGCTCGATCTTCTCGATCCATTATCCTGCTTCTTGGGGTTATGATATTCCTCAGAAGGTAGGAGGCTTGTTTTTTTGAAACAACTAAGCTTTCTCTTTTCTAGGACCTATGTCTTCTACCCAAGTAGGATTAGGAGTAGGAGTCGGTCCCCACCAAAGATCTTAGATAGCCCAAACCATAGCCTCAACTATCCTCTGAACAATGGGCGTGGGAGAACTCTCTTTGGATTCCTCCCGTGGGTGCGTGGGAGCATTCCGGGGAGGCATGTTGATATAAAATGAAACAGTCACAAAACAATAATCAATACCATAGTTTTAAAATTTTAATCAAATACATCAAATATAAATAATCTAAAAAAATTCCGGTAATAAAAAACAACTACTCCACATCCGCCTGATGTCCACCTATGGTGTCCAGCCCACATGTCTCACCTGGAAGTGATGTTAGTCAGAAAATCCAATGTACCATGGTGACTCAAGGTCTTCCACGAGAGGTGTTGGCCAGTTACCCAACTCATGAACAAAAATAAGAGCCACAACATTCCTATCTCTTTTCTATCCCAACTCATCCCAAAATAGTTACATAATCCAAAAACAATAACATCCCCGGATACTATTTTGTCATGAACTGAATCTGGTCACCACTAATACCAGCCCCAAACCTGGCCTGTGGCAAGGCCCAAAGGGCGTTCCCTATCCCCATGGACTGGCACAGGTTCCCAGGTATCATTAATTTAGGTTTGGGAATGATTTACCCAAGTATGAAAGCAAAAAACATTAAAAACAATACAGAATATAAATCTAATATTTTCAAGCCAAAAAATTATTTAGAAAAAAACTGAACTAAATACATTGGTTTAAAGACAATAAAAGATGAAAAATACAAATAAAGAAAATAGAAAGACATCCCCAAGGACTCCACATGACAAGGGTCCATCACCCACAAGCTGTCTCCACAACTCCACACCAAGGATGGGAACTAACACCCTAAACCACCATCACCCATAGCCTTCCCATTTCCCAAGATAAGAAAAATGATGTATACATATAACCAAGGGGTGTATTATGGTGTGAGCCTAAGACTTATTGGATACCAAAAAATTATTCCAAATAGCCTTAAATACAATGTGAAAAATAAATCAGTTTTAATATGCAAAGAAAAGCAGTGATAAAATCCAAGAAATCCAACTTTCCATTGAAAATAGTTTTCATGCTATAATTTTCAGAATGTTCACACATTTAAATAGAAATGTTATCTACTATAATATACTGCAAAAAACACCCCAATAAAAGGGAAAATACCATGAACACAATGAGAAATAAAATCGGGAACACCCCTAGGCTCTAGATAGTCTCAGGCCCCATATACCTCATACCTCGGTGTAAAGTAACCATAGTAAAATCTCTTCTCATAAACGATCCACTAGTAGGGAACATACCCATAACCCAGTGGTCCCCAATAATCATCCACACTGTTTAGTTAGAGTTTTCAATATCCAAATGCTAGGTGAAATGGTGGCAAAACCCATTCGGTCCACTAGCCGTACTAGTACACATCTGCCCCACCTAGGTACTCAGTTTTCCCCCTTTGTGCTCAAACTATTTCATCATTAAACACATATCCATTTTTAGGTAAAACACCAATACTAGTCACAAAAACCAATTACATTTTCTACACACATTTTATACCATTTAGAACACACAACAAAAAATTTTGAGTTTCAATAAAAACAACTTCAATAAATCATTCCTTGTTTAGCACACAAAACTATTTGAAAACCCCACTATAACACCATGTGCATACTCACATTAACCAAAACATAATTCATAGCAACTTAAACATTTCATTAAAACCATTAAATATGTTATAAAACAAACCCCAATAATAATCACATAGAATATCCATACAAAGCACACACTTCAACACCAAATTGCTACTCAAAAATATTTTTCTTAACAAACGTCACCCAAAACCAATTTCGTAGAAAAAACCAGAGAAAAAAATTGAAAAAAATATTTTCATCCCTAATACAGTTCAATAAAATCACCTAAATAATTATAGGGCATCCCTTAATAAACCAACATGATATTTATATGAAAGACCCCCATATTTCACATCAAATTTACATTAAAATTTCACTTGAAATACAACCACCACTAAAACTCTTTTTTGTAGAATTAATAAAATAAAATAAGCATGAAAATATCCTAAATACATTATTCTAATCATAGAAATTGAATAAAAAATTTAATCACCTACCAAAGTAAGGAAAACTCTTGAATCACCATGAGAAAATCAAGTCGCCCCACCACCGCACCAAGAAGGACTTAGGAAAACCCTAAAACAAGAAGAATTGGCCAAGAAAAACATGGTTGAACCCTATGTTCGAAACCCTACCTCATGTTCATTTGGTAATTCATGAAAAGGGGAATAATCCCTAATCAAATTGAATGAAACCCTAAGAGATTTGAAAGAGGAATGAAATGGATTATCTTATTTGAGGGATCCTGATGGAATCTCCCCAAATACACCAGTAGGTGAAATTTAAAATAGCCACAATTTAGGTGCGGTTAGAACAAGTTTGAGGAGTTCATTTTGGAACTAGAATGGAGGAAAAAGAGTAAGAATTGAGAGAGTTATGAAGTAAAGAACTTACCTCCTCAAATATAGATGATTTGAGACATCCTATGCATTTCTTCACTAAATCGCAATGAACAAGAGCTCTAAAGAGGGGTAAAAGAGGATGAGAGTGTGGTTGTGTTCAATGGTATTGGGTGAGATTTGGAATCACAGAAAAAACATAAAATTAAATAAAATATTAATTAATCAAATTTTGTTTTTCAAACTGGAAATAGGTCTTCAGGTTTCCGAATTCCTTAACTAAAAACACCAATTAAAACCTTATTATGGATTACTAAATTTTCCAAATTTCAATGGTGTTGTTAATAGATCAGGGGAGGCCATTTTGGAATTGGAATGGGTGAAAAATATTAAAAATGAAAATGATTTAAAAGAAACAATTTTTTTATATCTGGAATTGGGCTCACAGTTTGGCCCAATTCATGAAAACATACTCATTCCTCCATAAAATCTTGGTAATCCCCCAAAAAAATAATGAATGGAAAATAAATGTAAAATACATTTAAAATATGTCATTTATGTGATAAATGATGTGTTCTAGATAACTGACAGCCGAATAACAATGTTCAACCACACTAATCAAACCAACAGTATCTCACGAATCAACCTCTATCTATGTGTAGCCCATCACCCACTACATACCTAACCATATATCTTGGTTATTAAGCCTCATCATCCCTGAGGTGGCCTCTACATCTCACCCAAAAAACCCCATTCATACAAACTAGTTTATCCACATGACCACCCTCCCCTCGGGTTCCACCATCGAGCAAATCATATAAGCACATTTCATCCACCCTTGTCTTTTCTACTTGAAAACAACTTCAAGACCCCTGTTAATCATCATCCAACTAGAGACTGATAAATCAATACAATATAACCCATCTAAACAAACCATATATACCATCACAATCACTCGGGATTCCTTATGAAAGATTCGGGTATAACTATACCATTTAAAAAACATGGTGGTACTTAATATGCATTAACACCACATCTGAAGCATCTCCCATGCTTTATATGCTATGGTACCTACACCACTGGTCTAACCTCCCATGAGTTCACCCTTTCTTTTTTATGGAAACTGTCAATGCGTAACCACAACTTGGGCAGCGCCACAAATGTTTAACCTTCCCACATATCCATTTAGGCCAAACCCGCACCAAACATCACTCTATGTCCCACTATCAATTTCCAAAACAAAAACATGTAAAACAAACACTCAAAAGCATTAGAAACCATGTATGAACTCTATCATGGGACATTGTGAGGTTCTATGTTACCAAATTTCTAGAATGGATTCACAGACAATAAAATCTATTTTTCCTCTCACCATACCATACATATCATGTCACGAACAAAGAAATGTTCATGAATGACACTCTTATCATAGTTCTGATGAACATTGTGCCTAGCGCACCAAACAACCATTTATTCTAGGTAACACACCAAATTAGTACACATTCGTAGGCACTAATATCCAAACATCCTTTCCAGGATTCAAAAAAACTCGTAAGGTCTCTACTCACAAGATCACCAAGACCTCGACACCATCCTTAGGGTGCAGCATGCACTTCACACAGTCACGATCCACGAGAGATTCCAAACAGGCATTACCAAACAACACATCGCAACCCAACAACCACAACCCTACTATGGGTTCACTAAAAACAACACCTAGGACATATCATAACTGGAAAAGCCTCACAATCCAAATCCAATGCAAAAAACTAGGGCACTCTCACTTCACAACCCAATCATATAATGGTCAATCCGAGAAAAAATGTAACGATCCAAACATTTATTAATTTAAATTCCTCTTGATCCAATTAGATTTCTTATTATATGAAATGGTTATATATGAAAAATTAACTTCCTTGGTTTTATGTTCTTGTATTTCTAAATACGTTTATGAGTTGTTACCATTGCTAATATAGCTCTTGAATAGTGATTACATGATTAATATAAATATAGTTCTTTAACAAATCAAATTTACTCAGACAAAGGAAGAGATGGAGCCATCCAGTAGAATTCCTCTATAACAATCTCATTGGTCAAAGATCTAAAAGGAGGTAACATCACTATACTTCAATCTTGACCAAGACCATGATGAGATTCAACACGTTATGCTTGAACAGAACAACATATGGGTGAAGTAGAGGTTAATAGAGATTATGCCCCGAGTGATGTTATTTGAGCCACCCCAAGTGTCTTTCATCATCACACACCTTACCAATAGGTCTTATGAGCGTGTTATAAGTGTAACACCCCAAACTTCCATGGTACGCTTCTCTCAGAATAATACAGTAGCGTGTGTTGCATGCAACTTCGAGTTCTAATACACACCACAACCAATCAAACAGGCCATTATGAATAGTAATACATACTTTTAGAAATTTTATAAATTTTTTCTCTCAAAATGGACTTCATTTTTGGATTTTTAATATCGAATTTAGCCTATGGTGAAATTTTGTTGCTTTTCGGATAACTTTTATATTTTGATGAATAGTGAAAATTACTAAATTTTAATTAAAAACAACTTTTTTGATGAAAATAATTAATAGTGATAAATTATAAAATTGAGTGGTTTTATATTATATTTAGAATATATTTTTACAATTTTATACAATTTTGGTCATTGGACTTAATTTCACAATTAAACCGGACATAAACAAGTGTCAATATTTTGATAGTTATTATATCTTAAACAAACGCTTTTTGTTTTTAAAGTGGGAATTAATCTGAAATAAATTTCTTCCACTTCTCGGTTTTGAATTTGAAAAAATGGATTCCATATTTAGAATCAGGATGTCAAAATTGTGTAAATAGGTAACTTTTATTTTTAGACATTTTGAATAATTATTTCGGTAAATATTTTATTTACCATTGTTAAAGGGTAAATCCGGTAAATAAGGGTTAAAAATAATATTAAAATAATAATAAATTAGCCTAAAACGTGTCCTAACCTTATTGGGGGATACATGTCTGACCATGGGAATCATTGGGTCGATTTTGGGACACCATGGAGCCACTTGTAGGTGATAGGGACACTTTATATTAATTAAGTTAAAGTAAATACAAAAATTACATAAGCTTATATATTTTAGAAAAACATTTTTTACATAGGGTTATATATGTTATATTTTCGATTATAAATATTCATTAGAAATATAAAACAATTTACTACATAATGGTATTTTATTTATAATATTTAGACATTGATAAAGTAAAAATATATATGACACAATAATGATGCAGTATTTTTTTATTAATGAAATAATCAAATAATTGGTATTATAAATGCTAAAATAAATATAATTTGATGTTTTTCTGGCATACATGAATTTTATTGGTTAATATGACATGTTATTATTTCTTAAAGTAATTTGGTTTGAATTAATAAAGTTGTTATGACTTTAAAAAAAATCACTTATTGAGTAGTGTCAAAATTGACATAAATGAGTTTTTAAAAAAATATTATATTATTAATTTATATTCTATTCCTAAAAATATAAGGTTCGGCAAAAGGACTTATATCATTATTGGTGTATCATTAATGGACCTATTTGGGTTCTCTTGGATGTATATAGTAAGTTTATTAACTATATAATATAAAAATACAAAGTGACATGATAAGTGTCAAACTAATTAACTAAGAGTTAAAACTAAACGATAACATTAATATAATGACACAAACCTGTCTAAAAAATATTGTTTGAAAGGATTTAGACCTATCCCCACCTTGTACTTTGAATAATCCACTTTGGATCCATTAGAAACCGAATATGATTTTATTATAAAATAATAATTTAAGTTTTTTCTAAAGAGCCCCTCACCCCTCTTATAAAAGGGCACTCACCATTATCATTAATTCACACCTTCAAAACCATTTGGTTCGGCCAAACTCTTCCCAAATATCCACCCAACTTTTCTAAATTTATCCTATAGGCCTTAGTCTGATCAGAAAGCCAACCTATGGAGCCCTTTTTATCAAATCAAAAGGAAGAACCTGAAGAAGAGGTAACGTCTTCACCGCCCTCTTTAAAGTTCCTTTCTTCTTCAACTTATTCATTCATGGTTATTTATATTGTAAAATAATAACTCCAGTATCTTCTATATACTGTAATGTTATTATAATTATGTAACAAACAAACCCATTATTCTATCCACCCATTGAATTACATGTCACCATACGTGCGTACATACGGCCTACCATCTCCACATTGTGGTGTAATTGTTATTCAATATATTATTATTTAGATGGGTATAATAATGATGTATAATTCTTTTAAATAATAAATATAACATGATAAATATTCTTTATATATGATATACCATCCAATTATATATTATTTTAGTATCAAAATAATTATATTTTCACTCGGGTGTACGTACGGATTACCGTCTCCACGACGAGATGAGATTCATTTCCAAGTTCACCATTGATCGACGATTATAAAAATATATATGTAACTAATAAGTATGTAATATATGACATAATAATTCTACTGTAGATACATATATTTATATATATAAGTATTTATGTACTTACATATATCTTATTCACTTACTTCCGTTCAATACTATATGGAAATGGAAACAATGTTTCTGCGTACGTGCAGACTACCGTCTCCATAAACGGTGTTTTCTATTTCATATATGTGTCTATTATACAAATTTATATTATAAATATATATTATATATAAATCATGTTTTATATTCTAGAAGTATTTAAATCATGATCTATGTGATACAATTAGGAGTAACAAGGTAAAACATGCATGATAAAGAAAGCGATTATTACCCGAAATATTAATATACCATGGAAATTATTATTAATTGGGTAGTATAAAGTCATAAATGAATAATGTATGATATCATAAATATTAATATGGTTCTGGTATAATTTAATAACATACTATAGTCTTCATACAGGAGGTTAAACATACCCTCGGCTAAAGGAAAGTGCAAGGTAAGGGGTTTTCATCTCACTCCTTATTCCCATGAGATTCATGACATATTGCCACTATTACCTTTTGTGTGGTGCATGTACTGCCCATAATTTTATCCATTGTGTAATACACATTAATTTATTTGTATTTCAATATTCATTTTATGATACCACTTTCATGAGGTGTGTGTTTCGTATATTACCAAATTGGTAAGGGTTTATTTCACAATCTCTTCATTATCCGAGGTTGTTTATACGCAATTATATATTGGGACCTATTTATCATACACATCCATGTTTCATAAAAATGTATTTCAAAAAATTCTTTTTATTTTATAGAATATGGGTTAAAGTCATTTATACCTTTGTTTGACTTTTTATAAGTAGTTTATAAAGGAATCTTTCCGTCATTTTCCAAACAAGGTCCTTTTTAACCTTTTTGACAGAATTAAGGTAAGAATGTCTTTTTTTAACTTATACGGAGAGTGTGGATATTTACCACCATTATAAAATATTCTAATCTTCTCTTACAAGCTTATAAAAATATTTTGGAAGTAAATGTTTTATTTTATAATTATGTGACTTTTAAATGATTTCAAAATGAATATTTTAAGAATTTGTGAAAGGTACTCTTTATCCAGATCATAATTTTAAATGTTTTAAAGATTTATCTTTATAAATATTTTTAATTAATTTCCATGTTTTCAAAATTATTTTAAGGATTTATTTATATGGACATGAATATTTTGAAATTATATTTCTTTTCAAAAGTTTCAATGTGGTATGGGACACTTTGATTCAAAAATCTCTTTTAAATTACTTCCTTTATAAATGAGTGACTTTTAAATGATTTAAAAAAAGATATTTCTCTCAAATAGTTTTGATTTCATCTACGTCAAAATACTTTGATGGATTTTAAGCTTATTTGATTTTGATTTATTATGATACAAAACATCCATATTGTATTGAATGTTTTGTGATATGTTTGACTTGGATGTGTTATTTTTATACCATTCATGGTTTATGGATAAATTGTTGACGTATCGTATGCTAGTTTTAATAGAAATGTTTATGTTATGTTTAAACCTATTCATATGAGGAATTCATTGGACTTAGTAAGTGACGGGTGGAGCCCGCTATAGCTCATAGATGCATCGGTAGGTCTCATGAGACAAACTAGTGTCTTAGCACGAGGACTTGACAAAATCTTATTTGTAATCCTGGCACGAGGCCTTGGCTACGTGGTTATGATAGTCTGGCATTATGCATTCCATCATTATGAAAGTGGTTATTAATATTGAATGTGATTATTCAATTAGTGGAATATCCATGTGAATAACTAAATGGCATTATTTCATTTCATTTTTTCCATTTTATGCTGATGTTCAAGTTGAAATGGCTTTTGTTTTAGTTATACATTGCCTTAAATGTTTATGATTATTTATGAAAGTTTCCGCTATATTATTATCCTTACTAGGCTTCTAAGATCACCCCTTTCTGTGTTTTATTTTTCCCAAGATTCCAAGAAGTGTATTATGATTGATATGTAGGGTTAAGACAAAGGAATAATGGCATTCATAAAGGATTATTTATGTTGTTTTTTATGTTATGAATTGTAATGTAACATTCATTTATGTAATCTATTTTTCAAGACTGCTAAACTGATTGGTCCTTTGGGACTTGATTCCTTGTAAACATGCCAATGTATTAAAATAATGCACCATCTCTGGGCAACTGGGGTCGAGGAATTATAGTTGGTATCAGAGGAAGTTTAGTAATAACCTTGGAAACTAGATTTAGATAAACTCTGATTAGAGCACATTACCCTAAGATAGACTTTGAGGATTATTATATAATAACTTCCTAGAATTTTGGTATTGTAGATATTTTTTGTGTTTTCCGAGAAATACATCTATGTCTAGATATGAGCAGGTAGAGGTGGCTCTGGCACAAATGTACCTAGGGGTAAAACCCGAAAACAGCGCTTTGAGCTAGACTCGAACGGGAAATGGTGCACGACAACGGGCCTTGCTGCACTCTTGGTTGTGATACTCCCGGAGGATATTCTTAGGATAATTCTCATTTTATTTTCACACCATTATGAAGGGTTTATGAGTATATAATTCTTCAAAGAAAACATTTTTATGATTATGGATTATATCCATAAACTGTTTAATGTATGTTAAGATTTTTACAAGTTTGGGATTAGGTATTGTTATTCATAAACTAATCTAGTGTATGTCATTGTTTAGAAATGGCACCCAGTAGAAGAAATGAGAACTCCAGCAATACACATGATCCAAAGAGTAAGAAGGATCAAATATTTCATGGTCTTAAGCCAGAATTTAGAAGTGAAATTGCCTCCCATGTATTATCATCATATGAAGAAATAGTATCATGTGTTCTATGAGTCCTATGGCTTTGAAAGGAAGTCATACAAGAAAATGATGGTAGAAAGATATATGGATAATGGGAATAAGGGAAAGAAGGATTTTCCAATATGTGATAAATGTGGAATGAATCACCTTGGTAAATGCTTGAAGGGAGTGGGAGTTTGTTATAAGTGTGGAGAAAAAGTACACCAAGTACAGGATTGCAAGGGTAAGAAAAAGTTTTCAAATGTACAATGTTTCATGTAAAGATCCGGAAATTTCAAGAAATTTTTTTTAAAATACTTTGGAATTTTACGAGCCTATGGCTTCAGACGGCGCTTGATTCCGAGGCCCGGTGTGCCCGGAATCAATTTTCAAATTTTAGCTTGGGTACATTCAGTGAACGAACGAGCGGGTATTTCTATCTTTTGAAACGGTGCTCGGAATTGAAATCAGGGGGCACCTATGAATTCATAGAATAGGGATTCGCTTAGGTGAAGCTTAACTTCGGCTGGAAAGGGCCAAGAGAAAAAGTTATTTTTCGGACCTTTCAAGAAAAATAATAAAATAATTTAAATGAATTATTTTATTTTTTCTTCTCCCTTTTTGTGTGGTAGGATAGCGACAGGGCGGTGACGATGCACATCAATGAGACTCATTAATGGGTCATTAAACTCATAGCTTAATGAAGCATTAATGACACCATTATGGAAATGCTGCAACATGCTCCTTTTTATTTTTTTGGCACACCGAGAATATGTGAAGGAAAGAAATTGGAGGATTCTCTGGAGAACCTCTCATGGACATCTGCCCCAGCGAAGAACAAATAACGCTGACAAAACTTCTTCTTCTTCGATGCCATTCGAATATCGGAGTCCGAAAGTGATGCCAACGCCTTAACCCCCCTTGAGGAAGAACGCGCGACAACAAACTACTAAGAGGTAGGGGTTGATTTTACATTCAATATTAATTTGACGTTCTTCGTTAATTATTGGCCGCTTGTTATCAATATAACAGGAGGAGGTCAGACCACGCAAAAACGGTCGATCTTCCTCCCCTTTTGTTATTGATCTTCTTCCTGGCTTGAAACAGAGGCGACACGGCACCGTTGTATCGCGCGGGAACAAGAGAATCGCAGCCGGAGCGGGCCGCGGTGAAGGAGCATGGCACCGTCGTGCCACGCTGGTGAAGCCAAAGGAGGTCGCGGCCAAGACCAGGCCGCGGCGGAAGGGCGCGATGCCAACGCGCCGCCCCGGATCACCAAGGATGGTCGCGGAACCATCGTGTTGCGCCGGACGGGCAGGAGCCGCGGCCCATGGCCGCGGCAGTTCAGGGGAGCGGTCGGCTGAGCCGGTCACCGACACCAGCTAGAGGCGGGACCCCCTCAGGTCCCGCAGTTGCATTAAAGGTCGAGCTTAATGGCCGGTCATTTCTTTAATCAAGGGGGGGAGGCAGCGCCCCCCGCATCCCGCTCAGCCAAAAGCTGAGCCACCGGCCACCTAGGTCGGGCCGCCCGCACCGGGTCGGGCCAGCCGCGTTGGGTCGGGCCGCCCGCGCTGGGTTGGACCCACATGACGGGTCGGGCCATGCCAGCCGGTCCGGGCCGCGCCCAACTGGGCTGGACCCAGGTCGGGTCGACCCAGTTCGGGATGACCCAGGGGGTATTGGGCTGGGTCGGACCGGGCCCAAACCCCCTACTTTCGAACAGATCCATTCAAACGCCCATAACATGGGCTACGTACCTCCATTCGACGCACCGTTAGTTGTGTTGGGATCCTTGGATCGACGCGGTCATTTAGGTATATTACACTCAAGGATTCGGGGAACTTTGGGTATGGCCGGGTTGGTTCGAACACAAAACCAACCGGGCCTGTGGAGCGGAAATGCATATAACTTGAGCTCCGGACATCTGATTGACGTGTCATCGACCTTGCCGGATTCCTATTTGTGAGTCGGTTCTTTTGGATTACTCTGCCCGAGGTTTGGATGCAGCTGGAGTACGTTCGGGTTGGTTTTAGGTTAAAAACCAACCGGGTCCCTGGGACGAAAAAGCCAATAACTCTCAGACCGGGAGTCTGATTGACACGCCGTCTGTCGCGTTGAGTTCCTATTGATGATACGGAACTTTGTGATACATCAACTCGGGACTTCATGATAGTTGATGTATCGACCCCTTGGCTCGTGGATCGGACTCTCCTGGAATCGAGCGTGTTGTGTGCGGAAACCCTAGAGCTGGCTACGACGAAGAACATCAACTCTGGACTTCATGACAGTTGATGTATCGACCCCTTGGCTCGTGGAGCGGACTCTCCTGGAATCGATCATGCTGTGTGTGGATACCCTAGAGCTGGCTATGACGAAGATGAAGACTTCCATACAAGGATCCTTAGTGGGTTCGATGAGGAAGACTATCGTACTAGGATCCCTAGTGGGTTCGACGAGGATGACTACCATACTAGGATCCTCAATGGGTTCGACAAGGATGACTACCATACTAGGATCCTCAGTGGGTTTGACGACGACGTCTACCGTACTGGGATCCTCCATGGGTTCGACGATGATTTCCACCGTGCTGGGATCCTCCATGTGTTCGATGACAATGACTTCTGTACTAGGATACTTTGTGCGTTTAGCAGCGTTTTCGACTGTACTTGGATCCTCAGTGGGTTCGGCAGCGATGACTACTATACTTAGATCCTTCGTGGGTTTGGCAGTGATGAATTTTGTACTAGGATCCTACGTGGGATTAGTAGAGGAGATGATTCAGAGGCTACATCTAATCATCTCCACCTCTCTTCAGAAGTAGTATACATGTGTGAGATGAGTCTTGGTTTTCAATCATTATCATTGATATGATTGACTTATTTTTCTTGTGTGGATTGGAGTGTGCTTTCCTGAGTGTACTGAGATGTGCTATCCTATGTAGACTGGGTTGTTCTTTCCTGTGTGGACTGGCTTGTGCTATCTTGTGTGGACTGGGTTGTGTTATCCTATGTAGACTGGGTTGTGCTTCCCTGTGTGGACTGGGTCGAGCATTCCTGTGTAGACTGGGTTGTACTTGGGCTCGAGAGTGGGATCCATTTTGTAATTGTTGACTTAGGTATATGTATGGGCATATACCTAAGTAGAGTTGGTTGATACTTAATGTTTGTATTTTTCCTTTGTGTTTTATTCTTTGTGGATTCTAGAAGACCTTCGGGAGTCTCGGGCTCCCTACTGAGTATCGTATACTCACCCATGCATGGGCTATGCCCGCACTACGTTGTGTTGGATGCAGACGAAGGACTGCACTGATCGTGGTTGAGGTTGTGGAGCGGGACGGTACCCGGAGGCGGACTATCAGGTGGGTCGTACACGGAGTAGACGGCCGGACTCGAGGAGCCAACGAGACTATATGTACCCACCCTTCATGTGGGAGTTCTGGAGGACGTTTTGGTGGTTGCTGCTCTACTTTTTCAGCTATTGTACTTTCTTTTCTCAGTTGTACTGTACTCTCCATTGGGTTTGTATAGTGGCCCATTTACTTTCCTGCACTTACTTTTATACTCAGTTCACATAGTGATTACTTCATCTTGTGTACTCTCTGGTGTCCGTTTTCTTATATGAAGGCAATGCCTTAACTTTTATCAGGATTTACGCCTTTGGTGCTAGTCGCCAGCCCCTGGCCTATGGGAGGAGGGAGTGGGGTAGTCACGGCATGGGCCCCGAGGACGGGTCGTGACACTTCATCTACAATGAGTTGGGACACTACGCAAACCAATGTCCAAATCAACAGAGTATGCACCAAATGATTCTATTATATAATAATCAAGTTATAATACTTCCTCAGATAAAGAGGAATGACTAGTGTTCTTATGTTGTTATTATATAATTATTTTATTTGAGTGTTGTATCAACAGTATAGTGGTTACATGATTTATGAAGATAAATAAGGATTGTACAGCAGTACTATTTTACTAAGGATTTGAGATTATATGGTTCTAAGAAAAGTGACTTAATAGTAAGCTACACTTTTTTGAAAATACATGGTTGAAGGAAAGGTAATCCTTAATATGGTTCCGATAATGAGGTAGTGATTTTGGAATAAGAGATGGTTGATTTGAATAAATTATATTGGATATTCTTGACTACCTTGAAACTGATTAATGATTTTTCATTGTTGGAGTTTACAACAATTTTGGATAGAAGGAGTATATCCAGTATTCTATAAGGACAAAGGGAGCATGAATATAATCAATAAAGGTTTTTTTGGTAATTTATGATGTTACCATGTTTCTAAATAATACATGATGAAGGTGTTCACATGTTATTACGTGGAAAAAAGGATCTTCATTGTATTTAACTTCCCTATAAATTTTGGACTGTGAGTTTGGACAGAATTATTTTGGATAAGTCTAGTTTGAGATTATTTTTGGATTTCCATAAAAAGGACAACCCGGAGGTTGGGCGGCAACCCGTCACGTCTGGCAAGGCCACGAGACTTGAACCCTCAACCGAAGGGCGACTAGGGTGTATCACCTACCACTGACCCACATGATGTCCTGGACTGAATAATGTAGTTTTTTTAAGGGTCTGGTAGATTAATTATAAATTCATTTTTTGGAACCCTATACGAATAGAATAAATAGAATATATTTTTATGTTCTATTATCTTATAGAGTGAAAGATGAGTTTGTGGTAGAAACTAGTTAAAGGATGGAACTCTGCTTGAAAAGTATACACTTTTTTTTCATATCTTATTCTATGAATAAAAAAATTCTTGATCTTTAGGTAAGGCATCTTAAAACCAAAAATGTTTTATCCTAATACCATTCGTTTTGTTCAACCGATGTTATTTTAAATCATCATAGATTGGTGGCTTTGAGGCCCACAATTCTACAATTGTTTGTGATTGATGACCTCAATCACTCCCTATAAATATTTACGTTTTTCCTTGAATTATATGTCTTTAATTTCCAAAAATGTTCTCCTAATTGAGATCATAATTTGGTGGTGACACTTTCATTTCACTTTTCTGCTTATTAAGACTATATTTTATTAACCTAATTTCCGATGTGGGTTTTCCCAATGGTATTTTCTATTTCAACCTTTTATTTTCAAAAAATATTTTCAAATTGCGAGTATGAAATTTATTGAAGTAGGGAATAATGTAACATCCAATATTCCATGGTATTCTTCTCTCTGAATAATACAGTAGCGTGTTTTGTATGCAACTTCGAGTTCTAATACACACCACAACCAATCAAACTAGTCGTTATTAATATTAATACATAATTTTTGAAATTTTATAAATTTTATCTCTCAAAATGGAATTCATTTTGGGATTCATAATATCGAACTTATCCTAGGGTGAAATTTTGGTACTTTTTGGATAACTTTTATATTTTGATGAATAGTGAAAATTACTAAATTTTACTTAAAAACAACTTTTTTAATCAAAATAATTAATAGTGATAAATTATTAATTTGAGTGGTTTTAAATTATATTTAGAATATATTTTTACCATTTAATACAATATTGGTAATTGGACATAACTTCACAATTAAACTGGACATAAACAAGTGTCAATATTTTGATAGTTATTATATCTTAAAAACACGCTTTTTGTTTTGACAGGGGGAATTAATTTTAAATTAATTTCTACCACTTCTGTGTTTTGAATTTGGAAAAATGGATTCTATATTATGAATCAGTATGTCCAAATTGTGTTAAAAGGTATATTTTATTTTTAGACATTTTGAATAATTACTTCAGTAAATATTTTATTTACCATGGTTAAAGGGTAAATCCGGTAAATAACGGTTAACAAAATAATATTATAATAATTATAAATTACTCTAAAACGTGTCCTAACATTAATTTTGGATAAATATACGACCATGGGAATATTTGGGTCGATTTTGGGACCCCAGGAAGCCACTTGTAGGAGATAGGGACACATTATATTAATTAAGTTAAAGTAAATACAAAAATGACATAAGCTTATATCTTTTAGAAAAACAATTTTTACATAGGGTTATATATGTTATATTTTATATTATAAATATTCATTAAAAATATAAAAATATTTCCTACATAATGGTATTTTATTTATAATTTTTAGACATTGAAAAATTAAAAATATTTATGAGACAATAATGATGAAGTATTTTCTTTATTAATGAAAGAATCAAATAATTGGTATTATAAATGTTAAAATAAATATATTTTCAATATTTTGAGGACATAAACTAATTTTATTTGTTAATATGACATTTTAGTATTGCTTAAATGAATTTGGTTCGAATTAATAAAGTTTTTTATACTTTAAAAAAATCAATTATTGGGTACTGTCAAAATTGACATAAATGAGCTTTTAAAATAAATATTATATTATTAATTTATATTCTATTCCTAAAAATCTATGGTTTGGCCAAAGTACTTAGATCATTATTTTTGTATCATTAATGGACAACTTTGGGGTCTCTAAGATTTATATAGTAAGTTTATTAACTATATAATATAAAAATACAAAGTGACACGGTAAGTGTCAAACTAATTAACTAAGAGTTAAAACTAAAAGATAAGGTTAATATAACAACCCAAACCTGTCTAAAATCTATTGGTTGAAATTATTTCGACCCATACCCACCTTAGACTTTTAATAATTCACTTTGTATCCATTATAAATGGAATATTATTTTATTATAAAATAATTCTTTAATTTTTTTCTAAAGAGTCCATCACCCCTCTTAAAAAAGGGCACAACCCTTCTCATTAACTCACACCTTCAAATCCATTTGGCTCGGCCAACCTCTGCCCAAATATCCTCAAAACTTCCCTCACTTCATCCTAGAGGCCTTATTTTGATCATAAATCCAACCTAAGGAGACCTTTTGATCAAATCAAAAGGAATAACCCGAAGAAGAGGTAACGTCTTCACCACCCTCTTTAAAGGTCCTTTCTTCTTCAACTTCTTCTTTCCTTGTTATTTATATTCTAAAATAATAACTACAGTATCTTCTCTATAATGTGATGTTATTATAATTATGTAACAAACAAATTCATTTTTCTATCCGTCCCTTGAATGACATGTCGCCATACGTGCGTACGTACGACCCACCGTCTCCACGTTGTGGTGTAATTGTTATTCAATATATTATTATTTAGATGTGTATAATAATGATGTATAATTATTTTAAATAATAAATATAACATTATAATTATTCTGTCTATATGATATAACATCCAATTATATATTATTTTAATATCAAAATAATGACATTTTCGCTCGTGTGTACGTACGGATTACCG
The DNA here is from genome assembly GCA_963277665.1 of Viscum album. NCBI lineage: Eukaryota > Viridiplantae > Streptophyta > Magnoliopsida > Santalales > Viscaceae > Viscum > Viscum album. Next base: position 1,869,221,449 of record OY728156.1, read on the forward strand.
TCTCCACGACGCGATGATATTCATTTCCATGTTCACCATTCATCGACGATTATAAAAATATGTATATTACTAATAAGTATTTAATATATGACATAGTAATTCTACTGGAGATATATATATTTTATATATATATGTATTTATGTACTTACATATATCTTATTCACTTACTTCCGTTCAATACTATATGAAAACAGAAACAACATTTATGCGTACGTATGGACTACCATCTCTATAAACAGTGTTTTCATTTTCATATATGTGTATATTATAAATATTTATATTCTAAATATATATGATATATAAATCATGTTATATATTCTGGATGTATTTAAATCATGATCTATGTGATACAATTAGGAGTAACAAGTTAAAAAATGCATGATAAAGAAAGCGATTATTACCCAAACTATTAATATACCATAGAAATTATTATTAATTGGGTAGTATAAAGTCATAAATGAATAATGTATGATATCATAAATATTAATATGGTTCTGGTATAATTTAATAACATACTATAGTCTTCATACAGGAGGTTAAACTTACCCTCGACTAAGGGAAAGTGCAAGGTAAGGGGTTTTCATCTCACTCCTTATTCCCATGAGATTCATGACATATTGCCACTACTACATTTTTTGTGGTGTATGTACTACCCATAATTGTATACATTTTGTAATACACTTTAATTTATGTGTATTTACATATTCATTGTATGATACCTCTTTCATGGGGTGTATGTTTTGTAAGTTACCAAATTGGTAAGGGTTTATTTCACAAATCTCTTCATTATCCGAGGTTGTTTATACGTAATTATCTATTGGGGCCTCTTTATCATCCACATCCATGTTTCTTAAAAATATATTTCAAAACATTCTTACTATTTTACAAAATATGGGTTAAAGTCATTTATGCCCTTGTTTTACTTTTTATAAGTAGTTTATAAAGGAATCTTTCCGTCGTTTTCTAAACAAGGTCCTTTTTAACCTTTCCTAAAGAATTAAGGTAAGAATGTCTTTTTTTAACTTATATGGTGGGTGTGGCTATTTACCGCCATTATAAAATCGTTGAAGTTTTCCTTACAAGATTATAATAATATTTTTAAATTAAATGTTTTATTCTATAATTATGTGAATTTTAAATGATTTCAAAATGAATATTTTAAGAATTTGTTAAAGGTACTCTTTATCAAAATCATAATTTTAAATGTTTTAAATATTTATCTTTCTAACTCTTTTTAATTAATGTTGATGTTCTAAAAATGATTTTAAGGATTTATTTATATGAACATGAGTGTTTTTAAATGCTATTTCTTTTCAAATGTTTCATATTTTTATGGGACACTTTGATTCAAAAATCTTTTTAAAATTACTTCCTTTATAAATTTTTGACTTTTCAATGATTAAAAAAAGAGATATTTCTCTCAAATAGTTTTGATTTCATCTATTTCAAAATCCATTGATGGATTTTAAGATTATTTCAAGTTGATTTATTATGATACAAAACTTCCATATTGTATTTAAGGTTTTGTGATATGTTTGACTTGGATATGTTATTTTTATACCATTTATGGTTTATGGAGAAAGTATTGACATTTTGTATTCTAGTTTTAATACAAATGTTTATGTTATGTTTAAACTTATTAATATGAGGAATGGATTGGACATAGTAAGTGATGGGTGGAGCCCGCTATAGCTCCTCGATGCATTGGTAGGTCTCATGAGACAAACTAGTGTCTTGGCACGAGGCCTTGACAAAATCTTATTTGTAGTCATGGCACGAGGCCTTGGCTACGTGGTTATGATAGTCTGGAATTATTCATTCCATCATTATGAAAGTGATTATTGATATTGCATGTTATTATTCAATTAGTGGAATATCCATGTGAATAAGTAAATGTCATTATTTCATTTAATTTTTGTCATATTATGCTAAAGTTCAAGTTTAAAAGGCTTTTGTTTTAGTTATACATTGCCTTAAATGTTTATGCTTATTTATGAAAGTTTCTACTGTGTTTTTATCCTTACTGAGCATCTGAGGTCACCCCTTTCTATGTCTTATTTTTCCCAGGATTCCAAGAAGTGTATTGTGATTGACATGCAGGGTTAAGACTAGGGAATAATGGCATTAATAAAGGATTATTTATGTTGTTTTGTATGTTATGAAGTGTAATGTAACATTCATGTATGTAATCTAGTTTCCAAGACAGCTAAACTGATCGGTCCTTCGGGACTTGATTCCTTGCAATCATGCCAATGTATTAAAATAATGCACCGACTCTGGGTAAATGGGGTCAGGGCATTATAATAAGGGTTTTTATAACAATAACCTAGCACCATGATTATGTTCATTCTTTTTTTATAGAATATATAATACACATTCATTTTTTTATGGTTACATTTTAAATAATTTTTAATGAAAAAAGAGTATTTTCAGTTAATATTTAAATTCAATTAATAAATATATTTCCATGAATTAATTGATATTTTAATTAAAAAATATCTAGATAAAATATTATTACTAAATTACTATTTATTCAATATAAATGATCATATAATTTTTATGAAAACAATTTTAATTTTTAATAAAGATTGAAAGTTGTTTTTGTTAAAACCTGTGAATTTTCGTTAAATGTCGGTTTTTATTTTAAAAGTATAAATTAACATATTTATAAAATTACTTAGATGAAATTAATATCATTTTTGGAATCATGTCATCAAAATTATCTAATGGTTAATTATTCATAATTTTTTGGGACAGTTGAATTTTTGGGTAACAATTAAATACAATTTAAATATATATTTTGTTTTATGACATAATAAATACCCAATAGGGATCTATTAAAATAAAAAAAAGACATTTTTGGATAATTTATGTTTTAACTTTAAAATATTGCGATTTTAGATTTTTTTTAATTATTTTTATAGTGCCTTAGTTGACCCTCCATGACTTATAAAATATTTTAAATTTTTTGAAATGATTTCCTTGAGAGTGTGACTAACCTCCACATTATAAAGCCTAATATTTTAATAAGTTAGGCCATTGACCATATAAAATATTTTTTTACACTCCAATTGGTCAAAATCCATGGGAAAAATCCATGAGATGGTTTGTGGATTTAATTAGTTTAATGTGTTCTTTCCAAAACCAAAATAATAAATAATTCCCTCTTCTTTACTATATAATCTCACTCAATATCTTATTATTCTTCAAAAAAACCTTTTAAACTTGACTGACTTCTTCCCTTCTCTCTCTACAATCCTTTCATGGGCCCCAATCTTTCTAGATTATCCTCTGATGCCTATCCCAATCCATTGGTATCACACTTCCATGTATGTGATGTCTTCATTTATCATTTTTTGTCCATGTATCTTTATGTTGTTATTACCGTTAATTTTCAATTTAAAATGTGGGTGTATGATTTAAACCCTCCTCTATACTTACATCATTATGTTTGAATAATGGGATACCCCTTAATATCTCGTTAATGCTTCCCATGTACATTTGTTACCATGCGAATTTTCACAAGGGATTCTCACTTTCCTTCCTTCCATATTTATGTCCATGTTTCCTTATATTATTATTCCCTTTTATTTTCAATTACATATTTTGGGGTATGATTTCAAACATCCCCTATACTTCCATCCTTATGTTTGAATGTTTATATACCCCTTTATCTCCCATTAATTCCTTTAATGTACACTCGTTACCATGCCCAAATTCTATAAGGTATTTCTCGCTTCTCATTTTTATTAAAGAAATTATTTTATATTATACATATAAATTAAATTACATAAGTTGGGATATTATGTTTCATGACCCCCTTATTGTCCATTTCATTTAAAATTATTAGAGTCCCCTTATCTCTCATCAACCCATCTTACGATTTCTATTTGACGATGATATGGTGTCGTTCATCCACTAATCTTTCCTTGCCAAAGTCATCGTGTAAGTGAATACCATACCCATTTCTTTATCAAGGGTATTCAACTTTATTCAATTTTACATGTTGATTTAGGTCTTATATTTATGTATTCCTCATCCCTTATTCATGTAATAAAGTATGATGTTTAATGAATCCATGTTGTATGATCTATGGGGCAAACTTAAGCATGAAATGAAACGATTAAGATGGGTGTGCCCAGATAGCACTCCAATGTGTTGGGTAAATATTATTATCATTATACATCAAGTTAAATGAGTTATTACTCATGATAATTCAATTAAAATGAGTTTTTCTCATTCTAATTCATGTGCAATGGGGGTTTACTCATGCTACATGTGCAATGAGCCTTGGTTCATCCTTATATTATGTTAAATGTTGATTCCACATTTCCATGTTATGATAATCCAACATTATCCTGCCTTTATGTTCATGTTTATATTTTTCTCCATTGATATTCCAATTTACTAAAATGTTCTATATTTTTCAATGTATGATTTATTTACTCCCTTACTCAGCTTTATAGCTCACCCTTTTCTTATGCATGTCCTCAGGTTATCCCATGCAATACTAAGTATGAAGGAATATTTTGGTCATGTAAAAAACGTTTCAATAAAGATGGTGTGTTTTATGTTCTATTTTGTTATGTAATGTTCCTAATTCCCTAAAACACTAGACCGCTAGATCATCATATATGTCTTAAGATCATATTTATGTAATAAATCATGTTTATATGTGTAATAAAAAAAGGGTTTTTATATTTGGTATCATAGGATAGGTTTAGTAATTTTTGGAATTAGGATTGGAAATCCCTAGTTCAAGCCATAGGGATAATAATAAGTATAATAGAAATATCTCAAAAGTTTTGTGAGTATATAGTATGTGGATTATCAAACAAATTCATCCCTTTCTAGATACAAAGAAGTAGAGGCAGTTCTGGCATAGATGGATCTTGAGGTAAAACCCAAAAACACTGCTTTGAGCTAGACTCGAACGGGAACTAGTGAATGATAATGTGCCTTCATGCACTCTTGTTTATGAAACACCTGGGGGAAATTATTTGGTAAATATAAAATCTTAGTATGAACTATTATTAAGAGAATAAAAAAATTCCCCAAATAATATATTTCAGGAAGTTTATCATGGATAAAATAAATTAATGCCAATAAAATAATAAGTTAAGGAAATAAATGTAATTTATATGCTATCCCTTTTTTCAGTGGATTACCCTTTATGTGTTACCTCTAACTATCCTTTTATTCTAGACAATGGCAGATAATTGGTGTACTCGGTCTAACAACCAATGTGAAGATCATTATGATGACTGTTATAATGAGATGCCCAGCCGATGGGAGTAGTAATCACAAAATTTTTCACAAAAATCTCTCAGTTAACTCGTGTTTTGAATAAAATCATAATTCAAGAGTAACGTTCACCCCCCCCCCCCACACCCAATGAAAGAAAAACATGCAACCGAGAGCTTCTTGAGACCAAGGACTCCGATATTTAATAGATCATCTAATCCCTCAATCACCGAACAATTGATCAACATAATTGAAATGATCTCCTCCATCCATAAATGTTCTGAAGAAGAGATGTTTATGCTGGCTTCTTTTCATGTGGTGGGTGAATCTGGTCAACAGTGGAAATTGATCAAAAATATGAATCCTGAGGAAGATATCAATGTGTTGGAATGGAAGGATTTCTGTATAATGTTTTTCGATAAATATGTTCCTCGCACTATAAGAATTAAGAAGGAATGGGACTTTTTTCCCACAAGAAAATGTCGAGAAATCCATTAGATCATACAAGGAAAACTTCACAAGGCCCACATGGTATGCCTCCAACTTTGTTGTTACCCCCAAATTCAAGGTTGGCAGCTTCTTTAGTGGGATAAAACCTATCCTACAGAAATCCCTTGGGATACGGGACTTCGATAGCTATGGGGAAATTTTCTGATGTTCCCTCAATGTCTAAATGGAGATCAGAGAATCTCAAGGGTATCATGGGGATATGAAGAGGAAAGTGGAATTTTAATTTTGCGGTCTATTGGATAAATCCCATGGTACTGTGAAATTACAGCACCCCACTTTCCAAATGTGGGGAAAGAAGCACCCCATAAATTTCTTGAAGGGGATGAAGAAATGCTTTAGGTGTGGAACAGAGGGGAACCTATCCATTAGCTACTGACATGAAAACCTTGTTTCTATGATAGAGGATAGGAATACTCTGTTTGACCCTCAACACATTGTTCATTTCATCAACTGCAAAGAACCAGGACACTTTTCAAACAAGTTCACTAAGACAAGGGTTTTCATAGGCAACCAACAACCTCCAATTTTGCAAGGGTGATCATTTTCCATCACTACCACCTAATCTAACCATGTCAATGAATTAGTGATAGTTCTGCTAGTTATTCATTCAATAATAGCAAAAATATTTTTTTATTATTGTTCTATGAATTCTTTTATATCTTGAATGTTTAGAAGAACAATCCCAACACCACCACAAATCATGGAAGTAGAGATATTAGTGATATTGACAAATGGGGTAATCATTTAATCCCATGAATATAATTCCTACCCTGACCTAATTTGAGGTTTGAAAATCCCGGTGAGCCTCATCATACACCCTCTAGTAGAATTTTATTTAATACATTAAATGGATTGGATTTCCCTCTATAGAGAAAATATAAATTGTTGTGATAGGGATATAACTCTACATATTGTGAATCAAACACCAATTTTGTACAAGTGCAAGGAGTAGGATGAATATTATATGGCACCATCATCTCAAGGATCAATAATACTTCTATATGAGAATGTGTATCTTGCTCATATTATTGAGTCCAAAGACAAAACCATCCATAAAGGAATGCATATTGGGAGGGAATTAAATAATGTTTTTCTTAAGGAATTTCTTATTCTTCCACCTATAAGAGATATTGAATTCTAAATTGTTCTTATACCTGTGGGTTCACCAATATCCAAGACTCCATATATTATGGTTGTTGTGGTTTTTGAGGAGCAAAACAAACAACTACAGGAGAATCGGGGTAAAGGTTTTCTACTCCCAATTGTTTCACCTGGGGTGTACAAGTCCTCTTTGTCAAGAAAAAGGATGGTTCAATGGGCCTTTTCATTGATTATCATGAACTCAACAAAATTAATATAAAGAACAAGTATCATTTTCCCTGAATTGATGACTTGTTTGATCAGCTATGCGTATCACAATACCTATCCAGGGTTTATTTGTGGCTGGGATATTAACAATTAAGGGTGAAGGAGGAGGATACCCTGTAGACTTTTTTCATACAAGGTTTTGGAAATACAAATTCATAGTAATTCCTTTTGGACTCACTAATACTACAACACTCTTCGTGGACTTTTTGAATAGAGTCTTTAGATATTACCTAAGAAAAATTGTGGTAGTCTTTATAGATGATATTTTAATATACTCCAAAACCAAGGAGGATCATGATGAGCATCTAAGAATTTTACTAGAGACCTTGAGAAAAGAGAAGATACCTAAAAAGTACAACAAGTGTGATTTTTGGTTGAAGGAAGTCTCATTCATGGGTCATATCATCACACGCAATGGGATATATGTGCATCTCTCCACGACTAATGCAATTGTGGGATGCTTGAGGCCAACATCAGTGATAGATATTCATAGCTTCATGGGGTTAGCTGGATATTATAGCCGATTTGGGAGAAATGTATCATGAGGGTCCAACCCTCTTACCAAGATAACCTTGAAGGGATTCATTTTTTCATGAAGTAATTAATGAGAAGATATCTTAAAGGGGTTAAAAAGAGTCTTATCACTACACCAGTTCTCACACTAACCACAAGTGGAGAACATTTTGTTGTATACAATGATTATTTGAAGAAAGGCATGGGCAGTGTGTTGATTAAAAAATGACAAAGTAATTTCCTAAGATTAATGGAAATTGAAAGTTACTGAGAAAAACTATCCAACACATGATCTATAGTTTTCCACAGTAATATTAGCATAAAAAATTTGCAGTATTACATCATTGGGGAGATGTGTGAAATATAGACAGATCACAAAATCCTCAAGTATAAATTCAAACAGAAAGATTTGAAAATGTACTAGTGAATATAGTTAGAGATGTTCAAAGACTATGACTTCTCAATCCATTACCACCCTGGGAAAGTGAACAAGGTGGAAGATGATCTATGTAGAAAATACCCAGTGATTCTATCATTGATGAGAATTGAAAAGAATTTAATCTACTTAGATTTGATGTAGATAGACATGAGAATCGTAAAGAATGGAACATCATCAATACATTCACCAATTATTTCTCAACAATCTATTTTGAAAAGGGTAAAGGATGCTCAAAAGGATGATGTGGGAATTCAGAAAAAGTGGAAACTACCAGAAAAGATAAATCCCTAGAGTTCAATATTAATGAAGAAGGAATTGCGATATTTGGTACAAGACAATGTGTTCCATCAAATCTGTAGTTTGAGAATGAACTTTTTGATGATGCACATAGTTTTAATTTCTCCATTCAACCAAGAAACTGAAGGATGTATCAAGATCATTGATAGAATTATTGGTGGGATAACATAGAGAAAATAATAACTGAGAATAAATAAATTTTCATAGTTTGTCAGCAAGTGAAGGCTAGGTGGAAAATGTATAAATGGATCATGCAACCATTTCCCATACCAATATGGTAATGGGAAACATCACCATGGGTGTTTTCACCGAACATCTGAAGACATCCAAAGGAAACAATTCTATCTAGGTTGTTGTGGATCATCTTCCAAAGACTTCATACTACATTGTAATTTGATAGGATTTATCATTGAATCAACTAGATAGGATATACATTAGAGAAGTGGTAAGTCTGCATGGATTAACACTATCGATTGTATCCGATCGAGATCCAAAATTTATCATTATGTTCTAGAAGAGTCTCCAACATGCTCTGAATACTTTGATGAACTTCAGTAGGTCTTATCATCTTGAAACTGATCTCCAATATGAGCGGACTATCCAAACACTAGAGGAAATGTTGAATGAATGATCAAAGGACTTCAAATGAGTATGGGATCGACATCTTCCCTTGGTTGAGTTATCCTACAATAACAGTTTCCACTTAATCATCCAAATGGATCCTAATCAATCTATTCATGGGAAGTGGTGTAGATCACCAGCATGTTTGGGATGAAATTAGGGATTGAAAACTCCTTGGTCGAGAAATGTTCAAAGAAATAGTGGAGAATGTTAAGACCATCCAACATCACATTAAAGCTTCTCAGATTCGACAAAAGAGATATGTTGATAATCATCGACATGTCTAAGAGTTTGATGTTGGATACTTGGTATTTCTCCGTATATCACCAAAGAAGAGAGTTAAGAGATTTGGGAATAAGGGAAATCTTATTCCATGGTACATCTTCCCTTTTTAGATCCTTGGTCACATTGGAGAAGTGACCTATCAACTAGCACTCCCACCGAACCTGTCTCAAGTATATGATTTATTCAAATTATCACACTTGAGGAAGTACGTACCATACCCTTCACATGTGCTCAATCCAGAGGTGGTACAATTGGAGAATTGCCTCTTCTATGAAGAGAAGTCATTCAAGATCTTAGATCATAGGGAAAAATTTATACAAAATAAGACAATGCCCCTTGTCAAGGTGTTGTAGTGAAACCCCAAGTTTGACGAAGAAACATGGGAATCAGAGGAAGTAATGAAGAAAAGTAACCCACTTTTGTTTTAGTGTGGGAAAATGAAATTTATAGAGAGAAATTTCTTGGCGGGGGAGATTGTAACAAACCAAACATTTATTAATGAAAATTCCTCTTGATCTGATTAAATATGCTATTAAGTAAAATGGTTATATAAGACACTTGCACATCATTGGTTTAACATTTTTGGTTTTTAAAATAATGTTAAAAAAATTTACCATCGCCAATATAGTTGTTGAACAGCGATCACTTGATTACTACAAATAAAGGTTTTTAACAAATACAATTTACTCAGGTAATGGAAGAGATGACCTTATCTAGTTGAAATACCCAATAAGAAGCCCATTTTTCAGAGCATAGAAAGGAGTTTGTGTCACTGGGACACACTCTTGACCAATCCCAAGATGATATTCAACATGTGAATCTTTAATGGAACCACCTATGAGAGAAGTGGAAAATAATAGAGATTACCACCCGAGCGATGTTATATGAGCCAACCCAAGAGTTGGTCACCATCGCACACCATTTCCTTATGTATTATGTGGGTGTTATAAATTTTTTTGTATAAAGAACCTAACACGACGATTGTGTGAATAATTTTTATAAAATAAAGAATATACATTCATTTTATTATTGTTACCTTGAAAATGGTTTTTAAAGCCCAAATAGTGTTCCAATTAATATTTAAATTCAATAAAGAAATATAATTTGATGAATTAATGAAATTTTTGAATTTAATAATATTTTAATAATATATTATTAATAAATCAATTTTTTATTAAGATAAATGATCGCATAAATTAATTAAATAAAATTGTAATTTTTAGAAAGGTTTTTAAGCATTTTTTTGTCAAAAATCATGAATTTTTTATAAATATCGATTTTATTTTAAAAGTAAAAATTCACATATTTAGAAAATTATTTAGATAAAATGAATAATTTTTTTTGATTCAAGACATCAAAATTATCTACAGGTGAATTTTTCAGAATTTTATTGAGATAGTTGAATCTTTGGGTAAAAATTAAATGTCGTTTAAATATATTATCTATTTTATGACATCATAATGACCCAATAGTAATTATATAAAATATTTTAAAAGGGTTATTCATCCAATAATAGGTTTACCATTAAAATATTTTGATTTTAGATTTTTATGATTGATTTTATTGTACCATAGTGGACCCTTCAAGACATATAAAATATTTTAACTTTTCAAAAATGATTTCCTTGAAAGTGTGACTCACCTCAACATAAGAAAGCTTAATATTTTAATAAGTTTGGACATTGGACATATAAAATTTGGTTTTCCACTAAAATTTGGAAAAATAAGTGGGAAAAATCCATTGGATGAGTTTTGGTTTTGATTAGTTTAATGTGAAGTGTCGAAAACCTAAATAATAAATAATTCTCTATCATATCCTATATAATCCCACTCAATCTCCCATTACTCTTCACTCAATAACTTTGTAACTTGACCAAAAAATTCCCTCCTATTTCTAGAATCCTAAAAAGGATCCCCAAGCTCCCTAGAAGCATCTCTCAAGCCTCTCCAATGCCTTTGGGATCACACTTCCAAGTAAGGGATTTCTTCCTTTCTCATTTTTCCCAAGTATCTTTATGTTGTTATTACCTTTTATTTTCAATTAAAAAAGATTGGGTATGATTTCAAAATTCACCTATACTTCCATACATGTGTTTTAATAATGAGAGACCCCTTACTATATCATTAATTCCTACCATGTACACCTATTACTATCACAAATATTCATTAGGGTTTCTCCCTTTCCTTCCTACCTTATTTATGTCCACGTTTAATTATATTATTATGCCCTTTTCTTCAATTAACAATATTGTGGAATGATTCCTCACCTCCATTGTATTTCCCTCATTAAATTTGAATTATGAGATACCCCTTTTTTCTCAAATTAATTCATCTCATGTACACCCGTTACAATACTGAAATTCCGTAAGGGATTTCTCTATTCTCATTCACATTCAAGAAATTCTTTTATATTATGAATCTAAATTACGTCAAATATTTCCTAATATTCTGTTAAATGAACCCCTTACTTTCCATTTTATATATAAATGGTGAGAGGCCCATCTTACTCATCAACTAATTTTGGGATTTCTATTTGACATCATTATGCTGCTGATGTTACACTAAAATTTCAATGATAAAATCATCATATAAGTGAATGCCATGCCCATTTCTCTATCAAGGGTATTCACCGTTATTGTCATGAACCAGCCTGGGTCGACCCTGAACCGGTTGCTAGAGCTGGTCCGCATCAAGTGCCGAGGGGCATTCCCGATCCCCCCGGGATGGCAACGAGTGTCGGGCATAGAAAAATTTAATCGATAGGAACGATTTCAGCCCAAACAGTACTAGGATCAAAATAAGGAGCAAACTAATCAAAACAAAACTAGCAACAAAGAAATGAAAACTATACGACAACATACCTCCACGTGACCTCACGGGTCACCACCCAACTGAAAACCAACCTTGCTCCAATACTGAGCGACTAAAACAGGAAAACCCTATACACAAAGGAACCTACAACTGAAAAGATGAATGATAGGCATTAGTACAAAAGTACTCAGTAGGTGAGCCCAACAACAATTCCAAAATCACTGCCAGTAAATAAAGAATCTATAAATTCTAGGTTTGAACTACAATGTATAAAAGTAAGCTTTCATAAAGTTTCACTTGAAGTTCAAAACACGAGACATTACTCTTATTCTTTTTCAAAAGTTGAATTCCTTTCATTGGTGCCAAATTCATTCTAAAAGAGAAGGAAGTGTCTTTTTTTCAAATTTTGCACAAAGAGAATAATGCATCTTCATTTGAAAACCATTTTCACAAGTATATCAGTATGAGCTGTGAAGAAAAACTGAAAGTAAACAAGAATGGAACATCAAGTAACCATGGGTGATCCTAAACATCCCTAGAAAACCCCTGGACATACTCGGGTTCAGACTACCTGCCGACATGGTACTCCATAGTCAATAACCAATTGGCCACCCTAACAGCCAACCAGTGGCACGCCCCGCAAGGCCTTACCTACCAAGGGGGGACTGACCCGTCTAATCAGGGTTAGCCAGCAACCGTCACTCGATTCTCTAAAAGACGCCCAGGAACCCACGGTGGTTTTAATAATACAATGTAAGTGGGAGGCCCTCGCACGCGTGACTCACCTCACCGCACTTTCTGACCCCTTACACGGACACCGCTACATGACAATCCTCGAAGGGAAGTCCCCCTATAGAGATGCCCCATAAGTATGTGTATATATATATATATATGTAGTTAGTTCGGAATCAAGAAAGTTCCAACCGGGCCGCCACATCATTTAAATTAAACCTTTTAATATCAAAGCGTTTCCAAAAGATATGACCCACACCATCATATTGCAGACCAGAAAAACATACTTAGTTTAAGGAAAGACAAACCACCACTGAAGAATTTTCAAAAAAAACCAGTTTAAAGGCCAAACAATATTTTCTCTATCCAAGTTTTCAAGAAAACACCATTTTCCATAAATGATACACCTGTCATTTTATACACACCAAAAACCATATCAAAACACAGTTCAGTATGACTTGCACATTTCATAAAGTACCCATATGAAAATATCACAAGAAAACCACAAAAAATTATCCAAGGAAGATATTTTCAGTGCGATGCAAGCAGTAACCAGTTTTTCAAATTCAGCAAGTCACAACTCTAGTAATATCTATCCATTGCTACTATAAATTTATTGAAAAATAATGAAATGACAAGGAATAAATAAATTTCTAAATTTAAAAGAAAGTGCAGTGGGAGACCTACCTTGACTTGTAGCTAGTTTTCAATGTCACGACGTGCCTCACACTTGCACACTAGAAAACGCATGTGGGACAAAATTGATAACGCGAAAATACCTCGCGCATACGCTGCAACAAAAGCAGGGTAATTAAAACACATAAACTCCAATTTAAAGTAGTTCAAAAGAATGAGAACGCAAAAAGACAACGTATATATATATATATATATATATATATAAACGTTGATATAAAATAATTTAAGCAAGAACAAATCAAACCCCACCTCGCTTCGTAAACTGAACCTGATGACACAACACACTTCACGCAGGCGTGTACACGCTCGCAAGCCAAAGACCGCTGCGTTGTGGAATTATTCCGCCAACGCGCTGCAACAAACACCAAAACAAACAAAACATCCAAACACGATATAAAAATAACACAAATCATAAATAAAAAAATGACACAAAACTTACCTTGGCGCAGAGACACGCTCGACAGACGCGGTCTCCGCCACTCAAAAGAGGCGACTCACACTTGTAGGGAGACCGTCAGGGGGGGTCGCGCATCCATTACCGGGTGCGCCGCAGGCTGTTGCAAGGCGGCGGCTGCTAGTCGGGCCGCGGAAATCCGGTATGCGGCCGGACGAAGGTGCGGCGGAGCCGACCAGAGCGCCTGAAAGGGTCGGGGGACATCGACAGGGCGGTACCGGAGCAGAGCGGGGTGCCGGTAGGGCTGGGGAACACCGACGGGGAGGCCGGAGGCCGCTGGCCAGAGCGGGGAAGCTGCCAGAGGGGCTCGTCGGAAGGGGAAGGTCCGCCGGACAGGACGTTGGACAAGGGGTGTCGCCGCTGGGACAGGGGGAGTCGGACGCGGCAGAGGCAGGGGGTGCGGGCCGCCGGAGATGCGGCCGATGGGCTGCAGGATCGCTGGAAAACGGAGGAGGCCAGGGGTGCAGGATCGCCGGATGTCAGGATCAGGGTCAGCGCCGGTGGTCGCCCAAGTCCGGGAGCGGGCCGCGGTCGCCGGAGGCGGTGTCCGTAGGGGGAGGTCGGCGGTCGGGCTGGGGGGAAGAGGCAGGGGAAAGGCGGGCCGGAGGCCGGGACGGCGCGAGGGGGGTGAGGGAGGAGGTGCGGCGGCCGGAACAGAAGCTGGACGGGGGTGCGGTTGCGGACGCCGGAGGCCGCACAGGCAGAGGAGCACCGAAGGTCGGGGGTGGGGTCGCGCGGGCAGCGCCGCCTGGGCGAGGGGGGACAGGAGAGTCGCCGGAGGGGGCCGCTGGGGTGCTGCGCGAGGAAGGACGCCGGAGGGGCCGGGACAGGGGGCCGGTGCAGGTGCGCAGAGGAGGGGCGCGGAGATAGAGGGAGAAAGGAGAGAGAGGAGAGAAGAGGGGGAGGGCGCCGGCTGCGGGAGAGAGAGAGGGAGATTAGGGTTAGGAAAATATATATATATATATATAAACAATAATAATAATAATAATAATAATAATAATAATAATAATAATAATTAGAATAATAATAATAATAATAAGATTGAATAAGTAAATAAATAAATAAACAAATCTTAATAATAAAAATAAAACATCATAGAAATAATAATTTATAAAAATAAACATATATATATATATATATGTAGACATATATACATATATTTAAACATATATAAACATATATATATATATACACATATAAACATGTATGTAGAAATATATACAATAAACAAAAATAACTTCAAAAAAAACAACTACAATTTAAAAAGTAATAATAATAAAACATCAAAATAAAAATTTAATATTTAAAACGATGGGCGGACACACGGTTACCCGGACCGAACGCACGGTCACTACTAATGATGCGATGACCACGCACTGGCACGAAACCCTTCAACACATATAATCATTGAAAATTTCAGACCGAAACCAAGAATAGAGTAAAATTAGGGCATCTTCGGTCGGGGTGTGACAATGCTCCCCACCACAGACACTTTCTCCCCCCAGAAAGTCACCAAGCCAAAAGTTGGTCAAGGTTCAAGTCCATGCCCCAACGGAACTAAAGGAACCAAAGAGAACTGAGAATCTCGGAATGACCTTACTTTACACAGGTCACACCCGACCGATTCAAGAGAAAACTGAAGTTTGAAGTTGAGGGGAGAACATGAAGAGGTTCTCCCCACCACAAGAACATAACTGGTTCGAAAATTTAACACCCAAAACATACCACCACAAGGAGGCGGGTCCAGTGCGGAAACTCACAACCAATCTAAACCGACTCCTATAACACGATCAAAACAACACCTCCGTCGAAACGTTGAACCCTCGACTAGAGTCAACAAACTTCAACACCAGGGATAACCCATAGAAAATACTTAACCAGACATAAAATTGGAGACATAATCCATTGAAGTTCACAAATAATAACCACATCTGACAATCATACTAAACCGAGGTCAACCCACACAAGGGTCAAACACTCTTTTAAGAAAGACACATGATTCAGAATATCACATCCACATGACAGGTCTTCTTGGATTATTGTAGAACAATTACATCATAACTCTATGGAAAAACAGCACATTTACAACGCTGTTGAAACTTTAATAGCAGGAAAACAAATATGAAAATATTTCTAATTGTTCCACCGCCAACACGGAACAAAACCTGGACAAAAGATCCAAAGCCTTGGGAACTCCTGACTGTGCGCAAGCTTCACCCCGAGACCTGTGGTTGGGGCTCTGATTGCTGAAGCATCTCCTACCTCACAGTCAGGTACTGACACTCTCCAATCACGGCTTCCTCTTCAAGCGAAGATTCTTGCAAAACTTCTCCAAATGACCAAGACAGCCGCAACAATGACACGTCTTCGGAGGTTTGTGGCATGATGGCTTCAAATGTCCGAAATGACCACACTGATAGCATACCACTGAACGATCAGACAAACCGGGAGCTGGGACCAAAGGAGATAACTCATTAGGAACAGCTTTCTCTGGCATCCTTTCCTCGCCAGACGGAGAAACCCCACGACCAACTGGGTACGCTGGACTGCCAACCACCCGCGCTCCGGGCACCAACTCAGCTAAAAAAGGATCCTCCACCAGCCTCTCAAAACGATGGTCTTTAGAAGGGAGAGCTTGTGCATATTCAACAAGGTCAACAGATGGTGAAGGCATATGTTTACCATTTCAAGGAACTAATTTCCTTTTCTCCTGAGGTAGCGCCGCATGAGCTCATGAAGGCCTCTCTTTTCACCAGGGGTCTTCGTTCCGGTCGCTCGAGCCGGTCCACGGAAAGTCCCGAGGGGCGTTCCCAATCCCCCGGGATGGAAACGAGTACCGGGCATAGAAAAATTTAATCGATGGGAATGATTTCAGCTCGAACAGTACCAGGATCAAAAGAAGAATCAAACTAATCAAAACAACACTAGTAACAAAGGAACGAAAACTATACGACAACATACCTCCACGTGACCTCACGAGTCACCACCCAACTGAAAACCAACCTCGCTCCAATACTGAGTGACTAAACCAGGAAAACCATGTACACAAAGGAACCTGCAACTGAAAAGATGAAAGATAGGCGTGAGTACAAAAGTACTCAGTAGGTGAGCCCAACAACAATTCCCAAAGCACTGCCAGTAAATAAAGAATCTATAAATTCCAGGTTTGAACTACAATGTATAAAAGTAAGCATTCATAAAGTTTCACTTGAAGGTCAAAACACAAGACATTACTCTTATTATTTTTCAAAAGTTGAATTCCTTTCATTGGTGCCAAATTCATTCTAAAAGAGAAGGAAGTGTCTTTTTTTCAAATTTTTCACAAAGAGAATAATGAATCTTCATTTGAAAACCATTTTCACAAGTATATCAGTATGAGCTGTGAAGAACAACTGAAAGTAAACAAGAAAAGGACATCAAGTAACCATGGGTGATCCTAAAAATCCCTAGAAAACCCCTGGATGTACTCGGGTTCAGACTACCTGCCGACATGGTACTCCATAGTCAATAACCAACTGGCCGCCCTAACAGCCAACCAGTGGCACGCCCCACAAGGCCTTACCTACCAAGGGGGGACTAACCCGTCTAATCAGGGTTAGCCAGCAACCGTCACTCAATTCTCTAAAAGACGCCCAGGAACCCACGGTGGTTTTAATAATATTGTGTAAGTGGGAGGCCCTCGCACGCGTGACTCACCTCACCGCACTTTCTAACCCCTTACACGGACACCACTACACGAAAATCCTCGAAGGGAAGTCCCCCTGTAGAGATGCCCCATATGTACGTATATATATATATATATATATGTAGTCAGTTCACAATCAAGAAAGTGCCAACCGGGCCGCCACATCATTTACATTAAACCTTTTAATATCAAAGCGTTTCCAAAAGATATGACCCACGCCATCATATTGCAGACCAGAAAAACATACTTAGTTTAAGGAAAGCCAAACCACCACTGAAGAATTTTAAAAAAAAACCAGTTTAAAGGCCAAATAATATTTTCTCTATCCAAGTTTTCAAGAAAACACCATTTTCCATAAATGATACACCCGTCATTTTATACACACCAAAAACCATCTCAAAACACAGTTCAGTATGACTTGCACATTTCATAAAGTACCCGTATGACAATATCACAAGAAAACCACACAAAATTATCCAAGGAATATATTTTCAGTGCGATGCAAGAGGTAACCAATTTTTCAAATTCAGCAAGTCACAACTCTAGTAATATCTATCCAGTGCTACTATAAATTTATTTAAAAATAATGAAGTGACAAGGAATAAATAAATTTCTAAATTTAAAAGAAAGTGTAGTGGGAGACCTACCTTGACATGTAGCTAGTTTGCGATGACACGACACGCCTCACACTTGCACACTAGAAAACGCAAGTGGGAAAAAATTGATAATGCGAAAATACCTCGTGAATACGCTGCAACAAAATTAGGGTAATTAAAACACATAAACACCAATTTAAAGTAGTTCAAAAGAATGAGAACGCAAAAATACAACATATATATATATAAACGTTGATATAAAATAATTTAAGAAAGAACAAAGCAAACCCCATATCGCTTCGTAAACTGAACCTGATAACACAACACACTTCACGCAGGCGTGTACGAGCTCACAAGCCAAAGACCGTTGCGTTGCGGAATTATTCCGCCAACGCGCTGCAACAAACACCAAAACAAACAAAACACCCAAACACGATATAAAAATAACACAAATCATAAATAAAAAAATACGACACAAAACTTACCTTGGCGTAGAGACGCGCTCGGCACACACGGTCGTGCTCCATTCAAAAGAGGCGGCTCACACTTGCAGGGAGACCGTCAGGGGGGGTCGCGCATCCATTACCGGGTGCGCCGCAGGCCGTCGCAAGGCGGCGGCGGCTAGTCGGGCCGTGGAAATCTAGTATGCGGCCGGACGAAGGTGCGGCGGAGCCGACCAGAGTGTCGAAAAGGGTCGGGGGATGCCGACAGGGCGGTACCGGAGCAGAGCGGGGTGCCGATAGGGCTGGGGAACACTGACGGGGAGGCCCAAGGCCGCTGGCCAGATCAGGGAAGATACTGGAGGGGCTCGTCGGAAGGGGAAGGTCCGCCGGACAGGTCGCTGGACAAATGGTGTCACCGCCGAGACAGGGGGGATCGGACGTGGCAGAGGCAGGGGGGTGCGGGGCGCCGGAGATGCGGCCGAATGGCTGCAGGGTCGCCGGAAAATGGCGGAGGCCAAGGGTGCAGGATCGCAGGACGTCGGGAGCAGGGTCGGCACCGGTGGTCGCGCAAGGCCGGGAGCGGGCCGCGGTCACCGTAGGCGGTGTCCTGAGGGGGAGTTCGGCGGTCGGGCTGGCGGAAGAGGCAGGGGCAAGGCGGGCCAGCGACCGGGATGGTGCGAGGGGGTGAGGGAGGAGGTGCGGCGGCCGGAACGGAAGCCGGACGGGGGTGCGGTTGCAGACGATGGAGGCCACACGGGCGGAGGAGCACCGAAGGTCGGGGGTGGGGTCGCGCGGGCAGCGCCGCCTGGGCGAGGGGGGATAGAAGAGTCGCCGGAGGGGGCCTCCGGGGTGCTGCGCGAGGAAGGACGCCGGAGGGCCCGGGACAGGGGGCCGGTGTGGGTGCGCAGAGGAGGGGCGCAGAGATAGAGGGAGAAAGGAGAGGGAGGAGAGAAGAGGGGGAGGGCGCCGACTGCGGGGGAGAGAGTGGGAGATTAGGGTTAGGAAAAAAATATATATATATATACAAACAATAATAATAATAATAATAATAATAATAATAATTAGAATAATAATAATAATAATAATAATAATAAGATTGAATAAGTAAATAAATAAATAAAAACAAATCTTAATAATAAAAATAAAACATCATAGAAATAAAACTTTATAAAAAAAATAATAATAATAATAATAATAGTGAAAATTAGAAAATTATAATAATATTTATTTTTAATCAAAATTTTAGAATATTAAAACCATTTGAAAATAAACGTGCGCGCGCACACACACACACACACAAAATATATATATATAGACATATATACATATATTTAAACATATATAGACATATATATATATACACATATAAACATGTATGTAGACATATATACAATAAACAAAAATAACTTCCAAAAAAACAACTACAATTTAAAAAGTAATAATAATAAAACATCATCATAAAAATTTAATATTTAAAACGTCGGGTGGACACACGGTTACCTAGGCCGAACGCACGGTCACTGCTAACAATGTGATGACCGCGCACTGGCGCAAAACCCTTCAACGCAAATAATCATTGAAAATTTCAGACAGAAACCATGAATAGAGTAAAATAAGGGCATCTGTGGTCGGGGTGTGACAGTTATGCCCATGTACATGTTTATTGAGTACATATATTTATTTATTCCACATATCATATTTATGTAATACTGTATGATGTTTGAAGAATCCATGTTGTATGATCTATGTGGCACACTTATGCATGAAACGAAACGATTAAGAAGGGTGTTCCCTAATAGCGCTCAAATGCATTGGGTAAGGATTAGTATCCTAATACGTCAAATGCAATGAGGGTTTACTCATGATAATTCAAGTTAAATGAGGGTTACTCATGGTAATTCAAGTTCAAGGAGGGTTTAATCAAGATCCATGTGCAATTAACCTGGGATCATGATAATATCATGTTAAATGGGCTTTCCACATTTCTATGTAATGATAACAATGCTATATCATGAAATTATTTTCATGTTTCTATTGTTATTCATTGATATTCATATAGCTGAACTTGTACTATATTTTTCAAGTTATGCCTTATTAACTCCCTTACTGGGCTTTATAGATCACACTTTTCATAGTCATTTCCTTATATTATCCCATGCAATGATAAGTATAAAGGAATGTTATGATCATGTAAAAAATGTTTTCAATAAAGATGTTGTGTTTTATGTTCAAAGTTGTTATGTAATATTCCTCATTTCCAAAGAAACTAAACCTCTCGATCATTACATTTGTCTTAATTGCATGTTCATGTAATGAATCATGTTTATGTGTGTAATGAAGAGGAGGGTTGTTATAACCATGGATACCAACCTTTGAACTCAATCAATCTCATTTTAAAATTATCGTTCACCTGACTCATTGAAGATTAACCAAAAGGATTCCACCACATATGGAAATTTTCTCGTTGTATGATCCTTAAACAACCCATTATTTATAATATACTATAGTGGTCATCATCACACATTGAACACTACCCTCAACCACACCAAATGTGGGTAATGGTCAACTTGTGGTGACCAATTTATGTAGCCACAATCTTCCACTAGACACCCTTATAAAACCATTTCTACATTTCACAACTTGTTATAACCACCATTTTTCTTTCATTTACACCTTTAAGTATGGAAAATAATTTAGTAACAGTAATACCATAATTATGAAATCTTTCTCATTTAGACACCGAATCAACCATTACAATTTATCAAAACCCAAAATTTTATCCCGGTCACAAATTTTATTTCAACAAAAAATTAATTAACTATTAATTTGCATTATTTTTATTCACCCACTTGCATTAAAATTATAAGGAATCATTTTATTCATATTTATCATGTATGTAAAATTCATTCTACTCTATATTCCTCAGATAACCATCTTGTGTGTCTCCCTATAATGATAAAAGAAACCTATATTCTTTAGTGCCTAAAAGGATACATGAATGAACAAACTCATACCACTCTAGCAATGGGAATAATATCATAAATTAATCAAATAACACAACATGTGCATCACCAAACAGTGAAATATTGTTTAACTATAACTACACACATCATAAACAACAATTCCCACCCAGGGTGAATTGGGTTTTCCCTCATACATGGCTTACCTACTCCCATGAATGAGCTCATTGACAAGGCCTGAAAAATCATGATCTCTTTTCAACCATCCCCAAATACTATGAATGAGAAATGAACTCCTATGATACCACTTTGTAACATCCTCGAATAGTAAACAAATCAACTAGTTCCCCTAGCAGAGTTGTCACATGACCTCAACCATGCCTCCAAGTACACCAGAGGTTACCGACTAGCGGTGAGGGTCTAAAGAGTCATTTGGGGAGACTATAACCTCATTACCATAATAGGAAACAGTATAAAACCATATAAAAAGAGGAGAAATATGAAACAACAAATAAACATACAGGTCAAACATCTCTCAACTTGGTACAAACCATAATTCAACATTAAAAATGTCATGAAATACTAGTAGTGTATAGTGAAGAAAAATCAAAATTAAACAAATAGTCAAAACTCCAAATGGGTTCCGACTCTAAGTCCATATCCTTCTCCATGAAAATCTTAAGCCCAACTCAAAATCCTAGTGTAGGGAATTTTCCCTTATCCTAACCTACAACCATGAAATCTTTTTGGGTACCCAACAGTTTCCCGAGTAGGTTGTGAGTAAAAAACTCAGTAGTCCACCACCAACAATTTCTAAAAAATGTCCATTTTAATAGATAGTACATGGAAGTAGAAGATAAATGGTAATTAAAAAAAAGGAAAACTCATGATCCATTAGATATACATGGTTCTCTTAGTAAATTAATAACATTTATCGCAATTTCCTTTCTTATACCATCTTCATTGCATAATAAATTTTGATGACATGGTCCATGGGTTAGGCCTAAATATCATCTATATAGGGGTATATGGTAATCAATCACAATGCATAGGGGAAATAAATCAAGTCCTTATCTCACTAGGGATACACATGTTATATCAACACATTATCCTCACCTTGAAGCCTAAGTCTGTGTGGAATGAAACCATTAGGGGAATAGAGCCTCCATACCCTTCCCAATCCCATGCATTTTTTGGGTGGAGTTTAGAGACTCAGTCTAACTCAACCCGTGGGTGTAGAAACTCAAGTCAATTCCAAACTCTTCCAAGCCATGTGAACAGGAATATTTATCAAATCACCACAACATACCAAAACACAAAATATCATAACCAGTGCCATTGGAAATCATAATTCATAACAAACAACATGGGAATTTATACTATGCCATAACCCATTAACCCTGTTACTAATTATAAATCATAGTTATTTAGAAAAATTCAAACTCTCATTCATTAACCCTTTAATTTTATTTAACAACCCCTATGTCTTAGTCTATATTCATCAATGACCATAATTTTTCCCATTTCACCCATTTATCATTTAACGTTAATTATTAGTGTATTAACTCGTTCCATATTTATCAATTTCCTCATACACCCATTTACATGTTCCTAATTCACTTGCCATTTCCAAATTAATATGCTCATAATTTCACATGTACTTTTACAATTTTTCATTTCAACATAAATCATATTCCATTTGATACAATCTCATTTAACCTAATAAACCCATTATTATGTCATTCCAAACAACCCCTTAATCCATTATTAAACCTAGGGAATACATTTTCATTCCATATTAAATGTAACTAACCATAATAACATTTTCAATATGAGATATATGTTCTTGAGAATCAATTCCACACGTGACATTGTCAATTTCTAGGTTCAGAAAGGTCGTCACACCCCATGGATGTCCCCGAATTGATCAAATCATCCTCGACACATCCCACAGGGATCATGAGGGTTTCAAATCATTATTTAGATTATCATACTATGAAATTAAACCAAATAAATCTCAACACAAAAAGTGTAAATAAAGAACACATAATCAAATGCACAAATCAACATAAAAACTATGGGATATAACTTGTAGACCACTTACCTCGAATTCAATGACAAAATCACTCCAAAACATGGCCTTAGATCCAAATTCGAGAACCCATTATAGCCACAATCTAGTTTCTACTAGAAAAATGTGGTTTTTAGGGTTTCAATGAAGATATCTGAAAATATAAACCCTAATCCAGATATGAGAAGGAATGAGGGGATTAAACGTACTCAGAGCTTAGATCTACAACCAACGGTGTCCAAAATAGCCATAAAATGGGGGAAATTAATCTTTGGAATTGATGGTATTTCTTGGTTTTCCACTAGGGTTGAGAGGGGTAGAATGGAGGAATATCCCAAGTTGGGGTTTTAATACACATAGTGGCAATTTTTTAAATTTTCTAACATTTCTAGGCCGCATGGTTTAGCCGCATGATTTTCCAATCCCTGTGCAATATGCATGAGATCCACTATCCAAAAAAATAGACCTTTTGCACGTTTTCCTGGTATTACTATATAGTTTTCGTAACCTTGCTCCAAATTTGTGTAAAACATTGTCCAGGGATGTATGGTTACCTAGGATACCCCGCAAGGTTTTCACTAACCGTGCAATAAGCCCAAAAATTCCTCTCCCTTCCCCTTTTGTGTCCCGAACCACTAGAACACCCCCCATGACTTCACTTAATCCTGGGGAAACACTTACCTGTCCAAAAAGAAGATTTAAAATTCAATACATAAATAAAAACATACCTTAAGAAAATCTTGGATCCTATAGCTTCAAATGTTAACATCAAAAATTTTCCACCTTGAATACAGTGAAATTAAAAAAAACCCATCCTATATAGATTTATATTGAAGGTAAACCCATTCTTACTTATGTGAATAGTTTAAGTTCAAATTTTTTATGTGTTCTTAGTGTAATTAAATTAATTTCAATAGATACACAAAATATTTAGTGAAAAATTGAATTCATTCTTCTGAGGATGTTAATGTTGTAAATAAATGACTTTCACAGTGATAGAGTTAAAGAGGATATCATGTATAAATTTTAAAAAATAAAATAATTTATTTTAATATACAAAATCCAAATTTTTATGATTATTAACACTCTCATACTCTTGATTTTTAAAAGATAAAATCACACTAGCTGATAAATTGTTTAAACAATAATGAAAATTTATGTTATAATCATTACTCATGTACCTTAAAAAGTTATATAGGTCAAAGATAAGATTTTATATTATGGGGGAAAACATTTTTTTATATATAATTTTAAAATTATGTAATAATATAATAGATATTATCATTAAATATTTTTATTGACGTATAAAATAGTCAATGTGAAGCTAGCATAGTGTAATTTAACACAATTTATCATAATATAAAATAAGTTGGGGAAATTAAACTGGACAAATATGATAATGGAGATCATAAATATATCAGTTATGATACCATATGTTTCCTCTATATAAAGAGTCTTTTAGGGTTATATTTCTCTCTTTGTTATAATGGAATTAATGATCACAAAAAGAAGAATTAAATCTTCTGGTTTTAAAGGTAATTATGATCCAAAGAGGAAGAAATACAGCTTTAATGGAAACCAATAACAGATAACATTCTATTTAATGGCGTCAAAAAAATACTGAACATGATAAATAATAATGATGATTTATTTACAAACCCTTTATAAATAAATCGACACTGACAAATAGATTTAGATGAATATCAGAGATGAATAGAGGGAGATAGAACTATAAAACTAGAGGCTTAAATTTTAATATAAAAAATAACACCAGAAGATTATAATAAAGTGATTCAATTGGAATTGGACTGGGCCATTAAATCCCTATTTCTATTTTAAATGTGATGAATTTGTTTAGATACCTTCAAAAGGTCATCACAGATTGGTCAAGAAAAATTTGTTTGTAATTGGTTGCAATTGTTGTCATAGTTTTGATCCATGGAACCATTGATGTAAATTTATAGATTCAATATATAATGTAATAATATTCGATTGATGTAAGGAAAGATCCCACTTTTTTAATATATGATTATTAATAAATAAGTCATTGTGTTTCATTTTATTCTCCCACACAGAACACAAAATTTAAATAAATCCACAATAAATGAATATAAAATTTAAATATTTATGTATGATAGATAAAACAATCCATTAAATAAGTGGTAATGAATATGAGTAATCAGTGTACTAAATATTTACAAAATTAAAATAAATAGAAGATTTAATATTATTGATATTCAATTAGTTCTCCTAAAATGATAAATAATATCAACTAATAATTAGAATAGTAATTTTTACAAGAATTTGATTTTTTATGAGAAAAACAATTCTATTTCAAAAATATTATAGTTAATGGTGAAACATAATGTTGATTATTAATAATTTTTTACAAAAATTTATTTGTTATATTATATGATATATGAATACTAACATTTAATAATTGAAATTTTATTTTCCCTGTAAGAACATTATAAGTTATATTTTATTATTCTGTTGAAAATTTAATTAATATATTCAAAAAGTTAATTTTAATTAAATAAAATTGGTTCTAAGATTTTTCATTACAATATTATATTAATAATATTTTTTAAAATTTCAAAAATTATTTTTTTCTCTTTAGTAGTGAACAAATACAAATTCTACTAAAAACTACCACTCATATATCATTATCATAACATTAGAATGAACTATTCTTTTTTCAATAAATTTTATATAAAATGAACATATTTATCATTTATATAATTCAATTAAATTTACTATGTAGTTTTTACAAAACCCAGGTATATCATTTGGTAAAAATAAGTAACATTTTATTATAAAAACTATTTTAATTATCTTATATTAAAAAATTACAGATCATACGTTAAAAAAAATTTATATAAAAAAATAGATTTCATGTTTTAGATCATTATGTTAAAATTATATAATAATATAAATTAACTTTTTTTCCAATTATGTATGATTAATATGATTTTAGTTATTGACCATGATAACCATCAAATTGATAATTTCAAAGGAATTACTATGAAATATTCTGTAAATTAAAAGTAATAGAATTTATTAAATATTTTAAAATTATAAAAAAAATAATTAACCACATATATATATATATACATTAAATAAAATATTATTACTAACAGTTTATAAATAGTTTTCAGTACACATAATGGTGAAAATTCTATTTTTCTTCCAGAAAATATTTTTTTATATAGAAAATTTTTTAATATAAAATTTAATTCTCTATTTTCCATAAATTTATTTATATTTAATAGATAATAAAATTTTGGTTATCAATCAAAAATTTTGTAAGAGGGGTAATTTATTATATTTTTTATAACATAAATTACATAAAAAAAATAAGTTATCTTGGTAAGAAACAAAAATATGTAATGTATAAATTTAAGAACAAATGTCACCCAAAATATTTTAAAATAGTGGGAAAATACTTTTTTGGGGTATTCATCACACATTTATTCCATAAAACTAGTTTTTATAAGTATTGAATTCATTAAACCTTGAATAGTGTAATGATATCATTCAAGGGTAAGGGTTTTTTCACAAAAGATTCATTTTCATCACTTATAAGAAGTTTAACATCCAACAATACAAGGCATACATATTCCATATAATTACATTAAAAAATAATAATTAAATAAATTTCTAGAATAATATATCATGACCTAATTCTTTTGGTCTGAATTATAAGTCACAATCCCTTCTTTTACAATGACAAGTTTAAGAGAACGTTCAAAGTCCCCATGCAAGTAATAATTAATGATTAAAATTTTATTCATATTATTTTTTTAGAATCCTATAATTAACATTTTAATATATAACCAAAGTATCAATATTACACTAAATTTTTATTTTATTAATTTAAGAAGATTTATTTATTCAATTTCTTTCACTAAGAAAAACATAAGAATGTTAACCTAGTGTTTTAAAAAGAATTTTCTCAATGAAATAACATATTTGAATTTTAATTTTTATATTCATTCCTTATCAAAAACTTATAAAATGTTTTTTAATAAAACATATAAATCTAAATAATATCAATATTATTTTTTAATTAGTATATTATACACTTCCTTAATCATACTAACCCATCAAGATATAGAGAGTTCATGTTGGGTCTGGTTTACCACCCAAATAAACATTTCTATAAAAGTGTATAATGGATTTCTATGAGAAAATAAATACTAATAATATTTTAGGTTAATAATTAATTAATATTTATCCACATTTTAATTATTATATAATTTATTTTACTTATTATTAAAATATCATCTCCGATTGATAAAATTACAAAAATAAGCTGCCACTGAATCTATTTTCATGTAAAAATAATTAAAAATGTAAATATAATATGATAATATGTGCTGAAAATTAAAATAAATATATATAGATAAGTTTCCTAAGAATTTTTATAATAAAGACCATTTTTTAGAATTTAGGCATAATTCTAAAATGAATCAACCACAATGTAATTTTTTTTCATCTCAAATCACTTTCGTTGAGAAATTTATCATCATTCGCATGATTAAATATAATTGGATCACATGTTAAATATTTTATATATCATACCTAGAGTTAAAATTTAATCCTTAAATATTATGTTAAATTATTTTCCCTCTCTTTCATGGGGTCTTGATTGAAATGTTACTAAATTTATAAGGGTTTCTTATCCCAAAATTTTACCCCTTGGGACATACATATTATTATACACAATAATTCTATAAGAATTGTTCAACCATATCCCATATAACATACAATATCATTATTATACAATTGACTATGATATTGAATGTTTCATTCATAATCATTTCCATCAATGGAATTTCATTTGAATATTTATAATCTCATCAAGGTTTCATTAACTAAATTTCTAATCAATTATGCTATAAAATTATTTAACTCAGTATTATATTGAAGCCACCCTTAATCATATAGTTCCCCTCACTTATATGTTATTCAAAAAAATTTATGGATTTTTATTCATATCATAAATAAAACCATCTTTGATAGAATATTTTATAAAATATAATTATATTTTTTTGTAAGAATAAATCTGATTCTTTCCAATAAATAATTATTTTTATGTCTATATTTTACTTTAGCTAATGTTATACTATATTTTTGGGAAACTAATATGAATTATTTTCTGGGATTCACATAATTCTATTACCCCCTTTTATTATTGGAAATATAACGCTGATTTAGTTATATGGGTTTTCAAATAATTGTGATTCAAAATATTAAAAAATTCCAATCTATCCTTTGAAAAAAAATTCATCCAACAAACATTAATTCTGATTAAAAATATATATTTAATATTACATTAATATATATTCATTTCAAAAACTATATGTTTTTTGTATTGTTAATTGTTTTTTGGAAAACATATTTTTAAAGTTACATTTAACTTATTTTCCTTTAAATGATATTGTTATTGATTTTTTTCTAAAAAAAATATTTTATGTTTTCTTATATGTGATCATAAAATTCCACCATATTGTATTATATATAAATCATCCATTTTTTATTCATGTATTTATAGGAAAATAATTATTATCCATCTTTTATATGATAAATTTTATTAGAAGATAAATGATATTTCTTATCTATAATGTGTGTTTTAGAGTAATACTAAAAAAAATTTTCTCATCTAAGTCATTGTACATATAAAAACCATTTTCATGGAAAACAATTTTCTCTAAATGTCACCATCAACCTATACATTCTATAAATATTATTTAATATTTTTTTTATCAGTGATATGATCCATGAATTCATTATTATTGGGTTACTATCCAACTTCATTAGGCATAAAATTTATACCATGTTCATTACATGGTGAATACCCTATTCTCAATTTAATTAATTGAAGGGTGTTCACTAAGGTTATATATATCTACTAATTGATAAATTATTGAATGAAATTTTTAACACATACTTTATATGGTGTTGGTGTGAGGTATTCTCACATTGAAATCTATTTTATTTGTTGATTGATGAAATATTAAAAATACATATGTAGTTATTCCAATCATGAACATTATGAGTATATTGAATATTTATTGTCATACTTTCTACCATTATACTCTTTACAGGTTATGATAATGTCATAAATTTTACTAACATAGGGAAATTTATTGGTGTTCCATGTGTTGTTATTAAAATATGGATGGTTATTATAATGTAGACTATGAATTTTATTACCATTCACCTTCTTTTTCAAGATGATTTAAAATAATTTTCTACATTTTTTTAACAAGGTTAAAAATTTAAGTGTTTTATATGTTGTTATTAAAAAAAATAATGATTATTGCAAAAGTTAATTTGGTATTGTCTGATATTTATCTAATTTGATCAATTTAGTGTACATAAACTTGTGACAAGGGGGGAAAACAATTATATCCCCTAGATACATTAGTTGGTCTCATGAGATAATAAAATATGGGTTTAAGTATATACCTACAAAATTAGGAATTATTTCATGATTGTGTTCATGAAGATAAGAATGATGTTATTGAAATTTAAATGATGAAAACAAATAATTTTTTTGATAAGGCCTTGATAGTAACATTAAAATAAAAATAATTTGGTATTTCATCACAAAGAATTCAGTTATAGTTATCCATGAACTATATTAATTTTCATTATAATCCATTGATATATTATGCTCATGCATTTAGTATAATATGAAATTATAATTATTAATTACCCAATTAATAAATTATATTTCATTGTGATTCCATTAATTGATTAGTTTTATTTTTTCTATTATAGAGTATTTGAACTCACCCCTTTATATGTTTCCACAACCCTATGTTATGAAGAATATAATTACAGATTAAATTACTTACAACATTTTTGGGTTGGGATTATATGGGATCTATATATGATTACATATGGATTAAGTAGTTTTTTACATTTTAAACAATGTTCATTAGTTGAGAATCGTGAGGGATTTATCAGTTTATGATTTATCGTAATTCACTAAATCCCTAAAACTAAAAGGTAATTGAAATATATGTAAGAAAATATTTTCATAATGTAATGTAATTATGGGATAGTTATTATATAGAATAAAATTTTTTTATCAATGATAATATGTAATGTATATGCTTATGGTACCATATTTGGGTTTGTGGGTCATGGGAATCATAGTTGGTATCAGAGTAGTGTTTATATAACATTATAGAATAGGATATTAGTTGAGGATATATTAAGAATTGATAAGATATGGTTAATCCTAATGTAAAGGTTAAATATCTCCATTTTTGTTTATTTTTCTATAATTTTATATTTTAGTGTTTTGGAAAAAAATATTTCATTAAAATCCTATGGATACGTATTTGAAATAAGTCAATGTATAGGATAATGTACTGAGATATTAGTAATATAGTTATTTTTTGATTTTACTGGAGATAATATCCCCATATGTATATTAAAATTTGTTGTTGGTTGTAGAACATATGTATGTTGGGGTAATAACCCTAAAAATGGAATTTTGGGATTAATTCAATTAGCACAAGGTAAAGAAAATTTTTTCTAACTAGACATATATATTAGAACTCGGTTTATATATATTGATTAACCTAATTACCTTTATGAACCATTATGAAGGATTAATAATGTTGATGAATTACATTAGGTTATATTATAGTTCACTATAAAAATATATCTAGATTAAACTGAAAATAATTTATGTCAAACTGAATTCTTTTATTGAGGATTTAGACATTTTGTCATAGAATTTACTATTATAAAATAATTATATTCTAGATTATAACACATGTTGTATCATTATGGGTTTGTTAATGGAAAAATTTTGAGGGATCCAAGTTAACAATGGATGTCTTGGACAATTCAATGATTGTCCCAACATGAAACCTAATGGGATAGGATGTGGGGCATGAAACCCTGTGATTATTACAAAATATAAATAATAAATTTTTTTTAACAGTTATAATTGATTTTAAATCTTATGAAAACAAAATAATGGATGTTTGGAATCTCATATATGTTCACCTGATAATGATAATGAAACTATGATGATTCAATCACATTCTATCATAAAATTTGTAAAGAAACCACATGAAAAAGTCTACAATTGACCAGAATATGATATATGTGTTTTGAAATAAGAAATTAAAAATTTAAGTGTTTGGTAAACATAAAGGATAAAATATTATGTTTCCAAGTAATACATTTGATATTATGGTAGACTCCTCATTCAAAAAAACATCTTTTGTTATATCTTTCAACGGATGCGATTATTAAAATTATGCTTATAAAATTAACTCAAGGGGTGATAATTTAACACCATGATATTTAATCTATGATTAATGTTTATAATTCATTTTGTTCTGTAGAATTATATACACAAACCAATTAACTTAAATGGGACAATGATATATTTTGATAAAATAATAAAATATGTATGCTCATTGAAAGATAGATGTTGAATTAGTTAGAATAAATTGGTATCACCATTTTTTGAATTATTAATATAAGGAAAATAATGAACAATTTTAATATGAATAAAATTAAATTATTTTACCAAAAATGTGAAATGAAAAAAAATCATAAATTATTTTTTTTTAAGTTATATTTATGCATCATGTGCCACTTTTTCTGGAAACATGTGATTATTGATGATAAGTTAAAATTGATATTAATAATTGGTTAAATAATTCTATATTGTGTATGATATGAAAAGTTATAAAAAGACATTATATTTGATAATTATGTTTTCCAAAAAAATAAAATAATCATTATATTTGATGATTTTATTAATAAAAGTGAATAATTAATTTTATAATATTAATTTTAAACCACGATCATTATTTTTAGATTTATATAAACTATATAATAGTATGATATTTTTTATTCTATTTTTATAAAATGAATGATTTTTAGGTCAATAGTAAAAAATATAGATTTCATCAAAAAATCCCATGTATGGTATTTTCAAAATAAAATAATACCCTTATTTTTTTTAAAACATTTTCCCTAAAATAAAACATTTTTTATGTAAAATTAATCTTTAAAATTACTGTTTTGTTAATTTATATCAATATTATATCATTTTTTAAAATTTGGTGATATTTTAATTGCTAAATTATTTTTCTTTCTTATATAAAAAATTAATTTTAATCACTTGTTGAAAATATTCAAATAAAAAAACATTCTATATTTTATATAATTCTAATAATATTTTTAATATAAAGTCTACTTTTATTTTGGGAATAAAAATTGGATTACAATGATTTAATTTGATGTCAATGAAAATGGTAAAAATATTATTTTCAATCATTTGTTTTACGAAATAAATTTTAAATAATTAATAAAATATATTTTATATTATTTATCTAATATTATGTTTAAAGTATAATATAGTTTCATTAAAAAACCGTTATGTGATAACCAATGAAAAAAATTAAGAACATATAATGTTTAAAACACCATCTATCTATGAAAACTGGTAATATGTATAATGTTTTAAATAAAAATAAATTTTTTAATATATTTGGAAATTAAATTAATTTTAATTTTTATTTAATTTAAGTTTTAAACACAATAGAAAGTAAAGGGATACACACAAAAATATCATTTTCACTACTTAAAAAATAAAATATTCTACCCTTTATACCATAACCATCTATTTTAATTACTTATTGAGACTATACCATTTCCCCAAAAAGAGTAATCTATCAATATTTTAATATTATTACCTTAATTACAATGAATAACCCATTTATTTCTAAGGAGACGTTCATGATAACCATCAAAGTTACAGTTTTAGTATTGCATAATCCTTTACATTTTATTCATAATATTTCCCTTTGAAAAATATATTTACTATAGAAATATGATAACCTGAGTATCATTAATATAATTAAGTGTTATTATATAAGTGGAATAACCAATATTTATTCATTTTTAGATACTTATAAATAAAGTTAATGGTAATTGTGTGCTATGTGGACTACCTCCTCTAAGAATCCTTGTATTGTGTTTTCAACCAACACATTATTTTATTATTCAAGAACCTTATTATATGATTAGAAAAATAAAAATAATGTAATATAATTATTCTAATATTTTAATTATATTATACACTTCCATAACCATACTATCCATTTGGGATAAAACACGTTCATGTTTCGGTCCATTTATCCACTTACTTGAATATTTCTATATAAATAAATCCATCATGACTAAGGGGTCATAAATAATATTATTATCATAAATTAATGAGATATAAAATAATTTATTGGGTGTGTAATGGTTTTGTTATGTTTATATATTAATATTAAAACATCATCTAGGATAAGTAAAATTACAT
The DNA here is from genome assembly GCA_963277665.1 of Viscum album. Taxonomy (NCBI): domain Eukaryota; kingdom Viridiplantae; phylum Streptophyta; class Magnoliopsida; order Santalales; family Viscaceae; genus Viscum; species Viscum album. The sequence goes on from OY728156.1 coordinate 1,869,255,527, forward strand.
AAATAAGACAATGGCGTATCAATTTTCGTGAAAACAATATGAAAAACTATATAATAAATAAATAGAATATAGTAAGAAATTTTCCATATCTAATTAATAATACAATAATAATTTTATTAAGTACATATGTAAAATTGATTGATTGACTATTCATGATCTTTAGTGCATACATGTATCAAATCTGGAAAATGGTAAGGGTTTTTATTTCCAATTCTATCCATTAAAACCTATTTTTTTATATAAAAAATATTATTTCCTTAGATAAATTATTGTAAATTTGATATATCATATAAATAATTATATTTTAAACATATTATTTTTTATTCAATTAAAAATCATATAATTCTTCAGGTTCTAGTTGAAATATTACTCAGGAAGTAAGGGTTTCTTGTCTCAAATTATCACTCATTGAGACATAGTTCATATTATATACCATGTATTATTTGGAATTTTTTATCCAATATCCATTTAAATTTTTTATCATATTCTCCCATTATTCAAGATATTTAAAATTTCAATTGAAATTACTACCTTATGTTGGATAATTATTGATGGAAAATATGACTAAAGGGGGTTAATGGTCTCTTAAAAATTTTAAAGACAAAAAGAGACTAATTTTTCAAAATATTAATTTTTAGTTAGTCCAAGGATCTTGAGTTGAGTTATAGTGGAAATAAAAATGAATTAACAAAATTTTTATAAGAATTGAGATCATAAAGAACCTACACCACTCCTCAATATCCTATATTATTATATATGACTACTACCCACAATCATTACTTCTATTTATGAGTTAAAATAACTAGAGATATACAATACTTTATTTTAATGGGAAAATCATAAACTGGACACAAATAAGTTTCTAACTTAAATAAACTAGACTGCAAGAATAAATAAAACACAAGAAAAGTTGAAGATGATCATAATGTTAAAATAAGATTAATCTCAATGATCTATGATCACATGGAAGGAAAAAATGACAAAGATGAACCACAAGTTATCTAAATGAATGATCTATACTAGAATATGTTTTTATTCCTAGAAAAAACCACCAGATCATTAAAACTAGTGTCTTCTAGGAGTGGGGATATGACCAAAGTCTTCATGATACTTGTTAGTACATAATAATAAAATTAAATGATGATTTCCACTCTTTATTAATGCCACTATAAAAAACCTACAATAAAAATTAGGAATTAAATTTATATAATAATTATTAATATATAACAATTAATATTTTATATAAAATAAATTTAATTAATTTACAATTATAAAATAATGAATTATAAATATAATCAAACTGATTACACATACAGTAAAAATGTAGAAAAAAATCATGGAATAAACATCAAATGATATAAATGAATGTTTATAAGTTAATGTTACAATTATTTTTTACACAATCTATAATTATATTTCAACTAAAATAATAATTATTTTAATAAATCAGATATTTTTTATAACAACAACTGAAATAAGAAAAAGAATTTAATAATCATAAATTTTTAACTAACTATGGCTCATGAACTACTGTTGGTAAGAGAGAGTGGTCACTTATGACTAGAATTTGGAAATGTCCATTGGTGGATTAATAATGCATAAGATACCAATTCAATTTCAATCATAAATAAAACCACCCAACCAAATAAATATTTATTATATTCTACTATGAAATTAAAGGCTTTAGAAGAAGTAAAAAAATCTTATTCCATTTGATGTCCAACACTGACTCATGACTCACCATTAGAAATGTATAATAGTAATTCATTACCTACCTTTGGAAGATACCAATCATTGATCTTTGTGATGTATTTCCAAACAATGTTATGAAACAATCAAATATTTAAAAATGTATACTTTTTTTATATTAATATGAAAATGAATTAAAAAAATACATGAAACAATAATAAAAACAAACTAAAAAAGAAATTAGCTTCTATTCATAAATGAAAATAAAATAAAGAACAAAAATAAAATTATTAAATAATAGGTTGTAAACCAGAAAAAAATGATAGAATAAGTAATCATTTGAATAAAATAAGAAATCAAAATACAAAAACTTCAAATAAATTGAAATAACAACATTAGAAAATGAGAAAATAAGGAGGAGCTCGATGAAGCTAGGACCATGATCTATATAATAAAAACAAAAACACATAGTGGGTAAAAAATCCATCATTGAGTTATTACAATGGTGACTCAACTCACCTACCATTTTTATTTTCCAACGGTGACTCCACTCACCCATTATTGGTATTTTCAAATGGAAACATGAGTCACCCAAAATTTTTATTTTTCTATGGTGACTCGACTCACCTACCCTTCCAATTTTCCAATAGTTTCTCATTAATAAACCAACTTGGGAGGGTCGGTGATGTATCATTAATACAGAAACAATATATAATTATATATAAGGATTTGAAGAATAATAAAATATTCTACTTTTTAAAAATAAAAGAATAAAAATAAAGATAAGACAAAACCAAAATTATACATGATTACAACAAATATTAAACTCTATTAAAATGAGAAGAGATTCTATGAATATATCTAGTTTATAGGTATACAAGAATATTCAAATGGAAGATGAGAAAGATTTGAATAGAAGTGTGTGGTGTTGCAAAAATAATATATGGTATTTTAAAATAGATCGAATAGATCATTTTGAATATATCCTAAATCCAAGAGAGTGTTTTTGATTTTAACTAAGATGAACAGTACATCTAATACAAGACTACAACAATGGTTTGGATAGGTGGATTTGGAGTAGTATATCAAATAGAATATGTTGATCCTTGGTTAAAATTAAAATACAATGCACACATGGTGGGTGACCTAGCCTAATTGATTCACTTTGCAGACAAGATTCATGGGCCCTATACATCGGCTCGCATGAGATTAAGAATTCCATATATACACCAAAAATAAATCCTCTTTGTTGGGTTTCAATAGGTAGGCCTTCCCATTGGGTTTACCCTGAGGGTCTCTTTTATTTGGTTGACAGATTACCAGATGCCTCTCAGGGAATTCTGAGAAATGTTATCAAAAACAATACAAAAAAATCAGTAAATAACGAATATAAATAAAATTAAGGAAAATATTTCATTTAATAGAATATAAATTGAAATTTTGACAAAATTATAATTAAAAAGTGTTAATTTCATAAAACACATATGAATTTTTTTTAAGGTGGTGCCTCGGTCAATGACCAAGACATAATTTATTATAAAGAAAGAAAGGAACTAAAAGAGTCTGAAGGAGGGGATTTTATTACAATATTTTTCATAGAGAGGGAGAAAAGAATCAGGCAGATCATCAAGACAAGTAATGTTCTGGTTGATTCCCTTGTTGGAAAGACCATCTGTAACCATGTTCACTTCATGAAAATCTTGAGTGAAAATGTTTCTCATCTCCATAATTGAAGCAATGCAGCTCATTTAATGGGTGGTAAGTGGCTAGGCAAGGTGATCCACACCATTACAAAGAGTTTAGAAAAAAGTGGTAGATTTACATTAAATCCATATATTGTTCCAGAACTTTTTCTTAACAAATTCAATTTCATGAATCACAACTAACATTTCAGCTTCCAAAGAGGAATCCGAACAGTAGATTCTAATGAAACATCCATGGAATGTCCAAGAATGTATCTGAAAATAGTGCAGAATCCCGCGGGTCCCAGATTTCCTTTAGAAGAACCCATAACATTTACATTGATCTTATTTGGGAGAAGAGATTTCCAAAACACCTCAAAGGTGTGCATCGAATGCCTGTAAAGGCCTTTGATCCTATATCCAGGAAGGATCTCAAAGTCTCCAACAATGTTGTCACAAAAAGCTTTATGAATCGAGGCATGGTCACTAATGGCATTGAGAATCCACTTCCAACCTGAATTAAGATTAAATTAGCGATAGTTGTAAATAATAGCAATTATATTATACCAGATCACATGGAGGATCTTGGAAATAGCAGCTAATAAGAGATTCTTGATTTTCTGTGAAATGTCAATCTCCACACAATGTTTTATTTGGGAATAAATTGATTATAGGAATAAAAATTTGTAGTCAAACATGTTTGTAATATAATTCCAAAGGGCCAAATCCATAGCATAATGGTGAAATAGATGATTGGTATCCTCTCTATGATGGTGATATAAGTGAATATTAGAGTAAATATGGATACCAAAATTCTGAAGACAAAACGTAGTAGAAATATGGTTATGAGTAATATGCCAAACAATATTGAATTTTAAAGGTTTTGTCCAGGGCTTGTCAAATGATTTCAACCAACAAATGTTACAGTCAGAATTAGTGATTTTGTGGTGGTAAAAATTTTAAAATCAAGCACACCATTATGGGAAGGCTCCCAGATAAGGAAATCATCAGAGTTAGGGTAAGGGTATTTATCAACCACATACATGATATTATCTGGAAAATTAAAATTATGAGATTTCATCACATCCTTAATAGTGGAGATGGTGTTATGAAGAGGGGAGTTAGTGGAAAACATGACTATTGGGGGGTGTAACATTCCATCTATCCAGCCAAAAATTCATGGAAGAATCTACACTATCCATCCATCTAGAATTGTTCATGATGTGGGAAAATGATAGCCTAATATATGGCCCGATCAAAGAGTTTACATAGTTCAAATTTCCTTTCTTCAACTTTATGAGGAACCTGTTTTTAAGAAAATAAATAGAGTCAGAGTTGTTATTTATCAATCTCCAGGTTATTTTGGCTTGAAGTACGTCATTAAATATTTTGAGATTTTTTATTCCAAGACCACCCTTCTCAAGAGGTTTACAACAGGTGGACTAGAGTATGGTAACAATCTTCCTTTCAAGAATACTGCATGTCCAGACAATGTTTTTTATGGAAAAAATAATTTTAATAAAGATATCTTTTGTTTATTTATAGACCATCAGTGAGTATATCATATTATAGATAATGGAAAATTTCACAAGAGAGATCATGCCAGGCATGGAGAGGGATTTTCTTTTCTAGGAGGGCAGTTTATTGGTGACCTGGTCAACAACCATGGTGAAGTACATGGATTTATGTCTTCCCCAAAAAATGTGAACTCCCATATAGGTGAAAGGGAATGATATTTCATTGATTCCTAAACTATTGATGAAGTTATTTTTCCTAATATTAGAAAATATTTTTCAAAATAAAATGTAGGGTTTGTCCCAATTAATAGATTACCAAGAGATGTCTTCAAAATGTGATAAATCATTTTTTAGATTTTGAATGTTTTTTTGTCTCCTTGATATAATATGATAATATCATTAGTGTATAAGAGATGGGTAGGGACATTTAGGTTTCTCACCGCCTGAATGGGTTTCAACTTATTTTAGTCCATCATGCGAGGGAGAAATCTACTAAGGCTGTCTTCCACAATAGAAAAAATAATAGAAAATAAATGATCACCTTTCTTGACACCCTTGGTTGATTTAAAATAGCATTTTTGTGAGTTTTCCCCAAGGATGGAAATAGTGGCTGAGAGAAAAAAGGTATTTATTCTAATTATGAAAGTATCATTAAACCCAAAATCCTGAAACACTTTAAAAATGAAACTCCAATAAATGGTATCGAAGGATTTCCAAATATCAATCATTATTGCAATGTTTTCTCCTCTATTAGAATTATTTAAATTGTTGGTGCATTCTGAGGCAAGGTATATGCTATCTTGAATTGACAACCCTTTATAAAACCAAAATGATTCCAAGATATAATTTTAACATCTATAGTAGAAATTCGTACGGCGAAAATATTAGTAATAATTTTTATATAGAGAGTTAATGAGGGAAATGGTTTGGAAGTGTTGTATTTTAGAAGAATTGGCCACTTTAGGAATTAAAGTAATAAATTGATCATTCAATCCATGAGGGAGGTCACCATTAGTATAAAAGTATATGACCAGTTTACAATCTTTTATGTGGTTGAACTCCTCGAAATTTAAAAAAACATTATTGAAGCCATCAGGACCTAGGGAACTATCAAAGAGGAGGATAAAGATAGTTTAATTTATTTCATGATCAAGAGGGATGCTCAAACGAAACATATTTTATTCTTCATTAACCATAACTAGAATAAACTCAAGAAGTAGGTCCTTATTATAATTTGGTCTATTGAAAATATTTCCAATGTAGGAGACCACATGACTAGTAATGGTCGCCTCAGTGTCCAAGATGGTGTCATTGTCTGTAAGGATAGAGAGAGGTCTACAAAATTTTCTAATTCTATGAAGTGTATTTTAAAACGTAGTGGTTCTATCACTAGTAGCTTGATGATACAAGTGAAAGCTTCATCATGATGCTTCAAATAATCAAAACAATTTTTTAAAATATTTGAGAATTCCATGTTAGAAGATCAAGCGTCGATAAATCTATGAGGAATAATGGGATTAATCCTTTTAGAGAAAATACTAATAAGGATGGGATGGTGATCCGAATTTAGTTTGGGAAATGTAATGCTTGATATGGTGTCCCAATTGTTCAGAGCCAAGAGGTTTGTGAAAGCCCTATCTAGCATACTAGCAATAAACCTATTATAGTGTCATCTATAACAAGTGAATTTATCACCCATATGGTTAATTTCAATAAGATTACAATCTTCTAGAGTAGATCTAAATTCTATTGTGGAAATGTGAGAGTGGTAAAGACTAATTTTCTCACTAGGAGTAAGAATAACATGGAAATCTCCAATCACAAACCAAGAGTCCTGAATGTTGTTTGCTAAATCTAAAAGATCAAGCCAAAGTGTCTTTAAATATTGAAATCTAGTTTTCCCATAAAACAAAGTACAATAAATATGCAAGACATCAAGAGAGAAATCACAAGTAAACATTTGATCAGAGTATTGGAAAGCATTAACATATTGTAAGGAGGTGTGAAAAAATATCCAAATAGAGTGAATATCAGCAATGTTTTTTCTTTCACCTAGAAATTTATACTTACAATTACAATGATTTATAAATTTCATTGAAAATTTAATTTTGGGTTCAGCAATAGTAAATATTTTAGGTTTATGAGTAAAAAGAATTCATTTATGAACAGTAAAAATGTCAGGGTTCACAATGTCGTGGAAATTAAAAAATAAAACATCCATTATAAAATTGGGATACTGTATAAAATCATTTTAAAATACTAAAAAACTCTTCTATATATAAATTATATAACAAAAAATTTATTAAATTTCTAATAAAAATCACAACATTTTGGAAATATATCAATATGTACATTAAAATTATTATAAAAAAGTTATTCTATTTTATTCATGAATTTATTATTTTAAAAGAGTGTAAAGAGATAAAATCAAGTCCAAACCGCTTTAAATTATCATTATCATACATGGCATGATTTTATAAAATAATTTCTTTTAATTTAATATTTTGTAAACCAAGGAAAACTATTTGTTCTCCAATTAATTAAATGTAAAATTCACATGTAATTAGATTATAAAAATCATCACATCGTGAGTCATATGGTGTGTGAAATATTGTATCATTAATATATATCTATATAGCTATTATATTTTTAAAAAATCTTAAAATAATCAATGTTGGATCATCGTTTCCTTTGGAAAAATATTTTTTTAATAAAAACTATGTCTGTCTTTCATTCCATGATCTTGGAAAATTCCTAATCCCATATAATGAATTATTATTTTAAAAAACATTACCTACAAATTATAATTTCCAAATCGATGTTCTTTTATAAAATATACATCCTCTAAAATAATTCCATTTGAAAAATATATTTGTATATCCATTGTAAATAATTTGATGTTATGAAAACATGAAAATGTTAGTATAATTATAAACACTTCTATCCATCAAACATGAGAAAATTAATATTCAATGTCAATTCTTTATTCTTAGGGATAACCCTAAAATACTAGTCTTATATTACTTTTAACTATGTTTCCATGTTTATCAAGTTTGTTATGAAAAATCCTTTTAGTTACTATAAGAGGGTTACCTTTTCAAAAAGAAAATAAATCCCACATATTAATCCTTTCAAATTGATTTAATTCATCATTGTAAGAATTTATTTAATTTTAATCAATTATTTAATTATCAATATTTTTAGGAATAATTTTAGCAACAAAAGAAGAATTGGAACAGTAAATAAAAATATATTTTCTAGTTTAATTTCTAGATTCTTCATTACCAATTTATTTTTCAATAGGGTGATCTTTAAGAGTTTTCATAAACAGTGGATCATTATGAGAATAAATATTCTCACCATTGACTGATGTATTTCCATTATATTTTTCATTATCTTCCCCAATTTTATACTCACTAAACTAATATTCTCGTTAAATGATTTATAATCCTACATAATGAAATTTTTTCAATAAACATATCATGATTAGATTTATTAACAACTAATGTTTTATTATTAAAAACTCTATAAACATACTAGAATTTAAATACCATAAAAATACTCCTCCAATGGATTTAGATTCAAATTTTTCTAAATTATTTTTGGTATTTAAGATGAACACATTATATCCAATGACCATGAAATAAAAAAATTATTATTTAAGACCATTTAAAACTTCATAAGGGGTTTAATTTAATAAGGGGTGAATTTAAAATCTATAAATTATGAAAAATTATATTTTAACTTCTTCCTATCAATTCATAGATACACTATGTTCGATTATCATTCACTTAGTAATTTAATGAATAGCCCTATTATTTATTTCAACCACACTATTATATTGTGGTGTCCCTAGGGAGGAAAAAAATTTATAATCATTTTATTCACAAAACACTACAAATTATAAATTTTGAAACTCACCACCTCTATAACTTCAGATTGAAATAATTGAATCATTTTTGAAATTTTCAATAATCTTGTAGAAATCATAAAATATGGATACTATTAAATTTTTTATGGGATAATAAATAAATTCATATGAATATACTAAATTCATCTATGATTAAAAAATAATTTTTTACCACGTAAACTACCAGGTTTCATATGTCCAACAAGTCAATATATATTAATTCATATCATATAATAGTATTAACATAATTTATAGATTTAAATAATTCTTTTTATGTTTTACCTTTTAAACAGGTTTCACACATGAACCACTTACTTGTATTCAATTTGGTTAGTCGCAGAACATGTCCATGGTTTGACTGTTCATGAAGTAGTATAAAAGTTTAATTATGAAGCTTCATTTTCCATAGAAATTCATATGATTCTACATCATTTAGACACATAATTTTTTTCGGATAGACCATAAAATCAATAGTATATTCATTTTCTTTTATATTTTTAGAAAATAAAACTAATTTATTTTTAAGAATAGTAAAATTATCATTCTAAAATATAAAATTTAATACATCATCACTACTCTTTGAAACTCTTATAATTTTTTGTTTAAAAATAGGTATGTATAATACTTTTGAATTAATAACACCTTTACAAATAATAACTTCACATAAACCATTAACATGTCCTTTATATTTGTCTCCAAATGTGACAAGGTCGTCTTCACCTCAGTCAAATGATTGAAAAAAAATGAGATATCACATTTCATGTTCTTGGAGTAGTCACTTTGTTTTTAACATGATTAATTTGGACATCTAATGAAAATATTATGAAATTAAACAATTAGGAAAAAAATTTTGGTACCCATGCCAAATTGGGTCAAACTGGATTAGTAGTAGAAAACCATGGAACACAAATTGAGTTCAGCATCAATTATTGGTATTATTAGAAAATAAATAATTAAAAACGAATGCTATATTATTCAAAATTGAGTTTTTAAATAATAATAAAAACAAATTTGAATAATTTCCTTTTATGATACATTTAAAATAGGTCATAGTTGAAATGACTCCTTTTAATATTCTAACCATGTTAGTTTTATTTAATCACATAGTAATATTCAGGTATCCAAATACATTCTTATTATTGATAATATTCATTAAATAAATCATCATATCATATTTTTTTTACCTATTACAAATGTATATTATTTTTTTATGATTAAAAATTTTATTTTTAAAAACCATATTTTACTTTTTTAAGGTTTATAAATTTTTAACGAACTTATTATTGGATCCATAAGGTTTATTTATTAATTATTTATTTTCGTGCTTTAATTTCCTAAATTCATTCTATAATTTAGTTTGGTCATACAGAACTAAATTTCATCCCTTTTCTTGATCTTTCTCATTTATATCCATAATTCTTTTAATCCTTTCATTTTCATATTTTTGTTTTAGTAATACAAGATTATATTCATCTTTAGATTTATCATTAAGGGAAATATAGATTTTCATATTTTCAAATACCATTTAAAATTTATCATTTCATTTGAGAAAATTATTATTTTCAATTATATATTTTCTACAATTTTTAATTATTCTAGTGACATCATTAATTAAATCATTATTTTCATTAAGAAAATTTATAACATTGCAATTTTTAGAATCTAAATAACAACATAATTTATAAACAATTTATATTTCATTTTGTGATAAAGCATTATGATCAAAATTTTTAGTATTTATTAAATTTGTAAATAGATAATAGTTTACTTAACATTTAATACCCTATATGGAAATATTTTATATCTCGTGTTAATTTCTAGAATTATCACTTCAGTTAGAACTGTCAGAGAAGTCACAACCACTAAAAATCAATTTTTTTCTTCCTTATTTTATATTTTTGTTTATTTTGATATTTGAGTTTAGTTTACTCCATCCGTATATTACCTTCTTTCCAACAATCATAACAGGGCAATTCCAAAATATCATTATTATTTCTAGTATTATCATTATTATAGTCCTTTCTGGACTTCCCCTTAAACTTACTCTTCCCACAATTTTTCATGAAATTTGAAAACTTATTATAAAAGTATAAAATCCCCTTGTCACATTATAGGATCTCAGATTCAGAGGCATTATATGTATTATTAACATTTTATTTATGTTAAATACCTTTTCCTCTAGTAGACTACTCATCAGCAATATTTTTCAACTCTAACTCATACTATAGCAGAGAGCCTAGAAGTTCATATAAATTATATTCCTTAAAAATATTACTCTCATTGATGGACACATTATTTGAATTCCATATATATGGAAGTTTTATCAGTAAACTTTTTAATTTAGTTTTTATACCATGAATTCTCCAAGATATCTCATTCTATTTGTGAAACTAGTAATGTGATGAAAAAATCGGGATTACTGATTCTTCATCTCCCATTTGTAGTCCTTGTATTCTATATAGAGCTTTCATAGCTTGGTTCTCTTCATCCTTTCAGTTTAGTAATGAGTCAGTTGCAGTATCCAACATATGTCTTAGTCTTTCATACATATTGAAACATGCCTATAAATACATGTACTTATATCACATTATAGGATGTTTTTTACATTATTTTTGAAAACATGTTTTACCATTTTATTACCAACCCATTTTTTAGGATACACATTGGGTAGATCATATATATTTTCCTTTATAGTCTAATGATCTAGACTCTGTTTTTTTTTTACATATGACCTAGTTCTGTCATTCTAGAAGCCACAGTCACTCCATTTAATGAATGGGTTTTTTTGGAATCTTGAAATCATTGAAATTGACACCTACTATTATAAAATAAATATATTATTTTTTTCTTTAAACTGTTATGTCATGGATTCATCTTATCATAGTGTTATATAATAATTATAATAAAAACTAACCTATCATATACCTCTGATCTGATACTAATTTAAGGCTTGTTATTGATGGATAATATTACTAGAGGTGGGAGGATGTACAAGCTCCTTAAAAATTTGAAGTTAAAAACATCATATTTTATAAAATATTTATCAGTATTGAATGTAGTGATCTTGAGTTGAGTTTGAGAATAAATAAAACTGAAAAAATATAATATTTATATTGGTCCATATCACAAATATCCTAGTCCAAACATCAATACCCTCTACTCTTTAAAGACACTAGTACCCACTAAGAAACTAAATTTTAAAATTGTGATAACGTTGTTAGATACCCTGTAATTTAAACAACCCAGAGACAAAACCATGAAATCGTAGTGGAGAATAACTTGATTTTCATACCATAATATTGATCGAGATTCAATACTCTGAATTCCATTTCATAATTGGAATAACCATAGATAGGAAATAATTTTTTTTAATGGGAAAATAAAGAACCAGACATGAAGAAGTTTCAAACAGAATGATACAAGATTACCCAAATAAACAAATACCATAAAAGTATAATATGATCATAATGATAAATAATTTTAATCTTTATGATATTTTTCCATTTCGAACAAATAAATATAGAACATCACGTCCTTCTATTATCCTAGAATGAGTTTTTATGTCACAGATGATTGTGAAAAATTCAGATCAGCAATAATGTCAAAGATGAATCAGAAGTTATTTGATTTAATGATCTGGACGATAATATTTTATAATAATTAGAGATATCCCCCGTATCATTAAAATCTAGATCCTTTAGGATATGTTCTATAACCAATGTCTATACAACACTTGATAGTATATAACTATGAAATAAAATGAGTGTTTCCATTGTTAAAACAACACTAAAAACATAGAAATATAACCAGGCATTATATTTATTATTTAATTTTTAATATAAAAAAATGAATATTTTAATTAAAACTATCTAAATCTATTTAAAAATAAAATATAAATGTAATTAAATTAAAATCCTATAGATTTTATATACATCAGAAATGAAAAAAAATTGAAATGTATAAACATAAAACTGGATGAAATATTGTTCAAAAATAAATTAATAATTGTTTTTTACACACTGCAATTATATTTCAACATAAAATAATACTAATTTTAATAAAGTAATTATTAATGACCACATAAATTGAAATATCAAATAATATTTTAGAAACATAATATTTTAACTAATGGTGGCTCATGACCTAGCAACGGAAATAGAGAGTGGCGACTTACAACCTATTGTATGAAATGTCCAAGGGTGACTTAACATAGAATTATATACCTTATAAATTTCAATCCTAACTAAAATCAACCCAAGAAAATATGAATTTATTCTATAACACTATGAAATTAAATTATTTTAGATAAGGAATAAAAAAATTATTATCATGGGATATCTAATGGTGACTCATAACTCTTCCTCAGAAATGTACAGTGGTGAATAATTACCTAAAATAGGATGTATCCAATGGTGGATCATTGATATTCATTAAAGAAATTGATGAATATGTAGAAGAATAAAAAAATTTCAATTTTCTAAAAATAATAGGAAAAAAAAATAAAAAAATTGAAAAAGATAGAAAAACAAAGTGAATAAAATGAAATAATATTCTCTTAGTAAACAAAACCGCAATAGTAAAAAAAAGTCCTAAAGAATATAATAAAAAGAAGAAGAAAACAAAAAAAGTAATAATAGTCTAATAAAATTAGATTTTAAAATATGAAAAAATATAAACAAATCGAAATGAAAACTTCATAAAATAAAAAAAGAAGGAGGATCTCAATGGAGATACTTCCAAGATCTATATTGTAAAAATACAAACAGTGGGTGGGTCAGAAATAACCCACCATTGAGTTCCCCAATAGTGACTATACTCACCCCCATTGGTATTTTCTAACTGTGTATTGACTCACCCAATGTTGGTATTTTTCAATATTTACTATACTCACCTACCATTGGTATATTCCAATGGTGGCTTGACATGCCCATCAATGGTATTTTCCGACGATGAGTCATTGAGTAACCAATAGTGGAAGGTTGATGAACTATTTTGGATATAGGAACAATCCAAAATAATTGATGAGGTGAATGATAAAATTATTATAATCCACTATTGATAAGAAAAATAATAAATATAAATATATTAAAAAACCAAAATAATACATGTTTTCAAGAAATAATAAATATAGTTAAAATCATCTGAGATACTATAAATATAACTGGTTTACGGGTGAGTGAGTGGATTTATGAGAAATATTATAATGATTAAAATACTAGAGAACAGGAGTTCAAAAATAATGCAAATTAATTTAAAAAATATCGAATGGCTTGAATTTAATAGATCTTATAGCCGGGAGAGTTTTCAGGTTTTTAACTCTAATGAAAATTTACACTCATATGAGGGTCTTGCGTTGGTTTGGATTCATGTAGGATGAATGGTATTTCAAACAGAGAGTGTTGATCCTCGATTTGAATTAAAAAACAAATCACACCCTATGGCATGCCTATCCGAAAACATATACTCCAGGAACATGATTAATGTGTCTTATACAAGGGACTACACATGATTAGGAATGTATTAAACATACAAAAAATGAAATCCTACTTTTCGAGATTCCTTATGTGAGCCTTTCAATGGAATTGATAGTAAGATTTTCTTTTATGGTTAATGGAATTACAGGGTCCTCTCATAGAAGGACAATTTATTTACTTTAATAAAAATTAATCACTATTAAATAAAGAATACATTAAATAATTAATAATCAATATAACATTTAATATTATAATGATTAAAATCTTTATAATATGAAATTATAAATTATTAATTCCACAAAACTACTAATAATTTCACAGGCTTTAAAATTTAATAAAAATTTTAAAAGTTTAATTTATCAAAAAAATACAAATAAATTATTAAATAATTTTCAAATACTAACACATTCTAGTGGTATTAATTCAATGGTTCTAGTGTTTTCAGAGTTTCATAGACTCAATTTCTAATATAATATAATCTAGAACATCTCAACTAAGTAAAATAATTAAATAATTAATTGACCCAATTATTCTTCTTTTTTTATTTTTATTTTAATTTTTATTAGTAGATACTAATTCTCATTGTCAGTAAAAATTTCATTGATAAACATTTTTCTGAAATAGAAGTATACTATCATTAAGAATAACTCCCATGCATATCAATGAATATTTTATTTCATGTAATTTTTTACTATTATATGAATGTTCCCCTATCAATATGGAAAATTATATATTTTTATAAGATCTATAATGGATGATTTATTTTCAATAGAATAGTTTTTTAATGATTTAAATTATATTTTTTAAAATTAATTTTTGAATGTTACCCATAACATAATCATTTTAGGATAATATTAAAATTTTATTCTAAAATATTTTCTTATGTTTTCTTGCATTGGTATAAATCATTAAAAAATATTTTAATTTTATATGAAATGTAATATATATTCTGTCTGGGTTCCCTAATTATTTTATCACACTAATTGTTTTATAAAATACTTTTTTCTAATTGTAAAGGATATCCATTACAACAATATTATATGTCCAATACTTCTAAAAAATATTTCATTTATGTCACTGTAAACTGATATATGTTATTCTTGATTGACGATATAATTTTATTGTTTCCATAAAACAAATCTGGTGGTTCTTGAAACATTTATCTCTGTTATAAATTCAATCCATCATATGCTTTCTCTTACCTAATAAAATATCATTAATATGTTTAACATTTCATTAAATTTTTTATTTTATAAATACTCTATTTTCTATTTATTTGATTAAATTTTATTTACCTGGATACATGCATTGGTTAATTAGTGAAATTATTTACATAAATGTATACCCCCAATATATATTGTGTTAGATTTAGGGATCCGGACATGGATAGTTTTTTATATATTGATTGGGTAAGTATTGAAAATATGTATGTTATAATTAAAATATAGATGATTATTTACTTGTTGTCTTTGTATTATTTTACCATCAACTTTTTTCCTCTAAATGTATGTTGGAAATGTTATCCATTTTCTGGACATGGTGTCATATTTTTATTCCATAGGTTTTTATTTCAATATGAATAACTATATACTACTAGACTATGTGTTGTTTAATCATCAAACATTTTTCTTTTAATGGATCATAACTAGGTAATTTATTTTATTAAATTGAGAATAATTATAAACATTATTTATATTGTTATTCTACTGTTCATTGTTATTATAAATTTCAATTTCTTATTATTTAATATTAAACTCAAATAAATACCTTTTTTAATTTAAATAACTGATTGGTGGTGGATAACATTATAGAGTACCATGATGAATTAGTATGACTCACGAGAAAAACATGATTGGGTATTTTGTGTATAGTTATCCAATTCTTAATGATGGGTTAACAAATTCCTTAATGAAAAATTATTGTCTTTTCAACACCCTTTCTATATGTATTGATTTGTTGGCTAAGGCCATAATAGTAAGATCATAATTTGAAACATTTTATATTCCATCTCAATGAAATTTTATTATTATAATCTATGTTATCTATTTTTTTCATTGCAATAAATTGATATATTTTTCTATCATGTTTAGTCAATTGTCAAATTTTGTTGATTAATTACTCATTATTTAATACTTACTCCATGATTATACCATGATTTCTCATGTTTTATGTTTTTTATTTATTGATTATTTGAGCTCAACCCATCTTATGTTAACATTTCTCCATGTTATGGTGAAAATAATTAAACATTATATGACTAGTTTGATAACGTGTTGTGAGATTTGTTTAGATTTTGATGACCGTTTTTTATTTAGTAGATTCCTATAGTGAATAAATATATATTAGTTGAGAAATAAAAGGTATTAGTTAGTTTATGTATTCACTTAATTAACATAATCTCTCAAACTAAAAGGACATCAAATATATGTAATTAAATATTTGATTTATGTAAAGTTATTATATAGTTGAAATAAATATTGGTATATAAATTATGTGTGTTAGGGATATGTTATGGATTATTGTTCTAGAGAATCACTTCCAAGCATTTAATTATCAAAATGATTTATTTTAGACCAATAATTTATTTCAATTTGACATTTCTAAATCGAAGAATTGAAATAAAATCTTGATTTTACTAGCTATATGAGGTCATTAATGTAACTCCATATATTTCCATGATCACCACAAGCTAGATGGTACACTCTACTAGCTAGGTAAATAGGTTTATAGGACTGAAAATACTATTTTCTCCACTATCAAAATGTTGGTGCACTCCAATAAGTAGTTAAACACCTCCATGTGGTAAGGACCTTCAACATTACCCTCCATTATCCTTTGAATTACATAGATTGGTATATTTTATCCCTATGAAAATTTCAAAACATTATTTCCCAACATATAATATAAAAAGCGTTATAATAATCATTAATTATTGTTATCATAATTACTCATAAGAGCTTCAATAGTGACCCCCATTTTTTAATATGACCGCACTCATATAAA
Organism: Viscum album; assembly: GCA_963277665.1. Taxonomy (NCBI): domain Eukaryota; kingdom Viridiplantae; phylum Streptophyta; class Magnoliopsida; order Santalales; family Viscaceae; genus Viscum; species Viscum album. Next base: position 1,869,272,802 of record OY728156.1, read on the forward strand.
ATTACAAGTATAGAATATTCGATAAGAATGATGTGATGATTAATCATGAATAAATAATAGGAGAAATAAGATATATTAAAAAATATTGATTCTATGAAATTATATGTCACCCAATTTTATGAACAAAAAATTATAACATTGGTAACATAAAATTGTAGAAGATATATCTTACGATAAATATCTAGTATTTTTATACAATATCATTACATAAATTGGCGAAATTAACAATACATTAATCATGTAGATGCCCAAAGGAACTAATAGTCTAGTTCCTTTGAAAACATTGAAACATAAATACTCATACATAAATGAGCTACATTATCTCCCACTAGGTTCTTCTTATCTGGGAACATTCTTAGTCACAACAAACAAAAGACATTTATTTATAACATTGTCAAGGAAACATAAAATTGGGAGAGATCAGATGCTTAGTAAGGGTAAATTAAGGAGATATGTAAGAATAATCTGGATCATATGGATATTATAACATGATCGTGAAAGTTGGAGATCATACACAACATATCAAAGATCATATACATGTATAAGGTAATAAATCTTGGTAGTTTATAAGAAATTAATCACAGATAAATAAAAAATTAAGCCATGGAAACAAAATTTAGGAATAAATAATTCAATCTAGTTAGATAGATAAGCATATAATATTATATCCACAGTAGTAAAGGCATCTCTAGAAAGCCATCTTGGTAGTATGTGTCCACATCCCATACCTTCTTCGTAGTCATGGTTCACTACCATTTCTATTTTGGTAGAATAATTTTACTCCTCATACCATATTAGTCTTCATGGTCCACTCCCATGTCAATCTTACTAGTCATGGTTCACTCCCAATACCATATATGTTTATATAATATGATATAAATCTTTACCCACGACATTAGAGGGATATATATGTCCAACCATCTCATAATGAAATCATACATACACGTTCCACAAAATAATCAATAATAATATCATATCCTTTGAAATGTAATGTGTATCATATAGATGTAATCATATCATAACCAATGAAAAAAGATACATGTTTAATAATAATTTCATCAAATTCATAAAGAGTGAAAAGTATTGGGTTTCAAAGGAATATAACTCATGGAAGAAAAACTGGTTTCATAAGAATCCTTACATCAAAACATAAGTCATTCAAGAAAATGTATGAATGGAAAATTTTTATCAATTACTATTAGGTCATGAGTAACATCAATAGATTTCATATTACATGGAAGATGACATGGAATGATTTTTTAGAAACATTTCTTGAAGAAAATATCCCTTCTTCTTTGAAAAGGGATATTTAGAACATCACAAAATTTTGAAATCCATTTTAATGAAAATAAACAAGAAATAATACAAAGAAAAATTTTAAAACCTTTTAGAAAAAAAATTATTTTAATATATATAAATACTTCTTGAAAATGTTTGGAAACCCATTCTCTTTGAAAACATATATAAAAATCATGAAAATGTTTTGAATTCCATTTCTCAGATAATACATTACAAAGTTATAAATAAAACATGAAAATATTTTGAAAACATTTTCATTGAAAACATATAAATAAATATTGAAATCATTTTCCAAACCATTTTACTTGATAACATATAAAACAAACATTTAAATTATTTTTATATCCATTTTCATTGAAATAATGAAAAAAGATGCTTGCAAACATTTTGAAAATTATTTTCCATGAAAAAAATATAAAGGATATAGATATCATTTTGAAAAACATTTTCCATGAAAACATATAAAATAAGCTTCAAAATTTTTGGAAATAAATTTCCATTAAAAATTTAAAAATAATCTTGAAATCATTTTGAAAAAATTTTTGAAAACAAATTTTTTGAAATAAAACAGTTCTCCAACTAAAAAGAGAAATATGGTGCTTTTTTTCATCAAAAATGTTTCTTAGATATCATAAGTACAAAAGAGTGGGAAAATGGTAAAAATCCATATAGATATATTGATTAAATTTTGTATAAGAATATTCTTTTGTGTTCTATATAGATAAATCATACAACTTCATCAATGACTGTAAAAACACAAATAATTCAGAGAAATGTTGGGATTGTTTCAATAAACTCTTACCACATGGTTACATAGAGTCATACTCACCCTGTATCAAAATTTAAATACATTAAGTTTAAAATATAATTAAATCAACTATATTCATATTATAACATGTCAAATACACCTTGGGAAATAATGTAGGTGCATGACAAAACATGTGTCTCAAAGAATAAAAATTGAGAAAAAACCATCATACCAATTTGGTAACTCTTGAATCATAAAACATATAAAATAAAGTTCATAGAATTGATAACTAATTAATAATAAATTTAATAATAATCATCATATAATATATTCTTGTGTATTTTATACACAAAAAAAATAGGAATTAGTGGTGGTCATGGAATAAATCTCAGAAAAATAAATAGTTATATGAAATCCCAATACCATGTTACTTGACACTCATCATACTTGTGAAAAACTATTTTACAATAAATATAATTTTATTAAAAATATTTTAAATAATAAAATTATAATATTAAATACAATATATGTTTTTATTAAGGCTTTATATTACTCTCTTATTAACAATTCAATGGAAGGATTTCACTTTGGGTAATATCTTATATGTTCTTTGTAAGTGTCTCGAGTTTCCAAAAAAAAAATTACTTATACTTATATCATGATTTCCAAAATTTAAACCATGAAAAATATGATTTATATTCATTTTATTTTTATTATAATAATCTATATATTATCTATTCATTAAATTGAATGTTACATTCATGGATATTATAAACTGTATAAAAGCATGAATGCAATTTATTTTTTAGTTGTCATATTAAAAGAAATAAATAAAATGTAACATCTGTATATATTTATATAATATAATTAAATAATAATTATAAAGTCGTATATATTATATATTTTCACTCAAACCATCCTCAATACATTCTATGTAGTATGAGAATGAGTCACATTGCTTTGAGGGGTGGTAGTCAACACTTCTTCATTCAAAATCATCATATTTACACCAAATGGAAAGTACACATATATGTGTTATAAAGTAATTATAAAACATATTTTAATAATAAATATAATATATAATATATGTAAATATATTTCCCATCATAATTCCAACCTTGACATGCGTTAAAGGACGAATGAACAAGCATCGTTTTGTGAGGCAGAAGTTCGTCGTTCACATAAACAATACGATCATAACTCATTTGATGGAAGTTTGTGTAAGTTTTGGATGAAGCCTTAAAATAAAAAATTCATTCTATTGTCAGAATAAAAAAAATTATTAAAAAAATGGATGAATAAGAGTCTATGAAGTGATAATGAAAATAAATGAAAGGAGTTTGAGGGTTGGTGATACCTCTTAATTGAGTAAATTATTTAGTTTGGCACCCAAGGGATACATTCACTACTATAAATCTGGGCTTTTGAGCCCTTTTACCTATAGCTACCACTAATGGTGGTCTCTAGGTTTCCCCAAAAAAAATGGGACTTCAACCCCCCCCCCCCTGATCCCTCCTCCGCCCAGCCTCGCCGCGCGCCCTCCCCACCGCCGCACTCCCTCCCTCACCGCCCTCCCCGGTCATCGCGCGCCCTGCCCCGCGGTCGTGCCCCCTCCCTCGCCGCCATCCCCCGTCGCCCTTTCGGCCTCCACCGGCCACTCTCCGTCGGAGGCCCTCTTTCTCCCCACCCTCTGTCGCCCCGCCGGTCGCCCTCCGCCCTGCCCTCCATCTCTTCTAGGCTTCCTCCGCCTCTGCCCTCCGGCTCTGGCCTCCCTCCGCACTGTGGCCTCCCTCTGCCCTTAGGCCTCCCTCCACCCGCCTCCGGCAACCCTCTGGCCTCCCTCTGGCCACTGGCCTCCCTCCTCCGGCCTCCGGCCCCTCCGGCCTCCGACCCCTCTGCCCTTCGGCCTTTTCCCTCGGCCCTCCGCCCCCTCGGCCCTCAGCCCCCCCACCCCCCGCACCCCCCCCCCCCCCGTACCCCTCCCACCCCCATCCCCTGCATCTTTGTCCCCTCCCTCGCCGCACCACCGCCGCATGTCCCCTCCTTCACCATCCTCTCCCTTGTCGCACTGCCGTCGCCCGGTCCCCTCCCTCCCCACACGACCGCTACTCGTCCCCTCACCGCTGCCACTCGTCCACTCCGACTCCCCCTGCCCTCGGTCCACTCCCTCGTCATCCCACCCTCGCTGCACCATCACCACCTCACTGCCTCCTCTCCTCCGGCTCCCCGTCGTCGTCGCCGCCCATCCCCTCCCTCGTCGCACTGGCTCCGGCTCCGGCTCCCCTCCACTGCATCTCCTCTTCCTCGTAGCACTGCCTTCGGCTCCCCTCCCTTTCAGTTTTGTAGCACAATCAGGTATGACATGGGATTTCACTTACATTATTATTTTATAAATGGTTCACAAATAATTAATTAGTATTTATTTTAAATATTTTTGATATGAAAAATGCAAATCTAATAAGTCTTGTGTAAATGTTTGTTATTGGGATCTTATTATGGATAAGAGTTGGATTTATCTTCCTAATCGAACGTCTATAGAATATTTCAATGAAATTATGCAGTTTATTGACTTTACCAGAGGATTTGATAGTGATTATATTAATTTTCCATGTAGAAAATGTGCTAACAGATATCAATTCACACGAGATACTGTGGGGGATAACATATTCATTAATGGATTTCTGAAAAATTATAAGAGTTAGACTCATCATGGAGAAGAATATGTTTGTTGTCAAAATACGGATGCAGTTCAGATGGATGTTGATGCAAGGATGAATGATCCAATGCATTAAATGCTTACTGAAATGGTACGTGGGTTGGATCTTGAAGGCATTGACATCTAGAATCTTTAGACCGGTGAGATAAATCTTCACTCTGGTGCATATCGTGATTCGATGAGGTTTTATAAAGCAATTGATGATGTCGAAATAGAATTATATCCCGGATGTACTTCTTACAATAAATTGTCGTTTATCATGGAGTTTTTGCATTTGAAGACTTTGAATCATTGGTCAGACACATCATTCAACATGCTATTGGTGTTATTGAAAAAGTTTCTTCCTGTCAACGCTAAGATTCCCGAGTCATATTACCATGATCGTAAGCTGACAGAGATCTTAGGTTTTACATATGAGACCATAGATGCATGTGCAAACAACTTTATGTTGTTTAGAAAGGAAACTTCCCATTTGGATATTTGTATGGTTTGTGGTGCTTTCTAGTGGAAAGAGAACAGGAGAAATTAGAATCATCAAATTCAGATTGTGATACAGTGGAAACTGATTCCTGTAAAGAAAATGCATTACTTTCCCCTTAAACCGAGGTTGAAAATATTTTTTATGTCATTCAAAGATTCTAATTTAATGAGATGGTGTGCAGAAAGAGTTCATGAAAGTGATATGTTAACCCACCCAGCAGAATCTCATTCATGGAAGGATTTTGATAAGAGACATCTCGACTTTTCCAAAGATGTTCGTAATGTCTGATTGGGATTGGCAGCAGATGGTTTCAATCCATTCAAGTCTATGGTTGGTGCAACTCATAGCACATGGCCCGTGGTGTTGGTTCCGTATAATCTTCCTCTGTGGGTTTGTATGAAGCAACAATTTATATTACTTTCCACTCTTATTGATGGACCTAAAAGTCTGGGGGATAAGATTGATGTTTACCTTCAACCATTGATTGATGAGTTGAATGAATTTTGGGGAGATGGTGTGATGAATTATTATGGTGAAACGAATGAAATATTCAAACTGTAGGCTGCTTTATTGTGGACAATCAATGACTTCCCAGCTTATGAAAATTTATCAGGCTAGAGTACAAAAGGGGAATTGTCTTTCCCTTGTTTCAACAAAAGTAAAAAATTTGTATGGATTAATCATTCCAAAAAATGGGCATACATGGGTCACAGACGTTTTCTCCCCCCTCAGCACAGGTTCAGAAAGGATAGAGTGGCATTTGATGGTTCTAGAGAGTTCAGCCTAGTACCAAAGATCATGACAGGAGTCTAAATGTTATAGAAGATTGAGGAAAAAAACATCTGCAAAGTATATGAAATTCAGGATTTGGTGGCTCCTCTGGTACGTAATATTCGAGTTGCGGGTAGGTAGCGTTGTCACAATTGGAAAAAGAAAATTATTTTTTATAGTCTTCCCTATTGGAAAACAAACATGTTGAGGCATAATTTGGATGTCATGCACATTGAAAAAAAATGTCTGTGATAACATATTGTGGACCATTTTAGGTGTGAGTGGAAAATCAAAGGACCATGTTAATGCACGCCGTGATTTGGAAGAAATGGGTTTAAGAAAACAGTTGATAGTTTCATTTACCGTTAGCTGAGGGAAACAAGGCATATATGCCTACTGCATAGTATACAATGACTACAAAGGAGAAAGATACATTTCTTTCCATTTTGAAGATGCTAAAGGTGCTTGATGGTTACTCTTCAAATATTTCAAAGTGTGTGAATATAACAATAAAGACATTGCAAGTGTTGAAAAGTCACGACAATCACATACTACTTCAGAAAGTGATTCAAATCGCAATTTGTGATTGTTTATCCCCCAATGTTGTTCATCCGTTGATTGAGATGAGTAATTTTTTTAGACATCTTTGTTTAAGAAATCAAAGAATGAGTGATTTATAAAGTTTATAGGACCGAATTATACTTATTCTTTCTCACTTTGAGAAACTATTTCCGCCCTCATTTTTCGATGTTATGGTCCACTTGACATTGCACCTAACTGATGAAGTAATGGCTGATGGTCCAGTGCAATTCAGGTGGATATATCCTATTGAGTGGTATTTGAGTACATTGAAACGATTTGTATGCAACAGAGCTCGTCCGGAGGCATCAATAGCCAATGGTTATTTGATGGATGAGTGTACTACTTTTTGTGAAAAATATCTTACGGATGTTGAAACAAAATTAGATAATCCCTCTTGGATTCATGATGATCCAGTTGGAGAAGGAACCACATATGATATGGACAACATCGAGTGGATATAATCTCGTCGATATATCTTGTTCAATACTCCATCAGTTGCACCATTAATGAAGTAAGTATCTTATCACTTTTATTGTTTAACTTTTACATGTTTTTTTTCATAAGTTGATCATTTAAACATCCTGTTATCATTTGAAAGAAACACATTAATGAGATAAAAGAATAGATGTATCGTGCGACTGAGTTGCAAATTCACCAGTCTCATTATGCGTCATTTCATGATTGGTTCAAGGATTATGTACGTATAAATTTATTTTCATTATGATTGAAGTATTATACTAATTTCTTTCTTCATATATCATTATTGAATTCTATGAATTATGTAGGTTCATAAGCTGAGGGAGTTAGGGGACCCCACACTAACTGAATAATTTATCCAACTGGCTTAGGGTCCATCTATAATGGCTCGTTGTTATAAATCTATAGATGCTAATGGTTTTCTATTTCGCATTAAAGATTTTGATGGAAAATGAGCAATACAAAACAGTGGAATCGGTTGTCCATTTGTCGATTCTGGTTATTACTATGGTCAATTGATAGACATCATTGAAGTTGTATACAAACACGGGTTGAGGTACATATTGTTAAAGTGTAATTGGGTTGATCTAGTGCGTTGATGTAAAGTCGATCAATATCAGTTTTCATTGGTGAATTTTAACTATATGTTATACAGAAATGAACGAGTTGATAATGAACATTTCATTTTGACATCACAAGTGGAACAAGTATTCTTCGTTACTTTTCCTTCGAATCCAAGGTGGCAAGTTGTTGTCAAAATGTCTCGGCAAGGAGTGTTTGTATTTGAACAAGATGAACCCGAGACTGTTCCTTTTATTTCCCAATAGATTGATCAACATACCGTAGTTAAACGTGAAGAAGATATTTATTGGGTCAGAGCAACTGTTGAAGGAGAAACGGTCAATTTGCATGCTTAATGAAAGGTATAATTGTTTTCCTGCTTTTCAGCCTAGGATATCATAAATTATCTAACTATTTTATAAATCCTTGTAAGTTTTAATCCTCACTTTTGCAATTTTATTCAGTTATAAATATTTATTGTGATTTAACTCGTGTTATATTGATTTTATTGTCGGTGTATCTTCCCATTGAGGTATTCTTCATTTGGTTCATGTGCTGCTTCAATTTTTATTAATTCAATTTGAAATTTGGCTATGCATTGATTGGTTTTGTACATAATTTGTATATCTGTTTTGTTAGCTTTATGATTTTTTAAAATTCATTCACAACTAATTATTCAATCCCTTTTTGTTTGATTAACAACTGTACAAGTTTTATTTTTTAAAAAACAGTCCAATTTATCATTTGGACACTTTGGATAGTCCACTTACTAATGTTTTCCATGACTGCAGGCATGTCAGGGGAAGAGGAAGAAGATCCACATCATCCATCTGAGGCATCTATGTCTCAGGGTAGAGGTATGTTTGAATATAATTGTCTCTACTTTTTATGTAATTGATAAACATATATATATATATAACATCTGTCAATTTATATATAAAATTTTTTTCAACAAGATCAGACTCGACTGCTTCTTCCTCTCACAGGAGAGGCCCTAGTCGTGGTATATTATCATGGAATTCCAACACGACTTTTGATGTTTCATTCGATGAGGTATTTCATCATGTGGGATGGAATGCCCCTACATTTATTAATCAGCTGGGTCGTATCATACGTGACCCACATCAATTTCCATTGACCACGTGTGACTGGGATTCTATCCCTCAGGACACATTAGATCGTCGTTGGAGGGAGGTTCAGGTAAGAAGACCATTTTACTTTATTCCCGATGTATAAACAATAATAACATATGTGATTTTTTTCTTTAATAGAAAAATTTGAATGTATGTCCCTGTAACGCCCCAACCCCAGTTACCTAGAGTTGGTGCATTAATGCGTAACATTGGCATGATCACAAAAGATCAAGTCTCGAAAGACTGATTAGTTTAGTATCCTTAGAAACACTAGATACATTCATAAATGTTACATTACATCATAAAGTGAAAAACTACAATAACATAGTCTCTATTTTCCACACTCATATCCCCTTCTGACTATCCTTGTGGGTCATTCATAAAATACTTCTTCACATCCGGGAAAATATTAAAACATTGAAAGGGGTGAGCTCAGATGCTCAGTAAGGATAAAAATATAGCGGAAGATTTCATAAATAAACATAAACATTTAAGGAAATTTATAACTAAACAAAATCCTTTTAAACATGAACTTCAACATAATATGGCAAAAGTAAAATGAAATAATTCCATTTACTTATTTACATGGATATTCTACTGGTCGAATAATCACATTCAATATCAATAACCACTTTCATAATGATGGAATGCATAATGTCAGACTATCATAACCACGTAGCCAAGGACTCGTGCCAAGACTACAATTAAGATTTTGTCAAGGCCTAGTGCCAAGACACTAGTTTGTCTCATGAGACCTGCCAATGCATCGAGGAGCTATAACAGTCTCCACCCGTCACTTATTAAGTCCAATGCATTCCTCATATGAACAGGTTTAAACATATCATAAACCATAACATAATCATATCACATAAAATATGCATAAAGTAAACATAACATTTCCACATTTCAATCACAATATATCAATACAAAACATTGATATAATAAAAACACTTTCAAAACCATTTTCAATACCAAAATAAAAGAAAATTAAAACTTGATATTTATTTTTCATTTTAAAAAAGGTATGGCTTGTAGAGGAAGCCGAAACTCAAATAATGGTCACGGTGACGGGGAAGTCGTTGTCATCACATACGTAAGAAAAAAACATTCCTTTTGTCGTTTAGTAAAAATGCTTCATATGAAAAGATTCCTTTTGAGTAAAAGTAAAAGTCAAAGGGGTTTATACACCGTATAAAAGAAATTTGTGTATAAAACAAAATATGCCTCAATGAAAGGAAATTGAGACGAAGTCCCTTTCAAAGATCATTTTTTAAAATAAAATAGATATATTATGTGTATTCACTATATTTAAACATAAATAAAGTATAAATACAAGATAATACATAATAATATCATGACATAATTTGAAAGTAGGAGATTAACCCAAAGAACGGAAATTGGGTTAAGAAGTTCCCTTACCTCGTGTCCGACTTGACTCGATCATTCTTTAATCTCCTGAATAATAAACTAGAGTTAATTTCAAGTTTCTTAAGAACCTTTTTCATGTTCATTAATCCTTTTATATCACTTATTACCATGTTATGAACAATATGTAATTATTTAAGTTAATAACAGTCATTTTGTCGATCTTAGGTAATTGAATCAAAAATAAACTTCTTATAATTACAAGTTTTTCATCTGGTGAAATATCCATTATATCCCGAATTATATTCATGATGTAGATATCAATTATATCATATATATCCAGTATATACATTTATTCATAATATTATGTAACATTTAGAGGTAAGAAAGGAAATGCACCGTTCATGGAGACGGTAAGTCGTACGTACGCATGAACGCTACTTTAATTTCTATTTCATATTTAATGGAATGAAATCATAATGATATAAAGGTACATTATAATTACAGTATAATATCATATATAATATCATTTACTCCATCCTTTATACATCCCACATATGGCATTAACGATTCAAATCACTTTGAGGGGGCGGTAGTCCGCACTTCTTAAAATGAAATTATCGTGTTTACCCATAATGGAAACAATAAAGGTATGCCATAAATGAAAAATACAGAAGCTTAAGTAAAAAAATAAACATATTATATATCATATATAAATATAGTGACATCTTAATGGCCACCTTTGTAGGTTTTATATGAGTGTTGAACAATCATCGTTTCGTGAGGCAGAAATTTTCCATCCACAGAAACAATATGTTCTCTAACCATTAGATGTAGGTGTGTGTAACTGTAGATAGAATCCCTCTTATAAAAACATCCTAGTATATTGAGGATACTTGTGTTATTACAAAATAAATGAAAAAAAAAGAGTTTAGTGGGTTGGAGAATCAAAATATAACATAAGAACACAAGAGAAAACACTACCTTTAAAACGGGTAACTCTTTTTGATTTGAGATCAAAGGCTTCCTTGGGAAGACTTCTTCCCAAAGTGATGCTTCTAGGAGTAAGAGAGGGACGTTGAGAGAGTATTTGGTCAGATTTTGGCTGAACCAAATGGCTTGGAAGGTGTAAATAATTTGGTAGTGGTGGGGGCCTTTTATAAGAGGAGAGGAGGGGCACTCTTGGAAAGTAATGAAATGTTACTTTATTATACAATGATTTTCGGATTTTAAAGGTCCCACACTTATATATTTCGAGGCTAAGGTGATAAGGGTTATAAATATACTCATCCAATAGTCTTTGGACAAGTGTAATTCTTATATTTTACATTATCCTTTCATTTTATTAAAATCGTTAATTAATGAGGTAATCGCTACATCATCATGGTGTCATAAATAATTTAATTTATTTAATGTTTAAAAATTATAAAAAAAATATCATGATGTAGGAAATATTTTTATATTTCTAATTAATATTTATAGTCAAAAATATGACTTGTATAACCCCATTTAAAAATTGTTTTAGTAAAACAACTTATGTTTGTGACACTTTTATTTTAACTTTAAATAATAAGTTATTTGTGTCATTTTCCTACCAAAGTGGCTCCATGGGGTCCCCAAGTTGACCCATGGATTTTCTTGGTCGACCATGACACATCCAATAGGGGTAGGACAAGTGTAAATGTATTTTCATATTTTTATAATATCATTTTTACCTTAAATTTCACTAATTACCTTTAATCACGATTAATTAAAATTAAAAGTTACTATTCACCAAAAAATTATTTTAATCCCATTGAACCACATATTAATTCCTAATGACAACCATGTATATCGGATTTTTAAAAATCAAATCACAGAAGTGGTAATGTTTCATTTAAACAAGAAATCAGTTTTTTAACTACCACTTAGTGGTTTCACTATTCATCAAAAATTGAAGTTTTTCAGAACAATGCCAAAATTTCACCCTAAGATATAATTGATATTCTGAATTAAAAAATGATATCTATTTTAGAAAATTCTAAACATATAATTTTCATTAATTAATTTTATAATTAATTCCCACTGTCTCAACAAATAGCATGTTTTTATGAAACAATATATATCAAAAGATTGACAATTGTTTATGTCCAATTTCAAAGTGAAATTAATTCTAATGGACACCATTGGATAAATAGTAAAAATATATTCTAATTAAACTTTATAACCACTCAATAGAATAATTTATAACTTTAAATTATTTTGATTTAAAAATTTGTTTTTAAGTATTTTTCACTATTTATAAAAAATTGGAAGTTCTCAGAAAAATACAAAAAATTCAACAGAGGCTAATTTTGATATTTCGAATCCAAAAATGAAGTCCATTTTGAAATATAAAATATATATAATTTCAAAATTTGGGTATTACTATTCATAATGGCTATTTTGATTGGTCGCGATGTGTTAGAATCTTGAACCTGCGTACAATGCAAGATATTGCATTATTGAAAGAGAAGCATATCGTGGAAGCTCATGGTGTCAAATTCTCCCCTACTTAAATAAATTTTTTCCTCACAATTTGAAATTTTCTTTGAAAATAAAAGGTTGAAAATAGAAAATACCTTTGTGGAAAACCCACATCAAAAATAAGGTTAATAAAATTTAGCCTTTATAAGAGGGAAATGGAAATGAAAAAGTCACCACCAAATTATGATCTAGATATGGAGAAAATTGGTGGAAATTAGAGACATATAATTGAAGGAAAAACATAAATATTTTTATGGAGTGATTGAGGTCATCAATCACAAACAAGTGTAAAATTGAGGGCCTCAAAGCCTTCAATCTATGTTGATTTAAAATATTATCAGTTCAACAATACATAATGTATTAGGATAACACAATGTTTTGTTTTAATATCCCTTTACTAAAGTTTAAGAATTAATTTATTCATAGAATAATAGATAGGTATATATATGTATATTCTTGACAAGTAGAGCTTCAACCTTCAACTAATTTCTACCACAAAATCATCTTTCACTCAAAAAGATAATGGAACTCAAAAATATTATATTTATCCTAATCGTACAAGGTTCAAAGTATTAACACATACTATTTATATTAGGAAAACTATTTTGTAATAACCAGGGACTTCCTGTAGGCTAGTGGTAGGTAATAAAGGCTTGTTTCACTATGGTTATGGGTTCGATTCCGGTAGCTTTGTCCGACGCGACGAGTTATCCCCCAACCTGCAGGTTGTCCTTTTCCTAAAACTATAGTATTATAATATTCCAAAATTAATCTTCATAAATGTTTTAACCTTAAACAATACTATCCAAATTTCAACTTAATCCATTCCAACCTTTAAAGTTATCCAAAATACCTCCATCCAGACTTTCTCTAAAAGGTCCTTAAATTCCAAAATCAATTGTAACATCAGATTCCCCAAACTATGTAATGTTTCTCTTATTGTCACATACTAAAAATATGATTACCTTCATCATATTAAAACCTTAATGAAAACAAAAAGTACTGAAGTACAATCCTTATATATATCACATTATTCTTATAACCAGAATATATTCCTTGAGTCCAAAAGCACCAATACATTAATTATTCCACTTCAACTATAGTAACATCATAAGATTGTCTTTGATCCCTTGGCCTTTTCTGAGGTAAGTTTCTGTGATTCTTAGGGAATTCATTGGCATAATTCCCCATTTCCCTACAATTGTAGCATTCAACATTGATAGCCTCTTTGTTTCCCTTACAATCACGAGCCTGGTGACCTTTTTCTCCAAAATTGTAACAAACTCCCATTCCCTTTAGGCAAGTACCAGGGTGATTCTTCCCACAATTATCTCATAATGGAAAATCCTTCTTTCCCTTTTTCCCTTTATCTATCTCTTGTTCCACCATTCTCTTCTTCTCTTTCTTTACTTTGTTGTCATAAGACTTAGAGAATTCCTTTTCTGTCTTGATAGCACACGAGATTATATCTTCATATGTTGAGAAATATTTTGATACTAAAGATCAACGGAGAAATGGTTTTAACCCATAAAAGAAACGAGCAATCTTACTTCTTGGGTTACATATATAATCTGCAGCATGCCTCACTAACCTTGGAAAGTTAGCCTCATACGTTGCGACATTCTCATCCTCCTTCTGCCTCAGACTCAGAAATTGCCTTTCCATATCTGCTCGATGGTCATGTGGAAAGTATTTTTCTAAGAAAATTTCCTTAAACTCCCTCCATTCCATACTTGATACTTCTCCATCTTCCTTTGTGTTTTGAATCAGCGACCGCCATTAATCGGCATCTCCAGTGAGGCGGTAAACTGCCATGACAACTTTCTCCCTTTCTCTACACCCCAAGGTGTGGAATATTTTCTCTAAGGAGTTTATCCCTTGCTCAGATACTAATGGATTTGTACCCCCATTAAATTTTGGTGGTTTTTGCCTCATTAAGCGGTCTAACATTGATCCTCCACATTGCGGATCAGGGTGATCCATACGAGTAAGGTTATTACTCATAACCTGAGTGAGTTATCCCAGTATGGTGATAATTTTATCAACACCAGTTGTATCTCCAGCTCCATAATAATTATCTTGAGCAGGAGGGAAATCCCTACACGGAGTGCATGCATTGATACGGTTTCCATTCCTCCCACTAGGCGCCATTTCTAAACAATGGCATAAACTAGATTAGTTTATGAATTAAAATACATAATTCCATACTTGTAAAACACTTAACATAAATTGAACTATTTATGGATATAATCTATAATCATAAAAATGTTTTCTTTGAGGAAGTAGGTACTCATAATCCCTTGATAATGGTTTGTAAAGAAAATGATAATTATCCTAAGCATATCCCCCGAGAGTGTCGTAACCAAGAGTGAAGCAAGGCCCGTTTTCGTGCACCAGTTCCTGTTAGAGTCTAGCTCAAAGCAGTGTTTTCGGGTTTTACCCCTAGGTACATTTGTACCAGATCCGCCTCTACCTGCTCGTATCCAGACAGTGATGTATTGCTTGGAAAACTCACAAAATCTCTATAATACCAAAATTCTAGGAAGTTCTTCTATACTAATCCTCAAATTATATCTTTGGGCTATGTGCTATAATCAGAGTTTATCTAAATCTATCTTCCAAGGTTAGTACTAAACTGCCTCTGATACCAACTGTAACGCCCCGACCCCAGTTACCCAGAGTCGGTACATTACTGTGTAACATTTTCATGATCACAAAATATCAAGTCTCGAAAGACCGATTAGTTTAGTATCCTTGGAAACACTAGATACATTCATAAATGTTACATTACATAATAATGTGAAAAACTACAATAATATAGTCTCCATTTTCAACACTCATATCCCCTTCTGACTATCCCTACGGGTCATTCATAAAATACTTCTTCACATCCTGGAAAATATTAAAACATTGAAAAGGGTGAGCTCATATAACAATATAGTGGAAGCTTTCATAAATAAACATAAACATTTAAGGAAATGTATAACTAAACAAAATCCTTTCAAACATGAACTTCAACATAATATGGAAATATTAAAATGAAATAATTCCATTTACTTATTCACATGGATATTCTACTGGTCGAATAATCACATGCAATATCAATAACCACTTTCATAATGATGGAATGCATAATGCCAGACTATCATAACCACATAGCCAAGGCCTCGTGTCAAGACTACAAATAAGATTTTGTCAAGGACTCGTCCCAAGACACTAGTTTGTCTCATGAGACCTGCCGATGCATCGAGGAGTTATAGCGAGCTCCACCCATCACTTATTATGTACAATTCATTCCTCGTATGAACAGGTTTAAACATATCATAAACCATAACATAATCATATCACATAAAATAGGAATAAAGTAAACATAGCATTTCCACATTTCAATCACAATATATCAATACAACACATTGATATAATAAAAACACATTCAAAACCATTTTCAATTCCAAAATAAAAGAAAATTAAAACTTGATATTTATTTTTCATTTTAAAAAAAGTTATGGCTTGTAGAGGAAGTTGAAACTCAAATAATGGTCACGGCGGCGGGGAAGTCATTGTCGCCGCATACGTAAGAAAAAAACATTCCTCTTGTCATTTAGTAAAAACGCTTCATATAAAAAGATTACTTTTGAGTAAAAGTAAAAGTCAAAGGGGTTTATACACCGTATAAAAGAAATTTGTGTATAAAACAAAATATGCCTCAATTAAAGGAAATTGAGACGAAGTCCCTTTCAAAGATCATTTTTTAAAATAAAATAGATCTATTATGTGTATTAGCTATATTTACACATAAATAAATTATAAATACAAGATAGGACATAATAATATCATGACATAATTTGAAAGTAGGAGATTAACCCAAAGAATGGAAATTGGGTTAAGAAGTTCCCTTACCTCGTGTCCAACTTGACTCGGTCGTTCTTTAATCTCCTGAATAATAAACTAGAGTTAATTTATATTTGCTTAAGAACATTTTTCATGTTCATTAATCCTTTCATATCACTTATTAACATGTTATGAACATTATGTAATTATTTAAGATAATAACTGTCATTTTTTCGATCTTTGGTACTTGAGTCAAAAATAAACTTCTTATAATTACAAGTTGTTCATGTGGTGAAATATTCATTATATCCCGAATTATATTCATGATGTAGATATAATTTATATCGTATATATCCAGTATATACATTCATTCATAATATTACGTAACATTTAGAGGTAAGAAATGAAATGCACCGTTCATGGAGACGGTAAGCCGTACGTACGCAAGAACGCTACTTTCATTTCTATTTCATATTTAATGGAATGAAATCATAATGATATAAAGGTACATTATAATTCCAGTATAATATCATATATAATATCATTTACTCCATCCTTTATACATCCCACATATGGCATTAACGATTCAAATCACTTTGAGGGGGCGGTAGTCCGCACTACCTAAAATGAAATTATCGCGTTTACCCATAATGGAAACCATAAAGGTATGCCATAAATGAAAAATACAGAAGCTTAAGTAAAACATAAACATATTATATAACATATATAAATATAGTGATATCTTAATGGCCACCTTTGAAGGTGTTATATGAGTGTTCAAAAATCATCATTTCGTGAGGCAGAAATTCGCCATCCACAGAAACAGTATGTTCTCTAACCATTAGATGTAGGTGTGTGTAATTTTAGCTCGAATACTTATTATAAAAACATCCTAGTATATTGAGGATACTGTTTTTGTTAGAAAAGAAATGAATAAAAAGAGTTTAGGGGGATGGAGAAGAAAAATAAAACATAAGAACACAAGA
This sequence comes from Viscum album, assembly GCA_963277665.1. Taxonomy (NCBI): domain Eukaryota; kingdom Viridiplantae; phylum Streptophyta; class Magnoliopsida; order Santalales; family Viscaceae; genus Viscum; species Viscum album. The sequence continues at coordinate 1,869,290,257 of OY728156.1, forward strand.
GAAAACACTACCTTTAAAAAGGGTAACTCTTTTTTATTTGAGCTCAAAGGCTTCCTTGGGAAGACTTCTTCCCAAAGTGGGGCTTCTATGAGTAATATAGGGAATTTTAGAGAGTATTTGGGCAGAGTGTGGCCGAGCCAAATGGCTTGGAAGGTGTAAATAAGGTGGTAGTGGTGGGGGCCTTTTATAAGAGGAGAGGAGGGGCACTCTTGGAAAGTAATGAAATGTTACTTTATTATATAATGAGTTTCGGATTTTAAAGGTCCCAAAATTATATATTTCTAGGATAAGGTGATAAGGGTTCTAAATATAATCATCCAATAGGATTTGGACAAGTGTAATTCTTAGATTTTACATTATCCTTCCATTTTATTAAAATCTTTAATTAATGAGGTAATCGCTGCATCATCATTGTGTCATAAATAATTTAATTTATTTAATGTCTACAAATTATAATAAAAATATCATTATGTAGGAAATCTTTTTAGCTTTCTAATTAATATTTATAGTCAAAAATATGTGTAACACCCTGAGATTTTATGAAAAATATTCTTTTTAATTTCATTAATGTCTTGTGTTGTACGCTACACCAAAAGGAGCTTGCACAACACGCATCCTTGACTTTCATTACACGCAATCGCGGCCTTCCTTGATAGCATGTGTAGTACGCAATACCGAGTTTCACTAAACAACGATATGCTATTAAAATATTATTAAAAACTAGCCGTTATGAATAGTAATAACCACTTTTTGAAATTTTGTAAATATTAATTTTCAAAATGAACTTCATTTTTGGATTCGGAATATCGAAATTAGGTTAGGGTGAAATTTTGGTACTTTTCGGATAACTTTCATATTTTGATGAATAGTGAAAATTACTAAATTTTAATTAAAAACAACTTTTTCAATCGAAATAATTAATAGTGATAAATTATTAATTTGAGTGGTTTTAAAGTATATTTAGAATATATTTTTAAAATTTAATACAATGTTCGTCATTGGATGTAATTTCACATTTAAACCAGAAATAAACAAGCGTCAATCTTTTGATAGTTATTATCTCTTAAGAACATGCTATTTGTTTTGACGACGGGAATTAATTTTTAAATTAATTAATGAAACTGATATGTTTGGAATTTGGTAAAATAGAAATCATTTTTGAGTTCATAATATCAAATATAGCTTAGGCCTAATATTTGGTATTTTTCTGAAAACTTTCAATTTTTGATGAATAGTGAAACCACTAAGTGGTAGTTAAAAAAAACTAAATTTTTCATAAAACATAATTTTACCGCTTCTGTGAGTGGAATTTCAAAAATCCAAGACACACGGTTGATGTCAGTAAGTAAAATGTGGTTCAATGAGATGAAAATAATTTTTGGTGAATAGTAACTTTTTTCTTTTATTTACCACGGTTAAAAGTAAATAGGGTAATTAAGGGTAAAAATGATATTATTATTACACTAACACATGTACTAATTCTATTGTATAAGTTTAATTCGACCAAAAACAAACTTAGCATTAAAATATGACCATTTAGGCCCACTTGAATTAGATTAGGACATTTATTATTATTTAATTCAAAGAAGAGTTAAAAGAGTTAAAATCAATGTTTATTTAATAAAACATTTTTAATATAGGGTTATACATAAGATAAATTCGACTATAAATATTAATTATAAAGATAAAAATATTTCCTACATAATGGTATTTTATTTTTAATTTTTAGACATTAAATAATTTAATTTATTTATGACAAAACGATGATGCATTAATTATCTTATTAATGAAATATTGACATAATTGATGTCATAAATACCCAAATAAATATAATTTGAGACATTTTATGAATTCCAATAATTTTCTAGGTTAATATGACATGTTATTATTGATTTAATTAACTGTGTTCGAACTTATCATTCTGTTATGATTTTCACAAAAATCAATTACTAAATAGTGTCAAAATTGATATAAAATAGTTTCTAAAACAAATATTATATTATTAATTGTTATTTTATTCCTAAAAATCTAAGATTCGGCCAAATGACTTAGATAAGGATAGATATATTAATAATAAACAACTTGGGGTTCGTTTGGCTTGTTATGGTAAGTTTATTAACCATATAGTGTAAGAAAACAAAAAGACACGGTAAAAGTTAAATTATTTAACTTAGAGTTAAATCTAATTGATAAGGTTAAAATAATAACTTAAACTTGTCTAAATCCTATTTGATGAGAGGATTTCGACCCATCCCCACTTTATCTTCGAAATAAGACCATTTGAAACCATTATAAACAGAATTTGACCTTAATATAAAATAATATTTTGAGATTTTCCTAAGGTGCCCCTCTCCTCCCTTATAAAAGGGCACCTCCTCCCTCTCCTCCTCACACCAATTTGAGCATTCAAGCTCGGCCAACCCCTGGAAAAATATATTCTCCACTTCCCTAGTATCATCCTATAGGTCATGGTCTTCTTCAAAGACCATCCTTAGTTCTTTAAGTGGAGGTTAAGTGAAGGCGCGTCAAAAAGAGGTAATATCCATTACCGATCTTTTTTCAATTTCTTTCTTCTTCAACTTCTTCTTCTTTAGTTGTTTCATGATAAAGTAATAACATCAGTATTTCTTATATACTGATATGTTATTATAAATATGAAAAAACTCTAATTAACCTTCTATCCATCCTACAAAAAAAGGAAATCACCGTGTGTGCGTACGTACGGAATACCGTCTCCACGCCGTGGTGTAATATATTTTCCGCCACCACCTTAATTGGATGGGTATAATGGTGTAATGAGTCACTTTATATGATTAATATAAAGTTATATTGATACTGAAATAGTATACATACACTTCAACACAATTCCACGACCATGGAAATGATATCATCGCTCGTGCGTACGTACGGACTACCGTCTCCACGACGCGATGAGATTCATTATCCATGTTAACCAATCCAGAATGATTATAAAGTATATATAATGAATAATAATGAAATATATAACATGGTAAATATACTGGATTTATGTATATATATATATGTTTGTCATCTACTTACTTTCATTCAAGACAATAAGGAAAGGAAAACAGCGTTCATGCGTACGTACGGACTACCGTCTCCATGAACGGTGTGTTTCATTTCATTTATCTATTTATTATATATATATATATATATATATATATATTGAATATAAATCGTGTTTTATATTTTTGAAGTAAGTAAATCATGATATAAGTAATAATAATGTCAATAACAACAAGTCCAAACACCTACGATAAATGAAACGATTTTACCCAAAACGCTTCTTTAACATGAATTTACAAAAGAACGGGTAATATAAAGTCATAAGTGAACCATATATGATATAATAACAATTAATATGATTCTTTAATAAGTCAATGACATTATTTAAATCATTATACAGGAGGTTCGGACACTTACGAAGCAAATTAGACCTAAGGTAAGGGAAATATCACAATCTCATTTTTATCCGAGATTGTTTATAATTTGGAATTTACTGGGGTTCATTTTATCATCCACATCCATGTTTCCTCAATATGTAATATTTACATCATTCTACAATATTTTATATCCAATTTTACCCTTCGGTGAGTTTTTAGTAAAAGATATGAAAGGAATCTTTTGTCTTTTTTCGTACGAGGTACTTTTTAACTTTTCCGATAAAAGTACGAGATGAATGTTTTTTTTAACTTATACGGCATGAATGGATTTTTAAAACATTATTTCCAAGAAGATTCCTTTTAAAGTTTTCAATTTCATTTTTAATCAACTTCTTTTATTTTAAAATTGTATGACATGTTAAGAAAGGAAAAGTGTTTTTGAAGTAGAAAGGATATTTTCCTCAAGAATGAAGTTCAAGTGTTTTATCAAAATTATTTTCCATCTAAGATAATAAAGGGTTCTGTTTTTATCCCTATTATTACATTGATTTGATTATGTTGTGATGGAAATATTTTTATGAATTCCTTTATCTTATATGAATTGTTTTATGATGTCGCAATGTTTAAGATTCCCATTTTTATTACATGGGTTATGCAATGATGTATGGTTTATGATTTTGTGGCACACATAAGAATGGTATCATTATGAGATGGGTGGGACCTATATCTCCCTCCAATGCATTGGGTAATGATTTTATATCTCATGAGATAGATGTAACAGCCCAAGATTTTATAAAAATATTCTTTTTAATTTTATTAAAGTCTTGTGTTGTACGCTACACCAAAAGGAGCTTGCACAACACGCATCCTTGACTTGCCTTGCATTACACGCAATCACGACCTTCCTCGATAGCGTGTGTAATACGCAATACCGAGTTTCACTAAACAACGATATGCTATTAAAATATTATTAAAACTAGCCGTTATGAATAGTAATAACCACTTTTTAAAACTCTGTAAATCTTATTTTTCAAAATGAACATCATTTTTGGATTCGGAGTATCGAATTTAGCCTAAGGTGAAATTTTGGTACTTTTCGGATAACTTTCATATTCTGATGAATAGTGAAAATTACTAAATTATAATTAAAAACAACTTTTTTAATCGAAATAATTAATAGTGATAAATTATTAATTTGAGTGGTTTTAAAGTATATTTAGAATATATTTTTACAATTTAATACAATGTTGGTCATTGGATGTAATTTCACATTTAAACCAGACATAATCAAGTGTCAATCTTTTGATAGATATTGTTTCTTAAAAAAAACGCTATTTGTTTTAACAGTGGGATTTAATTATAAAATTAATTAATGAAAATTATATGATATGAATTTGGTAAAATAGACTTCATTTTTGAATTCGGAATATGAAATATAGCTTAGGATGAAATTTTGGCATTGTTCTGAAAAACATCAATTTTTGGTGAATAGTGAAACTACTAAGTGGTAGTTAAAAAAAATTAATTTCTTCATAAATCTTAATTTTACCGCTTCTGTGAATGGAATTTCAAAAATCCGAGAGACACGGTTGATGTCAGTAAGTAAAATGTGGTTCAATGAGATGAAAATAATTTTTGGTGAATAGTAACTTTTTACTTTTTTTTTACCACGGTTAATAGTAAATAGGGTAACTAAGGGTAAATATGATATTAATATTACCCTAACACATGTCCTAATTCTATTGGATAAGTGTAATTCGACCAAAAACAACCTTATTAATATAATATGACCATTTAGGTCCACTTGGATTAGATTATGACATTTAATATTATATTATTTAATGAATAGTTAAAATAGTTAAAATCAAAGTTTAATAACTAAAACATTTTTAATATGGGGTTATACATAAGATAAATTCGACTATAAATATTAATTAGAAAGCTAAAACGATTTCCTACATAATGATATTTTATTTATAATTTTTAGACTTTAAATAAATTGATTTATTTATGACACAATGATGATGCAGTAATTACCCTTTTAAGGAAATATTAACATAATTGATGTTATAAATGCTCAAATGAATGTAATTTGAGACTTTTTATGACTTAAACTAATTTTATAGGTTAGTATGATATATTAGTGTTGATTTAATCAACTTGGTTCGAACATATAATTCTGTTATGACTTTCACAAAAATCATATATCAAATAGTGTCAAAATTGACACAAAATAGTTTTTAAATCAAATATTATATTATTAATTGTTATTTTATTCCTAAAAATCTAAGGTTCGGCAAAATGACTTAGATAAGGATATATTTATTAATAATATACAATTTGGGGTTCGTTTGGCATGTTATAGTAAGTATATTAACCATATAGTGAAAGAAAACAAAAAGACACGGTAAAAGTTAAATTATTTAACTTAGAGTTAAATCTAATTGATAAGGTTAACATAATAACCTAAACTTGTCTAAATCCTATTGGTTGATAGGATTTCGACCCATCCCCACTTTATCTTCGAAATAAGACCCTTTGGAACCATTATAAACCGATTTTGACTTTAATATAAAATAATATTTTGAGATATTCCTAAGGTGCCCCTCTCCTCCCTTATAAAAGGACACCTCCTCCCCCTCCTCCTCACACCAATTTGAGCACTCAAGCTCGGCCAACCCCTGCCAAAATCTCTTCTCCAATTCCCTAGAAACATCCTAGAGGTTCTGGTCTTCCTCAAAGACCAATTTTAGTTCCCTAAGAGGAGGTCTCAAAGAGGCGCTTCAAAGAAGAGGTAATTACCATTACCAATTCTTTCATCTTTATTTCTTCTTCCACTTCTTCTTATTAGGTTGTTTCATTATGAAGTAATAACATCAGTATCACTCATATACTGATATGTTATTATAAGTATGAAACAACCCTATTTCACTATCTATCCATCCTACGGAAAAAGAAATCACTGCGCGTGCGTACGTACGGAATACCGTCTCCACGCCGTGGTGTAATCTATTTTCCACCACCACCTTACATGGATGGGTATAATGGTGTAAAGAATAACTATACATAGTTATTACAACATCATATTTATTCTGATATATTGTATAATCCACTCCGATTCAATTCAATATTTATGAAAATGATATCATCGCTCGTGCGTACGTACGGACTACCGTCTCCACGACGCGATGAGATTCATTCTCCATGTTAACCATTTAAGAATGATTATAAAGTATATATAAGAAATAATAATGAAATATATGACATTATAAATCTACTGGATTATGTATATATATATATATATGTATGTCATCTACTTACTTCCATTTCAAGACAATAAGGAATGGAAAACAGCGTTTATGCGTACGTACGGACTACCGTCTCCATGAACGGTGTTTTTCATTTTATTTATCTATCTATTATATATATATATATACTGAATATATATGATATATAAATCAAATTTTATATTCTGGAAGTAAGTAAATCATGATATAAGTAATAATAATGTCAAGAACAACAAGTCAAAACACCTACGATAAATGAAACGATTTTACCCAAAACGCTTCTTTAACATGGAATTTACAAAAGAACGGGTAATATAATGTCATAAGTAAACCATATATGATATCATAAAAATGAATATGATTCTATAATAAGTCAATGACATTATTTAAATCATTATACAGGAGGTTCGGACACATACGAAGCAAATCGGACCTAAGGTAAGGGAAATATCACAATCTCACTTTTATCCGAGATTGTTTTTACTTTGGTAATTACTGGGGTGTATTTTATCATCCACATCCATGTTCCCTCAACATGTAATATTATTTCCATCCTTCTACAATAGTTTATATCCAATTTTACCCTTCGGTAAGTTTTTTTGTAAAAGATATGAAATGAATCTTTTGTCGTTTTTCATACGAGGTACTTTTTGACTTTTCCGACAAAAGTACGAAGAATGTTTTTTTTAACTTATACGGCTTGAATGGATTTTTAAAACATTATTTCCAAGAAGCTTCCTTTACAAGTTTTCAAGTTTATTTTTAATCAACTTCTTTTATTTTAAAGTTGTATGACATGTTATGAAAGGAAAAATGTTTTTGAAGAAGAAAGGATATTTTCCTCAAGAATGAAGTTCAAGTGTTTTATCAAAATTATTTTCTATCTAAGATAATAAAGGGTTCTGTTTTTATCCCTATTATTACATGGAATTGATTATATTGTGATGGAAACATTTTTATGAATTCCTTTATCTTATATGAATTGTTTTATGATGTCATGTTGTTTAAGAATCCCATTTTTATTACATGGGTTACGTTATGATGTATGGTTTATGATTATGTGGCACACATAAGAAAGGATTCATTATAAGATGGGTGGGACCTATATCTCCGTCCAATGCATTGGGTAAAGATTTTATATCTCATGAGATAGACAGGGCTGGAACGGTAGGTTATACCGGTTCAGTGAAACAGGACTGAAACGAGGGTTACTCGATTCAGAAAGGGACTTTGTCCACTAAGATAGTCTTGGCAATGAGTCATGACTAACAAGAAATGATTTTCCATGATTATGTGTGAATGCCACAAAGTTTCAAGTTTCATGTTATGATTATGGTGATCTCATTTTCACTAATATGATTTGTTCCGTGTTAAGATATTATGATCTCTTTTGCAGGTTATGATTTTCAAAAAGATATGATATGATTTTTATTTCTTTTGTATACCCTTACTGAGCATTTGAGCTCACCCTTTTATGTTTTCTTTTCCCCAAGATATAAAGAAAGGTTTTAGGTAAAAAAAGGAAGATCTTTATGGGAGATTTTGAAGATCTTTCACCACGATTAGAAGATTATATTCCGAGTTTCCAAAGACACTAAACTATTACGGTCCTTGTGTGTGTGTTTTTGTTATGTACTAAGTATTCCGCAAAAGTAATGTAATATCCATGTACGTCAAGATACGGGTCTCTACAATTGGTATCAGAGGAAAGGTTTAGTCAACCTTTGGAAACTAGGATGTGAAAACGTTAGTGAGATCCCTAGAGATATTTCTAAGGTATGTCTAGGGATGTCCCCAAGGATACGTATACGTATAGGATAGTCCTAGAACTATGGTAACGATCTTAGAATTAAACCTAAGATGTTAGATATTGAAGGTACTCCCCCTTTATTATGTTGTTTTCCCTAGCATGATTTTTGCCTCTCACGCTATTCTTTTTGGGTTTTAGAAAATGGCTGGAAACAAGATGATTCACAATAATGGAGGATATGATGGACAATGGAATGATATTCTTCATAATGAAATGGGATTTGGAAGTCCAAACATCATTATTATGTCGAATCAGCAATCTCATAATATGATCAATAAAGTAAAATTTGGTAAGTTTCCTGACTCGGCTAATAAGAGAAAGATGGAGTTTCATGATGATCATAGAGGAAAGAAAGTTCAATTTCCCCTATGTAATTCATGTGGGAAGAGGCATCAAGGAGAATGTTTCAAAGGAACTGGAAGATGCTTTGGGTGTGGAAAAGAAGGACACAAAGCAAGTAAGTGCAAAGGAAAAGGTTCAGTTAACACCATGGATAAGGATAATGGTATTGCTACGACATCAACAATGGTTAAATACTTTAAATGTGGAATGTATGGGCATTATGCAAACCAATGCCCTAAGGGAAAGTCTCATGAAGAGAATCAGTATGGTCGTATGGGAAGTATTTATGTTGATGATGATGAAGAAACTACAAATGATATGTGAGATGAAAGAAATGTTGAAGCTCGATCAATGGTCTATGAATGTAGTGGAATGATTACATGTTTATCATGTGTAATGTTGTATAAGTAATCTCATGGAATAAGGAGACATCAAAGGATTGTTACACTATTGTCTTTCCTTAAGTTTTGAAAGTGTATGATGAATGGTACCAGTAACCATGAAAGGTTATTCAGATACTTTTGGAAAGTAGATGATAAGTGCGTAATGAAAGGATAAGAAGATAATGAGATGTTTGATTCTATTCATGAGCTCATGATTGATATAAGGACTAAGTGATATCATGGTTTGAGTATATATAATTAACTTTTGACAGCATTCATGTTTTCACTAAGGTTCAATGGGTATTCAAGAGAATACGTGATTAAGGCCTTTGAATATTTGGAATGTGACCAACAAAACATATATTATGATATATGGGGATCAACGATGGTATTAAATCTCTGAGAATCGTTTTCACTATATTTTGAGAGTCGACTGCAGTATTATGGATAAGCCTAAAAGATTGGAATGGATTATGTTGGACATAAGTTAGTATTGTTTGTTTTTTTCGATATTATTGATGGGATGTTATATAGTTTTGGAAAAAGGACAACCTGCAGGACGGGCGACAGCCCATCGCTTCGGACAAGGCTGTGGGAATCAAACCCACAACCGAAGTGCGACTGGCCTTTATCGCCTACCACTGGCCTACAGGAAGTCCCTGTTTAGTAGAAACTAGTTTTATTATATTAAGCAGTATGATATATGAAGTATAAGTCCATTTTAGGAACCATATATGATTAATCTCACTATAGATCGACTTATGCATATAATTTTTGCTAACCTTTTGTTTGAGACAGATGGAATGACCCGTTATTCTATCACATGATCTGCTAACACTTCATGAATAACAAATTCAACTTCATTTATTTAAGAGATGAAGTGGAAATTGTTCAAGGCACGAACAACAGTGAGATTGTACCAAAATAAAGTAAGTATTTATTCTAATTCAAATTTTCAACTTTAGGGAAATGATCTTGAAAACCAAAAATGTTGTCCTAGTGATCTTATACCTGATGAATCAGATGGTACCTTATATCATCAAAAATCTATGGATTTGTGATTACTGGCTTTTCCATAGCCATGTTCTCTACCACTCTCCATCAGAACATGATGGTTAGATTTCTCTTCCATATCCATATTTTCACCAATGTGGAAACCCAATGATTAGTTTATTTGGGTAACCGTTACGTTTCATACTTTTGTTTTTAAAGATTGGTTTTGATATTCCTTTTTACGATGTGGGTTTCTATTAAAGAAACATTCAAATAGTAAACCATTTATAACCCCGACAAATTTCGAGGGCGAAATTCATTTTAAGGGGGGTAGAATGTAACAGCCCAAGATTTTATAAAAATATTCTTTTTAATTTTATTAAAGTCTTGTGTTGTACGCTACACCAAAAGGAGCTTGCACAACACGCATCCTTGACTTGCCTTGCATTACACGCAATCACGACCTTCCTCGATAGCGTGTGTAATACGCAATACCGAGTTTCACTAAACAACGATATGCTATTAAAATATTATTAAAACTAGCCGTTATGAATAGTAATAACCACTTTTTAAAACTCTGTAAATCTTATTTTGAAAAATGAACATCATTTTTGGATTCGGAGTATCGAATTTAGCCTAAGGTGAAATTTTGGTACTTTTCGGATAACTTTCATATTCTGATGAATAGTGAAAATTACTAAATTATAATTAAAAACAACTTTTTTAATCGAAATAATTAATAGTGATAAATTATTAATTTGAGTGGTTTTAAAGTATATTTAGAATATATTTTTACAATTTAATACAATGTTGGTCATTGGATGTAATTTCACATTTAAACCAGACATAATCAAGTGTCAATCTTTTGATAGATATTGTTTCTTAAAAAAAACGCTATTTGTTTTAACAGTGGGATTTAATTATAAAATTAATTAATGCAAATTCTATGATATGAATTTGGTAAAATAGACTTCATTTTTGAATTCGGAATATGAAATATAGCTTAGGATGAAATTTTGGCATTGTTCTGAAAAACATCAATTTTTGGTGAATAGTGAAATTACTAAGTGGTAGTTAAAAAAAATTAATTTCTTCATAAATCTTAATTTTACCACTTCTGTGAATGGAATTTCAAAAATCCGAGAGACACGGTTGATTTCAGTAAGTAAAATGTGGTTCAATGAGATGAAAATAATTTTTGGTGAATAGTAACTTTTTACTTTTTTTTACCACGGTTAATAGTAAATAGGGTAACTAAGGGTAAATATGATATTAATATTACCCTAACACATGTCTTAATTCTATTGTATAAGTGTAATTCGACCAAAAACAACCTTATGAATATAATATGACCATTTAGGTCCACTTGGATTAGATTATGACATTTAATATTATATTATTTAATGAATAGTTAAAATAGTTAAAATCAAAGTTTAATAACTAAAACATTTTTAATATGGGGTTATACATAAGATAAATTCGACTATAAATATTAATTAGAAATCTAAAAAGATTTCCTACATAATGATATTTTATTTATAATTTTTAGACTTTAAATAAATTGATTTATTTATGACACAATGATGATGCAGTAATTACCCTTTTAAGGAAATATTAACATAATTGATGTTATAAATGCTCAAATGAATGTAATTTGAGACTTTTTATGACTTAAACTAATTTTCTAGGTTACTATGATATATTAGTGTTGATTTAATCAACTTGGTTCGAACATATAATTCTTTTATGACTTTCACAAAAATCATATATCAAATAGTGTCAAAATTGACACAAAATAGTTTTTAAATCAAATATTATATTATTAATTGTTATTTTATTCCTAAAAATCTAAGGTTCGGCCAAATGACTTAGATGAGGATATATTTATTAATAATATACAATCTGGGGTTCGTTTGGCATGTTATAGTAGGTATATTAACCATATAGTGAAAGAAAACAAAAAGACACAGTAAAAGTTAAATTATTTAACTTAGAGTTAAATCTAATTGATAAGGTTAAAATAATAACCTAAACTTGTCTAAATCCTATTGGTTGATAGGATTTCGACCCATCCCCACTTTATCTTAGAAATAAGACCCTTTGGAACCATTATAAACCGATTTTGACTTTAATATAAAATAATATTTTGAGATATTCCTAAGGTGCCCCTCTCCTCCCTTATAAAAGGACACCTCATCCCCCTCCTCCTCACACCAATTTGAGCACTCAAGCTCGGCCAACCCCTGCCAAAATCTCTTCTCCACTTCCCTAGAAACATCCTAGAGGTTCTGGTCTTCCTCAAAGACCAATTTTAGTGCCCTAAGAGGAGGTCTCAAAGAGGCGCTTCAAAGAAGAGGTAATTACCGTTACCAATTCTTTCATCTTTATTTCTTCTTCCACTTCTTCTTCTTAGGTTGTTTCATTATGAAGTAATAACATCAGTATCACTCATATACTGATATATTATTATAAGTATGAAACAACCCTATTTCACCATCTATCCATCCTACGGAAAAAGAAATCACTGCGTGTGCGTACGTACGGAATACCGTCTCCACGCCGTGGTGTAATCTATTTTCCACCACCACCTTACATGGATGGGTATAATGGTGTAAAGAATAACTATACATAGTTATTACAACATCATATTGATTCTGATATATTGTATAATCCACTCCGATTCAATTCAATATTTATGAAAATGATATCATCGCTCGTGCGTACGTACGGACTACCGTCTCCACGACGCGATGAGATTCATTCTCCATGTTAACCATTTAAGAATGATTATAAAGTATATATAAGAAATAATAATGAAATATATGACATTATAAAGCTACTGGATTATGTATATATATATATATGTATGTCATCTACTTACTTCCATTTCAAGACAATAAGGAATGGAAAACAGCGTTCATGCGTATGTACGGACTACCGTCTCCATGAACGGTGTTTTTCATTTTATTTATCTATCTATTATATATATATATACTGAATATATATGATATATAAATCAAATTTTATATTCTGGAAGTAAGTAAATCATGATATAAGTAATAATAATGTCAAGAACAACAAGTCAAAACACCTACGATAAATGAAACGATTTTACCCAAAACGCTTCTTTAACATGGAATTTACAAAAGAACGGGTAATATAATGTCATAAGTGAACCATATATGATATCATAAAAATGAATATGATTCTATAATAAGTCAATGACATTATTTAAATCATTATACAGGAGGTTCGGACACATACGAAGCAAATCGGACCTAAGGTAAGGGAAATATCACAATCTCACTTTTATCCGAGATTGAATTTACTTTGGTAATTACTGGGGTGTATTTTATCATCCACACCCATGTTCCCTCAACATGTAATATTATTTCCATCCTTCTACAATAGTTTATATCCAATTTTACCCTTCGGTAAGTTTTTTTGTAAAAGATATGAAAGGAATCTTTTGTCGTTTTTCATACGAGGTACTTTTTGACTTTTCCGACAAAAGTACGAAGAATGTTTTTTTTAACTTATACGGCTTGAATGGATTTTTAAAACATTATTTCCAAGAAGCTTCCTTTACAAGTTTTCAAGTTTATTTTTAATCAACTTCTTTTATTTTAAAGTTGTATGACATGTTATGAAAGGAAAAATGTTTTTGAAGAAGAAAGGATATTTTCCTCAAGAATGAAGTTCAAGTGTTTTATCAAAATTATTTTCCATCTAAGATAATAAAGGGTTCTGTTTTTATCCCTATTATTACATGGAATTGATTATATTGTGATGGAAACATTTTTATGAATTCCTTTATCTTATATGAATTGTTTTATGATGTCATGTTGTTTAAGAATCCCATTTTTATTACATGGGTTACGTTATGATGTATGGTTTATGATTATGTGGCACACATAAGAAAGGATTCATTATAAGATGGGTGGGACCTATATCTCCCTCCAATGAATTGGGTAAAGATTTTATATCTCATGAGATAGACAGGGCTGGAATGGTAGGTTATACCGGTTCAGTGAAACAGGACTGAAACGAGGGTTACTCAATTCAGAAAGGGACTTTGTCCACTAAGATAGTCTTGGCAATGAGTCATGACTAACAAGAAATGATTTTCCATGATTATGTGTGCATGCCACAAAGTTTCATGTTTCATGTTATGATTATGGTGATCTCATTTTCACTTCTATGATTTGTTCCGTGTTAAGATATTATGATCTCTTTTGCAGGTTATGATTTTCAAAAAGATATGATATTATTTTTATTTCTTTTGTATACCCTTACTGAGCATTTGAGCTCACCCTTTTATGTTTTCTTTTCCCCAGGATATAAAGAAAGGTTTTAGGTAAAAAAAGGAAGATCTTTATGGGAGATTTTGAAGATCTTTCACCACGATTAGAAGATTATATTCCGAGTTTCCAAAGACACTAAACTATTACGGTCCTTGTGTGTGTGTTTTTGTTATGTACTAAGTATTCCGCAAAAGTAATGTAATATCCATGTACATCAAGATACGGGTCTCTACAATAGACATGGCTGGAATGGTAGGTTATACCGGTTTAGTGAAATAGGACTGAAACGAGGGTGACTCGGTTCAGAAAGGGACTTTGTCCACTAAGATAGTCTTGGCAATGAGTCTTGACTAACAAGAAATGATTCTCTATGATTATGTGTGCATGCCACAAAGTTTAATGTTTTACGTTATGATTATTGTGATTACATTTCACTGCCATGAGTTATCCAAGGTTATGAAATTATTATCTCTTTTACAGGTTAAGATTTCCAAAAGTTATGTTCTTATGTATATGATGTGATTGATATTTCTTTTGTTTACCCTTACTGAGAATTTGAGATCACCCTTTTATGTTTACTTTTCCCCAGGATATAAAGAAGGGTTTTAGGTATAAAAAAAGGAAGATCTTTATGGGAGATGTTGAAGATCTTTCACTAGGATTAGAAGATTATATTCTGAGTTTCCAAAGACACTAAACTATTACGATCCTTGTGTGTGTGTTTTTATTATGTACTAAGTATTCCGAAAAAGTAATGCAATGTCCATGTATGTCAGGCTTCGGGTCTCTACAGTTGGTATCAGAGGAAAGGTTTAGTCAACCTTTGGAAACTGGGATGCGAAAATGTTAGTGAGATCCCTAGAGATATTTATAAGGTATGTCTAGGGATGTCCCTAAGGATAAGTATACATATATGATACAGTCCTAGAACTACAGTAACGATCATAGAATTTAACCTAAGATGTTAGATATTGTAGGTACTCCCCCTTTACTATGTTGTTTTCTCCAGCATGATTTTTTCCTCTCACAGAATTCTTTTTGTGTTTTAGTTAATGGAGGGAACCAGAAGGAATTTGGTTAACATTGAATCCAATGGTCAAATTGGTGACTATGAGCAACAAAATTGTGTAATTCCTAGAGAGAAAGATATTGTGATTATGCCGAATCAGTCATCGCGATATATGATTAACAAGGTGAAATTTAGTGGTATGCCTAATTCATCAAAGAAGAGGAAGATAAACTATTATGCATGTTCGCATGTTGAGGAGCATAAAGAAAGGAAGATTGAGATTTCTAAAGAAGGGAAGAAGAACCTTGAGGAATACCTAAAATGGAGGGACCAATGTTATCTGTGTGGAGAAAAGGGTCATAGAGTGACAGACTGTTATGGAGTTCAATGTATTATTTGTTGAGAACATGGGAATTACCCAACTCAATGCCCTGACCGAAAAAGTTACTTCTAAATCAAGGAAGGACTTATTCCAGGACAATCATTGAAGCGGATGGACTGAAGTGTTTATGTATTGGTATTCAAGAATAATGTTGTTGAGGTACTTTTATGGTGTATTGGAATATTTATGTATTGGTCTATTGTGGTTTTCAATAATTTTAAGGTACCGGTAACCATGAAAAGTGATTCAAATATTTTGGAAAGTAGATGATATGCGCATAATGAAGGGATAAGGAGAAAATGAAATGTTTGACAGTATTCATGAGCTCATGATTGATATAAGGACTAAGTGATATCATGGATTGAGTATATAGAATTTTGAGGATTTTGGTATGTGGAAAGTGTTAACTTTTAACTGCATTCATGTTTTCACTAAGGTTCAATGGATAATCATTCTTCAAGAGAATACATGATTAAGGTATTCACATATTTGTAATTTGACCAACAAGATATATCTTATGATATATGGGGGATAAATGATGGCATTCACGTGATCATTTTATTTGTACTATGAGCTTGGACCGAAGTATTTTAGATAAGCCTAAAGATTGGAATGGATTATGTTGGACATAAGTTAGTATTGTTTAAGGATAAAACTTTTTTTGATATTGTTGATGGGATGTTATAGTAATATAGCTTTAGAAAAAGGACAACCTGCAAGATGGGCGATAGCCCATCGCGTCGGACAAGGCTGTGGGAATCAAACCCACAACCGAAGTGCGACTGGCCTTTATCGCCTACCACTGGCCTACAAGAAGTCCTTGTTTAGTAGAAACTAGTTTTATTATATTAGGCAGTATGATATATGAAGTATAAAGTCAATTTTAGGAACCATATATGATTAATCTCACTATAGATTGACTTATGTATTTTTTGATAACTTTTCTAACCTTTTGTTTGAGACAGATGGAATGACCCATCATTCTATCACATGATCTGCTAACACATAACGAATGACAAATTCAACTTCATTTATTTAAGAGATGAAGTGGAAATTGTCCAAAGAACGACAAAAAGTGAGACTATACCAAAATCACAAAAGTATTTCTTCTAATTCCAATTTCATCAACTTTAGGGAAATGATCTTGAAAACCAAAAATGGTGTCCTAGTGCTCTTATATCTAATGAATCAGATGGTACCTTATATCATCACAAATTTATGGCTTTGTGATTGCTAGCTTTTCCATAGCCATATTCTCTACCACTCTCCATCATAACATGATGGTTAGATTTCTCTTCCATATCCATATTTTCACCTATGTGGAAACCCAGTGATTAGTTTATTTGGGTAACCGTTACATTTCATACTTTAGTTTTTAAAGCCATGTTTTGGTATTCCTTTTTAGGATGTGGGTTTCTATTAGGCAAACATTCGAGTAGTAAACCATTTATAACCTTGACGAATTTCAAGGGCGAAATTCATTTTGAGGGGGGTAGAATGTAACACCCCGAGATTTTATGAAAAATATTCTTTTTAATTTCATTAATGTCTTGTGTTGTACGCTACACCAAAAGGATCTTGCACAACACGCATCCTTGACTTTCATTACACGCAATCGCGGCCTTCCTTGATAGCCTGTGTAGTACGCAATACCGAGTTTTACTAAACAACGATATGCTATTAAAATATTATTAAAACTAGCCGTTATGAATAGTAATAACCACTTTTTGAAATTTTGTAAATTTTATTTTTCAAAATGGACTTCATTTTTGGATTCGGAATATCGAAATTAGCTTAGGGTGAAATTTTGGTACTTTTCGGATAACTTTCATATTTTGATGAATAGTGAAAATTACTAAATTTTAATTAAAAACAACTTTTTCAATCGAAATAATTAATAGTGATAAATTATTAATTTGAGTGGTTTTAAAGTATATTTAGAATATATTTTTACAATTTAATACAATGTTGGTCATTGGATGTAATTTCACTTTTAAACCAGACATAAACAAGTGTCAATATTTTGATAGTTATTATCTCTTAAGAACACGCTATTTGTTTTGACGACAGGAATTAATTTTTAAATTAATTAATGCAACTGATATGTTTTGAATTTGGTAAAATAGAAATCATTTTTTAGATCATAATATCAAATATAGCTTAGGCCTAATATTTGGTATTTTTCTGAAAACTTTCAATTTTTGATGAATAGTGAAACCACTAAGTGGTAGTTAAAAAAAACTGAATTTTTCATAAAACATAATTTTAACGCTTCTGTGAGTGGAATTTCAAAAATCCAAGAGACACGGTTGATTTCAGTAAGTAAAATGTGGTTCAATGAGATGAAAATAATTTTTGGTGAATAGTAACTTTTTACTTTTATTTACCACGGTTAAAAGTAAATAGGGTAATTAAGGGTAAAAATGATATTATTATTACCCTAACACATGTCCTAATTCTATTGGATAAGTGTAATTCGACCAAAAACAAACATAGGAATAAAATATGACCATTTAGGCCCACTTGAATTAGATTAGGACATTTATTATTATTTAATTCAAAGAAGAGTTAAAAGAGTTAAAATCAATGTTTATTTAATAAAACATTTTTAATATAGGGTTATAAATAACATAAATTCAACTATAAATATTAATTAGAAACCTAAAAAGATTTCCTAAATAATGGTATTTTATTTGTAATTTTTAGACATTAAATAATTTAGTTTATTTATGACACAACGATGATGCATTAATTATCTTATTAATGAAATATTGAAATACTTGATGTTATAAATACCCAAATAAATATAATTTGAGACTTTTTATGAATTCCACTAATTTTATTGGTTAATATGACATGTTAGTATTTATTTAATTAACTTTTTTTGAACTTATCATTCTGTTATGATATTCACAAAAATCAATTACTAAATAGTGTCAAAATTGACATAAAATAGTTTTTAAAACAAATATTATATTATTTATTGTTATTTTATTCCTAAAAATCTAAGGTTCGCCCAAATGACTTAGATAAGGATAGATATATTAATAATAAACAACTTGGGGTTCGTTTGGCTTGTTATGGTATGTT
Source organism: Viscum album (assembly GCA_963277665.1). NCBI lineage: Eukaryota > Viridiplantae > Streptophyta > Magnoliopsida > Santalales > Viscaceae > Viscum > Viscum album. Next base: position 1,869,309,261 of record OY728156.1, read on the forward strand.
TATTAACCATATAGTGTAAGAAAATAAAAAGACATGGTAAAAGTTAAATTAGTTAACTTAGAGTTAAATCTAATTGATAAGGTTTAAATAATAACCTAAACTTGTATAAATCCTATTGGATGAGAGGATTTCAACCCATCCCCACTTTATCTTCGAAATAAGACCATTTAAAACCATTATAAACAGAATTTGACCTTAATATAAAATAATATTTTGAGATTTTCCTATGGTGCCCCTCTCCTCCCTTATAAAAGGGCACCTCCTCCCTCTCCTCCTCACACCAATTTGAGAATTCAAGCTCGGAAAAACCCTGGAAAAATATCTTCTCCACTTCCCTAGTTTTATCCTAGAGGTCCTGGTCTTCTTCAAAGACCATCCTTAGTTCTTTAAGTGGAGGATAAGTGAAGGCGCGTCAAAAAGAGGTAATATCCATTACCGATCTTTTTTCAATTTCTTTCTTCTTCAACTTCTTCTTCTTTAGTTGTTTCATGATAAAGTAATAACATCAGAATTTCTTATATACTGATATGTTATTATAAATATGAAACAACTCTAATTAACCTTCTATCCATCCTACGGAAAAAGGAAATCACAGCGCGTGCGTACGTACGGAATACCGTCTCCACGCCGTGGTGTAATATATTTTCCGCCACCACCTTAATTGGATGGGTATAATGGTGTAATGAGTAACTATATATGATTATTATAAAGTGATATTGATACTGAAATAGTATACATACACTTCAACACAATTCCACGACCATGGGAATGATATCATCGCTCGTGCGTACGTACGGACTACCGTCTCCACGACGCGATGAGATTCATTATCCATGTTAACCAATCCAGAATGATTATAAAGTATATATAATGAATAATAATGAAATATATAACATGGTAAATATACTGTATTTATGTATATATATATGTATGTCATCTACTTACTTCCATTCAAGACAATAAGGAAAGGAAAACAGCGTTCATGCGTACGTACGGACTACCGTCTCCATGAACGGTGTGTTTCATTTCATTTATCTATTTATCATATATATATATATATATATATTGAATATAAATCATGTTTTATATTCTAGAAGTAAGTAAATCATGATATAAGTAATAATAATGTCAAGAACAACAAGTCCAAACACCTACGATAAATGAAACGATTTTACCCAAAATGCTTCTTTAACATGAATTTACAAAAGAACGGGTAATATAAAGTCATAAGTGAACCATATATGATATAATAACAATGAATATGATTCTTTAATAAGTCAATGACATTATTTAAATCATTATACAGGAGGTTCGGACACTTACGAAGCAAATCGGACCTAAGGTAAGGGAAATATCACAATCTCATTTTTATCCGAGATTGTTTATACTTTGCAATTTACTGGGGTGCATTTTATTATCCACATACATTTCTCCTCAATATGTAATATTTACATCATTCTAAAATAGTTTATATCCAATTTTACCCTTTAGTGAGTTTTTAGTAAAAGATATGAAAGGAATCTTTTGTCGTTTTTCGTAAGAGGTACTTTTTAACTTTTCCGACAAAAGTACGAGAAGAATGTTATTTTTACTTATACGGCATGAATGGATTTTTAAAACATTATTTCCAAGAAGATTCCTTTTAAAGTTTTAAATTTTATTTTTAATCAACTTCTTTTAGTTTAAAATTGTATGACATGTTAAGAAAGGAAAAGTGTTTTTGAAGTAGAAAGGATATTTTCCTCAAGAATGAAGTTCAAGTGTTTTATCAAAATTATTTTCCATCTAAGACAGTAAAGGGTTCTGTTTTTATCCCTATTATTACATTGATTTGATTATGTTGTGATGGAAATATTTTTATGAATTCCTTTATCTTATATGAATTTTTTTTTGATGTCACGATGTTTAAGATTCCCATTTTTATTACATGGGTTATACAATGATGTATGGTTTATGATTTTGTGGCACACATTAGAATGGTATCATTATGAGATGGGTGGGACCTATATCTCCCTCCAATTCATTGGGTAATGATTTTATATCTCATGAGATAGACATGGCTGGAATGGTAGGTTATACTGGTTCAGTGAAACGGGACTGAAACGAGGGTGACTCGGTTCAGAAAGGGACTTTGTCCACTAAGATAGTCTTGGCAATGAGTCTTGACTAACAAGAAATTATTCTCTATGATTATGTGTGCATGCCACAAATTTTAATGTTTTAAGTTATGATTATTGTGATTACATTTCACTGCCATGAGTTATCCCAGGTTATGAAATTATTATCTCTTTTACAGGTTAAGATTTCCAAAAGTTATGTGCTTATGTATATGATGTGATTGATATTTCTTTTGTTTACCCTTACTGTGAATTTGAGCTCACCCTTTTATGTTTACTTTTCCCCAGGATATAAAGAAGGGTTTTAGGTATAAAAAAAAGGAAGATCTTTATGGGAGATTTTGAAGATCTTTCACCAGGATTAGAAGATTATATTCCGAGTTTCCAAAGACACTAAACTATTATGATCCTTGTGTGTGTGTTTTTGTTATGTACTAAGTATTCAGAAAAAGCAAAGTAATGTCCATGTACGTCAGGCTTCGGGTCTCTACAATATGACTTGTATAACCCCATTTAAAAATTGTTTTAGTAAAACAACTTATGTTTGTGACATTTTTATTTTAACTTTAAATAAAAAGTTATTTATGTCATTTTCCTACCAAAGTGGATCCATGGGGTCCCCAAGTTGACCCATGGATTGTCTAGGTCGACCATTACACATCCAATAGAATTAGGACAAGTGTAAAGATATTTTCATATTTTTATAATATCATTTTTACCTTAAATTTCACTAATTACCTTTAATCACGGTTAATTAAACTTAAAAGTTACTATTCACCAAAAAAAATTTAACCCCATTGAACCACATTTTACTTCCTAATGACAACCATGTATGTCAGATTTTTGAAAATCAAATCACCAGAAGTGGTAATGTTTCATTTAAACAAGAAATCAGTTTTTTAACTACCACTTAGTGGTTTCACTATTCATCAAAAATTGAAGTTTTTCAGAACAATGCCAAAATTACACCATAAGATATAATTGATATTATGAATTCAAAAAATTATGTCTATTTTACAAATTTCCAAACCTATAAGTTGCATTAATTAATTTTATAATTAATTCTTGTTGTCACAACAAATAGCGTGTTTTTAAGAAACAATATATATCAAAAGATTGACAATTGTTTATGTCCAATTTCGAAGTGAAATTAATTCTAATGGAAACCATTGGATAAATGGTAAAAATATATTCTAATTACACTTTATAACCACTCAATAGTATAATTTATCACTATAAATTATTTTGATTAAAAAAGTTTTTTTTAAGTATTTTTCACTATTCGTAAAAAATTGGAAGTTCTCAGAAAAATACCAAAAATTCAACATAGGATAATTTCGATATTACGAATACAAAAATGAAGTCCCATATGAAATATAAAATATATATAATTTCAAAAAGTTGGTATTACTATTCATAATGGCTATTTTGATTGGTCGTGGTGTGTTAGAATCTCGAACTTGCGTACAATGCAAGCTATTGCATTATTAAAATAGATGTGTATCATGGAAGCTCGGGGTGTTACAGTCCCAATTAGTTTCGTCCAGTGTGTATGAGAAAATGCCGTAATATGTGGAAAGACTCTAAAGGAAAAGTCAAGAGGGACCACTGGGTACCAAATGTGGGTGCCCCAGACATTCTGGAAAAAAGTCACGAGAGGTGTCCTCCCGACTCAGTGGTGTGATATAGTTGTATATCCGTCCTACTAAGGGTGTTGTAGTTTGTATATTTATTTTGGTATATATATTTTCAAGAATGTGTGATTTCATTGAAATTTGAATGAATTGAATGTAGGAGGTGTCAACAGGCCATTCTGAGAATAATGCATTGTAGGGACCACCTCACAGGCTCGGGACTCGTCACGTGTCTCAGATCTGACATGAGGTATTTATTATTCATTTTTTATTTTTTTATTTAATATGGTTTTGTGTTTATATTCTATTCATATACAGTTGCGAGAGGCATGGTGCACCGACTGATAAAATGTCGGTGTGGATGAGGACTTGTGATCGCAATGATGCAGAGACTACAGCATTGATAGTAAGTGCTTGTACTCATTACCAATCCATACATAAAATCTGTATATTAATATATGTGTATATATATATATTTAAATATTTCACAGGCTCAATTTGAAGCTGAGTTAGAACATCTTCCAGAGGACCAGGACAACTTCCCATGCGAAGGGATGAGATCTTTCATCGCATTATTCGTCAGGATGGGCATGGATATAGTTTGACCTATGGAATAGGGATTCCTCGTTTTGTAGTGTCACGCACTGCGGTTGTTGGTCCTTCTGTTGCTCAGATAACACACCGGTTGTCAGATTTCGAGGCATGGTTGCGAGTTTCCGAGGAGTTAAATGTGCAATTGATCGTTGAGGTTAGAGCACTACGGCAATATGTGCGTCCAAGTGATGGTGCAGGGGATCAGACAACAGAGGTTTATACTGTCTTTATTTATTTAATTTATATTAATTTTTTTATGAAAATATTCATAATGTTTTTTTGTTTTTGGCCCCTGACCCACCTGATGGAGGTAGTAGTCATGACCACGCATGATGCATCATATTCATGAGGTGTGTTTTTGTTTTTAATGGTGGGGTTGTTATTGATATTTATGTTGGGATTCTAGTGAGATTTTTTTTTGTGATTTGGGGGTATCATGTGTGTTTTGGCCTGATGCAATGTTTGTGTGCACGAATTGAGAAGTAACCATGAAACTGATTAATGATTTGGATATTTTTTGTTCATTTAATTCTTCAATGTTTTCAATTGCTTGTTCTGTAATATTTTAGAAAAAAAACATGTGATTCCTAATATAAACCATTAAACTTTTTTTTTGATGAATGATCTGAGTTCACTATTTGTAGTCCCCCGGCCCACCCCGGACAGGCCTCCCCGCACCCCAGACAACCCCCCCCGCACACCAGACAGCCCCCCCCCCCCCCCCGGACAGCCCCTCCCCCGCACTCGGACAGGCCTCCCCGCACATCGGAAGGCCCCCCGCACTCCAAACAGCCACCCCCCCCCCCCCACCCCACACCACGGACAAACCCTCCCCGCACTCCGGACAGGCCCCCCGCACTCCAGACAGCAACCTCGCCCCCCGTACAGCCCCTCCCCGCACTCCGGACAGGCCTCCCCGCATCCCGGACAGGCCCCCCACACCCCGGGACAGCCCCCCCCCCCCCCTCCCCCTGGACATTCCTCCTCGCACTCTGGACATCCCTCCCTGCACCCCGGACAGCCCCCCCCCCACCCCACCCCCCGCACCCCGGACAACCCTCCCCGCACTCCGGACACCCCCTCCCAGCCACACGGAGACCCCCCCTCCCCCCCCCCCCCGCACCCTAGACAGCCCTCCCCGAACCTCGGACAGCCCCTCCCCACACTCCGGACAGCCCTCCCCGCACTTCGGACAGTCCTCCCTGCACCTCGGGACAGCCCCCACACACCCAGACAGCCCCCCCCCCCCCCCCCCGCACCTCCGGACGACCCTCCCCCGCACCCCCGGACCGGCCCTCCACACCCCCGTACAGCCCCTCCCCGCACCCCCAGACAAGGACCCCTGCACTCCTAATGACCTGAAACCCACACGAAAACATTCGGAATATTATTCGTGACTTGTAGGAGGAGACGACACGCCCATCGGACGTGCGGTGCGCGCGGTACGACGATTGTGTAGTTTTCAACAGCTCGGCGCGCGCTAAAAGGGCGCGTTGGGGGGTCAAAACCACCCGAATGACCTCAGAATTCCATGAAACCATACAAAACATCCGTTGTGTGAATTGTGAAATGGTCGAGCAGACGGCACATCAATCGGAGGTGTCGTTTGACCGCGGTGACCAGAAACGCGTGTCCTGAGTCAAAAAAACACTAGAAACGGCGTGAGACGGTCAAATTCAAAGAAAACGTGCTTCGAATGACCTGAAACCACATGAAAAAATTAGGAATATTATTCATGATCTTTAGGAGGATACGGAACACCCATCGGACGTGCGGTGCGAGCGGTACGTCGATTGTGTCGTTTTCAGCAGCTCGGCGCGCGCTAAAAAGGGCGCGTTTGGGGGGTCAAAAAAACCCGAATGGCCTCGGAATTCCATGAAACCATATGACAATAGCCGTTGTGTGAATTTTAAAATGGTCGGGTAGATGGCACGTCAATCTGAGGTGTCGTTTGACCGTGGTCACCAGAAACGCGTTTCTGGTGTCATAAAACACCAGAATGGCGTGGGACAGTCGAATTCGGAAAAAACGTGCTCCAAATGACCTCAAACAACACAAAAAAAGTAGGAATATTATTCGTGACGTGTAGGAGGAGAAGGTAGGCCCATAGGATGTGCGGTGCGTGCGGTACGACCGATTGTGTCGTTTTCAATAGCTCGATGCGCGCTAAAAGGGCGCGTTGGGGGGTCAAAACCACACGAACGACCTCCGAATGCCATGAAACCATACGACAACAGCTGTTTTGTGAATTTTAAAATTTTTGGGCAGACGGCACGTCAATCATAGGTGTCATTTGACCGCGGTGACTGGAAACACATTTTCAGTGTCATAAAACACCAGAACGGCGTGGGACGGTCGAATTCAGAGAAAATGAGCTCTGAATGACCTAAAACAACACAAAAACAGTAGTAATATTATTCGTGACGTGTAGGAGGAGAGGTAACACCCATCGAACGTGCGGTGCACATGGTACGACCGATTGTGTCGTCTTCAGCAGCTCGGTGCGTGCTAAAATGGCGTGTTGGGGGGTCAAAACCACCTGAACGACCTCGGAATGCCATGAAACTGTACGATAATAGAATTTGTGTGAATTTTGAAATGGTCAGGTAGATGGAACATCAATCGGAGGTGTCGTTTGACCGCGGTGACTGGAAATGCATTTCCAGAGTCATAAAACACCAAAACGGCATGAGACGATCGAATTCGGAGCAAATGATCTCTGAATGACCTGAAACCAAACGAAAACATTAGTAATATTATTCATTATGTGTGAAAGGAGACAGAACGCCCATCGGACGTGCAGTGTGCATGGTACGACCGATTGTGTTGTTTTCAGCAGCTCGGCACACGCTAAAAGGGAGCATTGGGGGTTCAAAGCCACCCGAACGACCTCATAAATCCATTAAACCGTACGAAAACATCCGTTGTGTGAATTTTGAAATGGTTGGGCAGACGGTACATCAATTGGAGGTATCGTTTGACCGCGGTGACCGGAAATGCATTTCCAGTGTCATAAAACACCAGAACGACATGGGACGGTCGACTTCAGAGAAAACGTGCTCCGAATGACCTCAAACAACACAAAAACAGTAGGAATATTATTCGTGACATGTAGGAGGAGACGGTACGCCCATCGGACGTGCGGTGCGTGCAGTACGATCGATTGTGTCGTTTTCAACAGCTCGGTGTGCGCTAAAATGGCGCGTTGGGGGGTCAAAACCACCCGAACGACCTCATAATTCCATGAAAGCATACAACAATGGCCGTGGTGTGAATTGTGAAATGGTCGGGCAGACGGCACATCAATCGGAGCTGTCGTTTGACCGCGGTGACCGGAAACGCGTTTCCGGAACCATAAAACACCAGAACGACGTGAGACGGTCGAATTCAGAGCAAACGTGATCCGAATGACCTGAAACAACGCGAAAACATTAGGAATATTATCTGTGACTTGTAGGATGAGACAGAATGCTCATCGGATGTGCAGTGTGCGCGGTAAGACTGATTGTGTCGTTTTCAGCAGCTCGGTGTGTGCTAAAAGGGCGTGTTGGGAGGTCAAAACCACTCGAACGACCGCGGAATGCCATGAAACCATACGAAAACAGCCGTTGTGTGAATTGTGAAATGGTCGGGTAGACAGCATGTCAATCAGAGGTGTCGTTTGACCGCGGTGACCGGAAATGCGTTTCTAGAGTCAAAAAACACCAGAACGGCATGAGACGGTCGAATTCGGAGCAAACGTGCTCCAAATGACCTGAAACAACACGAAAACATTAAGAATATTATATTTGATGTGCAGAAGGAGACGAAACTCCCATCGGATGTGCGGTGCATGCGGTACGACCGATTGTGTCATTTTCAGCAGCTCGGCCCACGCTAAAATGGCGCGTTGGGGGGGTCAAAACCACACGAACGACCTTGGAATGCCATTAAAGCGTAAGAAAACAGCCGTTGTGTGAATTTTGAAATTTTCAGGCAGATGGCACATCAATCGGAGGTGTCGTTTCACCGTAGTGACCGGAAACGCGTTTCCGGATTTATAAAACACCAGAATGGCGTGAGACGGTCGAATTCGGAGCAAACGTGATCCGAATGACCTGAAACTACATGAAAACATTAGTAATATTATTCGTGACATGTAAGAGGAGGCGACACGCCCATTGGATGTGCGGTAAGCACGGTACGACCGATTGTGTCGTTTTCAGCAGCTCGATGTGCGCTAAAATGGCACGTTGGGGGGTCAAACCCACCCGAATGACCTCGAAATGCCATGAAACCGTACGACAACAGTCGTTGTGTGAATTTTGAAATGGTTGGGCAGACATCACATCAATCGGAGGTGTCCTTTGACCACGGTGACCAGAAACGCATTTCCAGTGTCATAAAACACCAGAACGGCGTGAGACGGTCGAATTCGGAGCAAACGTGCTCCGAATGACCTGAAATGATAGCATTTCATAAATTGGGGGTTTTAAATTATTAAATCACCATGATTTGATGTCAGATTTAATTTTATTATATGTATATAATAACTGAATAATTATTTCTAATTTACGTTTGTTTTTTTTGTTGTTTTTTTTGTCTTATTGTAGGTTTATTGAAGCAGAAGATTGAAATGGATTGACCTGCTCGGATCGTTGAAGCACGTTTATCATTTATTGTTTATGACGATCTTGATGTTTATGCTGTTTGAAATTTTTTTCCATTTTTTATGATTTTTACCTTGTTTTATCTCTGATTTTGCACCATGAATTAAAAAAACACAATTCGTACATTTCATTAAAAAAATGAAAATCCACAAAAAAATTCCACAAATTAACCCAAACACATTTTATGTTAAGTTTTCCAAAAGATAAGTTTATATTGAAATAAAAAAATTATAAATGTTATAGAATTTATATTTAAAATTGGCTCTCCATTAAGAGGTAGTAAAATTACCTTTTTAGAGAAATATAAATTTTAAGCATAAAATTTGATTTATTTTTACCATATGCTTAAAAACCTATTGGATGAATAAGAAAAAAAATTATTTAATATTATATATATATATATATTTCTTTAATATATATATATATATATATATATTTGATATTATATATATTAAAATATTTAAAACATATTATATATATATATTTAAAATATTTTATTTAATATTATATATATAAATATTTTCTTTAATATATATATATATATATATATTTCTTTAATATATATATATATATATATATTATTTAATATATATATATATATATATATATATTTCTTTTACTAGGAATTTTTTTTTAAAAATAGTTTTCCCAGAGTAGCGACCGCCTTTGGCGGTCGCTATAGGCTGTCTGCCAGGCGACATTAGCGACCCCCATTGGTGGTCGCTGTAGGCCAGAATTTCTGTCACCTACAACGACCGCCATTGGCGGTCGCTAATGGGGACCAGGCAGGCCGTAATTTCAGCCATCTAGAGCGACCAGCATTGGCCGTCGTTGTTGTCCTATTGCGACAAAGCTAAAGTAATCACCAATGGCGGTCGCTGGGCGGTCTCTAGAGGCCTATAGCGACGGCCAATGGCGGTCGCTATTGCTTGATTTTTTTAGTAGTGATTGGAATACTTTTTACCCATATTTAGGATTCAAGAAGGAAGGGAAGGTTTTTGGGATGTGTATTGGTATGTTATTTTCTAATATATGTGGTTTTAGAGGTGTGGATAAAAGGTTTTGGTGGATGCCATTTATAGGGAATGGAAAGGACACACTTTGAATTATTTAAAACAAGTTTGTTCTGGCCACGTTTTTACCAATTAAAAGTCATAAAAAACAACAAAATTCAATAATGTAATGTTTATGGACGAATTATTTCCATGAAATATGTTTTGGAAAAGTGGATATGTCATTTTGGGCCTTAAATGTAATGTTAATTCCATTGTAAATCTTAATTTTCCATTATTAACTATAAATAATTTTAACTGCATTCACTAACCATTTTGTTCAAAAAAATATATAAAATTTTTAGAAATTATAAATTATTCTTATTCCAAATAGGAAATAAAATTTATTCAAATTCCAATAAAATATGTTTCAAATATTAACCTAAATTTAATCACACAAATTGGACAACAATGCTGGTTATTACAGAAAAAACATCCAACAGTTTTCTAATTTTAAAAAAAAATTAAAGTAATATTTAACTTGATGACCTACATAATATTATTTGATGAAAATATTTTATAATTAAAATTTTTATGAATTTAAAATATTATTTAAATTTACAAATAAATTATATGAAAAAACTTTTTTGAATTAAAATTCCTTATTTTTAACTATTCATCTAAAAATGATGCTTCACGAAAAAATCCTAAATACTCACCCTAAACTAATTTTGACATTATAAATTCTAAAATGATTTATATTTCATGAAACTAAATATATGAGTTTCTACATTAAATTATATTATTATCCATAGAATGACATAAAAAGGTATTTCCTAAAGAAAATAGTATTTTTAAACTTACAAATACTTTACCAAAAATCAATATGTTTTATTTATATAATAATATTTGAAAATAATTTATTACTATTCATATCACTATTTTTAATATATATCTTATAATTATTCTATTCAAATAATTATAACTATAAAAATAAGTTTCATAGAAACACAGTTTTGCATGTAACGTGCGCAATTTTAGTGTTGTGTGCAGTGAAAAACAACTCAGTGACATGTGTTGCTCAATCCAATTTAGTGTCATGTAAAATAAAAGTTTGAATAAGTTATTTAATATTAAAAAACTATTTTAGTGTTTCTTGAAATGTTGAAAATAAAAATAATAGGATAATTCTAAAAAGGTCCCCAAATCATAAGGTATCACATTCTACTCTACTTAAAATGAATTTCTCCCACAAAATAAAAATATGATATCCATGGTTAAATACTTGAAATTTTCATTCATATAAACCCACATCATAAAAATAAATACTATATCATCCCATAAAAAATTAATATTGGAACAATTATGGTTACCCAAATTAACACATAACATGGTTTCCACTTAATAGAACATATGTTGGGAGTGAATATTGGACATTAAGGAAAAGAGTAAATATTTATAGGGATGATTAATGTTATCAATCACAAGAATTTTATTTATCAATGAAATTTTGAGGGCCTAAAATTAAGAAATCATTAATGATATAAAAGGCCATCAATTAATCAAAAATTAAGATATTAGGAAAACATTTTTTTGGATCATTATCCTAATGTTGAGTAATTATTTTATTTAAAATTAATATAAGGAAATATATTTACAATATTTATTTCTATAAATAATATTTCATTGTTTTTTAGGAATTTATCTATTCAGATTCATCAATTACATCATCACATGGATGTCTAGAAATTAGCTTTCAACCCCAAAGCACTAAAACAACCTTTTAGAATATATTATGGCAAATAAAGGAACGAAAAGTATGACTATCTTTATATAACTATTATTAAAAGTAAATAAGGTAAATACCTTTAAATCTAAACATAAAAATTAACACTCCTATTTCATAAAAAATAATTATACATTGACAAGGAAAACACATAGGTAAGTGGTAGGCATGAAACCCTTATTATCCTTCGTTCATGGGTTAGAGACACATAGCCTTGCTAGATATGATTGGTTGTCACCTAACATAAATGATTCAATATTCTAAAACTACCCTAAAAAAATTTCATAAATGAATTTGATGGAAATTCTGGAAATATGTTTAATCAATAAACATACTTTTAACCAAGGTTTTAATTAAATCTCAATAAATAAATAAATCCTTTGAGGATTAACCTAAACATTTCATGAATTTTTAGCCTTATAACATTTATAAAACATGAAAATGAAATGCAGTATAAAGAAGGTCATGAAATTATCATAACATTTACTCCCCATTTATCAAAAAGTATATCTTCATTGTGAGAATCGAAAAATGTAAATACCCTCATCATGTAATCCCGTGAATCATGGTAATAACCTAAATTACCATAAACAGTCTTGGAAAACAAGAATTATACCTTATTCCAAATATAAAAAGATATATTCATTAAATAAAAAATACTATTAATCTTCATAGACTACTTTTTCAACAAATTCATTATTATTTATTTGATAATAAATACCATCCAATAAATATATATTTATCCAATAATCATTATCCCCACTGTAACACCCCAAGATTTTATGAAAAATATTCTTTTTAATTTCATTAATGTCTTGTGTTGTACGATACACCAAAATGATCCTGTACAACACGCATCCTTGACTTTCCTTGCATTACACGCAATCGCGACCTTCCTCGATAGCATGTGTAGTACGCAATACTGAGTTTTCACTAAACAACAATATGCTATTAAAATATTATTAAAACTAGCCATTATGAATAGTAATAACCACCTTTTAAAATTTTAGAAATTTTATCTATCAAAATGGACTTCATTTTTGGATTTGGAATATCGAAATTAGCTTAGGGTGAAATTTTGGTACTTTTTGGATAACTTTCATATTCTGATGAATAGTGAAAATTACCAAATTTTAATTAAAAACAACTTTTTTAATCAAAATAATTAATAGTGATAAATTATTAATTTGAGTGGTTTTAAAGTATATTTAGAATATATTTTTACAATTTAATACAATGTTGGTCATTGGATGTAATTTCACATTTAAACCAGACATAAACAAGTGTCAATCTTTTGATAGTTATTATCTCTTAAAAACAGGCTATTTGTTTTGATGACGGGAATTAATTTTTAAATTAATTAATGTAACTGATATGTTTTGAATTGGGTAAAATAGACATAATTTTTTAATTCATAATATCAAATATAGCTTAGGCCTAATTTTTTGTATTTTTCTGGAAACTTTCATTTTTTGAAGAATAGTGAAACCACTAAGTGGTAGTTAAAAAAAACTGAAATTTTCATAAAACATAATTTTACCGCTTCTGTGAGTGAAATTTCAAAAATCTGAGAGACATGGTTAATATCAAGGACTAAAATTTGGTACAATGAGATGAAAATAATTTTTGGTGAATAGTAACTTAATACTTTTTTTTACCATGGTTAAAAGTAAATATGGTAATTAAGGGTAAAAGTGTTATTATTATTACCCTAACACATGTCCTAATTCTATTGGATAAGTGTAATTCGACCAAATACAACCTTAGGAATAAAATATTACCATTTAGGCCCACTTGGATTAGATTAGGGCATTTATTATCAATTTATTTAAAGAAGGGTTAAAATAGTTAAAATCAAAGTTTAATAACTAAATAATTTTTAATATAGGGTCATTCATAAGATAAATTCGACTATAAATATTCATTAGAAAGCGAAAAATATTTCCTACATAATGATATTTTTTTTGTAATTTTTAAACTTTAAATAATTTAATTTATTTATGACACAATGATGATGCAGTAAATATCTTATTAATGAAATATTAACATAATTGATGTTATAAATACCCAAATAAATGTAATTTGAGACTTTTTATGAATTCCAAAATTTTTATATGTTAATATAACATGTTAGTGTTGATTTAATTAACTTTATTCGAACTAATAATTCTGTTATCAGTTTTACAAAAATCAATTACCAAATAGTTTCAAAATTGACATAAAATAGTTTTTAAAACAAATATTATATTATTAATTGTTATTATATTTTTAAAAATCTAAGGTTTGGTAAAATGACTTATATAAGGTTATATATATTAATAATAAACAACTTGGGCTTCTTTTGGCTTGTTATAGTATGTTTATTAACCATATAGTGTAAGAACACAAAAAGACATGGTAAAAGTAAAATTATCTAACTTAAAGTTAAAATTAAATGATAAGGTTAAAATAGTAAACTAAGCTTGTCCAAATTCTATTGGATGATGGTATTTCGACCCATCCCCATCTTAGCTTCTAAATAACTCAATTTGGAGCTATTAAAAACCGAATTTGACTTTATAATAAAATAATATTTTTAGGTATTCCAAAGGTGCCCCTCTCCTCCCTTATAAAAGGGCACTTCCTCCCTCTCTTCCTCACACCACATTGAGCCTTTAAGCTCTGAAAAAACCTGCCAAATTCTCTTCTCCACTTCCCTAGAAACATCCTAGAGGTCCTGGTCTTCTTCAAAGACCAATTTTAGTGCCCTAAGAAGAGGACTCAAAGAGGCACTTCAAAGAAGAGGTAATGTCTGTTACCGATTCTTTCATCTTTATTTCTTCTTCCACTTCTTCTTCTTTAGTTGTTTCATCATGAAGTAATAAAATCAGTATCAATCATATACTTATATGTTATTATAATTATGAAACAAACCTATTTCACCATCTATCCATCCTACGGAAAACGAAATCATCACGCGTGCGTACGTACGGAATACCATCTCCACGCCGTGGTGTAATCTATTTTCCACCACCACCTTACTTGGATGTGTATAATGGTGTAAATAATAACTATATATGATTATTTTAAAGTGATATTGATTCTGAAATAGTATACATACCCTCCAATACAGTCCCACAATCATGAGAACGATATCATCGCTCGTGCGTACGTACGGACTACCGTCTCCACAACACGATGAGATTCATTCTCCACGTTAACCATTCATGAATGATTATAAAGTATATATAATAAGTAATCATGAAATATATGACATAATAATGATACTGGATTTATGTGTATATATATATGTATTTCATCTACTTAATTCCATTCAACTCAATAAGGAAATGAAAACAGTGTTCATGCGTACGTACGGCCTACCGTCTCCATGAATGGTGTATTTCTTTCCATTTACTAATTTATTATATATATGTATATTCTAAATATATATTATATATAAATCGTGTTTTATATTCTGGAATTAATTAATCATGATCTAAGTAATCATATGAATAATTACAAGTCAAAACACGGACGACAAATGAAACAATTTTACCCAAAATGCTCTTTAACATGGAATTTACAAAAGAACGGGTAATATAAAGTCATAAGTGAACCATATATGATATCATAACAATGCGTATGATTCTGGAATAAGTCAATGACATTATTTAAATCATTATACAGGAGGTTTGGACACTTACGAAGCAAATCGGACCTAAGGTAAGGGATAATTGTGCAAATCTCATTTTTATCCGAGATTGCTTATTCGTAAGTATTTACTGGGGTTACTGCTTTCATCCATGTCCATGATTTATAAAAGTGTATTCATGTATGTTTAAAGTCCTTTTTACCCATTTTGACTTTTACTACATGGTATGT
Source organism: Viscum album (assembly GCA_963277665.1). Lineage (NCBI taxonomy): Eukaryota > Viridiplantae > Streptophyta > Magnoliopsida > Santalales > Viscaceae > Viscum > Viscum album. Next base: position 1,869,324,897 of record OY728156.1, read on the forward strand.
AAGGAATCTTTCTTTTGTTTACGTTATGAGGTAGTTTCTGACTTTTCCGACAAAAGTACGAGAAGAATGTTTTTCTAACGTATACAGGATGAAAGGATTTTTACAGTTTTATAAAGCCTTATTTTCATGAATCTTCCTCAAAAATATTTATGACTATTTTCAAAAAAAATATTCTTCTTTTAAAATTTCATGACGTTTTGTGAAAAGAAATTGATTTTGAATAAGAAAGGATATTTTCCTAAAGAATTCATTTCAAGTGTTTTATCAAAACCATTTTTCCATCTAAGATGACATTATTTCTTATGTGTATGTTTCAAGTATAATGTCTTTATGATTTACATGGTTTCACTTTTCTTATTATGAAATGATATCCATTTCTTTTATATAGATTATGTGATGATGGGATTATGTTTATGAAACCCATTTTATTCGTTGGTTTATTATGAATGATGTATGTTTATTTTGTGGCACAAGTAAGAATGATTTCATTATGAGATGGGTGGTACCTATATCTCCCTCCAATGCATTGGGTAAAGATTTTATATCTCATGAGATAGACATGGCTGGAATGGTAGGTTATACCGGTTCAGTGAAACAGGAATGAAACGAGGAGTGAACTCGGTTTAGAAAGGGACTTTGTCCACTAAGATAGTCTTGGCAATGAGTCTTGACTAATAATAAATGATTCTCTATGATTATGTGTGTATGCCACAAAGTTTCATGTTTGAAGTTATGATTATTTGGATTACATTTCACTAATATGATTTATCCCATGTTATGAAATTATGATCTCTTTTGCAGGTTATGATTTCCAAAAGATATGTTCTTATGAATATGATGTGATTGGTATTTCTTTTGATTACCCTTACTGAGCATTTGAACTCACCCTTTTATTTTTTCTTTTCCCCAGGATATAAAGAAAGGTTTTAGTTAAGAAAAAAAAAGGGAAGATATTTATGGGATATGTTGAAGATCTTTCATCATGATTAGAAGATCGCGTTCCGAGTTTCCAAAGACACTAAACTATTACGGTCCTTGTGTGTGTGTTTTTGTTATGTAGTAAGTATTCCACAAAAGTAATGTGATATCTATGTAAGTCAAGCTTCGGGTCTCTACAGTTGGTATCAGAGGAAAGGTTTAGTCAACCTTTGGAAACTAGGATGCGAGAACTTTAGTGAGATCCCTAGAGATATTTCTAAGGTATGTCTAGGATGGTCCCTAAGGTTAAGTATAAGTATAGGTTATAGTCCTATAATTATGGTAACGATCTTAGAATTAATCCTAAGATGTTAGATATTGAAGGTACTCCTCCTTTATTGTGTTGTTTTCCCTAGCATGATTTTTGCCTCTCACACTATTCTTTTTGGGTTTTAGACGATGGCTGGAACCTGAAGGAACCGTGTTGATCAATGTAATGGACAATGCAATGATTGTCCTCCTGAACAGACAAATGTTATGGGAGATGGAGTGCAAAATCTTATTGTTATACTTACACAAGCTATGAATCATTCTGGACTTCCAAATGAGCAGAGAAGGGAACAATATTCTATTGAGTCCTTCATGAGGCAACGTCCACCTTCTTACAGTGGGTCTTCTGATCCACTTGTTGCTGAACAATGGATCAGTACTACTGAAAAGATATTTTCAGTTATTCAATGTTCTAAACATGATAAATTCATCTTAATAGTGTATCGTTTGGAAGCTGATGTTGATCAATGGTGGAATCTTATCAAGAATATGAGGCCAAGAGATGAAATTGAGTCCATGGAATGGGACGAGTTCAATAACTTATTTTTCAATAAGTACTTCCCTCGTATTCTTCGTACAAAGTTAGAGAAGGAGTTTCTTGAACTAAAGAAAAATGATGATGAATCTGTTGGTATATACGAAGTGAATTTTACAAGGCTTGCAAGGTATGCATCTGGCTTTATCATCCAACCTAAAAGTAAAGTTGATCAATTCTTCAGTGGCTTAAAACCAAGTCTTTGAAGGGCATTAGCTATAAAAGACTTCAGTAGCTATGAAGAAATTGTGTGTTGTGTTATCAAGGTAGAAATGGAAGTTGGTGTTACTTATCCATCTAGTAGTTTTGACAAGAAACGAAATATGGAGTTCAAGGAGAAATCTCAGATTAATGGTCAAAAGAATATGAATGTTTCCTTTTGCTCAAAGTGTTGAAAGAAGCATGGTGGAGATTGTCTTAAAGGGACAAGTAAATGTTTCAAATGTGGAAAGGAAGGTCATCGGGCATTTGAATTCTGCAATGATGGGAAGAAGATGTCTAATGATGCAAACAAAGGAAGGGATACAGAGAATGAACCTACTACACTTCAATGCTTCAAGTGCAAGGAAATGGGGAATTATGCTGATAAATGCCCTAATCCAAGGGTTAGTGATGATCGACATGAGAAACCACTTAAGACAAAGGAAAAAGGGATGTCACATGCGATCACCATTGGAGATGTTGAATATGACAACGATGTGGTGGAATGATTAAGTGTTTATGTAATGGGATTCCAAAATAATGTTGTATATAGTATCGTGGAATATTGGAATATTTATGTATTGGCCTGTTGTGGTTTTCAATAATTTTATGGTATCGGTAACCATGGAAAGTGATTGAGATATTTTTGGAAAAAAGATGATATGTGAATAATGAAGGGATAAGGAAAAAATGAAATGTTTGACAGTATTCATGAGCTCATGATTGATATAAGGACTAAGGGATATCATGGTTTGAGTATATAGAATTTTGAGGATTTTGGTATTTAACTTTTAACAGTATTCATGTTTTCAATAAGGTTCAATGGGTATTCATTTTTTTTTTCAAGAGAATACATGATTAAGGCCTTAGAATGTTTGGAATGTGACCAACAAGACATATCTCATGATATACGGGGATCAACGATGGTATTAACATGCTTGTTTTATGAACTCTTTGGTAATCGTTTTCACTATAATATGAGATTGGACAGCAGTATTTTGGATAATCCTAAAGATTCAAAATGATTATGTTGGACATAAGTTAGTATTGTTTAAGGATATAACTTTTTTTGATATTATTGATGGGATGTTATAGTAATGTAGTTTTAGAAAAAGGACAACATGCAGGACGAGCGACTGCCCATCGCGTTAGACAAGGCTGTGGGAATCAAACCCACAACCGAAGTGTGACTGGCCTTTATCGCCTACCACTGGCCTACAAGAAGTCCCTGTTTAGTAGAAACTAGTTTTATTATATTAATAAGTATGATATATGAAGTATAAGTCCATTTTAGGAACCATATATGATTAATCTCACTATAGATGGACTTATGTAATTTTTGATAACTCTTCTAACCTTTTGTTTGAGACAGATGGAATGACCCATCATTCTATCACATGATCTTCTAACACATCACGAATGAAAAATTCAACTTCATTTCTTTAAGAGATGTAGTGGAAATTGTCCAAAGAACGACCAACGGTGAGACTATACCAAAATCAGGAAAGTATTTCTTCTAATTCCAATTTCATCAACTTTAGGGAAATGATCTTGAAAACCAAAAATGTTGTCCAAGTGCTCTTATATCTGATGAATTAGATGGTACCTTAGATCATCACAAATTTATGGATTTGTGATTGCTGGATTTTCCATAGCCATATTCTCTACCACTCTCCATCAGAACATGATGGTTAGATTTCTCTTCCATATCCATATTTTCACCTATGTGGAAACCCAGTGATTAGTTTATTTGGGTAACCGTTACGTTTCATACTTTTTTTTAAAGATTGGTTTTGGTATTCCTTTTTACGATGTGGGTTTCTATTAAAGAAACTTTCGAGTATTAAACCATTTATAACCCTGACGAATTTCGAGGGCGAAATTCATTTTAAGGGGCGTAGAATGTAACATCCCAAGATTTTATGAAAAATATTCTTTTTAATTTCATTAATGTCTTGTGTTGTACGCTACACCAAAATGAGCTTGTACAACACGCATCATTGACTTGCCTTGCATTACACACAATCGTGACCTTCCTTGATAGTGTGTGTAGTACGCAATACCGAGTTTTCACTAAACAACGATATGCTATTAAAATATTATTAAAACTAGCCGTTATTAATAGTAATAACCACCTTTTAAAATTTTAGAAATTTTATCTCTCAAAATGGACTTCATTTTTGGATTTGGAATATCGAAATTAGCTTAGGGTAAAATTTTGGTACTTTTCGGATAACTTTCATATTCTGATGAATAGTGAAAATTACTAAATTTTAATTAAAAACAACTTTTTTAATCAAAATAATTAATAGTGATAAATTATTAATTTGAGTGGTTTTAAAGTATATTTAGAATATATTTTTACAATTTAATACAATCTTGGTCATTGGATGTAATTTCACATTTAAACCAGACATAAACAAGTGTCAATCTTTTGATAGTTATTATCTCTTAAAAACACGCTATTTGTTTTGACGACGGGAATTAATTTTTAAATTAATTAATGTAACTGATATGTTTTGAATTGGGTAAAATAGACATAATTTTTGAATTCATAATATCAAATATATCTTAGGCCTAATTTTTTTTATTTTTCTAGAAACTTCCATTTTTTGATGAATAGTGAAACTACTAAGTGGTAGTTAAAAAAACTGAATTTTTCATAAAACTTAATTTTACAGCTTCTGTGAGTGGAATTTCAAAAATATGAGAGACACGGTTAATATAAAAGACTAAAATTTGGTTCAATGTGATGAAAATAATTTTTGGTGAATAGTAACTTTTTACTTTTTTTTACCACGGTTAAAAGTAAATATGGTAATTAAGGGTAAAAGTGTTATTATTATTACCCTAACACATATCCTAATTCTATTGGATAAGTTTAATTCGACCAAAAAAACCTTATAAATAAACTATGACCATTTAGGCCCACTTGGATTAGATTAGGACATTTATTATCAATTTATTTAAAGAAGGGTCAAAATAATTAAAATCAAAGTTTAATAAATAAATCATTTTTAATATATAGTTATACATAAGATAAATTCGACTATAAATATTCATTAGAAAAATAAAACGATTTCCTACATAATGATATTTTAATTTTAATTTTTAGACTTTAAATAATATAATTTATTGATGACACAATGATGATGCAGTAAATATCTTATTAATGAAATATTAACATAATTGATGTTATAAATACCCAAATAAATGTAATTTGAGACTTTTTAGGAATTCCAAAAAATTTATATGTTAATATTACATGTTATTGTTGATTTAATTAACTTTTTTCGAACTAATCATTCTGTTATAATTTTTACAAAAATCAATTACCAAATAGTTTCAAAATTGACATAAAATAGTTTTTAAAACAAATATTATATTATTAGTTGTTATTATGTTCCTAAAAATCTAAGGTTCGGCCAAATGACTTAGATAAGGTTATATATATTAATAATAAACAACTTGGGGTTCGTTTGGCTTGTTATAGTAAGTTTATTAACCTTATAGTGTAAGAAAACAAAAAGACAAGGTAAAAGTAAAATTATCTAACTTAAAGTTAAAATTAAATGATAAGGTTAAAATAGTAAACTAAACTTGTCCAAATTCTATTGTATGATAGTATTTCGACCCATCCCCACCTTAGCTTCTAAATAACTCAATTTGGGGCAATTAAAAACCGAATTTGACGTTATAATAAAATAATATTTTTAGTTATTCTAAAGGTGCCCCTCTCCTCCCTTATAAAAGGGCACTTCCTCCCTCTCTTCCTCACACCACATTGAGCCTTAAATCTTGGCCAAACCCTGACAAATTCTCTTCTACACTTCCCTAGAAACATCCTAGAGGTCCTGGTCTTCTTCAAAGACCAATTTTAGTGCCCTAAGAAGAGGACTCAAAGAGGCACATCAAAGAAGAGGTAATGTCTGTTACCGATTGTTTCATCTTTATTTCTTCTTCCACTTATTCTTCTTTAGTTGTTTCATAATGAACTAATAACATCAATATCACTCATATACTGATATGTTATTATAAGTATGAAACAACCCTATTTCACCATCTATCCATCCTACAGAAAACGAAATCATCGCGCGTGCGTATGTACGGAATACCATCTCCACGCTGTGGTGTAATCTATTTTCCACCACCACCTTACTTGGATGGGTATAATGGTGTAAATAATAACTATATATGATTATTTTAAAGTTATATTGATTCTGAAATAGTATACACACTCCAACATAGTCCAATGATCATGAGAATGATATCATCGCTCGTGCGTACGTACGGACTACCGTCTCCACGACGCGATGAGATTCATTCTCCACGTTAACCATTCATGAATGATTATAAAGTATATATAATTATTAATAATGAAATATATGACATAATAATGATAATGGATTTATGTGTATATATATGTATGTCATCTACTTAATTCCATTCAACTCAATAAGGAAACGAAAACAACGTTCATGCGTACGTACGGCCTACCGTCTCCATGAACGGTGTATTTCTTTCCATTTACTAATTTATTATATATATGTATATTCTGAATATATATTATATATAAATCATGTTTTATATTCCGGAATTAATTAATCATGATCTAAGTAATCATATGAATAATTACAAGTCAAAACACGGATGACAAATGAAACAATTTTACCCAAAACGCTCTTTAACATGGAATTTACAAAAGAACGGGTAATATAAAGTCATAAGTGAACCATATATGATATCATAACAATGATTATGATTTTGGAATAAGTCAATGACATTATTTAAATCATTATACAGGAGTTTCAGACACTTACGAAGCAAATCGGACCTAAGGTAAGGGATAATTGTGCAAATCTCATTTTTATCCGAGATTGCTTATTCGTAAGTATTTACTGGGGTTATTGCTATCATCCATGTCCATGATTTATAAAAGTGTATTCATGTATGTTTAAATTCCTTTTTACCCATTTTTGACTTTTACTACATGGTATGGAAGTAATCTTTCTTTTGTTTACGTTATGAGGTAGTTTTTGACTTTTTTGACAAAAGTACGAGAAGAATGTTTTTTTAACATATACGGGATGAAAGGATTTTTATAGTTTTATAAAGCCTTTTTTTCATGAAGCTTCCTCCAAAATATTTATGACTATTTTCAAAAAAATATTCTTCTTTTAAAATTTCATGACGTTTTGTGAAAAGAAATTGATTTTGAATAAGAAAGGATATTTTCCTCAAGAATTCATTTCAAGTGTTTTATCAAAACCAATTTTCCATATAAGATGACATTATTTCATATGTGTATGTTTCAAGTATAATGTCTCTATGATTTAAATGGTTTCACTTTTCTTTTTATGAAATTATATCCATTTATTTTATAAGGATTATGTGATGATGGGATTATGTTTATGAAACCAATTTTATTCGTTGGGTTATTATGAATGATGTATGTTTATTTTGTGGCACAAGTAAGAATGATTTCATTATGAGATGGGTGGGACCTATATCTCCCTCCAATGCATTGGGTAAAGATTTTATATCTCATGAGATATACATGGTTGGAACGGTAGGTTATACCGGTTCAATGAAACTGGATTGAAACGAGGAGTGAACTCAGTTCAGAAAGGGACTTTGTCCACTAAGATAGTCTTGGCAATGAGTCTTGACTAATAAGAAATGATTCTCTATGATTATGTGTGTATGCCACAAAGTTTCATGTTTTAAGTTATGATTATTTGGATTACATTTCACTACTATGATTTATCCCATGTTATGAAATTATGATCTCTTTTTCAGGTTAAGATTTCCAAAAGATATGTTCTTATGAATATGATGTGATTGATATTTCTGTTGTTTACCCTTACTGAGAATTTGAGCTCACCCTTTTATGTTTTATTTTCCCCAGGATATAAAGAAAGGTTTTAGGTAAGAAAAAAAAGGGAAGATATTTATGGGAGATGTTGAAGATCTTTCACCATGATTAGAAGATCACGTTCTGAGTTTCCAAAGACACTAAACTATTGCGGTTCCTGTGTGTGTGTTTTTGTTATGTACTAAGTATTCCGCAAAAGTAATGTGATATCTATGTACGTCAAGCTTCTGGTCTCTACACCCACATCAGGTATAAATTACAATTTACATACCATTTATCAAAATACATTCATTCATGAGATCACCATTCTAGTCCATCAGAACCATTCAACATATTCTTTTAAATCCATAGTAAAAACAATAAATGAGCTACCCATATATTTTTCACTTGTCAAAATTATTGAACCCAATTACATAAAAACATTGATTATTCCAATTCATCATTAAGTCATTAACAAGGCCACCTCATCACATTACATAATAACTCTTTCCATTCACATTTCATTTGAAGTATCATCTTTTCCTGCAATGTAATAATTATGCATACAACATTTAAGTAGTCTCTTCTTGATATTTTCACATGGGAAATTGATTTTCATAATGTCTACTCATTACACACTTAATGAATTTAACCATTTATGATGTATTATTGAGGAAAATATTCCCATCTATTTCGTCAACGGAACTCATCAGTTTTTCATTAGATTCACTTGCATTGTGTCGTTCTTTTTTGTAGTGAAAACATCTTCTTATTTCTCTAAGAAATAACCTTAGGTGATTCCTTCCACAATATTGACACAATGGAAGCCAAATATTATTTAATTCATGGTATCCATTACAAAAAATGTCAGTGAACTTCTTATTTTACTTCCTTAGTGATCCAGAGAGTTGGTTATGGTACACATTGTTAATAATGTTCTGCGAAAACTGATTAGGAATGATCCCAACATACATCACTCTAGTGATATCCTCCAAATCCATTTTTAATTTTCTGAAAACTCTTTTAAGGTAAAGTGTGAAACTTCAAAAAATTCCAAGACAGCACAAATCACTCGGAAAATAACCTAAAACCAAAAACAACATTGTGCGCCAAAGTAAAACAATTTTGAATTTCAAAACACCTAAACTGAATATTCATGCTTTGAGAACCGCACCGCACCACGCCTCCTCGATTCCAGAAACACTGAAACACTGACATGAGGGGCATAGTCCACATCGTCGGTTCCATCATCGCTCCACCAACGTCATTGTCGTCAACATCACCATCATCCACACCAATCAACACAACGCTAGTCACCAGCCAGAGCGAACGCCGACCGGATTCGTCACTCCAATGGAGGAAATCCCACAATCCTCGAAAAACAAGAGTCACCGACATTATATACATCAAAGAAAAAACCGCCATCATCGCCTTTCGAGCACCATCATCGTCGATATAGCATGTCGGACACACCTCTTGGAGACCACTGTCTGCTCGAACAACACATCACAGACCCTCCATGAAGATCGTCACACCATACTGACTTGGAAAGGAGTGTTGGATCAGGACGACAGAGTAGAGTATGAGCGGAAGAAAGCCTCACTAGAGGACATCGCCAGATACCACGATGACATAGCCGAATATGAGGGGAACAAAACTCCACCATCTTCATCGCCTGTCATCCTCATCTCTAGAGCCATGGAGCAATCAAACCATCATCCCTGGATACACCTTCACCTCACCATCGACATATCATAAATCCACCTTCGAATCGAACCAAAATATAAAACAAGAACCACCTCGTAACATCACAAACAAAATCAGATCAACCGGAAAAAAAAGACCAGGCATGCAACAAACAACTGACACATCACTAGAACAGAAGGGACAAAACTACGCAGGATGAACCGCCTTGAACACAGAACAACTTGAAGATCACATCCCAAAGCTTCTTACCGACCACCGCACCAGACCGATTGGGAGAGGGGAAATGGGAGCTGATTCCAGAGCAGATCTGGAAATGTTTAGGTGCAAAGATACCCCCCAAGGAATTCCATCCAACTTCCACCTCCGAGAGCAACGACGACGCGAACCTACCAAAAACACCAGAAAACCCCAAAACCAATGAAATCGAAGCAACAGATCCCCACTCCGCCTTCACAATCCCATACTGACTTAGGCACCAACGTGCTAGACCAAAATGGGATCTAACCCGATGGGAAAATCAGAAAGAGAGGAGGATAAGGGAGAAAATGGCTTCGACCACAGGAGAAACTGAAGAGGAGGAACGACTGGAGACATGGAAAAGAGATCACCAGCCGAGATGGGGAAGAGATAGTGAGACCGAACAGAACCATCATCGAAGAAGGAGAAACCCTAGAAGAGGGCAAGGGAGACGCGAGAGCGCCGAAAGCCAGGGGACTACGGCACCATCCTAGTGATATCCCAACTTATCATATCATCAAAAAATCATTTATTCCATTAAAAATTAATATAGTTCCTTCGGGTTCCCACCATTAACTAAAACTAGAAGCATACTGTGAGGCTTACTTATCATATAAGAAAACCATCTATTCATGAAACAAATTACTAATAGGATGTCTAAATCATGAAACCATTCTTAATCTTTGAGACCCTAGGTTCGCAATAGGTTACTCATATAACACATTTATTTAAGTTCATCATGGAAATTTTTTAAAAGTGTGTGAATACCCAAAACATATCCCCCGAGAGTGTTAGACTATTTGTGCAGAAAGGCATATTGTCTTGTTCCATATTACCCTGAGTTAGGCATAGAACATCTTATCAGAGTTTTTACTCCTAGGTAAATCACTGATAGAGCCACATCCACGTGTAGTGTCTAGACAGGGGTGTATTGTGAGGTAACCACTCACTCTATTCTTTACCAAAATCCCAATAGAATTTCCTATATTTTTCAGTTATCCTTAGACATGCCCTTAGTGTTATCACTGTGGTTTTGTCATCGTATCTTCTAAAAGATAAATAATCCTTTTCATTAATACAAATTATAGAGAGCATGTCCTTTTATATAGTATTATTATATGACATTTTCAAAATACATAATACATTAAACAGACACCCATAGACTGTTCTAGTCTAGTTCCTTTGGAAGCATGGTAAAATAAACAGTGGTATATAAATTAGCTACATTATTCCACAATAGGTACTTATTGAGAAGAACCTTTCTTAGAAACCATAAGAATAATACATTTCTTTATAACCTGGGGAAGGAAAAATAAAAAGGGGTGATCTCGTATTCTCAGCAATGGTAAACAAGAGAGACATGCAAGAATAATCATGAGAATGATGCTTTGAAAAAATGATCATGAAAATAAAATATCATACCCAGTATATCAAATATAATATACATGAATCATGGAATAAATATCAAGAGTTCATAATACAAGAATAATTATGAAATAATGAACATAATACATGAAAACATAACATAGGAATAAAACATGGAATGTGGCACAAAAATAAGAATATAATATGATTTCTATAGTAATCAATGAATTGCTTCCACGACTATCTCGGTTGTATGATCTCGCTTCCCAAACCATCTTGGTAGTCATGGTTTACTCCCATGGCAATATTACTAGATTTAGTTAAATACTCCTACCATCATGGTAGTCATGGTTCACTCACATGGTCATCATAGTAGTCAAGGATCACCCCCAAGACCATATTAGTTTATCTCATGACATATAAATCTTTACCTAATGCAATGGATTGAGATATGGGTCCCAACCATCTTATAACTATATCATACATACATGTGCCAAAAAATGATCAATAATAATATCATAAACCCGGGGATAAAATTGGTATCATAAACATGTAATCATATTAGAACCTATGGAAAAATATACGAGTTTAATAATGATTTCATCAAAATAAAAACTCATTAATAGAAGTGTGTTACAAAATAATATAACCCATTGAATAGAAATAGGTTTCAAAAGAAACATTACTTCAAAACATAAACCATTCAATATAGTATATAAGTAGAAAATCTGGATAATTTCATATATGGGAAGAAGTGACATCAACAGATATCATCAAAGATGGGAAATAACTTGGAAATATATTTTCAAAACATTTTTTAATGAATTGAAAAAGAAACTTCAAAACCTAAAACTCTTTTAAAACAAATTCTCTTATCCATAAACATTAATTATTGTAAAAAATGATTTGAACCCCTTTAAGAAACATTTTTCTTTGATAAAATATAAATATATATTGAAAATGTTTTGAGAACCATTTTCCTTGAAAACATATAGATGGATTTTGAAAAAATTTTGAAATCCATTTCATGGAAAATACATTGTAAACTTACAAATAAAGGAGGAAAATGTGTTTAAAAAAATTTTTGTTGAAAAAATATAAAAGAATAAAAATTCATTTAAAACCCATTATAATTGATAACATATAAAATAATCATTGAGAAAATTCTAAAAACTATTTTACATAAAAAAATAAAAAAATCATGAAGAAATTTTGATAATAATTTTCCTTGAAAAAGATTAAAGGAAGAATAAAATAATTTTGAAAAATAAATTCCATGAAAACTTATAAAATTTTATTGGAATAATTATTAAAATAATTTTCCATCATTAATTTTTACCAAATCATGAAATAAATTATTAATCATTCTTGAATACAATGTTTTGGAAATAATATTGATTTACAATTGAGAAATGAAATCATGTCATGTTTTTCTAAAAGAATTACAAGATTTTATTAAGTAATAAACAGTATAAAATGATATTAATACATTGATATATCATTTTTAAACATTATAGAAGTATATTCCTTAGTTTTATTAAGATATGGTTTATAATACTTCAACAATGAAATCATAAACCTAAAAAGTTCTGATAAATGATGGGAACATTTCAATGAACACTTACAACATGATAACATGGGATTGTAATCTCCATGTAAAAATTGGAATTAAATTATTTTTAAAATATCATTAAAAAAATATATTAATGATATAAAATTTCATATACACATTGGGAAATATTTTTGGTGCATAACAAAACATGTGTCTCGAATAAGGAAAATTGAGGCAAAACTATCTTACTCCTTTTGTAAATCATGAAACTTAAACCCCATAAAATGAAATCATTAAATGTATATGTAATTAACCATAATTTTAAGAATAAGCATCATATAATATATTCATGGGTTTTATATACACCACAAAATGGGAATGTGTTGTGGACATGTCATATATCTCACGGAAACAAATTATGAGATGAAATATCATTACCGTGTGACTTGACTCTTGTCATAGTCATAAAAACCTATTGTATAATATATATATATATATGTTTATTATACATATTTTACATAAGAATATTATAATATTTAATTCATTATATGTATTTATTATGACTTTATATTACCCTCTTGTTAACAATTCAATGTTAGAGATTGAATTCACGTAATATCCGCTTTGTTTTTCGAATTTGTCTCAATTTTTTTTATTTTTTGTCATTATAATTTTATCATGATTTAAAAAAATTAAACCATGATAACTATCATTTATATTCATTATATTTCTATTATAATAATCGATAGGGTATTCATGTATGATATAGAATACACAATTCCTGGAGATGGTAAGTTATACATATACATGAATGCAATTTCTATTATTATTTTCATACTCAAAGAAAGATAGAATATGACATATATGTATATACTTATATATATCATTAAATTATCATTATAATTTTTTATATATCATATATGTTCACTAAACTCATCTTCAATACATTCTATATAGTGTGTGAATGAATAACATCACTTTGAGGGCGCGGTAGTCCACACTTACAAAATCTAATTATCATTTATACATCGAATGGAAAGAAAAAATATATGTGTTTAAAAATAATTAAAAAAATATTAAATTAAATATATATATCATATTATATATATATAAATATATTTCCAATCATAATTCCCACCATGAAAAGTGTAAATGGATAAACGAACAGTCATCGTTTTGTGAGGCGGTAGTTCGTCGTTCAAATAAATCGTATGATTGTTACGCATTACATGTAAGTGTGTGTAATTTGAGGTCAACACAATTTCAGAAAAACATCATATTATATTTATTATACTATTTGTATAAAAACATTGTAGAATAAGTGTTTGTGTAGGGTGAATGAAAATAAAATAATGGATTTTGGGGGAGGGTGTTACCTCTTAATCTGGTAAATCCATTTGGTTTGCACCCAGGGCTTTCATGGAAGAATTTTTACCCAAAAGTAGGATTCAAGTTTAAAGGGATAGAATTTTTAAAGTGTATTGGTAATACACTGGCCAATATATGTGGTTTTAGAGGTGTGAAGAATAGGTATGGGTGGTGGCCTTTTATATGGATGGGGAAGGACACACATGGCACATTTGAAAACAGGTTAGGTGTACCCACATTTTTACCTAATAAATCATAAAAACCAAATAAAATAAAAACATTAATGTTTATAGGGGAAATATTTACATAATATTGGTTTTTGAAAACTGGATAGGTCATATGGGCCCCTAAATTTAAGGTTTATTCCATTATTAATCTTAATTTTACCGTAGCAACTATAACTAATTTTAACTAAATAAAAAAATAATTTTGTTCAAAAACTACGTTGACCATATTAAACATTATAAATTATTATTACTCTAAATATAAAATCTATATTTTCAAACTCCACTCATAGAATTTTTATAAATTAATTTAAATTTAATAATGAAGACGGGACAACAATGTGGTTTATTTAAGGGAAAACATCCATAATTTGCGTATTTTTTATACCCAATTTTAAAGTAAAATTGATCTTGCTGACCTAAAAAATAGTAATTTATAAAAATATTATCTAGTTAATGTTTGAATCATCTAGGAATATAATTTAACATCATAAATATTTTAGGTGAAGAAACAATTTAGAATTAATATTCATTATCTTCCACTATTCATCCAAAAATGAAGTTTCTCTAAAAAACCCACAAACTGACTCTAAGATAATTGTGAAATTTTAAATTAAAAAATGATTTATATTTTATCAAACTAAATTTCAATGAGTTTTTAAAATTAATTTTATTATTGTTCAAAGAAGGAAAAAAAGTTGTTTCTTTTAGAAAATAATATTTTAAAACATATGAATACTTTACCATAAATCAATACGTTTCATTTATATAATAATATTTGAAAAGTATTTATTAGTATTAACATTACTAATTTTAATAGATATGTTATAATTATATCCTCCAAATAATTATAACAACAAATATATATACTGTAGAAACTTCGTGTTCCATGTGACCTACGCCATGTCAGTGTTGTATGTAGCATATGCCAACTCGGTGATGCGTGTAGTGAAATGAAATTTGTTGTTGTGTGAAATGAATAATTGAATTTGTGATTTAATATTAAATAAATAATTTTTAGTTTTGTTTGAAATGTAAAATATCAAAATATTAAATTAATTCGAAAAAAATCACAAGATCTCATGGTGTTACATTTTACCCCCCATTATAATAAATTTTTCCTTCAAATTTCATCTAGGGTATCAACAATTTAATAGTTGAATTTTTGATTCATTTAAACTCACATTTCAAAAATTAATACTATAAATTCCAATAAAAAGGTTATGTTGGAACCATAACAGTTACCCCAATTAACATATAACAATGTTTCCACGTAGGATAACATGGGTTGGGAGTCAATATTGGATATATAGGGAAAGTGTAAATATTTATAAGGAG
Source organism: Viscum album (assembly GCA_963277665.1). Lineage (NCBI taxonomy): Eukaryota > Viridiplantae > Streptophyta > Magnoliopsida > Santalales > Viscaceae > Viscum > Viscum album. The sequence continues at coordinate 1,869,340,526 of OY728156.1, forward strand.
TGATTGTGGTCATCAACCACAAAAAAAATGAATGATCAATGAAAAGTTAAGGGCCTAAAAATTATAAATTTTTTATGATTTAAAAGTCCATAAGATCAAAATAAATTAAGGCATTGGGACAACATATTTTTTCAATCATTATCCTAACGTTGAGTTATTATTTTATTGAAGAATAATTAAACGGAATATACATACATGATAACCATTCAGTAAGGCCTTAGGGCCACCTCAAGGCCTTTGGGCTACCTTTAGTGCAGATGAAAACTAGACAACCTACAAGGAACAAGCTCTATAAGAAGGATGGGCAAGGAGATTTCACCACAACATAGCTAAACAGATTGCAAGAATGAAGGGATATGGAACCTGCCATCGGGACAAGCATGTTCATGAATGGGAATGCCTAGCCGAACAGTAATGCGAAGGTGGAGAGATTATTTCATGATGAAGATGCTGGGAAGGAGTAGTTCCAAGTAGTTGGTCGGGTTGTATGTAATGTTTGAAGCCTATAGGCAATGAATTCTTTTATGTCCTATGGGGCATGTAATACTTACCCCTAAGGGCCTTGTTAGGGTTCCAACTCACCCATTGAAAGGTGTATTATCAAATATCAATAAAAAATGAAGGCCTTCGAGCCATTGGAGAAGGAAATATTAATTTTCAAAAAAAATTGTTATTGCACAAATTTATTTAAAAATATAACCATTTAAAAGTATTTTTTACATAAATTTGAAAATTATATATTTTTATATGGAAAGTAAAATTCAGCATGATTATAATTGATTCTATATGAGAATGGAAGTGAAATTTTCAATACTATCAATTCCATTATTCCTCTATTTCCTTAGGAATGAGACTATCTTTATTGTGTTTTATATTAACTTTCTCAACTAATTTATTTATAAAAAATAACATCATACCATTAATAATATGATCATTATTTATTTCAATAAGAGAATAATTTTTTCACTTTTGGAATTAGTTTAGGCCTTCTAGCATTGAAAAACAAATTTCATCATTAATAGAATCAACATGGTTTTGAGGTTCCAAAAATGAATGAAAAGAACAATGACAAACTTCAATAATGAAATAACTTCTATAATGTGTGCCACTATGTATAACAATTAAATTATGTTCCAATAGAATACCTTTAAAATTTATAAAAGTTCTATGTAATGGAGTTGATAGATGTTTGATAGTATTATTCAAAGAAATTGGATCATTAAAATTTTAAGGATCTAGGTTCTCTATAATATCATCAAATTACAATAATGTTCCATTATGTTATTCATACAAATTGTGATAATGGATTATTCAATGGGTTTGTTTTATTTAATTCAAGAATCTATATGATATATACTAGTTTGAGTATATATGATGAATTCTTACAAATAATGATTTATCAAATTTCCCATGTATATTTTTAGTGTTATGAAAACATCATTTCTATTGACATAATATGAAAAATAAATCTTTCATAATTTTTTTACATAATAATTATGGGTCATATTGAGGAAGGTACCAACAAGAAAACATGTCATAATATATCAGAAGTAATTTACATCCCTGGGAAAATATTATTAAGGGGGTTTGAAATTGTTCATGAGGAATCCTGAGTTTTAATAAATTGTTCAATTAAATATTTCAAAATTCTCAATCAGTTGAGTTGATCTGGGAGGTGGAAAAGAATGATTATAGCATTGTTATGTACAAAGATAATGCAACAATTTTTTATCAAACTCTCCCTTATGATCAATTTTAATAGAAATAATTTTTCTAATTTTTTTGTTTGATCATCATGGTAAATTAAATAATTATTTTACAAGACTTATCTCTCTTTTACAAGAGAATAACCCAAGTGAATATTATATAATAATAAAATATTATTATTATTATTTTCAATTAATATCTTAAACATTAATTGTTCTATATTGATATTGGTGGACAAGATCAAGGTATTTAGAGGTTGATAAATCATTTTTTTTAAATTAAAAACATAGAAAGGTTATCATGTCATACTATATTTGAAAAACAAATTTGGTAAATCTCGCACTTGATGATGTTGGTTGTGCATAATGATTATTTTTTTCCATAATGAATAATTCATCTTGTAACCTCTTGGATTTCCTCTATAATATTTTTGGATATTATATGGAATGATTTCAAGACCCAACACTAAGAGGACATGAAATTTAGAGGCCCGATGCACTCGAAATATATATTTAAAAATATTAAAATATTTAATTACATATGAATGAGGTTTTCCTAAAAAAGTGGAATTACTCCTAAATGGCTTCCAGGATCAGAAATAAAAGGTCATATTTGAAGTCAGAATAACATATTTACCCTATGAACAACCTAACATTAGTCAGCATAGGTCATCTGTAGAAAATGTCACTGAGGATGTAACTAAAACTAAAACTACATTATTTTTTAAATCCAAATAATTCTTGAATAGGGGCTTGGATTAGAAGTCTGAGACCATTGTTGAGTTTTTAATGTAGTCTTTTCCCTAGGAACAACAGAACATGGGTTGGCGCAGGCTGTTAGTGAAAATTTGTCCTGGGTGCAGAAATGAATAAATTTTTTTATTAATTTTTTTTATTTGATTTCACTAACGCTGTGATTTTTAAATATTTATGTAGATTGTTATATTAGATATCTAGGGTTAGTCACATAACCCAAGATATGATATAGGATAAATAGAGAGTACCTTGGAGAGTACTATCAATAGAATGGTGATGGATCGAAAATCGATCAAATGAAGCAACCTCGGATTTGACAGATCAAGGATCGACAAATAACAATGAAAATGGATCATTATTAATTATAGATTGTTCCAAATTAAGGTAGGTAATTTTTTAAAAAACAATTAGTTTCTCGATTATTAATTTAAACAATAAACATGAATCAATAGATGGATTTATTGATTCATGAATCATGTTTATTTCGGGAAGAGATATAATTTTTATTGATTTAGTGGGATAATTTCATTCGATTTTTTTTTATGGTTTCAGCATGTTTTTCTAATGAAAATGAACCATAATCGATACGAGAATCGAGGGATGTTTATTCCTCTTGATTAATGGTGCATTTATCCCATAATTCTGCATTTCAACATAGGCATTCTTTGCTGACCAGGTTTCTAAACCCCATGATCAATTGATTATTGGGCATCTGATTCATGACACAATGATCTAATATCATATACCTGGGATGGACACAACATAAAGAAGGTGAGACAATAAAGGCATATCAATTTAGATGATGGATGATTACTGAATTTGCGTTTATTGTCCCCCAATGAAGAATGATGATTTGATCTATTTTCCAAGAAGATACGATGTTATGAAACATTTTTTGATGATGGTGGGGCTTTCATGAGCTTGGATTTATGACAATGTAATTTTCTTGGCATCGTAAGAGGTGAGGTGGTCTGCAGAAGGGACCAAAGATGTGGTACTAGCAACCAGAGTCCGATAACATCACATGGAGGTGGAGTTTCATGTTGTGGTTGTGTCTAGTGGTAACAACATAGATGACAGTGTGAGACGATAGTGATGACAAGGGAGTGCAATATAGGTGGTGTAGGATCAGCAAAGGAAAGAATGCAGAGGCCAACGGAGGCAGAAGTGGAAGATTTTGGTTGGGGAGACAAAGAGGTGGAATGGATCTAGGCTAGTGAGACAAGACAATATGTCCGGGTCGAACAAGGTAGGACGGGTCAGGCCGGTTGACTGAGATGGATGAAATAGACCCATGTCGGATCCAGGTCATACCCAATTCAGATTTGGGACAACCAGTGTCAGGCATAGTGTGGCCGACCATAATGTTTTACCATAGGACTACATTATCCTGAGCTCTTGTGGGAGTGCTGAGAGTTATGGTCGACTATGACTATCAACCACGACAGTCAACCTTGGGTGTGGTGACCGCACATTCAGTCGACTACACATGGAGGTCAATTATAGTTTTATGTTGTACCTAGTGCGGTGGAAGGTCTACATGACCTAGTAGGCCTATCGTTGGGTTATCTCAAATGAGAATACCTTCTAAAAGGAGTGTCCAATCGATGAGACATTGGAAGAATAGAATCCTTCACATTGATACCATCATTTTGGGGTATATAGTGAGTTTTTAGTTTGGAAAAGTATTGGTTGAGTGCATTCCCTTAGTATTTTACTTGAGTGCTTAGTACAACATTATATCAAAATCACTAGACTATAATACTCTATAGAGATCGAGTCTAAAATATAGTATGGTATCCCTCCATATGACTGGATTGTGGTCCTTTATCACCCTAGTGGATTTTGTGGAATCATGTAACCTCTGTGAGAATGCCTCTAATACTTTTTCTAGTGTACCTCATTGTTTGGGTCTATGACACCCCCCAGTTTGTTCTAGGACTAAGCCCTTATATAGAACATTAATACAAATTTGGTATGTGGTATCCCCCAGTGATTATGGGAACGATCTATGGTGTCCCTCGGTCAGTTCTAGGTGTGACCCCTCTCTATGTATCCTTGTATTATTTCACCAATATGAAATAATTTTGGTAGGTCCAAAATTAGATAGACGAATTTTTGGATATCCATGATGATATCATGGCTCAATGAATTTATTCTCTTAGAATGAGAGAGATTCAAGAATAATCATGTGGCCGGCAGTGGGTTAAGATTACAAGATGGATTTGTATCTTTCTGGAGCATATATTGATTTTATGTTTATATCTATTGTAGACATATACCTATGTAGAGCTGACTTTTCATTCCATTAGGGTATTAGTTTATGATATTCATTTGTTGAATTAATTTGTGGTATTCTTTTGTTGTATTCCCTTATGGTACTCCTTTGTGGTATTCCCGTGTGGTATTAATTTTTCATATTCCATTTTGGTTTTATGGTGTCAAAATGATTATTTTTATACTCACCCCTTTATGGGATTTTCCCACATGTGTCGTGTCATGTTTGGATGATCGAAATTTTGATAGAGCATTAGAATGACCAGAATGAGACTATTCATAGTGACACCCAATAGAATGATGTGTGTTCCTACATATTCCAGGCATAATTACCAGTACCTAATTTCATTTTGGAATTTTTTACGTACACTTTTTGATGGGATTCTGTTGGGACCTATTACCTTTCCAGTTCTTATTACTATCGCACACTATTTTGAGATCTTAGTGTTATTCATGCATTATTTACATTGAGGGTTTTTACATTTTAGAATTGGTTTATTGGAGAAGCATGTGTTTTTAGATGTGAATTAAGCTAGTTCCTCCCATCTGTGGGATATGCATACTCGTTGCTAGTCACCATCCCCTTGCCTAACAGAGGTGGGCACGGTTTTGTCACGGTACATGCCCCTCTAGGATAACCTAGGATAGTGATCACTCCTGGGAACAAAGTTTTTTCCGTCTACTAAAGAGATGGTGTAGGTAATCCATGAGTGAATGACGACTACATAGATATTTCATAATTATTATTCGAAAGAGAGGCAGAGGGATTTGGAGTTCAAAGAAGGAGACCATGTGTTCATTTGGGTTTCAACTTGGCATGGACTATAGATATTTGACCAGGGTGATAAGCTATCTATGAGATTCATTGTCCCATTTCAGATACCATGTAGAGTTGGAAAGGTTTCCTAACTCTTGTATATACCAATATAGATAGATCAGGTGCATGAAATCTTCGGCATGTCATAGATGAGGAGGTACGTGCATGAAACATAACTTGTCATCGAAAGGGGAGAGATAGACATCGAGGATATATAGAATTTATCTAGGTACCCAATGAAGATAGAGGATTGGCAGAAGATGATCCTTCATGGGAAAATAATTTCATTAGTGTGGGCATTGTGGTAACATGAAAATCTCTAAGAAAATACATGAGAGTGGGAGGGTCAAATTCATGCTCAGTATTCTCATTTGTTTGAGTATCCCTTTTGGGTTTTTAGGGACATAAATCCCCAAGGTGGTAAGAATTTAACATCACTAATTATCAATATATTATTTTTTTTGGTACAATATAGAATGATTTCAAAACCATACCTTAAGACGATGTGAAATTTTGAGGATGAGTGTTCCCAGAATAAATGTTTTAAGATATTAAAATATTTCATTGCACACATGTGTGGTTTCCAAAAAAAGTGTAAGAACTCCCAAATGGTGCTTAGATCAGAAATCTAAGGGAACCATTGAATTTATAATTGTGGATTTACCCTAGGTGTGACCTATAATGGTTGTTGTGGTACATATTTAGAGAAAGTAACTAATGTTGAAACAGTAAATAAAATAATTAAATTATGTCATTTTATATTGGAAACCTAATAACTCAAGAATTGGGACTCATATTAGAAATCTGAGACCACCTTTGAGGTTCTAATATGGATTTTTTCCTAGGTGAAACATAACCTTGGTTTTCATAGTCCATTTGTGGAAGGTTTTCATGGAAACAAAAATAGATAAAATAATTTAATGAATTTTTTTCATTTAAATGATATAATGATTTTTCAATCTTTAAATAGAATTATATGTTTTAAATTCAGGTTTAGCCACATAACCCTCAAGACATTGGGGGAACTCTAGAGCGAACCTTGGATAATCCTCCCAACTGAATGCCGATGGATTGTGGATCAATCAATCAACGTAACCTCACATTTTATTGTTCACAGATCGACAAACGACAATGATGAAAATTCATTCTTCATCGTTGATTGATCAAAATCAAGGTAGTTCATGTGTTTAAATTGTCTAATTTACCTTTTCATAGTTCCTATAATGAATGTGAATCAATCAATGAATATATTGATTAAAAAATCATGTGTATTGCAGGAATGGATTTCTTTTTCATGGATCTAGAGGGAAAATTTCATATGGTTAATCTATTGATGGTTTTAGTTTTTCATTATAATAGCAACAAATCGCAAGCTTCATAAACATTAATTAAGGTTTGTTCCCCTTGATTGATGGAGATCTTCTCCTGTAATTCCACATTTCTCCATAGCTATTCTTCTTTGTCCCATGGGTTTTCCACCGCGATGAATCAATCTCCATGCATCTGATTCATGAAACAATGATTAGATATCTTATATATGGGATCATCATGACATGGTAGAGGTGTGACAATGTGGACATGGTGATTCAGAAGATGGATGATTCTCGAATCCATGTTATTTAGAGAATAGTGAAGAATGGATATTTGATCCATTTTGAGAGCAGATGTAACGACATGAAATGTTGTTCAATGATGGATGGGATTAGATGAGATTGGATCTAAGAACATTTGAATTTTTGGGATACATAGGTGGTGTGGTTGTCCACGAAGGGACCACAGGTGTGGCACCAATGTGTACTGGCTGACAGCAGCACATGGCGGTAGAGCCGCATGATATGGGTCTGGCCTGTGGTAGCTACTTGACATAGTGGTGGTGACAACGGCGCGCAGTGGTGGTGGTGTAGGATTAGTAGAGATAGAGATGTGGGGGTTGTTGGAGGCAGATGCGGCAGCGCCGATAGTGGTGGATTTGGATGCGGAGCATGACCGGGCCAGTGTGTCGGGACAAGAAAGGTGGGTTGGTGTATTATGGTGGGTTGGATAGAATTAAAAAAAACATTGATCGGATCCAGTTCAGAGCTGTGTTTAATTCGGGAAAACTGGGGGTGGATCTCGATGCAGGCGACCATGACAGTCAACCTTGGGGCCGCAATAACTGAAGTTTATGCTGGTTCATTGAACATGGGGGTTGACCATAGGAGTAGCTACCACATGTCCAATCTGTGTTTTCAATCAACCATGGAGGTATGTTATACCTACCCTAGTGGTGGGTATTCAGGCCCCTTTAATCATGTCGGTGGTTTCAATCAAATTAGCATACCTCCTAAATGGGGATTCCAATTGATGAGCCATCAACGGCGTTGAGTCCCTGACGTTGAGACAGTCATTTTGGGAAATGGGATGAGTTTTTATTTTGGATCCATATATATTGAATGAGTTCCCTTGTACATTTCATTGATTCTTCAGCATGTAATTATGTTCACATCATAGGATTGTAATCATCTTAAGAGGACAATACTCAGATAGAGTGTGGTATCCCTCGTCGATACTATAGTGTTATTCTCTATCACCCTAGTGGAGTCTGTCGAATCATGAAACCATGTTCAGGAGGACACTAATCCTCCATTTAGTAGGTCACATTGGAGGGTATGCGGTATCCCCATGTTAGTTTTTGGATTGATCCCCTATAGAGAAGTTTTATCCAGATTGGGTATGCGGTATCCCCCAGTGAGTTTGGTTGTGATCTAGTGTGTCCCTCTATCAATTCTATGTGTGACCACCTCTCTATGAATCATGGTATTTCATTTCTAATACGGTATCATTTTGTAAGGGACCTAATGAGACAGTCCTCTTCATGAGTGTCTCTAATGATATCATAGCCCGAGGAGTGAGTTCTCACATAATGATCATACTTTGAGTAGAATCATATGGATGACAGTTGGTTGTGACCGCCCGATGGTGTGGGGTGTTTCTTGAGTATATATTGATATTCTTGTTATATGTGTTGTAGACATATACATGTGTATAACTAATTATATTTTCCATTGTAGTATTCATTTGTGGTATTAGTTTATTTTATTTGTTTTGGTACTACTTTTTTGTATCCCTTTGTGGTATTCCTCTGTGGTTCTCCATTTTTGTATTTCTATGTGGCATTCCTTTGTTATATTTCGCAGTGTTTTCAGGTTGTCCAACTGATTATTCCAATACTCTCCCCTGCATGGTCTTTGCTCGCACATGTTGTGTCTTTTATAGAAAATCGACATTTTGAGGGAGCCTTATGTGGACCAGCACCGGACATTGATTAGTGAGGCGGAACAAACTGAGGTGTGTTCATGCAGCTTTTATACAGTTGTCCCGGTACCTATATCCCTATTTGACTTGTTTACAAAATCTTTGTGAAGGGATTGTATTTGGACCTATTTACATACAATAACTTTTCACTATCTCAATCTTTTTTTATATCATAGTGTTCTTCATGTATTTTTATAGTGACTTTTTTACATTTCATAATTTGTAGCTTGGAGATGTGTGTGCGTGTACATGTACTTTTAAATAATGCCTCTCATTTCAGGGATATGCCTACATGGTGCTAGTCACTAACCTCTAGCTTATCGGAGGCAGGCATGGGGTTCTCACAGCACAGGCCCATCTAGGAAGGTTCGTGACTTCATCTACGAGGAATCCATTAATAATAATCTATAATTCATTAGAATTTAAAATTTTGTGAAGAGATAACATGTATATTGATAATATTAACATTTTGAAGAGTAGTATTGGTAATGAAATATTTTCCATATGAATATAATGAATCAAAAGAATATTTTTCAAAATATATTTTAAAAACAATTTTTAGAAAAATAAAAAAATTATTAGAAATTTATGTTTTAATCCATTAATGAATTTGGTTTCTCCTCTAAGAGTCAAATTGAGAAAAGAATTTTTTCATATAAAAATGAAATTTTCAACTTTAATTTTAATCAAAAGAAACATTTACTCTATTTATTTTTCCAATGTGATAATATTAAAATGGGTCACTGAACATTTTTCAAGAGAAGTCACTGTCCATGTAATAAGTTTCTTTTTATGGATTTACCCTTTAGACATGTTTCCTAACAAATTATAAAATTAATCTATCTCGTACATAAATAATGGCTCCATAAATATTATCTCTTATAGATTATGGTTTAAATTTTTTTTTAAATTAATTTCCATTATTATTATAAAATGAAAGATAGATACTTTTTTTTCTACTATATCGACTGCATTTGTAATAAGATTAAATAATTACATTCCATGTTTTTTAAGTAATACTATACTGTTTTTAAAATATTTATTATACACTTGTCATTATTTTGATAGAATGTGAATTATTATAAAAAACCAAAAATTACTTATTACATACCAATGAGAATTCAATGTTTTACTAAATATTTGTAATCCAAAGTAGAATTTAATTTTTTGGATCATAAACAAAAAATCATTAAAATTTGGTTGATCAATCAATATAATCAATACTACATCATTTTTATTATTTTTGATCATTTTCACTTAAGTGCTTAATTATATTACTTTATATGTTATTTTATCAAAAACTGTCCTAGACACCGTGTTACCTTAATATCTGAGACAATCCTAACAAAGCCTAAAGGTAATTCTTGAAAACTAATGTATGTGGACAAGAAACTTTCAGAATACTTTATAATGGTGGGATTAGTTTTTCCACAAATACAATTTTAGAAAAGGAAATAAGTTCGTATTATCCTAGAAAACTCTTAAAGAAAATAGTAATAGAAAAAAAACTAGTTTACCAAACCTCAATCAGTACCTCATCAATGTACCATATAAATAAGAGAAAACTCAAACATCCAAATGTTATTAATACTCTAAGACTAAGGGGTCAAGAATGACCACCACCCCTTAGAGGTCCATTCACTTTACTCAAAACTCGCAATAGAAAATCTACAGATACATGAAGGCAATGTAAGGTGTGAACTCAAATCCCAGTAGGGTCCCACCAAGTGTTACATAATATTATTCCATGAATATACAATAATCATGCATTAAATTTCAATGAGATAATAAAGAAATTAAAATTTCATATTTAAAGAAAAAAAATTATTTCCATTTCAAATGATGGAAAAATTTCAAACAATGGCTTAGTTAACCACTAAATGTAAAACAGTATATATAAAACACTGGGTATGAGTAATGTAGTTTCAAAATCATAGGAATATATATCAAATAATCACAACACGAAATGTGTTCATCTACCCTGTGATATGATAGTTCTTTGTTATAAGATCTTCACACAATCGTTTAAATGATCATGATAAAACCCACTCCCACATAAGTGAAAATTACAATCATCCCTCCCACATAAAGGAAAATTACTATCAAAACAGTGATTAGTTAGTGTTTTAATCGTAAACCCATTTCTAGGGAATTACACACCAAACAAGCTTGTCCTAAATAACCAACTAACAATCTAGGATTGAATGTTCTCAATCAATCATTCAATAATGGGAAATTATTATAAAACTCTTTAAAATAAAATCACCCCATTTCCAGTTTCAATATTCCAATTTCATATTTAATATCAATTCATGTATTTTTCATCATTTCATGCCTTTTCAAGATAAAATGAATCCTATATTTCTATCTGAACAATTTAGTCCATTTTTCTCAAAATTCAATTTCCTAAATCAATTTCACATGTTCCATCAAATTTAAATCACAACCAAATTTTAAATTCCATTGGAATTGGTGATTTTATCTAAAATTACATACCCAATAAATTTGAATTCTGATTTGAATCGAATTGGGTTTTTAATTATCAATTTAAATAATTCTACATAAATACAGAATTTTTTTGGAAAAATCAATTGGAATATCATAGATGAAACCACCTACCTCTATCTTGGAAATCACAAAGCTCACCTCTCGCAGCGAGAATTTTCAATGATGAATGTTAGAAACCAAGTTCAAGGATTCAAACCAAGATTCAAGATCCAAAGCAGTAGTGTTTTGATCTTTAAAAAAATAGTATTATCTAAAAATCCCTATGGTAAAAAAAACAGAGAGTGGGAGAGAAATAAAGGGAGAAGAATTAATCATTTGAGAGGGATCAAATGATATTCTATGTGCTTTTATCATCCTAGAATAGGGATAGGAGGGGGTAAATGTGTTATTATGATCCCCAAGAACATAGAAAATTGTGATATCAGGATTTAGGGTCATTTATGATGTTATATGAGGTTTCTTGAACTTTTTAATTAATATTCAAAATAATTTAGATTAGCGTGCATGGTGAGCTTGGTAGAGCATCTGAGTTTGACAAACTATGTACCCAAATTTGTCACCCCTCTAATTGGGTGAACCATTTCTACTAGGTGTGTGAATGGTTTTTTCAAAACATGTGGAAACTGTGAAAACAATGAAAACCCACATTTTTTGGGATTTCACTTTTTACACTAGGTGGGTGCATGGTTTGGGAATCATGTGCGCTAACCATGCATAGCAAATATATTTTCCAAAATTTTCAACATTTTACCTGAAGAAACTAGATATAAAACATACTATACGAATGATAAAATTTGAGGGTTATGGAGAACATGAAAATAGTAATATGTTGTTACTTGGTATAAATGATTCAAATACTTAACGGGGTTCTTCCCGTGATTAGAGAATGCTTAGAGTGGGGTCTTTGAGGTTTTCTATCTAAACTTTAATTTTCTTAAGTCTATTGGTGATTGAAACATTTTGAAGTGGGGTTATATGATATATAATCATGGCCTAAGATATTACATTAACAGGTAATGTTCATGATGGATTTACATGTCACGTAATAGTTTCAGGTCAAGTCAAGGTCAAAAATTGTTTTTAATCAAAACGTGAAGGGTTTTTGGAGAATATTTTTATTCATAAAATAAAAGGCATGATTACATTACACATGATGTACATGACTAGAATAGTGACACTTTAGGGATGTTCATGTGTGATTAAGGTTTTAATCCATGTGAAACCTCCCTTCACATGACCTAGTGATCTCCCATGCAATTTTGAGAGATCTCCTCTACATCTTGATAATTTGTTCAGTGATTGGTTGTTTTGTTCCCTATGGTGTATCTATTCGGGAATATAATCTTTCTATTTACTCTTTAAATTATTTTAGAAACTAAATTAGATATGTTTTTTTGGTTCGGATTTATGATTAGTTAGTGTTTTCTATCGACCCCTTTCAGTTTCATGGTGTTCTTCTTTTCAAAGGCCATTCTCATGGTTTTCAATCTCTATTGTTGAAGGAAGATGGGTCTAAACTAGTTTGATGTAGGTGTTTTTATATAATGGGTTAAAGAAATTAATTAGTTATTAATATTGTTAAATTAATTTTGGTTTTTATTTGATTAAATTGATATTCCATTGTAAATGATTTTATTTTAATTGATGTTTTTTCGTAAATGGTTATTCATTGAAATTGGATTTTATTGATTTTGAAATGGGGATTCAAACAATGAATAAAATTATCATAGATTTTGAAATGTTTAATATAATTTTGAATCTTGTTTTGAAATTTCTTTTTTACAATTGGAATATTGGTAACCATGGGTGAGTCGAGAATGGGATATGGTTTTCCTTAATGTTTATGGCACCACTAAGAAGTACAATTTTTGGATATCAATATACTAAGGATTTACTCAATAATGGTTGGTACTAATGTTTTGAATATTTTTGAACATCAGTGTCATGTATGTATCATCCCATGGTATAATCCCCAACACTAGGTACTTTTTATTTTATGATTATTTAACAAATGATTAATTTTATCTTTTATTGTTTCTCACATGTTTTTATATGAGGTTGTATCATAAGAATTGTGATGATAGGTTATCTCATGGATATGTGTTAACCTGATTTCCTTTTGATGAATGGATATTATTAAACTATTATATCACTTATACTTTTCATATTTTTTGTTTGATTATTTTAATGACTTTTATGAAAACCAAAAGGTAATATGATTTTCAAATAAATTGGGACTATGAAAATTCTTTGTAAAAAAATATTTGATTTAAAATCTATAATGGTTACATTATTCTTGTTAGAAAATGTATAGACACTATGGTGGTATCATTTTTGAATTTTTTTCCCACACCAAACTTTTTTCTATGGGATGTTTTAGATGTTGTATTGCGGGATACATGTAAATAAAATGGAATCTTGTAGCATGGCGTCTTCTATTTTGGTATATTTCATTGTAGTGGGGTGTTTTGGAGGTGACTATTGAGAACATGCAGACTTGTTCGTCTTTGTTTATTCATACCTTCATATATAGCCATAATTTATTATATTTTATGGATATGGTTTTCTTTTATTCATTTATTTATTACTCTTCTTGTATTCCTTATTTTGTTATATTAAGGACCTTATTCTATTTTCATGATTCAACTCACCAAGTTATTATTAGTTCAGGTGTATGGTTTGGTTGACCCAGGATGGTCTATTACAATTTGGTAGAAGAGGAATGTTTTATCCTAAAGTGTTCTATAACTAAATGAGTTTGGTTTTATGAATTATTTACATGGTAGTTAAGACTCTCATAATTTGGATAGTTTGTGTGGAAAAGGTGTATGGCCAGATCACGTCCCTGACTGAACTCATGTTACCATGGGTGGTTAAGTATATTTACCCAGTTTGAGATTTAGATTTTGGGTTCATTTTAATGAAATGTATGTAATTCTTATTTAAATTGAAATTTTCATTCATTATGTGTTATACTTCATTGAAAAAATTCTTAATTTCCTTAAATCATCATTTTGTAAGTCATTGGTTTTAATTTAATATATTCTTTTATTAACTTTGAAATGTTCCCATGAATGAATTAGTTATTTTCTATTGATTATTAATCAATTACTTATAAAATATCTCTTCCAAATACGATATAGGAATCTATGAGAATGTTTCAGTAGGTGAATCCCTTACTATAACCTTCAATGGTTGAATCAGTAATCATCGCCATTCCAAATATCGGTCAAGAAGTTGTCAAGAAACTTGGGTGTATGGATGATCATGGCCTTGAGTTTACTAATCATCATCCACCCATATTAAATGCTGAAAAAGGACTTGTGGAATATGAGGAGCGGCATAAAAGGAATTAATGATCATCAAATTCATTAATAATCCTAATGAATCAAAGATTTTTTTGATGTACATGCTCGAGGGATTGAGAATGAGATAGTGGGAAAATATGTTTCATGATATGTCACATGAGGACCCTACCTGGTATTATTTTAAGAAGATTTTAAAACATAATTTTTTCCCTGAGATGGTATGTGTTGAAAAGAACTGGGATAGTTTCACCTTTTATTAATGGGAGTGTACTATTCTGGATTATTCTACGCATTTTTTTACTTCATACATTTGGAATCAGATAATGTCACTAATTAGTACCTTATGTCTTGGAGGTTCGAATTTGGATTGAGAATTGATATTAGGTAGATTTTTTTTATTATGTTCCTTTCAACCTTTTTGGAGGTAGTTGAAAAAGATTATTTGTCTATGGCAAACATAGCTGGGAAGAAAGATTTGGGTGGAGCTCCATTTTGTGTAGTTTTTAGCCAATATGTATCATATGGTTATAAAAATAAATGTAAGGGTGATCATTTTTCTTCAGTAATAATTCTAGGAGAATCAAATGGGAATAAGTAGTTTCTATGCTATTAATGTGGGCATTTAGGTCATACGATGCGTATCTATATGGAGCCTCTTAGGAAATTCCTTCATTGCATATTTTTTAGTCATCTGAAGCATTTCATTGAAAGGATGTCCCATAGTAAGAAGGTATGATCCACTCTTACCAATGGTTATCATGTTAATATTGATGCTTCCAAAGGTGGTGGGTAAAATAAACTGTCCATAGGGGAGTTCACATGGAAAATACATGACGTCTTTATGAAACATAGTATAAATAAGAGGAATCTTAATTAGGGCTAGTTACAGTTAGATTGTAGTGTTTATTTTATATTTTATTGTGCAAGATGTTTTTCTTGCAGTTGCTACTCATTATTTTATAGAATCAAAGTTAGTTTATGTGTTCGACTATTATTTTGACCATATGTTAAATTTTTTGATCTTTGGACACGTTTGGGAAACATCTCTAAACTAGGTTTCATGTGTACCATGTGTCTGGTGAAGATATATGACCTTGAGGTTGAATTGGATGTATTGGTTCATGATCTTCACATCATTGACTTGATTATCAGTATGAATAATATGATCCGTGTTAAGGCCCAAATAGTATATTATCAATTATGGATACAATTACTATATATAGATTGGGTCACTAATGTATTTAAAGGAGATTGGGACTCTAGATCAGGATGAGAAATGCATGTTGTTCCTTATGTTGGGGTAATATAATGTTAGTTTTCAGATTTGTTTCTTGTTGTAGATGAACCATTGTTTGTTTGGTTGAATTCCCATAATGGTTTCTACATACCTCGGGTACTTTATAGATGATTTTTTAAATTTACCACCCTAGAGATCAGTCGAGTTTACTACTAACATCCTCCCTACTATAATTTCAATCTCTCTGCCATATTATCAAATAGAAACTATTAAATTAGTATAATATGTGGTCCTACTTGAGGACCAAGAGGGTAAATGATTTTTTCATCCTAACATGTCATAATGGTCTTAACCTGTCTTTTTTTCTAACAAGACATGTGGGAGCCTTTGACTTTTTATTGACTATCAGATATGGAATCGGATGACCATTAAAAAATATATAATTTTCCTTGGATTTATAATATTTTTTCCAACATATAGGTGATTTTTTTTTTTAGTGATTGAACTACAATCAAGGTACCACCAGTTGAGGATCTGAGAAGAGGATATACCTATGATGGAGTTCAGGAGCCGGATTTTTCATTTTCACATTGTAATTATGTCATTCAATCAAACTAGACACTTGTGATGTTTATTTTTTTGACGAACCAAATCATTCACTATTGCATGATCTCTTTCATTATTTTGTTCTTGGATGATATATTGGTGTACTTCAAGATAATGAAGGTTCACATAGACCGTCTAGATATCATTTTTCAAACACTGAAGGATCATCGTCATTATGGTAGTCATTCTAAATGTGATTTTTTGATATGGGAAGTGAAATTTCTATGTTATGTAATATCTGTGGGGGTATCTCAATGGATCCTAAAAATATATAGGCTATTGTTTCCTAAGAGCAGCCTAAAAGGTGTTTCATATCTGAAGATTCTTGGATTTGTCTTGTTAATAGAGATTGCTTGTTCAATATTTCATCAATATCACATCTTTGATGACTAATTTTACCCATAAGGGTATAATATCTGAATGGAATGACAACTATCAGATAAAATTTTATTAGATGAAGGTGACTTTGACTTTAACACAAGTGTTGATTATACTTGAACAAGGTCTGGGTTTTGATGATTTCTATAATGATATTTTATGGGGTTTGGGGTGTGTTTTCATTTATGGGAAACATGTGGTGGACTATAGATCATTACAGTTATACCTTCGAGATATAAAAAACCCTACCCACCTTATTTAGTTGGAATTAGTTATTCATGATCTCAAAATGTGGCGTTACTATCTCGTTGGGTAGTGTTTTATAATGTATTCATAACATAAGTTCCTGAAATTTGTTTTCTCTCAAATGGATATGAACATGATACATAGACACTCAATATGGAATCTTCATACTTTGAATTTTGATATTTAATACACCTAAAGGAAAATGAATTGTGGTTACTAATGCTTTGAGAAGAAAATCACCAACACAAGGTTTGGATGAATTAGTTTAGTAGTGGTATCTAATTTGTTTGTCTATAGAGATGATCTTGGGATTTGAAAAGGTTAGTGGAAAGGTGTAAATATCATTGACAAATGATAAATAGTCTTTTTGATAGGATTGTTTGGATTAAGAAGGTATTACACACTATGTTCCTACTCTTTAGTAAAATTCATTAGGTTAGGGAGACCTTGGGTGAGTGTTCTCAGTCTCCCAATGGTGCTATATACTTCCATTGTAGGTTCGTTGTTCTATTATCCATGAGGAACAAGTTATTGAACATTGGAAACTAGTCATGTTGGTTCAAACAACCTAGGGATACCAATATATATCATGAAATAATATTTTATTATTGGTTGTATGGAATGAGTTGGTTGCATGAATATTTTTTATTGTAGTGTCTTACTTGTCATAGAATCAATGTTGATCACAATATTCCAGCAGGTTTTTTTGCATCCCTTACCCATTCTGGTATGTGAGTGGGATGCTATTTCAATGGATTGTGTCGTTAGTTTTATCTAGAATCCTATTTGGAAGTATGGTATTTTATTGATCATTTACTGAATCATTTAATCATTTCCTTTCCTCCCTATCAAAAATACGATAAAGGTGTTACAATATAGAGACTTATATGTTTGAGAAATTGTGAAAATTCACATTTTCACACTACGATTGTATCTTACTGGGGCATAAAGATCATGTCAAGGTTATGGATGATATTTAACAAGGTGATGGTTTTAATTATTTTATTTATTAAATAATATCACTTATATAAGGATGTAAATTCAGAGGGGACTATCCTTGTTCATAAGGATATGCTATGGGCTAGTGTGCTATATTTTAGAGGATCATGGAAAAATCATGTTTCAATGGTTATGTATGACTATAAATATTACTATATGTCCTATATTTAGATGGTAAACATTAATGATTTGTAAGGGAGGCTTTATAGATCTCCCTTATTCTAGGCAGAGTTGATAGAGAATTCCCTGGTTGGACTGATTCCCATTAAGGATATGAAGAAGATGGTGTAGACGATTTGGAGGAGATTGATCACAAAACAGAGTCTTTAGAAATTATATATGGGTTGTCTTCATTAGTATCTATATTTTTAGGATGGTGATTCAGTTTTTATGAGAGTTTCACCATCCATGGTACATCGTCATTTGGTAATTAAAGATATTTGTCACTGAGAATTTTGGTTTCCTTTAATATCGTTGTACGAATGGGGTAGGTGGCCTATCAACTTGACATACCAATTAATTTTATTTTTATCCCTGAAATGTTTCATTTTCCCCATATATGGTGGTATAAACCAGATCTTTCCCATATTACTAGATGGGAGGTTGTGGATCATGAGACAAAAACTAATTTTTTGAGTCTCTAGTTCATATTATGGATCATTGAGAGAGGTTATTGTGTGGTAAAATGATTCCTCTTGTACGAGCACTATGGTCGTGTAGAAAGTATATCCATGATATTTGGGTGAGGGAATTATTTATGAGGAAGTATTTTCCTTAATGTTTTGAATGTACAATAATATGAAGAATATATTGGGAAATAATAAGTTTATGTTGTAGAGATTATAACACCCCACAATTATTTTTCAAGTACTCCCTTCTGTAAGCATTGTTCATCATCAATGTTTGGGTTTTTTATTGGATTAAAGTGGATAGAGATACTTTGATGAGAAAATTAACCTAATATTTAGGGATGTATTTTTATTTCAATTAATATATTACATTTATAAATGTATCAATGTTTTTTGGGTTCTTCCCAAGTTTGATTAACTCTCAAAGTGGGGTCTTTGAGGATTTCAGGAAAATCATGCAGTTTATATGTTCTGATGGGTGATTTACATACTATGTAAGAGGGGTTACATGATATAAAATAATATCCCAAATGATACCATGAATTTTATTTGGGCATAAAGAATTTACATGCTATGTAACAAGTTCATGTTGTGTAATGATAAAAAATTGGTTTTTGTTTGAGATGGAACAATTATTTATATGAATCATTTTAATCTAAAAATGCATTAAATTGTTGCCTTACACAATGTATACATTTTAGGGATGGTGAATTTTTATGTTATTTTATGGGATATTGAGGGTCAATCCCATATGAATCCTACCTTCACATGACCTAGAGAACACCTAGTTGATTTTGAGGAATCTCCCCTCTATATATATCGTTAATTCAATGATGGGTTATCATGTTTTTTAAGGTGAATCTTTTTTGGTGTCTCATCCATCTGGTTTATCATTCATTTGGTTATAGAAACTATTTTTTCTATATTTTTTATTCTTTGAACAGATAGTATTTTTTATCAATCC
This sequence comes from Viscum album, assembly GCA_963277665.1. Taxonomy (NCBI): domain Eukaryota; kingdom Viridiplantae; phylum Streptophyta; class Magnoliopsida; order Santalales; family Viscaceae; genus Viscum; species Viscum album. The sequence continues at coordinate 1,869,360,251 of OY728156.1, forward strand.
CATTCATATTTTTGGAGTTTTTTGCTTCTCCATGTTCGTCCTTGTGGATTCCAATCACCATTATCAAATAAATAAAGGTCTAAACCAGTTTGAGGTATGTGTTTATATAAAATGGGTTAATTTTTTGAATTTATCCTTGTCTTTGGTTGATCGCATTGGGGTTTTTAGTAAATTGAATTGATATGTGGTTATATGGGGTTTTCATCGAATTAAATATTTTTCTAATAAGGTATTTGAAAATGAAATTTCATGATTTGGAAATAGATATTTGAATACCAAATTGTATTGAATTATATTTGAAAAAAATTTATAAATTTTTTGGAAATGGTTTTTAAAATTATTTTGACAATTTTAATATTAGGAAGACTGGGTGTTTTAAGAAAGAGACACAACTACCCTCAGTGAGTGGGAAACAACTAGGAAGTAAAATTTTTTATATCGGAATATTATGATAGAACTCAATATTGGCCTTTATAAACATTTTATTTATTTATTATCTTGTGTGTTGAGTATTCATTTTTCCATATTCTATGGTCTAATAATAGGTGATTTGTAATTTGGATTATTTATCACAGAATTGTTTTTATCATGGATTGTTTCTCACCTATTTTTATATGTGGTTGTATCACATGGATTTGAATGATAGGTAATTTAATGGATATGTTTTTACTTACATATTAATTGATTCATGGATATTATTTATTATTTAAGTCACTTATACTTGTCATATTATGGGTCTGATAATTTGAAAGGATTTTATGAAAACCATAAGGGAAAATGATTTTCAAATGTACTGGGTTCATGAAAATGATTTGTAAAACTGTTTTGTTCATAAGTGGTAGAACTATTTTATTTTTTTATTATAACTCATATATAAATTGTTTTGGTATACAACAATTTTTTTTTAAAACCCAACTTTTTTCTTGTAGATATTCATAGATGTTGTAATTAATAATATGGGTAATGTAAATCGAATATTAGAGCATGTTAGTAATTCCTATGGTATTTGACTTCATATTGGGGATGTATAGAGGTTAACATTGAAAAAACTAGGACTTTTTTGTATTTATTGTTTCATAAATTTTGGTTTATCCGGTTTTTCTTGGACTGTATGGCACTAGTTGTGTATTTTTTTCCTATTGGAATTATAGTTGTATGTATTGATTAATTATATTCAATACTTTGTTATATTTTCTTCGTTCACATCACCATGAAATGGAATACTTGGGATTATGGTTTCTTTACATAGGTTTCTCTATTATAATGTTCATTTTTACCTTTTCACTCATTGAATGATGATAACAATGTTTGCATGCGTGTGGAATACCGTTTCACGAAGCGTTGTGACTATATTTTCATCACTATACCACATTGATGATATATATAAGTATATTTAAATAAATAATAGTGTATTTATGAAATTATGATCATTTTGTAAATGTATGATAGTACTTACCTCATTTCTATTATGATCGTTGAAAATGTAAATGTTACACATTCATACAAATGGCTTACCATGTCCATGATCATAACATACTTAATTTCCCAAACCAATTATTCATGATTATTCATGAAATTATTATTTATGTATAAATATTATTATTATTTCATCATTTTATTTTTTATATTTTTGAACCATGATCTATGAAAGGTGATAGAAAAAAATCAAAACATATACGAAAAGAAATGTGGTTATTACCCGAAATGTGATTTTAATGTGGAATTATTAATAACCAGGTAATTAAAATAAATATGTAAATAAAATATCATATTATATATTTAAATTAGTTTGATTATTATTGTTATAATAAAAATATATTTATTATATCATGTTACTGAATGAGTATGAAGTAAGTCATGACTTACAGTACTTGATTTTCATCTAACATTACTTTTTCTTTGATACACATTCCATATTCACCATTTATTACTTTTATGCGGTGTAAATATTGAAACTGAACATATTTAATGAAATTTATAATTAATATAACTAATATTAACATATAAATTTTTGTATCTATCTTTAATATGGTATATAGTTCAAAATTTACCAAATCGGTAAGGGATTATGTCTCAATTTTTCATCATTTAGACATATGATTATGTTATGAAAAAATCTTCTTGTTAATCATATATATATCCAGATTAACATATAATATCATGAATTTATTTATCCTCATGATATTTTAATATTATTTGAATTATATTCTTTCATGGGGTGTATGTTTCAATGTTACCAATGTGGTAAATATTTTTGGTTACAGTCACATCATTCAACAAGATTTTCTATGATTGTGTTTTCATTGATAGAAACTTATAATACACATATCGAGTAACATCTTAATTATATTCTTATCTATTTATATTATTATAATGGGCATTTTTACATCAGTTTCCTCTAATTATATACTCAAGAGTTCAAAAATAATGTTTATAATAAAAAACTTTTTAAAAAAAAAATTTGTATTCCAAAATTATTTTTTCTAAAAAAATATTTTTTAACATATATAAAACATTATTTAATTATAACATTTTTACATATGAAATAGTTTTTAAAAAAGTTTCCAAAATCAATCTTCATGGTAATTTAATAAATTATTTATTTTTGTCTTTTACTTAATATTTGAATGGAATATTTGTTTATGGAATGAATGTGATTTCCCACCATCTTGAAAATTATTTTATTTAATTATTCATTTATTATATTTCATAAATTTTTCAAGGAAATTATTTTCGAAAATGTTTTATCTTTTTAAAAATTATTTTCAATGAAAATTTATCTTCCTCAAGAAACGTTCCTTGTGGTTAATATTTCGAATTCATTTTTCTTTTAAGAATGTATCTTTAGATGTTTCTAATGCTTTACTGGTGTTATTATCCTAGGGTACCATTCTTATTCATTCACATAATGGTTTAATTTTATTATGGAATATTTTTTATGAAACTTTTTTCTCTTATATGGGATATACCATTAAGAAATTCTAATGATTCTTGCTTCTTTTCATGGATTATGATATGATGAAATGATGAAATGATTATTAAACCTTTAACTATAACATAGGTTATGATATAATCAAATATTTAGGAAACCCGTTTCACTTCATGGCTTATAATATGGTGAATGTTTTATGATCTTTTGGAACACATACATATGATTTTCATTATGTGATGGGTGGGACCTATATTCCCTTCTAATGCATTAGGTAATGATTAATGTTATATGAGCTCAATGGGTACATATTAGGAATCCAAATCCCTAAAGAGGGAAAATGATAGGTTATACCATGCCATAAATATGGGTACATTGGAGGACATCCCAATCCTGGCATAGCTACATGAGTTGTTATCCTAAGCCTAGAAAGCTAAAGAATATATTTTTGGGTTGACATTACACAATATTTTATATTCATAAGTGTATGCCAAAATCTATGCCTTATGACACTATCATAAATCATGTTATAGTATTCCCTTATGATTCATGTCTTATGGAAGTCCAATATTTATACCAAGACTCAATATCATGATATTTGATATGCATGGTATGGTTTTAAAATGTTATTCTCAGGTTCTTATGTCTTTATGTTCCTGTAGTGATTACATATCTCCCATTTTTACCATTATTGAGTATATGGGACATCTCATTTTTTGGATTCCCCTCCTAAAGAGATGTAGATATTTATTTTGTAATATATGTATAAAAATGGTTCTAGTTATGAACAACATAATTTGAGCTGAATTATTTTTCATATAAATTAGTTTTATATGTTTCTATGTTTCTATGTTTCCAATGGAACTATACATTTCCATTCCTTAGGTGTGTGTGTTTGTGTAATGTATTGAATATTCATCAAAATGTTGAAATATATATGTATGATAATACGTGTTCACTATTGTAGGTATCATTGGAAATTTTTAGTTAACATTTGGAAACTAGGATTGGAAAACATTACTAAGAACTTTATAGATATTTCTAAGGACATGTCGAGATATTTATCCAAGGATATGTCTAAGGATGATTAGATGTATAAGAAAATGTCCTAGATTTTTTGTAAAGGATATAGAAAGTGGAATCAATGAAATTACATACCTATCTGTATACTTCATGTTGATGTGAATCTAATACAGTGGAACCAAGGGGTAATCACTGCAAAAGGACACATTGGGTTAGACTCGATCATCACCTACTGCATGAAAATAGTCCATACTCAACACCTAGTTTGAAACTCCTAGGGATATTATTTGGAAATACACAAACTATATATGATAAATTATGAAATATTTAAATAGATAATATCTGATAATGTCCTAGAATAATCCTAAGGTGCTATATATTATAAAGAAGGTACCTTGATTTAGACATTATATATGTAATTCTTCATTATTATTTGGGTTTACACTATGAATATAGATTCTAAAACAATTATTTTCTTAGTCAATGGATATAACCTGAAGGAATCATGTTAATTATGAGTGTGATTGAAAATGAGATGATTTTATACCTAAGAATAAAAATGTTATAAGAGATGGGATAAAAAATATCATTGTTATTCTCACACAAATTTCTCAAGCTATGAATCATGATAGACTTCAAAATGAAAAAATTATAGAAAAACATTTTATTAATTCATTCATGAAGAAATTTCCACCTTTTATAGTTGTTTTTTCTGATCCACTTGTTTTTGGGAAATTAATTAGTTCTATTGTAATGATATTTTCCATTCTACGGTGTTTTTAGCATAAAAAAATATGTTTGGTTGTTTGTCATTTGAAAAATGAAGCGTATAAATACTATAATCTTATCAGAAATATGTGTCAGAAGAATGTAATTGACTCTATGGATTGGGATGATTTTAAGAAATTATTTTTCAATAATTGATTTTATCATTATATATATATGATGATAGAGAATTATTTCCTTAATCTCATACAAAAGGATGATGTATCCATTTGTACCCATGAATAAAATTCTACATTTCATTCAAGGTATGTTTATATAATTATCTTCCAACATGAATGTATGGTTGATCGTTTATTTAGAGGCATAAAACTAGGTCTCCAAAATGCGTTAAACAAAAGAGAGTTCACAAGAAGAAAAGATATTATTCGATGTGCTGTCTAGGTGGAATTTGAAGTTGGATTTTTGTATCAATTTTATAGTTTTGATATTTAGAGAAAAAACAAATTCAATGAAAAATATGTGAACCATGGAGAGAATAATATAATCATATTTATAATTAATGTGTTGAATGAATCATGTTGAAAATTTTCATAATAGGACTACTAAATGTTTTAACTATGGAAAAGATGGTGATTGTGTGGTTAAGTATTGAAGTGATGAGAGGAAGATATCTAAATACGTGAATAAGGATAAGTGTCCATAGAGTAAACATCCAACAAAATATTTTTTCATTGAAATTATATTGTAAATTATGATAACATGTGCCAAATTTCAGGGTAAATAATGGTGATAAACACCAAAAAACTATTAAAATCATAGGCAAAGTTAAATATTATATGATTGTTGTTTCTAATGAGGGGTGTAATAATTACCCATTATAAGGTACACATACCTTCCAATCTATAATATCTAATGTTTTATTTCACACTAGAGCTACAAATTAATTCATTTTTGGAGAATATTATTTTGGAATTAAGATTCATCCCAAATGATTGAATGTAGAATTATTAATGAATAACCCTAGTGGTGTGATGAATGAATCCAAAGTCAATGATTACACTCTAATTGAATTTTGTGAAAAATCACTTCTTGAAAACCTTTTCATTCATCAACTGGTTTAATTTGATGTTTTCTTAGGAATGGACTAGTTTTATCAAAATAAATCCCATCTTATTTTATTAGGAAGGGAATTATAATTTGATATTCTAAGATAACCTATGATTTAATATCATTGCGATGATAAATGTGACCATATAATTGAAATAAAATCCATTTTATGAGTTTTTATTCAAATTCATGAAGGAATTTAATCTCATATGTTTGGGGAAAACTCAACATTGATGATATTATTATTGTGTATGGATTTTTTGATTTGTTTAGAGAACAGTTTCTTATCCTTCAACAAAACATAATATTGATTTTTAAATAGGACCCATACCTACTGCCACACCAATTTCATAGGCTCTCTATAGAATGGACCTAATTGAGTTCCATGAATTGAAGAAGAAAATATAGTAAAAACTGTAAAATGGATTCATTTGTCCATGTGTGTTACCTTGGGGTTCACCTGTTCATTATTTTAAATTGAAATATGTTCCAATGTGTCTTTTCATTGATTATTGGTATCTGATCAATGTCACAGTAAAGAACAATTATCTGATTCCCCATATTAATAATTTTTTTGATCAAATTCATGGAGATCAATACTTCTCTGATGATTACCTTTGTTATGTATATCATCAATTGTGTGTCAAGAAGAAAGATATACCCATGATATCATTCCAAATAAGGAACAGTCACTATTATTATATTTTGATTCTATTCAATATTAATAACTTTCCTGTTATCATTATAGATTTAATGTATAGATTTGTTTGATATTACATTTATTAGTTTCTATTAGTCTTTATAGACGATATTATTACCTATTCAATGTGAAAGGAAGGGTAGAAGAGAACTTGAGGTTTGTAATAAATACCCCAAATGAGGATAAAATATATAAATAATTCAGAAAGTTTGAATTTTGGAGGAAAATTGTTTATTTTTTATGTCATATAATCACAAGAGACAGTATATCAGTAGATACATCAATAGAAGAGTCTATTTAACATTGTATGAGACCAATCATGGTGATTGAGATTAGTAGTTTTCATGGATTATCATGATAGTATCAAATATTTTTTCAATAATTTATCATGGTTATCTAATATACTAACCAATTTATCCCATAAGGGATTCATGTTCCTTTGTACAGGATAATGTGAGGAAAAATTTAGGGAATTGAATAAAATATTAGTCATCACACCTAGGATGACATTACCCTATAGTGGATTAGGGTTTTAAATCTATAGTGAAGCATACAATAAGGGATTTTAAAGTGTTATTATGTGTAATATCATGGTTATAGATCATGAATCATTTGAATTTACGATTCATTTCAAAATTATAAACTTAATATTTGGATTTATTTTCATAAATATTTGAATCATAAATATAGAGACATTATATATTTAGAGAAAAGTGAGATATTTATTATGATCATAAAAGTGTAAAATATATATTCACATAGAGGGAGGTGAATATGTTCTAATAAATATGGATAGAGGTTATTAAATATTATAAATACTCTATAAAATAACACTATGGGAAAGAAGAAAAGGAGGTCAGTTTCCTGAGTCAAAAGGGTTATGTTATCATATCCTTGATTTTGATAAAAAAAAGTTCCAATATTTATATATTTTTAAAGGATGGATCTGAAAATCCTAAGTTAATGGGAGAAATATTATCTTAAAAATTTGAATTATAAACCATATATCCATCTGAATATTAAATAGGTTCATAAGGAAGATTTATTTTTGTAAAATAATTTTATAAATTTTCCTCAATTTTATATTGTTCATGTTATAATGATAATCTTAAGAAACATTTTATAATTTACGTATATACCATATTTGAAGAAATAGTTGTTAGGGGAAACTCATAGTTCTTCATTCACTATTTATCTTCTAAGTATTAATATGTATAGATATTTTAATCAGTGATTTTGGTGAAGTGTAATGAATAGAGATATCATATTGATTATATCTCACTTCTTGGCATGTTATCAAGATAAGGAAGATCGAAAAAAATATGGTTATGTTACATACATTACCCATACTATAATGTAAATGGTAAAAATTACCATGGATTTTTTCCTTGGACTCCAAAAAATGTCTGGAAGTAATAATTCTATATGGTTTGTAGTTTCTCACCTTACTAAGTCTACACACTTCATTAAAATCAGTGGATACTTCCATCAAGATTAGCATACTAAGATATACCTTATAGAAGTGGTATGGTTTCATGGAGTTCTACATTCCATTATTTATGATTGAGATTTTACATTTACCATAATTTGTAGTGATTTTTCTATCATTCTCTTGATGGAGATATTATTTCAACTGGAAATAAGATTCCCCCACTATGGTGACTTGGGAAAATTTTATGGGTCTTCCCCTTCTATTCAAAAATACCTCAATTCTTATGACACAGGATAATCTAATCAAGATATTACTAGCCTTCGATGAGTTCACAAGATCAATATTCCTTTCTATTTATCCCCGCATATTTTTTTAAGATGACATCCCAAAGACCACAATTAATGTTTCTTCAATCAATGTAGTGGACTAGATCAATTGCCAGTAACTATTGTTTTTTAGAACTGGTTTGATTTCTGCGGGTCACATTATTGAATAGGTAACCTACAGAATGAATTTAGCTCATCACATTTCTTAGTACCAAATCTATGATGATCTATTATAATACCGAATAATTTAGTTATTAATTCACCTTTATATAAGGAGTTCATGAAGGGGGATGTGTATTCTCTTTCATTGAGGTGTGATTTGGTTGGGACCAAGTAGTTAGTACTGATAGAGGGGAATTATCATATTAATTCCTCCAAAAATGTCCTTTTGGTTTCTCAAATTGTGCTATATGGGGGGTGTGGACCGATATCACCCCACTTTGAAACTATTTAACATGTTGTCTAACATATGGTTAAAGTAACGAATCCAATAGAGAGATATACTTACTAGAGATAATCCACTGGATCATCCCAACTTATAAACCACATTCATGTCATATATGAAATGTTGGTTTGTTATTTTCAATATGATTGATGCAAGATGGTGATCTATAAGGTTAAAATGATTCTCAATGATTTTAATAATTTAGTTGATGCCCTAGAAGGTTTTCAGTAAGATGATTGTTTACTTGTCACAGATGGAGACAACCATTGTTACATGACCAGCGATGATACTTTCAATCTGTTTTTAGTCGACAGTGCTGATCATATGCATGGTATTGTATTTATAGCCCAACGAAGAAAAACATGAATAATGGAACTTGAGGATCATAGGGACACATGATTCTTAAGGGAAAAAAATAAAAAGGGAATAAAGACTACCCTTACTTATCTACTCAAATGGAGACAATATTAGTTAAAAATTATGGGGAAAATAAGGTTTCAAAATTTTGCATCAAAATGAAGAATCAAACTCATAACTAGAACATAAATCTCTAGGAGGTTAATCATTATGAAGAGGGTGTGGCTTATAAGGAGAAATAGAATATATATTTTACCAATAACTTAGTTTTATTGGAAGCTGTACCCACAAAAGAATGGAAAAGAACATATAAAATTATTGAAGTGGAAAAATATATATATATATATATCTCATTATCCACTTGAGTGAAGAATTTATAGAAGTATCCTTCTATATAAATTCTATAAAGGAGGAGGCTAATTAAATATATGACTTAATGATTCAAGTTGGAATTAATCATAATTAAATTGTATAGATGAATAAAAAAGTTATTTTTTTAGAATGAGTGTTCAATGGATAGAAGATCAATATGAAAGAATAAATTCAAACATTGGATAAATAGACCACTATTTCGATGAAATCATCATGGATGACCCAAATTATGAGGTAACTACTTTATAATGGGTATTATATAGAGTGAATGGGTGTAAATATATCCTCCTTGAATTAAAATATTTTTTTGATTTCATTATATGTTAAATGGTCCTATGGAATTCCCTTGTAGTTTTCCTACTTTCCATAAAATTTATTTCTAAATAAAAATTCAATTTCTAGTCAGTCTTGTAATCCTAGGCCAGTTGGGCTATTTGTGGGAAAAAATCAAACTATATAAGATATTTTGAGACCATATTCTATGTACTTCAATAGTGTCTATGAACAACACATCCCTCAATTATAGTTTTATTAAAACAATATCTTTCACTCAAGCATTCATAAGGATCCTTATGAATATCTCTATGGAAGAAAGTGAATAGCTTCCATGTGATGGAATAAAGTTTGATAAAGAGAGCTATTGGTACCTGAGATAACTAAAGAAATTGAAGATAATTTTATAACTATTTAGAAACACATCAAGGATTCTCAAAGTCATTATAAAATTTATACGTAAAATCTCCATCATGATATAGAATTATAATTTAGTCATAAAGTTATTCCATGAATTTTTCTATGGAAGAAGACTATGATATTCAAGAGTTCTGGAAAGATAATTCATAGGTATATCGATCCCTTTGAAAATATTAATTATATCAAACCATATCATTTTGGTTGATGATTCCACTAATACTCTCTCATGTCCACAATGTGTTCCATTTATCTCTCTAGAGGATGTATATACCTATCCGTTCACCTATACTAAACTCAAAGTTCATACCTCTTGAGCATGATATTTCAAACGAGGAAAATACGATAGAGATTTTGTATCATACGAAGAATGTTATATTTAAAAAGACCACATAACTAGTAAAAGATTGTGGGAAAACCACAAATTTTAATAAGCAATGTGGGAACCTTAGGTAATAATGAGACAAGAGTATCCTCATTTTTTATCACAGAGAAAAATTTCAAGGAAAAATTCATTTTAAGGGGAGAAGAATGTAACACCTCGAGTTTTTAGGTATTATTTTTTAAAATAAATTATATTTCTGTAATATGTTGTGTTAAATGTGACAACATGTTTTTTTTACACTCAACATTTTGTTATCTTCAACTACACGTGATATTGATTTGTGACAAAACCACAATATATTATTAATATTATTAAAATAATACCTTTATAACCTAGATGTTAAATATACCTATATGAATAATAATTAATAATTTTTAAATTATAATTTATAATATTTTAATATAATGAAATCATATTGATAAATAATTTACTTTGTTTTTAAGAAAATTCATTATATGTTTTCAAAATAATATTATATCAGTCATTTATGTTTTAATTTATTATTATGAACACTAATAATACTATTTTATTCACTATCAAAAAAATAATTAGACAAAATCAATGTAATTTTTTGAAGTCATAATTTAAATATTATATTATGGTGTATTTTTTAGACTTTTCTAAAATGTTTGAGGTTTTGATAAATAGTGAAAAATACTGAATTTTAATTGAAAATTTCATGTTCATTTAAATTATTTTTATTGTTAAACTATAATTTAAATTTGGTTTAAAGTAAATTTATTTCAATTCTATATTTATTAATCAAATTTTTTCAACTGAATCATTTTCATAATGGTATTGGATATACAAACATTTTAAAATTTAAACATTTTCACATTAAAAAACCAAATTTGCATTGCATCTATAACATTAAAATTGAATCAATTATTTCCAATTTTTAATTGAATTATGAAAAATGGATTCAATATTCTAAATAATAAAAATTTATAATATCGAATTAGTTGAACATTTTTTTTAAAAAAATAAATAGTGAAAATTGTAAAAGTTAATTAATTCAATTATGGTAAAAATGGGTTTAATGGCGTGTTAATCAAAAAATTTACAGTTAAAATGTTTTAAAAAATATAAAAAAAATTTTAAATCCATAAATAAACCATTCCTTGTATATGGATGGATCATAATCCATTTTGGTGACTTTTGGAAAGATAAAAGAATAGGTTCGCCTTTTTCTTTTCAGAATCTTATAAGTGTGCCACTTACCTCACTTATAAAAGGAAACATCATCTCCTCTATTCATCGCACCTTCAAACACTTTTTTATAAGAAAATATATTCCCAAATAATTTTCCCAATTCCCTCATATCACCCTATAATCCTTATTTTTGGACCAAATAAAATCCATGAAGGCATTCGGTACAAAACTATGGACGTTACCAGAATAATATGTACAATTGTTTAACTGTCATATTTATTTTATTTCTTCCACTAACTCCTTCATTTCTTATTAAACCATGCTGATATAACAAAATCTGAAACATAAATATAATTATATGTTTTTATGTTAATTTAATCACCTAAAACTATCTTCTATTTCATCAAATGGTTTATGAAATCATCATTAATATATATGGTGGACTACCGCCTCGCGAATCGATGTTATTATTTCTTCATTTACAAACACTCGGGGTTTAGTATGATGATGGATATCAAGTACATATATCATATTTATATCATAATTATACCTCTATATTCATTATATCATATTTAAATTATTAATTCCAATTTCATATGGGATACAATAATGTCCCTCGTGTGTACAATGGATTACCATATCTTAAAGTGATGTGATTTGTTTTCACTAAAACTTTGCATAAAGATAATAAAGATAAATATAACTAAGATATGATGTATAAATTAAATAATTATTATTTTAATGACGTATTTATCATTAATAATATATAATGTATCATATTCTTTCTTACTTGTTCATTAACTGAAAGATGATAATGTCACTCTTGTACATGTGGACTACCGCCTTCATGAAGAAAGGTGTCTCTCTTTTCATCACCACACAACATAGATGATATATATAAGTTTTTTTAAATAAATAATATGATTTTATTGTTTTTTAATCTTTCTATAAGAATAAAATATTTCTAAACAAATTTCCTTAATGATCGTGGAAAAATGGAAATGTTACTCATGTGTTTGTATAGCCTATGATCTCCATGATCGTAGCATACTTCATTTTCCAAAACCATATTTAATGATCGGTTTTAAAAGAATTATTTAGGTATAAATATTTTAATTATTTCAGTATTATAATTATATAAATTAGGTAAATAGTATAAAAGTAAGATTAATGAAAATAAAAAATAAAAACATATATGAAAAACAAGGTGGTTATTACCTGAACCATGATATTAACATGGAATTATTAATAAATGGCTATTAAAATTGAATTATTAAATATTATGTCATATAATATATAATTTTTTTTATATATTATATTTTTATCAGAAATATATTTATTACACATGAGGATCAAAAGAGTATAATGGAATATAAGACTTATGGAAAGTGATTTCCATCTCACATTTTTTATTGTGGGACACATGCCATATTCATCGTCTGTTTATTTTATGTGGTCTATATAATGACCCTGAATCTATTTTATGATTATTATAAATAAACTTATTTCTATTTATATATCCATTTCGTTATATATATTTTATGGTGTTTTGGTTCAAATATTACCAAATTGTTAAAGGATTATTTTTTCAATTTTCCATCTTTGAGACATATGATTATGTTATGAACCTAATTTCTTATACTATTTATATATAAATCTCATTTTATATTTAATTCCGTTAATTTATTTTTTCATAATTATATTTTAAATTTTATTTAAGAATATTATTTCATGGGGCTAATGTTTTAATGTTTCAAAAGTTGTAATGATTTTACATTACAATCTAATCACTTATCATGATCATTCATGATTATGTTTTTGATGATAAAATATTATGACTAATATCCCAAAAAAATATGGAATTTATTTTACACTTTTTATTTTATGATAATAACTTTTTTCCCTTTGTTTTACCATCATTATGTCCTTAATAATTCACGAAGAATGGGTTAAAGATGAATCAAATTTTTATTCAAAAACAATCTTTCATCCAAAACATTAATTAAAAAAATAGTTTCAAAAAAGTTTTCAATATATTGTTAAAATAATTATTATAGTTCTTTTTAACTAGGTTTTAATTTTTATATTGTTTTCAATGAAATCTTCTGGTTTTTATAAAAAAAAGAATGTGTTTTTGGCTTCTATAAAATATTTGAAAGGAATCTTTGTATAAGGCATGAGACGAATTTCATTTCTTCGTGAACATTACTCTCATTAAATATTAATTTATATGTTTTCAAGTTTATATTGAAATAAATGGATTTCCAAAGAGTTTTATATTTAAAAAATGTTATTTTCAATTGAAATTAATTTTCATCAAGAACTGTTCCATGGGATTTAACTTTTAAAATAATTTTTCATCTGTGAAAACATCTATAGATATAAATGAAGGATTTTTAGGTATATGATCCATGGATAAATTTTTATTCTTTATTTGAATGGTTTATGGTTATGACGAAATCTTTTTAATTAAACCTATTTATCTTCCATAGGTTATACTATGAGGAAATTTGTATGAATACTTATTCTTTTCACGGGTTATGCTACAGTGAAATGTTGAAATGATTTTAAATTAAATTTATTTTATATTATTAATGATATAGTAAAGTGATAATTAAACCCATTTAATATCATGGGTAATGATATGATATATTTTTTATGATATTGTATCACAAAATCTTATTATTTTCATTATGATATGGATGGTACCTATATCTTCCTAAAATGAATTAGGTAATGAGTAATGATATATAATCTTATATAGTGCATGGGATGTTATCCCTATACAAAAATAGGGTGTACAGAAGGTTATACCAAGCCCAAAAGAGGGTATATAAGAGTCCATCCCAATCTTAATGTAGGTAGATGGTACTTTACCCCAATCTTAATATGTTATGAATGTATTGGTGGGTATAATGGACATAATATTTTCTATGCTTATATTTATTCCATAAATATATGTCATATACAAATTTTATGTTATCTTGTATGATTTCCTTTGATTCCATTATGATTCAGGTATTAGGAACTACCAATATTTATACCATGACTCAAGATTATGATTTATGATTTCCATGGTATGGTTTTAAATTATAATTCTATAATTCCCATAACATTAGGTTTAGGTTATGCATATGTATTCCAAGTTTTCTCTCTTACTAAACAGCTTATCTCAACCTTTATCTTGTTTCCCCTCTCAATGTTATGAAGAAATTTATTCAGCATTATATTTCTATGAATATTACTATTTATGAAGAACATATTGGGATATTATATAGTTTACCAATTAACCAAATTTTTTTGTTTCCATGTTTCATAAGGCACTATACCATTACTATCCTTATGAATTCATTTTTCTTTTAATTTAGTTAATATTCTTAAAAATAATGTAATATCAATTTATTTTAATACTGGTTTGTTATAGAATAATCATGAACATTATCCCTTACCTTATTTATAGTTATATATATTAGACACTATGAGAATTTATTTGCATAGTTCCCCATATTCATAAAGTTGAATTGTTACACATTTATAGACTCTTTCATTCCAATGAAATCATGAGCATGGTGACCTTTCCCTCCACACATATAGAGATCAAGAATTCCCTTAATAAATGTTCCATGGTATTTAATTTCACAATTATCAAATGGGGGAAATCATTTTATCCCTTCTTCCCCTTATGCATTTTTTTATATCCCATCATCTTCTTATCATAATTCACATATAAGGAAAAATAATTAGATAATTTTTTCTATATGTTCATAGTACATGATCTTATATCCTTCTATGATGAGAATTTATGGGATACTATTTCACCTAAAAATATTTCCTAAATAAAATCAATTAAATGATCATTCTGAATCGTTAGATTATTTGCATTGATACAACTCACATTCATTAAAATAGGTTCCATTTCTAGATAACAGAATACATGATATTATAGATGATTATTATGAAACATAATTTATAATTATGAAACTAAATAAATAATTAACATAAATTGAAATATTATTTTATGGTTTACCTTATAATAATAAACATGGTTTATTTGGAATAATTTTCAAATAATTAAAATATTTTTAAATCCTTAAAAATGTTTTGTTATGAAAACGTGAATTTACCAAATAATAACCCCATGAAGTGTGCAAACATGTGTTTAGTAATGCCTTTTCATGTAATAGTTAATCCACATGTCAATCATGGCATTATTGTTTTCAAATTTAATTACCCATTTATACATCATTTCTAGAGGATTTTTTATATCTATAATCAAAACATGGTCGTATTATTTGGAAAACCACATATTCTAAAACATACCATAACATTTGGATAATATTATATATTTATATTCAATTTCTATCATATGGTTATATTATCTAATATTTTTTCCCTAAATCTAGTTCAAAATATATCTACAATGCTTCCCTAGTACCTATTGCATTGAACCTGACCTAAGTATCCTAGAGTATGGGGTTACTTTATTACATTGTAAAATGATAAAAAGGATCATATCCCAAAGTAATGAATAGTTTATTATTCTTGTTAAAGTAGATACTTACATTTAATTTACATTATAATTAAAAATATAAAATATTTAAATGGTTTTCTTTGAGAATGTGATATTTTCCCATAGCATATCCCTATATATTAATCATGAAACAGATCTTGCTATCCTTGGGAAATAAAACATAATAAATGGGTGGTCATATATTCCTAGTATGGGTTAGTGTATAGTGGAAGCTATCATATATAATTAAGAATAATCAATATGTAAATGTAAAAAAATGACACATGGTCCATTTAAAATGTCACTTGAGCATAATATGGTAGGAATAAATGGTGGTCAACTAAATCAAAAATAATAATCAATAGATCTTGAAACATATCCATGGTTATTCTAACTAATATAATAATCACATGGATACAAATAAATAATATAATAATGAGGTATTAAATACTGAAGGACATCTGAAACATGTTGTCAAGAACTTTTAGAAGATAGTTTAAAATTATGTGTAAAACCCTACTTAATATGGCCTACTGATTTGTCTCATGAGACCTATTGATGCAACGATGGGTTATCTATATCTAGGCTATATTAATCACATATGATTAATAATTCTTTCCCCATTTTAATGGGGTAAAAAATAATCCATATAAAAAATCATATTGAAAACCTACCACATGAAATGTTAATACTTATCTCATTCAACAAAATAATATCATAAACCATCTTGAGTAATATGGTGAATGGAAATAGAATTGAACATCCATTTTGAAACTAATCCTAATACATCCATATAATTAATAAAAATGAGATCAATAAAATATATACCTAGTGGAACAAAATAATTATAATGGATAGATTACATTTATCAGTATAAATACCAAAAAAATGTGATTGAAAACATTTTTAAAGTTAAATAACAATGTCACATTGCAATTATTTTTTAAAAAAATCCTAAAAATATATTTAAAATTATTTCTATTGAAAATATATTTGGAAAACATATACAATAAGTTTTACAATATTGATTTTTCATTTTTGTGGGAAATATTATTTATATTATGGATATTAAAACAAAGATTATTTTCAGATTTTTGGTAATATATCAACACAAATTTGTTATAAAATGATAAGAATAATCCATTAGAAATATTTTTCTAGAAAAGATAAAAATGGGTAAAAATCATTTTAGTAAATAAATTGGTGATTTTAAAAAAATATCTTTACAAAACATTATATTGGAATAAAAATTTATATCACCAAAGAGTGAAATAAAGACATATTTTCATAAAATCATTTTATAACAATCATTATGTACCAATTATAGGGATATATGGTAATATAATTTGAAAATTTTCTTGAATATCGATATAAAAATAATATATATATATATTTAAAATATAATATAATTCTCCCATATGATACATAAACATAAACAATTCCAAATAATAATGAAATTATGAAATAACCCCATAACATTTTTGAAACATTGGATCATGACCCTCATGGATGTAATAACATAAAATATAAAATTAAATAGTATGAAGAGAATTATATTCATTATATAACATATCAAAAAATTTAATATATACCCCACACAATGAAATAACTATCGAATATACCATGTGTCCCATGAGAGTAAAAGTGAGACGAGAAACCCTCATCTCATTTTTATCTTCTTTTATATGTGTCTAAAACCCCTATATAATAAATATAGTGTTTTTATAAATACATTACATAACTATAATCATATATCTCACACCATATATGATCCTCTTAAAACATTTTATCACATGATTTGTAATAATATTTCATTATTTACATTGTTTCAACTATTAGTATCCTTATTTTACCATACATGTTTAGTCATGAATGTTTTAGTTCTTATACATAGAATATTGTTCCATAATATTCATAATTATATAAATATTATAAATAGTATTTTTTTCATTATGTACATCCTTATAACCTTTCTTGAAAATTGGACATGGAAAATGAATCTTATCTCTTATTGATATAGTATGTCTTAGATACCCACAAGCGGTGATATCATTTCATTTATGGATAAAATGGTAAGGAATTGTATGATATATTATTTTTAAAATATTTATATCTTTCCATATATATCAAATATATTCATTTTGTTACTTTCTAATTAATGTGAAACTAAAAAACGAATCACATCACTTCATGTGGCGGTTGTCCACTATACACACGAGTGACGTTATCATTTTTTTAAATGAAATAGAATATAATAAGTTCTGTGTTATATTATAACTCCAATGGTATAATTATATTATAAATGTTA
This sequence comes from Viscum album, assembly GCA_963277665.1. Classification (NCBI taxonomy): domain Eukaryota; kingdom Viridiplantae; phylum Streptophyta; class Magnoliopsida; order Santalales; family Viscaceae; genus Viscum; species Viscum album. Next base: position 1,869,378,713 of record OY728156.1, read on the forward strand.
TATATGAGAATTAAATCCTTTAATATATCTCACCATGATAAGTGTTTATGGAAAACGAGTGACGTCAATTTATGAGGTGGTAGTACGCCTTACCCAAGACTAACAATTTCGTTTACCATTTGATGTGATTGGAGATGGATAAATTTCATTAAATAAATAAAATAACATATAAGAATGTTGAATTAACTTTTTTTGTTATATTTTATTTGTTAATAAAAAAATTTATTGTAGTAAATTAATAAATTAAAAACAATGGGATTAGGGAGGAAAATGCAATCTCTTTGAGGAAACTCATTTGAATACATTCTTAAGGACTATAATTGTGGTGTTTTTAGAAGACATGAATCTCTGTAATGTAGATAAATATTTTTTCATGTATTTTTAAATAGTAAATTTTATAAAAATTGATTTATAATTTTGAATCAGTGAGGAGGGTGTGTTCCATTTTCTAATTGAGGAGGAGTGAAGTTTTTGTAAATAATGAAAAATATTTAATAATTGCTTATCAATCACATTTAATGTAGATACAAGAATGAAAATAAAAGTATTAGAGGAATTAAATGTTCTTGAAATCCCTCCACCCAAAAAAATCCAATTTTTTTTCATTAACTTCTAAATTTCCTTGTTTTTAACATTTTAGTTTCTCAATAAGGTCACAATTTTTTTAGCTGAGGTAATTTATAGATTAATAATAAAATAAAATGTGAATAATTATATAATTTGGACCCATATATTCTAAAAATTTAATCCAATTTATCAATTAAAAATAATAGGTGTTTGGAAAAATATTTTTCTCAGAAGTTATTTTATCATTTAAAAACCTCGGTTTAACCTTAAACAAAGTAATTAATCTCAATTCCCATTATTAAAAGATATAAACAAAAATTAATTGTACATAATATATTATAAATATTATAATTTAAAATATAGAATTCATTTTATCAATTTAAAACCTTATAAGTGAGAAAAATTACATTAAGATTAATCCTGTGAACACCACCACAAAAGAAGTTTTTCAAAAAGAAAATCTTCACAATTATAGAGTGATTTAATATGAAAATTAAAAACATAAAATGGAACCAATGGAATAATTTATTTACATTTTAATAAAATTTACTTAATTTTCCTTTATAAAAATTTTGAAATTTCATTTAACTTTGTAAATAATTTAAACAAAAATTCGGGTTTCAATACATATATTGATTTTTCACTATTCATAAAAACTATTAATATTTTCAGGAAATTATAATAAATTCACCTGAAATTTTTTTTACATGTTTATTACCAAAAGGAATTTTATTTTTACAAGTAATTTTTCTAAATGTGGTGAAAATTAGTTTCATATAATGTGAAAAAAGTGAAACTAAACCACTTTTTAGAAAAATACATGTTTTTAGAGAACATGTATTTTTCAATCAAATTGTTATTAAATTTATTTATTTAAATACTGAACTATTGAATTTATTTTTATATATGTGTAAAACATATAATTTTCATAATTTAGTCTTTCCTATTCTTAACATATATCATAATAGCTAGTATAAAATGGTCATTTTTAAATGGTAGTATTTTAATAGAATGTCTCATTTTGTTTAAACCTGGTATTGTAATGGTAGATATATAAGAGATTGAATTAATTTAAAAAGAAATATATTGTAATGTATCATGTTATTATATTTTCATAACATCTTCGTGTTGTGTGTCACACCAAATATCAATCATGATTTTCCTCTTTTAAAATATCGAGGTGTTTCAATAAGACATCCAAAGAAATAAGGGACATGGTATCTTGAAGTTATGTTCACATTAAATCATACGATTCAATAATGGATGGTGAAATAGAGGAAAATACATTTAAAATCATTCAAACAATTATATTAAAACATTATAATAATAAACTATTATTATGATTCAATTTTAAATTAAAATTTCTACAATATTGATTAAATTCATTTATTTGAAATTAAACCTAAAAACATATAAAGTATAATTTAGTGAAGATAGTTCCAATGATGGTTGAAAAATCTATTCAGTTTATATACATTAAAGAGAGTACTCTTTTCACAATTATGTAAAAAATCATAATTTATTTGTATGGAAAACATTTGAAAATATTCTTTTTAATCATATATATATATATTCAAAAAAAAATTAAGATGAACATTAATAATAATTAAAACATAAATAAGAAAATTATTGAAACATTTGATTTACATGGTTGTGATACCTCGAACCCACACTCCTGATTCATGTGCCATAAATAAATATTTACATACTAAAATTGATTCCATAAATATATTCCTGAACATAAAGATATCATAATTTCAAAGTATTTAATGATTATTTCATGACATACATTCTAATTAACATTTTATGTTTAGAGACTTATATCATTAGGATAAAATGATAACTAATAAATACCATGTTCTTTATATCAAAGATATATTTTCTTCAATTTTATATAAAACTACATAATCGATAATGAGTCTATAACATCTCTCAAAAATTTATCAACAAATTTTTTACTTATAAACATATAACATTTTCTACATTTCATCACAACCTAGGTAATGTTAACATAATAAAAGGTTCATCTCAGACACACAGTAAGGGAAACATATAACTAAATCAATCTAATGAATAATAAGTAAATACATAATATGGTTGGAATAAATAATATGAATACTTACATAATCAACTAAAAGTAAATACCTGTTATGTCTATAAAAATAAATAAAAACCTGGATATGAATAATTATTGGACTCATATAGATTGAATGCATAATTTATTACATTGAAAAATAGTGGTCACGGTCCTATTCCAAGACATTATACTAATATCGGGAGACGTATACTCGTATATCAAAGATTTTTTGTCTCTTGAGACCTATTGATGAATCAAGTGGCTATATAATTATGGTCACCACCCTTCATTGGAATAATTTTAATCAATTCATTATAAGAGTCATGAATAAATTTAATGATATTACCTAGGGAATATTTGGATTAATAAAGATAATAATATTCATATAGTAAACAATATATAGCATAAATACTAAAAAATACATCTGTTAAAATTGAATAATCATCAATAATTTCAAAAATTTACACCTTTTCAATAAAATGGATAACATGATCATAACCCATCTAAATAAAGAATGTGGATGGTAAAATTTTACATATTCACCTTGTAAATAATCACCCATAATGAAATAATAATATATGAAATTCCAAAACATTTTCCCATATCAATAAAAGGGAAAACATAATCATAACCCACTAAGAGGAAGAATAAAGGTAGATAAACAATATATATACAACATTTTATTGATAAAATATTATTAAATTCCAATAAATCTCCCCATTTCAATAGAAAAACATTTTTCAAGGTGAACGTCTTCTAATATTAATTATGTAATATGTGATGTTCACACCATTTAGAGAAATGGTATATGGATAGTTCCATATTGGAATTACATGATTGTAAGACATAACAATAAATAGTGTGGGTGGTTTCAAAATATCATATCCCTAATGAAACAAATGAGAAATATTTATATGTTTACATTGTTTAAAAAACAATCATTGCAATAGAATGCTTAAATGATACTACATAGGAATAGATCATGGATTATATTATATGGTACCGTGTGGTAATTACCTAGAAAATTAAAATATAAATTATAGTGGAAATTGTGAACCATAAATCATACTAGTGTAAATCCTCCTGAAAATGGAAATGTAAATGGAATTGAAAACATTAAATATATTTTAGAAAACGTTTTTAACATTGATAGAGTATATGATGTTGCATGTAACATCCAAAATACATCTAAAAATTTGTAAGTGAATAATCATTGAAACCCATTAATTTTATAAAAAAAAATATTTAATAATTGGTCCCTAAAATATTAGAAATTATATTTTCTTCAAAAAATGATAATATAATGACAAAACATATTAATTTTAATCGGAATGATAATTTTACTATATCGAAAATAATTGTTTTTAAACACACATTGTAAAACAATTAACAAAACAATTTTGTATCAAAATATCATTTTCCCAACATTGTTTTGTTTATTAGAATAACATAAAATATTAAATTGGAAGATCCAGATCATGGAATAAATATGTTCATGATGAATGATTATAACTAAAGTAAATGAGACTTTAGTTATCATTGACCCGTATGGGGAAGATAGACCAAAAAGAAAATAAATATTTGAAAAAGTTTAATTATGTGGATGAAATCTACGTTCAAAAAAAACATTATTACAACATAATATAATTAATTAGTATAATATAGAATTTTTTTATGTCCAAGGGGATAATCATATGTCAATGAATTAAAATTGAGTTACAAAATAGCATTATAACAAGGGTAATAATTATATGCAAACCATTGGATGAAAAGGAAATAAATTGGATTAGTATTTACATTGAATAAATAAATATGAAAAATATACATGAATGAGTAGTGAGAACATATTTAAAAGAAAAACACGGTGAAAAACAAAATAATATCTCATGAAATTATTGTTTGAAGAAAAAACCCTTATAGTTTGAGAAAAATTTTAATTGATTTCCCTAGAATGTTTGGGCCTGTAATAGAAAAAAATACCATTATTAAAATATTATATAAGATATTATATCTCAAATAGGTAATATATAAACTACATAAATGAAATTAGGATTATGATTCAAAGCATGACTCAAGAAGATATATTTGAGATGAAAACCCTTACATGGATCTTGATTCATTCTACACTTGGATAGAATGTCCGGAATAATGATCCTGAAATACATCCATAATGAAATTATTCATATTTGTAACTATTCTTACTCAACATTTATAATTATTCAATACAAGCATAAACACATACACCCATATATATATATATATTAGTTTTTTTCTATTATCCACTTCGGGTGTATGTAATCGTTATCACTTTGAACTAGTTTCATAAAAATCTTATTGTTATAGATTATATTTCATAATTACATAATTATTAGATCATAAAATTAATAATAATAGATTTTCCAAGATATTTTATAATTTGTTACTTTTTTCATGTCATTTTTTGTTACAAACCTTGGAGATGAAATTTAAGATGATCATGTTTGAGTGATTCTAATCATACAAAAGGGGTTTTCTTATTTAATAAGTATATTGTTGCTATAACCATACTATAAAGAAAACATTATTTAAATATTTATGTCTTATTATACTTGTATATATGTTATCATTTTAATCCATGAAATATATTTGTACAATTGTTCGTGTAGGTGGTTAAACCAACCCAAACATGAACATTAAATGATTATTGAATGATTATGAGATGGTATAGTTGTTATATAATTATACCATAATCATAATTATATAATATAATTACTATTAGTTTGATATATACTATTTATAAATAAATATAAAGATAATATAATTTATATAAATTAATTACTTAAAAATAAGTGATCATTTTCCCCTATGTCTGTTTAGTTTAAACGATTGAAATAATGATAATCATTTATTTATCAAATCATTAATAGGTTCATAAATTGGTAATACCAGAAAAGAAATTATATATTGAAAATCATAAATATTCATTAATCAATTCTAGGAACCATTACTTTTTTGGTTGATTAAAAAGGAATTTTTTTCTTGTAGTGCCGATTGTTCACACATACAGATTAACGCCAACTTCATTGTTATTAATTGATGGGATATATGGATAGAAATTGATAATAAAATTATCATATGAAAATTAAAAAAAATATAAATTATAAGAACATTATTATATTGTTATATCTAGAATGAATTTTAATGTAGATATTTACTTTAAACTATATCTAGTTGATAATACTCACATGAAGAACTTGAATTTTCATTGTAATTGCACTTGGAAATGAAGGAATTGTGTAAAATAATGGTGACCAAAAGAATTTGAATATGTATGAGTGTTTTGGGAGGATAAATTTGTTATAGTTTTAAGGATAAATATTATGATGATTCATAATGTGGTATAAGTGGCATCCCTTTGTAAGTGAAGGGAATGGTTGTTTTGGGGGAAACCCTTATATTTTCAATAATGTATTATTACTCTTCATGGGTGAAAGACCCAAAAATTGAAAAAAGATTAGGTGAATGTGATTGTGGCTAGGGAATACCCTCAACCACTCCTTTTGGGAAATATTGTTATGTTTTATGGAATCATATTTTATTTTTCTAACATTTTGTCGAATTTACTTTTACCTTGCTTATTAATTTTTAACCTTATTAATTATATTAATGAAAAAAAATATGTTTGAAATTATAATAAAATTTAATAATTCTATTTTTATTTTTAAAATAAATTTATAAAATGATATTTTTAATTTTTATAAATGATAATTTTTTAATAAAAACACTTAATAGCATAAAAACGGATTTTATTAATATAAAATTTTTAGATTTAAATTTATATATAATATAAATTTACCTTGGATACTTATTTATTGAAATAAAATGATTTACTAATATAATATATGATGCATTAAAGGAAAGGATAAACTAAATCTCTCTGTGAATGTTATTGATTCAACAAAAATTAATTTTTTTTTATTAAAGTCACATTTTAATTTTTACTAAAAATGTTGTGCATGATATTTGTAAGATCAAAAATTGTTTTTAAATTCCTGATTTTATTCCTAAAAATAATATTTTATTACATGAAATGGTTTCTCAGTTCTTTTTTAGGATTAAATTCTAGTAATTTCATATGAGTCATGGTATTAATAAAAATAATATTTACAATATTCATTTAAAATCAATATTTCTTCAAAAACTCCAAAAATGCATATTTATGAAATATTAATATGATGAATAAAAAAATGTTAATTTTTAAAATTCCAATTCAATATATTATAAATTTATATATTAAATAAAAAATTTGATATATAATTAAACATTATTTTTACAGTAAAATGGCACTGTTAGAATATTAGCCACTATCATTCATATTTCCTATTATTTATTAATTAAATTTTTACCAACAAATGATCCATATCAAATATATTTTATCATCATTAAAAAAATCATGAAATAGAAATTCATATTTAATAGTAAGAACATATTTAGAAAAATAAATTTCGAAGAATCAAATGATTATATTACTCATTTTTACTATACTAATTTAATTTCATTAACATAAAAATAATATTTTATTATAATTAAACATATATTTCTTAAATTGAGTACCCATATTCATTCCCACTAATTCAATATATATGTTGTGATTATCATACCTAAATATTTATATATTATCTATATAAATCATGATTTTTATTTATGTTTACTATTGGATATTGATAAAGCTATTGAAAACATTTAGCACATTTAAAGTACGTCATATGTTAAAAAATAAGGGTTTTAAAAAAGGATACTTATGAATTTTTTTAATGGATGAATTTAAAACAAGGTTTAAAATAAAAATCTCTCACCTCGTCGACTGAATCATTTTGTATGTTTTGTAGCACCTGAATAATACCATTTTAATATTTTCAAAAAATATTAATTAAAAGTTTAAATATTTTTCATTTATCATTGTTAATTTTGATTCATTTCTTTTGTTAACTTATTTAGATACTTAATAAGTTATGTTTACATTTGAAATTTTGAGGATGTTGGGATCATCATTATAATACAACTTTTGTAGGATAACCATGGTCAAAGTGGTTATGGTTCCATTATCTCCAGAATATATATCATGACATTATCAACATTTTTATACATAAAATTAAATTTTATAACCATTCATTTAGGGTGAAAATAGAAAAAATCACCTGACATCACAGTGGTAATATTCCACACAAACACACAAGTGACATTATCATCTTCCAACGGAAAGATGGGTTAGAAGGAAGGTAATATAATATATTTAGAAAATCATAAGTATATCATGAATATTATACATAATCATTAAATCCATCATAATATCCATCCTTCTGAGGTAGTGAATTAAAAATAAAAAGCATCGCTTCATGGGGGTTGTAATCCATACATATAGGTGAGAAACAATATTTCCCCATAGGTTGGAAAATGATATTAAAAATGTGTGTTCCATATAAACAATAGAAATTATTTATGTTGAATATATTTATGTTATCATATCATCATGGTTAATAATATTTTATGTATGTGCAAAAATAAATAAAAATGAAAAAACATGGTCCAGAGTTATACCTCTTCTTTAGAAACCATCCTTTGGCTTATACCTTAAACCACGTAGGATGGAATTTGGGTGATACCAAATCCTATAATATATAAGGAGTTTGTTTTGAAAGTATTTGGGTATATATTTTATGAGATAAATTAATAAATATTCATGGGGATGATACTAAATGAGGTTCCCTTTTATAGGTGACGTGGGTGGAAATAATCTAAATACCTGAATTATTAATATAAATTATTTTTATAACTTAGGTAAAATGGAAAAAAAATTCCATATATTAGAATATAAAAATCATAATGTTGAAATTTATTCAACCAATTAAATTTATAATTTTTTAAAATTCATTTGTAACCTTGTATATTAGTACACCACCCTCATTAGACCATTTATCCTTAACCGATGTTGCACATTTTTTAATATCAAAATGTTATGAAACTAATTTTAAATTTTTTAATTCAATATAACTAGAACTTTCAGGATATTCAAGAAATTTTTTCATAAATTGTAGATATTTTTTATGATTCTATAATGAATTAAAAATAATTTTTAAACAATAAATATCATTTGAAGTCATTTTCTGGACTATATAAACAAAATTGACTTTAAACATATTAATAAAACAATTTAATTTTAATATAAATACATTAAACATCCATTACATAGTATAAATATCCTATAAATTCATGTATCCCATAATTAATCAAGAAAATATTACTCTTAATGTTTTTAATATAATTAAGTTATGTTTTATACTTATTGAACAAGAGTTGCGTCAGCATTGTGTATGAACAAAATATAATAATACAAAATATAAAAATTAAAAATAAAATATTATCATATATATAGTTTTTTATTATTCAGTTTTATCATCAATATTTTTCAATGTACCATTTTTATCCATACACAAATCATGACAACAAAATATGTGAGTGAGGGTGACATTTTGTTTCAATTCTTTATTTAAAATGATATAAACATCAAAATAAAAAAATTCAACAAAGTTCCATATTTTATAAATTATAATGATTGTGAACTAAATACACTCATAGAATTAATTAATGTTATGGTTTTGATTGATTTAAAGACAATATTTCACAGTTTTAACCCATTTTACAATTTACTTTAGTAATAATATTTTTTCATGTTCACTATTCATTATATATAAAAATCAAATGGATATTATTACATAATATTAATACAATAATTAATAATATGTAATAATTTTTTTAATATTTAATTTCATGAAGTGTAAAAATTAATTTTAATATACATTCTTGAAGCACAATGAAAAATAGTTTTTAGAAAAAATTAAGTTTTAAGCATAAAAATGATTTTTTTGGATTATTTTCTAAAAAATGAAACAAATTTGAAATTAAAAAATAATCCAATACCAAATGGAACTTTTAAATTACTTTGTTTAAAATTAATGAAATTCTAATTTTTCAAAATCTAAATTTTCACTATTCACTCAAAAAAAATGATTTAAAAATGTTAGAATATTATTTTAAGATTATTTTCACATAATGTTTTAAAAAATAAAATGAATTTTCTGAAATAAAATTTATAAATGTGTAAGAAATTAACCATTATATTCACCCATAATGTGCAATGAAAACCATTTTTCAAGAAACATATTTTTGATGTATTAAATTAATGTATACATATTTGGTATCAAGTAACAACCCATATATACTGGTAAATTTATTTTATTAAATATTTAATCTATGCATTTACAGAAAAAGATTCATTTATATTAATTAAATTAATTTATTTTGATTAAAATGTTTGTAAAAAATATTTTGAGATATATCTCTTTTAATCTAAAATGATTTTATTTAAAATTGAGAAAATATTTATTAATCAATAAATTTGTGTTAGGTAAACATATCTAAATATATTTCATAATTTAGTTACTCATATTAATTCTAGCCAATATAATGGAGAGGTTAAAAAAGAAATATTTAAATAATAATAATTCTATAGTATATCACGGTTTGATTATGTTTAGTGTTGCATGTGGTACATTCCATCAAACATGGTATTATTTAAATGAAAATAAAATACTAAAATGTTTCTGTGTTACATACTGAAAGTGATTTCTATCCATATTCCAATGTATATTTATATTGAAATATAGTTAATGTGAGATGATATTAGAGGATCCTCTCCCTAGGAAAAATTCATGCCATATGTTAGTTACAGGCGATCCATATTTGTGGAATATATGTCATCATTGAACAAAGTGTCCCTCTTGATTATAAATATTCATTAAACCTATCCCTGACTTTTTTATTTCCATTTAAATTATTAAGTTGAAAATAATGGTTTATCATTATAGGATATTAAAAGGGTAATTACAATACCCTTTCTCAACAATAATTGAAATTGGGACATCAAAAAAATTGATTGGGATTGGAAGTGGATAAGAATTTTTTATGCATCCTAGATAGGTAGCCTAAAAGTCACTATGTTTCCTAAAATAATATAAATAAATACACCCAAATTTCTTAGATAAATCATTTTCAGTCCCATCACTGGGTCAAATGTAAAAGTTTCAATGTGAATTAAGAGATCCAATACAGGTAGGGTTGGATGATAACATTTTTTTATAGGACTAGTATATAATATTCATTTATTTCTTCACATAGTACATTAACTATGAAATCATGTATAATTAATACAACATAATTTTTTATTTAATACATAAAGATAAAAATAATACTATAAAAAAGTTCAAAAGGTATAGTTTTGTTGGGTAAATAGATAAATAATATAATAACATCAAACTGAGATAAAAAAACATTATTTAAAACTCCTTTATTTGATCTTAAACTTCTATCACCTTCTAAAACTATACTGATTAACCTAAGGAGTTATAGAATAAAGGGTTCATTTATAAATCCCAATAACAGAATAATCAATTAATGACAATACTAAAGTAAAAAAAATAGTTTGATGGTATATCAGGGTTAAATAAATTGTGTGAGAATCAAAAACATGAACATAAAAGCATGATATAAGATGGTAACACCAAGATAACATATTAAGGTGGAAAATAATTAAAACAAGAAATTATAATCATAAGGAAAGGATTAACATAAATAAATAATATTCTAATGTTAATAAGATTACATCAGGTTAGACATTCAAAGTATATCATGAGATAAAAACATTACCCAATGCATTGTAGGGATATATAATTTCAGGGCACACATCACATTCATATCATGTATATGTATTATTGTACCATATAGATCATAGAAAATAATAAAACCTTCCATAAAATTTATTCCCTTGATTTAGGAGTATTGGTTATATAGATAGAAGTCAGAAATCAATTAAGTATCGGTAAATCTAGGTTAATACCCTTGAGGGGAAATGGGAATGGGAATTATCTACAAAAATGATTATCATGAAAACATAATAGGATAATTATATTAGAAAAATATGTCTATATAATTATTGAAGGAAGGGTTTAATGATAGTGAATGTCTGTCTCTAATTACATCTAGAACACAAGTAACATAAAATGTATGCATAAAAAGCATTCAGTCATATAAAATGGGAAATAAAAATGGCATTATGCAATGAAAGTTCTTAAATAAAGACTCAATTGAGATAATCCCATGCATTAGTAGGGTTCTTCTAAAATCATGGTGTGATCTTCTTCAAATCATAGAAATTCCATGGGATGTATTTAAAGAGTTATATGTTGAGTGAATTCTTGTTAAGTGGTTTCTTAGTTAATAGGAGTAGGAGGTTTGGTCTATTTTTATGACGAAAGGGGGGAATTCTCTTTTAACTTCTACACATATATTTTGGACTCCGTATTATAAAATAATCAAAACCACAAACCATCACATTTATTTTTCCAATGTTTTATAAAAAATTTATGTATTCTTAAATATTTTATAATCCAATAACTAAACATTTTAAAATAATACCCATGGGGATGTGGAAGTGATTCATGATCATAAATAAATGATTTTGAAATAGTAAAATAAAATATATGTTATAGAGGATCCATTAAATGATTATAAAATTATTCAAATAACATTAAAAATCATTATTATTAAGGAAGGTATATATATATATGTGTTCATGGATTCCTTTTATAGAATTTAATATGTATAATTTTTACTATTATGATGCTATAATATAAACCATATATTTATATTGTATATTATTTTTCCCAAAAATTTGACTATATCACAAAAGTATAAAAAAATAACCATATGTTAATTTCAATTTAATTATTTAAAAATTAAAAAAAAATTGAAATTAATTTACAAAATATGGTAATGTTCTATTTTAATGAAAAATATTATTTTATAAGAAAATACTACTTCTTATCGTATTAACCAATTGCCTACACTTATAAAAATAAAATTGGATTTCATTAAATAATATTATCATTTATATTTAATAGTTATTATATAATAATAATATTTTATTAAATTATAATTTATTTGAAAAAATCATGAATTTATGAAATTATTTTATTAATTGATAGTATATATTTCTCTAAAGTTTAATTTTCATTTCATCAAGTCAAAATTAATGTTTTATTAAAATCATTATATAATCATTTATAAAGTAACAATAAAAATGTATATTTATAATCATCATCATATTAAAATAAGTTGCTTAAATTCTTAATATTGTTGTCAATATACATAATCTAATATTACACTAGTATATGACCTAAGGGTATGGTATGTGGTAAAGGATCCTTCTTGGGGTGATTTATTGAACATGGTTTCAGTTTTAATACCAATAGGGTTCAAATCCACCTGTAAATTATTTCGCATAAACTTTAGATGTTGAATACCATCTTGGAATTTTTCATGAAAAAAGCCTCGTGATTCCTCATCCCTCAAAATCCCAAATATATGGGATTCATAGGGTATGATCCTAATGGCTGAGGCTATAAATTATTCAGCATGTGTCAATTAGACATTAACATTTCACTTAATATATAAAAATATTAATGGTTAATATAAAATAACTATTTAATCACTAATACATATGACTAATAATCTTTTAAATAAATCATTCTATACTTTATAACCATTGAAAGTAACCAAATTAGTTATTTTTTTAATAACTATATGTCATTTTAAAAAATCTAATAAAAGTTTTTCTCTAAAATTTCAACTCATTACATGATTCCCCTATTAAAAAAATACCCCCAAAATTTCATTTCATGCACTTAAATAGATGAGGGTACTTTTGTTTCATCGCCTCTACTAGTTCCCATGTTTCTTTGTCAATATTTTTGTTATGCTATAATACATTTACCAAGTGATTTGTCTTGTTTCATAGAATTTTGTCTCAATGATCTATGATCTATATTGGCTTCACCATGTATGAAATGATATTTTCTAACTAGTTATGGATTTTGTAAATTTGAGGTGTCTGATATCTTTTTCCTCAGGTGAGACTTGTGAAACAATTCATGAATATGGGATTGGGTAGGTGGGAGTGCTAGTCAATAGGCTATAGCTCCAATATGATAAAGGTTATTAAGTAACACCATATCTCATATATCAAACATTAGATCCTATTTATGATTATATATATATATTCTATTGTATTTTTGAGGGTTTTATATTACATTGAATGGTTTTAACCTTATATTTCATCACATTTATAAGATTATGTCCCATAAGGTTTGACTCTCCATCATCACCCCGATATGATGGAGTTGGACACCTCTTCTAATATATATGCTCATAAAATTCTATTTCAATTATAAAATGGATGTTTTTGTCATATTAAAGCTCCACTAGGCGATTGTGTTGATCACAATATCTTTAGAAATTCATTGAACATGATCTCAACATATCCTTTAGAGCATGATTATTTCCCTCAAACTGACCATCCCTTTTAGGGTGATAAACTATATTGAAATATATCATTCTATCTAGTCATTACTGAAGGCTTCTAAAGAACCTCAAGTAAATCCTTAGATATTTATCAAATAAAATTTGGATTTGTACTCCATGTTGTATTATCACTTCAATTTTATAAATCATCGAATGTTTTTAAAGTGATAAAAATTCTATTATAGAAATAAAATGTGATGAATTTGTATGGAATTTGAGTAGAACCGTAATTTTTTCATTTGCATTAGATAATTTGGGGAGTCCTATAATGAATTGCATGGTTAGCTCATCTAATTTTCATACTTGTTTTGAAAATGGTTTCATCGCATTATTTGTCTAATACAGTTCATCCTTTAATTTTTTATATACCATGAATTTAGATAAAAATTAGTCAATCTACCTCTTCATGTTATCCTTCCAAAAGTATTTCTTCAAATTTCAATAAATCGTCGATCTTCCTATATAAATAGAGAATGACAAGAAATTCACAACATCTAGATGTTCCCTTTTCATTTCATGTTTTCGTGTCTCACATTTTTCATTTCTAAAGTTCATTACACCATCATTAGTAAAGTCAAACTCTAGAATATTCATAATCTTTTTCTATAGATCCACACTAGTTTTTTGGCCCTCCTTGATACTCTTGAGACTATATGGTTGAGAATTTATTTGTTAAAGTTTCAATAAGGTTATTTCTATTATTACCACGTCCATCCATTTCATTTATAAGAAGATTATATATGTTCATATCCTCACCATGGATAGGTTTGTGGGATTTTATTGACTCAGTGAATCTTCCACATTGTTCGCCTTCCCATGAAGGTAATAAATTGAACAATCATAATCCACAATCAGATTTATTCACATTTATTGGTGCATATTGATATTCGTTTTTTTAACATATACTTTGTAATTATATGATCCATATATATGTCAGACTTCTCAATATAGAGATAATGTCACCAAATCATCCCCATAAATATCCCTACTACCAATTCTAGATCAAGGGTTTAGGTTTACTGCTCATGGATCTTTAATTGGTGGGAGGAATTGGATATCACTTTTTAATCATCCATGAGTTCAAAACCCAATTACTTTTTTTGAATCATCATTATTTATCTCAAACAATTTCCTACTAGTGGGTAATGTGAACATTGTTTTCGTTATTTACCACTTCATTGACTCCTTAATGGCCTCCCCACTTTTATTCGTCCTAAAAACATCAGTCCCTTATAGGTCAGTTTGGTTAGGGGGTTTGAAAATCATGAGACGTTTCTCAAAAATCGATAATTGTACATCACTAGTCAAATAAAAATATGGATCTACATCATTGATATCTGTATGAGACATACATAAATTACCACTTTTTTTCTAGGTCCGATTTCTTATACTGTACAAAACTAACATTTTCCATACTTCAAAAATAAATTTTCATTTCCCATGGTATTCAAAATATCACTCTAATGATCTGCATGTTCCACATTTATTTATGAGTAGATAAGAATATCAACTATGAAAAATAGTAAATATTTATCTTAGAAATACCTTAAGACTGTATTCATTGAGTCCATTAAAATATCTAGAGAATTTTTGAGTAAAATGGAATCACAATGAACTCACTGTGTGAGTACCTTTTTTGAAAATAGATCTTCAATATATCCAAATTTTTCACCAATACATGACAATAACCCATCCAATGATACATAGTAAGGATGTACTTGTTTCCATGTTACTGATTCATAGATTTATCATTATGTGGTTGTGGATACTTTTTCTTCATCATGATATTTTTATGCTCAGAATGATCAATATAGTGGTGCATTTACCAATCCTTATTCTTTAAATGTTTTATCGGTGAACCCCATTGTTAATCAGTATGGTGTATAAACCCCTATTTATTGATTCTCCCATAGTTTATTGTTTATCTCTTCTAGTTTAACAATAGATTTTATAAATGAGTAATGTATATTAGTATATATTTTTTCATAATTTTGATCGATAACTCAACCTCTATACTACAAGGAACACCATGAAATTCTTCAAGAAGTAAATGATGGTATTCCCTCAAAATAAGAATGTCATCAATGATGATATTTTACATAGTATAATTCTTTTGAAAAATATGTGCATACCCATAATGAAAAAATATACTTCTTTGAGATTATGATACCAAGGGAGATTCACCCTCATCCTTTCACTTTTTTAGAAATAGAGGCTGATTCATGACACAAACTGTGATTTCCTTATCTCATTAATTTATATTTTATATATAAAAACAAATCCAATCAATGACTAGAAATGAATAAACAAAAACTAAAGGCATTATCTCAAGGAGTATTAGGAAAATAATCCAACAATTATATACATGGGATAATATATATACTTGGGATGTAATAATTTACCCATTTTAATTATCATAGTTAGTTCAACATCCATGTTTTATGTTGGTGTCTAAATAGTACTAGAAAACATGATTGATATAAGATAATTTATAAAATTAAAATCAAATTGTATTTTATCTTCTTATGAATGTATAACTAGAAAACATCTCACCACATAATTTTCCATATCCACCTCAGTAGATCTGATTGAAGAAGCTTTGCATTTCTCTATAGTCATTAGAGTCTATTGGATTCAGTTATCATTGACAGCTATAGTGACCCCGAACCCAGTACTCTAAATCCTATGTCAAAATTATCACATTTCTCGAAGAAAAAATGTATATTTTCCCAATATACCTAATAGATTAGTATCCTTGTAAAAATAGATTCATAAGTGAACCTATTATAATAATTAAAATCATAAAATACACAAATAATTTTCTTTGATAAAACCATTATTCCTCTAAGAATATCTCGTTATATTAATCACAAAAAACATCATTGTTTCCGGGGGAGAATAAAACACAAGAATGGTGTGAGCTCAGATTCTTAATAATGGTATGAATATAGAAAAGGATATTAATAAAGAAGTCCTAAATAATATTTCAAGGTCTTTAAGTGAAACAGGTGTCATTAAATCAATAACATGAGAATAATATGGTAGGAATAAAGGATGATAAAATAAATGAACATAAATGACCACATAATCATGAAAACATAACCATGAAAATTCAAACTATTTGAATAATCATGTGGAATATAAATAATTTAATTCATAATGATGCAATGTATAATTTTAAACTTCTATAACATTTTTTTGTTGCAAGATTCCAAGACATCTAAATAAATGTGTAATTCCTTAGCCAAAACCCAATCTACTTTGTCTCATGAGACCTACTGATGTATAAAATGGATATATCTCGCCCTTCCCATCACATAATATGTATAATTCATTCCTCATATGAAATAGGTTAAACATAAAAAATAATAAGAATCATATTAAAAAATAATATATGATATATTAATACTAAACCAAATTATTAAACATAATCATAAACTATACAGAGTAAAATGGTGAATGGTAATAAAATTTTACATCCCTAGTCAAACTAATCATAAAACATATAGATAAATATAAAATACGGTATCAATAAAACATATCCTTAGTATATTATAATTATAATAGAGGGTTGATTTTTTCAATGAATATAAATACCATGAAAATATCCTTACAACATTATTGATAATAGTAACATTTTTATTTTGAAAATGACCATTTAAAATAAAAATTAAACAAAAAAATAGAAAAAAAATTCCATTGTAAATAATGAATTAAAACAATTTAAAAAATAATTAAAATATATATTTTTCTTGAAGATTTAAAATTCCTTTCATGAAGTACATGTTAATATAATGATTCCATTCTTATTTTTAGAAATACCCATATAAGCATTGTTCTAAAAATAACATGACTATTCATTTAAAAATATTCTATAAAAATAAAAAAAAATGTCTAAAATTTTCATTAAGAAAACATTTTTTAAAGGTAAAAAAATTTTGAAAACATTTTTTGAAAACATGGAATATTATGAATAATTATTCCCAACTAAATAGGGAACTAAAGTCAGATTTTCTTATAATCATTATTTATATCATTTAAGTTCCAAAGAGAGAAAATAGTGTTATTAATTGATAATGTTCTTGAATAACCATTAGAGGAATCAAATATATTTATTTTAAAATATAAATATCAAGTAATTCCACCAAGGTAGATGTAAACTAAAATAGTTCATAATAATTCTGATATTTTGTTATTAAAACTTACCACTATGGAAACATCTTAATAGTAAGTCTGATTACTGAAATGTCATAAAATAAGAATATAAAATCCCTGAAGATAAATAGATTAATTATATAAAATATCAAATAGGAATTATTTACACCACCTAATGAAGATATATTTTTAATATGGAATGTGTCTCATGAAAGTAAAAGTGATAGGAGGAATACTAACCATTCATTTGTGTTCATTCTTATGTGTCTGATCCTCCTGTATAATAAATATATAATTATTAAAAATAATTTAAAAAACATAATAATATATCTCAAACCATATATAATTTATTATTAGTATTTTAAAAAACATTTATTAGAAATACATTTTTAAAATCACTATTTATTTTGAGAATTTCTTAATTTTTAATTTTTTTTGGGTTCAGTAAATTTGGTCTTTTAAAATTGATCATGGTTAAAGTATATACAGAATGTTAAAGCTGATATAAATTTCAACTATATTATTTATATATTAATTAATATTAGTCTATAAATATTATAGATAGAAAATGGATTACACTATTCATGGTGATGGTAGGTTGTACAGAGGCTGAACACTGATTCCATTTTACTAAAAGGATGGAATGACAGGAAAATAATTCTTAATTTACTATTAATGAATCATTTTTAGGATATATATATCATTTATAAAAATTAAATACATTTTTATTACCATAATTGTATTAATAAATCAAAAAACATTTCGCCTCGCTATGTGGAGGTTGCAGTCCACACATACGCATAAGTATCATTATTTTTTTAATGGGTTCAACGGTGCAATGTGACAACGTGAGATTTTTTTAAATATATTTTTTGAATTAATTTAATCTTTTTGATAATTCCCTAGACCTAAACATTAAATAATCTTGAAATAAGTTAATAATACACATTGAGGATCCTTTCAAGTTTAATGTTTTAGAGAATTTGTCCATAACGATTACATTACATCACAAAAATTACAAAGTGGACACATCTACTATGTATCCATTATTTTCATAAAATAAAAATTCATAAAATAAAACCATTATTCTTTTCTTGATATAAATCTTCTTGAGTTATTCCTTTCTCTTACCTTGCTATATACTCTGTGAAAAACATTTCAAGAACATGTGATGAGCATAAAAAGCTCAGTAAGGGTTAAAAAATAAAGAAAAAAACATTAGTTCATCAATACATAGAAAACATATTCTCTTTAACATAACTCATAAAATCGTAAGATTTATGAATAACACATAGAAATCATAAATCATAAAGGTAACTTATGGAATCCATATCATACTTAAATTATTCCTTTCTCAACTATATAGGGAGTTACACTTGGAATACCCATCATAGTATATTCCCTAAATCTCTTATGAGAAACATTAATGTTTACCTCTGTCACTTTACCCAATGAATTGGAGAGCTATCTTGGGCTCACCCGCCATAGGTTTAACATGAAACAAACCATATACATAAACAATTCCAAATAACAATAACATATTCATAACACATAAAACATGAATAATGGAAAGATAACATTTTCACATTGAAATAACAATATATCATTTCAAGATATTGACATAATCAATGCTTTATAAAAACATTTTCAAAAACATTTAAAAACAATTATTAAATGTGTTTTTGAATCAAAGTGTCTCATACCACATTGAAAGTTTTGAATGAAATTTTAATTTCAAAACATTAATGTCCATATAAATAAATTATTAAAACCATTTTTAAAACATGGACATTAATGAGAAATATTTAGAAGAATTAATCATTAAAACGTTTAAAACTATATTTTAGTTTAAGAGTTCCTAACCAAATGAGAGACTCTTGAATATAAATAATTGAGGAATAATATTAATAAAAGCTTATAATATCATGAGAATAATGATATTGATGATATAATATGTCAAAGGTCAGTATATAAACCATTTAAAAGTTAATTGGTATATAAAAACAAATAATTCACAATGGAATTTAAAGTGAGTCAATGTCCCTTACAATGATCGTATCCCTAGATTAAGGATAAATCAATGAAATAATTATGTATGAAAAATTAGAATACATAAAATATAAGGGGTTATTAAGTGTGAAACAATCAGATTTCATTCACACATATTCATATCATGACATAATCAAGAAGTATATGTTTAACCCAAAGAATTAAAATTGGGTTATGAAGTTTTCTTACCGAAATTTGACACCATAACGGCATCACTTAAAAATTAATAAAGTGGGTTTATGAGAGAGAAAAGGTTATATCATCACATGGAGATAAAATTTATAGAAACTAGGATATAGAATAATATATCCTGAAATAAGAAAGTGGAAATTAAAATACATAACATAAATGAAGTCTTTTAAAAAGAGGAGGGTGAAAGATTCCCTCACAGATTTGGTAACATGCGAAACATACAGCCCATGAAATAAGGATCATACAATGAAGATGTAAATACTAATAAATTAAATTATATTACCCCATGAATAAAATCATGGGAAGTACATACACCACACAAAAGGATATAGTGGAAAATATAGCATGAGTTTCATGGGAATAAAAAGTGAGATGAAAACCCCTTACCACGTTGTAATCAATCGAGCCATAAGACCAAAACTAAATAACTATAAAATGAATCACAGAATTCTATGAATGTAAATAGAATAATAAAAAAATATATATCAAATTTCATTACTCAATACACTAAATTTAATAAATAAGTGGTTAATAGTGGAAATCTCACGAAATTAAAAGTGAGATAAGAAACCCCTTACCTCGTGTCTGACTTGACTCGTATGTTTTGTGTTATTCCTGAATAATATAATTAAGTTAATTTCTAATTCCTTTATATAAATTTTTATTTTTATTAATCCTTTTATTTCACTTATTCCCTTGCTATAAAAATTAGAAAATTATTTGAGTTCATATCGGACATTTTGTCGAAGTTCTGAACTTTATATAAAAATGAACTGGTAATCATTACAAATTGACTGTGTGGTAAAAATTCCATTATATACTGAATGATAATCATGATTTAGATATCGTATATTATATATATATATATATATATATTATATGTATTTATAATATTCCATATCATTTGGAGTTAAGAAATAAAATGCACCGTTCATGGAGATGGTTAGTCGTACGTATGCATGAATGCTACATTCATTTATATTTTATATTTATTGAAATGAAACTTAATAATACATAGTTATATAATAATTCAATTATAATATCAATTTTATGTAATTTAATTAAATCAATTCTTTATATGTTCTACATATGGCTTGAATAAGTCCTATCACTTTGAGGGGGCGGTAGTCCGCACTTCCTCAAATGAAATTATCATATTTACCTATTATGGAAACCATAAAGGGATGATATAAATGAAAAATACAGAAGTATAGAGACAATATAAATATAATATATATCATATATAAATAAAGTTTAATCATAATTAACACCATAAGAGGTGGTAGTAGAAGATTGAACAATCAACGTTTCATGAAAAGTAGTTCTCCGTCCACAGAAACAGTATGTTCATTACCCATTAGATGGAGGTGTGTGTAAGTTTATTTTGAATCCTTCTCATAACAACATACTAGTATATTTAAGATACTTCTTTTGTTATAAAATTAAGAAATAAAGATAGTTTAGGGGGTTGGATATGGAAAATAAAACAAAATAACATAAGAGAAGATGTTACCTATAAATAGGGTAACACCCTTTGGTTTGAACCAAAACAATTTCTTGAAGTGCCTTCTACCTAGGGGAAGGATTATAAAACTAAGAGAGGGATTTATAGAGCCTAATTGGGTTGATTTTGGGAGATCCAAGGGACTTGAGAGGTGTGAGTAATGGGTTAGAGGTGAGGACTTTTTATTAGGGGGAGGATGGGCTCTTTAGGAATGTTCAAAAATATTATTTTATTATATAATGATTTTCAGTTTCTAAAGGTCCAAAACTTATTAAATTTAAATATAATATGACTCATGTTCGAAATAAAATCATCCAATAATAATTGGATTGGTTTTGGATATTTTTTTAATCTTTATAATCTTATTTATTTAAATCAGTCATTATTGAGATAAACACTACATCATTAATGTGTCATAAATAATTTTATTTATTTGATCTCTAAAAATTATAAAAAAAATAACATGATGTAGGAAATATTTTTATCTGTAAAATTAATATTTATAGTCTGAGATATAACTTATATAACCCCAGGTATAAGTTGATTTACTAAAATATATACATTTGTTTTATTTTTGTCTTTACTTCAAATTAATTAATATAAATTGTCATTATCACTTTTAAGTGGCTCCAGGGGTCCCAAAATCAACCCAATGATTCCAATGGTTTAAAAGATATCAATTAATGGTATTAGGACACATATTAGTGTAATTTAATAATATTATAATATTATTTTTACCTTGAATTACTCTATTTACCTTTAACCGCGGTAAATAAAAGTAAAAGGTACTATTCATAAAAAAAAATTTATCTTATTGAACCACATTATACTTAATAATATTAACCATTTATGTATTATTTTATAAATTCAATTAACAGAAGCAGTAAAATTTCATTTAAATGAAAAATTCTATTTTTTACTACCACTCAGTGTTTTCACTATTCATAAAAAAATTGATGTTTTTCAGAAAAATACAATAAATTCAGCCTAAGAAATATTTGATATTATGAATTAAAAATTAATTTATATTTTACCAAATTAGAAACATAGAAAATTCATTAATTAATTTAATATTAATTCCTATTGTCAAAAAAAAAATTATGAAATAATAATTATCAAAAGATTGGCACTTTTTTCTGTCCAATTTCAATGTGAAATTACTTACAATGACCAAAATTGAATTAAATTGTAAAAATATAATCAAATTAAACATTAAAATAAAATAAAAAGGTAATCTAACTATATAAATATATTATATTAAATGGCAGTTTTGAATTAAAATACAGTATTTTTCACAATTCATTAAAAAAATACAAAAAATTTACCCAAAGTAAATTTTGATGTCCCAATTCTGAAGAATAATTTTATTTTGTCAAATAGAACATATAAAAGTGATCAATACTAGACTTAATGAGGTTTCTCCATCAAAAGGTGGTAAATCAACCTTTTAAAAAATATTAGATTATTTATGCTTAAAATTATATCCATTCACATTTTAAGCCTCTAACTTTTGTTGGATAAATTTATAAACATTTAATAAACATGTTTAATCATAATATGGATAGTTCTGTTCATTCCTACCAATACTAAGGAAAGGAATTAACTACCATTTACAATTATATTATATTATTATTTTTCAGAATGACTCAACGATTTGTCCAACGTAAGATTTAAAGAAACCTATTGTTGTGTATCAGGTATTCCATCAAACATTGCATCCCCTTTAAAGTAAAATTAATATTTAATTCCCAAATATTAATAAATATGAAAATGTATTATTCTTTACTTACTTGGTATGGTACATTTTTGATATTTTTCATTTCACACTAAACTAAAAATTGTTTTTTATATTAAATTACTAATTCAATCATTCCTTAAAAAGGACACCAACATGGCTTGTGATACTTGCAACACCTACATGGAATACGTTAAACGCAACAATCGGTTTCTACAAAACATCATTTTATTGTTATAATTATTTAAATAAGATAATTATAACCTAGCCATAAAATTATTAATATTAATTGTAATAATTACTTTTCAAATATTATATACATATATATTTATTTATTTATATAAATAAAACATTAAATAAAAATATATATTTTATGGTTAAGTCCTTGTATGTTTTAAAATACTATTTTATCAAATGAAACCATTTTCATTTCCATTGGTGTAAAAAAATAAGATAAATTTTAAAAACTGTGAGAAATTTAATTTTTTAAAATAAACAACATCTCTGAATTCAGAATGTTGAATTATCATAGGGTGAATTTTGGGGATTTTTCTGAGAAACATCATTTTATGAGGACTAGTGAAAATACTAACTTTTAATTCAAAGCATGTTTTTTATATAAATTATTAGTAATGTTAAATTATATTTTAAATTGGTTTCAATGTTAATTACTTAATATATTTTTTAATTAATCCATTTTAGTTAATTAGAATCAATTTCACTTTGATATTCGGAATACAAACGTAGAAAACTTTTGAAGGTTTTTAATTTAAAAAACTTGCATTATCATACCATATATGGGATTAAATTTAAAATAAATTCTACCATTAATGTTATTGTAATATGGAAATATAGATTACATATTTGGAATGAGAATAATTTCTAATTTCTTATAAATATAACTAATTTTTTTACCAATAATATTATTGAATGCAGTGAAAATTAATTACAACAATTATGGTGAAATTAATCATAACAAAGGAAAAAACCCTAATATTAAGGACCAAACAACCTATAAAAATTTCCAAACATATTTTATGGCCATATGTGGACCATATCCACCATTTTATTTATTTTATTCTGTTATGGGAGACACATTCCATGGGAAAACCATTGTTGTAATTCCCATTCCCAGAAATTACAAAAGTGCTACTCTTCCTCCACTATAAAAGGCCTCCTCTCCTCCCACTACCTCACACCTCTCAAAACAAAAAGACTCATCAGTTATCTACCAAATCAGCTATAAAAAATAATCCCTTCTTCCATGATGCATTTATTTATACATAAATCCTTCCATGTTATCCCTTTGGTTCAAACAATAAGGAGTTACTCGATTATGAGGTAACACCCTCCATCATGTTCCATTATTTTATTATCATTCAACACTACTAAACTCTAATTATTAAATATTTATAAAACAAATAAGTATCTGAAATATACTGAGATGTATTTATGTTACGATTTGTATGTACAATTAATCACACCTCCATTTAATAGGTAACAAACATACAGTTTATGTGTACAATGAACAACCACCTCACAAAATGATAATTGATTGTTTTTCCTTTACCACCACTCATGGTGGAATTTATGATGGAAAATATGTTAATATATGACATGTATTATATTTATTATTTCTTTTTTTCTTCTTTAATTCTTTCAAAAGACTAATCTGTATACTTTTCATTTTTCATAAAAATGAAATTTCATTTGAGGGTGTGTGGACTACAGACCCTCAAAGCCATGGGATTCATTATCATATTAAATGGAATGTATTAAGGATGGGTTTAGTGAAATTATATGATATATAATAATTCAATATTTATATATATATATATATATCATTTTTACTCTTTCTTTCAATATGACTATTAAATGGAAACAACATTCAAGCATACATATCACCTACGTCTCCATGAACTGTGTATTCTATTTCACAATTCTATATTCTATATATTTTTATAATAAATATATAATGAATATAAATGATATTTATTTCACGTTTTATATTCTTTAAATCATTATATAAGTATAATTTCCAAAGATATTTAAAATTAAGACACATGTGAAGAACAAAGCGGATATTACCCGATGTGAAACCTTAAAATGGAATTATTAACAAGCGGTTAATATAAATTCACAATCCAACCATATAAGGTAATAGATGTAAGAATATGGTTCTGTTATATATGAGTGGTAAAATTTTATTTATTATACCAGATTCTTTTATGAGTATGATGAGATTCAAGACCTAAGGTAAGGAAAAGTCATCTATCATTTTATATCTATGAGATACATGCCATGTTCACCATTATTATATTTTATGTGGTGTGTATACATCCCATGAATGAATTATATTATTATAATTCTTAAATTTTTAGTGATTTACATATCCTTTATATCAACTTTCATTCATGTGTTTTAAGTTTCAAAAGTAACCAAACTGGTAAGATTGTTTTTTTTAATTTACCATCTTCGAGACACATTTTATGTTATGTACCTATAATTTCTTTGATGTGTGTATAATTCCTTTGAAATGATTTATCCTGAATCTACTTGTTTTCATGATATTTTATGCTTCATGAAATTTTATTTTCTTACATGGTGGTATGGTTCAAATTTACCATGTGGTAATCGTTTATTGAAAAAATCTCATCACTTTTGGAGATTTTTTATGTATATTCTTCTACTTATGAAATATTATGATTCATTGTTCAAAGAACAATACTAAAATTTCTTATCCTCTAGTTATTTATAATATATTCATTTACTGGTACCATTTTTATACTCATTGGTCCAAAAGTTAACTATGATGTTTTTTAAGAAAGCCTGACATTAGGCTCTCTTCATTTAGACATATGTGTTCCTTCAAAACTGTTATTTTTCTAAAAAGGGTTTCCAAAAATTTTATACTCTTCTCTTATAATCATTAAAATAATTGTTTTCCCATTTTTTATTTTACCAATTTTTTCAAATTAATCTTCTTTGTCTCATTCCAAAAAAACATTTTTCTATCATTTTACCATGAAAAATTAATATTCTTTTTACCTCGTATGACATGTACAGATTTACCTATTATCATAACCGACATTCCCACAAAGATAATTTTACAATATTTAAATGTATTCTTATAAAAACATAAATCTTTTCCAAATATTATAGATATTCATTA
This sequence comes from Viscum album, assembly GCA_963277665.1. Lineage (NCBI taxonomy): Eukaryota > Viridiplantae > Streptophyta > Magnoliopsida > Santalales > Viscaceae > Viscum > Viscum album. Next base: position 1,869,405,618 of record OY728156.1, read on the forward strand.
TTTTTAAATAGGTTTTTAAAGAACATTATTTTTAAAAACGATTAATGGTTATCAATGATTACATTAAATTTTTTCGATGAAATTTTCAAATAAAAAGATTTTCAAAAATGAAATATATTTTAAAACGTATTTAATGATTTTTAATATTTTCTTTAAATTTTTCAAAGTATTTCAAAGAAAATGGTTTTGAAAATATTTTCAACCTTATTTTATATGTTTTCTTGTAAAAACAATTTCAAAAATATTTCCTATATTCATTTAGTGCTTTCAAAGTATATCCAAATAAACGGTTTTCATAACGTTTTCAATATTTTTTATATGTTTTGAATGTATTTTCGAAAAAACATTTTTCAATTCCTTTCCAAGATTTATTTATTTTTAAAGTACTTTAAAGGACATTTTTTTCAAATCTTTTTCATTATTTTCTTATATATTTTCAAATTATTATCAATGAAATAATTTCTAAAACATTATCAAGATCCTTTAATTAATTTTTAAGAAAAATGGTTTTGAAAAAATTTTCAAGAACTCGTTATATGTTTTCAAGGAAAAAAGATCTAAAAGATTTAATTTTAATAATTTATGTTTATTTTCAAGAATGTGGTATTAAATATAATGTTTTAAAAAGCCTTATTTAATAGTATAATGGACCTTTTCTTTATGAAATGTTTTAAAAATATCCTTCCATGTTATTTTCCATCTAAGATGACATGGGCTAATGTTACTCATTACCTTATAGGAAATGATAAAAATCTTCCATTCATATTCTTTCTAAAATGGGTTATGCTTTGATAGAATGAGGATTATGATACCTATTTATTTGTCATGTTTTATATGCTTATGAACCCTATTTTTTTATAAGTTATGATTTTGTTGAAACTATTATGAAACATGTATCTTTTTCCATAGGTTATGATATGATTACTTTTTTATCATTCTGATTTAATTTCTTGGGATATGATATTATTATTGATGATTTTTTAGAACATGTATATAGGATTTCATTATAAGAGGGGAGGAAAATATATATCCCTCTAATGCAATTGATAAAGATTTATATTTCATGAAATTGACTAAGATAGTATTGGGAGATATCCATGACCACTAAATTGGACATGGGAGTGCACCATGACTACCTAGATGGTATGAGGAGTGAACTCATGCAACTAAGATGTACATGGGTGTGAACCCTGACTGTTATGATTGTAACATCCCGGATCCGGGTTCCACTCAACGGGTGCCCCGAACCTGGTTCTCCAAGTGACCTCAAGCGCATTTCCCCCAATGCCAAAGGGTGACGACTAGTAGCGAGGGCCCAGGTCTGATAGTGGGGAAATTATGCCCTCATTTGTCAAAGTGTAGCATAGCAGAATAAAATAAAAAGCATACGACAATAGAAGAAGCAATAAACAATACAAAAGTTTAAATGAACAAATGCAGTAGAGATAAACAACAGTCACACTTATATATACAATGTTGGAACATGCCTCAAGTTCTATGAAAATAGCCAGAACATGTTACACAACAAAACAGTTCAGTACACTATAGAGTACAATAGAGCAGAAAAAAACAGCATGTATCATCGCGAGCCTAAACCCGATCCCATACTCCCCTACTCCCCTGCAAAAATCAAGTACCTGTATAGGGACCCTTTCCCTTATCCACACCTGCAGAAATGTGATCTGTTTGGGCCGAAAAGCATGACCCAAACAGGGTGTGTGAAATAATCTCAGTAGGTAGCCACCAAAGGCTCGTGCTCCATTGTGTGTAAACATGAAACAATAGTGTGCAAAAGTAAATGCAATAAACTAAGAAGTACTCAAAAGTAACTAACTTACCAGTTATGTTTCCATTTTATTAGTCATTTAATCATTTATTATTAGGATACCACCAATGTGTGTTTATAGGTAACCAGTCAGAGTCCTCAGACACGCAAACCCTTACCCTCTGGTAATCAGAATCTTTCCCTCAGGAATTGCCCTTAGGCATAACAGATGTTTCCCTCAGGCGTATGAAGTTTCTCCCTCAGGAACAGAAGTCACTGCCCTCATGCATACGAAAGGTTGCCATCATCGGAAATAGAACGTTTCCCTCGGGCTAATACAGTCATACCCTCAGGCAATAGTAAAACATCGCCCTCAGTCACAAGTAACCGGGCTGAGACCAACATGTAAATAAGCAATTCACATACAATTCCTCTCAATGAAATTTAACAAACATTATTACAATGGCATACCCTCAGGTATCCTGGCCAAATGGCTAAACAGAAGAACGCACCCTCGGGGTGGTCCTGGATCCAAGAAACGATCCCAAACAGCAGTTTATTATCACATTTAACCACCTAAACATTTCTAGGTAGTTAAAATAGCCACGGCCTCAGCCACACGACACCCCAACATGGGCTCGTAGCTCAACGGTACACAAAACACATAACAGTTGGAAATTTAAACACTAAGTCACCTACCTTAAACACCCAAGAACGGTATACCCAAATGACGCCTTCTATAACGTCCATAAATGTCGTAGATCTTAGGTAAAGTAATTCTCATTCAACCTCAAATAACATCCCTTAGAGGAAGAATTGGCAAAATCTACGCAAGGAGAATGGAGGGCTTACCCGTGCAATTCCAACATGATCAACGGAAGCGGGATCATATTCTTGGTGCTCTATCGGTTGATCCACGAAGATTCAGCCATCCTCTCCCACGCTCCCGTCTGGTTCTAAGCCAATCCTGTGAATAGGGTTGGATTATTCCCATTTTAAGCAGAAAAAAAGTACACGACGTGTACTTTTGACTACACGGTGTGTACTTTCCTCATTTAATTGTTCCTTTGGCGGCACCACCAAATTGTTCCTCCATCGACATTACTACATGGCATGTATTACCGACTACACGGCGTGTATTGTTTCCCAGCTAGCGGCTGCTTCCACTGCCTTACTATTTGCCTACCGACTGACTACACGACGTGTAAATACCCACTACACGGTGTGTAGTCGGTTTTTACACCCTTCATCGTCGACATGGCTACCCACCCTATGTACTCATCCCACATGGCCAATGTACACGACGTTTGGAATAGTACATGGCGTGTAGTTTCAAATTTTTGGATTTTCCCCATTTTCCTTATTTTCTCAAAAACACATAAGGAAAAGAGAAAATAATAAACTAGTACCTCAGAAATAAGAACTCGGTTCTTACAAACTTCCCCCCTTAAATCAATTCATCCCCAAATTTCCCTTCCAAGGGTGGTAAAGATAAATCTCAGAACAACTCTGGCCACTGAACACGTATGTCGGTCTCCCGCTCACAAGTTTCATCCTACACTCGGCCATGCTGCTATAGCACCCGCACGAGAGGAACTGATCAGCCTTAGATAACCTTCGTGCTCCTATCAACGATACAAATTGGATGCTCCTCAAAGGACGCATCGATATGAAGCTCAACCTCCTCTGTCCGAAAGACGTGAGATGGGTCTGAATGATAGCGGTGCAACTGAGATACATGGAAGACGTCGTGCATGGCTTGGTACCTCTGAGGTAACTGCAACTGATAGGCAACCAGCCAGACTCTCTCCAGAATCTCAAATAGCCCCACATACCTCAGTAAAATTTTACCCTGTCTCTGGATCCGTCTGTGTCCCAGCCTCAGTGAAACATGTAAGAAGACATGATCCTCATCCACAAACTCCAAGGGGCATCTACGGCGATCAGCATAAGATTTCTGACAAGACTGTGTGGTAGCCATCCACTTCTGAATCAACAGGACCTTCTTAGAAGTCTCCTGCACGATATGTGGTCCCAATAAGGCTACATCACCTGCCTCTAACTAGCACAAAGGTGATCGGCATGTCCTACCGTATAAAGCCTCATAAGGTTCTGTCTCGATAGTTTCCTGAAAACTGTTATTGTAGGAAAACTCGACTAGGGGTATGTGTTTCTCCCAAGAGCCCCCAAATTTTAGGATGCATGCACGCAACATGTCCTCAAGAACATGTATCGTACGCTCTGACTAGCCATCGGTCTGAGGGTGGTAAGATGTCCTTAGAAGCACCTATGAACCCAGTTCCCTCTGAAAACCCTGCCAGAAACGAGATGCAAAATAAGCATCCCTATCTGAAACGATAGAACGAGGAACCCTATAAAAATGTATGATCTCTCAGATATACAACTTCCCGAGCTTGTCAACTCTGAAGGTCTCCTTGATCGGCAAAAAGTGAGCTACCTTCGTGAGTCTGTCCACAACAACCCACAATGCATCATTGCCTCTAGGTAAACTCGGCAACCCAGTCACGACGTCCATCGTGACATCATCCCATTTCCACTACGGAATGGGCAACTACTGTAACAATCTGGCTGGCCTCTGATGCTCCGCCTCCATCTGCTGACAGGTGGAACACCTCGTAACAAAATCAGCTACATCTCTCTTCATACCCGGCCAACAGTACTGACATCTCAAGTCACTGTGCATCTTGGTAACTCTGGGGTGAACTGCCCAATCTGAAGCATGAAACTCCCACATCATCTCCTCACATATATACCCTGGAACCCACACTCGTCCATAGAAACACAAAATTTCATCATCGTCTATCATCAAACCAAGAGGAGGGTCCTCACTTTCCACCGACTCCCGTAGAACTAGGCCTTATGAATCAGATAGTTGTCTCATCCTCACTCTATCCAGGAGGGTAGAATTCACAGCTAAAGATGAAAGATGAGTTTTCCCCTGACTATCGTGCACCTCGAAATGCATCTCAGAGAATAATGCCATAAGGTGCCACTCATCACTGGCCTCCTACACAGCCTGTATCTGATTCTTCCTTCTCAGTGCATTAGCTACTACATTACCTTTACCAGGTGTGTAGGCAAGCTCAAAATCAAAGGACAGAAGGTATTTGACCCACCTTAACTGCCTCATATTCAAGTCACACAGAGTAAAGATATACTTGAGACATTTGTGTTCGGTGAAAACCAAAAAATGTTCTCCCAATAGATAATGTCTCCAACAGTGCAACGCATGCACAACTGCAGCCAACTCGAGATCGTGTGTCTGGTAATTCCTCTCATGTGTCCTCAACTACCGATAACTGTACGCAACAACTCGATCGCCCCACATCAACACTGCTCTTAGACCAATACCTGATGCATTACAGTAAACTGTATAGCTCTTTCCCTACTCTGGGAGTATTAGGACTGGTGCCGATTTCAAGATTCCTTTCAGGTCCAGAAAGGTTGTCTCGCAAGATTCTGACCAAATGAACTTCACACCCTTCTTAGTCAAACCTTTAAATGGAGCTGCTAAGTGGGTGAAGTCATGTATGAAGCATCTATAGTAACCAGCCAGCCCTAAGAAACTCTGTATCTCAAACACGTTCTTAGGATGCTCCCAAGAAACTACTGCTCTCACCTTCTCTGGGTCTACTGCAACTCCTGCCTCTGAGATGATATGACCCAGGAAGTGAACCTAGTACATCCAATAGTTTCACTTTGAGAGCTTAGCATATATATTATGCTCTCTCAGAGTACTCAATACGATCTCAAGATGGGTGGAATGGTTGTGTCGAGTGAGAGAGTACACCAAGATGTCATCCACAAATACTACCACAAATGAATCCAAATAAGGATGGAACACACGATTCATCAGAGCCATGAAAACTGTTGGCGTGTTCGTGAGTTAGAACGTCATAACCAAGTACTCATACAGACTATATCTACTTCGAAATACTATAAGCGGTATATCTGATGGTCTCACGCACAGCTAATGATATCCGGATCTCAAGTCAATCTTTGAGAACACTCATGCCCGATGAAGTTGATCAAAAAGATCATCAATCCTCGGTAAGGGATATTGGTTCTTGACCATCAACTGGTTTAGCTTCCGATAATCCACATAGAGTCTGAGGGTACCGTCTGCCTTCTTTGCAAAGAGGACCAGAAAACCCCAAGGAGAAGTATTGGGTTTGATGAAACCCTTTTCTTTTAACTCCTCTAACTACCTCTTGAGCCCCTACAACTTGGGTGTAGCCATCCTATAAGGAGGAATGGACGTCGGTGATGCCCTTGGAACAAGCTCAATAGATAAATCCACCTCTCTCTCTAGAGGTAGACCTAAAAAGTAGTCCAGGAAGATAACCCTGAAACGATCAACGACTGGAGGGAAATCTGTCTGGAAAGTTCCCTGATCATCAAGATATAAGCTCGCAATCTGGGTTGTGAATCCACCTCGCACATGATGCTCTGGTCCAGCTCGACTCGCCTGAACATCCCATTCGGCCTTATATAGAAACTCTCTTCCCTCTAGTGACGTGAAACTCACCCTACGACGATATAAATCTACAAACGCTCGAAAGGGAACCAACCAGTCCATCCCAAGAATGACGTCATAAGCTGTCATCTCTAAGAAATAGAGGTCCCAAAGAAAGTGACACCATCCAACCTCTAGGGGGGAACTCCTTGAACTGACTCACATATATCGTTCTAGTTCCCAACAGAGTTTCTAGTTTCATGCAATCAGAAGAAGTAGAAACATAGATCCCAAGGCTCTCCACAATGGGTATAGATATGAAATTATGTGTAGCACCTGTATTGAAAAGTACTGAAAATAAGACAGAAGCTACTAGAATAATACCTCTAACTGTTTAAGGTCTAGGATCCTACTCCTACTGGGTCAGTTGAACTGCATATGCCTACCCAATGTCACGGACCTGCGACACAGCCTGGCTACCCTGAGCTATCCCGCCCTGCTGCCTCTAGGATCCTGGTGTCTGGATACCGTGGCCATGACCACCATCCCTTCCTACACGCCCTGAAGTATTCCCGTTTCCTGACTGGTAAGAAGCTTCTGGTCCTTCTCCTGCACGCGGAGTCTGTACAGAACCCCTCTCACTAGCCACTATTGGAAACACCCTGCAAAAGTGTTGTAGATGACCCATCAAGCCGCAAGCTCAGCACTCCACTGGGTCTCGAGGACACTACGGTCTCTTGTTCCCCTCTCTACCACACTAGTAGCAAAAGTCCAGGCCACTTGTAGAAGTTTCCTGGATAGTACTGCCACTGTGAGAGAAACTCATATGTCGCTTCTTCCCAGTAGAAACAGTACCAGAAAATGGTGTCGAACTGCCCTGGCCCACACAACTATCTTCCCGTAGGTTCCTCTCTATAATCAGCGCCTGGTTCACAATAGAATGTACTGAAGGCAACCTGAAAACATTCACCAGCACTCGGATGCCATACCAAAGACCATCCTCGAAGCGTCTGGCTCTCAATGTCTCATCACCCACCAAAACGGGTGCAAAATGCTGAAGCTCAGTGAAACGAGCAGAATAGTACATCACCGACATAGCACCCTACTGTAGATTCATGAACTCTCGGGCTCTATCTTCCCTTCGTCTCTGGGACGAAGAAGTCATATAAGGATGTCTGAAAATATTTCCACGCCATGTCTCTGTGATGCTCAGACTGAGTGGTAACATCCCACCACCTCTTGGTGGAATCACGCAGCATATAAGTCACGAGCTTGATCATCTGCCCTGGAGGCATCTCAAGATGCTCAAAAATAGTCTACATCGACCCAAGCCAAGACTCCACAGCCTACGGTCCGCCATCCCTTGAAAACGTAGGCGGATGCTGCTACTGGAATATATGAGTCAGCTCATCCATAGATGTGGTAGTCGTCGGTGCTCCCTAAAAGGTCTGCATGAACCGCATAAAACCTTCACGGAAATGCGCCTTCAAACCTATGTCTGGTATAACAGCTGGTACCGCATCTGGCTCTGCTGGAGGATCCACTGGTAGCCCGTGGCCCACCATCTCTAGAGTAAAATCATTTCCTCTCTCCTGGAGAACAACGCGTGTTTGTCTTGGAGGAATGACTCTACAAAGTCAAACACACACCATTAGATCAATGATATTAAAGACAGAAATGAAGGGGCCAAAAAGAAAATAGGAGGAAGAAGGCATTTCAAGATTTGAAAAAAAAAAGACTACACGGCGTGTATACTGACTACACGGTATGTACCTGACTTCTCTTCCCCTGCCCGGGTCCTTCTACACGGCTAAGCTACACGGATCCCATTGAACAAAACTACACGGCGTGTATATAATCTACATGGCATGTATGGTGAAATTTTCCAACTGCTCATGTCGTTTTTGACACGGCCGACTACTCGGCTTAGAACAACACGGCGTGTTACAAACACACACGGCGTGTACACCACCCCGTCTCCCTAGCCACACGGCTAACACCACACGGTCTGTCCTCCGACAAGACTATACGGTGTGTCCCAGAAGTACATGGCGTGTACTAGACGAGCTGCATCGACCCGTGTTGTTAGTTACACGGTCAGACACACAGCTCACACTACACGGCGTGTTCTATATACAGACAGAGTGTACACGAAAGGATTACACCAACCCATGTTGTTAGTTACACGACCGGATCCCAGGTCAGACTACATGGCGTGTTCTACATTGGACACGGCGTGAATGTCTTAAGGTTTCCTCCATCTGTGTTGTTAGTTACACGGGCAGACTTCGGGTCAACACTAAATGGCATGTACTTCAGGTACACGGCGTGTTCACCCCAAGCATTTCCCTTCCCCGTGTCACCTCTCACATGGTTTTTGACATGAGAAGAGACTACACGGTGTGTACTCAAGGTACACAGTGTGTACTCAAAAATTTTTCTTTTATTCCTGAACATAAGGCCATACACAGCGTGTTTAAGGTACTACACGGCGTGTATACTGGCTTTTTCCAGACAATATGCCTCAGAAACTTCTCTGAAACCCCGAAAATACCGAAAACAACACCTAAGTGCCAAATTCTGATCCGTGAGGGCCCATACTCCCCACGAATCAAGGTTTGGCATCTTATCTATGTTATAACAAAATAAACAGTCAATGATCCACCAAATTCCTGTCAATGGGTGCCCATACTCCCCAAAAACCAAAGTTTGGCATCCATTCTATCAACAGACTCACACAAAAATACCCTATCACATAGAAGGTATTTATCAATTCAACTATCACAATAGCATGATTTTCTAGCACAAAAACTATCAAAACATCATGAAATTTCTAATGCACCTACATGGAATGTAAACTATGCATGGCATGTGATTCCTAGAAGGTGCCTAAATGATGCATGATATGGCATACCCTCATCACATCAGGTTTCAACTAAATAGGACCCATGGATAAAATATAAACAGCACAATCACAAGTGCATCACCCAATGGTGAAATCAAATCAACTGTAAAATTTAAAAAATCAGAAAAATTGCAAAAATACGAGGTAGATTGGATTTTCTCTATACGCGGGTTAGCTATGCCCAGGCACAACTTATTACCAACTACCATTCCCGTACAATCTCTGACTAAGGCTCCAAATAGTACGTCAAAGAAAAGAACCTCTTTGATATCACTTTATAACACCCCAGATCTGGGTGCCACTCAACGGGTGCCCCGAACCCGGTTCGGTACGTGACCTCAAGTGCATTTCCCCAAACTCTAGAGGCTGCTGACTGGCAGTGAGGGCCCAGGTCTAATAGTGGGGAAACTATGCCCTCATTTGTCAAAGTGTAGCGCAGCGGAATAAAATAAAAAGCATACGACAACAGCGGAAGCAATAAACCATACAAAATTTTAAATGAACAACTGCAGTAGAGACAACCAACAGTCACATATATATATATAATGGTGAAACATGCCTCAAGTTCTAAGAAAAAAGCCAGAACATATTACACAACAATACAATTCAGTACACTGCAGAGTATAATAGAGCAGAACAAAACAGCCAGTAGAATCACGAGCCTAAGCCTAGTCCCATGCTCCCATACTCCTCAACAGCAATCAAGTACTTGTATAGGGACCCTTTCCCTTATCCACAACTACATAAATTTAATCTATTTGGGCCGAAAAGCATGACCCAAATAGGGTGTGAGAAATAATCTCATTAGGCACCCACTAAAGGCTCGTGCTCCACTGTGTGTAAACATGCAACAACAGTGTGCAAAAGTAAATGCAATAAACTAAGAAGTACTCAAAAGTAACTAACTTACCAGTTATTTTTCCATTTTATTAGTCATTTAATCATTTATTATTAGGAGACCACCACAGTGAGTTTCTATGTAACCAGTCAGTGTCCTCAAACACGCAAACTCTTACCCTCAGGTATTCAGAATCTTGCCCTCAGGCATAACAGATGTTTCCCTCAGGCGTACGAAGTGTCTCCCTCAGGCACAGAAGTCACTACCCTTAGGCATATGAGAGGTTTTCCTCAGGCAAAATAGAGTGTTTCCCTCAGACTAATACAGTCATGACCTCAGGCTATAGTAAAACACCACCCTCAGGCATATGTAATCGGGTCGAGCCCAACATGTAAATAATCAATTCACATTCAATTCCACTCAATGCAATTTAATAAACATTATTACAATGGCTACCCTTGGGTTTCTAGGCCAAATGGATAAACAGAGAAACGCACCCCCGTGGTGGTCCTGGATCCAAGAAACGATCCCAAACAGCAGTTTATTATCACATTTAATCACCTAGACATTTCTAGGTAGTTAAAATATCAATGGCCTCAGCCACACGACACCCCAACATGGGAATGTAGCTCAACGGTACACAAAACACATGACAGTTGGAAATTTAAACACTAAGCCACCTACCATAAACACCCAAGAACGGTATACTCGAACGACGCCTTCTATAACGTCCAAGAACATCATAGATCTGAGGTAAAAGAATTCTCATTCAACCACAAATAACTTCACTTAGAGGAATAATTAGACAAAACTACTCAAGGAGAATGGAGGGCTTACCCGTGCAGTTCCAACATGATCGGCGGAAGCGGGATCGGATTCCCGGTGCTCGATCGGTTGATCCACAAAGATTCGGTCCTCCTCTCCCGATCTCCCGTCTAGTTCTAAGCCAATCTTGTGAACAGGGTTGGCTACTTCCCATTTTAAGTGATAAAAAACATAGTACATGGTGTGTACTTTTGACTACATGGCGTGTACTTCCCTCATTTAATTGTTCCTCTGGCGGCACTACCAAACTGTTCATCTGTCGACATGAGTACACGGTGTGTATTCCCAAATACATGGCGTGTACTGTCGCCTAGCTGCAGCTGCTTCCACCGCCTTACTATTTGCCTGCCGAATGACTACACGACGTGTGAATATCCACTACACGGCGTGTAGTCTGTTTTTACACCCTTCTTCGCCGACATGGCTACACACCCTGTGTACTCATCCCACACGGCCAAAGTACACGGTGTGTGGAATAGTACACAGCGTGTAGTTCCAAATTTTTGGATTTTCCCCATTTTCCTTATTTTCTCAAAAACACTTAAGGAAAAGTGAAAAGAAGAAACTCATACCTCAAAAATAAGAACTGGGTTCTTACAATGATGGTATGGGGAATGAACCCATACTAACAATATGACCTTGTAAGTGATGCCTTAACCACTATGTAAATCATTATATATACTTATGTTTCTACTATAGTGCCATTTTTTATTCTAATGTAAGGATATTAAGGATTTTGTTCTTTATTTTCGTATTCTTTAATCCTTATTAACATCCAAGCTTAATTCCATGATTCATATATATAATCAATTATATTCTTGGGATGGTCTTCTATATTCATAATCATGTTCTCATATCCCTATGCTAATTTTTACGTGTGCATGTATCCCTTTTTAACCTTACTGAGTATTTGAGCTCTCCCATTTTTATATTTCATTCCCTATATTTTGAAGATATATTTCGTGTATGTTATTTCTAAGAGGGGTGAGAGTCTTGGAGAACCTAGTGGGTGTTAATAAAGCTCGCTCATGTACTAGTGTGTATTTTTCCATGTTTCAAAATGCACTAAATTGATGTAATGTTAATGTATAAAAAGAGAGGTTATCTAAAGTAGGTATTAAATCAAAGTATTTGTTATCCCTTAGAAGCTAGAATTAGAAATCCTTTGTAAGAATCTAATGAAAATACCTAATGATAAGTCTATGGGTAAGGAAACGTATAAGAAAATGTCCTAAAATTTTGGTAAAGGGTATAGAGAGTGGTTACCTAGTAATAAATCATTGTATGGATACTAAAAGTGGTTGTGGATCTAGCATAGATGTACCTAGGATTAAAAACTTAAACATGATGTTTTTGGCTAGACTTAGGGTAATCTGGTACACCACCAGGGGCATTACTACACACCTGGTTTGAGGATCCTCGTGGATATGCTTTAGAATTTTAAAAAAGATGTTACGAAACATCAAGATGGATTTAAATATAAGTTATCTATTAATAACCTATGATGAACCTAGGGTGTCATAGATTTAGGGAGGTTCCATGATTTTTGTATCATATAAGTGATTTTTTTGCAGACTATGTGGTTTTCAATTTCAATACATGTTTCTCAAACTATAGTTTCTGGTTTTATTCATTGATGAGAACCGGATGGAACATTGTTAACATTGAATGATTCAGATATGGAATGTATGAAAGTTATGCAAATCAAATTTCCAAGTGTAAATAACATAATGATAATAAAGAAGGTGGTGTGAGTAATGTTTATTCTTCATAAGATAATGATACAACATATGACATGTGGAAGGTATGTGATGTTCTTATAGTATTTTTTACATTAAACCTAAGAATAATGATTAGATTTATATTGAGAAACCTTATGATTTATTTCATATTTAATATTCTAGAAAAGAGTTATTAAGTAATAATTTGATGAAACCTAAGTTATGTTTTAAGAATATTTTTTTAATGAATGGAGAATTTATGTTTTGGAATTCAAATAATATGTTATATGAAACATTAAATATATAAGTATTTTTAGAATATGTTTTCATTATGGATTGAAAAGGTTATGATGAATTGTTATTAAGGCATATAAAAGTAATTTCATGGAAAGGTTATATTTTGATTAGGGTATGGTAACCATTATTCTATGCCTCACATTTAGATAATGATGTTTTGATTAATATATATTGAATGTGAATATGAAAATTGGAAGGTACTAATGAACTAAGAACCAATCAAGGATTTGATTGAGAAAGTGGTAAATGTTATCATGGATGAAGTTTAATACTTCTTGGATTTAAGGAATGTATTCAGTAATCTTTTGAATAATAAAAAATGTATGTCTTTTGGATGGTTTTATGCTCATATAACTTATTACCATGTTTCAAGAGAATATACGATGGGGATATTCACATATTTGGAATGATATAACCAATATCTGCTTTTCAATATATGGGGGATCAATAACAAACTGATTTCATGACTTTCATAGTAAGGTTTTGTATTTTTATATTTCGTAGGGTTTTAAGGTTAAGAACTTAAAGAAAGTTTATGAAAATATTTGGAAGATGTTTGTGGGATTAAATTATTATCTCACCACATAAGGATTCATTTATATTGAATAACCTCTTCCTACTACTTTTTGTTGATGGTAGATGAATAAATATGGGATGACCATTCATGGATCTCATTATTTATTAGTTCTGTAGTGATGAAATATTCGACATCATTACATATAGTTAGAGATGACATGTTAATTTATCGATGAACAACAAGGGGTGATATTATCTTGAAATCAAGTAATTATATATTATTATGAAAATTATTAAATATTAAGAAGGGATCTTGAATTAAATGGTTGTCTTATTATCGTTATTTCTAATGATATAAATGACCTTTTTTACAGCCTCTTTTAGGTTAGGTCTTTGATTTTATCTTTCTTCCAACCATGTTCTCTATCACCCCTATAAGAACATGATTGTAGGATTTATCATCCATGTCCATGTTTTCACTTGAAACCTATGTTATCCTATATGGGAACCCAATTATTTGTTATTTGGGTAACCCTTATGGTTCCAAAATTCCCTTATGAAGATAAATTCTTGTATACATTTTTACAATGAGGGTTTATATGAATGAAACATTCATGTATAAATCAATTGATAACCTAGAATAATTTCATGGGAAAAAATAATTTTATGGGGGGTAGAATGTAACAACCAATGATTTTGTGAAATACTTTTTTGAATAATTTAATCTTTTCATATTTTACATTTCACAGAACACTGGAAATTATTTTTTAATATTAAATAACTTATGCTTATCTTTTTTACATATGGCACCGACTTGGCTTGTGCTACACACAACACTGACTTGGCGTGCGTTGCACACAACATCGGGTTTCTATAGAAACATCATTTTATTATTATAATTATTTAAATATGATAATTATAACCTAGAAATAAAACATATTAATATAAATAGTAATAAATACATTTAAAATAAAATATATTATTTTTTCATATAAATAAAACATAATGATAATAAAAATATATAAATTTTGGTAAATTCCTTATATGTCTAAAAATAATATTTCTTCAATTGAACTCTTTTTCTTTTCCTTCTATGAAAAATAATAACAATAATTTTACACTTTTTGAAATTTATATTGATTAATTAAACATAAATTTTTAATTTAGAATGTTGAAATTAGTTTAGGGTAAATTTTTGGGATTTTTCTGCGAAACTTAATTTTATAATTAATAGTGAAAAATACTGAATTTTAATTCAAAAAATTTATTTCATTTAATTTATTTATAAGGTTTAATTATATTTTAAATTGTTTTAAAAGTTTACTTATCAAACATTTTTATCAATTAATTTAATATAGGTCACTATAATTATTTCACTTTGAAATTGAGTATAAAAACCAAGAAAACTTTGGGATATTTTTTATTTTAGAAACATGCATTGCCATCCCATATGTGGGAATTCAATTTAAATTAAATTATGCCACTTATGTAATTTTAATTTGGAAAATTTGATTCTATATTTAGATTACTGAAAATTTATTATGTCTAATATGGTCAAATTTGTCTTTGAAAAAAAAAGTAGTGTATGTAGTTAAAATTAATTACTACATGTAGGGTAAATATAAGCATAATAAGGGACTAAACCACAATATTAAGGGCCCAAAAGACCTACACAATTTTCCGATATACATTTTCTAACCATATTTCGACCCTATACTCCAATTTATAAAATTTGGTTTATTATGGTATCCATATTCCATAGGAAATCCCTAGGGGGAATTCCCTTTCCCAAAATGTACAAGAGTTCCACTCTTCCACTATAAAAATTCCTCATATCCTTCCATTTCCTCACACCTCTCAAGACACATTGTATCTAAAACTCTATTCCCATTTAACTTCACAAAAACCATCCCGTCAACCTTGAATCCACCCTTTGTACATAAATCCTTTGAAGGAATCCCTTTGGTGCAAACCAAAAGAAGTTACCTGATTGAGAGGTAACACCCTCCTTCGGGCTCATTTCTTTTATTTAAAATCTCCACCCCATACACTGTAATTATCCCATTATTATAAAACAACATAAGATTCATAAATATTCTGATAATTTTAATGGTAATTTTTTATTGACACTTACGCACACCACCATCTAATGGGTTACTAATAAACTGTCTATGTGTACAGAGAACTACCACCTCCCAAAACCATGATTGTCCATACTTATTTTAACACCTCCCTTGGATGGAATTATGATGGAAACTATATTTAAATACAATATATATTATATATATTATGTATTTTATCATATATAATTATTTTAAAACACATTTCTTTATATTTTCCATTTTTTGTAAATTTTATAAATTTGTTTGAGGATACCACCCCCTCAAAGAGACAAGATTCATTCACACACTTAGTGGAATGTATTAAGGATAAGTTTAGTAAAATTATATCATATATAATAATTTAAAAGGAATAATTATATATATAAATATATATACATATATGTTATTCATATTCTTTCTTTCAATATGACTATTAAATGGAACAAATGTATATACGTAAGTACAACCTACCATCTCCATGAATTGTTTAATTCATTTCATACATCTATATTCTATAGATTGTTATAATAAACATATAATTTATATAAATGATATTTATATAAAAATTTAAATTCTGGAAATCATGGTTTTTGTATAAGGACCAATAATATAAAAAATTAACACACATTCGAAGAACAAAGCAGATATTACCTAAAGTGAAACCTTAAAATAGAATTATTAACAAGAGGGTAATATAAAGTCATAATCATACCATATAATCTATTATATATAAGAAAATATTCTCTGATAGATGTATAATAATCTTATTTTAATTATGGAGGTGGTTTTTACAAGTACATCGAGAGTCAAGACACAAGTTAAGAGAAATTCATCTCACATTTATATATGAAATATACATCTCATGTTCACCACTTTTCTCTTTTGTGTGGTTTATATAATAAACATGAATGTATTTTTTTACTATTATTATAAAATTTAGTGGGAAATAAATATCCATTATATTAACTTTCATTCATGGGTTTTATGCTTCAAAAGTTAGCAAATTGGTAAGATAGCTTGGTCTCAATTTACCTTCTTCGAGACACAAGCCATGTTTTTCACATATATTTTTCCATGAGGTATACATACTACTTTTGAAATGTTTAATCATGAATCTCTTTCTTTCCATGATATTTTGAGGTTCATGTGATTTTATTTTCTTACATGGAAAGTATGGTTAAATTTTACCATGGGGTAAGAGTTTATTGAAACAATCTAATCTCTTCATGAGAATGTTTATGTTAATGTATCCTTTTCTGAAATCATATAATTTATCTCCCCAAGAAAATTAAATAATTTTCTTATCCTCTTCTTATTCACAATATATTAATTTCTTGTTACCATTTTTCGACTCATTGGTTCATAAGATAGTTATGAATTTTTTTTATAAAATCCCAACATTACCATCTCTTTAGTAGTAAATATGTGTTCCTTCAAAAAATTATTTCCTAAAAATGATTTCTAAAAATATTATACAATTTACTATAATCATTAAATTACAATTTTTACCTTTTTCGTTTACCAATGCTTTAAAAGGATTTATTTTATTTATTTCCAAACAAGGCATTTTTTCTATCCTTTTACTGTGTAAAAGGAGTATTCTTCTTAACTTATAAGACATATAAGAGTATACACACCATCCGGAAACCTATCCCCTTGAATCTTACTTTATAATAATTAAAAGTATTTTTTCAGAACAAAATTCCTAATATTATGAATATTCATTATTTTCAATGTGGTTTTCAATGAAAAAGGTTTTCAAAAAAAATTATGATTATCTATGAATCCTTTAAAAATTTTCATAATTATTTTTAAATAAAAAGGTTTTCAAAAATTTATTATGGTATAAATATATTTTAAATTTTTTAAAGATTTTCTTTATATTTTTTAAATGTATTTCAATGAAAATGGTTTTCAAAAATTTTTCATGATTCATTCAAAAAATTTCAAGAAATTGGTTTTTCAAAAAAAATCACAATTTCATTATAAGTTATCAACGTATTTGCAAAGAAATTTCATTCAAAACGTTTTCACTTTATAAAATTTCAATTTATTTTCAAGGAAATAGTTTTAAAATCATTTTCATGCTTTAATTATATGTTTTAAAATTATTTTCAAGGAAATTATTGTCAAAGTGTTTTCGAGATCCATTTATATGTTTTTAAAGAAAGTGGTTTTAAAAATATTTTTAAACTCTCTTTGTATGTTATCAATTAAAAAGGTTTCCAAATTTTTTCAATGATTTCATTATACTAATTCATGTTTATTTTCAAGAAGATGAATTTAAAACGTTTTTTATGTTTTAATGATATTTTTTCAAGAAGAAATTATATTTTCTTCATGAAATGTTCTCAAAATATGTTTTCATGTTATTTTCCATTTAAGATGACCTCCATTGATGTTACACATTCCATTCTGGGAAATTATCCAAATGCTTCATTCATATTCTTTCTTTAACGGTATTTTATGGAATGATGCTTCTAATTCCTATTTCTATTCTCTAGGTTATATGATTTTGAAACCTTCTTCATTTCCCAGGTTATGATTTTGATGAAATTATTATGAAACCTATTTCATTTTCTATATGTTATGATTTGATTACATGTTTATGATAACCATTCCATTTCATAGAATATGATATGATTATTGATGATTTTGAGTCACATTTATGTGTGATTTCATTATGATATTTATGGTACCTATATCTCCTTCCAATACATTGGGTAAATATTTATATCCCATAAGAGAGAATAATATGGTCTTGGGAGTGAACCCAGACTACTAAGATGTCCTTGGGAGTAAACCATGACTGGCAAGATTGTATCAAGAGTGAACTCGTGAAACTAAGATGGTCATGGGAGTGAACCATGACTACCATGATGGTATGGGGAGTAATCCCATAATAATAACATGTCCTTGGAAATTATTCCTTGACTACAATGGAAATCATTATACATTATTATGCGTCTTCCTCAATTCCATGTTTTATTACTCTATTATGATTTCATGGATTATGTTCTTTATTTCTTTATGATTCAAGTAATATTAAATAATAATATATATTCCATGATTTATGTATATTGTCATTGATATTAATGGTATGATCTTATATTTTTCTGATCATTTTATGATACCCCTATTCTCAGGATTATACTTACATGTATCCCTTAATTATCCTTACAGATCATTTGGGCTCACCTCATTTTAGGTTTCCTTCGCAATGTTATGAAGATATATTTATTATCTGATATTTCAAAGAGGGGTTATAATCTTGGATAACCAAGTGGGTGGTAATGTATCTCACTTGTGTAATAGTGTATAAATTTCTATGTTTCCAGTGGAACTAGATGGATACCATCTTTGGGAATTCATTTGTATAATGTTTTATATATTCTTCAAAAGTGATGTAGTGTTAATGTATGAAAATTGAGGGTATCTATATAAAAAGTTATATATTATATTATATTTCTAAAAATATATTTATAAAATAAATATCACATATATTCCATAACTTTTAACCATACTATCTTTCATATAATTTGTAAGAAAAAATTGATTCACATCATTTCGTGAGATATTAGTCCTTCAAATACACGAGCAACATTATCATATCCCTCAACGATTGGAAAATAAGATGGTATATAATATTTTTTATTTAAATAAGTATATTTATATCATAAATATAATATAAATATGTTAAATACATCATTACATCGATCCATGAGAGATGGTGATGGAAAATGAATAACACGGTTTGGTGAGGCAGTAGTCTCCCATACACAGGAATGATGATTTCATAGACCATTTTATAGAATTTGATATGGATATAGGTCATTACCTAAACATAAAAACATATAAATATATGTAATATATTAACTTTATTTTATAATAATTTTTTAATAATACTCGGAGGATGTGGACAATGAAATAAAATAAAATGCTCGGTTAGGGATGTTCCCTCGTTTTCAAACAAGTTCTTTTGGTTGGTAAACAAATCCTTCTTAGGAGGTATTTATTAAATAAATGAGGCTTCTATGATGAGATGTGGTATTTAAATAGGTTATTTGGTTAGTTCTTAGAGAAACCAAGGTGTTTTGGAAGTGTGAAGATGAGAAGAGAGGGGTGTCCTTTTATAAGTGTGGTGAGTGGAACACTTATAAATTTTTAAAAGAAAACTTTTTCCCAAATTTTTAACATACCAAAAAAATAAAAAAAATTGTCAATATAAATCAAAAAAGATATATGGTTTACATATGAACATAAAATGGTTGTTTTACATGTTTTGGGTCATTTTTAACCTTTATATTTTTAGTTTAACCTCTCGATAAACCCATTTTTACCTTAAGATTGGTAAATAATTTTTACTATTTTTATTTTTAATTTAGGTCAAAACATTCAGTTAAAATTATTATAAAATATAAAATTTTTAGATTCCAAATATTTAATCCATTTTTTCATAATCAATTAACATAAGTGGCCATATTAAATTTAATATTAATCTGATAGGTAGGATGCAAAAGTAGGTTTTCAAAGATAAAATTTTCAAAAAATGTAAAAGATTTTATATCCAAATTCAATATTAAAATCATTAAAATTAATTTAATTATATTCATAGATATATAGTTGAACTAATTTTACTTTTAAATCTATATTAAATCTATTTTTATGTTTTTAAAGCCAGTAATATAAATGAAAATTTTTAATAAATGTTTTAATTATTCACTATTCGATGTAAAATTTTACTTTTCATAAATTTTCAAAAGTTAATCCAATTAACATTTTGAAATTTATATTAAGAAAATTAATTTATTTTTTTGAATAAATTTTCTAAATGTGATAAAAACATGTTTTAAATAATGTGAGCAAAGTATGACTAGGCCACCTTTTAGAAAAAATACAGTTCATTTGAAAGCAATTGTTTTTATTTAAAATGGTTCTAACATTAGTTATAATAGATAAATAACTATTTAATTCATTTTATAAACATTTATACCATATAATATTAATAATTTAGTTAATAATATTCATATCGGACAACTTTATAGCTAGTTTATAATGTTCATGTTTAAATTATAAAATTTTAATATGGTATCATGTTTCGTTCAAACCTAGTGTTTTGTACATTGAAATATATTGATGATACTAAATTGTTTAAAAAATAAATACATCATAAATTATTAGGTTGTTATATTTTCTTCTAATATATTCATTTCATGTCATACATGCTATCAAACATGATGTTCCTTTTTTATAATATTTGGTTGTAACATTCTACACCCTTAAATAAATTGTGTCCTCATAATATATTCTTGATCCCAGTTATCAATGGTTAATTATTATAAAATACCTATACTAAAATATAACATCATGAGAAGTGTTCATAATACATCATCTTGATAATAGAGAAATGGAAGTATGAATTTTATCTAGATAAATTACATAACTAGGATTCCAAGTAGGAGAACAAAGGTGGGATGTGAATATATGGACAAGGAAGAATATTGAAAATAATTATAGAGATTATTTGATATCATTTAAAACAATAAATTTGGTGAACCATATATGGTTATATATAACAACAAAATATATATTTAATGGGATAAAATACCAATGGTTCAAAATAAATGAGGGTATTATGATAATAATTTTGATTCAAGATCTTCATCTTAGAGTTGAGTAATTCTGTAACAATATAGATTGATATTATATGAATATATAATTAGGTTATATCTTTCTATTTCATTGGGAGAAATTTATATTTTGTTTTTTATTCAATCATTTTCAAATTCATTTCTTACTACAAGAAATTAATGTACAAGTTAGACTTTTTTCCATAAAATCATTTAATAGATCATTAGAATGAAATTTCATTCCTATTATCTCTTGATATTCTAAAAACCCAAAATTTTGGAATATTATATCCAGAACCACTAAAAGTACACATAATACATTCTATATATATCTAACTATAAGATTCATTGAAAATATGTCTGTCTAAATTCAATGTAAAATATTATTTTTAAGGAAGGTCATTAGATAAACATTTTACTCCCTAAAATTATGGCTTGTCTCTTCAGGTAACATTCCAATTATTTTAATACCTTTATCATTATAAAACCCTAATGAAACATGCTTATTTCAAAAATAAACTACGCTATCAAATATATTTCTTAGATTCAAACATGTAGTAAACTCCATCACAAATATTATAAACAATTATATCCCTATATAATTTCGTGGTCACAAATACTATACCATAATAATAACTTTAACATTATTATCACAAAATATATAACATATTAGGGGTTATCTTTATTTTATAATGTGTTTTCAAATAGGTTCAAGTTGTCACTTAATCGCTTTTCATGGTCATTAATACCATTCAACATATGATCTCAAATCATTACAAAAAAGGATTATTGTACAATACTTATACATTTCATTGAAAAATAATTCTATTAAAATTCATGTATTAAAATATATAATAAATATAATCATTCCAATTTTTCTATTTTGATTAAAAAAAATATTAACTATAGCACCCTAGAATTTATTGATTTATATACCATTGATGCATGGGATATTCATTTGTGTAGTTCCTCATATCCTTATAGGTGAAGATTTGAATATTAGAAAATTCTTTATTACCCATCAAATTACAGGTATAGTGGAATTTTTCTCCACACATGTGTTGAACACCCTTTCCCTTTATGAAATTTCTAGGGTGTTTCTTTCCATAATTATCACATGTGGGAAAATCCTTCTTTCCTTTCTTCCATTTATCAATTTTTTCCAATTTCATCTTATTATTATTTATATTCTCATCAAATCCATAATAATTGAACAATTTTATCTCTTTCTTGATTGATCATGATTCTATGTGTTCGTATAATGAGAATATTTTAGATACAATTTCCTTTAGAAATATTGGCCAAATCCTTTCAATGAAATTATCATTCATACTCTTTGTATTATGTGCATTAACATTATTACCATTACTTCAACTTGGATCCATTTCAAAATGATGGTATACACTAGTTAAATTCATAACATTGTTAAACATATTTTATAATCCCAAAACCTGTAAAACACATAACATATATTGAAAAATTCAGGCATGGATTCTATCAGAATCATAAACATGGCTTCTTATAGAATGTTTCTAATTCATAAAAAAATTATCAAACACTTCATAACGGTTTGTAAAGAATTTTTAAAGTATCCTATGAATATATACTTGGAGTTCCAATCATTTTTTCAAGTAAGGACAATTTTTAAATAGTCAGTTATGATCGGGTCATGTGAAATGCATCCTTTCACAGTCATTATATTATGGTACATCTATGAATAAAACATGTCCAATTTTAGTATTCCTATAAGGATTTATTTCAAATAAGAAACGCATATTATATTATTTAAAAAAACATTAAGATTTAACTCAATATTTATCCAACAATTGTTTCATATTTGTTATGTTCCTTAATATATCTTTTATTAAATCTAATTTTAAAGGATTCAATTAAATTTTCTCTGATACTAACTATATTGACATGGACCCAGTAGCCCAGATCCAGTGTGTCCATTATGAAAATGGAACAAGGTATATGGTATCTTATTCGTATGGAACTAATAGGTCAGTATTCAAGTTAAACTAGATACATACATAAAATTTGTGTTTTAGTTTAGAACATAATATACACAATGTCTATTCTTTGAGAATTCTATTATTCATCATAGTGTATCCCTTCATATCAGTCACAAAACACTTCCTAGTATCCTAGATATAATAAAAGATAATAAATGGGTGATCTCAGATGCTTGGTAATTGTAAGAGTACATTGGAATCTATTAATAAATAAGGCATAATCAATATGGAATGCTTAATAACATAAACACATGTCATTTAATAAATAACATCAACACAATATATCAAGAACAAATGATGATCAAATATTTCCATAAAAATTATCACATGAGTATGAAAACATAACCATTAAAATTATACATAATCAAATAATCACATATAATATCAATATCTGAATTCAAAATGATTAAATGAAAAAAGTTAGACATTAAATAAAAATTTCTAGTCTGTGGGCCAAGACATATAAATAAACGGGCAAGGCCTCTAGAAAAAGTAAATCCATTTTATCTCATGGGACATAACAAAGAATAAAGGGGACATAAAGGTACACTCTCATCACTTACTATGTAAAATTATTTCCTCATAGTAATGGTATTAAACATAATCCACATATACATTCATATGAAAAAACTATCATATGATATGTTACTACAAACCCCAATCATTTAACATAATAATAAACTATCTAGAGTAAAATGGTGAATGGTATGAAAAATATACATTCCCAATCAAACTGGTCATAAACCATCTCGAGAAATAATAGGTATAGAATAAATACAACATGTCCTTAGTGGATTATATGTAAAATAGTTGGTTGATGACATTGATCAATAGAAATACCATAAAAATGACCATAAAAATATTTTTGAGAAAAATAAACTTTTTATTTTGAAAATCACCATTTAAAAATGAAAGATAAAAATCATTTTGAAAATACTTTTCATTGAAAATATACATTAAATGTAACACCCCAAGCTTCCACGGTACGCTTCTCTTTGAATAATACAATAGTGTGTGTTGAAAGTAACTTCGAGTTCTAATACACCACAACCAATCAAACTAGCCGTTATGAATAATAATACCCACTTTTTGAAATTTTATAAATTTTATCTTTCAGAATGGACTTCATTTTTGGATTCGGAATATTTAAATTAGCTTAGGGTGAATTTTTGGTATTTTTCTGAAAACATTCAATTTTTTATGAATAGTGAAAAACACTGAGTTATAGTTTAAAACCGAATTTTTATTTAAATAATTATTTATTTTATTTAAATTTATTTTATGTCAAAATAGATACATAATACCTATATAAGTTCAATATAATTAATTGGAGTTAGTTTATAATAATTTTAGATATATAAAAATTTTATTGAACTGTTCACCGTCTTTTACCCACCTCTTGGGAGAATTTGAAAATTCACATAAAACATATTATTATCGCTTATGTAAGTGGACTTTCAAAAATAAGAGAGACATGTTTGATATCAGTAAGAAAAATTTGTTTCAACAAGATGAAAATAATTTTTTGTGAATAGTAACTTTTTACTTTTATTTACCTCGGTTAAAAGTAAATAGGGTAATTAAGGTTAAAAATGATATTATTATTACCCTAAAACATGTCCTAATTATAATGGATAAGTATAATTTGACCAAAACCAACCTTAGGAATAAAATATGAACCTCTTTGGTTCACTTGGATAAGATTAGGACATTTATTATTATTTAATTCAAAGAGGAGTTAAAAGAGTTGAAATCAATGTTTAATAACTAAAACATTTTTAATATAGGGTTATTAATAAGATAAATTAAACTATAAATATTCATTAGAAATATAAAATTATTTCCTACATAATGGTATTTTTTTTAATATTTTTTAGACATTAAATAATTTAGTTTATTTATGACACAATAATGATGCAGTAATTACCAAATTAATGAAATATTAAATAGTTGATATTATAAATATCCAAATAAATGTAATTTGATACTTTTTATGAATTAAACTAATTTCTAGGTTAATATTACATGTTAGGGTTGGATAGATGAATTTTGTTCGAAGTAATAATTCTGTTATGAATTTAGAAAAAACAAAATACCAAATAGTGTCAAAATTGTCATAAAAGAGTTTTTAAAACAAATATTATATTAGTAATTGATATGCTATTCCTAAAAATCCATGGTTCATCAAAAGGTCTTAAAGAATATTATATATTTCATTAATGAAAAACTTGAGGTTCACTTCAAAGTTTATAGTATGTTTATTAACTATATAATATAAAATTACAAAGAGACATGGTAAATGTCAAACTATTTAACTAAGAGTTAAATCTAAGAGATAAAGTTAATATAGTGACCCAAACCTACCTAAAACCTATTGGTTGAGTGGTTTTATACCCATACCCACCTTAGACATTAAATAATTCATTTTGGAGACATTATAAATAGAAAAATATTTTATTATAAAATAATATTTCTGGATTTTACTAAGGTTCCCCTCACCCCACTTATAAAAGGGCACTCCCCCTTCTCTCTGATTCACTCATTAAAAGACATTTGTCTTGGCCAAACCCGGCCAAAATACCCTCCCAATATTCCTACCTTCATCCTAGAGGCCTTCCTTTAGTCATAAATACAACATATGGAGCCCTCTTGATCAAATCAAAAGGAAGAACCCGAAGAAGAGGTAAATATTTCTTCACCTCTTTCAAGTTCCTTTCTTCTTCCACTTCTACTTTCTTTGTTGTTTCCATTATAAAATAATAACTCCAGTATCTTCTATATACTGTGATGTTATTATAAATATGGTACAATCATATTCATTATTCTATCCATCTTCTGAATGAAATGTCACCATACGTGTGTACGTACGGATTACTGTCTCCACGTCTTGGTATAATTGTTATTCAATACATTATTATTTAGATGGGTATAATAATGATTTTTAATTGATGTAAATAATACGTATAACATTATAATGATTCTTTATATATGATATACCATCCAATTATATATTATTTTAATATCAAAAGAATGATATTGTCTCTCGTGCGTACGTACGGATTACCGTCTCCACGAACGTGATGAGATTCATTCTCCATCATATCCATTCGAGACTAATTTTAACTAGATGATTAAAAATAATGTTTAAATACTTAATATCATTCTGAATATGAATAATATACATCCTATCCATAACAAAAATTACTTACATAACAAATCATATAAAGTAAAACGAATTAGTTAACACCCAAAATGATTATAATACTAAGATTTTATTAACAAGGAAATGTTAAAAGATCATATATGATATCATATTAATATATATGATTCTTGAATAATTTAATAAAAATTATTTCACCATTATACAGGAGGTTGACCTACCAAAAACCAAGGAAAAGTACAAGGTAAGGGTTTATTTCACAATCTCTTCATTATTCGTGGTTGTTTATACGTAATTATCTACAGGGACCTCTTTATCATCCACATCCATATTTCTTAAAAATGTATTCCAAAACATTTTTACTATTTCCTAAACAAT
Organism: Viscum album; assembly: GCA_963277665.1. Classification (NCBI taxonomy): domain Eukaryota; kingdom Viridiplantae; phylum Streptophyta; class Magnoliopsida; order Santalales; family Viscaceae; genus Viscum; species Viscum album. Next base: position 1,869,432,247 of record OY728156.1, read on the forward strand.
GGGTTAAATTCATTTATACCCTTGTTTTAATTTTTATAAAATGGTTTGAAAATAATCTTTCCGTCTTTTTCCAAACAAGGTACATTAAGACCTTTTCGAAAAAAATTAAGGTAAAATGTTCTTTTAACTTATACGGCTGGTGCGAATATATTAAACCTTTATAACATGGTCGAAGATTCCATTACAAGATTATAAGACTATTTTCAAAATTAATGTTTTCTTTATAATTATTTGACTCTTAAATTATTTCAAAACAGAAAGTGATATTTCTCTAAAAAAGGTTTTTATTTGGTCTATGTCAACATCCTTTGATGGATTTTATTTTTATTTGAAGTTGATTTATTATGATACAAAACTTTCATATTGTATTGAAGGTTTTGTGATATGTCTGACTGTGGATTTTTTATTTTTATACCATTCATGGTTTATGGATAAATTATTGACATTTCCTATGCTAGTTTTAATACGAATGTTTATGTTATGTTTAAACCTTTTAATATGAGGAATGCATTGGACTTAGTATGTAACAGGTGGATCCCTCTATAGCTCCATGATGCATCGGTAGGTCTCATTAGACAAACTAGTGTCTTGGAACAAGGCCTTGACAAAATATTATTTGTAGTCTTGGAAGAAGGCCTTGACTATGTGGTTATGAAGTCTGTCATTATGCATTCCATCATTATGAAAGTGGCTATTGATATTTCATGTGATTATTCTACTAGTATAATATCCATGTGAGTAAGTAAATGGAATTATTTGATTTTATCTTTGCCTTATTATGTTGATGTTCAAGTTTAAAAGGGTTTTTTTAGTTTTATACATTGCCTCAAATGTTTATTGTTATTTATGAAAGTTTTCGCTATATTGTTATCTTTATTGAAAATCTGTGCTCACCCCTTTCTATTTTTTATTTTTCCCAGAATGTGATGAAGTAATTTATGACTGACCTGAAGGTATAGTCTATGGAGATATGAGTGTGGTCTATGGAAACAATGTTGTTGTAGTTTTTTATTTTATGATGTAATGTAAAGCTTATGAATGTGTCTAGTACTTCCAAGGCTACCAAACTAATCGGTGTTTCAAGACTTGATATTTTATGATCATGCCAATGTTATGTAATAATGCACCGACTCTGGGTAACTGGGGTCGGGGTGTTATGGTTGGTATCAGAGGAAGTTTAGTAAAAACCTTGGAAACTAGATTTAGATAAACTCTGATTAGAGCACATAGCCCAAAGATTGACTTTGAGGATTAGTATATAAGATCTTCCTAGAATTTTCATAATGTAGAGATTTTGTGAGTTTTCGAAGAAAATACATCCCTGTATGTATACGAGCAGGTAGAGGTGACTCTGGCATACATTTACCTAGGGGTAAAACCCAAAAACACCGCATTGAGCTGGACTCAAACGAGAACTGGTGCACGAAAATGGGCTTTGCTGCACTCTTAGATACGACACTCCTGGGGTATATTCTTAGGATAATTATCATTTTATTTATAATCCATTATGAAGGGTTTATGAGTATATACTTCTTTAAAGAAAACATTTTTATGATTATGGATTATATCCATAAACTGTTCAATTTATGTTAAGTGTTTTACAAGTTTGGATTTATGTATTGTGATTCAAACACTAATCTAGTTTATGCCATTGTTTAGAAATGGAACCTAGTGTAATGAATGGAAATCTTATCAATGCACGCACTCCATGTAGATAATTCCATCTTACTCAAGATAATTATAGTGGAGCTGGTGATGCAATTGGTGCTGATCAGCTAATCACCATATTGGGACAACTCACTCAGGTTATGAATAATAAACTTACCCATATGGAGCACCCTGATCTGCAGTGTGGAGGACCAATGTTAGATCACTTCATTGGGAAACAACCACCAGCATTCAATGGGGCTATAAATCCACTAGTAGCCGAGCAATGGATAAATTCTTTAGAGAAAATATTCCATTCCTTGGGGAGTATCGAAAGGGAAAAAGTTTTCATGGTTGTTTACCACCTCACTGTAGATGCTGATCAATGGTGGTCATTGATTTAAAACACAAAGGAAGATGATGAAGTATCAAATATGGAATGAAGGTAGTTTAAATAAATTTTCTTAGAAAAATAATTTCCTCATAACCATCGAGCAGATATGGAAAGACAATTTTTGAGTCTGAGGAAAAAGGAGGATGCGAATGTTGCAAAGTATGAAGCTAACATTACAAGGATAGTGAGGCATGTTGCAGATTATATACATAACCCAAGAAGTAAGATTGATAATTTCTTTGATGGGTTAAAACCATTTCTCCATCTAGAATTAGTCTTACAATCATTCTCGTCGTATAAAGATATTGTCTCATTTTCTATCAAGATAGAAAAATAATTCTCTAAGTCTTATGAATTTAAAGCAAAAGCAAGAGAAGAAGAGATCTGCTGAAAACTCTGGAAATGGAAATAAGGGGAAGAAGGGAAAAGTTGAATATCCATCCTATAGTAAATGTGGGAAGAAACACCATAGTACTTTCTTTAAGGGAATGAGAGTCTATTACAATTGTGGTGAAAAAGGCCACCAAGCTCGTGATTGCAAGGGGAAGAAAGAGGATGTCGATGTTAAATGATAAAATTGTAGAGAAAGTGGGAATTATAAGAATGAATGTCCATAGAGTCAAGGGAACTTACCTCAGAAAAGGAAAAGGGATCAAATCCAAGCTTATGCTATCACTACTGCTGAGGTTGAAGCTCTGAAAGATGTAGTGGTATGTAATTTAATGGTTTCCTCAAGTTTATAAAATGATTTATTTGATTCTGGATCATCACATTGTTTCATATCATCCTAGTTTTCTAAGAATATTAGATATTTCTAATTTGATTTAACAAGTGAGATGTCGGTCAAAACTCCAAAGGGAAGAATCATTGCAACAAAGTTTTGTGAATCAATCCCCATTAGGGCATATAAATGTTCTTTATTTGTAGATCTCATCGTTATACCCATGATTGAATTTTATATAATCCTCAGTATGGATTGGCTTTCGGACCACGATGCAAAAAATTATTATAAGAAGAAGGAGGTTACAATTTTTTGATGATGATAAGAAGTACCTTATCTTTAGAGAAAAAACGTCACCATGTAATTCTTTGCTAGATCCACCCCCATTAGCTCAACTAAATTCAATTATTGGGGAGGAAGAGAATGAAATAACTATGGGTGAGGAAAGGAATGTTCAAATAAATTATGTACCTATTGTGTAAGAATGTGTTGAAGTGTTTCTGGAGGATTTACCTGGACATCCTCCAGAATGAGAAATTGAGTTTTCCATTGATTTCATTCCTGGTTCAAGGACCAAATTGAAGACCCCTTATAGAATGGGCACTGTGGAATTAGTGGAACTAAAGAAACAACTAGAGGAATTTAGTAATAAAGGATTTGTTCATCCTAGTGTTTCTCTATGGGGAGCCCATGTTCTTTTTGTTAAGAAGAAACATGGATCTATGAGGTTATGTATTGACTACAGGGAGAACAATTAAATAACAATAAATAACTTGTATCCCTTACCTCGCATTGATGATTTATTTGACCAACTTCATATAGGTCAATATTTTTCAAATATTGACCTTCGATCTGTATACCATCAGTTGTGTGGGAAGAAGGAAGACATTCCGAAAATAGCATTTCGAACCAGGTACACGCATTACGAGTTTACAGTAATGCCTTTTGGATTGACTAATGAACCCTCTATGTTCATGGATCTAATGAATAGAGTTTTCAAGGAATATCTTGATGACCTTATAGTGGTATTTATTGATGATATCTTGGTATACTCAAAAACCTACGAAGATCATGAAAATCACTTGCGCGTTATCCTGAAGACTCTTAGAAGACATGAATTATATGGGAAGTTTAGGAAGTGTGAATTTTAGATTCAGGAGATTTATTTTATTTCCAGTATTGTCTATAATGATGGAATCTCCGTTGATCCTTCAAAGAAAAAGGCAATACAAGAATGGACAACACCAATGAGTATAACTATGGTACGTAGTTTTATTGGTTTAGCAGGTTATTATCGACGTTTCACCCATAATTTTTCTCAGTTGTCTAACCCATTAACAAACCTCACATGAAAATGGGTTAAATTTGTTTGGAAAAAAGTGTGTGAAGAATGTTTTGAAGAACTAAATAGAATATTAGTCAATGCTCCTATATCGACTCTACCATTGGGGAATTATTGGTTTGTTATTTATAGTGGTGCTTCAAAGAAAGGACTTGGTTGTGTCCTTATGCGGAATGATATGGTTATTGCCTATGAATCAAGACATCTAAATATTCATGAGAAAAACTATCCTACTCATGATCTTCAGTTAGAAGTTGTAATCTTTGATTTTAATATTTAGAGACAATATCTCTATGGTGAAAGATGTGAGATATATATACTGATCAATAGAGTTTGAAGTATATTTTCTCACAAATAGAATTCAACATGAGGCAAAGGCGATGTATTGAACTACTCAAGGATTATGATTTCACTATACACTACCACCCGAGGAAGGAAAATATGGTGGTAGATGCTTTTAGTAGATAGTAACATGGAGTTTTGAACAAGATGAGAGTTTACAAGGATCCTATATACATGAATCTAGTAAAGATGGATATGGGAATAACCATGGAAGGTGAAACATCAATTATTTTTCAAATGGTTGACAAACCATATTTACTAGAAAGGATAAAGAGTTATCAGACTCGTGATGAAGAGTTTCAAAAGAAGATTAAAGCTGTGAATGATGGGAGATTGAGTGGCTTTATGTATGAAGATAGAATTTTGAAATTTGGAAAGAGACTTTGTGTTCCCGATATACCTGATCTAAAAAGGGAATTGTTGGATGATGCTCATAGTTCCAATTTCTCTATACACCCTAGTAGAACTAATATGTATAGTGATTTGAATGAACATTTTTGGTGTGACAACATGATGTAGGAGATTGTTGATTTTGTGTCAAGATGTATGGTTTGTCAATAAGTGAAAGCTGGAAGGCAACAGCCTGGAGGAGTAATGCAACCTCTTCCCATGCCGGAGTGGAAATGGGATAATATTACGATGGAATTTGTCATGGTACTACCAAATAATTCTAGAAGGAATGATGCAATATGGGTCATTTTTTATCATATTACCAAGTCATCATATTTTCTTGCTATAAGAGAAAATTTACCACTTGACCGTTTAGCAAGACTGTATATTAATGAAGTTGTAGGACTTTATGGAGTACCCCTATCGATTGTTTCTGATCGTGATCCCCGTTTTACATCAAGATTCTACAAAAGTCTTCAGAAATCCCTGGATACTGATCTTCGTTTGAGCACTACCTACCACCCCCAAACTGATGGACAATTATAACGGACTATTCAAATCTTAGAAGTCATGTTGAGATAATTCTCACTTTACTTTTACGGTATGTGGGATCAATATTTACCTCTAGTAGAATTTTACTATAACAATAGCTTCCATTCAAGTATTCAGATGGAAACATATGAAGCGTTATACGAAAAGATATTTCTCACACCAACCTATTGGGATGATGTTGGTGAAATAAAACTTGTAGGCCCAGAACTTGTTGAGGAAACAATGGATAAGGTGAAGTTAATCCAAAACCACATCAAGGTAGCTCAAAATAGATAGAAGAGCTATGTTGATAATCGAAGGAAAAATTAGGAATTTCAGGTATGAGATCTTTCTTTCCTGAAGGTATCTCCATAGAAGGGTGTTATACGTTTCGGTAAGAAGGGTAAATTGAGTCCCAGGTTCTTCAGAACTTTCAAAATTCTAGAACACATTGGGGTTGTAGCTCACCATTCGGCAATGCTGCCAAGTCTCTCCAAATTAACGATGTGTTCCACATATTAGTGTTGTGAAAATACATGCCTGACCCAACACATGTACTCAAATATGAGGAATTAGAACTAGAACATGATCTGTCTTATTGTGAAGATCTTGTCAATATTCTTGATACATGAGATCAAGTGCTGAGAAACCGGATGACTCGTCTGGTAAAAGTTCTATGATGAAACCATAAGAAGAAAGAGGCAACATGGGAACCTGAGAAACTTATGATGAAGAACCACCCGATTCATTCTATTCATTAAAATTCTAGAAATTTTGAGGATGAAATTATTTGAAGTAGGGGAGAATGTAACAGCCCAAGATTCCACGGTACGCTTCTCTTTGAATAATACAATAGCATGTGGTGTACGCAACATCGAGTTCTAACACACCACAACCAATCAAACTAGCCATTATGAATAGTAATACCCACTTTTTAAAATTTTATAAATTTTATCTTTCAAATTGGACTTCATTATTGGATTCGGAATATCGAAATTATCTTAGGGTAAATTTTTGGTATTTTTCTGAAAACATTTAATTTTTTATTAATAGTGAAAAATACCAAGTTACATTTTAAAACCGAATATTTATTTATATAATTCATTATTTTATTTAAATTTATTTTAGGTCAAATAAGATACATAATACCTATATAAGTTCAATGTAATTCATTGGATTCAGTTTATAATAATTTTAGATATATAAAAATTTTTTGGAAATTTTCACCGTCTTTTACCCACCTCCTACGAGAATTTGCAAATTCAGATAAAACATAATTTTACCACTTCTATGAGTGGAATTTCAAAAATACGAGAGACACAGTTTATATCAGTAAGAAAAATGTGGTTCAATATGATGAAAATAATTTTTCGTGAATAGAAAATGTTTACTTTTATTTACCACGGTTAATAGTAATTAGGGTAATTAAGGGTAAAAATGATATTATTATTACCCAAACACATGTCCTATTTCTATTGGATAAGTATAATTCGAAAAATAAAAACCATAGGAATAACGTATGAACCTCTTTGGTCCACCTGCATTAGATTAAGATATTTATTATTATTTAATTCAAAGAAGAGTTAAAAGAGTTAAAATCAAAGTTTAATAACTAAAACATTTCAAATATAGGGTTATACATAAGATAAATTCAACTACCAATATTTATTAGAAATATAATAACATTTCCTACATAATGGTATTTTATTTATATTTTTTAGATGTTAAATAATTTAATTTATTTCTGACACTATGATGATGCAGTAATTACCAAAGTAATAAAATATTTAAATAATTGATATTATAAATTTCCAAATAAATGTAATTTGAGACTTTTTTTGAATTAAACTTATTTTATAGGTTATTATAACATTTTAGGGTTGGTTATATGAATGGTTTTTAAAGTAATAATTCTGTTATAAATTTAGAAAAAACAAAATACCAAATAGTGCCAAAATTGACATAAAAGAGTTTTTAAAACAAATATTATATTATTAATTGATATTTTGTTCCTAAATATCTAAGGTTCGTACAAAGGTCTTAAATAATATTATAAATGTCATTAATGATTCACTAACGGTTCTCTTGGAAGTTTATAGTATGTTTATTAACCATATAATATAAAAATACAAAGAGACATGGTAAATGTCAAACTATTTAACTAAGAGTTAAATCTAAAAGATAAGGTTAATATAGTGACCCAAACCTATCTAAAACCTATTGGTTGAGTGGTTTTTGACCCATCCCCACATTATATTTAAAATATTTCATTTTGGATTCATTAGAAACCGATAATGATTTTATTATAAAATAATATTCTTAGTTTTTCCTAAGGTGCCCCTCACCCCACTTATAAAAGGGAACTCCCCATTATCTCTAATTCACACCTTAAAAGCCATTTTTCTAGGCCAATACGACACAAAATACCCTCTAAACCGTCCTCCCTTCATCCTAGAGGACTTCCTTTAGTCAGAAAGCCATTATATGGAGCATTTTTTATGAAATCAAAAGGAAGAACCTGAAGACGAGGTAAATATTTCATCAACTCTTTCAAGTTCCTTTCTTCTTCCACTTCCTATTTCTTTGTTGTTTACATTATAAAATAATAACACCAGTATATACTATATACGGTGATGTTATTATGAATATGGTACAACCATATTCATTATTCTATCCATCCTTTTAATGACATGTCACCATACATGCGTACGTACGGATTACCGTCTCAACGTCATGGTGTAATTATTATTCAATACATTATTATTTGGATGGGTATAATAATTATAGCATCCTGGATTTTTATAACATAAACTTTCATTACATTACACAAAATTGAGGATCTTTAAGGTTTAGTGTCTAGGAAACCAGGAACATAATACATGAAAACAACATAAAACATTCTTCTTAAACACTTGAAAGTCTTCTCCTTAAGTTCATCCTAGTTTCATTATTGTATCTCATAACCTAGGGACATAAATCAAAATAAAGGGTGAGCATAAGGCCCGGTAAGAGAACAAGAGAAACATTTAACATGTGAACTTGTGATACATCAACTATGTCATGAAGAAGAACTTTAAGGCATGAGAAGGAAATCGTGTGGCATATCATAATAAAAATAAAAAATTTCATAACTTTAAGATGTGGCTAAATCATTTAACAAAGACAATCATGAAAATATCACCAAGTTCCATCCCCAAGGTTTCATTTGAAATTTACCAAGGTTATTCACCAAGATATCGTGAAAATTTGTAATCCCTAGTGGTTACATCATTACCCAATGCATTGGAGCGCTATTAGGGTGCACCTTTAAATTTTCCTTTATTATCATGTGAGACACATATATCATCATCAATCATTTCATAAACAACCCATATATCATAAAATAAATGGGTTTAATTTCATAATCATAACGTTTTAAAAGCGGCTTTAAAGACATGACCTTTATGTCACTTTAAACCCACGGAAAAGGAAAGTGGGTCTCATGTATGTAAATCCAAGAATTTAAAATAGAAAATTTTGGTATATATGTGAATACCCCTAAATAAGAGAGAGCTTTGAGTATTCACTTAATAAAATAAAATAACTTTAGGAAAAGAGAGAGACATTTTGAGACGGAAATTCTACAGCATAACGACTATGTTTCGAGGTTTTAGAAAACATTGAAGAAAGAGAGGACATGGGTCAAACATTCATAAATGACCCATAAAACCGTAGAGGGACAGAATATGAAGGATATATGAACATGGTAATGAAATTTTAAAGATTTACCATTTGAAATGAAGAACATTAAAGGAAGAAAAAAAATAATATTTCTCTTATGAAAATTCGGCAGCCTAACGGCGTCACATAAACTTCAACCAAAAATGAATTGATGAGATCAAATAGGTTATCTCATAATATGAACATAAAATATCATTATGATATATATATAGATATCATACCACAACATAATAAAAAGGAACATTCAAGACTTGACATGGAATTAGAACTTTGAAAATGGAGAAAGGTGAAAGAACCACTTAAAAATTCGGCAGCCTAACAGCGCCACTTAAAACTTCAAAATACTAAATTGAAGAGATCAAATGGGGTCTCTCATCATATGATCATAAAATATCAGTATGATAGATATAGGTATCATACCCCAACATAATAAAAAGGAACTTGAAAGACTTGACAAGAAAATAGAACTTGAAAATGAGAAGGGTGAAAGAACCACTTAAAAATTTGGCAGCCTAACTGCGCCACTTAAAACTTTAAAATACTGAATTGAAGAGATCAAATGGGGTATCGCATCATATTATAATAAAATATCAGTATGATATATATAAGGATCATTCCCCAACATAATAAAAAGGAACTTGAAAGACTTGACAAGAAAATAGAACTTGAAAATGAGAAGGGTGAAAGAATCCGTTACAAAAATTTCGGCAGCCTAATGGCGCCACTTAAACTTTCATAAAATGAAATGATGAGAGTAAGAGGGGGTATCTCACCATATGAACATAAAAAGGAAAGTATAATTAATATAAAAGAAAATCCTAAAACATAATAACATGGAGCATAAAATAAATAACATAAAAGAGATCACTTGAAAAGAAAGAGAGGGGGTCGGATCCCTTACCTTAAAACGTAACTCTTAAAACTCAAAGGTTTGGACCTTGAGGGCTTGGGGCACCTTGGGAGGACTCCTTGGGAGGTAAAGAGACCAGAACTTCGTTGAGAATGATTTTTGAGTCCAAAGGATGAGAGAATGTCTTGGTAGTTATAGGGAAAGTGAGGGGACAAGGCATTAATGGCCAAGGGACGCCTCATAAGTGGGTTTCTCAAAACCATGTGCTCTCCCAATATATTTCCCATGAAGTTAGGACACATGGGGCCCCCAATACAATAATTCATCACCTTTGGTCGGCCAACCCATAAAATATCTCATGACATCATCATGACACAGTTATGATGTCATTAAACATACCGAAACCCTAAAACTGTATTTTTACTATTCACTGAAAATTCAACTTTCTCAGAAAAATCCCAAAATTTTACCTTAACCAAAAATCAATGCTTTGATTTCAAAAATGAACTCCATTTTATAAAAAAAAAATTCTAAATATTTTTAATTTATTTTTTAAATAAATACACTATTCAAAGAAAATTCATTTTTTTCAGAAAAAATCCCAAAATTTACCTTAACATAATATCGATGTTCTGAGTTCAAAAATGAAATACATTTTATAAAAATAATTTTCTAAATATTTTTAATTTAATTTTTAATTAAAAAACACTATTCACCCGAAAAAACTAATACTTGAATAATAATTTATGAAACCGTTATTTAACCATTTTCTTGAATCACATTACTTAATTAAGGTACCTAGATTATTTTAATACTTTCTTTAAGTGAGATTACTAATCCATTTGGTCACATTACTAATCCTAAGCATTAAATCACTATTCATAATTTAGTATTCATCAAAAATTAAGTTGATCTTATTAGACTCTAAATTTTGTACTGAACATAATTGTAAAAGACCATTTTTTAAAAATCATTACACATTTTTAATTATTTAAGGTTTACATAAACATTTTTTAAAATATCCTTTCTCTAAAATTCACCAAAAATATGCATACTATATTTATCCGGACATTTGAAAAGTCATAAACATCATCAAGAATAAATCCCAATTTTTATTTAAATCAAAGGATTACACAAGATAGTTACGGTCTCCTTACATAGCCCCTTATCACACCAGCATAGGACCTAAGTGTAAGGTTTGCTAAGGTGAGATAATATGAGGGAGGCTCGGCCAACATCGCACGAGTAGTAATTTCTATCAGTTTGAACTTCTCGCGAAGGCGATCCTATTCTAGCTTCACACGATGATGTTCAGCTTGGGTTTGGTCCAGAGCAAAGCCCAGTGGTGCTACCTCCTTCCCGAGTTCTGTTAGATGGGCTTCGATCGGTCCAAGACTACTAGGTGAGGCCATCGAATCTTCTTTCTATATTAATTAACCAAGATTACTTGTATTTAGAGACAATAATCAAAATGTTTAGTTTCCAGCGGTCATATTGACCAATGGTCAAATAATAGTCAAAACCCAACGGTCTCATTTTAATTATACTCATGTTATCAAATGAAACATTTTTGTTGCGAATAAAAATAAAATAAAAAAACACACAAAATTAGGAAACAAGATTTATTCAAAATTTAGGGTCGTTACAATCTTCACCCGTTAAGAAATTGCGTCCTCGCAATTTTTAAAATTGGTTTTTGAAATTTCATTGAAAGTCCCACATTGGAAAAGGAGTCAGTAACACTATTACTTTAAAAGAAAGAAATAGAAGTACAAAGGTCACCTGAGTTAACCCATACTAGGATTCCATGGAGGAAAACATGGATATGGAAGAAAAAAAAGGGTCAAGTTCTGGGGGAGAGTGATAGAAAACATGATTAGGAGAATGTTGACCACGAGAAAACCCCAAACCTATGATGTGTGTAAACGGTCTTTGATTACTTAGTAGGAAACGTAAACCAACAATATTTTTGTTTTACGTTTCTTTTCATAATTTTGAGGAATTCATTTTCTACATAGAACAAAAATATAATGAAATATACCTACCTTCATGTATAGTTTCATCCTTTAATAATTTTCTACAAACACTAATCTTTTCTACAGATGATGAGAATTCAAAACTCCTTGGTCTCATCAAAACAGAAGAATCATATTCTAGAGAATCACATAAACCACAAAATATTAACTATCTATTTCTTCTATCTTTGAACATTATCCCAAAAACAGAAAGGTTAAGGTAAAACAACTCTTCAAAAAGAAATAAACCCATAGGAATGGAAACTAATTTTAAATCTTCAAAGTTACATGGTACTACTCAAAGTTCATCACAGACCATTCCATAAATAATGGTCCTTAAAATTCCTTAAAATAAACCAAACTAAGATTGAAACCCAAATACAAGTAGGATTTGATAACATAGTCTTCCAAAATAAACTTCATTGATCATCTCCAAACAACATCAACTACTCCTAACATCTTATAACAAAAGTAGATAACCTAAACATATTTTACCCAAGATAGGTTAATCATTCCCATAAGTAACCTAAATTACTATAAGTCCACCTTAAATTCATCGATTCTTCAAAATATAAGTCAACCTTACTCCTCAATGAAAATACCGTAGTAATCTATTTACCTAGATCATATAGGGTCCCCAAAATAGTGAACTTCTTCCAAAATAATAATCATCTTTTAGTTCCCTAATTATCTCTGTCATATTAATATGGAAATCGTCGCATTTCCTATCACATTGGTTGTTGGGACATGTTCTTCCATTTCCCACCATTAACTAAGAAGAGAAAGTATAATTAGGGGCTTAAATACTTAGCCAGTAATCATGAAAAGGAACTTAAAGCATATAAGGATAACTTGTAGAAGAAAAGTATACCCTAACTTGTGATACCCTAGGTTCCCATCTAGGTTATTTATGATCATATATTCTTATGTGAATCTTTATTTTATTTTATATGTGTTCCTTTAACAATGGTTCATACTAAGATTACGAATTTACCAAAACATATCACCTGGGAGTGTCGTAACCAAGAGTGCAGCAAGTCCCATTGTCGTGTACCAGTTCCCATTTGAGTCTATCTCAAAGCAGTGTTTTCGGGTTTTACCCCTATGTACACCTGTGCCAGAGCCACCTCTACCTGCTCATATCCAGACATGGATGTATTTGCTTGGCAACCCATTACTCCATACTCACCAAAATACCAGGAATATTTCCTATATATAAACTTTTCTATAGGCTTCGTCCTATTGTTTTCATATCTTAATTTCCACAAATAACTAAACAATCCATTGATACAAACTATAGCATCCTGGCTTTTTATAACATAAACTTTCATTACATTACACAAAACTGGGGATCTTTAAGGTTTAATGTCTTGGAAACCAGGAACATAATACATGAAAACAACATAAAACATTATTCTTAAACACTTGAAAGGATTCTACTTAAGTTCATCCTAGGTTCATTATAGCATCTCATAACCTAGGGACATACATCAAAATAAAGGGTGAGCAGAAGGCCCAGTAAGGGAACAAGAGAAACATTTAACATGTGAACTTGAGATACATCAACTATGTCATGAAGAAGAACTTTAAGGCATGAGAAGGAAATCGTGTGGCATATAATAATAAAAATAACATTTTTCATAACTTTAAGATGTGGCTAAATCATTTAACAAAGACAATCATGAACATATCACCAAGGTCTATCCCCAAGGTTTCATTTTAAAATTACCAAGGTTATTCACCAAGATATCGTGAAAATTTGTAATCTCTAGTGGTTACATCATTACCCAATGCATTGGAGCACTATCAGGGCACACCCTTAAATTTGCCTTTATTATCATGTGAGACACATATATCATCATAAATCATTTCATAAAAAACCCATATAGCATAAAATAAATGGGTTTCATTTCATAATCATAACGTTTTAAAAACTACTTTAAAGACATGATCTTTATGTCACTTTAAACCCACGGAAAAGGAAAGCGGGTCTCATGTATGTAAATCCCAGAATTTAAAATAGAAAATTTTGGTATATATGTGAATACCCATATAGAAGAGATATCTTTGAGTATTCACTTAATAAAATAAAGTAACTTTAGAAAAAGAGAGAGACATTTTGAGATGGAAATTCTGCAGGATAACGACTATGTTTTGGGGTTTTAGAAAACATTGAAGAAAGAGAGGACATGGGTCAAACATTCATAAATAACCCATAAAACAGTAGAGGGATAGAATATTAAGGATATATGAACATGGTAATGAAATTTTAATGATTTACCATTTGAAATGAAGAACATGAAAGGAAGAAAAAAATAAGATTTCTCTTATAAAAATTCGGCAGCCTAACGGCGTCACATAAACTTCAACCAAAAAAGAACTGATGAGATCAAATAGGGTCTCTCATCATATGAACATAAAATCTCAGTATGATAGATATAGAGATCATACCCCAACATAATAAAAATGAACATTCAAGACTTGACATGAAATTAGTACTTTGAAAATGGAGAAAGGTGAAAGAACCACTTAAAAAGTTGGCAGCCTAACAGCGCCACTTAAAACTTCAAAATACTGAATAGAAGAGATAAAATGGGGTCTCTCATAATATGATCATAAAAGATCATTATGATAGATTTAGAGATCATACCCCAACATAATAAAAAGGAACTTGAAAGACTTGACAAGAAAATCGAACTTGAAAATGAGAAGGGTGAAAGAACCACTTAAAAATTCGGCAGCCTAACGGCGCCACTTAAAACATCAAAATACTGAATTGAAGAGATCAAATGGGGTCTCTCATAATATGATCATAAGAGATCAGTATGATATATATAGAGATCATAACCCAACATAATAAAATGGAACTTGGAAGACTTGACAAGAAAATAGAACTTGAAAATGAGAAGGGTGAAAGAATCCGTTACAAAAATTTCGGCAGCCTAACGGCGCCACTTAAACTTTCATAAAATGAAATGATGAGAGTAAGAGGGGGTCTCTCATCATATGAACATAAAAAGGACAGTATAATTAATATAAAAGAACATCCTCCAACATAATAACATGGAACATAAAATAAATGACATAAAAGAGATCACTTGAAAAGAATGAAAGGGGGTCGGATCCCTTACCATAAAACGTAACACTTAAAACTCAAAGGTTTGGACCTTGAGGGCTTGGGGGCACCTTGGGAGGACTCCTTGGGAGGTAAGGAGACCAGAACTTCATTGAGAATGATTTTGGAGTCCAAAGGATGAGAGAATGGCTTGGTATTTATAGGGAAAGTGAGGGGACAAGGCATTAATGGCCAAGGGACACCTCATAAGTGGGTTTCTCAAAACCATGTGCTCTCCCAAGATATTTCCCATGAAGTTAGGCCACATGGGGCCCCCAATACAATAATTCATCACCTTTGGTCGGCCAACCCATAAAATATCTCATGAAATCATCATGACACAGTTATGATGTCATTAAACATACCGAAACCCTAAAACTGTATTTTTACTATTCATTGAAAATTCAACTTTCTCAGAAAAATCCCAAAATTTCACCTTAACAAAATATCAATGCTCTGATTTCGAAAATGAACTCCATTTTATAAAAATAATTTTCTAAATATTTTTAATTTATTTTTTAAATAAATACACTATTCACCGAAAATTCATTTTTTTCAGAAAAAAACCCCAAAATTTACCTTAACATAATATCGATGCTCTGAGTTCAAAAATGAAATCCATTTTATAAAAATAATTTTCTAAATATTTTTAATTTAATTTTTAATTAAAAAACACTATTCACCTGAAAAAACTAATACTTGAATAATAATTTATGAAACCGTTATTTAACCATTTTATTGAATCACATTACTTAATCAAGGTGCCTAGATTATTTTAATACTTTTTTAAGTGAGATTACTAATCCATTTGGTCACATTACTAATCCTAAGCATAAAATCACTATTCATAATTTACTATTCATCAAAAATTAAGTTGATCTTTTTAGACTCTAAATTTCGTACTGAACATAATTGTAGAAGACCATTTTTTGAAAATCGTTACACATTTTTAATTATTTAAGGTTTACATAAACATTTTTTAAAATATCCTTTCTCTAAAATTCACCAAAAATATGCATATTATATTTATCCGGACATTTGAAAAGTCATAAACATCATCAAGAAGAAATCCCAATTTTTATTTAAAACAAAGGATTACACAAGGCAGTTACGGTCTCTTAACATAGCCCCTTATCACACCATCATAGGACCTATGTGTAAGGTGTGCTAAGGTGAGAGAATCCAAGAGAGGCTCGACCAACATCGCACGAGTAGTAATTTCTATCAGTTTGAACTTCTCGTGAAGGCGATCCCGTTCTAGCTTCACCCGAGGAATTTCATCTTGGTTTTGGTCCAGAGAAAAGCCCAGTGGTGCTACCCCCTTCCCAAGTTCTGTTATATGGGCTTCGATCGGTCCAAGACTACTAGGTGAGGCCATTGAATCTTCTTTCTATATTAATTAACCAAGATTACTTGTATTTAGAGACAATAATCAAAACGTTTAGTTTCCAGCGGTCATATTGACCAATGGTCATATAACAGTCAAAACCCAATGGTCTCATTCTAATTATACTCATGTTATCAAATGAAACATTTTCTTTGCGTATAAAAATAAAATAAAAAAAACACACAAAATTAGGAAACAAGATTTATTCAAAATTTCGGGTCGTTACAATAATGATGTGTAATTGATGTAAATAATAAATATAACAATAAAATTATTTTGAATATATGATATACAATCCAATTACATATTACTTTAATATAAAAATAATGATATTGTCGCTCGTGCGTATGTATGAATTACCGTCTCCACGAACGCGATGAGATTCATTCCCCATCTTATCCATTCAAGACTAATTTTATTTATATGATTAAAAATAATGTTTAAAGACTCAATATCATTTTGAATATGAATAAGATACATCCTATACATAACAAACATTGCTTACATAACAAATCATATAAAGGAAAATGAATCAGTTAACACCCGAAACGACGATAATACTAAGATATTATTAACAAAACAGTGTTAAAATATCATATATGATAACATATTAATGTGTATGATTCTTGTAAAATTTAATAAAAATTATTTCACCATTATACAGGAGTTTAACTTACCCTCAACCAATGAAAAGTACAAGTTAAGGTTTAATTTCACAATTTCTTTACTATCCAAGGTTGTTTTTACGTAAGTATCTACTGGGACCTATTTATCATCCACATCCATGTTTCTTAAAAATGTATTCCAAAACATTTTTAATATTTACTAATATATGGTTTAATGTCATTTATACCCTTGTTTGACTTTTTATAAAATGGTTTGAATGGAATCTTTCTGTCATTTTCCAAACAAGGTACTTTAGGACCTTTACGACAAAATTAATGTAAAAATGTTTTGTTTAACTTATACAGCTGATGTGACTATATTACACTGTTATAACATCATTGAAGCTTCCCTTACAATCTTATAAGAATTTTTTCAAAATAAATTTTTTCATTATAATAAATTGTCTCTTAAATGATTTCAAAATAGAAAGAGATATTTCTCTAAAAAAAGGTTTTGATTTCATCTATGTCAACATCCTTTGATGGATTTTAAATTTATTTTATGTTTATTTATTATGATACAAAACCTCCATATTGTATTGAAGGTTTTGTGATATGTTTGACTGTGGATGTTTTATTTTTATACCATTCATGGTTTATATATAAATTATTGACATTTCGTATGCTAGTTTTAATATGAATATTTATGTTATGTTTAAACCTTTTCATATGAGTAATGATTTGGACATAGTATGTGACGGGTGGAGCCCCCTATAGCTCCTTGATGCATCAGTATCTCTCATGAGACAAACTAGTGTCTTGGAACAAGGCCTTGACAAAATCTTACTTGTAGTATTGGCACAAGGCCTAGACTATGTGGTTATGAAGTATAGAATTATGCATTCCATCATTATGAAAGTGGCTATTGATATTGCATGTGATTATTTGACTTGTAGAATATCCATGTGAGTAAGTAAATGGAATATTTTGATTTTATCTTTTCCATATTGTGCTGATGTTCAAGTTTAAAAGGCTTTTGTTTTAGTCTTATACATTTACTTAAATGTTTATGCTTATATATGAATGTTTCTTCTATATTATTATCCTTACTGAGCATCTGTGCTCACCCCTTTCTATGTTTTATTTTTTTCAAGATGCAAAGAAGTAATTTATGACTAACCTGCAGGGGTAGTCTAAGGGGATATGAGTGTGTTCTATGGAAGCAATTTTTTTGTAGTTTTTCATTTTATGATGTAATGTAAACCTTATGAATGTATCTAGTACTTCCAAGGCTACTAAACTAATCGGTCATTTAGGATTTGATCTTTTGTGATAATGCCATTATTATGTAATAATGCATCGACTCTGCGTAACAGGGTTCGAGGCGTTACATTAAATTCTTATTAAAAAAATTAAAACATTTATTGGTCATGATGGTGAAAAATTTCCTTCATACCACACAAGTTAAGACAAATATTCCTTTCACATTTTTAGAAAAATCTGAATAAGAATTGATTTGAAAACAAAATAAATATTCCTTTAAAAAATCTATAAAAATTAAAAATTGATAAAAATATATTTAATAATTAAATTCAAAAAGGATAATTTCATTTTTTTTAAAACATTTTTAGAAAGCATTGGTTTTAATGTATAGTTTTTTCTAAATAAAGTGATAAATAAATTTGGTTTTTCTTAAAAACAATATCTATCATTTTAAGTACCAATGAGTGAAAAAATGGGACTATTACATTTAAACATTCTTAAATAACCAAAGCTAATGAAAATATATTGATTGTAAGGTATAAATATCAAAAAAATCCCCCAGTGGAGACATAAGCATAAACAATCCTGAAAATTTATTATATTGTGAAATAAACCCTTACATCATTGGTAAAATCTTAATCCTAAGCCCATAAAATAAATGAAATCATATGTAACTTTATAATCCAAGGGAATAAATTGATTCAAGATATAAAATATCAAAGGGATATTAATTACCCCATGCAAAGGATATGAGTAGTGAATATTTCATATATCTCAAGAAAGTAAATGTGAGATGAGAAACCCTTAAAACTTGTTCAACTTCCATAATATGTGTCTAAACACCCTATAAATTAAATACATGTCAATTTACCATGCATTAAAAAACCATGCTCATATATTTCATACTTTATATGATTTATGAATAGAATTTTTTCACTCATTTATTCACAATTATTTTTTAAAATATAGCAGTGTGGGTTGTAGCTGTCAAGACAAGACCCACTGGGGTCCTGCCCATGATGATCCCAAGACCACCTCCATTAGTCCAAGGGATAGAAAAAAGTGCCTACTATTATGTTCCCCCAAATGGGAGGCCTTATCCTGAATTACCAAAACAAATGCAGACATCTCCAAGCCCAATAATGCTGAAATATAAAAACATTGAATCCAATTCGCACATACATCTATGATCCAACAACCATAGTATGATAGGAATGTACTAAAAGAAAACAAATGAAGAATACAAGACCAAAAACACATTAATGATTACAACCTAATCCAAGGTAGATAACTATGATCAAATGAAAAATCCCATAAAATACATCGATCAGTCAAGCTTAAGCTATGCTCCACCCACTCCCCATCCACATAGGAAACCATCAAAAGTGTTGTCATCTAGATAATTTATGACACATGTGGGAAGACCTCGTGGAAGGGTGACTATAATAATACCTATTAGTACACCCTAAAAACATTAATCCTGAAACCTCATGTATAGTTAGCTCAAAACAATATATAAAAATGAACATGAAATGGAAAGAAACCTAGATATACTTACGGAGGACCCCACCCCACTAGGAGATCACCACCAACATTGAACCAGATTATTATACTTGAATAAATTCTCAAATTGGTAAAATACACTGATCTAGCCTTGCGTTCACTAGGGAATCTCATCTTAGAGGTTTAGATCATTGGACTACACCCATAAAAGACCACTGGTCCCAAGAGACCTAGATACTCAAATAGGGGGTCACAGTAGCAACCATTGGGGGGGCTCCACAAACCCATTCTAGATCAAACTTCTATATAGGGGATCATATACCAATTATATCATCAACCCAACCAATATTTAATGTTTTATGGAAGATCATCTCCCTACCATGGAGGTCTTGCAGATTCCACAAACCATACAAAGATGATAGAGGACCACAATCCAATCTCACAAATTGACTCCACATACTCTATCAGATACTCGTCCTCTATAGTGGATCACTATCTTGTGATGTGTATGTAATTTCACATTTTACCCTTGATTTAATGGACCATGGATACACATTAAACCTAGAGTAGAATAGAGAAAATAATAATGGTTTTCAAACACCCTTTAAGGGGGTACGCGGTGTGTACTAGGGGTACACAACATATCTAACTATCCCCTAGTCTAACCATGTAAAAAAATCCCCACAAAAAAATTAAAGATCATAATAAAAAAAATTTGAGTGAGACACAATGTGTTAATAGGTCATCCCACACTCATCATGTGATGTTTGTTCGTTCTCGTGTATACTGGACCATGTTCATGTACTCATGCGTCCTTTTACTTAGGTTCTCTGTTATAACAACCCGTGAATAGGTTTTCATGCCCGTGTATCAAAGCCTACCAAGGCCTATGTATTCTCCAAGATTAATGTCAATATGTTAGCACATGTTACATGGAATATGATATGGTCTCATATAATGTGATCATTATCTCTTCATGGAAACCCTAGTGCTACATTGGGGTCCTACATGGAAACTAAAAATGAATTACAGGTCGTGTAATGATAGATTTTACAATTTTGTTTCCTTTTTCATGTGTCATTTGGATCTTCCACCTCCATCATCAATCTCACCCAATAACATCATATATGGAGTTTACTAGCCTTTTAAACAGTTGTTCACTATATTCTGGCCATCATACGGATTTGGAAAACATTTACCTTCATTTTTTTTCATTGTGTGTCACTTGGAAAAATAAACAACTCGTTATTCTAACTTTTTCTCCTTGATAAATACACCATTACCATCATTTCCTAAAATGCAACCTCTATCACGATCTGTACCCACATCATTGATCCACTATACCAAATAACTTTCAAACTATGACTATATATCAGGTATTAGTTGAAATATTGGATAAGAAAATTATAATGATGATTGAATGAAGAAACGAGGAAGAAATCAATAATGCATAAAAGTGATGAATGAACCTAGACCATTTTTTTGGTCCACTTATATCTTTTTTTGTAGAAATATTCAATTAAATATGAATTAAAGATAATAAAGAAATCTAATTCCAACCAATTAGATCTACCGAGGATGTACTTATCAATTTTAATCATCGAATTGATATGAGTTTATCTATGATTGATAAACTAGATGGGAAATACACAATCCATCTTAATACCTAAACTGAGGATCAATCATTGATGAATATTGGTTATGAATTTCTATTTGAGATATCCATGAACTTTTTTATCACAGTGATCCATGATCCTTTCTTGATCCATCATCATCTGCTAATAACACATTATTCAAATGGATTCTAGGTCTCCAAGAATAAGATAAAACCATAAAAAACTCATTTTCAATATATTTAATAATTAAGTAGGTTTTTCATTAAAACAAAATAAAATACATCATTTAATTAATTTATATTATTAATTCTTTTCCTGATACAAATTTTTCCAAAACACCCTGCACCGATAAATATTATGTCATGCATTGGGTAAAACTTATATTCTGAACACAATAGTACTATCATATTTTTGATCCAATTCCCCATTTGTGATTTATTCCACTTTTCAAGGGAAACTATATGGGGGTTTCATTTAATATATTTAAATAATTCATGAATTTATTTCAGGAACACTATTCCATAAAATCACAGGCTTTGTTTACTCCTGGTCCCAAAAATAATCCATATAATATCAAATAATAGTACATGAAAATTCCATGTGATTAAATACTTTCAAATTTTGGGCTTCTCATCGTAAAAAGAAAAACTAGACTAAAAAATATGAGGTTACTGTGATTCAATTTTTGTATCCTACTCCCATGTGCTCTCCGGAAGATTCTGGTGCAACCACAAGACATGTACTGAGGGAATTGATTATCCATTAAGGATCATCTCATATCAAAAATTTATCTCCACTGGGTACTCAGTAAAGGTCTTCTCTATACCCAATGTCTTGCTCTGCCAAGTTGATAACATGCGATCGATTGTGCACATATCTCCTTAGTAGTCACATGTAGAAGACATCATGTACCCCATCCAACTATAGTAGTTGAGAAGACTGGTATTCCAACTCCCCAAATCTACACATTTTCTTGAAGGGAATAATGAATCTCATAGATAACATTGAGCCCTGACAAAATCTCCACAATTGATGTTGAGGTGAGAACTTTAGGAACACTTGGTCTCCCTCATCAAACTCTTGAGGTCTCCTTCATCGGTCCTCATAAGACTTACGATAGCTATGCACACTCATCATCTTCTCACTAATGATCTACACCATCTCTGAAGTAGCTCGCACCAAATCTGGTCCTATGATTACTAAATCAAAGGGATCAATTTAAAAAAGTGGTGACATACATGATCTCCCATACAAAGCCTCAAATGGTTCCATAATAATGGTGGAATGGTATATTTTGTTGTACATATACCCCGCTAAGGGTAGATGATCATACCAACTATGGCCAAAGTCAAACATGAATGCCTATATCATGTCTCTAAAGACGTGAATGCCCTTCTCATTCTAGCCATCAATATGGGGTGAATCATAATGCTTTAGAATAAATAAGTCCTGAAGGCCTCCTATAATCATCTCCAAAATTGTGACATGAATCGAGCATCAAGGTTTTAAATGGTCAATGGTTGAACCCCATGGAATCGGGCTACCTCGTACATGTAGAGGCATCCCAAGATCTCTACTAAACTCTACTATCGAATAAAAAGTATGTGTGATGACTTTGTAAGTTAGTCTTTGATCACCCAGATAGATTCATGACCATTGTATGTACATGGTAACCTCATCTCAAAATCCATGGATATCCTATCCCACTTCCACTCTACCACCTCAAGGGGCTGAGATAGACTCACTAAAACCTGTTGCTCATCCTTCACCAGATGACAAGTCAGGCATCAAGAGACAAACTCGTCAACTCTCTTCTTCATGTATGGCCACTAAAACTGATGTCGAAGAACTTTTAACATATTTTCCACACACATATGTACCACCAATGGGAGTGTATGAAACTCCAATGTCAACTCCAACCTTGATGTCGAAGATACCATCATCTGTCCTTCGAAAAAGATAATGTGGTCCCCACCTTTAGAATATCAATCAAGAGAACGTCTAGTGGATATATGAGTATGTAATGTCTCATAGTTAGTATCTCCAATATGGGAATCCTAAAAATATTTTAAATGTGGTAGGGGTAATAAAAAAATAATTAAGAAGTACATAACCATCCCTCTACACTAAGGATAAATACAATCAGGAAAAAATCTCTAACATGTCATCTAAAAATTGAGAATAAGATCTACTATTGATAGCATCAACAACCATGTTAACCTTCCTAGAATAATATACAACCTCAAAGTCATAGTCCTTGATAAAATATTGAAATCACCTCTATCTCGTGATATGATACTTCTAAGAGAATATACACATGAGATTGTTGCGGTTAGAGTAAATAATAAACATCCCTCACATCAGGTAGTGTCACCACATCTTGAGTGAGACGATTACCACTACTAGCTCAAGGTCATATGTCATGTATTTCTTCTCGTGCAGTCTCAACTTTTGTGCACCATATATAGTAACTACCATCCTCTACATTGTAACACATCCAAGCTTGGTCCTTGATGAATCATTTAAAACAACATACCCAACACCCTCCTATAAAAATATCAATATGGGAGCACTCTCCAATATATGCCTCATCTTCAAAAAGATCATAAGACGCCTTATAATCCATAAAATGGATTCCCTTTCAAGGTCAATATTTTTATGGGTTCTTCCACTCTGGATAAATCAGGTACAAGCCTCTAACATTAATCTACCAACTAAAGGAAACATTGGTTATCTGTAACACTCTTAGGTGGATCACATCAAAGGACTTCTTGAACCATCTCTAGTATATTATTATTCATGCCTATGAGAGGACATGTCCCAGGAAGTGGACTAATAATATCTAAAACACACACTTCAAGATCTTCCCATAATGTTGGTTCTCTCAAACTATGTTCAGTAACACCCACATGAGTCTCTCATGCTTCTCCTCAAATGTCGAATACACTAGGACTTTTTTGATGAAGACCCCCACAATTTGGACTATGAGAGGATAAAAAATAATTTTCTTGAGTCTCATGAACACTACTGGGGTGTCCATCTATCCTAATTTAATCACAAAGTACTCATAGTAACTGTAATGACATCTGAATATCATATTTTGGATGATGTTGTCCAATACTCATAGGTGGTGATAAAATGGTCAAAGTTTAATCATCAAGAACCCTTATGTCCCACTCAACTAATAAATGAGGTTATTGATCCTCATTAATGGCTACATATTCATTACATTCACCCGGTTCCTGAAAAGGTAATCCACACATAACATCAAGGTCTCATCCACCTTCTTAGTGAACAACACTGGGGATGCCTAGGGGAAAACATTTGGGTCTCACAAAACCTTTCTCCTCTAAGTCCTCCTACTACACTCTCATTTCATGGATCTCTATGAGATCTATATGATATGATGGTGAAAATATATGGTTCATCCCATGATTCAGGTAAATACAAAATTCTAGATCTCGGTGGGGAGTTAAGACTAACACATCCATAGGATAGATGTCATCGTATACCACCACCACTATTGGTAACAGGTATCCAAAATCATCTACTACTCTATGAGACATGTTATACAACTATAGAATAATCAGCTGCACTCTCATATGTATGAACCCATCATACTCTTCCATGATTCCCCCCCCCTAAAGGATAACCAAATCATATTTTCATAGATACACCGCATCTTCTGCCTAAAACAGTCCATATGGTAATGAACTATGGATAACTAGTCCATACATAAGATGAATTAATAAGGCCACATTGCAGCTATCAATAGATCCCATACAAAACTCTCACATCCAAGTGTTAGATTTTAATATTGTCATATGTGAACAATAAATGAGTGATGACCTATTTGATTCTCCAACTACAAGTGTTGAGGAAATAGATCAACCAAAATCTCAATGTAATAAACTTAATAAGTGTAAGGTAAAGAATAGTTCAAACATGTGACTATAAATACTATAGAAAAAGTATAATTGTAACTTATCACACCTTTTATAATCCTTAGAGCATTAGGGTTATAGGTCATTATAAGGTATTGTCGACCTCGTCCCAAACCACAATCTCTATGGGCCTAGTGTTGAATTCCTTGGATTGGTGGTAGTAATAGGTAAAACCTTTAACAACCTCATACTACTCTTGCAACCCATATTTTATTTCTTTCACTTATCAGACCACCTAGATCCTTTTTCTATCTTTGGCTCGACAGTACCTCAACCATCTATCAATCATATGTATGGAATATTGGATAATCTTGACTAGATGTCCCTAACCATGAAAAGAGAAACACCACCTCTCCCTTGGATGATTCATGCCATCTTGAGATCCCTGCACCACTGACCTTGTGTCGATGGATCATCTCTTGATGGGTCTGACACACTTGGATCATTGTAACTTCCCTTAGCTACCTACTTCCAACGTATCACCTCCTGGGTTCCTACTAATAGTACCCACTCTCACTTCCTACTCTTACAGGAATCTCTTCACCATCAAGGATTAACAAAGCACCCCTACCATATGTTGGAATGAAAAGGAATAACACTAAATCCATGATTTCTTGGTTTATTCTATGTTAAAAGTTCTTCTCTCTAAATAATTGATCCAAAAACATATCCATAGAGTAATGAAAGAGATTATTAAAACATGTTGAGTACTCCCCCATGGTCTAATTTCATTGATGTAGATGAAGAATGTCCTATATATGAATGGACCATAATGTCTATGGATAGAACTCCTCCGTGAATAGAGGCTCAAATTTTAACTTAGAGAGAATTTTCCCATCATGGGACTACGTCACTATGCTCCATCATCACATAGAAGAGCCCAAAAGAAGGCCTTTCAAGGGGATCGACATCTAATATGCAGTAGTCCTCATAAGGCATAAAACACGAGTGACTTCCTCTATCTATTCCTCAGCCACCAGGGGTCTAGATCACCTTGAAAACTAGGAGTTCACTACCTCTAAAACTCTTGTTGTTCAATCATACTTCATTAATTTACTATTTTTATTTTCAGATCTAACTACTGCTAAATAGTTTGAGGTATTACTGATAAATATCCATGAGGTTTTATCATCGGTAAGTTCCTATGTACTGATTCCTATTCACATGGTGGATCAACCTCATGATCATGAAGTGGAATCCTAGATGTTTGTCTTCAGAAAGGAGTCCTAAAATAAAATAACATATACCATGGGAAAAAATTTCTTGGAAACTAATTCAATAAGGACATGTAAAATACCACCCAATCATATATTATGCATGTACCACTATTTTTTACTACAGGAAATGTCTAACCATACTGAGTCAAAAGGTAGGTGATCTAATTCTTGGTGTTTCAATACAATGGTTGTCACACTAAAACATTATTCCCTCACCTAAAAGGAGAACTCAAAAAACATTACATTGTTTCCCTAAATAGATATCAACAAATTTGGGTCCTAATGTATAACATAATTCTCTAACAAAACTCTACAACAACATGGCCACCCGTGTTCTGACCTGTGAGTACCCCAACGTCGCCTCCAATAGCCCAGAGGCTAGAGACCAACTCCAAGTAGGAATATCCCATTAATGGATGTCATTAGCCTAATGTAGTTGTACATGAGAACACATATACAATCCCAAAAATGGTGAAATATAAAACAACAAAAAACAATGCAAGAATACATCTATAATCCAACAACCATAGTAAAATAGTAATATACAGATAGATAAAAATATTCCAAACTCTTACCCAACCAAAAACTATAAAGATTCCAATATGCTTCAAGGGTGAGGAATATGAAAAAATGATAGCTCTTGGAAAACACCTCAATCACTCTAGGTCAATCTATTCATCAACCTCTACCCATCCTCCTTGGATACCATCAAAAGGGATGTCATATTCATAATCCTTGATATATGCAGGCAGAACCCATGTAGGTGTGAGTATACCAATACCCAATAAGACACCCAAAAAATACTAAACATCGTGCACCATGTATAGTCAAATCAATTCTAGATAAAAAATGAATATATAATAAAAACACCCAGATATACTCATGGAGAACATCGCACCATTAGGTGGTCACAACCAACTACCAGCTATATTATTATACTAGAATTGATGCTTGTTATAGGATAATACACTCTATGGGTTGTGCCATCACCAGAGAATCTCATAGAAGAGGTCCAGATCATTTGGCCCTACCCATGAAATCTAGATGGTATCATAATACCCTAATACATAGATAAGGATCGTGACCAAAACCATTTTCAGACCCCACAAACCAAATATGGATCAACATGAATTGTATGAGATCGTATACCAATGATGTCATGAACCCTACCAATATGTCCCAATAGATAGATGATCAACACCCTTCTCAGTGAGGTCATAAAAATTTCACAAACCCAACCATGGGTTTAATGATGACATAAGATCAAACTTCAGTCTCATGGGGAGAGTCTAAGAACTCTATTAGAGACTCATCCTCTATAGGGGATCACAATCCTATGATTTTGATTCAATACCACACTGTACCCTTTATGGAATGGACCTAGGGAAATTATAGAACTAGTAATTGTCACGACCCGTCCTCGGGGCCCGTGTCGTGACTACCCCAAGCCCGCCTTCCATAGGCTAGGGACTGGAGACTAGCACCAAGTCGTAAATCCTGATAAACAGAGAAGGCATTGCCTTTGTAAAGTAAACAACCACCATAGAGTAAGCAAGCGGAAAGAGTAAACACTAAGTAAAAACTGTAACAAGCTGTGCTAAAAGTAAAAGGGGCCGGAAATACAAGTCCAACTGTAAAGTACAACTGAAAGGGGAAAAACAGCAACTGAAAAGAAAAGCCACAGCGTCGAGCCATCCTCCGGAAGTCCCACCTGAAGGGTGAAAACAGATAGCCTCCACTGCTCCTCGGTCCAGCCATCCGCTTAGAGTACGTCCCGCCCAGTGGTCCACCTCCAGGTACCGTCCTGCTCCGCAAGCCTCCACCACGATCAGCGTTGTCCGTCATCTGCAACCAACACAACGAAGTGCGGGAATAGCCCGTGCAGGGGTGAGTATAAGCTACTCAGTAGGGACCCCGAGACCCCCAAAGGTCTCCCAAAATCCACAAAGGATAAGCCACAAAGGAAAGATACAATCACGAAGTAACAACCGACACTGCTTAGGTATATGCCCATACATATACCTAAGTCATCAAACCCCGTTCGGCTCCAACATCCAAGCCCAAGCACAATCCAGTCCACACAGGAATGCAAAACGTAATCCACATAGGATAGCTCAACACAATCCACAAAGGAAAATAAATAGTAAATCCACACAGGATGGTTCAACACAATCGACAAAGGAGAGTAACACAGGATTCACCTCACACAGGATATACTTCTTCGTAAGACGATAGAGATGATCAGATGTAACCACTGATACATCTAAGCCGTCGGACCCACAAAGGATCGGTAGGTACTAACCCCCGCAATGACCCACTCAGGTTCGATTATTAAGTTGAACCCAAAGCTATTGGGAAACTACTTCTCCATCAAGTACAGTGGTTATGCCGCTACAACCAAGCGCTTCCCTCTTACCCTGGACTGTTGTAGTACTCCACCTATCGGGTACTGTGGGCCTGCTGCTACAACCAAGCGCTCCCCCCGTGCCGCTACAACCAAGCCCTCCCCTGTGCCGCTACAAACAAGCGCACCTCTGTCGTGGGTCTGCCGCTACAACCAAGCACTCCCCTGTGCCGCTACAACCAAGCGCACCTCTGTCGTGGGTCTGCTGCTACAACCAAACGCTCCCTTGTGCCACTACAACCAAGCGCACCTCTATCGTGGGTATGCCGCTACAACCAAGCGCTCCCCTGGGCCACTACAACCAAGCGCACCTCTGTTGTGGGTTTTCCGCTACAACCAAGCGCTCCCCCTCATAGCCTCCAGAGGTACTCCTTCTGTTGAGTACCGTGGGTCTGCCTCTACAACCAAGCGCTCCTTCGCCATGGGTCTACCGCTACAACCAAGCGATCCCCACTGGGCTATCCGTAACACACCAAGTCGTTCAATCAGCAATCGTCAAGTCCCAACCGGCTCTAGGGTTTCCGCACACATCCTGCTCGTTCCGGGAGGGTCCACTCCACATACTAAGAGGTCGATGCATCAACTGACATGTGGTCCGGAGTTGATGTATCCCAAGATGTACCGCCGTGGTCCTTGCCGAAACACGGAGGATTCCCATACTGTTTTCATCATCATCGCAGTCGAATCCACCGAGGATCTCTGTACAGTCGTCGTCGTCACAGCAGCAGTTGCAGCCAGCTCTTGGGTTCCCGCACACAGCAAGCTCGTTCGGGAGGGTCCGCTCCACGAGCCGAGAGGCTGATACATCAACTGACACAAAGTCGGAAGTTGATGTATCCAAAAGTTCTGTATCGTCAACAGGAACTCAACTTCACAGACGGCGCGTCAATCGGAAGCCCGGTCTGAGAGTTATTGGCTTTTTCGTCTCAGGGGCCCGGTTGGTTTTTAAGGGAAAACCAACCCGACCATACTCCACCTGCGTCCAAACCTCGGGCGGAGTGATCCGAAAGATCCATCTCACTTAGAGGAACTCAACGAAGTCGACGGCACGTCAATCGGACATCCGAAGCTCAAGATATGAGTGTTTCCTCTCCGAGGGCCCGGTTGGTTTTGTATACGAACCAACCCGGCCAAACCCAAAGTATTCCGAAACCTTAAGTGCTATATACCGAAATGACTGTCTCGATCCAAGGATCGCATCTCCGTTGATGGCGCGTCGTTCGGAGGCCCGTAGCTCAAGTTACGGGCAAAAGACCGAAAACGTCCAGAGACGGGGGGGTCTGGGCCCGGACAGACCCGGTCCAACCCCCCTGGGTCGGCCCGGATCCAGGTCTGACCCGATTTGGCGCGACCCGACTTGGCCAAGGCGGCCCGGCCCGGCCTGGGCGCGACCCGGCCAGGCGGGTCGGCCCGGCTCGGCCCGGCCGAGCGGAGGAACCCGCGGGGTGGGCGCTGCCCCCGTGGTGTCAAAGTAACGCGGCCCCGCGTGGGGCCGCCCCGAACCACCCGGACATGGTCGGCCGGCCGCGTCCCTGAACTGCGGTTCCGCGTGGCCGCGGTGAGGCTTTCCCGGCGGCGCGCTGGGCGCTGGCGGAAGCTTCCGCGGGCCACCGGAGTTGCTCCGGTGGTCCGTTTTCATTCCTGTCTGCGCCGTGGCTCCTCCCGGGTCCCGTTCTTCACTGTGGAAACAACAAATCGCCTTTGCGGCACGTTTTGTCATCGCCTGCCAAATCTGCAGAACAACGAAGAACTGCGGAGGGTTGTCGGGTCATGTTCGTTTGGCCTGCACCCTCCGCGTTAGATGATAACAGTCGGGAGAATTAATCAAACGTAGAAAACATGAAAAATAAAAATTTTAATAAATTAAAATTGTTCTTATGAAACCGGGTTCTTTGTTTTGAATGGAAACATCCATGGAGTAAAACCATTCCCAAAACCCCCTACCTCGTCAAGTGTCACACGTGCAGTCTTCGCGGAATTGTTCGTCACGGAAGGAGGGAATCGTCGCGTCATCGCGGTATCCGGCGTTGCGTCGACGAACTCCGAGGACCAAGAAACAACAGATTTAATTTTAATAATTAAATCCATATTGAAGTTATAATCCACAAAAGAATTTTAAGAACCACAATCTCTCACCTCAGCGGATGATCGAAGATTCTGTCACGGTGGAAGGAACGTTGCAGAAGAACGTCGCGGGAGAGGAAACGTCAGCGTCACGGCACACGGCGTTGCGTCATCGATTTCCGCGGGTTCGGTGTTCTTCGTCGAAGGCCGGCGTTCTTCACGTTCTTCACGTTCTTCGCGTTCTTCGCGTTCTTCGCAAAGGAGGATGAAGAACTTGAGGTTTGTCAAATCCTCTCAACGAACAACCCTTAAGGAGAAAAAGCATTGGTCTTATTTTATTAACATACCAACAAACGAAAAAGAGATAAGTAACGACCCATTAATTCATAGAATTAATTCAACGAAGAAAAACGCCCAATTAAATGGTGCGTTGAGAAATTTAAGAAAATGCGTCAGTTGACTTTCATAATGACGGGTTTTCGCGGGTGCGTTACTTAGCGGAAAAGAAACGGTGGGGCTCGTGCGGGCCCCACCTCACAAAAATCCTACCAAGAGGGTAGGATATTTTTGGATAGCACCCTATCTGCATCAACTCAGCTTAAGCAGCTTTAAGTGGTCTTTAAGCGGCTTTAAGTGGAATAAAAATAAAATTTTCGCACAACTTTATTTTATTTCATAACTTAAAACCCAAAAATTAAAAACCACAACCGAGAAAACGCAACTCCGTAAGAGGCGTTTCTAATCAAATACCGGCGCTGCGATTTAATCGGTGCCCTCGGAATTCGATTCCAAGAACCGGTTCAAAAGTTAGAAAACCTCGCTCATTCGTTCACTGAACGTACCCGAGCCAAACTTCATAAAATGATTCTAGGCACACCGGGCCTCAGAATCACCTGTCGTCAGAAACTGCGTTCTTGTAAAACTCCAAATAAAATTAAGAAAAAAAAATTCCTTGAAATTTACGGGTCTTTACATTACTCCCACCACAGGGCTTTACGTCCCCGTAAAGCTTCACTACCAACTTAGGGATACAAAGGCGGTACTGAGCACGCATCTGAGCCTCCCACTCCCAAGTGCTCTCTTGGAGGTTCCCGTGCTGCCATATGATGTGCACTAGAGGAATCGATCGTCCACGAAGGACCCGCTCCTGTCGATCCTCGATCTCCACCAGGACCTCCACAAAAAGTCACCCCATTATCAACGTCCACCTCCCCATGGTCAATGATGTGTGTCGGGTCGTGCACGTATCTTCTCGGCTGAGATACGTGGAAAACGCCGTGCACCCAGTGCAACTGAGGTGGTAGAGCCAGGCGATAAGCCACCTCGCCAAACCTGATGAGGACCTGGAATGGTCCGATGAAGCGTGGAGACAACTTGCCGCCCCGACCAAATCTCTGTAATCCACGTCGAGGTGAGACACGCAAAAAGACATGGTCGCCATCCTCAAAATCTAGTGGCCTCCGCCTCCTGTCAGCATAAGACTTCTGCCGGATCTGAGCTGTCCTCATCCGCTCCTGGATGATCTGGACCTTCTCTGGTTCTACAAGAGCTGCTGCAATTTCTTCTTTGCCGATAAGAGAAATCTGGTCTCATCCCTTGGATGAACCACGTTCGTCGCCTAATACAGTCAATCCCATCATGGATGATACAAACCCATAGCAAGGATGATGTTGTAAGGCCTCGACCCTACTACCAAGAGATCCAACCATTACTCTCACCTCCAAGGGTTGAGTCACACTGTCGGCATCAGTGTGTGGTAACTGGGTCTCCTCCAGTAGGTATCTCTCAAGTGAGGTTCAAGTCAACAGTCTAAAATGGAACCTCTTAGTAACAACACAAGAGAGGACAGGAAAGAAAATGCCACAAAAAAAGTGTGTCTTTTATTACTGAAGCTCAAGTACAAAGACACAAAGCATCTACAAACATACAACAACAAAATTAAAGGCTACATGAACAAGAGTCTCCAGGTCTGGAGCTAGTCCCGCTCCGGTCCACCTGCTCCCAGAGCTCCATGATCATAGGCCTCAGCTGCCTGAAGCTGAGCTCTCCCATGTCCTCCTGTCCCCTGTGGTCGGGGTGGACCTCCTGGTGGTGGTGGTGGAAACACCCCAAAGCGTCGTCCACCTCCAGCTGCACGGCCAGCTCCCCTGCCATGGCCGCCTTCTCCTTGCGGCCCGCCCTGATCGAACCTCTGCCTCTGCCTAGGGGGTCCTTCGTTCATCTGCTGGTCATCCGTATGGCGGGTCGGACAGTCACGAGCCATGTGACCAACCCCGCCGCAGGAGTAACACTGTCTGCTCATAGTAAGTCGTTGTCCACCCCGAGCACCTCGCACAAACGATCATGTGTCACATGGTCGACCACCGGTAGGTCTAGTCCTCTTGGACCCTTGGATCATCTATCTACTGCCTGCTGCAGAAGACTCTGCCGCATGTCGGCTAGTGGTGGGTCCTGCTACTGGAGACTGCTCAGCAAGGAAACTCTCCACTAAGAGGGCTCGTTCCAACACCTCTTCCTGCGTCGGAATGTTGAGGGAGATCATTGAGGCCCTGATCTCATGCCTCAGTCCCAGCTTGAAGGTACGGGCCCAGAAGAATGGATCCCGTACCATATCGGTGGAGTAGCGCAAGAGATCAGTAAATCTCACCGAGTACTGGGCAACCGTCATGCTGCCCTGTCGCAGCTATAGTAGCTCCTGGATGCGCACCGCACGGAGGGTGGCTGGGATGAACTCCGAGCGGAAGATACTCTCAAATTCCGTCCAGAGGAGAGATGCCTCATCGTGCACCTGGAGCATCAAGCTCCACCATCTGCCTGCTACCGCGTGCAGGAGACTCACTGCGAGGATCACCATGAGGTCTGCTGGTGTCCTCACTAATCTGAAAACTCGTACAACTACCTCCAGCCAGTCCTCGGCAGCCTGAGGGTCCGTCTCCCCGCAGAACCTGGGCGGTCGCTGGCGCTGGAAATCATGCAGTGCACTAAGGCGACGTGTACGGATACGTCGGCCGCCGCACCAACACTGGACTCCCTGGACTGATAACCACACCCAATACGCTAAACACGATTGCTTCATAAAGAAGAAAGATCAGAGTCTGTGGTAGAACCGAACTCCTCTGATACCAATTTGTCACGACCCGTCCTTGGGGCCCGTGCCGTGACTACCCCAAGCCCTCCTTCCATAGGCCAGGGGCTGGCGACTAGAACCAAGGCGTAAATCCCGATAAACAGGGAAGGCATTGCCTTTGTAAAGTAAACAACCACCACAGAGTAAGCAAGCGGAAAGAGTAAACACTAAGTAAAAACTGTAACAAGCTGTGCTGAAAGTAAAAGGGGTCAGAAATACAAGCCCAACTATAAAGTACAACTAAAATGGGAAAATAGCAACTGAAAAGAAAATCCACAGCGTCGAGCCGTCCTCTGGAAGTCCCACCTGAAGGGTGAGCACAGATAGCCTACATAGCTCCTCGGTCTAGCCGTCCGCTTCGAGTACGTCCCGCCCAGTGGTCCACCTCAAGGTACCGTCCTGCTCTGCAAGCCTCCACCACGATCAGTGATGTCCGTCGTCTGCAACCAACACAACGAAGTGCGGGCATAGCCCGTGCAGGGGTGAGTATAAGCTACTCAGTAGGGACTCCGAGACCCCCGAAGGTCTCCCAAAATCCACAAAGGATAAGCCACAAAGGAAAGATACAATCACGAAGTAACAACCGACACTGCTTAGGTATATGCCCATACATATACCTAAGTCATCAAACCCCGTTCGGCTCCAACATCCGAGCCCAAGCACGATCTAGTCCACACAGGAAAGCAAAACGTAATCCACATAGGATAGCTCAACACAATCCACAAAGGAAGGTAAATAGTAAATCCACACAGAAAAGCAAAACGTAATCCACATAGGATAGCTCAACACAATCCACAAAGGAAAGTAAACAGTAAATCCACACAGGATGGTTCAACACAATCCACAAAGGAAAGTAACACATGATTCAGCTCACACAGGATATACTTCTTCGTAAGACGATAGAGATGATCAGATGTAGCCACTGATTCATCTAAGCCGTCGGACCCACAAAGGATCGGTAGGTACTAACCCCCGCAATGACCCACTCAGGTTCGATCATGAAGTTGAACCCAAATCTATTGGGAAACTCCTTCTCCATCAAGTACAGTGGTTATGCCGCTACAACCAAGCGCTTCCCTCTTACCCTGGACTGTTGTAGTACTCCACCTATCGGGTACTGTGGGCCTGCTGCTACAAACAAGCGCTCCCCCGTGCCGCTACAACCAAGCGCTCCCCTATGCCGCTACAACCAAGCGCACCTCTGTCGTGGGTCTTCCGCTACAACCAAGCGCTCCCCTGTGCCGCTACAACCAAGCGCACCTCTGTCGTGGGTCTGCTGCTACAACCAAGCGCTCCCCTGTGCCGCTACAACCAAGCGCACCTCTGTCGTGGTTCTGCCACTACAACCAAGCGCTCCCCTGTGCTGCTACAACCAAGCGCACCTCTGTTGTGGGTCTGCCGCTACAACCAAGCGCTCCCCCTCATAGCCTCCAGAGGTACTCCTTCTGTTGAGTACCACATGTCTGCCGCTACAACCAAGCGCTCCTCCGCCGTGGGTCTGCCACTACAACCAAGCGCTCCCCACTGGGCTATCCGTAACACACTGAGTCGTTCGATCAGCAATCGTCAAGTCCCAACCGGCTCTAGGGTTTCCGCACACAGCGTGCTCATTCCGGGAGGGTCCACTCCACGAACTAAGAGGTCGATGCATCAACTGACATGTGGCCCGGAGTTGATGAATCCCAAGATATACCGTAGTGGTCACTGCCGATACACAGAGGATTCCCGTACTGTTTTCATCATCGTCGCAGTCGAATCCACCGAGGATCTCTGTACAGTCGTTGTCGTCACAGCAGCAGTTCCATCCAGCTCTTGGGTTCCCGCACACAGTAAGCTCGTTCGGGAGGGTCCGCTCCACGAGCCGAGAGGCTGATACATCAACTGACACAAAGTCCGAAGTTGATGTATCCAAAAGTTCTGTATCGTCAACAGGAACTCAATGTCGCAAATGGCGCGTCAATCGGACGCCCGGTCTGAGAGTTATTGGCTTTTTCGTCCTAGGGGCCCGGTTGGTTTTTAAGGCAAAACCAACCCAACTGTACTCCACCTGCGTCCAAACCTCGGGCGGAGTGAGCCAAAAGATCTGTCTCACTTAGAGGAACTCAACGAAGTCGACGGCACGTCAATCGGACATCCGAAGCTCAAGATATGAGTGTTTCTGCTCCGAGGGCCCGGTTGGTTTCGTGTATGAACCAACCCGGCTGAACCCAAAGTATTCTGAAACCTTGAGTGCGATATACCGAAACGACCGTCTCGATACAAGAAACGCATCGCCGTTGACGGCGCGTCGTTCGGAGGCATGTAGCTCAAGTTACGGGCAAAAGACCGAAAACGTCCGGAGACAGGGGGTATGGGCCCGGACCGACCCGGCCCAACCCCCCTGAGTCGGCCCGAACCGGGTCGACCCGACCCAGGTCCGGGTCTGACCCGGTTTGGCGCGACCCGGCCCGGCCAGGGTGGCCCGGCCCGGCCTGGGCGCGACCCGGCCAGGCGGGTCGGCCCGGCTCGGCCCGGCCGAGGCGGCCGGGCGGAGGAACCCGCGGGGTGGGCGCTGCCCCCGCGGTGTCAAAGTAATGCGGCCCCGCGTGGGACCGCCCCGAACCACCTGGACGCGGCCGAGCCACCGAGTCCCTGAACTGCGGTTCCGCGCGGCCGCGGAACCGCCTCGCCGCCGCGGCGAGGTTTTCCCGGTGGCGCGCTGGGCGCCGCCGCCACCTGGCGGCCGGCGTGGCGCGCTGACGGAAGCTTCCGAGGGCCACCGGAGTTGGTCCAGTGGTCCGTTTTCATTCCTGTCTACGCCGCAGCTCCTCCCGGGTCCCGTTCTTCACTGCGGAAACATCAAATTGCCTTTGCGACACGTTTTGTCGTTTCCCGCCAAATCCGCACAACAACGAAGAACTGCGGAGGGTTGTCGGGTCGTGTTCGTTTGGCCCGCACCCTCTGCGTTAGATGATAACAGTCGGAAGAATTAATCAAACGTAGAAAACATGACAAATAACAATTTTAAAAAATTAAAATCGTTCTTATGAAACCGGGTTCTTTGTTTTGAACGGAAACATCCACGGAGTAAAACCATTCCCAAAAACCCTTACCTCGTCAAGTGTCGCACGCGCGTTCTTCGCGGAATTGTTCGTCACGGAAGGAGGGAATCGTCACGTCGTCGCGGTATCCGGCGTTGCGTCGACGAACTCCGAGGACCAAGAAACAACAGATTTAATTTTAATAATTAAATCCATATTGAAGTTATAATCCACAAAGGAATTTAAAGAACCGCAATCTCTCACCTCAACGGATGATCGAAGATTTTGTCGCAGAGGAAGAAACATCGCAGAATAACGTCACGGGAGAGGAAATGTCGGCGTCGCGGCACACGGCGTTGCGTCGTCAATTTCCGCGGGTTCGGCGTTCTTCGTCGGAGGCCGGTGTTCTTTGCGTTCTTCGTGTTCTTCACGAAGGAGGATGAAGAACTTGAGGTTTGTCAAATCCTCTCAATGAACAACCCTTAAGGAGAAAAGGAATTGGTCTTATTTTATTAACATGCCAACAAACGAAAAAGAGATAAGTAACGACCCATTAATTCATAGAATTAATTCAATGAAGAAAATCGCCCAATTAAATGGTGTGTTGAGAAATTTAAGAAAACGCATCAGTTGACTTTCATAATGACGGGTTTTCACGGGTGCATTACTTAGCAGAAAAGAAATGGTGGGGCTCGTGCGGGCCCCACCTCACAAATATCCTACCAAGAGGGTAGGATATTTTTGGATAGCACCCTATCCACATCAACTCAGCTTAAGCAGCTTTAAGTGGTCTTTAAGCGGCTTTAAGTGGAATAAAAATAAAATTGTCGCACAACTTTATTTTATTTCATAACTTAAAACCCAAAAATTAAAAACCACAACCAAGAAAACGCAACTCCGGAAGAGGAGTTTCTAATCAAATACCGGTGCTGCGATATCATCGGTGCCCTCGGAATTTGATTCCGAGAACCGGTTCAAAAGTTAGAAAACCTCGCTCGTTCGTTCACTGAACGTACCCGAGCCAAACTTCGGAAAATGATTCTGGGCACACCAGGCCTCGGAATCACGTGTCGTCAGAAACTGCGTTCTTGTAACATTCCAAAGAAAATTAAGAAAAAAAATTTCCTTGAAATTTACAGGTCTTTACAGTAATGGTCCAAATGAATTAAATGAAGGGATATAATCACTTTTTAATGGGGTAAACTGTGTGTATAAGGGCTAAATGGAATGTCTGGATATCCCCTATTCTCCCCAGTATTAAACATCACACATAAAATGTAAACCTAAAATTTCATGGTGTGTGAGTGAGACACAAGACAGGTAGAGGTCACCCAACACTCTTCGTGTACCATCTAGTCGTACCCATGTAAATCGGACTGTGTCTGTGTACACCGGATTGGGTCAGTGTAATCAGGCCTTGTCTATGTACTTAGGAATTATCTTGTCCCAAAACATCTATAGGTGGTAGTTTTCATTTATCATGACCATATCATGCATGTTTATCATCTGAGATACACGTTGATCCACCAACATGGGTCACAAGAAGTGTGATAGGGTCACATGGCCTGTGATGATTTTTTCTTCACAGAGACCCCAGCACTACCTGGGGGATCCCACATGTTGTTTGATATGACATTACAAGTCATTTAATGAAGGATTTCCCAGAACTCAATCCTGGTTCATATGTCGCCCTGATCGACCTACTCTTCCATCAATCTCACCCATGAACATTGAATCTGGGTTTGACTGGACTTCTCATCAGATGTTTTCCATATTTCAGACATCAAACTGATCAAAAAAACATCCAATATCACCCATTTCACCATGATTCATTGTAGAAAATGAATAAATCTTTATTTCATATCAATCTCCCACAATCTATCCACCACCATCATTGATTCCTAAATTGAAACCTACATCGTGTGTCGTACCTACGATATTGATTGGTTTCACAAAATATAAATTTTGAAACAATCAAATATCAAGTATTTGTTAAACCACTATCCAAGGAAAATACAAATGATGATCAAAAAAATAAATGGGGGACAAATCCCTAATCCATGGAAGTGAGGAATGATCCATGTACTTTGGTTTTTTGGTTTCATTTCTTTCTCATAAAAATAGACAATTCAATTGGAATAAAGCATAATGAACAAATATAAATCCATAAAATTAAATATAATAAGGATGATTATATCAATTCCGTTCATTGAATTGATCAGATTCCATCTAAGATTAAAAATGGGGAGGACAATTCAAAATAAAAAATCCTACCTAATGTTTTGATCGATTGTTGATGAAGAATGGGTATGTGTTTCTGTGGTGGAGGACATCCATGAATTCCATTGGGGAAATGATCCACAATATTGTCTTGATCCATTTTCATTCACCAAGATCACTCTCAAAAATATCTTCTATGTACTTTGGGTTTAGTTTCAATCCAAGATGAAAACACCATAACAATATATTTAAAGAGGAATTATATCATTATGTTGAACAAAATAAAATAAATTTTATTAATTCTATGTCAGTGACATCCTTTTCCCAAATTCCCTATGGAAAAAAATATGATTTTCCCTAGGGTAAAACCTATATTTAGACGTCAATGATTCCCTTAGATTTCTGATCCATTCCCCCACTTTAGATTTATTCCTCTTTTTAACACTATATGTGTGTTTTTAAAATAATTAATATATTTTAAATAGTTATCTTGGGATCACCGGACCTTAGAATCACACACAATCTTAGTTCCAAATCTTTAATACATTAAATACAATATAAAAAACAATACAAGAAAAATATGATTCATTTCATTACCCTGCTAGAAAATCTATTTCGAAATCCTTCATCTATAAGACCAGGTTTGAGTCCTGACAGAAACATATTTCAGGTGTATCTTAGCCCTCAATCTAGGGTTTGGGGAATTAGTTGTGGTGAACGGTGGGGGGGGGTCTTCATCGGGAATGGATTTGAAATCATTTTTGGATAGGCGACTCTAGTGGAAAAGGCATCAGTGGGATCCCAATGATGGAATGAGGTCTAAGGTTGGGTGCTCGGCGATGGTGTAGGGATGGTATTGCAGCTCAGCAGCTCTGGAAGTGTCCTCGATGATGACAAAGGTAATCCACTACAACCATATTGGTTTCATTATCCCTCAGTCAATGGTGGTGAAATCATGGGAGCATCCAATGGTGGTCAAATCAATTGAGGATTGTGACGAATCACTGATATCAAAGAAATAATAAATCTAAGGCCTAAATATACCTCTAGTGAAGATCCAAATGGGGATTTAGAGCTGCAACGCAAAACATTGATGATCTACATAATTGGAATAATGATAGGTTATTGAATTTTATATTAGTACCATGGAAATTGCATCTCTACATGGGGAAATTATTTTTGTGCAGTTATGGAATGGTCATATGCTTGGTTAATTGTATCAAAATATGCTAGGGAGGGAATGTTCTAGTTGTGTCAGGTCCTTGGGACCTTCAAGGTCATTTATTATGACATTCGACTACTAGGACTATGGTTCATGTAAGGTCCCCCCAAATAATTAAAAAAATTTATTTTCTAAATAATAATGAAAAATTTAAGGCCTTTAGGCTTCCAGTATGTATTTGTTAAAATCACTATTTTGGGTGACAATTACTTGGTATTCCATGAATGATTTGGATTGGTAGTTTTTTTCATTCAAATATAATCATGGTTAAATCATATCCGTAATGTTAACAGTGATATAAAGTCCATATATATTAATTATATATTAAATTATATTAATCAATAAAAGTTAAATATATAAAATGGAGTAAGACATTTATGGGGATGATATGTCGTAACTACGCATGAATGTTATTTCCATTTTTGTTGAACGAATGAATAAAAGGGAAAATAAATCTTAATTAACCTTTAATGATTAATTTTATATATATATATATATATATTATAAATTAATAAAATCAATCCTTAATATCAACCATGTAAATAATAAATCAGATAATATTTCACATTACTGCGTGGAGACTGTAGTCCATAATTACACATGGGTGACAATGTTGTTTTCCCATTGATTTAAAGGTAAGAATACAGATATGATATAATATTACTAAAAACATTTTTAGATCCTAAATATTTCATATATTCACTAAAAATTAACCTTAATTCCTTCCATAAAAATCATAAGTGAAAAATGAATCACATCTTCTGGTGAGGTGATAGTCCTCCCTATACATGAGTGACATTATAGTATCTCTAATGAAATGGAAAAAAAAGAAGTTATATGTTATATAATAATTATATAATTATAATAATATCATATATATCATCTATATGTGTTAAATCCATCATTACATCCATCCTTGATAGGTGGTTAAGGAAATCCAATAACATTGGTTCGTGAGGAGGTAGTCTACAATACACACGAATGATGATCTTGTAACTCATTTGATGGAAGAAGAGATGGATATTGGTTAATAACATAACATAAAAATATAAAATTATATGGAATATATAAACCCATTATATAAAATTTTATTAAAAATAAGTGATGTTTTTTGGAGAAAGAGATAAAATAAAACACTATGTTAGGGACATTAACTCATCGTCAAACAACTTCTTTTGGTTTTCACCA
This sequence comes from Viscum album, assembly GCA_963277665.1. NCBI lineage: Eukaryota > Viridiplantae > Streptophyta > Magnoliopsida > Santalales > Viscaceae > Viscum > Viscum album. The sequence goes on from OY728156.1 coordinate 1,869,474,094, forward strand.
AAAACCATTCTAGGATGGATTTATGAAAACAATATGGATTATAGTGTGATAGGTGGGATGTAAGGAAGTTAATTGAGTAATTAGTTTCCAATGAATTGGGTTATGAATGTTAGTATATAAGAATATATGGATGGGATTTCATAAGTGAGGTGAGTTTCACAATTGTAATTTTTGAAATGAAAATGGTGTACCCATGTTTTTTAAATTATATAGGGCTAAAATATTTTCCATTAATTAAAATGGAATATATAATGTCTTGATATGGTCATTATAGTTTTTTTACATGTTTTGGGTCCATGTAAATCTTATATTTTTAGTTTAACCCCCGGTTAACTAATTTTTACCATAACCATGATAAATAATTTTTTTCGATTTTTACTATTCATTATAATCAGAAATTATTTAGACCATATTATATAACATAAATTGTGATTATTAAAAAACATTATTCCATTTTGATAAATTACAATAGTATATATGGGAAAATTTAATTTAAAATTAATCATATAGATGTGATGAGAAAGCATGTTTCGAAAGAGAAAATGTTCAAAAGTTTAGAATGTTTTTATATAAAATTTTTATGTGAAATTGATTCAAATGACCTAGATTTGATTAATAAAAATATTATTGATATAATTTTACTTTTAAAATCATCGTAATGAATATTATTTTTTAACAGGATTTAAATGAAATTAATTTCTTAATAATAAACAGTATTTCTCCCTATTCACTGAACAAATTTTTTTTAAAACGTTATCAAAAAATAAACCAAAGTTATTATTTAAATTTTTAAAAAAAAACTAATTTTATTTTTTATAATTATTTTATTAAAATTATTAGAATTTAATTTTATATTTTTTGATAATGGAATGACTATACTAACATTTAGGAAACAATATTGTTTTTCATAAATCATTTATTTCCCGTATACATGGTTCATATTTAACTATAATAAATATGAAACCAATGAATTTTTTTACATTTCTAAACCATATAATACTAATAATTTAATCAATACAATCTATACCTTTTAACTTGATGTCTAGGTTATGTGGTTAGGTTTATATAATAATATTTAATAGAGTCTCATGTTTCATTGAAACACGGTGTTCTGTGCATGGAAAACTATCGAAGATAATGAATTTATTTTAAAATGAATATATCATAATGTTTCAATATATTATATTATATTATAATCATGGTGTTTCTGGTCATACACAGTATGAAACACAGCGTTCATATTAGTTAAATGTCTTAGACAATGTTAATAGGGAATTTTCCATGCATGCCCTTTCTATATTGGCCATGGCACCCCGCCTAAGTGCCTAATAGCTATAATAAATTAGTTTCCATGCTTAGTTGAATTTAATGGAATATATTTGATTAAATATAATTGGTCTTGTGGGATGGATTATTATTGTTGAGTTTCCCTTCTTAAATTTAATAAAATGGTTTTAAATGAAATTACTCTTAGGATGGTAAGATCATTCCCCTTAGGTATTCATTATTAAATGCCTTTTGTGAAATGTAATCATTTTTATTGAATTAAACCTAGTGTTAAAATTATAAAGAGGTATTTCCTTATGAATTATATTGTAAATTGGATTATGGTTATGAAGGGATTGATCTTGGATTATTAATTACATAAGAGGATATATGTTATGTTTGTTGATATAAATGAAAGGGATTAATAAGTTCATGATAGGTTTTTGACTCATCCCTTATGATATAAAGGAAACGAATAAGAATAGAAAGATACAATTATGCCCAATACCTTATATATTATAAATTTTTATGCCTTATATAGGATGAAGAGTCAAAGGGACTAAGAGATACCTTGGGATGGAAGAATGTTTCTGCTTCCATGAGGAGACTAAAGGACCGTGAGAACATTTGGGTTAAGATGACTATTAGAGCTTCCTTGTGAGTTTTCAAGAGACCATGAGAAATCTTGGAGTTGGGTCAAGGGTTAGATTATAAGCTATTCCCATGGTATTGTATTTCTCTGAGTTATGTCTTTTTTCCTCCCAAATATAATATATATATATATATATATATATATATTCCTGAGTATCCCAAGAGACCATGATATCTCTTGGAGTTGGGCCATATGTTATAACATTAGTGTTTCCCCCTTCTATTTGATGTATGTGAGTTACTTCCTAGTCCATACAAAGAATAATATTATATATGTATATATATATATAATGACATGGTAAGATTTTTATTCTGGCTATGAGATGAAGCAGGTGTAGCCATCAAGTGTCCCATTGGAACCTGTATGGGTTGTGGTTTTTTTATTCATGTCTTGTTATTATTCTATATACCTACAGACTGTTTAGTTTTCAGTTATGTATTTGGATTGGTATTGATATCATGGGTTTTGGCCAACATATATTTATATATCACACCCTTATTAGGCCTCCATTGCACTGGGTACCAAAGTAGACCTTATATTATTCGGACCTTAGACTTTTCATGTTGTTATGTGTTCATACCTAGGAGTTAAGAGAAAAGGACCGAGATAGAGCTCGGTATTCTTTTGGGGATCACCATTGGAATTTTTAGTTCATTTTTTTTCTTATGTCCTATATTTGATCTACTTTGAAAATCATTTTTAATATTTACTATTTTAGGTTATGTAACATCATCTATCATGTATGTTATCAATAAACTAGAATCGGCCACATTTTTCAAATTTTACGTTAGAATTAAGCTATTAAATATCATTGAATTATTTTATTTCTTTTGTGGTTGTGTTCTATTTACTTTCTAATTTACTATTATGCTACTATAATATTAGGGATAGTCTCCCAAATATCACCTCCACCCTCACTACTAGTCGACAACCTATGGTGTGTGTGAAGTTGCGCTTCACTCCATCTGACCCACCAATCCGGCTACCAATATAATTATATGTTTGTTTGGGATATTATAATTATCTTATCAATACAATGGTCATCAAAACCAATCCATTTATTTTATCCCAATAAAATATCTCCTTATTTCATTATCCTGACATCATGAACATATTAAGGGTTATCCATCCCTTCCAATATCACTATCCCACCTCAATCCCTTTTCATGGTCACCAATTCCATTCTTCATATTCATCAAAATCCATAAGGAAAAAATAGTGGACCAATACTTAAATTTTTAATTATTCTCTAATTTAACAGAGGTACTTACACAAAATTATTTTTGAATTACAATACATAAACACTCAATTATTCAACCATTTCATTTTATACTCCACATATCAAATAGTAAACACATGATAATTCAATTTTTATTTTTTTTAAGAGTTTTTTTGACATAGATCATCATCGTTAACCCTCATATTTGGGATATAATAATAAAATGCTCATTTCTATAAACATGAATCACTGACATGTGGGTGGTTCTTTATTTGGCATGCATTTTTCCTCCATCGAATTAACTAACATATTCATCACCTTTCAAAATTCATGATCTTTATGTACTACCTTTACACATTTTAATCACTTTTATGTTCTATTGAAACCCTTTCCTTGATCATTCATCCCACATTTCTATCATGTAGATAGAAGAAATTTATTTTAAAAATGTTATTTATTTGAGTTTTCATGACACTAGATCATTCTTTTCTTATCAAAACAATGTGAATAGTGGGTGTCACCAATTTCCATTTGTACTATGAGTTCCCATAAAACAATTTCTTCATATCTACTGATGTATATTATGGATAAATTTCTTCAGATACTTGGTTTGTTGACACCAAATAATCAGTCAGCCTTACATTTAGGTTGGATAAAAATACCAAAATCATACTCTGCATGTCTTGTAAGATTATCCACATAAATACCAATCGATTACCCATAATTTTTCATTATATCATCAATCTCTTTATCAATTTTCATTAAAATAATAAGATAAAATCACTCATTAAAAACTAATTACTTGAACTTGTCTCATTATTTGAAGTCGATTCCATCCATTTGCCTTGTATTCTTGATAATATTCCACAATTGATCTGCTTCACCTTCCAAATGATAGGGAAAAATGATTTTATCATATTATAAACATTAGAAAATTGAATATATCATTTCTATAGAAATTATCAATTTCACATCCACTATTGAATTAGTATACCCATTAAAACAAGGTTTATGTTATCTCATAAAGGACTTAATAGCATCATGTTCCCTCCTTTCCTTATTTGAAATTCCATCATGATTCATATTGTGAAAAGTTTGTGTGATTATTGAACTATTATTTTTCATTCCAACTCTCATAAAATTCAGTTTCATTAGAATAAAATTCTTTCATTGACAATCACATTCATCATTAACATGGTTCCTTCAGGTTCTAGACTTTGAATAAAAACATAAAAAATATATTAGAAACACAAATCATAGTGGTATAACCATGTAATTTAGGATAATTACATATAAAATTTAAATCTATGAAACCTTAGGTTTAATACTCGGTTATTCATGATTTCTATGAAAACACTCAGATTGTAAAAAATATATAAACTTATCCATTGGTATATTATTAAGGATTTATCACCCATGGTTCCAAATTTTTTCTTAACCATTACTCTAATACAGATAATAACGACCCATGATTTTCATACATGTATATTACAAATTTTTTGTTCAATGTTAATTAATATAAAAAAACAAATTCTTAAGGACCATAATTGTTCAGTGCCTTTGGTAACATGGGAAAAAATTAGTCCAGTGAAAAATCATCAATTTTTTCCACAAATAACTTCTCCTTTATAACACTACTTAAAACCATTCTTCATAACCTATAGAATGGAAGAATAAGAAAAGAGTGAGATGAAATGATTAATATTGGTAAACATATAATTTTACAATATATATTTTCTAAAAGCATAATTTCATAAATATGGGTATGTGATCATGGTAATAATATAATATTTTCATACCCAAACTTTCATTGATCATAAATATGAGTCATGTTGTAAAACAAAAACATTTCAAAAGAAATTTATCATACAAATGAAACATAATTGTAAATCAATAATGAACCATCATATCAAGTCATAAACTTGTGTTGATTTTTCATAAGTATATAATACCATTTTATATGTCAAGGTTTATTTATAAGACTATCAAATCAGGCCTTATCACATGTTTCCCCTAACATATCAAGCACAGTGACTTGTTTCCCTTAACTATATAATGAGATATAATTCATTACCGAATTCATTGGAGGGTGATATTGGTTTGACCCATAACGTAGCTAAAACTATACATATGTGTTTCATAGGTTAATAAATCATTAATTACATCATAACATATGTAATAAAATTTGTTTCATAGAAACTCCATAATAACATAACTTATAGAAAGTAAATTTGTTTCATAAATATAAAGTCATCATAAACATAAACCATTAAAGGAAAGGATATAAATGGTATAATTTGGTCATATCCAAAGAATGGAATAATTAACAAAAAATAATGTTATCTTATATTGACAAAATTGTTTTTTTTAAAATAACGCATGAAATAATTCTTGAAGAAAATATCATTTCCTTTATGAAATAATTTTTTTATGTAGCTACACAATTCTAAAGAAAAAAAATTTCATTGAAGTTAAGCTTTTATTATTATAAGGAATGATTCAAGTATTTAATGTGTTATAATAGAGGGAAAGGATTATCATTCTGTATAAATTAAAAAACATTCCTTATTTATTTTTCTCAATAAATTCATAAAGATCCTTGTTTATAAAATGAAAAAAATTATTCTTTTTAAATAATTTCATAAAAACTAAAAAATGGGTAAAATGAATTAAAAACACATAGAATATAATTAAAGACTTGTTTTATAACATTAATATATGTACATGGATGATATATATTCCCCCAATAGAGTCTTCAAATAAAACAATCTTGAATATAGATGAGATTATGAAATAAACCCATGATGATTGGTAATCAGTTGAATTGTATGAACTACGGAAGAAATTAAATTATATATATATATATATTTAAACACCAAAATTTTTAGCATATGACTCATAAAATAAATTCATAGGAATTATATAAACTATAATAAATAAATAAGTAGTTTATAATGCATATGTCTCACAAAAATAAAAGTGAGTCGAAAATCCATTACCTCAAGTCTCTCCTTTCCTTCCTCATATTCAACCCACCTATATAATAAATATGGATTTATTATAAATTTATCTCATAACCATATTAGAATTATAACATGTATGAATTTTTAAAAAAATTATCTTCCAATTATTAATAATTTGCAATAATTGTTCGTGTTCATATCTACTTCATTTTTCAAGCATGTTTCTGTTCGGCATCTCTAGACAATATACATTGATTGTGGTCCCATAATATCCATAATAATTATTATATTATATATATCATATATATTCTTAATATTATCCTTATTACCATCATTGTGAAGACAATATATGAAAAATTAATTACATTGCATCATAGAGATGGTAAGTCATTCGTATGCACAAACGATGTCATCATTTTCCAAAATATTATATGGTAAAAAGGTAGATATGATATTATAATACCAGAATTATAATTATTTAATAAATAAAATATATAAATATTAAACCCATCATAATTCACATTTATAAATTTTTTTAATAAAATATTAATTCAATCACTACTTAGAGATGATAAGTCTGACGTGCATAGAAGTGATACTTTCACTTCATGTTCGATCGGAAAGGGGTTGTATAATGGTTTGTAAGAGTCATAATAAAAATTCATAATAATTAGGATTATTAATATATTATTTTTTCATATATATAATAGATTTAGCATAGTTTTAGAAAATTCTAAAATATTGTGTGATTGGTCAAAGCGATTACCTCTTCTTCAAAAGGGATCCTTTGGATCTCCTCTAAAGGAATATAGAGCCTGTCTATTGGGAATTAAAACACCTATATAATGTGTATAGGGTTATAGAAAATATTTATATTAATATTTTGGTTGAGTTAGAGGAATAAATAGGGGGAAATGAGATTAGTGGTGACGTTTTCATTTATAATGAAGGTGGGGGTGGAATTTCTAAAACAATTAATTTATAATAAGTTAAATATCAATAAAAAATCATCTAAATAGTATGGTATAAGAAGAAGATGTGGTATAGGGTGTAATATCATCAACTAATAGAATTAATAAAAATTGTGGTAATTTTATACCGTACCATTTTGACTAACTCTTAGTTAACCTATTTTAATGTTAACTTTGATACTATGTTTTTCGATATTAAAAGGTTGTGTGTTTTTCATATAATTTTAAAATTGAACCCTAAATGTTAAATTAATGATTTATTAGACAATAATTTATCCCCTTTTCCATATTTATTATTTTTAAGATTTATTAATATTTTAATAAAATATTTATTTCATAAAATATTATTAGCATTAATATTGAAAATGTTCAAAAAAGTATCATTAAGAAAATAAATACCTACATATATCTTAGAAATACACTACAGCAGATTAGGCATCTAGCGGCGGTTCTTTTTTCGTTTAGCGGCAGTTATAACCGCCACTAAATGCTGTGGCGGCGGTTTTCAGAAACCTCCACCTAATACGGCGTCGCCAATATTTTCACAGCGGCTATTTTCGTTTAGCGGCGGTTTTAGGGAAATGTTGTAGCTTCCTCATTTCGCGGCGGTTTTAGCGGCGGTTATAACCGCCACGAATATATTTATATCCAGCACTGTAAAACCGCCGCTAAATCCAGAAGAATCGCCGCGAGATGAGGCTGCCACGGTGGGACTATTTAGCGGCGGTTATAACTGCCGCTAAACGTATATTATATTTTACCTTTAGTGGCGGTTTTAAACGTTTAGCGGCGGTTTAAACCACCACTAAATAGCCTCCAACTTTCATTTAGCGGCGTTTTAAACCGCCGCTAAAAAGTTGCCCAGAAAAAAAAATTACCTGATTCTGCTGCCCCAGAGCCTGAAAACCAAACCAAAACACATATAACAAAGACAGAAAGTATAATATGACTCATAATTAAATATGACATTCAAGAAAAATTGGGCTCCTTGCAGAGGCTGGTATGAAAAATCAACACCCAAAATGGTTAGTACCATCGGAAGGGAGAGACCAACGAAAAACTGTCTCCCCACCATAGATTGTTTATTAAATTATCATGAAATCATCATCCTAATAACGAATCTACTAGATAGACACAAATAGAGATGATGATAACTAAAATATTGTAAGAATCATACCTGGAATGTACTCTATTATGAAGGTAAAACATAGAATAGATCCACATAAGGTTCTAGTCATATGATTCCATAGTAGCCTGTGATGGAACTCCACATCTAAGAGTGTCTTAAACTATATTCATCTTCCCTGAGGTGTAAGAAATGTCGAAGTCCGACATATAAAGGCATTCCAATAAATTATTGTCCTATATATGAACCCAAACATGAAAAATACCAGAGGAATAAAATAAAACCACAAACACCATTCCAAGGTCAGGTAGGATCAGAGTAGGATCTGATGACATAAGTAATTTTAGATCATCAAAATAAGACAAACACAATAAATACCATATTTATTTAACCCCTTTACTTGTAATTACTGTCAAAGGTGAATATACCTTGATAAATCTATGATGAACTATCATTAGTGTATTATAAGGCCAAGGAAGCTCCAAATATCAATGATGTTACATGGATCTCCCCATGAAAAAAACATATTCCCCTTCTTATGATAAGCTGGATATTCATGATCAAAAATAACATGTACCAGGAACTCCAATTCATGGACCCAGAAACTATATTTCAAAATAATTTCATAAAAATGGACACTCATCGAGATATCTAGAATCATATTCGAATGCTACTCATATTTATCATAATATTAATTTTCTAATCCCATACTCATGACCATCCATTTAAAAAATGTTCCCCGCTGATAGTACATATACTCATCCTTAACATGGTATTCAGAACTTGGCCTCCCAGGCACCACCAGTTGTCCCATAGATAGGTGGTCCCCTACATGAGGCCTACCCACATGCACATATGGATCATCAAACTAATAAATATCCATACAATCCAACAGATGTTACTTCAATTGTTCTTTTTCCTCACTTTCACACACCTAGGGAATCTTCCAAGGAAGCCACCCATCCCAACTACTACTCGAGGAAAATGAAACATAAATGTGGATTTATAATTAGATTGCATCTAAAAAGTAAAGTTAACCCATATTAATAACCATGAATATAAAATATAGGTTCTAATAATTGTACAAACACCTATCCTTAACATGGTATTAAGGTCCTGGATTGCTATGAATAAACAGTTTCCCCGCAGACATAAGGTCCCCTACCTGGGGTCCACTAACCTATAATCCCACAACCAGAAATATATCACATAGCCTACAATTCTTCAAACCTTCTAACCTATAAGCCCACAACCAGAAAACTTGAAAAAATGAAACATTTATCCCCTACACCACATAATATTGTCATTTAAAACATTTAGTCCAATGGAAAGACTTCAAATAACATCTAAAGATTTCATCCCTAAATATATCACATTAGGCATGGAAATAAATTTAAATATCATATTCTAGTGCTCATTTTATTCAGTAAACGTTCATTCCCTATCAAATTTTATCTTTGATCATTTTTTTCTAGTATCAGATTCATTAACATCAAAGGAAGATGTCCCAAGATCCATAGAAATATGTTTGTGTGTAATAAGGTTATTTCCATACTAGGGTAAAGTTGTAACCATTAGTTTAATTCAAAGAAACTAAAAAATTATCATATAATTTAATATAGCATTTATAAAAACTCAGAATTTTTTTCACAACATTGAGGTATATGGGTATACTCAAGGAAGTATATATAAATCACAATGCCCAAAATTCATAGATAACCAATTGGAAAATCTCAAATCGTACTGACAATACAGTGGTAGATATAAAATATATTTCAAACCCCTAAAAATTTATAAAAAATTAGAACAAGGTTTAACCATCATTTGGGTCCAAGGGAACAATCATGGAAGAATATTCTAAAAATAATGCATCAAGGGTTAACATAAAGCAACCAAATCATCATTGGTTCACTATGAAAATGATGTATAAATTATATTTTTATATAGAATACATTAACCAACTGTATGTCACTCTATCTTATGCCCATTTATTAGCTACACTTGATTTAATGAATAAGTAGCATATATTATTGAAAAATGAATTCATTGAAGCAGATTTCTAACAGTTTCTATTAGTTCAGAATAAATGCAGTATATATGTTAGTCAGGGGAAATGAATATGACATGAAAAAGATCAGTATTTCTGGTTGCAATGATTTTATAAAAATAGTGGTGATTGAAAATAGAAAACACATACCTGAGTAGATGTAATAGGTTGTGATAGAACCCAAAAACAGAATCTCTTTCAATTTCACAAAAGAATGGATTTTAGGGATCATTCCCATGGATCTCTTACTCTAGAAGAATCCTCAATTTCTCTATCAATGAAACCTTGAATGGATTATCATTCATTTGAATAGTTTGAGCTCAATTTCATAGTACAAAACATCTCCCTCATCATTGAAATAGGGATTTTTTTGAAATCTTCTAAACAAATATTTAAGCATGTACCTTTTGATGGATCATTGTTTTTTGGGGTCCATGTTTTTTATCCAACCATAGCCATGAGAAAGCATTGCGAGTCCCCTCCTGAAGATAAGTCCAATGCTGTTCAAACTCTAATGAAACCAAGAAAGGAGTTGTGGGTGAACCTTGAGTCATGAACAATTATAATATTTATAACCACCCTATTGAGTTTCATAATCTTAGACCCACATACACACACACCTCCCCCTAGCACCAGCACCCCCTATCCCCCTTGCTCCAGCCCCCCTATTAACTTATAACATCCAAATAATTGTACACGTGGATGCTGGAAATGCCAGAATTAGTTGATATAGTAGATGATAAAAACAAGAATTAATCCATATCATCAATTGTCAATCAATAAGATTCAACGCATAGTAGATGATAAAAACAAGAAATCAAGACATAAAAAGAAACATCAGAAATCAAACAATTTATTCCTAAATGATGTATATCACACTTGAGAAATCAAGACATACAACTACTCAGTAGGCTAATATAACAATTTATTCCTAAATGATGTATATCACACTCGATAAATCAACACATAAAAAGAAACATCAGAAATCAACAAAATGCATAAAAGGAAAATGAGAAATCATGGAAATTTTAGGACATGAAAATGTGTGGTGGAAACTATGTGCCACAACTGTTTTCATATTACAAATCAACAATACAACTACTCAGGGTCTGATGATGCATCATCACCCTCTCCACCTTCATCTCCACTTTGTGTTGTCACCTGTAAGAACATTATATTGAAAATTAAATACGATTGCATATTTATATTAAAACTTTAAACCAATGAAAGTTAGCAAAATAAATGATTTTGATTTTTTGTGATTTACCTGCATACCACCAGTCGATGCACTACCACTAGGGGCATATCTGCTCATCTTCTGACGTATTTCAATCAACTCTTTCTGCAATGCAGATATCTGATCCCCCTGCTGGTGAATTGTGCTTCGTAAAGAAACAATCTCTCTCTTATCATCTCCGGGTATGGGCTGACTAAAGTTAGGAGTAGATGCAGCTGCTATCCCCGATGGCCTGCTAAAAATCTCAGATGGTACGGGTCCCAAACCCATCCCGCGCACCCTCCCAGCATGCTCCTTCCCAAGGACCTGAGCAACCGGGTCATTCTGGGAGACTGAGTAGGACTGCGCAGGATTGGCATCCCATAGCTCTTTAATTTTTACCTATAAATAAAATATCAAAATATATTAACATAGTAAAAACTGATAATAAGTTATTATGATGAAAAATTGACTTCATACCCCAACTTCTTTAGCAGGCTCGTTAACAAAACTTCCATCTGATTTCTTATGAACATCCAACCACAGTTCAGTCCTGGATGCTTCATGCCCTAAACTCTGTGACTTCATTAAACAAAGATAAATCAACAATTCAATATATTAAACAAATAATATTGTCTTATAAATATTTAAACTAATTAAAAGATTACCAATGTGGTTCGGCTTCTAGAAAAACTTTTTGAGCCCGCAGTGTGCGGGATGACTTGATTTGAGATGTTACTTGAATACCCATCAGATACCTTGACATTCTTTAACATTCGAAGGAATGTATCTTTACCCCTATTTTTCATTTCAAAAATTTTCGGAGGTTACTTTTCATTCTCATCTGGCCAGAGATCGCGTTTTATGTTCGTTGCTTGTAAGTCTTTGCGAGCATTGAGATTATCCTTCGACTTTCCATGCTCATTAAGCAATGTGAAAATCAAATTGTCACAGAAATGCTTCTCAATATGCATCACATAAAGATTATGCCGCAACAAATTAAATTCCCAATACAGAAGTTTGAAGAATATACTTTTTTTCTTCCATTGTTGCGTTCCAGTTTCGCTTGACGATGCACTTCGGACCCGTTTTCCGTTATCATTCAAATGATGAACCTTCCCAAATTCTGTTTCAACATTTTCAAGCTGTTTCAATATTTCAAAACCATTTAACAACTTTGGAGGTGGTCTACGATCAATGGAACCATTAAATTTTTATTTTTTCAGCCGAAATCTATGTGATGCATCGAGAAATCTTTGATGACACAAGAAGAACCATTTTCTACTGTGAGGTAGCCGTTTGGGCTCAAAATCAAAGTTACAAACGGGACAAGCCAAACCCATGTAAGTGTTCCAACCAGATAAATTCCCAAGCCCAGGGAAGTCACTAATGGTCCACATTAAAGCAGCATGAATTGTGAACATTGTTTTAGAAGAAGCATCAAATATCTCAACACCGTTGCTTCATAACTCCTGCAATTCGTCAATCAAAGGCTACAAGTATACATCAATATCATTTCCAGGCATTTGTTTTCCAGGAATAATCATCTAAAGGATAAAATATGTTTGTTTCATACACATCCACGGAGGCAAATTATAAGGGATCAAAACAACTGGCCAAATGATATAATTGGTACTCAAAGTCCCAAATGGGTTGAATCCATCGGCAGCCAATCCCAATCGAACATTCCTAGGATCAGCTGAGAAATCGAGATGTAATGAAAAAAATGTTTTCCACGATTGAGAATCTCTTGGATGTCTCATTAACCCGTCATTGTTATTATCTACAGAATGACACTTCATGTGTTCGGCAGTTTTCGATGACATGAAAAATCTTTGCAATCGAGGCTTCAAAGGAAAGTAACGCAAAACCTTTGCAGGTGTTCTCCTTTTCTTCTTCTTCTCCATGAAATTATGTTCATTCAGACTTCCAACATCACTCTTTGTCTGCCATCTAGAAGAAGAACATTTCTTTCAATTTTGTCTACTTGAATCCTCTCCCCAATAAAGCATAAAATCATTGGGACACGCATGTATTTTTTTATAATTCAGACCAAGCTTGTTAACAACTTTTTTCATATCATAAAAAGATTCTCGGATTTTTTCTTTAGGAAATGCATCACGTATCAATTCCAATATCATGGACATTGCCTTATTTGTAATTCCACATAGACATTTAATGTGATACAACTTCAGCTGAAATGAATGTTTTGAATATTTCAAACACCCACAATACAACTCTTGATTTCCATCGTCAACTAAATCATGAAACACATTTTCCTCAGTGAAGTTTTCTCTTACATTTGGCTCTACAGAATAAAGAGTAGGATCCAATGATATGTGACAATCTTGATCTGCCTGTGTTGCAGTCTCAAAAACATCACTTGTCACATTGTAATTTGTAGCACCCTCTTCTGGTTGTTCTGATATGTTTTGATGATGATAGTGGTGCCTTGCCGTACTGAATGCATCATTTATTAGGTTTTTCATTTCATTTTCCATTGTCGACGAACTTGGGACCTCATTCTGCGGATTAACATCGGTGCTCAATCTTTCTGTAACGTTCGATTCTCCATGCCAAATCCAACACAAATATTGGTCGGGGAATTTCTTCAGTATTAAAAATTCATAAACCTCATCTCTCTTCAACCATGTTCTAAATTTACATTTAGGACATGGACATTTTATTCTCCCTTCAATGGATCGATTAGAAATTGCAAAATCTAAAAACTTATTCAAACCCTTAACATACTGAGGTGTGTTCCTCGGTAATGTGATCCAAATTTTATCCATGTATATCACAATGTAACTACACAATAATAAGAAAAATTAAAACACATAGTTACTACTAAATAGAGAAAGAGATTCATATATACGATAGTATAAGATTACAGAAACATAATATAATAAAGATTATCCCCTGAGTTAGATATGAACCCTTAGTGTTTGGGATAGGGGAAGTTTCTTTGGTAAAGAGAAACAGTGTGCTAACAACATGGTAGCTACTTTACCATGAAAACCAAAACACATTGTTAATTTGGAATAACCCCAACCTAAGTTCTCTATAGAGTCTTCATATAAAACTCTCATATCGAATAAATCTATTATAAATAATTGGTACTTTGTATTTTCATTATTTATTTGTGAAATATTTAAATCTAATCCAATAGAATCTCATTTAAATGATGCTAAAAATATTTTGAGATATTTAAAATGAACTATTTTCCTTTATCAAATTTTTTCAAAACCCTCTAATTTTAATTAAAATTTATAGTGTAGACTGAATAGAAAGATAATGTCAGGAACCAGTAAAATTCTTGCTAAATCCTTAGTATCATGATATAGTAATGTAAAACACATTATATAATTATCTAACATACCTAAACAAGAACGTAACATATTTAATGAAGTATTATGATTATCAAAATGGTTTCTTTTAGAATGATATCAAAATTAAATATGCATAATAGTATTATTTAGATAATTTAATTTTTTCAAATTAGATTTTATGACTGTAACATCCCATGTTGGGTGACACTAAATAGGTCCCTCGAGCCAATTATCCATAAGGCCATATGTGTGCTTCCCTGTACTCTATATGTTGATGACTAGACGCGAGGGTGTAAATGTGATACATTGGGGATATTATACCCTTATATTAGAGTATCTAATGATGAAATGAAAGGAGATCATCCATAGATGTAATAAACCGATTACAGAAGTAGTAAAAATTGAAATAGAACATGATACAATAACAAATGAAAATATTTAAAAGCATGAACAACCATGTCATACATATAACACCAGTCATCCACATGGATGAACATATAAGTTGGAGTACATAAAGGAAAATGAAATGAAATACAAATATACACTAATATATCTATGGAATATAACCTATACGGTCTCCACATACATATCTGAGCCATCCGTTCAATTACTCTAGGTCAGCACCTTGTCTTGGTCTTTCAATCAAGCAAACTTCTTCTCGAATAACATAGTGAAATCGATTCCCAAACAGGTTGTGATTACAATACTCAGTAGGGAACCGCCAATACAGTCCAACACATATCCATTAATATATAGTTTATGTATATATGAAAAACTCATTAAAATTTCAGTAATTCTAGTAATAACTTCTAGAATTAAGATAAAATAAAAACTGATATAATGTATGGTCAAGGAATGTGATCAGTCTAGCTAAGACAAAACTTGAAATGAATAAATAAAATAAGAAAGGTGAAACCACAATCAACCCCTGGCTTCGTGATCCTATTCAGTGAGCTACTGTGGAATTATAAATATATATTTATATTTATATGTGGAAAATATATATATTCCGATAAATGTATATGTATACACATAAACATGTATATATATGATTTAGGTGAAAAATGTCATGAAACAATAGGAGCCTATTCTTGGGTCTGTAATCATTATTATGTGGATGTCCTTAGAAAAGGGTGTTGAGCTAGATTTTATACCAATCAAACCATTCATAATTAGTGAATCCTCAAGTCTATAATCCTTATTGACAAAACCATCTCCATTAAGTGCCATAAATATGTTTGACCAAGCCATATCACTATAGGGGAATACACGTCTTAGAACTATCTTCCCCTATACTCTCCCCCAATAACTATAATTTTGGATGATGTATATTAATGGAAAATCCTATTAAGCAAATATTGTCTGAGGTCTAAGACCTAGGCCATGATCCATAGCCTATCCTTATATTGGAACATTGATGAACACTAATGGGATATACCTATTGTGATATATAAAAGGAATTCTATTCAAACACAAGTACATGCTCAGAATCTATTCATAATAACGATCAATATACACATCATTAAGAAGTACATCTAGGATATATAGTAATGTTTTATCCACCCAACACTAAAGAGTATCCTCAGAATCACTCAAGTATAGCATAATTATCTGTTGAGTATATGTCACATCAATGGTGATGTTCACCATGTCCACCACCTCAATCATGTAATTGATCAAGGAGAGGGTAATTGACCACTTCCCTTAGGAGAGAGTAATCAACCATGATTTCCAATCAATGATGTGGATTTCCATGTCCAACACTATGTCCATGTGACAGATCATAGATTTCATAATAATCCCAATCACTCAAGAGAGCATAATCATCCATGAGCATCCAATCACATGGTATGTTATGCCAAATCGTCATAATCAATTATCTCAAGATCCAGATTCGAAGATGTATGATTGGGTATCCCAATATTATAAAAATCAAATAAAATGTCTTATAAGACATACCCCAGAATGTACATATGGGATTTCAAAATATATGAGTAAAAGGGAAACTAAATCGGTTCTTATGAAGCACATTTGGGAAACTGAAAGTGGGTCTTATCAAGCCAGGTTCATATTCCATAATCTAGGAAGTGACTCTTGTAATCATAAATATGTCTTTGGTAAAAGGTGAAAGCATAAACAAAATCATGACGGTGGTAAGACATCTAAACCCACCACTACATCCATCACTATGTCCAATACTTTTCATCTATAAAAATGGTACAATTACTAATCAACTAAATAAGGAAGTTAAGTATAATTGTTATATTCTTAACCCACATAGATGAGCCCCATACATCCTAATTCACCATACCTGTCATCACCATTGGATAATCATTAATTTTAAAGGATTATGAAGCTGTAACAGTAAATACACATTGGTATGATTAATCTGTAAGATCAATGAGATCAAAAATCACATGTTGAGGGAAATCTAGCATAGGATGTCACTTCAAGAAACAATAATATAAAAAAAACTAATATCAAAACAAGTAAAAAAATAGAAATCAAACCCTAGGGTTTTTATAGGTCGCTGGGGAAGCTGGGTCGCCGGGGTCATGGGGTCGCCGGGGTCGCAGGGGGCCGGGGACGCCGAGGTCGCGGGGTCGCCAGGGAAGCAGGGTCGCCGGGGTTGTGGGGTCGCCGGTGTCGCCGGTGTCGCGGGGGGCTGGGGTTGCAGGGAAAGCGGGGGGCCGGGGGAGCGTGGGTGAGAATGAGAGTCGGGGTGGGGGAAGGGTCGGGGTCGTTTCAGAAAAAAAAAATTCGTTGGCGGTGGTTTATTATAAACTGTCGCAAAACCTTTTTAAAAAAAGTTTTAGCAGCAGTTCTAGGAACCGCCGCTACAAAACCGCCGCTAAACGGCGGTTTTGTTGTAGTGATAGTTCGTTTAATAAACAAATAATATTTCATATTAACCTATAAAATTTTTTATAACTTTAACAAATTCAAATTTTATATATTTTATTAGTTTTAATATCACTTAATTTATTTTTTCCTAAATTGAATAATTACTCCATCATCATTGGGTAATTATTTATGATAAATATTTTTTCAAAAACAATTAAAAATAAAATTTCATGATGTATACAAACCTTTTATAGTTCATAATTAAAATTTTTGTAGATTATATATTCCAATTATCTTTATATTAAAAATATTATTCTTATTAAAAGTAAGAGTGTGACATTCTATCACTCCCTTGGATTTTAATAATATCTATGTAATTTTCCTTGAAAAGTGTCCATTAAATAATTAAATTAATAACATGATATATTAATTATTGAATTTACACTGTAAAATAATATTTTATCAATTTTTTTTGTCATTTTAAAGTCCTTATCCATATATTTTTAACCATAATTATCCAATTTACCCTTTAGAATGGTTAAAAAAATTACCAATATTACTATTCGTATTGGCAAAAAATAAAATGGATATATTTACTAAATATGTACCTTATGATTCCAAATTTTTTGAATAAATTTATAAAAGTCCAAAACATATAATTGGAAAAAATTAATTTAAAAATAATCTTGTATCTGGGGAAATATAACATGTCTTTAAAGTGAAAACATTCAAAAGATTTAAATGTTATTATATCCAAATATCATTTAAAATTTAGTACATTGACATAAATTGAATTTTTTATTAAATTTTTTTTCAAATTTTATTTTAAAACCATTCAAAATTTAATTTAACAATATAAATAATTTAGATGAAATCATTGCTTTCAATTAAAATTTACTACCTTTCACTATTCATCAAGGCATGAAACTTATCCGAAAAATTAAAAAAATTACTAAGTAAATTTTGGTATCTAAAAATAAAATAATAATTTAATTTTTCATAATATAATTTATATAATATTCTAAATTTAGTTTTTTAACAAGTGTCCCATTAAAATGTAATGAATTTTTTTTAAAAAAATACATGTTTTAAGCACAAAAATGGATTTGATTTTATAAAATGTCTAGAAAAATATTGGATAAAAGAAAAATATTTGATTTAATATTTTATGTATATATTTATTTAATGTATTCCATTAAGGGTGAATGTTTTATTTTATTAGTATAAAAAACACTTGGGTGCATTTAAATTGTTTTTTAGAAAAAGATTTCATTTTAATTTCAAAATGGGGTTACATGTGTAAACCATACATTTAAAATTTATTTAATCCTATTTAAACCCTCCATTATAATGGATGTATTTTAAAATTCTTGTTTATGTAATTATAATAATGAAATTATATTTCATAGAATCTCAGTTTCCCATGTAAT
The DNA here is from genome assembly GCA_963277665.1 of Viscum album. NCBI lineage: Eukaryota > Viridiplantae > Streptophyta > Magnoliopsida > Santalales > Viscaceae > Viscum > Viscum album. Next base: position 1,869,493,157 of record OY728156.1, read on the forward strand.
GTAAGCTAATATAGTGTTGCGTGTAACGCGAGACATGATAGAAATGAAATTAATTTTAAAAAATTACTTTTATAAAAATATACTGGTGATGAAAACCCCATGGAAAAACAATTTAATAGGGATTTGGAAGTATAATATACAATTCACCAATCATATTCCATAAAATAGATGTTAATGGAGTCAAAGGCATACTCAGAGCTTTGATTTTCACTAAATAAAAATTCAAATGCCCATGAATCGAATGAGAATCACCCATGGAGGAGGTAGGTGCTCCGAGTTCATCACCATATATATATAGGGGTCTAATGTGAGATATATAATTGAGATAAATAAATAATATCAAAAGGGAAATGGTAATTTACCAATTTTTAAGGGCTTCAATGTTTGGCCTCACTGATGGCCATACCATGTGCCAACCTTGTGGTTCTATATGATCAAGAGGGGACAAGACACATTGTCTCCTAGAAGGATCCACATGTTTTAGAAAACATTATGGAGCCCATGGGATAGCCACTATCCAAGAGGAGGCTTGTCCACATGGTTACTCTTGGAAAGATGCTCGATTAGTATAAACCATTTTCCAACTATGTGATGAGAACTATTTGGCATATTGTATTTTCCTATCTTGGCTTGAACCACTCGAACGCCTTTGAGACCCATCCCCTCATTGAAACAACCCTTGGAAAAAAATTAAATAGATATTTTCTTTATCTAAGGGTCGGGATCTTACATCAAATATTAATGAAAAATATTAATATAATCTAATAATTAATAAAATTAGTTATTAAATCATTAATATTATTAATTAAACTAATAAATAAATTAATTTTAACAATAAATCTAACTAATAAAAAATAACTATTACCTAAATATGATAAATTAAACTTGTACCTTAACAAATAAATAATATAATTCATAATAAAAAATACTATTATTTTAAAAACTATTAAGAATCCAATATTAATTCAACAATATTAATAATAAATAAACAATGTAAAAAGGATAAGAATAAGTTAAATCCCATGAAATGGAGGCATAGGAATACTCGTGACCAATAATGTAGAAAAGTAGCTCTATGAGGTCATTAGGTGGTGGAAAAGGTGTTTAAGTTGGTGGATGGAGTTGATTTTTAGAGGTTGTAAAGAAAGATTGTGTTTGCAGCATCTGAAATGTTGGGTTCAAGAAAGTGTGTTTTAGTGAAATAATGTGATAGGGTGGACCCATGGGATTAATTTTGTTTAATTTTTTATATATTATTTATTTAAAGACAAATGTTATTCTATTTCTTTTAATATCATTTTTATATTAACTGAAATTTTAAACTTGTTGCACATGGGTTTTACCATCATTTATTAAATAATTGATGTTAAATAATTTAAACATTAATTATTAAATAAAATACATTAAATATCCCAATACTATTTTTATTTATTATACTAGTACTCTCTCCCATTATACATATATCGAATTTCAAATAATAATGGCACCCACTCCTTCCCAGTATTGTTTCTTCACTCTTTCATTTTAGTTCAGCATTCAATGGATATAGTTACTGCTTAGGGAGGTCATGGATTTATTTATCTATCTTCCCCAATGACGGTTCCAAATTTAAGGATCAATATTATTTTTTATTATAATGAATTTTTTTTATTCTACCATCCATACTACCATGGTTAAACCACCATAAGGAAAGAAGTGTGTTCCGGATCACCACAAGTTATTGAAAAGTGAAAATCCCTCAAACCTAGTTCCCCAGATCCAGTGCACTATATTAATACATTTGTATGTTTACTAGGATGTTGCATCTACTAGTACTGAATATCTTGGTTGTTTTTGAACACCATGTACAAATATAATATTTACAATAAAACTTGAATGAAAAAAGAAAACATTGAAACTCCATTGGTAACACCCAAAAACATCTAGATTATTATTATAAGTGGTTCATAATAATATTCATCTTCAAATCCTGGGGAGAATAAAAAAAATAAAAAAGGGATGATCTCATATGCTTAGTAATGGTATGAAACATATTTGATGTTATCATAACATAAACACTAGGCAATGTGAACAACTATAAATACATGCTTTAGAAAAATACTTGAGCATAATATGGTTGGAATAAAAGATGATTATATAAAGTGATATAACTATTTATTAGGGAATGAAACATAATTATTTATATTTTAATAGTCTAATAATTACATGTTTTATATATTTCAAATATAATAATTCGGGAATTCATAATTACGAACATCTGAAATATATTATCAATGCCTTGACCAAGACGTCTAAAAATACTAGTGTAAGGCCTCAGTCAAAACCTAATTCTCTTTTGTATAATAAATCCTATTGATGCATCAAGGGGATATAGTAATCCCCACCAATGATTTTTTGTTACTGATTCATTCCTCATATTAATTAAGATAAACATAAACAACATATGAAATGAAATTTCCCAATCTGTACACATATACTCTAAGCAATATATGAAGTATGGTGAATTTTATAAAGATAGCACATCCACATTAAAAATTATCATGACCATTTAATAAAATATGTTAAATGATAATAATAAGGGTTTAATTAAAATAAAACCTAATATTCTATACGGGTGTTTAAATATTTGACAATACTATAATAAAATCAATGATTTTTTGAGAGTAAAACCTTTTTACTTTGATAAAAAGAGTTATCATGGAAAAATCATTTAATAAATCCACAATAGGCCAAAGATTGTTTTTCCATAATATAACTTGTGTTTTAATAATAATACATATGTATTAAAACATATTTTAGAGTTTACATTAAAATAGTTAATAAATTGAGATGTTTCCTTTAATCGGGTTTGTTTATCGAGAAGAATTTGAGAAGGGGACCCTTTTAAAAAAATAAATTTTCCTAAATTAGAAGTTGTTATGATCAATAAACGTAATTATTGAACCTATAACCAGAATTTATAAGAATTATAAAAAATAAATGGTGATTAATATTGGTTTATATAGTAATAAACCACAACCCGAATGAAAATGGAGGTTCGAAAAGAAAACCCTTACCATATGTCTGAATGAGTTCTGGAATTGACCTTAACATCCTTGAAAATTAAATTAAATCCATTAATTAACTAATTAAGAAAATTATCTACATATATTATATTCATTATAGTTTTATTAACTTCATTTATGTATTTATGGATTCGTTATAAGATTGAATTTTGTTTTTCTAGAGTGTTTGTTTCCTACATTTCATGATTAGTTCTCTTGATTATAAGTAATGGAGTTCTTATAAAATGGGTATCATTATCCAAAATTGGAATTTATTTTTATTTATGAGAAAATAAAATTCTAACTGGTGTTATGAATTATTTTGTTTCCATATATGTGGATAAATAATTAGATTACCTATTAATGGTAATTGTTAAGCTAAATTTTTGTTGTTTTTTATCACAAAAAACTAGTTATACTCTATTATTTAATATCTTGTATATAAAATGGTTCTAGACCCATACATAAGATGTAATAGATATTTTATAGTCTATTTACACAATAAAAACGGTATCATGACCATCCTTAAGGTATAAATTTATGAATGAAGGTTCATCGTCCATGAAGTTTGTTAATCAGCACCTCTCAGATGATGATTTTGTTTTTAAAATAAAATAGAGAAAGTAAGAAGATTGACGATGGATCATAAATTTGTATGATAAATTATAGTATATATATATATATATGATACTAGAGTTTTAATGATCATTTTTTACATAGGAGGTGAGGGGAAAATAATAAAATTAAATACATTGAAATGAAATTAAATGAAATAGTAAGAGGATTTACCTCTTGAATTACCCTCCATGAGAACCTCCTTATGGGAAGGGGTTTTGGGGTACTGGAAAGTCCAAGGGATCATGGATGTGGAGAGAGAATATGGAAGGGTATTTAGGAAGAACATTCAAAATCATCAAGGCTTATAAGTGTGAGGAGAAGAGCGTGTGAGGGGTGGTTTTTATAGTGGAGGAGAGGAGATATTTTTCATTATTATTTTATTATTTTATTATTTTTCCCAAAAAAAATACTGTTAAATCGTGTGACTAAATATCGTAATAAGTGCTTGTGATCTCGAATCAAGGTTTTTTACATCATCCTTGACATAAGGAATAGTTTATTTAGATTGTAATATATTTAAACTTTAAATTATCATATTTTTTTATTCACTTAACATTCTTGTAATTCCGAAAAATACCAAAAATCTTCCAAAACCATTTCCTAATATGTAGAATTTAAAAATGACCTAAATTTAGAAAAATAATTTTATATCTATGGGAAATTTAATTTTTAAATAAAATCATTATTTACTTGAAGAAATGCATATTTAAATTTAAAAATGATTTTATAACACATTTAAAAATTAACTAAGGTCTGATAAAATTATCCTAAAATAATAAGACAACAAAATAATTATTTTTGAATCTATTTTATGAAAATAAATTTTATTTCAAATAATTTTGTTAGTTATAAATTTTTAAATAAGTATTTATGACTTATAAAAATAACAACACTTAAATATTAATTTTTAAAATATTTACTTACATTGTTTATGATATAATTATATCATACTTTTACTTATGAGATTCCTAAATCTTATTTATATTTTCATGGGTGGGATTACTATTCATTAGGTTGGTTTACTATTCATATTTTTCAAATGACTATTCATAAGGGAAAGCTAATATTTCATCGGTATAGGTTCCTTAACGTCTAGTAATACATATTATTTCATTTATTATTCATTTAGAATGGTTTTATTGTGTTCTCGATGTGGTTTTATATTATTCATACTATATAAAACAATTAAGATGTCAAATATCATTTCTTGAATTTTGGGTCGTTGCATTTTCCCCTCATATAAAAAATTACATTTCCAAAATTTCCTAAATGTCACTTCAGAAAAAGATTAGGGTAGTTCTTCATCATAATATCCACAGTATCCAACATCACCTATTCAATTTTTTTATTTTTACAAAGTATCATTACTATCCATTTCATCATATTCCTTAACAAATGTTCTGTAGTTTCTATAATATAGATAGGCTCTTCACAGTAATATAAGTCAAGTTATAATTTGATACCTTCATATGTGAGTACATGTTTTGGGTCTAGAATGTACATTCTCAATATTGAGATATGGAAAACTTTTATCACATTATAAAGGCTATGTGGAATCACCAAATTATAATCCATAGGTCCGACTCTCTCCATAATTTTAAAGAGACAAATGTACTCGGGGTTCAATTTCACTTTTCTCCAAAATATTATAACACCCTTCCGTGGAGATATTTTCACGAAAACATGATCTCCCACTTGATATTCCAAATACATCCTTTGATTACCATCATAGCCCTTTTTCAAATATTTTTCTACATTGATGTGGTTTTTAATAGTCTTTACCTGGGATTTTGTTTCTTCTACATGCATCGAGCCCACAAAAACCCTTTCACCAACTTTATCCCAGATGGTTGTTGTACGACATCTCTATACATACAATTCTTTTTAAATTTCTATTTGAATAATTGAATTGGTAGTATTATTGTAGGAAAACACTAAAAAAGTTAAATATTAATCCTAGATACCATGAAAATATGTGATCATGATCTCAACATTCCTTCTAATGTATAGACCAACCTTTCTAAATGCCTGTGAGTTTGAGGGTGATAAGTCATACTCAAATGAAGCTCGGTATCCAAAGCTTTTGGAATACTTTTCTAGAATTTTGATGTATATAATGGATCATGATCAGACACAATTGAAAAAGGTTCCCCATGAAGTCTTTCAACATCATTATTATAGAGTTATTCAAGTTTATCAAGTGGAAAATCCTCCCTTATAGTGAAGAAATTTTTAGATTATGAAATATGATCAACAATTACCCATTTTTCATCATTATTTTTTGTGCTTATGGTAATACAGTGAAAAAATAAATGGTAATGTCATCCCACTTCTATATAGTAATTTGGGGATATTTACTCACTCTTCTAGGATGTTTCCTTTCAGCCTTCACCTTTTGAAAGACTAAACATATTAATACATAATCAGCAATTTCATGTTTCATGTTGTCCCGTCAAAAATATTCATTCAAGTCATAATACATCTTAGTGATACTATGGTGTATAAAAAAATTTGATCTATGGGAATCATCCAATAAATCTATATTTTAGCTCTAAGATATAGGGATAACATAGCCACCACCCAAATTTTAGAACCTCATCTTTATACATGAATTCTGTCGACTTTCCATCATTCAGAGCGTTGATTTTCATTTGATGATTCCAATCATCAACTGATAACTTTTCATCCATTCTAGTAAAGATGGTTTATCAATAATTTATAATAAATAGTGATGATTTATCTCACTTGATAATTTCTATATCTATCTTTAATATATCAATGTACACAGGGTCCTTTTCAATCCTGATTTTGTTAAGAACTTTATGATCCTTCCTACTCAATTAATCTGATACATTATTCACCTTTCCCAGGTAGTAGTGTATTGAAAAACTATAATCCTTGAGAATCTAGACCCATCACCTTTGCCTCATATTGAGTTATTTTTGTGAAAATATTTATTTCAATCTCTAATGATCTATATATATATATCACATCATTTTCTATAGAGATAGTGTTTTTATATATTCAGAGTAAATATTATAGCTTCTAACTCAGGATCATTAGTTGGATCATTCTGTTCATGCGTTTCTAACTACCTAGTAGTATAGAAAATAACTCTATCATTATTCATAAGGAGAAAACAATATTTTTACTCTGATTCATCACAATAAGTCATGAATCCACCATTTACTGATTGTTGAGTCAATATTGGATAATTCACTAACCTCTTCTTCAATTATTCAAGACATTCATCACAATATTTTGTCGATATGAACATAACCCTGTTACGAGTAATCTTGGTTAACAGGTTAGCTAATCAGGTGATGTTCGGAACAAAATGTCGATAATAACCTCATAAACCAATAAAACGACATACCTCAGTTATGTTCATTTGTTTAGGTCATTCGTGAACTTTCATTTTCTTTGTAGGATCAACTATGATTCCATCCTTAGTAACTATATGGAAAATAAAATAAACATTTGGATGGAATAAATTAACACTTTATAAATGTACCATATAATTCATATATAATAAGAGTCTTCAGAACATTCCACAAGTGATTCTCATAGTCTTCATAGCTATTGGACTATACTGAGATATCATTAATAAATACCACAACAAATTCATCAATATATCCCTTGAAAACTCCATTCAATATATCTATGAATATAGATGGTGAATTAATCATTTCAAAAGGAATTTCTTTTAATTCTTAATCCTTATACCTGGTTTGAAATGTTGTCTTTGGAATATCTTCCTTCCTCACACACAACTGATGGTATCCAGATTTAATTTCAATCATTGTAAAATATTTGGATCTATGAAGTTGATCAAATAAATAATCAATGAGAGGAAGATGATACATGTTCTTTGTCATAATTTCATTGATCTCCCTATAGTCAATGTACAACCTCATAGATCCTTCTTTCTTCTTAACTAAATGAACATGATCTCCCCATATGGAAACATTTGGGTGGATAAATCCTTTATCACTCAATTACTCTAGTTGTATATTCAGTTCTAATAATTCCATTGTAGCCATTCTATAAGGATTAATTGATATAATCATTACACCAGGTATTAAATCAATAAAAAACTCAATTTATAACTTTAGAGGATTTCCGGGTAAATCCTTAAGAAAAACATCAATGTATTCTTACACAATTGGTACATCCACAATTTGAAGAATTTCTTCCTCACCCATAGATGTTTTTTATCTTCCTCCCCAATAATAAAATTCATTAGAGCTACTGAGGGTGGATCTAGATAAGAATCAAATGAAGAGGTTTCTACAAAAAATATAAGGGATTCTATATCATTCTAAAAAAATGTAACATCTTTCTTCATGAAACATTTTTTTTGCATCCTAACATGAAATCCAATTCATACCAATAATTATATCAAAGTCAGTCTTGGGTATGATGATAATGTTAGTAACTGAATCATATTTATGTGTCATAAGGGGGACTTATCGACACATATTTTTTGCAATGATAGTACCCTTAAGAGTTTTGACTGATAACTCCTTTATTAAATCAAATTGGAAATGTATAATTATATTGGAAAAAATAGAAGATATAAAAGAATATAATGATACAGAAAAAAATAAAGAATTAGATATGTTTTAGGAGGAAATTAAAGTACCTTCCACCACATTATTAATAAATTCAACCTCGCCAATTGTGATCGCATAAGCTGAAACATTCTCCCTTTTCCTTCTCTGTGGAATGTTTCCTTGACACTTATCACAATAATTGGAATAATTTCCTATATCTTTACAATTTTATCATTGAGAACTGGTAGCTTCATTATTTCCCTTGCAATAATGTGATTGGTTTCTTCTTTCTCAATATTTGTAACGGACTCCTCTTACTTTTATGTCGGTTCAAGGGTGTTTCTTTCAAAAATATCACATGTTATTAAACTCCCTTTTTTTGTTCCCTTTATAAAATATTTCCTCTACCAAACTCTTCTTCTATTAGTTTACCCTAATGTCATATAACATAGATAATTTATTCTCTGTCTTGATAGAACTTGAGAATATGTCATTCTATTATGAGAATGTTTGGGAGACCGATTCCATTTGGAGGAATGGTTTTAAACCATAAAATAATTTATCAATATTTCTCCTTAGATTACATATATACTCCTATTTATGCCTTTCTTGTATTGTAAAGTATGATTCGTATTTGGAAAAATTCTCATCATCCTTGTTCCTTAGATTCAAGAATTTTCTTTCTATATCATCTCATTGTTCATAGGGAAAATAATTTTCTTTGAAAATTTATTTAAAATACCAAAATTATTTATTTTCAATATCTTCCACCTCCTTTTTATTTATATTCTGCAACCACCATTGATCAACATCTCCTGATATACAATAAACTTCCATGATAACCTTCTATCTTACGTTACTTCCCAAATTGAGTAATATCTTCTCTAAGGAACTTATCCACTACTCATCTATAAATGGGTTTGTAGTCCAATTGAATAATGGAGGTTGTTATCGCGTAAACCTATATAACATTTCTCCTCCACATTGTGTATCAAGATTTTCTATATGGGTAAGGTTATTGTTAATAACCTGAGCCAGTAGTCTCAAAATTTTAATAAGTTTCTTAGTATCAATCGCAACTTAAAAACCAACATCATTATCTTTTATAGAATGGAAATCCCTACATGGGATGCACTCATTCATGTGGTTTCAATTCATTCCACTATGTGCAATTTTAAAATAATCCAATAGACTAAATTAGTCAATAAAACATGGTTTGAAATGTTAAACATGAAAAATACATAACATAAATTGTAAGTATATGCATGTCAAATCTCATAATCATAAGAATGGTTTCTTTGGGTCAGGTTTTCAATTAAATAATTCATAATGGTTTGTAAATAAAATGTGAATTATCATAAGAATATCTCCCCATGCATGGGAAATCAGGTGCGTAGTATGGCCTATTTTTATGTACTTGGTCACCCTGTGTTAGGCCTGTAACACCTTGTTGAAGTTGTTAGTCATATGTACATCTATGCTAGAATAATGTATACTTGTAGTATCTATATATAAGGATGTGTTTTCTATAATGGTTCACGTAATCTATACCTTAAAAAATTATCATATGTTATTTTATTCTTATCCTAAATGTATATCTTAGGGATATGTTATCTAATTTATGTTTTCTAAATCTAGTTTCTATGGTTTCTACTAAACCTCTTCTAATAAAAACTTTAAATACCTCGACCCCAATTTCCAAATGACAGTGCCTTATATTAATACATTGGTATAGTTTTAGGGACATCACATCCCTACGAACTGAATAACATAGTAGTTTTGTAAAACTTGATACAAAAATAATATTTACAATACAACTTGAATGAATAGAACAACATTACAATTCAATTGGAATATCTAAAAGCTTATAGATTATTCCTCCACGTCATTCATAATAATATTCATCTTCGCATACTCGGGAAAAATAAAAAAAATGGCAAGATTAGATGCTCAGTAAGGGTATGTAATATAGTGTAGGTTATCATAACATAAACACTAGCCAAGGTGAGCAACTATAGAAAAATTCCTTTCAAAAAATATACTTGAGCATAATATGGAAGGAATAAAAACTAATTAAATAAATCCATATAAATTATTATAGGAGACTTAAACATAACCATTGAAATTATACTAGTAGAAAAGTCACATGGTTTTTCAATTTCATATATCATAATGAGGGAATACATAATTCTGGACACCTGAATCATATTGTCAAGGCCTCAGACAAGACGTTTGAAAAGACTAGTGTAAAGCCTCATCCATAACCCATTTATGTTTTTTCTATTGAAAAAAACTGAGGGATCTAGGGGAAGTATAAGTCCCCAATCATTAATTTCTATGTCCAATTAATTCCTCTGATAATTGGGTGTAAACATAAACAACATATGAAATAAAATTCTGCAATCTATACATGGAAACACTAACCAATCTTTGTATTATGGTGAATGGAATCAACATAGCACATCCACAGACAAACTATTCAAAAATATCGAATAAAATATATTAAATTATAATCATAAGAGTCTAATCCTAATAAAACATAAAATTCAATAGGTGATTTGAAATAGATGAAAATGATCTAATAAAAATATCGAATAATTCCTGAGAGTAATACTCTTTTACTTTAAAAAAAGATTTATTTTGGTAAAATCATTGCATAAACCATAAATTAAACAATATATAATTTCAATAATAAAATTAGTGGCTATTTGAATATAAGGGTATATTAAAAAATATTATAGAGTGCACATAAAAATATGAAAAAAAATGGGAAGTTCCCTTTAATCAGGCTTGTTTATCGGGAATAATTTGGGAAGGGGACCCTTTTAAAACATAAATTTTCCACAATCAAAAGATGAACTGATCATAATACATTATTTTGAAGAATATATCCTTAATTTCAAATAATTATATAAAATAAATGGATAATTTCATTGGTTAATAGAGTAATAATGTGCAACCCAAATGAAAATGGTGGTTCGGGAAGAAAACCCTAACCTTGTGTATGAATGAGTTCTTCACCTGACCTTAAAATTCTAGATAATCAAATTTAACCCATTAATTAATTAATTAATTACCTTATATATGTATATTCGAGTTACTATTGTTTTATTATGTTCATTTATGTCTTTATTGATATGTTATAATATTGAATTTTTTCATTTTAGGGTGTTCGTATCCTTTATTTCATGACTGGTTATCTTGATTATAATTAATGGAGTTCATGTAAAATGAGTATAATTCTCTAGAATTAGAATTTAATTTTATTAATGGGGAAAAAGGTGTAATTGTTTTCATGTATTGTTTTTTTTCAATATATACGGATGAATCTTTAGATAACATCTTATTGATAATCATTTTTTCTTAATTTTTTGGTTTTTTATCCCAATGAACTAGTTTAGTTCTATTTTGTAATATCATGTAAAGACAATGGATTCATAACCTTAAATAATATATAATAAATATTTTCTAATCAGGATCATCCATAATAATGGTAACATTACTAGACTTTAATGAGAAATTGACCAACGAAAGATCATCGTCCATGTAGGTTGTAAATCAGCACATCTCGGACGATGATTTCATTTTTAAAATTAAATAGAGAGAGTAAGGAGATTGATGATGGATCATAATATATAGTGAAATAAATTTAGTATAGAGATGATATTGGAGTATCATTTTCATTTGTATAGAGGAGGTTAGGATATAATAATAAAATAAATTAATTTAAAATGAAATTAAATGAAAAAATAAGAGGATTTACCTCTTGAATTGACCTCCTATGAACATTTTTAAGGGAAGGGGTTTTGGTATTTTGGTAATAAAAAATAACTATTGGATGTGGGGAGAGAACAGGGGAGATTATTTGTACATAACTATGAAAATATATAATTCTTAGAGGAGAGGGGGGAAGTGGGGTGAGGGGTGGATTTTATAGTGGATGAGAGGGAGGATTTCTCATTATTCTAGTCATAATTTTATTATGTTTCTCAAGAAAAATGATAGTGTTGAATATTTCGAGTAAATTAATTAATAAGTCCATTCCAGTTCAAACTAAGGCTACTAACAACATCCATGGCTTAAGGAATACTGTATTTAGCTTATAATGCATTTATACAGTAAATTATCGTATCTTACTATTCACTAAAAAATCATGAAATTCTGAAAAATCAAAATACATTCACCCTGATAATTTTTTGACTTGTAGAATTAAAAAACGAACTCCATTTTATAAAAATTAATTTTCAATATATGATAAATTTAGCTTTAAAATAAAATCTTTATTTACTTGAAAAACAAACAAATTCAAATTGAAAAATGATTTTATAACACTGTCAAAAAATAAATATGGGCTCATAAAATTATGATAAAATGAAAAGAAAGAAAAATATTGATTTATGAATCCATTTTATGAAATTTAATTTTCTTTTAAATAATTTTATTAATTAAAATTTTTAATTAAATATTTATGAATTTTAAAAATACAAACAATTGAATATTAATTTTTGAATTATTCACATACTTTTACTATGATATAATTATATCATACATTCACTTATGTGAGGAAAAAAATTATTTATACTTTCATGGGTGAGGTTACTATTCATTATGAAGTTTTACTATTCAAAAGGTTTATATAGTATTCTTAAGGGAATGTTACTATTTCATCGGTATGGGTTTTTTAAAAATATTTCAATACATATTATTTATTTTATTCATTATTTATAAAGATTATATTATGTTCCCAATGATTTCTTATTTTATTTATACTATATAAACTAAACACAAGAAATGAAATTTCATTGATTGGGTTTTGGGTCATTAAAAAAATAACTAACATGATCAATCTTACAAAATGGTTTCCCCCTCTAAATTGATTTAACTAACTTCATTCACTCAAACAATGAATCCAGTATGATGTATCTATACATTAGAAACTCGTTCCATACATATAGAAAGTTACAATATAAAATTCCAACTAGATATGGAATAAATACATTTATTTCAAAATAAAGAACAAAAGATAATTATATAAGAAATAGTAATGTGATATAGATGAAGCATGTGATATAGAAGAACCAAAAAAATTAAAGATGAATTTATCATTTCTAGTATATCCCAATGTTAATAAAACATCCAAAAAATTACATACATGTTGATTCATCATGTCCCATGATCATCAAATGATTATCACATCATCGGAGTTATGAAAATTGCATCATGGGACACCACCAATGGATGTATACATTTGATATTTTCTCTATTAAAAACAATATATATATAAACTTGGTGGTAGTATGTAAGGTGTAAGAAATTTCTTAATTGTATTCCAAGAAGAATCAGTGAAACACTTTTTATAATCAATTCCCAAAAATTATAGTTTTAACAATAATTAGAAATTTTGTGTTTATACTTTATTTTAAAGGAAAAGTTAAACACTTAAATATACAATTTTATGAAACCATTTTATTTGAGAAAGTATGTAAAAAAATATTTAAAATAATAATATCACAATAAATATAAATTACAAGATATAATAAACACCGTTATATAGATCAAATCAAAAACTAAAAAACCACAACCTTTGATATCATATTTTAAGTAAATTACAAAATTAAAATTATCACACTTGTGATGAAAACCTCAAGCCTCATGGGATAACCTAGGAACACACTAAAAAACCTCATTCTCGCCAATATAGAGAACCAACTGCATCCAACCCCAACTTACCCTCATCCCAACCAAGAACAATCTCCCTAGTGGGAGATAAATCATGACCAGTTGAGTGATCTAGAATGAAATCATATCTCATTTAACACTCATCCTTGATTCCCACTCTGTAACCAAGGGTTCCCATGTAAACCATCAATCTAAAACCACAACATATATATAAATATAATAACATAATAAGAATCAAAAAAATTATATAATTCATAATAAAAAAAACAACATGGAGCATGATCAATAAGTATATCATAATAAAAAAACAAATACATCAATAAAACAAATCATATATGTCATAAAATAGTAAGAACACATATAATAATTTGATATCAAGTAGAAAAATTCAACAAGTACTTTTCTATGAATCCATTTTTTATAGAAAAATGTCTTCAAAATAATTAATCAATCTTCTTTTACTCATTAGATCCCACATATAAATATTATCATTTAAAAACCATAGAACCCCATTATATTAAAACCTTAAAATTCCCAAAACACACTAAAAAGAATATAATTTGTAAATATAATAATCAAAGGGATTAAACACTAATAAAAATTATTTTTTACATAGATTTTTTTTATTTTTAACATGGGTTACAGAGCCCTATATTTGTATGAAATATTTTAAATATAGTTTTTATATTAATTATTTTAAGAACTAAAAAGAATTAAATTCCACGTCAACTAAAATAATAAATGTGGTTGGAATACCTCTAAAAATAAATAAATAAGACAATTTTCACATCATTTAAAAAGTAAAGGATGTGGAAGAATGTTTTTCACATTAGTTTTTCAAAATAATTGATATAAAAAAAAGCTAACTTCCACATCAGTTATTTTTAATACCTAGCATTGAAACCCTCTTAATATTGAAAATTGAGATAGTTTTATGTTAGTTATAAAATAACTATTGTGCATAATATTTTTGACATCAATTATAAAATTACCAAAAAAGAATATTTTAAAAATGAAATTTAATTAAATATATTATACAAAATCAAGTTTCATAATAATAAAAGGGTAAATGATAAAAATTTCAAATTGTTTTAATTTAGAAAATTACAACTATAATTTTTTTTAAAATTCCATTGTTAAAATACAAAATATACATTATTGATATAAGGAGATGAACTAAAACCAAACATAGTTTGTGAAATAATTATCTGATTCTCCCAGTAGATAATTTAGTTAATTCCCATTATATTGGTGAGGGTTATAAAAAAGCTAAAAATTATGAAATGTGAATGTACATCATTAAATATCAATATAATGATATATTACATAAAATGGAAATTGATAATAAAGCCTAAACTTGTGAAAAGTTTTAATTATACTATTTATAATTATTTTAAACATAAATATCATTATATAATATACACATCTTAATCATATTTATTAATGATGAGAATGATTTATCAAAAAAATTATCAATTGTAAATAATATTTTAAGAATCTTATAAATAATAGTTCATATAAAATACGTCAACATTTGTCAAACATAATAAATATATTATTTTCTTCTTCTTATTGATAAGTGGTATCGTTTTCATTCCAACTTTAAAAATGATAAAAGTATAAATTAAATTATAAATTTATTATAATATAAAATCATTAAAATGGTCAAATATACTATCCAATACTCATTAAAGTTTTCTTGCATGACACATTGTGTATAATATAGCAAGTAAGAGCTGTGTTATTATAAAAAATCACACAATATCTAGTGGATGATTCAAAAAACCATACCTAGTTCAACCTATAATGTTACCTGAATAATCTATCTATAAGCTATAAAGCTCATTCTAGATCTCCATGGGATGGTGAAAAGCACCATGCTGTCTTGCATAGAAATGTTGGAACAATTTCTCCCTCCAATAGACATATGATAAAATATAAAATATCACATTATTAAAAAAGATATAAAAAATTCATTGTATTTCAAATAATTCAAACCAAAAAGGTCTTACCCAACATCTAAATAAGAAGTTCTCTATAAACAATATAAAAACTATATACGTTGAATCTGGAAAATAACATGTTATACTATCGCATTATGACCATAAGTCACCAATATCTCAAACTGCCATTACGGAATCATGATCTTAGAGAGTCTACCACTATATGATTCTCTTACATTGACCTATATCCTAAAAAAATAATGGTATAAATTCCTAAAGGGAAAATTATAGTGTAAGATTAAGAGTTCATTCTGATATCACCAAGAATCTCTATAGTGTCTACCCACATGAATTTACTAGTTCTTATTTAAAATAGATTTCTAAAAAAAGTAAAATAAATATGTTTACAAATAAAATTTATGCATTGGTTTATTCAAATAAATAGAACAATATGACATATCACATATCCATTATCATAAACAGAGAAACAAAACAATTTTAAAGCATCAATATCAATATCAAGATCAATTGCAAAAAAGATCATATAAATATACATAAACCTAATAAAATCTTATAAAATATAAAGAGGTACTTTAATGTTGTGATGGTGTACACAAATAAACAACTATGAATCACAAATGAAACTAGATGTCATATGTGAATCCAAATGTTTGGGAACCTCAGTCCCTCAGAAAGGATACCACTATCATCCATAGAATTAATAGAAACTCCCCTATTGATATCTCACTCCAATATGTCCCATAAATTATTATTTTTACATTGAAACTCAAGGTCTCCTAATGTTATTTATATTTTAATCACATTAAATGATTTAAATTGATGTTTCACAATAATTTCCCATCGTAAAACTTTTTTCAATTCCATTACCAAATTTTTATAAAATATTTAATTTAGTGTGGAAAATTTTCTTTCTTTATTGAAAACCCACTTTCAATTAAAATTCATCATTGTGGAATTTTTTATTAAATATCATCTATGTAAATTAGTTTTCAATGAAAAGACATTTAAAAACATCCTTTCAATTTCCCCTAGAGATTATAACAAATTTCAAAATTCAGACATGGAAAAAATAAAAAGAACGCATGGATCTATAAGTGATAGACCAATTGGTATTGTTACCTACACCACGAATAATAAAAATGGTGTTTCCTTTAAAAAAAATTGATGTAAAGGAATCAAATCCGATCATATAGAACCTAGACACAAATAAAATAGATTAAATTATCCTTGTCTATTTTAGATCCATTGACCTAATATCAATAGGAATAAAACACAGGGAGAATAAGAGAGAGAAAAATATATAACTATTATAAGTCACCATATTATGATCAATGTAGACTGAAGATTCTATGTTTTATGAAGAATCAACAATGTAATGAGGGACAGAATCATGAATTTCATGAATGAGCCTCTAAACCATGAATCATGGAATTAGGGTCATTGGGGTAGAATTTGTGGTGATACGACACAAGTTCATGCTAAAATAAACAATATATCCTACTAATATGCATGACCAGTAATGTCACTGATGAGATGCTGGGACTCACCAGCTAACTCATTGGTATAGGTTGAGAGACTTCACCTCCATGCCTCACACTAGTTGTGTAGTGGAAGATCGTTGACTATCTCTTCAATACAAGAAAAAATCCTATAACTCTTAGAATATTATAGGATGTCTAGCAGTACCTACAGATTTGAAGTTACTCATCTTACCTTTATTCGAGACATGGTTCCCACTAACAGTTATCCTTTGGCCTCCAACGTCCTCTAACAAGCAAAAAATCACCTCTTAGTTTATGAGTGACCGAGAAAATAAATGGAAAAACAAATTTTTCTTTATACCTGATTCCAAAAACAAGGGTGTGACCAAATTTATATTCAAAAATATAATTTATGTGATTATTCTAATAAATTATATTTCACTATAATGAAATATTTGTATCATACCATTCAAGATAAGTAAGAATCCAAAATTTAATTTTCTTCATTGTAAAATCCTTATGAAAGATAACTAGATCTTTTTGCATTGCACATTATTTTTATTACTTGAGAAATAAATTATTTTCCCATGAATCTGTTAATTTATGTTGTTTCATAGTGAATAAAAATTGTATAAAAATAATTAATAATATTCAATATATATATAGGTTATATCAAATTCATATAATTGAATAAAATATGATAATCAACGTATATTTAAAGTATAAGAATCACAAAAATCCAAACATATATGGATCCATAAGCTCCATGATATAATTCTTAACAATAATTATCTAGAAATCACACCCACAAATGTAATAAGTAATTATCATCTCAATAACATCTAAAAAATAATTGAATATTATGATAATTTAGAAAAATATTCAGAATAAGTAGTATGTAATGTTGAAGGGACCTCAGAACGTTATTATGTTCTATACATAATTATTGGACTTTAAGGTATTCCTATTATATATATTTATTAAAATATTAAAATAATATTTTAAAAAATAGAAAATTGATGGTATAATATATTAATACCTCGGTGTTAATTTTCTATACAAGTCTATATATAAAAAATAAAAATAGTTTTGAAACTCTTTCCACCTACAAAAACCTCATTAGTATGGAATGGCAATGTAACTGATGAATTTATAATATCCAATAACATTACAGTCAACTAGTTCATCTCCAATAGATTAAATTTTACTTATGAAAAATGTTTCCTAATTTTTACATTCAACAAATATTCTTCATGTATCTCTATCTATAAAACATTATAATTGGTAGTGACTTTCTCTTTCTATTATTCAAAAAAAAGTAAGATGAAGATTGTATTAACATAAAATCCCTCTGTCACATTACAAAAATGATAACCATACCCTCATTAATTCTTTTAAGTCAAGTAAATTATATTCCATATGAAAGAGAGAAGAAAAAAATTCTTATATTTCGCACCCATTTGTAGTGGGCCAGCTTCTAATGGGGTTTATTCATTGAACCAAAAACACCCAATGGATCTCATATCGAATATAGTTCATGGAAATACTTCCCAAAGTTTATTTTTTGTTGGGAAACATGAAACAAATTCTTAATAACTTTTATAGTTCTATAGTATGGGAGTTCAGGCACATGACACCCTTTTTAGGGGGCATTATTTCCTACTCTGAGACTATCTTACAAATTTAATACATATTCACTAATCCTTTGGAATTCCAAATAAGTAATCAATCACCCCTATGTATTAAAATTAAATTTAAGACAGTTGTTGATATTAATACCAAAAGTATGTATTCAATGCTCACCATTTATGAAACCATCTATATAAATTGTAGGTTCAACATCAAGGTTGTCTCTATTGATTTCTTATGATGGTTTCATGAAACATAGTTATGAACTTTGGAATATATCATCATTTATGGAGGAAGAAGTTATTTTGAGGTTACTATTATGACCATGATAGGGGCCTCCTACATAAACTCATGAGAGGAATCACAACCCACATATTTTGATTTTATTTAGTGGGTCACATAATATTATTATGGTTCATTTGACAAAGAAGAAATGAAATTCAACATCATATGGTAGGTATGTCTATGAAAAAGGTACCTATTCAAGGATGGTGTGTGACTTACATCGAAATTGACCTTTTTTATTGATCTTGAAGTGAATATTTCCATATAATGAGTCAAAATTCATCAAGAATTGTAGAGATGAGGGTCAGATGAAATGGACCTATATGAGATATAGCCTCCTATGTGGGGGCAAGATCTTACTGCTAATATGGCCCAACTATAATATAATTGGTAGAACCCAAACCAAATATTCCCTATAGGGGTTATGAAACTATTATAAATATGTCCTTGTTAATGTTAGATTGATTTTGAAGAGTTGGGTTTGATCCTCTTGGAGGTTTCTTATGTATCATATATGGATAATAATGGAATCCCATGTAGTTTGAAAATGGTGGGGCTTACATCAACATAGAATTCCCATTTTAGGTTATTTTCTTCTGTTGATGACATGAACCACATTATCCTTTAGAACAATTCATTCATGCTCAAAATGGTAAACAAACGGATGTAGATGATCTATCACTTGTTATAATCGCCTCCATCCGCTAGTAGATGAGTGTGAGACTATGGAACATTGGGGTTGTCCCAAAAGAAGGACTATGAATTAATCAAGTAGTTAATCCCATTTTTCCTCCCCTTCTAATTGGTTTGATGATTGGATGATGGAGATAAAATAGGTGACATGGGTAGCTTCTCACCTGATTCTACTCACATTTTAGGCAAATAGTATCACCGCCTGACCTGAGAATCCGTATTCCATAATCCTAAATATTTGTATCCTCATTAAAATTAGAAGGAATGATCATGAACATTCTGAGGACACTGCTACTGGAGAGATTAACTATATTAATTTCATTACCAATGGAACGCATGATAATGATGGAATGTTGTTGTTCCCTAGTATCAAATCACGCGTGTTTTTAGGATTTCAAGGATGTCTTACCTTGTCCCCATTAGATGGGGAACTAGGATAAAGTGGTATTCTATCATTGTAGATTTGAAAAGATGGACCAAAGGGTACTTTTATATAGTTATAAGTGGGATGGATGGATTTTTAATCTCCCAAGTGAAACTTGGGTGACCTGATAGAAAACATAACCCAAGTGTTACCTGGTAAAAGTTAGAGGATCCTAACCTAGTTATTACTTAGGAGATCATTGAAAAGGAACAACTAGGGAAACCAAACATAGATGACACCTTAATCGGACCACCAAGGGTTTCCCAATGTGATTCAATAAGTGTATTTTGTATGTTTTAATAATTGGAATGGTACTTATCCCATGTAATTTGAGACATGGGGTTAGTGGATCCTTAGATAGGACTTAAGGTTTTTAGATCTTGGAGGAACAAAAATCCCAAGACTCTAATTAATTCCCTCTTCTATTGAATCTCGGAGAACTGAAATGAGTTTTTTGAGTAATTTGGAGATGGAATAGGTAAAGACGATATGAAAGCCTTCTGTTAGTCATCCAGTCATGTCAAATGGGGAGGCCAATGTTCTTATTTATAGGAAAACTCGGGACCATGGGTGAAGGGATAAGTTCACGAAATTCATTGTAATAAGTACATTTCATAGGTGTCACCTGTGTGAGGAGTTGGCTGCACATTCTATGGTATACAGGTTTGAATTTCATGAGATACACTTGGGAGATAATATGGTATTTTTATAGAAAGGTTTTTTATTCCATTTAATTTAGATTCCCTAATCCCTATTATTGAGATACATTTCTTCAAATATTATCATCCTAGTGTGAGAATTGGAGTATAAAAAACCATATACCCGCTCATGATTGGATTTGATTGGAAGAAAATGATATAATATCATGGTAGATATAAACATGTACATTAAGGGATCAGTCATTAATTATCCTCTACTTTTTCATATATATTTATTCTTGGTCTTTATTAACATAATGTAATGTTTATTGTTCAAGGAATAAGGGTGTGGGTCGCCCGCGTAGGTTTGTCACATTGGATGACCACATAGGATGGTCATCCATGTTGATCACATAGGTCGAACACCCATAATAACATTATTAGTTCCCATTCATCAGTAAAAAGAGTCTCCTATCAACTGATCTACCATCCATATCATTGTTCATCCTCCTATATTATCTCACTATGCCAGTAATTTGAAGAAACATTCC
This sequence comes from Viscum album, assembly GCA_963277665.1. NCBI lineage: Eukaryota > Viridiplantae > Streptophyta > Magnoliopsida > Santalales > Viscaceae > Viscum > Viscum album. Next base: position 1,869,514,719 of record OY728156.1, read on the forward strand.
TCATATATTCTCTTCAGGTAATCACTATATGCCCCACTTTCACGACTATATCCCCTGATGTGACTTCAATGAAGTGCCTATGACTTTTCACCTTGGTGAGTGACCCAAGAAAGGTCACATGGGAAAGTAACTTGTGTGAGGTCCCTTAGGGGAGTTACTTTTGAATGGTCACATGGGAAGGCGACCTGCATTAGGTCCTTTTCCAAAAAAGCATAGAATATTCCAAACTAAATCCTTACCTTGAAATAAAATAATGTTGTTTCCATATAGATATCCCATGGATTCTCATAAGTTTTGAGACACAAATCAGCCAGATGGTGCATGCATTTGGAAAATTATGGTAATCATCAAGCTGAATTATTATGATGTGTGTGACTCAACTCTTTGGGATTTTTTGATGAATCTCTTGAAGTACCATAATAAATAGCCTGATAATGATATTTTTCCACTTTATGAATGTTGAAATTTGAGTAAAATACACATTTTGAAGTTGAAGGATTGTTTTTCACATAATTAGTTCTTGGAATACATGAATTTTACCACTACCAACATCTTTTCCTGGGGCACATTCATCAATCAGAGAATGATATCTTCTATATGTTTCATGATTCAAGTTATCTATACACCAGTTCATAATCCAAACACTCCTATGTAAACGGAATAGATACTCAACAATCTATCATGCTACCAATATAGATAAACCAAATGATTGGATGAAACAATAGGACATACATGGTGGATTAGGGGCCAAAATATAGTATATTTGGTCATATTAGGAATGAATGAATTGTACTGAATTTTAAGTTTCCGTGATGGTGGTAAAAATCTATTAGGACTTCTGGGTGGATCTGACAAATTTTTACAAGCACTCAAATTTCAATCTCATTCCCCTAAGCTTATTGAGCCATTAAGAAAAATGTTCCATATAAAACATAGAGATTTTGGAATTGTTTTATAGGACTCATACAAGATCTTGGGACTTCCCATCCTTGGAGATATGTGTGTTGAGTTCATTCCATAGATAGTGATGTAGGATGATTCTAAAAAAATATTTTTTAGATCACGATCTATTATAGGTATCCAAGTATGTTAGTTGGGAATACCCTCTCCTATGGGGTGTTGTCTTTTCCATGGAATGGATGAATGTTTTCCTAGATCCACAAGAAGAAGGCCCATGTTTCTAGGACCCAATGGGAAGTCCCTCATTGGAAAAGTGGGACATCCCTATTATGTTTTTCCATACACTAGTGTATAGACTATATGATTGGTGGGGGTTTGCATCGTTGTCTGAAATCCATTCCATAGCATACCTCACTGGATTTATAGCAATGTGGTTGAGTATATATATAATTATGGTATGTGAATTGAATTGTTTTGTGACGATGAGGATATTATTCATGTAATATAGGTTACCTAAAGGATATCTTGTGGGGATGGAAGCCGATATCTTGGAAAAGATCCTCCAGTTCTTATTGCATTTTTATATACACAAGGACATTTTTTGTATTTCATGGGAATTTCAATTGTTGTGGGTATGGATCACATCACACTTCGGTTCTTATGATATGATGAGTGAAGTCAGGGTTTCTAGATGTCTATTTTGACCTTTCTTCCAAGCTATTTCTAGTATCCAACCTACCTAATTGATGTATGGAGACGCTTTGAAGAATCTAAACCTCTTTTGGAATTTAATTTCTTCCCATATAGGGATCCACCAATTAGAAAATTTACAAAAACTGGTCTTGTTAATGATGATCAAATGTTATATAAGTATCTTTCATAGATATCATTCTAGAAACTCATATTGATAGTGATTTCCTTTTTGAATATTCTACTATGTATGGGTTTGCTGGAAAATTTATTTCTATAATAAAACCAAACTAATATCTTCCTATACATTTATAATTAGAGAGGGACCCAATGGAGTACTAATAGCTTGGTTTATTCTGGGATCTGGAGGTACCATAATCAGTAATCATGTTTCCTCCATCAGTTTCATCCATTGGGTTGACCTCCAGGAATATCAGAACCTATATTACCTCATACCCTCAAGGGGTGTTGACAATAATAACCCCTCTAGTAAAATCTATGAAAACTATTGGATGGGTAAAAGATGATATAAAGAATCAAAAAAGGATGATGTTGATGAGGATCTGGAATATTTTAAATGATCTCAAACATAGGCCCCAAAACATGATAGTGTTTAAGAGACCACACCTGTCAAGACCTTGTGGTCAGGTTGTCGTCACTGGGAGGAAACTCGAGCTCTGACTACTCAACCACCAAATATGATGTAGAGGCCTAGTAAAATAGTAAAAGAAATATATTTGGGTTCATCTTTACAACTATCCATGGAAACATTAGATCACACATTGCATAGGAAAGTTTAATTATGGAAAGATATGACCTCTGAAAATAAAGAGTTGTGGATATTTCTCCAATATGTAATTATTTCCCACAGCAAGGAGATATTAGATGTACATACACAACCCATACCGGGGCTCGAGACCCAACTACCCCAAGCCTGCCTCCATAGGCTAGGGGATGGAGTCTAGTGTCAAAGACATTACAAACTCAGGGAGGCCATTTTATAAGTACATGTACACAAACACACACACACAACCAACTCACTGCAAAAGCATAGAGGGAAATAAAAACAAGATTCAACACTTCTTTAAATACAAACCACAAATATGCATCGACCTCTAAATTGTACAAGTACAGAAATGTAAATTGAAATGGAAATGGGTAAAATAAATTCCCGACCAAAAAAGTACCGCAACCCAGTATCATGTGTAAAAGTAGAACAATTGAGAGATCCATTCTCTTAGATCCCATGCGATGAAAACTATATGTTGTCCGAGCACCCCATATCCCTAGGCTTCTCTGAAGTCACGATCAACTTGTCTATCCTTTATAGGGTCACACCAAGTGTGGGAAAATCCCAAGCAGGGGTGACGATAAAAATTCTCAGTAGGATGCCCCAAAGGATCAATGGAGCAATAAGTGAGGTACTAAAGAGGTAATCCATATATAGAACATTTTTTAGTAAAAGAGTAGAGTTCAATGCAATAAAGAATTTAAGTATGCTCGTCCAACATGAGGAGCTATAAATGGTGAGAAGATGAAATTCTTTTCGAGTCTTCACTACCTATAGTAAGAGAGTAGACTCGTCCAATGATGAGAAGTATGACACAAAAATCACGTGTCATACTCCACGCTTCTTCTCCTCTCCTGGAAAGAGAGTAAATAAGGCCCAAGTAGTGGGTAATGAAAATAAAATATATATATATATATATATATATATATATATATATTATCAACCAAATAATCCCAAATGAGAGATAGTAAGGGGATATCCATAACACTATATCATCTCATGAATAGGGTCTCCATCCCTTCTATAAGTAAACACCATCGATGCCCAGCATCCCACATGTCTACCCTAAACTACAAGTCAAAGGGTCTTTATCACCCCAAAATGATATTATCCACTTTGGGTAGTTCTGTCTTGCTAGAACAGTTTAAATCATATCCCAGAGACATGTCATTGTGGGAAATGTTCCCCGCTTTATTTGGAGTTCAAAGTCACATTAAAAAATTCTTATCACTATGCTGCATAGTCAAGAGATCTTGTCACATTGTCATGAACCCACATCCCACCCCCTCTAGGGGTTATGTTCATAAGGGTAATCAGTGAAACCACTGCCTAGACCAATTGGAGGGTAAGCCCAAATGAATAAATGATGAACCCCATTGATTAGACCTGCTGGAGGGTAAGTCTTGAAAGAGTAACTAATGAACCTCATGGTCCAGTCATACTGGAGAGTAAGACCTAAAATGATAATGAAAAACCTCATTGTCCAGCAGTGCTAGAGGGTAATCCCGGAAGAGTAAACAACAAACCTCACTGCCAAGCCCCGCTATAGAGAATGTCCTATAAATAAGGCAATGAACCTCATTGTCCAGCCGCTGATAGAGGGTATGCTCAGAAGAGATCATTTCTAGCATCGAGTGTCACCTTGGGTATGCATCACACTCGAATCATCGAGCATCGCCTTGTATAGGCGTCACACTCGAAACATCTCACATTGTATCTCAAAATCCACTATAGAAGTAACCATCACGTTCTACATGGAAAACACTCTAGATAGAATACTCATGACCAACAATTCGAGTTTAGAAGAAGGAGATACATGAGGAAGAGGATTCATAACGTTTTATATTACACATGAGGGGACCACACGACCTGTGACCCCACCTCATTATCTAGTAATGTACCTATCCATACTCAGGTACTAAACTGGGAACTAGTATCCACAAGTCGTTCCAGTGTACTCATGGAGTAAATAGCACATCTATCCAAAAGTATAAGGAGCCCATGTTACTCGTTGCTGATCTGATGGGTGAAAACGTTTGTCTCCCAACATGCCACTTGTAAACAGCCCCAGATAACCAAAAATATCACACCATTGTGATGCTTTTAGAAAAGAGCATAGGATTGACAATTTATTCACCCGATGCAGACTCCCGATGAAGAAGCTACATTCCACTATGTTGCGCAAAAATAGTACCCAATCAGGCCCACTTCTCAATCCCGAAACATATCATACTGATCATTCCATTGGTATACCCTTGTAAAAACACATGAGATTGGATATTCATTCATCAAAAATGGAAAACCTGTAAAAAGGGTGATTTCAATACCAACGCCCGATTAGTGCTCGATCACTACCGATCACGAAATGGATATGTACATACAAATAGATCACAACACTGTGATACTTGTGAAAAAAACATGCAAGTTAGACTATTCACGTGCCCTAAATGGACTTCCGATGCAGAATTTGTAAAATGCTACATTACGCTCAAAATGGAATCTTGTGGAGCCCATACCTCGACCACAAATTTAGTCAGGTAGATCGTTCCATTGCGATCCTCAAAAGAAAACACACATGATTGACTACATGATCATCCAAAATGGATACCATGTGAAAATGTCACATTTCACTACAAACGCCAGAAACTAGCGTAATAGGGCCTGCACCATTGTTTTAGTACAAGATCTTGAAATCCACCTTGAAATGTATGCCTCAACATCAGGGTCACAACACCTCTGACAGCACGTCAATTGGACGTCGAACACATAAGTTATGTCTGGTGTGAGAATCCTTGAATAATAATAATATTATTATTATTATTAAAAATTGATGTTTCATATTACCAAGCCTTGAGTCCAAGACAATAAGATCTCAAAATAGTCAAAAAAAAGGTCTGTCATGATACAAGGATCGTGTGGTCATATATGGAACTCAAAATGTTCAACCAGATTCAAAGATATGTGGTTTTTAATAAAAACATCGGTCCAAACCTTCCTAGATCGGCCTAAACTGGTTGTTCTAGCTCAAACTATCAGCCACCGTCGCAGCTCCACCGCCATATTACGTGGCTCCGATTCAAATTTCGGCACTCCACCACGTCGTCGGAGGCGCACACCGGAACCCACTACCAAAAAGCATCTGCAGACCACCCGGATCACCCCAGTGGTACGAATAACGATCCAGGAATTGATATGGACACCTCAAGACAAGACCTTCACAGAGCCAGACTCTGGTCGACAATCCATCAACATTTTAGTGTGGTGTAAAGTAACCACTATTTCTTATCACAATTGTGCTCCCTCCAGCGCCCTAAACACAATCCCGGGCAAAGATCAGGACTCCTTGGGTTTAGGTCTTCGTAGATAAGAGGAAAAATCCACGATTAGAGGTTTTTTGTGAAAGATGAAATGTTTTTCAATGAAAATGTGAAGAACGGGATGAGTGGACAATCAAATATTGAAACTCATGATGTTCATTGTTTGTTTTTTCATCTTTAAATGATTATTTAGTAGCAAAAACGAACAAAAGTGTAAAATGATGATAAAATATTCAACCATGGGGATTCAAAATTGGAAATAGAAATCATACCTTGATTCTTTTTCTGCCATTGCGTTTTTTGTGCTCTGATCTTTTTGCATATGATGTTTCATCACGATTTGATGACGTTCGTACATAAAATCACCATTAGTCAGAGCTCTACCATCCGAGAGAGAAGTGAGCCAACTTTGGAACATCCCTATAACCTTCTATTTATAGGAAACTACCAGCTGACACAAAATCCCAATATCCCACTCCCTCCCAAATGAGGTCACCTCTAGGATAAACACCACACTGTGAACTCAATTATTGTATCATATTTCTTATATGACTACCTGTTTGGATGTTATTCATTGTATTGTTTCAAATTAAACAATTTAATTTAATTATTTTATTTACGGTTTTTTTGTCTGGGACTTTTTCTATAGGTTTCCTACGCCGACAAAACATATGCCCCTCATATAGTAAATAGCACACTCTGGACAGAACCATGGCCTAATATTTATGATTGGAGTTTCTATTTGAGTTTTATTTTGTTTTGATCTATTAAATGAAGGAATTAATAAATTAAATCATCCATTTAACATACCTCTAACAAGCAAGGAATCCAAGTATCTCGTGATGGAATATTTTATGTCGTGCCTAGGGTAAACACCACTTTCTAGACCCAATTGTGGTCTCTGATTTTTGATCTGATCAACCATTTAATAGATACCTAGTTTTCATTATGTGAATTGTAAAAAACACTTAATGTTTTTTTATAATTTATTTTTGTCCCACTGGGCCTTGTAATTTCACTTCGTTTTAGTTTCTAGATATGGAAATATATGTTGAAATATTCAAAGTCTTACAGGAAAAAACCAGGTCTCTAAATCATTCCATCATCCAATATTTTTGTCCCTAAAAAGAAAAAATTGGAAAAACAACGTGGGATATTGAGCTCACATCTAGCTCTCCCGCTCCTAGGAAAACATTCACATCACCGTGCTGGAACAACACTCAAAACAATGGTATTTTTTTCACTCATAATGTCTACTACATTCGATGATGTGCATATTAACATGCACATATCTCATTAGTTGCGACACGTGGAAGGCGTTGTGCACCCAAACCAGCTATTAGGTGGAGTTTGGGTGAGGTAATAGGTAACCTCTCCATCTCTTTCATGATTCAGAATGACCTAAAGAAGCTAGGGGGTATATTTTACTTCCCATTCTGAACCGATACATTCCACATTGTGATTGGAATCATGGTTTGTCCCTAGAATAGGGTCTCGGGATTCCCTCCTTCAGAATATCCACCTGGTAAAACACCCAATGATATATAGTCACAAAATATTTCACAGTAGATGAGTCACAACTGAGACTCTCTAACATTCTCATGATGTGAAGGAACAAACACCATCAATAGAAGAAGAGTTGTACCCTCCTTCTCCACTAGGGTTAGCTGCATGGAAGCTAACTACTACGAAACATCCCACACTTGGTGAGCCTGGGATTTCTTACTAAGGGAATATTCTACAACACTTCAACATTATGGTTCATATAATACCTCAATGTCATAGTCCTACAGAAATTTCAACCAGCACCACAATCTTAGGTTCATGTCTCTCTAGGTGAAGACGCACCTGAGACACTGGTGGTCTGAGGAAACCACAAACCCCTCTCTCACAAGGTAGCGCCTCTACATTATTAGTATGAAGACTTCCACATGCAGCACCACATATTGAGTCACGTAGGTTTATTTATGGGGGATCAATCACCTCAACTTGTACTTGATAACAGTATCAAGATTGATGTTGAGCACACAAGGTACCAATGATCATGGAAGGTGAGAAAACTCATCCAACCACAAGAGGCTAGACATAGAAAGTATGTGGCATACACCATGTATCTTTTCCCCTCATGGAAGGAGATTAATCCCAAAAAATAAGAACTATACTAAACCCACTAGTGGAACCACAATCAAAGGGTGGTGAACCAGCAAGACTCCACTGGAAAACATAGGATCTGCTCTGACACTCCACTACCCAACCTCGCCATGAACACACATGTTAGAGGGACTCATCCACCACACATGGATACTATCCAATTTTGATGGAACTAAATCTCCCTCACGGTTTTTTTCAAGTCACATATAATCTTTCTTAGTGGGGGAAGAACCTCTCTTTCTCGTGAAATCAATTATATGTCGAACAACACCAAACCATGGTAACATTGATTCCCCGCATTACCCTTAGTTACTCCTCGATTAAGGAGTTGGAAGAAAATAGTACCTCACATAGTGTCTAAAAAATTCTACTGATAAAACAAGAAAATAAATATAGCATACCTTTCATCATCTCGTATGCTGCATTATTGTAGGCATCCATAGCATCCGGCTACCTATAGCCCCAACCGCCAACTTTTTGGGCCTGACGTGGGCCACCTAGTGGTGGTGGAAAGACCTCGCCATATATTCTACAAACAATAGTTATTACTACTCTACCGCCATCACTCCCTCCCTGGGGACCACCCATTTTTCACCTGGGAGGTCCATGATCACGGAATTGCCTCAACAGTGGCGGTGCATATACCAAATGCCTTGAAGGATTAGCACATCTAGTCAAGTAGTCTTATGCCACGTGACCTCGCCCATAACAAGCATATCACTAGCCCTCCCTAGGATGTCCCGGTGCTCTATGCTATCCTGGACCATGTGCCTAAGACTTATCAAGGGGAGGCCTCCTACATTGGGGGCCTTATAACGAACGTCTCCTAGGTGAGTCAGACGTCCCTACTCTGCTGCGACCACTGCCAAAACTGGCCAACTGGCGTCCCTATGACAGAAATTACTCTATCACCAGTGCTTGCTACAGCACCTCGAGATAGGTTAGGATGTACAAGGGAACTAATATGGCACGAATATCCTATATAGAGACCCTGATAAAACTTTTATGCTTTGAAGTTGTTGTCTTGGACCACATCCAATGATTACCGAGTAAGGTCTGTGAACCTAGTCACATACTCCGCCACTATCATTCCTACCAACTAAATTCTAAGTAGATCCAAATACTATATGAACCATATGTAGGATGGGTAGTACTCCTCATGAAATAGATTCTCTAATTCATCCCACAAGAGTACCAACTCATCATGTATCTGAGTATCCTGGATCCACCAACTGCAAACCTCATTGTGGAAAAAGACCGGCCTCCAAAGTTTCCATCAAATCTATTCATTTCTGAATAAGATTAAATAGTTGAACCACCAACTCTGGCCAACCCATCACTACCCTTGGGTAAGGATCACCATGGAACATGAGTGGTCTCTGACATTGGAACTCACGGAGCATGCTCATCCTGTGTACATCATCGTTATGTGTTACCGGTACTAACTACTTCTCCACGGGTGGAGGTGTTTCTACCTGCCCTCTGGGAGAAAGGGTATTTTTTGATGGATCCTAAACTGAGGCCTCATTGCTCGTAGAATCATCATTATGAACCAGAGCTAGTATAATGGCTCTTTGTTTTCAAAGAAGGAATCTATAATCTGATCAAGGAGTGTCGCAATCAAATGGGAATATATATATATATATATAACTATATATATATATATATCCTCAATGGTGGGGAGCTGACTCAAGAAGGATAGTCAATGACTAAATCCTATAAGAGGAATGTACCAATTGTCCCTGCAATAAGTGTCTCAGCACACCGAGTCAACCAGTGGTTAATATAGGTCCTGGTTAATGGCTACATTTCCCCCCACACCATCATTAGACTCCCTAGCTAGAGAGCCACTCTTGAGACATGTTGAAACTATTTCCCTAAAACCAAATGAATTATTTTTTAGGGATCATCCAAACAATGTCCCAAGGAATGACCACCTTTGATACCACTTTTCATGACCAGACACATACCAGGGCTCAACCCACAACTACCCCAATCTTGCATCCATCGGCCAGGGGCTGGCGACCCATGCCCAAGGCATAAAAAACATGGGGAGGCTTTTTCCTGAGTACATGTACACACAAACAAGCAGCCAACTCAATGAAAAAGTGTATAGGTAATGGAAACAAGATATAAAAATACTATAAATATAAACCACAAATATGCATCAACCTCTAAACAATACATGTATAAAAAAGTAAACTTAAAGGGAAAGGCGAAAAATTCTCGCCCAACCAAAAAAGTTCCACAACCCAAAAATAGGTGAAATATAGAACAATTGAGATATCCCCACTCTTAGATACCATGTTATGACCACCGTATGCGGTCCAAGAACCCCATATCCTTATTTTCCTTTGAAGTCGCGATCAACCTGTCTGTCATCTTCAAGGGAACATCGTGTGTAGGAAAATCCCTAGATGGGGTGAGTATAAAAATACCCAGTAGGATGCACTAAAGGCTCAAGGGAGAAACGAGTGGTGTACTGAAGAGGGAAGCAGTAGACAAAACATTGTATAATAAAGGAGTATAGTTTAACCCAAAAATGAAGTGAAGTAATCTCATCCAAACATGAAGAGATTGAAACGGTGAGAATATGATTTTCTTGTCGAGTCTTCACTACCTAGAGTAGGAGAGTATAATCTTCCAAACATGAGAAGTTAGAAACAGAATGCACATGGAATACCCCAAGCATCTTCGCCTCACCAAGAAAGAGAGTAACCAAAACCAAAGGAGTGGGTAATGTAAATACAATATATATATGTGTGTGTGTGTGTGTGTGTGTGTGTCTGTGTCTGTGTGTGTGTGCTTGACCAAAGAATCCAAAATGATAGAGATTAAAGTGATCTCCATATCACCGGATCATCCCAAGAAAAGAGTCTCCAACAATTTTATAAGTAAACAAAATTATTTCCAAGTATCCCGCATGACTTCCCTGAACTGCAAGTCAATGGGGATCAATCAACATACCTTGATACTATCCGGTTTAGGTGGTCGAGTCTCACTAGTACAGTTTTAATCACATACCAAGGATGCATATTGGGTGGGAAAAGTGCCCCACATTCTTGAGAGTCCAATGTCACATCAAGAACATTTCTTCACTGTGCCGCACATTCAAGATATTGTTTCACAAAGTTGTAAACCCACTTCCCAACCCTGTAGGAGGGTATGTTCTGATGAGTCATCAGTGAAACCACTTTCCATCCCAGCTAGAGGGTCAGACCAAAAGGGTAAACAATGAACATCACTACCCAGCCCCGCTGGAGGGTATGTCCTGAATGAGTAACTAGAAAACCTCACTATCCAGACTCACTGGGGGGTTATCCCTAAAAAGAGATCGGAGAACATCACTACCCATCTATGCTGGAGGGTAATCCCAGAAGAGTAAATGAAGAACCTCACTGGCCATCACTACTATAGGGTATGTCATAAAGATAATTTTACTGACCTTACTTCCCTGCTACTTCTAGAGGGTATCCTCGGATGAGATCATTTCCACCATCGAGTGTCGCCTCGGGTAGGCATCACACTCAAATCATTGAGCATCACCTCAAATAAGCATCACACTCGGAACATCTCGCATCGTATCTCGAAATCCACTATGGAGGGTACCATCATGCCCTATGTGGAAGTCACCTTGGATAGACTACTCGTGATCCACAATCCGAGTTCATCAGAAGGAGATATGCGAGGTAGAATATTCATATAGTGATAAACATCACATGTGGGTTCCACGTGATGTGTGACCCCACCTCATTATCTGGCCATGTACCTAGCCATACTCAGGTACTAAATTGTGAACTAGTACTCACAAGGTGTTCTAGTGTACTGCTAAAATACTTGGCACCTCTAGCCAAAAGACTGATGAGTGCATGTTTCTCATTACTGGTATAAATGGACAAAAACATAAGTCCCCCTATATGCCTCTTGAAAAAGGCCACATATTATCAAACATATCACACCATTGTTATCCTTGTGAAAAATCACTATTGATCGAGTATTCATATCCCCAAAATGGCCTCCTGGAGAAGAAGATGCATTCCATTGTATTGCGCACATGTAGTGACCCGTGGGGGCCACTCCTCGATCCAAAAACACATCACACATATCATTCCATTTCAATATCCTTGAAAAAAAACACAGGATTGTTTATTTAGTCATCCAAAATAGACAACCTGTGAAAAGGGTTCTTTTCAATGCAAACACCCGATCGGTGCTCAATCACTACTGATCACGAAAAGGCTACGCACATCCAAATGGATCACACCATTGTGATCTGTTCATCAAAACATTCAAGGAAGAAAATTCACTTGTCCCAAATGGTCTTCCGGTGTAGAATATATAAAATGATACATTACGCTCGAAGAGGCATCCCGTGGGGCCCATGCCTCGCCCTCTAAATTAGTTGAACAAATCGTGCCATTGAAATCCTCATGGGAAAACACAAAAGATCAATTACTCGATCATATGAAATGTTTACCAAGTGAAAAGTCACATTTCATCGAAAGCACTAGAAATGGGCCTCATGGGGCCTGCAACTATGTTTCAATTTAAGTGCCCAAAATCAGCCTTGAATATTCCGCCTCCACTCCAGGGTAACAACGCCTCTGACGGTGCATCTATAAGACAACAAACACAAAAGTTATGTTCGGAATGAGAATCATCGAATAATAATAATAATATTTTTTTATTTAAAATTGACACTTTGAATCACTGATCATCGAGCATAAGAAAAAAAAGATCTCAAGATGGCCTCATAAGGTCAACTGTGAAACAAGGATTGTGTGGGCGTAGATGATACACAAAATGGAAACCCATATTGAGATATACATGGTTTTTATTAAAAACTTTGGTCCGAACTAGCCTGGACCAGACCAAACCGCCCAATCTAGCATGAGCTGCCGACCACCGCCACGGCTTCTCCACCGTCCACCGTGCTCCGCTGCACCACCGCTACGCTCCACCGGCCACCGGATCCCCTCACCAGAACCCATTGCTAAAAAAACTCTGCAGACCACTGGGATCACCCCAGTGGTGTAGATCATGATACAAGACCTAATCTGGACTCCCTGGGACGAGACCTTCATAGCTCTAGCCTTTGGTCAACTATTAATCAATGTTTCAGTATGGAATAAAGTAATTATTGCATCATATTTCCATTGCACTTCCTCCAGCACTCGAAAATCGATCCCAATCATAGATCAGTACCCCCTGGTCAAGGGATTCATATATATGGCTCCAAATCCACGATCGGAGGTCATTTTTGCAAGAAAAAATGTTTTGTGATGAAGAACACAAAGAACACAAAATAAAGGAAATAAAAAAATGATATAGATGATGGTTGTTTTTTGTTTAGCCATCAGTAAAGGATTCCATAGCAGCGAAAATGAAAATATGTCAAAAATGACGACGTCATATTTAACTGGGTGGCTGCAGAATCCAAAAGAGATGTCCAACCTTGAATCTAGTTCTTCCATTGCGTTTTCTTCACACTGATCTATCAGCATCTGATGTCACATCGCAGTCTGATAATGTTTGGATGTCAAATCACCGTTGTCCAGAGCACCACCGTCTGAAAGAGAAATGAGCCAACTCTCTCTCATTCCTCTAACATCCTACTTATTAGATATCGCCAGCGGATGCGAATTCCAAATATCATGTGCCCTCTCAACTGAGGATACACCTAGGGTTAACACCTTTCTATAAACTCAACAGCAATCTTAGATTTCCAATTCGTGTCCCCATTTGGATGTTATTCAATGTCGCATTTCAAATAAAAATAATAATTTAAATATTTAATTTATGGGTTTTCCCTACGAGACTTTTTCTACAAGAGGCTTTCTCCAATAGAACATATACCCATATTAGGGTAATTGACATTCTCCAAACTCATCTATGGACTCATACATCCAATACAAGTTACCATTTGAGAATAATGTGGGTTTGAGCTATTAAATTAATGAATTGGTAATTTATTTCATCCATATAACATATCTCTAAAAAGAGAGGGGTCCAAACGTCCTATGTTGACATATATTATGTCTCTCCTAGGGTAAACACCATGTTCCAGACCCAATGGTGGTCTCATATTTCTGATCTGATCAACTGTTTAAGAGATTTCCTATTTCCATTGCGTGAATAGTATAAAAACACTTAATATTACTTTATATTTTATTACTAGCACACCATGCCTCGGAATTTCACATCGTCTCAGCATCTAACTCTAGAAATATATGAAGTAATATTTTAAATTCTTACATTTTGAAAACTAGGTATCTACCTCAGAGTGCCTAAAATCATCCTCTATGATACTCATCCTATAAAATTGTAAAAGTACTTTAAAAATTATAGATTATATATTATTACACTAATAATCAGATTCCAACCACAAAGTGCATGAAAAATATGATAAAAATGGGTTCTAATGAAGTATTGGCTGATTAAAAAACTGAAGATTGAGATAAATTATTCGGTGGAAGTGTTGTATTAATATTTTATTTTCATCTATCCCTTCCTCATTCATGTGATTTTTGAGAGGAAATACATGACATCAATTAGAATATGGAAGAAGGAAATTCACCAAGGGTGGTGTCTAAGACACCAAAATTTAGGCCAATGGGAACCCTCATCAGGTTTGTTGGGTGTTCACCTAAATCTGAGGATTTATCCCCATGATGTAGACACATGTAGTAGGAGATGGTTGGGGAACACTCATTGTTTCTTCCTCTAGTACCAATGTCTTTATAATCAAATTATAGTATTTCACGTTCCATGGAAAAGGGTTGGGGTATAATAAATACATTATCCTAGGGAATATCTAGTCATAGAGAGTTTTTACAATATCATTTGTTCTTAATGTCCTCCTAATATAAATATAATAATTCATCTAGATCATATAATCATTTCCCCTTTATTCTCTCAAGGGGCTTATAGGTGAACCTATGATAATTGAGGATACACTTGATGTGGTGAAAAATTATATTGGTAAGTCTATCCCCTCAACATGAATTTCAAGGGGTAAGGCTAAAACTCTTTCAATAAATATAGTGTGGGTGGATAATCCTAATAATATACAATTTGAATCATAAGTTTATATGTATGCATCACTATCTCTTGTCATCTTATGATATTTTAGATCCACAACATATACTAGGCGATCCTACGACAACCACTGCAGGTCTGTTAATTATCTCAGAGGTGGTTGATCAGGGTCTTTGGCCATTCGATAATTATTATGGTGTTGAGCCTAATTTATTAGGTATGGGAAATGATGTTCTTGCTAAGAATCTATTAGAGAGAGTTGAAAATAGATTATATTTTGGTCCTAACCCAAGAGACCTCGATATACCTACGAGTGAGGATACTGAGATATGTGATTTTTTATGTAATGACCTATTTGTATTTGAAGATGTTTTCTAACACATTGATATCTCCACCACATGGGAGGGGTTTGTGGATTTTAATAAGGAATGGAATAGATGTGAGTTTTCACTTTCTATGACTTCAAATAATGATTTCCTTTATATGTCTGACGTATTATAATAAATTCTTGACTTGTGTATATTTTTTTCAAAAAACTTTTCCAAGTAAATCCATGACCATGGATTCGTGGACCCTCGTAATCTTATTGTGCATGGAACAATATCTAAATGTTTAAAAGTGTGGGATTCTCTGGAGCCTTCCATGGAAGGTCCCATGAAAATGTGGTTAAATGATCCTCATCATGATACCTCAATTCAAACTAATATAGAAAAGGATTCTAGAGAGGAATCAATCCATGTGTATAATCAATAATGAAGTGGGTTTCATCAATCACTTCAATAACCTTTTACCTTTTTCCTTACTATCAACCAATATTGATGATTAATTTCATTCATATTTAAGTTTTTTCATCATTTATTTTCGAACCTTATGGATAATACACTTCCCAAACTCAAATGATGGAGAATGGAAGGGTTGAAATTACATAAAAATTGATTTTTAAAACCCAACTATATAAGTGATCTAATCCTAGTGTATACCTTTCATATTGACACTAGATATTTAGAAAAATATGAGGCCCAAAATTATCTTAAGGTATGTCAAATAATCATTTAAAAATATATATCCAAGCATTAGACTGAAACACACCTATAGAAGATCTATCTTAGAAGTTTGGGTTATGGTGTATTCAACTACCTCATCATCCACTATGCTATGAATGACATTTTTCACCAACAAGAGTGATAACATGAGTCACAAAAAATTGTTATTAAAGAATGAATGATCTAAAATATGATCTTTGAGATGAACTATCCTTAGAACAAATCAATCATCACAATAATTTATAGAAGTGAATGAAATGGGTTTATGAAAAATATAATAAAATATTATATCTCCTACAAGATATGGATTCATCTAGAAGCGATCTCATACAACATCACCATACCCTAGAAGCAGTACAAGATGAGAGAAAGATTGTCACTTCTATCATGATGGAAGAGTTTATAATTTATAAAGATGATATAACTACCGAGCTAAATATATTTCAATAGGCTATTGGTGAGGCTTGACTAGCCTCTATAAATTCTGAAGTTATGTTGATTTTATTTTCTAACGTATGATAGAGAGACTCCAACTTGTGGATTATCCTCTGAATTTTACTCCATGAATGAAAAGAATTTTTTTCCCTATAAACTATATATTTTTCTATATTTTCCATCCAATTATATCATTACACTGATGTTTTTTCATTTAAATTAATTCCCTTTTGTCAATGTGTGGAAATTATAGCGATAGGAACATGAATATTTTCTATGTTTTATCATGGAATTTGGACCCTGAGATCTTGATATAACTATTGATACAGCCTCAAGAAAAACCCTACAAACAATGTATGTGTTGTGTTATCACATAATTTTTTATAAAGTCTGATATATGGATAAATTATCAATCAAGACCAAACTTTTTTCTAGGCCTTAATTTAAGGTTTTTGACCTAATAGGTTTGGTTCTTTCTCAATTTCAATTGTGAAATGTTTCCTAAATCATGCAGACCAAATGTCTGGTGAGATGAATATAAACACTTTTATAGTATTGAATTTATTAGTTTTCATCCTAGAATAAATTTTTTCTCTTTAATTATAAGCTTAAGATCTTAAGAGTCATAAAAATGAAACTATTGTTTTAGGTTAAACATCATTGACCATATGTTATTGGGATAATGAACCAAGATGGACTTGCATGACTTTATTTATCCAACACTCTATGGATATTAGGATTTATATTTAATGTCACATTACATGAATTTTCAGATCTAAATAGATGAAATTGGGCACGTATATAGGTACTCATCATGAACCATGTTTCAAATTATAATTACATTGGGATGTTTTCTAGGTGTACAGTGATAATAGTATTTCCTCATGGGGAAAAAAATTCCTTTGATTTACCAGCCATATTTTGATGTGTATTATGAAAATAAATGAATGGGAATTATTTTTAATAGTAAAAAAAAATCATCCCTTCGATGTTAGGGCCTCATACTAAGGATGGTAATGTAATGTTTTTTACAATCTGATGTTTAAAAAACATAATGTATGCTTGAAAAGGAATGTTTTTGAGGATGAAGAGAAAATTTGGATTTTAATAGGACATGAATGAGGGGAATACTAATCCAATATTGAGTTTAAAAATAAATTAACATGCATTTGAATCCCTATCATAGATTAGGACCATTTGTAGGATAGAAGGGGGAATTCAGTTTTTACTATAGAATAAGGGGACAGAAAGATATATCTATGCATCCCAACATAACTCATTAGGAATAAAATAAAAAAACATGTCCTTCTAAAATAATGTTTTAATAATAGAAAGGCAACATGAGAGATGGTTGTTGAAGGCCACAGTAATGCATAGTTTTATATCATATTACAGGGATTTGATCCATGTATTTTAACATCAGACAGTGAGTATGTTTCCCTATAGTGTAACGTGATGCGATAAGGATATCCCATGTTCATTTTATGTTCTTGAACCTAGGACTAACAATTTAATGGTGATCCATCCATGAATTATTTTTCATTCCATGGTATGATATCTGGATAGTTTTAAGGCGTGACCTTAGGGTTTTTAGAATTAATTATATGGATGGGGAAAGTGTATGGGATGACCATAGAACACATTCAAAAAGTATTTTGCAATATGATTTCATCAATGAAACCAGAGAATAGAGTATTGTATCCTTGGGATAAAAATTCCTTGATTGACATGACACATTTGGAGACAAATAATGAAAATTTGGGTTTGATGAATATTATGCATAGTTAAAAACAAAAGTATTCGTAGAAGTTAGATTCTCATACTACCAATGATTATGGGAGGTTTATGGAAATATAAATTTCCCATGGAATAGATTATGATTTATGAAAGGAATGTTATTGAGTATGAAGGTGAATTTTGGCCATAATTGAATAACAATGGGTAGATTATTCCATAAAAATGTCTGACTAATATGTAATGAAGGGTAAATTTGTGTATGGACACAATATTTGATATTCAGGAACCACTATATATATTATGGTAACATGAATCAAGTCATAAATCGTTTTGGAGAATGTTCACCACATAGGTCTGATCTATATTTGAGGAAGGATATTTTTTTAAAATACGTGTTCATGAATAACTTAAGAACCCTCCCATGACTCTCATGTGAGGATCTAGCTCATTCATAGGAGAACAGGGGAATATTTTTCTTGAATTGAGGTAGGTTTAGGTTTGGTGATCGAGTGTCACTATATACGTCATAATGATTAGAATCAATCCACATGTATTTCTATGATTGATCCCCTTCATTGGTATATCTATTATTGGTGGAATTGTATCATATTATAGTTCCATTAGAATGTAAAATCTAGGCCTCACTTTATATCTCATCAATATGAGAATAATTCTACATTTTGTTCAAGGATATAAGTGTGGTAGGTTTCCAACACTAGTAATTGTGATCCTCTAAGTGGAGGTATACAATAAGAGATAATTTAATGTCATATGGAAGGGATATTAATGATGATGTTTATCATCATGTTGAAAGGAAATTGGTTAACTGATGTAAAGAGAACATATGAGGTCTTTAATTGTAAGAATTCCTCTAGAATTATGTAATTTCATTTTAATGTCAAAGTTATTAGACTGAAAAGTGATATGATCATGAAAATAGGACCATAACATGATTCATAAGCCCATGTGAATTTTTTTCAGTGTGAAAAACTAGGAATTGTGAGGTTTCCTTTTTTACATTGGATGATTGAGAGAAAGAAGGTGATGTGACTTATTAACGCCAGTGGGTATAGAGTGGCCTTCTTACCTGGTAAATAGGAATCTTGTGTGAATGAATAACATGGGGTCAGACACAAGAGAATAAAATTTAACCTGAAATTTAAAATTTTCTATATTCCTAAAAAAAGAAAAATCATTGCTACGTATATTTTGGAGACAAGAATAATCATTTAAATAGTTATGGGAAATGATTCCATGAACTTATATAAATCATGTTTAGGTAATGTTGTATCATTTCTTTTGTTTTTTGGATGGGCCTATGTTGAGGGATCTAGGAATCACTACATATATTGTCAAGGTGTGAATCATGTCACATGTATTTCATAGTTTCTTATATTCATAGAAGTTATTATCCCATAGGTTTAACATTGGGTGATCAGGACGAGTCATATACCTTTTAAAGTTTGTTCACTTAAGGTCATTCCTTGCAGTTTAACATCATATGGTAAGGACCCATTCACTATAGAAGGTGTGAAAACAACATATGTGGGGATTATTCATTAAAATTTTCCCAGGAGTTCTTGAAATCATCACATAAGTTATGACTCATAGATGATTAGTAAATTATCTCATAAAAAGAGTTTCTTAGTCATTTGAGAAATTATCTCTTAAGATAATATTCCCAGTTGTTCTAGAATTCATCATATAAGAGGTATCTCATTCTTATCATATTATGATTCTATGGCTTGTTTTCCCTGGAATCCAATTCTTAGTGGATAGGTTAAGACTAAATTTTACCATCTTGTACGTTAGACATTTCACAAAACTTAACATCTTGTCACTATGTGCTATGTTTCATGCCTTTTAGGGTTCTAAAACAAGGACTGATTCATGTTGTTTAGCTCCATTTAGTGAAGATGAATAGTTTATTTTTGGATTAGGTCATACAAATTGGACTAGGTTTAGTTAATCACCTAAAATAAATATTGAGAATTATTCATTGGCATGGGTGTATTATACTTTTCATCCATGGTGATTGATGATTATTCTCATCTATAATAGACCATATAGATGGAAAAAAAGGTCATTTCTATATTGGTTCAAGCTTCTAAGATTTCTTCCTAGGAATAATTAGGGTCCTGAGAACCCAGGATAGTTACCCTTACTAGAATGAATGAATATGAAATTTATTATAGAAATCTCATTCTATTCTATTTTGTTGAGCCTCTAAATGATTCAAGGTATGCAGTTTTGTCTTATACAACCATTCCAATACATCCAAATGATATTGGTACTTCTCTTCCTTGGAAATGTAATCACATATGGAAATAAAGAGGGAGAAAAACTATATTTCAATGAGAAAAACTATATTCTTTCAACATACTAGTGATTATGGGATCACCAATTTATTAGTACATGTTGTGGTAGAGTATACCCAAAAGGCATGTAAAATATTGTCGTGATAGGATTTCATATCTATATACTCCATTTTTTAGAGCATGTAAGATATAGTTTTGTTGAAAGCCTTTATCTATACATTTATTGCTTCATCGAAGAAAAATGAATGGTTGGACTCAATGTAATATTCCTATTATACCATATCAATTTGGAAGAATAGATTGGGTAAAAAATTTATATCAATATTGTATAAGAGACATCATACTTAGTGATGATGTTGGACTTCACATAATTTATATTTCTTTTTGTCCCATTTTCTTTGAGGGGTTATTCTTCAACCAACAAGGATAAGAAGTAAACTATAGTGAAGATATATTTAAACTTCATTGGTGTTGTTGGATGTTATGGTCCAAAAAAATCCATTTCCAACAAAAATAATGTCCAAGAGTATTTGGATGTATGAAAAAACTCAATGGGTTTGTGGATAAAATTGGAAAGAAGTTGAAATGGATGAAACTTTTTGTGAATTGTGTAGAGTCATACATCATTGAAGTCCAGAAATATATGACTCTCTTATTTTGGTAAGAATTATTGGTTCCTGGCTGATGGGATCCATATCCAGTATCATAGACTTCTCACATAGGGGTCATAGTATACTCTCCATCAATAAATCTTAGGTGGATTCTCTCAAATCCTTATTTATGGAGGACCTTCGTATAACATGTGCTATCATAGATGATGATTGTTATTACTCAACATTAAATATTATTTTTCCGAGATATTTTGATACAATAATCCCACATTGGAGGTAGTCCAAGATGGGATTCATACAGACATTCAAAGAATTATATTGTTTATGGATCGAATTGACCATAATTATCTATTCCATATTACACTGAACTAACCGTGATACCATTCTATGATGTGTAATACTGATG
Source organism: Viscum album (assembly GCA_963277665.1). Lineage (NCBI taxonomy): Eukaryota > Viridiplantae > Streptophyta > Magnoliopsida > Santalales > Viscaceae > Viscum > Viscum album. The sequence goes on from OY728156.1 coordinate 1,869,536,155, forward strand.
TATATTTTTTTCCCTATCTGGATCTACTAAATCTATGGTCTTATTTCCTATTGCATCTTCCTGGTCATTTGGGGAGTGTGGTAAATGAGTCAATATTGGCTCTAAAGGAAATTCATCCATCAATCCTCAAACATAGTCAGGCATGGTGATAAACTCATCTTTATTAGTATCATAATAACCATTTTCAAACATGATTAGTAGATTTAAGTCACCTATGGTGATCACATGGGTCATTGATATTTTTCATGTGAGTAATAATCCTACAATATGATCATGGAACTATACCTCATTATTGGTCAAACCTTATGACAATATGAAATAATAAGGTAGAACTACCATTTCTGGGGAAATAAGGATTACTCCTAAACAGACTATATTGATTTTGGGGTCTTCTATCCTTATTAATATTTTTCTTTGGGAAGTGCAATTAAAATACATCTCCCATGTTTTTGGGGATTCTTGGACAGTGAGTATTTCTCATTCATGCAATTTGTTAATCATGGAAATTTATTCAAATAAATGATTCTTTAGATGGAAATATACAAATATTTTCCCACATTATGCATTTTTTGGTATTAAGAAGTTTTAAAAATACTATATAATAACCACCCATCTGCCAATTGTTAAGTTAGCATATGACCATTGAGGATGTACTTGAGCAGGTCATTTTGAGATACTGATTGGAATTTATGATACTATTATTAATGATTAAATTTATTATCCAAATATATTAATTCAAGAAATTTCCTCTCAATATCTATATAACAAGTCTTAGTATTAGTCATGGTTATTTTGAGATAATATAAAAATCTTTTATTCATAGAATTATTCACTTGTGTGATGAAATCCCTCAGTGATATCTCTAATGATACCTTATATAAGATAAGTAGATTTTTTTTCTACATGAAGCTTCAACACTACCAGAAAAAATAAATACATCATGAGACTATCAAATTCTTCTTGAAATTTATCATTCCACTAAACATGAGCCCTTTTCTCATCATCTTGGTGAATCAAAAGCACTTTCCATGATGATTTTCTATAATGCATCAAATTTTGGACAAGCAACCTTGTAGTCATCTTCACTCTATGAGATTTGGATGGGTTAACATGTCAATTATTGTATATTTATTCTCAAGATTTAAATTTATTTCATGATGACCTATAATGATGAAAAAAACCTTTCTCAATGAGACACCAAAAAAAATTTGGGGGTTTGTGTTTAGACTATTGTTTCACAGCTTTTTGAAAACCACCTAATATATGGAGAGGTGGTTTGACCATTTCTGAAATTTGACTAACATCTCATTGAAATAGCACTCTAAAATCATTCCATGAAAGGGGTTGAAAATGAAATCTAGGGAACACTCGTATTCAGGGTTAAATTTATTTAGGACTAAGGGCATTACAAAATAGAAATGAACTCCTTTGGGTTCCATGAAGACACCAACATATTCATCTACAATGGCTATTTAGATTTGGATATATCCTTATTAGACATACCTAAAAGAAAATTCATCATAGGTATCTGCCACATCAATTATATGTTTTATAATTAGAATAGGGAAGTTATATTTTGGATGTGCTTGTCGATATCTATAAATTTGATACACACATTGATTTTCCCATTTATCTTCTTCACATGGAATTTATTTTCTTTCCATTTTAGGTAATGAAATTCCATAATGAATTTTTTTTAAGATCTTATAAACTTCATCTTCGACCTTAGAATAATGGTTTTTATGTTTTTTCAATGATTTCTATCTATAGCCATAATGATATTCTATATGACCCAAGTGGTTAAAGGCCACATTGGGATCAAGCCCTAGCATTTTTGTGTAATTCATGGAGATTAAATTTTGATACATCTTTACAAAAGAGGTATATAACTCATTTTTCTCAATGTTCATAGATGAATTTATCATCATATATTCTATAAATTATTTTGTGCCTAGATTTACCTATAGGGGTTCCTCGATAGTGGTAGAGACACCTTCCAAAAATGTTGGAGAATCATCATTGATGTCATCCCCCTTTTCCTATTACTCTTCAACAACCTCTTCCTCTTCATCTTCATCATCCTATTCCCATTTACCTTCCTCTCTTCATTATTTCATGCCCATGTTGGGAAGGATGAATGATGAAGGAGAATATTTAGAATCAATGGAAGGAATGATATTCTACGATTAAGAGGTTACAATATATCCATTCCCCAGAGAGCATATTACAATTACTTAATATTCAAATGATGAACATGGGGTATAATGTATTCATGGGGATATAGAAAGTGAATTTTCATCGTTAACATCATCGTCAATATAGGGAACAAAATCATTTTTTAGACCACTAGGTTTCGATGAATTTTCTAATTTAATGAGGTTTGATAAATACATTCCCTATTCTGAACTAAAATCATCTATATAGTTTATGGGTAACACATTTTCAACAATGAGATCCTTTAGTGGGTTGTTCAACATCTTATTCAAACCATTTTGGGAGGTACCCCAAGAAAAATCATATGTTATGGATTTCTTCCCTTCACTGAAATAAAAACCTACATCAATATATTGATACTCACAAGATTAAAATGGAGATTTATTTCCATATAATATCTCACTATTCTCTCTGGTTTAGTACTTTATATGTTGGTGGTATGGTCAAGGGATGTTCACAAGATGGTGAAACCAAGTCCTTAGAATGATATGGATTATCATATAATGTTAGATGACTAGGAATTCTGTGTCAGAAATTTGGTCTCCAAATTGAGTTTTAAGCATGATTTGGCTAAAGGAGTTCATTTCTATTATCATACACTAGAAGTGGTCCAAGAGATAGGGAAAGATTAGTTTCAGTATAGCATAATCAAGGAAGTGTTTAGATCAGAATGAGATTAACTCTTGATTCATTATCAATGAAATATTTATGAATGTATAAGACATCAATCATTCAATAAATGTATAGTGTCCTGATGTGTCCTTATATCATGGCACAATTTTATTATTCTATAAAATATATAACAACATTAAATTCCATTAGGCCTATCTCTGCACGGTTTAACTCTTTAATAGTGTAATCGACTTGGAACTTATGAGGTAATAACAAGGCCTCTATAAGCACTTCTAAAAGATCTTTGGACAAGTTAAGAGCATCCAGTATTGAAATCATTTCATGTACCATGAAAAAATAGTCTAGGATTTGATAATTTTCACTCAATTTATTGAATATTATTATGGGGAGATATTCCATAACATTCACATTATAAGTAGAATCTTCTGGGGTAGACAAATCAGTATGCTGGGAAGATATTGAGAGCACCCATCCTACTATTAGATTAAGCTAGATTGACCTACCTACTTATCTAAGATGATGATTCTATTTCACCTCTTCTAGTCATACTTATGATATAATTTTATCTATAAGAAACATAGAAAACATGATTGTTCTTCCATGTTCCTCATATGATCACTGAAGGTCCCTACCATGATTCTTGGTAGCATAAATGGATCTTGTGGGGAAATGGATGGAATATTTGATTCAGTCATGCCTAGGTCTTCCCATTCCTCCTTGGCGCATATGGTATCTAAATGTGGTTCCCCATTCTGGTAATGGTAATACAGATTCTTATAATTTTTCATCATCAAATCAGGGTTCCATTTACTAGATGAAATTAATGGAAATATAGATTAGTTCTTCATCTGGTGAGGATTCCACCTTGTGAGACGATTCTTGTAGTACCGTTTGGTTGGGTGGTGATCATTTTATCTGCATGAGATGTGTGAAATATGAAATATTCTATATTGGATTTGGTACCTTAAAATGATCACCCTTCTATTCCTATTTTTTGTCGTCCATCCATGTCATTTCTTTGAATATTTAAATTTAGCGGATTGTGGATCCAATGAATTTGATTCTATTATGATAGAAGAAACTGAGGTTTTGTTGGTTTATTTAACTATTTAATGTATGGATAGAATGATATTAGTTAATTTTATTTCTATTAACCCTATAATTGAAGTTTTCTATTATATAGATTTTACCTTCATTCCATTCTCCATCTTCATCTAGAGTGGTTAAGAAAAAACATGCCACTTGTGCTGGTGGTCTACCCAACTAATAATTCCCAGAATCGACCGTCTATTTCAAAATTAATATACAATAGAACATTATTGAATTTTATAACTCAATGTTCCTTTAATGTGAAAATAATTTTGGAAATCATGAACAACTTGATGTAGCCTCTTAGAATCTGATAAATTTTAGCATATTATTTTCCATAGATGTTATGAAGTAACCTAGAACATTAACATCTTAGAAAGAATGAAGGGTATTATTTTTGTATTCGAATTTATATTGTTTATTTTTTTGTTATTAATCATAATAGGGGTATTTTTTGATTAAACGATTCAATAGTAGTAGATGTGCAAGGAGGAGGGGGATTTAGAGCAAGAGTTTGCATACATGATGGTTTTGAGGTTCCAAGTGTTTTATCCACTCTACCCATTCACTTCCCATAAGCTACTAGAGTGTTTTTGGATTTTTATTTTCATCACAAATGTGAATCCTCCATCATCATTGAATCTAATAAAATATCTTGATAATTTCCCATTTACATATTTGGGATGAGCGTTTTTCACAGATCTTCATGAAGGTTCTCAATGTAAAGACTCAACAAGTCCTCTTGAGGAAGATGTATGTTTTGGTTGTATTTTTATCCCATGAACAGGGAAATAATATCTAATAAAATATATTTATGTCATTAAATTTAAATCATGATGTTGAGGTCTATCATTTTCTGTATTTTAGAGGTAAATTTTTTGTGAAATTTTTAGTGAATATCTTCCAACCACTTGATCAATTTAACCGGGAAACTAGTAAACCAGATGATGGTTGGTCCCTCTATAGTCTACAAAAAATACCTAAATTTCATGTCTCTTGTTGTTCTAGTGTCCCAATCATAGGACCACACCAAGACACGATGTTTTTAATATTTTATTCAAGATACCATGAGCCATTGAATGTTGTGATGTTAGTTTTTTCAATGATGGGTAGGGGAAAGACACCTCCTCTCATTTAGGGTATAACTTCTTTTTTTATATGTGTGAAGATTATTATTATAATGTTTTCAATTGAGACACTAGTGAATCTATAGTGTAAATGAGATGGGGAGTAATGACTAACTTGGTCAGATCCAGAATAAGAGGAATAATGGGTTGAGCTAGCTTTGGTAGTTCTACCAGTACTCCTGGTGGGTAAACATTAGGGTATTTACTCTAAGGATAAATCTGACCTAGATGTATTTTCATCCCCATTGGAAGGAACTCAAGATATCTATTCATCATGGATTCTATGTATATAGGTTGATGGAATCCCATATTGAGTAGGTGTTATGACACTAGTTCAGTTATTATAATGAAACCACTTTTTTAGCTATGTTAGTCGGGTCCATGAGAAATGTCTCTAATTGAAGAACATATATATTAGGTATGTTTCTTGTTGTTATGTATTGAGATTTTTCAACTCTTTTTTATGTTGCTCATACTCTGAAATTATTTCATTATGTGTGAGAATTTCAATATCTTTGGTAGACGGGTGCGATTCAGACACACCGTCATCCTTTTCCAAATAAGCTTCTCACCAATGATTTGGTAGTGGATAATTTGATAGATTCCCCAAAATTTTAGAAATCTCATGGTTTTGAGTATTCACTCATTCTTTAGTCCTTTCAATATGGGTGGTATTTCAGATAGAACAATACTTCTCCTTTTCCCCTATATCGACTTCATGTTTTGTAGCATCCACATGGGTGGTGTTAATGTCATTCATCGATGCATAGTTTATTAAATGTGTCAAAATATGATTGGAAGGATAATATGGTCAGTTTCATTAAAAATAACTACTAAAAGAACCATGATCTTCAGAGGTGGTTCTACCCTTGATAGATCACTCTTATTTTCAACCTCTAAGGGTCATCATCTCATCCTAAAATAACCCCTTTGAGCAATCTGGTGAAGGGTAACCAAAATGGAATATACCCTTATTTCCTTCATGCATGTTAGAATTGATTAGATCAGGTTATGAAGTGGGAAAAACTAATAAGTTTCTATTATCATAACTCCACATATTAAGGAAAAAACTGACCACCATTAGAAAATAGAGTGATGTGAAAATGCCCCCAACCCTTTGGGATGGGGCTGTTCTCACTCCCCTATGGTAATTTTGGGATCATATTTTTCTGCCTTAAGAGGATAGGATTGGTCAAAAATTACCCCATCTATATGAGTTGGGGATACCCCTATATTGTTGTGGCTATATCGTCCATGGATGCTCTCACAATCTTTCAAAATACTATTTGAGCATGATATGTGTGAATCATATGATATGCATGTGAGTATCTTTCGTTAAGAGGATTTTTTTATTATTTTCCATAAAAAATTGGGAATCCTGATCAACCTTCGTGAATTATTTATTCCAGTGTCTTTAAATTGATCTCCCTCATTGAGATTAAAATTTGGAGATTTGTTTAGGGTCGATTCCTATTAAAGGTAACAACTGCTGTGAGTAGTGTTATCTTCTGATAGCCCACCAGAAGCAATGATGTTTTATGATGTCACTTCAAGTGGTCTTTGATGATCAGGGAGTAGGGTTATATTCAATTATCCATGATCTATCCACCTCTTGATTTCTACACCGACCAGTCTATCAACGAACAACTCGCATACCTTTATTAACACGTTAAGACATGAAAGATAGAGACCCTCCCATTATTTCCCTAATTTAGGGAATCACATAGCTAGAGAGGAATCTATGTCAATATGAAGACATGTTTCTTGGATTACCTTATCATGATATTTTAATCTATTTTAAGGATATAACTAATCCCTTAGATAATGAAGAGTCTTCTATACATTTTGAAGAATTTCATACACACATTCTTCTTATAATATTTTTGTTACACCATTTTAAGGATTGAATAAGATTCAAAACATAACTAGTATATTTTCATCAACAAATTGTTTTCTCATAATCAATGTGTCTTCTTCATCTTCTATAGGATATTTCTTCACCTTGTCTGACCAATGTAGATCTTTCCCATCTTTTATGTTGTAATTTGTTAGATTAGGGGGAATCTCTTTTTCTATATTTGAAGGTATACAATCTAATTGTGTTTCAAAGAAAGAAAATTTTCATGGGCTATCTTCTAGTTAGGAAAGTATATCACTTTTCAATGAAATGTAATCACACATGACCAGCCTCATCTTCCCAAGAACCTCATGATATGAGTGACTTATAAAAAATTAATCATTAAGGAGGGGCCTTAATGTCTACCTAAACTATCAGTACTGGGAGAACTTTTGAAAAAAAATTACTTCAAAGGGAGGACTACCATAATGTCTTGAAACCCAAATCAATGTAGATATACTACGGAATATACCATGGGTATGACCTTCAATGTGGATTATGGAAAGGGGAGGCCATTCTTGACATTTGATATTATGACCATGAGAAGGTCTTCCACAGTACACTTCCGGACAAGGGTTCTCAGGATCAATATTTTTAAGAGAGTGAAGGGAGACTATATTGTAGATATTCCTAGGAGAATCTCTAGAGTTACTGATATAAATGATGTAGGGAGGTCCTTCATAATTTTGAAGTATACTTCCATAATTTTTTAATAAATCAGTATGATCATGGGCCACTATTCAGATATTTTTTGGGTATCAAGAACACTAGCCTAGAGTCAAGTAGGTTTGTTTGTATTCTATTGGATTTACGATCACCTTTCATGAGACTTATTTTTACATGTTCTCTATTGGGTGGTCAGAGTAACAATATTTGGATTATGATTTTCACATGAGCTATCTTTCATGAGTGACTCTCGTGATTCTTATAGAATATGTCAATAATAATATAGAATCTTATATGGGATATATTCATACCCATGAGTGGATATTAGAGTGGAGTAGTGGTCTCTAGTTGTAATGGTTGTGTTTTCCTAATCATTTTACCATTTATCAGGGGATTTCATTAATGAACCTCCAAGATGGGTTCAAGAATACACATCTTCTCCTAAGTTACAGTATTATTGTTTTGATGTGTCACTTAATATATAGATGTGGAATGGTGTAGATAACACCTTAGAACATATGATTCAATAATTATATCCTGGTATAATTTTAAAATGTGGATAGGAATTCATACATTTTCCTCCATTGTATCCAGTATTTTTCGAATGACTTATGTAGATGGAATAGTGATATATGACCATTCTTTGGTAGGGTCACGTATATGTTCAGGCCCATATCATACAATTATAACAAGGATATACTAATAGAAATATTTTCTGGAGTATCAACTTATTATTTATAGAATTATTTTTTCAAAAAAAATCAATCCGTTTGAAAATTTTCATTTTATGAAACACTGAGTTCATCTAGAGTTACATGCATCACCATGTTTAAACAAAACATAAAATACTATTATTATATTATTGTTTAACATGAATGTTATTACCAAGTAATTGGAATGGTGGATATGAAGATAATTAATTAAATTATGAATATATATGGTCTAAAAATATATATAAGATTAATTTTGTAGTGACCAATTAAATAAGAATAAAAATAAAAACTAATTGAAAATTAAGGAAATATTTTTTTGAAAAAACAATTTTTATACACCCAAATGTGTTTTACATAAATAAATTAAACAAATAAATTTTGGTTAATATTATTAATTAAATTTATATATCATATATTCAACCAAATGTTAAACATTCATCTTATGTGTTTTTTGTAAAAGAGATAAAAGTAAATTTAATTTTACACTTAAAAAAGAATTTTGTAAAATGAAATTCTGACAACTTTTATACACATATTTTGAAACAATTTTTTGAAAATTTTATAAAAAAAAATTAAAAAAAAATTATTTTTAAAATAATCATGTATAATATATCATAGGGTAAATATTTAATAATTTTATAAGAAGATAATTTTTTTGATGAATAGGTAAAATTACATGTTTTTATTATGAATTTTAATTTCTATTAAAGATTTCTGAAACAACAAATTACTTCAAGATTATTTTTAAAAAATATATCAATTACATATATATTAATCCAATTAAATTCATTTGAATAAAATTAATTTTTAATTTAAATACAAATTTTAAACATTTTCCATTTGTTCTTTTAGAACTACACTTTTTCATTACATCTACGAGATTAGTTTTCATTTAACTTTTTACATTTAAATGAATGTAATTTTGAGAAACAGACTCCATATTTTGATTTATAATAATTTTTATTATCTAATAATGTCAGATAAATTGTAAACTATGGTTTATATGATAAATAGTGAAAAAAAATTAATCACGATTAAGGTGAAAATTGGTTTATCAGGGGTTAAACTGAAATGATAAATTTAAAAATGAACCAACACATGTATAGTTTTAATTGTATGACCATATATAAATTTTTTACTTAGAAATTTAAAAAATATGTCCAATTTTGGTCTTTTTTCTTGGTAATTACTTTATTATTGTGGATTCCTTTAGAAATTTTCCATGTAGTTTTCAAGTTGGTTTATTTCCCCTCTTAAAAATGTCAATTTCACCCTTCATTTAATGAAAAAAATAAATCCATATAATTCATTAAAAGGTAAAAATCTCCTACTTAACAAAATTATCAATGTTTTGATTTATTTTTCCATCAAAAATACCCATATTAGGGCCTTTAAGAGAGATTCAATAAAGGTGTTTCTAAGAGAAGATAATTTTCTTAACTAGGATCCTTCTATTTCATTATTATTTTTTCAGATTAATTTATGTATTATCAATTGGAATATAATAATACTAGTATATTATATATACTAATATTTTATTATATTAATGTAATAACCTATATCCATCATCATTTCCATCAAATGGAAAAAGAAGCTGTCAATCCTGTGTATGGCAGAGTCTTACCTCACAAACCGGTGTAGGTTGTTTTCCATAACCTCGTTTTTAGGGTGGATATTATGACTCATATAACATATTTATGTGATATTTATGACATTACAAAACATTTATATTTATTATATCAGTAATACCTTCTTAATTTCAATTTTTTGGGGATATGATAGTCTTGTTCGTGTGTACGGCAGACTACCACCTCATGAAGCGATTTGATTCATTTCCAATTATACATTACATTCATGGTATTAAGGGTAAAATTAATGTTTTTATATTATATATATGAAATAATAAGTATTATTTTGGTAATTTATTATTTACCCTTTTATTTTTCAATCCTTCAAGAGAATGGAAATAGTGTTCATGCTTATGCACCACCTACCGTCTCTATGAACGATGTACTTCATTTTATTTCTCCCAATTTTATTGATTACTATAAATACATATATACTGAATATATATTATATTAATAGAATTTATATCATTATGGAGTTGATGGAACCATGATCTTTGTATGAGGATAAAAAATAAAAATTCAAAACATACATAGCAGTTATTGCCAAAAACATGACATTAACAAGGAATTGTTTATAAATGGGTAATAAAAGGTCATTAGAAAATAATATATGGTATGATAAAAATAATAACGATTGTATAATATATTTATAATTAATTTATATTAATTATAAAAGATTTTTAAATGTGTTCAATGGAATTTGAGACATACGACAAGGGATTTCAAGTTTCTCATTTATTTTTGGAGACATATACAAATTCACAACTTATTGTTTTTGGGAGAATATATTATCCCATTTAAATTTTAGGAAATTAATATAAATTTTTTAAGGATATTAATTTTTAACATGATATTATTATTTATTGTGGATTACAATTCAATGATTATAAAAGTGGTAATAGATTTTCATCTCATATTTTACTTTGGTGAGACAACTATCATATTCACCACCAACTTATTTTATTTGGTGTACATACAGACCTTGAATTTATTATATGATTATTCTCAAGAAAATTGTGAGAACCCAGTTCTTATTTTGAGGTCTAGGTTTCTTCTTTTCATTTTAATTAAGTGTTTTTTAGAAAACAAGGGAAATATGGGAAAAATCTCAAATTTATGGGTACACTATAACGACCCGAATCCAGAGCCCCTCCACTGGTGCCTCGTACCTGATGCACCACATGACCTCAAGCGCATTTCCCCAAATGCTACAGGCTGCGAACTAGCAGCGAGGGTCTTGGTGAGTTGGTGGGGAAACTATTCCCTCATTCGGTAAGGTATACAAGGTAAAAAAACAATAAACAGCAGAAGTAGTAAACAACATTCATAACAACAGAACCCAAACAGTGGAAGCAAAGTATACATATATAGCTATGATGACAATGATTCAGCAAGTACAAGTATCTAAGGAAAACAGCAAACACAACACCGTTCTGAAATACAACTAAAACCAAGTGAAAAAGAAAACAAAGTAAGCTTCTCAGCATCGCGAGCCACATCTCGGTCCCATGATCCCCAGATCCAGTGCAATCAAGAACCTGATGAAGAAGGGTGCTTTCCCTTATCTATACCTGCAGCAACATAGTCTTCTTGGGCCCAAAAGCATGGCCCAAACAGGGTGTGAGATACAATCCCAGTAGGAAATCACCCAAAGATCTGTGCCTAACAGTCAATAAATACATGGCATTAATAAAATAAGAAGCAGTAACAGAAAAGCACAAGCATCTAAAATACAAAATTCTATCAAGTAGAGTACACAAGTAAGAATCCAGCAACAAAAAAAGAAATAGGTAACCCTCTGGGTAGCTATCACAGCCTAACCCCTATGGTTCAACCCACAAGTACTAGTAACCCTCTGGGAGGCACACACAGTCTCACCCCTCTGGTTCAGCTAAAAATTAGACTCTCTGGGAAAGCACTCACCATCAATTCCCCCTATAGTCTCGGATCGTATTAAAGGCTCTCTGGGGAAGCACTCAACGTCTCATTCCCCTTGTGGCCCGCATCGAGGAACTACAGACTCTCTGAGGAAGCACTCATCGTCAATTCCCCCTATGGTCTCGCATCGTAATTAAAATACACTTTGGAGAATCCCTTACATCAATTCTCCCTATGGTCTACTACACTAGGCTCTCACAGTCCTGTGTGGAAAAGTAAAACATGCTCAGCGCGTGTGCATTGTCCAAGTAAACCTCAAGAACTACTTGGCTATCAACTAAGGCTCAACAGCATATCAAAGAGACAGTTCCACTATCCTATAACAAGGTATGGAAACTGTCAAAATGCCCAACAGGAAAAACAAGCATGGAAAAGCAATCTGAGCACAAAATAAAGTACTCTACTCACAAGCAATAACCTCTACTAAATAATCAAGCAAAGCAGGAAAACATCAGGACAAAACAGGAAACATGCAATATCTCGTTCAAGGGTATTGGTGGAATTTGCACAAAATATTCATCAACTTTCTACGAAAAGACACAAACCACCTACCTCGATCCTAGGAGGTCTATATACATGAATATAGACGACATATTCCCCTTATAATGACAAAGATCTGAGAAAATGCACAAAATGTTCATCCCAAGATAACTTGGAAACGAGGAGAAATAAAGAAATAAGACTCAAGCAGAAGGAAGAACCCACCGCTGCGATTCCAACGTAACTGACCATGCTCGAATCGGAGAATGGATGGCGAGGCGGGAGCTCGTTGAAGGTCTGGCCATACGGTCGCTCTCGGGCGGACGAAAACTAGAGAAGAAGATGAAATTAGGGGTTGGCGCGACCCTGGTCCATTTAATGAAAAAAAAGAAATTACACGGTGTGTACTTCTTGAGTACATGGCGTGTACTTCAGTTTTCCATACTCCGAATTAACCGGCCTCCACCTCACCCTTGCACACCGTGTGTGTAGCCCGGACACGGCCAGCTCACGACTTCGAGCGAAAAAGGGAGTACACGGTGTGTACTCAGAAAGTACACGGCGTGTACTTCAAAAATTTCCAAAAAAATAATTTTTGTCAAAAAATCTAGAAAAAAAAAAGAAAAACATACATGAAAAGAAGATCCAAGTTCTTACAAACTTCCCCCCTTAAAGAAATTTGTCCCCGAATTTCCTTAACGAGGCGGATAAGGGGAAACCCCGAATAGCTCCGGCCACTGCGATCATACATCGGTCTCCCTCTCCCAGGTCTCGTCCTATACTTGCCCGTGCTGCCATAGTACTCATACCAGAGGAACAGACCGCCCACGAAGAACCTTCGTACTGCGATCGACAATCCGGATAGGATGCTCCTTGAATGACGCATCCGCTTCAAGCTCAACTTCCTTAGGCTGAAAGACATGAGACGGGTCTGAAAAGTAACTTCGAAGCTAAGAGACGTGGAAGACGTCATGCATGGCCCGATACCGCTGAGGTAGCTGCAACCGATAGGCGATCGGCCCAACTCTCTCCAAGACCTCAAACGGCCCGACGTACCGTGGTGAAAGCTTACCCTGTCTCTGAATCCTTTTTTGTCCCAACCTCGGTGAGACACGTAGGAAAACCTGATCTCCAACCTCGAACTCCATAGGTCATCTCCACTGATCAGAATAAGACTTCTGCCAAGACTGTGTTGTAGCCATCCTCTTACGAATTAGCTCTATCTGCTCTGAAGTCTCCTGAACAAGACGAGGTCCCAGCAAAGCTGCCTCTCCTGCCTCCAGCCAGCATAAGGGTGATTGAAATGGCCTACCGTACAAATCCTCATATGGTTCCATCTGAATGGTCGCCTGGAAACTGTTGTTATAGGCGAACTCCACCAGAGGAATATGCTTCTCCCAAGAACCGCCAAAGTCAAGGATGCAAGCTCGGAGAATATCCTCAAACACCTGGATCGTGTGCTCGGACTGTCCATCAGTCTGGGGATGGTAAGCTGTACTCAAAAGTACCTGTTTACCCAAGGCCTTCTGAAGTCCCTGCCAAAACCGAGAGGTAAAGTGCGCATCTCTTTCTGAAACAATAGAGTGTGGAACTCCATGCAGACGGATGATCTCTCTGATGTAAAGTCATCCCAGATCATCGACACTGAAGGTCTCCTTAATCGGAAAGAAGTGGGTAACCTTCGTGAGCCTGTCGACGATGACCCAAACAGCATCGTTCCCCCGGGGTGATCTCGGCAACCCGGTCACGAAGTCCATTGCAACATCATTCCACTTCCACTCTGGGATGGGTAACTACTATAAAAGCCCCACTGGTCGTTGATGCTCTGCTTTCACCTGCTGACACGTAGAATATCTCATGAAAAAACCAGCAACATCCTTCTTTATACCTGGCCACTAGTATTGGCGATGAAGGTCCTGATACATCTTGGTGATGCCAGGATGAACTGACCAAACAGAGGAATGGAAATCCCGCATCAACTCCTCGTGTATTTCTGATGTCACCCATACGCATCCCTGGAAATGCAAGATCTCATCCTCTCCCATTGTCCATCCAGGAAGAGGGTCATCTCCTGACACACTCTCCCACAGGACTAAGCCTTCCGAGTCTGATAGCTGCCTCATATGTACCCGATAAAGTAGTATGGAGGTAACAACTACAGAAGATAGAAAAGTTTTTCACCGTCTATCGTGCACCTCCAGATGCATCTCAGAGAACAGATCCATCAGCTGCCACTCACTACTGGCCTCCTGGACTGCCTGAATCTAAGTTCTCCTGCTCAACGCATCTACCACGGCGTTTCCCTTTCCCGGAATATAGGCAAGCTTGAAGTCAAAAGACTGAAGATACTCGACCCACATGCGCTACCTCAGATTCAGATCATGCTGAGTTAAGATATACTTGAGACTCTTGTGGTCAGTGAAGACCACAAAGTGCTCTCCCAGAAGATAGTGTCTCCAACAGTGCAAGGCATGAACAACAGCTGCCAACTCCAGATCGTGCGTAGGGTAGTTCCTCTCATGTGGCCTCAACTGCCGAGACCAGTATGCAATGAAACCATCTCCCTGCATAAGCACAGCTCCTAGCCCAATACCTGAAGCATCACAGTAGACTGTATAGTTCCTGCCTGTCTTTGTCAAGACTAATATCGGTGCCAACGTCAACCTCCCTTTCAGCTCCTGAAAGGATATCTTGCAAGTATCTGACCATAATAACTTCTCCCCCTTCTTGTTCAGACCTGTCAAAGGTGCTGATATATGATAAAAGTCTCGAATGAAGCATTGGTAGTATCCTGCCAGCCCTAGGAAGCTTCGTACCTCAAAGACGTTCTTCGGAAGCTCCCAGCAAACTACTGCTCTCACCTTCTCTGGGTCCACAGATACTCCTGCCTCTGAGATAACGTGACCCAAGAAGTGAATTTGATCCATCCAGAAGTGGCACTTCAAGAGTTTAGCATAAATTCTATGCTCTCTCAGTGTACTCAGAACGATCTCAAGATCTGTGGCATGGTCATGTCGAGTGTGAGAGTACACCAAGATATCATCCACAAAGACCACAACGAAGGAGTCCAAGTAAGGATGGAACACTCGGTTCATTAGTGCCATGAAAACTACAGGTGAGTTCGTGAGACCGAACGGCATGACTGTATACTCATATAGACCATATCTGCTCCTGAAGGTTGTCAGAGGTATGTCTGATGATCTAACGCGCAACTAATGATAACCGGACCTCAAGTCAATCTTCGAGAACACCTGGGCTCCTCGAAGATGATCGAAAAGTTCATCAATCCACAGCAAGGGATATTGGTTCTTAACCGTCAACTGGTTCAGCTTTCGATAATCCACACAAAGCCGATGGGTACTATCTGCCTTCTTCGCAAACAGAACAGGCAAACCCCGAGGAGAAGTACTGGTTCAGATGAAACCCTTAGCCTGTAGCTCCTCCAACTACTTCTTGAGCTTCTGAAACTCAGGTGTGGCCATCCTATAGGGATTAATGGACACCGGTGCCGTTCCTGGCATGATCTCAATAGAGAAGTCTACCTCACGCTCTGGAGGAAAACCTGAAAAGTCCTCTAGAAAGACATCCCGGAAGCGATCCACTACTGGAGGAAAGTCCAACTGTGGAGTCCCCTGATCATCCAGATAAAGACTAGCAATCTGGGTTGTCACCCCTCCTATCCCAAGATGCTCGAGTCCTGTCTGACTCGCCCGAACGCCCCATTCGCCTCTATGAAGAAAAGATTCACCCTCTAGTGAGACGAAACTGACTCTGCAGCGATAATAGTCAATGACTGCCTGGAAGGGAATCAACCAGTCCATGCTAAGGATGAAATCATAGCCTATCATCTCTAGGACATAGATATCCCATAAGAAGCGATACCCTGCAACCTCGAGATGGCACTCTCTACACTGGTGTACACTAGATGTCCTCGTTCCCAAAGGTGTATCTAGTGTCAACGAGTCGGTAGAAGAAAAGATGCAGAGCCCAAGGCTCTCCACGACAGAAACGGAGATAAATATATGCGTAGAACCAGTATTGAAAAGGGATGAAGATAAAACTGAGGCTACTAAAATCGTACCTCGAACAGTAGAAGGGTCGGGATCCGGCTTCTGATAAGTCTTCTCCATGGAGAAAGATTGGCATGTACCACGGCCATGCACCCCTGGCTGACCACTCTGAACTGAACCGCCCTGCTGGTGCTGAGGAACTGGTGGCTGACTTCCATGGCCTCGACCTCCACCTCAGCCCGAACGGCTGGAAGAACTCCAGTTTCTCGACTAGTGAGAAACTGGTGGGGATTCTCCTGAATGAGGAGTCATGGAAGAACCCCGGTCACCAGCTGCTGGTGAGAAAACCTGGCGGAAACGTTGAAGGTGACCCATCATGCCACAAGATCGACACTCCATGAGGTCTCTCTGGTACTGCGGCCTCATGTGCCCAGTCCGGCCACACTGGTAGCATGTCACATGGTTGCCTGATGATGCGTCTCGCTTCCTCGAATCACCGCGCGTAGACTCCCTACGGCGCTTCTTACTGTCATCTAGAGGAAAGCTAACTCTGGAAGAAGAACCTCCATGGCTCGCAGCTCCGGAGTCTCTCTAATTGCACTCTGCAATTAGTACCTGGTTGATGATGGAAGTGATGGAAGTCAACTAGAAGATGTTCACCTGCGAGCGGATCTCTCTCCTGAGTCCCTCCTCAAACTTCCTCGCCAAGAACGCCCCACTCCCATCCCGAAGGGGTGTAAAATGATGCAACTCGATGAAACGAGAGGAATACTCCAGGACAGATAGAGTACCCTATTCTAAGCTCATGAACTCTCGGGCACGGTCATCCCTCAGGGTCTCCGAGTAGAATTAGTCGTAGAACACGCACTGGAACTCTTCCCAAGACATAGCCTACTGCTAACCCACCTGTGAGATCACGTCCCACCACCTCTTGGCAGAGTCTCGGAGCATGTAGGTGGATAGCTTGACCCGCCTCTCTGGAGGCATCTCCATATGCTCGAAGATAGTCAGCATAGCTTCCAGCCATGACTCTGCAGCCTGAGGTCCTCCTTCCCCCGAGAACGTGGGAGGATGCTGCTGCTGGAAAACCCACGTCAAGTCTACCATAGACGTGGAAGGAGGCGGCGCTCCCTGGAAGGCCTGCATTATCCTCATGAAGCCCTCCCTGAACTGCGCATCAGCGCCTGCAACTGGTATGACAGCCGGTGCCAAGGCTGGCTCTACTAGGGGATCAGCAGGAATTCCCTGATCAGCCATATCTGGCGTCTGATCACTGCCTGACGACAGACGTACGACCAAAGGATGTCTCAGAGGCATAGCTCTGAAAGATCAAAAGTACACATTGGATCAGAAAAACAAGTACAGAGAACACAAGTGTACTAAATGGGAATAGGGGAAGAAAAACACAAAATATTTCAAATCACGACTACATGACATGTATAAAAACTACAGGGCGTGTCTTCTTAAGACACTGACATGGGCGTGTACTCCTGCTCTATAAGTCGTGTACACCTCAGAGTACACGGCATGTTGACTCCAACACACGGAGTGTACAAGAAAACTAAACCCATGTTCGAGTCTCTTTACGCGGCTAACTCACACGGTCCGACTTAACCCGAGACTACATGGCGTGTTCTAAAAAACACGGTGTGTACAATACAAGGCTTCGGCGGCCCGTGTTGCTGAGCACACGGCCGTCTACACGGCTAGACCTTACACGGCGTGCTCCAAACAAACACGGTGTGTATAGGCGAAGGTGACATCGTCTCGTGTTGTTCGTGACACGGCCGGGTTCCTGAGCTGGACAACACGGCGTGTTCCGAACAAACACGGCGTGTGGAAGGGAAGGTAACGTCAGCCCGTGTTGTTCGTGACATGGCCGGTTACCGGAACAGGACTACACAGCGTGTTCCCCATGGACACGGCGTGTTCTACCCGAGCTTCCCCGACCCGTGTTGTTGGTGACACAGCCGGGTACGCGGCTCCGAACTTACACGGCGTGTAGCTACCATACACGGCGTGTTCCCAAAGTCACTTTCACGACACTGTGTTCTGCCCACACGGTCAGTGACATGGCCTGGAAACTACACGGCGTGTTCTCAAAAAGTTCACGCTGTGTATTTTGGTTTTTTCTGGGCAGTAGCTCAGAACTGCACAGAATTCCAGAAACACTAAAAACAAGGTAGAAAAAGGTGCCAAATTCTTATCCGTGAGGAACCATTACACCGCAAGAACCAAAATTTTGAATTCACCTTAAGCAAGGAACAAAACAAACAGTTTTCTAACATAATAGCAGAGAATATATCAAGCAACTATCACAACATCATGCATAATCTACACAAATTCTATCACAATAGCATGAAATCACTAATGCACCCTAGATGGCATGGCAAGAATGCATGGCATGTGATTTCTGCAAGTGCCTATATGATTCATGAGACGGAATACCCCCATCTCATCGGGTTGTGACAGAAATAGAACCACAATATCAAAACAGTAATAGAACAAGTCATGTGAATCACTCTAGTTGAAATCAGATCAACCATAAAATCTCAAAACCAGCAAAACTGCAATTAACAAGGTAGTATGGCTTTTCCCTGTACACGGGTTAGCTACTCCCGAGCACAGATTAATTCCAAGTAACGAATCCGTCCTATCCCTGGCTAAAGTCTCCAAATAGCAAGCAAGAGAAAAGAACTCTTTTGATACCACTTTGTAACGACCCGAATCTGGAGCCCCTCCACTGGTGCCCCGTACCCGGTGCGCCACATGACCTCAAGCGCGTTTCCCCAAATGCCAGAGGCTGCCGACAAGCAGCGAGGGTCTTGGTGAGTCGGTGGGGAAACTCTTCCCTCATTCGGTAAGGTATAAAAGGTAAAAAAACAACAATAAACAGAGGAAGTAGTAAACAACATGCATAACAACAGAACCCAAACAGCGGAAGAAAAGTATATATATATAGCTATGATGACAATGATGCAACAGGTACAAGTATCTAAGGAAAACAACAAACACAACATCGTGCTTAAATACAACTGAAACCAAGTGCAAAAGAAAACAAAGTAAGCTTCTCATCATTGCGAGCCACAGCTCGGTCCCATGCTCCCCAGCTCCAGTGCAATCAAGAACCTGATGTAGAAGGGTGTTTGCCCTTATCTATACCTACAACAACATAGTCTTCTTGGGACCAAAAGCATGGCCCAAACAGGGTGTGAGATACAATCCCAGTAGGAAATCACCCAAAGATCTGTGCCTAATAGTCAATGAATACATGGCAGTAATAAAACAAGAAGCAGTAACAGAAAAGCACAAGAAGCTACAATCCACAATTCTATCTAGTAGAGTACACAAGTAAGCATCCAGCAACAAAAGAAGAAACAGGTAAGCCTCTGGGTAGCTCTCACGGCCTAACCCATATGGTTCAACCCACAAGTACTAGCAACCCTCTGGGAGGCACACACAGTCTCACCCCTCTGGTTCAGCTAAAAAGTAGACTCTCTGGGGAATCACTCACCATCAATTACCACTATAGTCTCGGATCGTACTAAAGGATCTCTGGGGAAGCACTCAACGTCTCATTCCCCCTATGTCCCGCATCAAGGAACTACAGACTCTCTGAGGAAGAACTCATCGTCAATTCCCCCCTGTGGTCTCGCATCATAATTAAAAGTCACTCTGGAGAAGCCCTTACGTCAATTCTCCCTATGGTCTACTACACTAGGCTCTCACAGTCCTATGTAGAAAAGTAAAACATGCTCAGCATGAGTGCATCGTCCAAGTAAACCTCAAGAACTACTTGGCTATCAACTAAGGCTCAACAGCATATCAAAGAGACAGTTCCACTATCCTATAACAAGGTATGTCAACTAGAAAAACGCCCATCAGGAAAAACAAACAAGGAAAAGAAACCTGAGCATAAAATAAATTACTCTACTCACAATAAATAACCTCTACTAAAGCAATCAAGCAAAGCAGGAAAATAGCAGGACAAAACAGGAAACACGCAATACCCCGTTCAAGGGTATTGGTGGAATTTGCACAAAATATTCATCAACTTTCTACGGAAAGACACAAAACCACCTTACTCAATCCTAATAGGTCGATATACGTGAATCTCGACGATATATTCCCCTTATAATGACAAAGATCTGAGAAAACGCATAAAACATTCATCCCATGAAAACTTGGAAACAAGGAGAAATCAAGAAACAAGACTTAATCAGAAGGATGAACTCACAGCTACGATTCCAACGCAACTGACCATGCTCAAATCATAGAACGGACGGCGAGGCGAGAGCTCATCGAAGGTCCAGTCATACGGTCTCTCTCGAGCAGACGAAAACTGGAGAAGAAGATGAAATTAGGGGTTAGGCACGACCCCGGTCCGTTTAATGAAAAAAAAAGTACACGGTGTGTACTTCTTGAGTACACGGTGTGTAATTCAGTTTTCCCTACTTCGAATTAACTGGACTCCACCTCACCCTTACACACTGTGTGTGTGTCCTGGACACGGCCATCATACGGCTTCGAGTGGAAAAGGGAGTACATGGCGTGTACTCAGAAAGTACACGACGTGTACTCAGAAAGTACACAACGTGTATTTAAAAAAATTCTAGAAAAATCCTTTTTCTCAAAAACTCCATAAAGAAAATAAAAACGTAATTGAAAAGAAGATCCGGGTTTTTACATACACATCGTGTAATTTTATACACATGCCATGTACTTTGGCTTTGTGGATGATAATACAGGGCGTGTAGGCTTGTCAGCAATTAAGGGTGTAAAAACTAACTACATGTCGTGTACTTAGTAATACACACCGTGTAATCAGTCTGTAGGTGTATAGTGATACGGTGGAAAGTAGCCACCAGAGGTACCATTAAAAAGGATATTACACACCGTGTACTTAATAATACACGCCGTGTAGTCATTCGGTAGATGAACAGCAAGGCGGTGGAAATTAGCTACTGGAGGAACGGTTAAAAAGGAAAGTACATGCCATGTACTTGAGAGTACACACCGTGTAGTTATGTTTTTTCATTAAAAACTGACAGTAGCATCCTCATTCGACAGAGGAGACAGAGGGCTCACTAGGAGCAGTTGGAGGGGAGGCCGAGACTTGGAGGAGCTTATGATCGCCCACTGGGACTCTGATTCTTCCATCATATGTATCGTTTGAACAGTGCGGGTAAGGTCTTCCCTTTTCTTTAATATTTCCTTCCAATTTTTTCCTTAAGGGAAGTTATTTAGGTTTGAACAGGTAATCATATATATCATATCTACGTCGTTCTTGGTTTTTTCGGGAGGCTCCTTTCACATATATCAATCATAGGAGATCGAGGTATGTGGTCTTGTGTTTAATTCCAACTGTCAAGTTGATTTTGTGTAGTATTGTGCCACGCACCCATGTTCGGGGTGTCATATGGCTGAGGCTTTGACTATTGAGATACCCAAAATTGCATAAGTAATCCAATGAATAAGTATAAACTACTGTTTGAGATCGTTGCTTGGATCTAGGGCCACCCCAAGGGTGCGTTTCTTTGTTTATCCATTTGGCCAGGATACCCGTGGGTATGCCGTGATTATAGCATGTTTTGAGTTTTCTTGAGAGGAAACATATATTAAATTGCTTACTTATGCATTGAGATCGGCCCGGTTACTTTCTCTTCCTGTAGAATTCCTGAGGGAAGTGTTTTGTTAGCCTAAGGTCAATGTTTTGTTTAGCCTAAGGGAAATGTTTCTTATGCCTGTGGGCAGTGGCTTCTGTGCCTAAGGGTGATATCTCGTAATCCGGAGGGAAATATTTATTATGATTAAGGGCAGTCACTTGAGGGTTTCATTTTTGATTTCCTGATGTTAAGGACTTGTATGTCTGAGGAAAATGTTTACTTTGAATATTCTCCATGGTGATTTCGTATGTTCTACCTGCCAAGCTAAAGCACAGGCTTGGTATTATTATTATCTTTTACTTGTTAGATAACATGTTGTGGTTTCTATTGTGGAACTGGTATATGAGATTTTCAGTCATGACTGAGTCTTGGAAAACGTTGAATTCAACCATATCTAATTGTTAAATAATTATTAAAATGGCACTATAACTAGTAGGTATGGTTACTTTTGAGTACTTCCTAGTTTACTAGAATTCATTATTGCACACTGATGTTGCACTTTTTCACTAATAGTTGGGCACGGGCCATTGGTGGTTGTCTATTGGGATATATTTCTCGCACCTTGTTTGGGTCATGTCTTAGGCCCAAACAGATTAAATTGTTGTAGGTGTCGATAATGGCAAGGGTCCTTACACTGGTACATGATTGTTATTGAGGAGTAGGAGAGCATGGGACCGAGCTTAGGTTTGCGATGCTTCCACGTTTCTATTTCACTAATTGGTTTTGTTTTTCTATACTTCATACCATGTGATGTATTTTATCAGATTGTTGTATATCCTATATTGGCTACTTTCTTAGAATTAGAGACATGTTTCATCATCATATCTATGACTATTTTTTATCTTTTACTTCAGTTCTGTTGTCTATTTCAGGTCTATATTTTTTACTGCTTCTGTTTTCTATGTTTATATTTCTTTTTCCATTGCACTACACTTTGACCAATGAGGGCATAGTTTTCCCACAATTAGTCATAGGTCCTCACTGCTAGTTGGTAGCCTCTGGTGTTTGGGGAAATGCGCTTGAGGTCATCTGAACAACCAAGTTCGGGGCACCCATTATGTGGCACTCGGATCCAGGATATTACAAAAATTATTAGGATTAATATATCCATTTCTATATCTCACTTTCAATGGGTATATAGTTCAAAATTTACCAAAGCGATAAGGGTTTTCTTATATAAAATTGAATTATTTGCGACATAAGTTTTATAATGGAAATATCTTCTTCTTTGAGGTGTATGTACTATCGCATTGACATGTTATATCATGAATATCCTTATTTTAATGATATTATAGGTTTAAATTAATTTTATTATTTCATTGGTATTTTGACTCAAAATTATCAATGTGGTAATAGTTTTGTGTTACAATATAGTCTTTTATAGGGGTTGTTAATGATTATTCTTCCAATGATGAAATCTTATAATCAATATCTTAGGAAAATAATTAATATTTTTCTCATATAGTTATTAAATAGAATAAATGTTTTCCATTCATTTTTCTCTCTTTATGGACTCATAAGTTTAAAAGAATGTTTTTATGAAAAATCATATTTATTTCACTCTCGGGTCAAAACCCTTTTTCTTCTAATAAAATGTTTTCTAAAAAAATTATATTGTTTTCAAAATTAATAAAATTAATTTTCAAAGAATATTTTATCCATTTATTACTTTTTAAAAAAATAAATCATCATCCCCTATTCCAAAAAAAGACTATTTGGATTTTACTAATAATGTGAACAGACATTTTATTTTAGTCTGTTTGACATGAACAGAATTTCCTGGCATCAAGGAAATTATTTTTTCTGAATGTTTTTTTATAAGTATTCAATTATATTTCACAAAAAACTATTTTTATGAGTGTTTTATGTTTTAAAAATTGTTTTTTAATGTGGAAAATATATTTTCCTCTTGAAATGTTTTAAGTTATTTTTAATTCTTCCGTTAAAAGTTTTCAAGGATATTTAAAATGAATAGTATTTCAAAGCAATTATTATTTTATTAATTTTTAAATGTTATCTTCAAATAAATTTTATTTTCCCTAAGAAAAGATCCATGTGGTATTTTCAAATTCATTATCCATAAATGATGAAATCCCTTGATGATACTTATGCTCTACTGGGGATATGATTCAATGATACCATTATTATTATTTATCTAAATAATTTATGAATATTATGAAAATATTATTAAGAAACTGGTTTCTCTTCCATAGTTTATACCATGAGAAGATTATTATGAATCGTACATCTTTTCTTGGGTTATTCTATGATGAAATGATTAAATGATTGTGAAACCTATCTCTTTTCCATAGGTTATAATATATTAAAATGTTTCTAATACCCATTTCATTTCATGGGTTATGAAAGGATGAATTTATTACAAACATATAGAACACATATATACCATTTTCATTATGTGATGGGTGGGACCATGATAAATGTATTTCATGCATATATTTTAGAGTGTATTAATGTATATATTTTGACTTTAATTAAGTAATCTAGAAAAATTTGGATCAAAAATAATTTTTTTATATTTGTTGGTCAAAAATAATGAATATTTGAAAACAAAAATAAAAGAGAAGAAATAATGAGTAATAATACACTTTTCACTATTTTTATTCACTCACGGTGCGACACCAAATTTTTGAAGTATAAGAGGACATGGAAACATGAAAAATAATGATTACATGTCATATATCTTCAGTACACATCGTGACTTCATAAGAGATGCTACCACTACACTGGACAAGTCATGAGATGTATACACGTTGTGAGAGAATTTTACATGTTGTGAGTCCCCAATACACATCATGACCAATGTCAATGATTCTAATCCACGTATGAGAATCACGTGAATTCCAAAATCATGGAGGAAATATCAGATTGGGACTAAAAAAATGTAATTATAATACACGTCATGTAATATGCTAGGCCAAAAAATTAGGATGGCTATAAATAGAGACCCTGGAAACACTATTTGAGGCATTTTGGAGCTCGATGGGGATCCCCTGTTTGGGACGCACAACACCACGAATTCTTACTTCACCACTTTCTGTAAGTTTTTTTATTTATTTTCTACACCCTATCATGGTTAGAATTAGCAGGAGATTTATTTATGATGGGGTGTGTGTGATGACATTGAATTGAATGTATGAGGTATTTTACTTTCAATTTCAATTTATGTTTGTATTTAATATTGGTTCTTCAATTCTCTCATGCTTCCTAATTCTTCTTCCATGACCATTGTGAGCGGGTTTGGGGAATGAATTAGTTTCCTTCTATCATTGAGAATGACCATTAACTAGGCGGATTGAAGTCATTTAATTAATGTTTGATCTAGGGTTTAGACGTCCACTATGACTATTGGGTTTTTCCTTTCCCTATGCTTATATTAGGTTTTGGGATACTTGTCATTTGAGATCTGAAGAACCTAACAATGAGAAAAGGAGGGATTTTGATGGAGAGAATTTATCATGAACATTAGACATTCTGGGGCCTGATTCCAATAACGGTGTGATTGTTAATTGATTATTTCATACAATGTCATTCTATGACCCTAGATTCATTGATGTTTGACACCCATTTTATATTTTCTTCTCCCAATTTCACCACCAATCAAATCCTCAGTGGTTTAGATTAATTTTCTAAAAATTAGAATTTTCTTTTGGTATATTTTATTTAATTAATATTTTCTCCAACCCTGCCATTGTGGGTTCGACCTCAGACATTCATTTTCTATACTACATTTTAGTTTAGTGGTTTGTTTGTCTTGTATTCTAAATTTCTAAATTTTGTAACCCATATGGAATTAATGACTCCCCTAGGGATATCAATTTTTTGTATCATTTATGGGTATATGATTGAAGAATTTATTTGTGGAATAATTTTGGAAAATAATTTCTCATCTTTTCTCTTTTTAGATTTTTACCTAGGAATTTTATTATTTCTATTCCTTTTTATCGCACTAGGTATTTTTAGTTGTAATGGAAGGATTGCAAAGTATGAGGACTACTAAGTAGAAGTTGAAATTCATTCTGCAGGATATGGTGCATCTACATATCTAAGTTAAATTAATTAGAAGTATACCCTACGAGTGCTCACAACTATACCCAACAATGAATAGAAAAAACCCCATAGCGTGGAGCTAGAATACTATAGGGATCATAAAGATGAGGTAAATACAACATCATGAAATGAATTTTATACTAATACAGACACCCTTGATTGTGTATGATTTTAAGATGATGAAGTGGGTGACCTTGCTTCTAAACATGAATGGTTTGTAGAGCAGTTCAAAAAATAACTTCAAGAAAAAGATAATGTGCAACGAGAAGAAGAAGAAAAAGAAGAAACTACAGGTACTGAGATTCTATAATCCTTTCTCATAAAACTGGGACCATATCTGAAGGAAGATTATGAAGAAGAAGAAGAAGAAAATGAATAAGAGTAAGAGGTGACATCTTCTAAATTTATGCCAAATTTTTTAGAATGATTATGTGTGTCGTATAAAGAAGAAGAAGAACCAGTTGTACCCTGCACGGATTATGTAGAAGCACAAATTGAAGTATAGGAAAAAGAAGATGTGTAAGAGATATATATGGAAACAAAAGTAATCATTGAATAATTCCAACACATGCACCCAAAATATTAAAAAAAGAATCTTAATAAGTTTGGAAAAATGTTGAAATTATGTTAGTTAAACTCATGTTGTTTAGACTTCGGTCAACACATCCGAGATCCATACCAATTCCATTAAGGTGAAGTAAAGCTGATATATGAGGATTTCAAATCCAATATTGGGTAATCATGATACAGCTATCCCTTTACCACACTCCAATATCTACCATATGTATGGTCGAGCTAAACGGAAATTAAAAAATAGCATCTACCATGATGACACCTATGTTTTTTATTGATTTCTATGGTTTTAGATTAATTTATTCCATAAAATTTAATTTTATATTTGGATTTAATTCCAATTCCCTTTATCTTTTTTAGTATATTAATAACTTATGTACATTAACATGTTTGAAGATAATTTTCAGGTCCATCAATGGAACTGGAAGCAAGATTCAGACCATGCATGTGCAACCCACTTTGATGCACCAATTGATAGGGGTGTAAGAGTTACAATTTTTAAATTTTCTATTGTACTCCCTATATTTAATTATAAGTTTTAAAATACCATTTTCATGCTCAAACATAATTCATTATTTAATGAACTGGACTAGGAGATATAAATTACTCAAGATAATTATAATTCCATGAAATATAATTTCCATTGTCAACAAATTTAAATGAGAAAAATAGAGAAAATGATTGATAAATTAATGCATGTGGATTAGAATTTGAAAAATCATGATTTAGGGAATCATGTTGATCATTGTAAATATTTTTTTTTCCATGATCTGAGTTTCTGATATATTTATGTATTGATTTAATTGTTTGTATGTATTTCCATGAGTTATTATCCCAACCATTCTTCTCATTCTCGATTCATCCATTGAACAAATATTTTTCATTCTTTATTTCTATATTTCTTGAGAAATTTGGGCATGTTTTCTTCCATAATTTGAATTTCATTTTATCAAATCCATTAATGCACACAATAACTTTTAAAATGATTGAGGAATTATTTTTTCTATTCCCTTATCCTGATACCCAACATGTATTAATTTTTTAAATGTATTTAGAAGCCATAAATGGCCTTGTTTAGAAATGACCAGTGATATAAGCATATTTTATCCATTACTACCTTCCTATAAATTCTATTCATGATATTTAATAGAATATGTGTGGGTTAGAAATATATTGGGTGTACCAGGATATACATAATTACAGATATTTTGTTGGGGGATTTTTCATTATGATATGGGGGAGAGTACATGACATATATAATTGTATTTTATTATTAACCTCCCTTATTAAACAAAATTTTAATAAAAATATAACAAATAAAAAATGGTTTGTGTTTGGCATGATAAAAAATCACCATTTTCCAGACCAACGAATTTTTTTGGATCGTATGTGGTTAGGTTATTGATGTGATATATTTCCTAAGCATAAATTTCAAAAAATAAAATTTATAAATGAAAAAAATGGAAGGATAAGTTGATTTTATCATTACACTTACATATATAATGTTCCCACATTGATCTTTTTCGGTGAAGAGAGTGGTGACATTTGTAGAGGGAGGCATTAGTTGAGCTAAAATTTAGATATCATGAAAAAATATTTAGTGTTGAACATCCTTTTGACCCTTATTTAATTTACATCATTTAACTACCTACCCTAAAGCCTCTGAGTCATTTGATCCTTAATAGTGAATCCCTCATGATTAATTTTGATTTTGTCTTTATGTTGTTGATATGTTAGTTGCCTTGAAAATCCTATGGTAAGTTACATTTTCTTTAGTTATGTGTTGAATTGTATTTACATGTCTACCATGATAATGAGTAGAAAAATTCATGCGAGCTAAATTGAAAGTGACATGCATGCTGATAATGAATTCAAAAATTATGATGGATGAATGATGAAACTGGGCTATTTAAAAGGGGAAAAGTAAAATACATTATCTTCTTATTTCGTGGAAAAATGGGCCATTAATGAATTCTCTTGTTCGATGCTCGAACATTTTATTTTACATTTGATCAATTGTTTTCATTGAAATTAAATTTAAATCATGGAAAGGTGTCATTCCTTTGTAGTATGATGAGATTCCATCTTAGAGGAAAAGGTTGAATTCAATTGTGGTGGTATTTGATAAGTGTATTTCATGTATAAATTTTAGAGTTTTTCAATATATATATTATGTATTTAATTAATTAATCTTTAAAATTTTGGATCAAATTGACTTTCACTATGTTTTTAGGTAAGAAATGAAGAATATTTGAAAAAGAAACTAAAATATGATAAATTATGACCTAAAATACACTTTGCGCTACTAGCGAAACGAAGATGTGTGACACTAGATGTTCAAAGTAGAAGAACAATTAGAAAACTAGAGAAATAAGGATTACATGTTGTGTATATTCAGTACACGTCATGACTTCATAATAGAGGTCACATATAT
Organism: Viscum album; assembly: GCA_963277665.1. Lineage (NCBI taxonomy): Eukaryota > Viridiplantae > Streptophyta > Magnoliopsida > Santalales > Viscaceae > Viscum > Viscum album. The sequence continues at coordinate 1,869,565,291 of OY728156.1, forward strand.
ACTGGACATGTCGTGACATGCATTCACGGTGTGAAATATGGTTACACCTTGTGAGTCCCCAATACACATCGTGAATAGAGTCAATGATTCAAAGCCACGTACGAGATTCGTGTGAATTCAAAAATCATGTAAGAAATATAAAATTTGGATAACATGAGGTGTAATCCTATTACACATTGTGTAATGCATCGGGAATAACAACTTCAAAGCCTATAAATATAGCCCCTGACTGTTCCCTTTGAGGCATTCCAGAGCTCGATGAGGATCCCTGTCTAGGATGCACACCACCACCAAGTGCTACTTCACTAATTTCTATAGGATTTTTAATTATTTATTTTCTAAACCTACTTGGGGTTATCACGAGAGAGTGATTCCTTTTTTTTTGGGGCTTGTGTGATTAAGGGGAATTGAATGTATTCGGTATATCATTTTTAATTTCAATTTATGTTGGGATTTCATGTTTATTTTTCTTCAATTCTCACCACTTTGTTAATTTTTCTTGTATGAACATTATGGGATGGATTGGGAAAGGAGTTAATTTCTTTCAATATTTGAGCATGATCATTGAATAAATGGGTTGAATGCATTTATTTAATGAGTGATCTTGGTTTAAGAGTTCCACCATTACCATTGGGTTTATCCTTTCCCAATATTTAAATTAGGATTCTGGTTACCCATCATTTGAAATTCAAAGTGCATAATCATGTGAAAAGGGGTGATTTTTATGGAGAGATTTTATGAAGACCATTTGTATCTCTAAGAAAAAATTCCAACAACATCATAATTATTAATTGATTAGTTCATACCTTTTCATTCCATGAACCTGGATTCATTACTTCCCAACACCAATTTTATATATTCTTCTCCTACTTTCTCAACCAATAAAATTATCGATAGTTTAGATTTATATTATAAAATTTTGAAATTAGTTTTGGTTTATTTTATTTAATTTATTTTTTCTCCAATCATGACTATGTTGGTTCGAACTCAGACATTCATTTCCTATAATTCATCATAGTTTATTCATTTGTTTGTTTCAAGTTCTAAATTACAAAAATTGGTAACTAGAGAGGAATTAACAATGCCCACAGAGCTCTTAGACCTATATATCTCTCCAATTCATTGGATAAATAATTATATCTCATGATATATAATGGACTTTAATAGAGTTTCATCCCAATTGAGTAAAGTAGTTAGTCCACTGTAATGGTCTTGAGAGTAATCTTTGATTACTAGGATGTCTTGGTGTGTGAACCCATTCCTCTATGATTGCCTTGTAAGTGATCCTTGACTACAATGTAAATGATTTTATATGCTTATGTGGATTCCACAATTCCATGTCTTATAATAATTTTATGCTCACAAGGATCATATTCATTGATTCCATTATGATTACTAAATTATGAACTACAAAAAAATACTCTATGTATCATAATAATGATTTTTGATATGCAGGTTATGGTTTTCAAATGTTATTCCCATGTTCTCATACCCTTTTTCTCTATTCATGCTTATGTGATCATTTATATCTCACTTTCTTACCCTTATTGAGCATAGGTATTTCCCTTTATTCTGATTCCTTTTCTCTAGTTATGAATAAATGTTGTAAGTATGGTATGTTTGTGAAGAGTAATAAAGGGGAATACCTTTATCAGAGATGTTGAAGATATTTCACTAAATTATAAATTTTTTCACCTAGTCTCCAATGACACTAAAATGTTATATTCCACGGTTTAATGTTTGTATAATATATTGAATATTCATTTAAAAAGATCAAATATCTATGTATGAAAATCCTAGGATGTTATATTTGGATTCAAAGGATATGTTTAGTTAACCATGGGAAACTATTATGATAATGTATTAGTTAGATTCCTATAGATATTCATGACAATATGTATTGGATTTCTCTAAGGATAAGTATAACGATGAGTTAAATTATCGAAAAATGTTATAAAATTTTTGTAAAGGGTAGAGAAATTTGTTTTTGAACTATTACATCCATATCTAGATACATTCTATGGATGTGGATCTAGAATAGAGGTACCTAGGGGTAAAAAAAATGAAAACGGACACATTGAACTGGACTCTGTCATTACCTGGTGAATGATAATGGGCCTTATTTCTCACCTAGTTTGACAATATCGGTGGATATACTTTTAAAATTCAAAAACTCTTTACGAACCATCATAAAGAATTTAAATAGAATATGACTGCAAATGACCAAGTATTTAACTATGTTTTCATAGATTAAATAAATTGTTTCAGGTTTTATGCATCCTATATTTTATTTTTCGTGACTATACGGTTACTCACTTTGATTAATTTTTATTACTCTATTATTTTTTGTTTTATTCAATAGAGTGAACCATAAGGAATTGTATTAACATTGATTGTGATAGAAAATTGGTTAATGAGAATCCAAATGGGATTTTGACTTGATTGAATGATATTATCACTATTCTTAAGAATTTATCATGAAAAATAACTAGAAACATTCACCTTATGAAACTCTCAGAATCACCAAAGAATTATCAAGAATGTATGTGTAATGGTTATACTTCCAAAGATGAAGAGACTGCAAATGAAATGTGAAAGGTATAGGATTTTCTAACAGAATTTTTTATTTTTAAACATGAGGAGAATCATTAAAATGATGATTATGAATATCAATACATTATTTATATTTTATATTATAGGAGAGAGTTGTTAAGGAATATAATGATGAATCCTAGTTAATGGTTTTTGAAGGAGGTACGATTGAAGTGACTATGTATTTGAATCCAAGAATAATGTTATATGAATCATGAATTATATAATATTTCATCAGTATAAGTTTTTTGATAATGATTTTTAAAAATATGTTGAATGGTGATGATGAACTAGAGAAGTTTTTTAATGGAAGGTGGTATTTTCATTAAGGGAGGATAAACCATACTTTTTCCCTAATATTGAGAAAATGTTACAAAGTTTAGATAATGTGGTGATTTATATAAATAACATAAATTGGGTAGTACTTAAAACCATGGAATTGATGAATAAAAAGTTTAAAAAGTGGTTTATGCTATCATTGATGGACTTTCCATCATTTTTTGATTTATGGAATATATCTAGTAATTTTTGTTTTCTATAAGGAATGAGTAACCATGTATTTTTTAGTACATTTTTAGGGAAATTTATTTTATTAAATTATTTTAGGATAATATATAATGAAGGCATTCACATGTTTCTTTTGAAAAAATTTAAGGATACTTCATGTTTTCTATATAATAAATTGTAAGATCATTTTATATGTTTAGTGACTTTAATTTTAGTGTCTTGGGTTTTATTCTTTTGTATGGGTCATAAGGTTAACCAAATATAAAATTTTTTAAGTTGAACTTTGTATGAGGTTTTAGAAATTAAATAATTAAATCACCATATTAATATTTATCCATATTAAATAACCATTAATACATTTTTTTATAACTAGAGATAGAAGTAATGACTAATCATTCTATTATTCTTGTGACCATTCAGTGCTTTAGGCATAAAATAATTAATCATTGTTTCATGGAGTAAGATATAATGGGGGAATTGATTGAAGCATAACGAAATGATGAAAGTGTGCATATGATATAAATAAAATCTAAGACCAAGTTTTATCGGTCCCACTAAAATTATTGATCATATTGGTATGATAACCTATAGATTAGAACTTCACTGATCATATCCCTGGTTTAAGATGAGTTTAATGTTTCTATTATGCGAATGTACATACCTGATCCATCACATATAATAAACTCAGAGTTCATACATTAGATAATTATATTTCTTATGGGGAAAATTTTATGTATTCTGAATCGAATAGAGAATGTTCTATAATAAAATTCCATTTATATGGTCAATATTTTGAGTTAAAACCATTAACTTGAGGAAGTTATATGAAAACCTAAGGATGTAATTAGGAAGAATTACCTTCAGATGAAGAAACCAATGTGATTAATTCCAATGGAGACATTAATTAAATGGGGTTATAATGTAACACCCAAATATTTTGTGAATTATTTATTAAAAAAATTCAGTTTTTTTTATTTTTTGTGTTACATGCAATAGTGAGTTTAGATTAAACTATACAAGACACTTAGTTTAAAAGAAATGTGACAAACTATTAAAATATTATTATTTTATATGATAGTTATCACCTAGAAATTGGAATGGTCAGTATGATTAGGTATTAATAAATTTGTAAAATATATGTCCAACATGTGTATATAAAAATAAATCTTTGGTTAAAAATTAATAAAAATGAAAATAAATACTATTCAACAATAAGGGAAATCTCTTTCTGGAAAACTACTTTTATAAAAAAATGTATTTCACCTCAATAATTTTAAAAATTCACTAATGTTGAATGATATTATTGAAATTTTTATATTATATATTTGACCAAATTTTTAACATTCATATTTTGTTCTTTCTAAATAAGAGATATGAATAATGACAATTTTATGCCTAAAATTTATATTTTTCTAAAAAGTAGTCTTTTCCATTTTCACAATTATTTTAAAAATTATATTATGGTTAATTTTTTAAAATTTTCCAAAAAGGTATTTTTGGACGAATATTGAAAAAATCTATTTTTATAAAGAATTATAATTTCCTTTAAATGTTTTAAAAATATGGATATTATTATTGGAAGTTTTTAAAATTAAAATTTCTTATATTATATATCTATTAATCTAATTTTCTTTATTGTAATCATTTTAACATATAATTTTCATATAATAACTTTTAAAACATTTAAATATTATCTCTTTAAAAAGCCGCTTTCCCATCGCATATGTGGGCTTAATTTGACATTTAATTTTTCCATTTCAATGAATAGATTTTAATAAAATGTATTATGTATTTGGAATCAGAATAATTTATATTATCTATCAAACTCAAATTAGTTTTAAACCATAATGAATAGTAAAAATAATAAATTTTTTAACTTCGGTTAGAGTAAAAATGGATTTACTAATGGTTAAACAATAAAGATAAGCATTAAAATTATTCAACATAAGTATAATTCCTATTTTGTTACCATATTTAAATTTAAACCACACAAATATTGAATATATGGTCATTTGGGATCTTTTATCTTGGAAATGGCTTTATTATTTTGGATTCTTTGGGGAAATTTCAATGTGGGTTCCAAGTGGGTTCATTTCCCCCACTTATAACTGGACACCACCAACCTTCACTTATTCAGACCTTTAATTCCATATGTTTTGAAAAACCCCTGAAAAAAACCATCCCCAACATCCCAATCCATGTTTTAGAGCTATTGATCCTCCGAAAACACCAGGACTCGGGTCCATAATAAGATATCCAAAGGATGTTCTTCTAAGCGAAGTTATTGTCTTCACTAATATACTTATTTTTATTTCCTCCTTTTGCACATTAAATTATGTCTTATAATATAAAATATATTTAAATAGTATATAATATGTACTGATACTTCATTGTATTAATTTAATAACCTATATCCATCTTCATTCCCATCAAATGGAAAATGAAATCATTGAGTGTGTTTACGGAAGACTATCGCCTCGTGAACCAATGTATATTGTTTTCCCTAACCACCATTCAAGGATGGATATAAATTTTAATTTAACATATTTATATTACATTTATGAAATTAATAAACATATTAAATTATTATATTAATGATACCACTTTATATTCAATTTTGTGGGGATATGATAACACCACTCATGTGTACGACGGACTATCACCTCGTAAAGCGATGTAATTTGTTTTCCATTAAATTTTACATAGAAGGTAGTAATGAAAAATTTAATGAAAATACATTATAAAAATTATTTATTAAATATTCCTAAATGGTATTATAGTATTTACCTTATAATTTTTTAATTCATCAAGAAAATGGAAACAATTTGCATTCATACATATGGACGACCATCTCCAAAAACTGTGTATTTAATTTTGAATCTCTAACTCTTATGGATTAATATAAATACATATATGTGTAATATAAATTATTTTTATATCATTTATAAAATTTTAGAGATAATGGAACCGTGATCAATTTAAGTGTACCAAAAAAACAAATCTAAACCTACACAACAGTTTTCCCCGAAATGTGACTTTGACATGGAATTTTATTTAATAGATAATAAAATTTCATAAGAAAATAATATATGGTATAATATATGTAATTGTATTTTATAATAGATTTATAATAATGTTATGTTTTATGTACATGAGGTATTAATATGTATGAATGATCTCAAGACAAAAGGTAATGGATTTCTAGTCTCAGTTTTATTTCTGGGAGATATATGAAAATTCACCACTCATTTATATTTGTGGTGTGTATACTACACCTATGTCATTTAATATCATTAATATACTTATTTAAATGATATTTATTGATTCATTTTTTGTTATTATTTATTGGGGATTATGATTAAAAATATTACTAAATTGGTATGTTATTTTCATCTCACTTTTTATTTATTTGATACACATACCATATTCACCACATAATTAATTTTATGTGTTGTATTCTTTTGATTATTAAATTGAAAATTATTTATATTTAAATATTCATTTTCTGATCTATCTTTTATGGGGTTTACGGATCAAAATTTTCCAACAATTTATTGTATTTTTTTGTCTCGAAATGCTTTCTTTGTGCTATATGTTATGTTATGAAACTATGATATTATATGAGGTGTATAAATGTTCACATTGATATTTTATATCACAAATAAACTTATTTCTATGATATCATGATTTTTATTTAATATTATTATTTTAGGTTGATTATTATTTTATGTTACCAAAGTTGTAAGAATTTTGTATTATAATGTCATCGTTTATTAATAGATTTTATGATTATAGTTACAATGATCAAATATTATGATCTATTTGTAAATAAACTAATTAATTTTTTATCTTATATTTATTTCATGATAATATATATTTTCTATTCCTTATCCTCTCTTTATTTACCCAACAGGTCAATATAATGTTTTGATGAAAAATACCATTTATTTCTCTATTCAATCAAAAGAAATTTTTATTCTAAAACCATGTTTTCCAAAAAAATTCACAAATTATATTAAAATTTATTATATGACATAATAAATATATTTGTAGACATTTTTTTCATTTTAAAAAAATCATGAATTCTTTATATTTATTCAAAATTATTTTCAACGAAAAGGTTTTCTATGTTGTTTTATGTTTCAAAAAGTTTTTTCAAAGAAGAAATTGTATTTTTCTCTAGAAATTATTTTAATTATTTTTAACGATTCTTTTATAATTTTTCACAGTTATTTTCTTTGAAAATTATATCTAGATCCTTTAATAAATTCTTTGTTTTAAAAAGTATTTTTCAGATAAATTTTATTTTCCTCAAAAAATGTTCCATGGATATTTAAAAAATAATTTTCCATATAAGATGGAATCCTCTAATTCTATATAATTTTTATTTGGTATATTTATAGTGACCCTTATTTTTCTTACATTAATAATCATCATTTAAAATAAAAACAACATAATTGAATAAAAATTCCATGATCCATTATTTTAGTGTCTTGGGAAAATTAGGCTTTTAAATAAATTTTACATAATAAAACATAAACATTATTTAATTCCTTATTATCTATATTCTTATTGGATATCAAGTTATTCATAGTATATGTAATCACCTTAGGATTTACATCAAAAAAGGGGTGAGCTAAAATCCTAGTAAGAGGATGAATACCAAACATAAATCAATATAACATGGGTGAGAATAAACATCATCATCATATCATATTCATAGTATTATCAAAAAATCATGAGGGAAACCATGGATAAAGTCATGGAATTTTGAAATTCATAAAAATGAAGCATTGTGCCTAAGTGGTCAAATATAACAAATAGCTGTGCACAAAGGAAGCATCATTCTCACACATAAAATATGAAAATAATAATAACATCATCATTTTGAACAATGCTATGATCAGTTTCCCAAATATTTAACATTATATCATGATATAAATCACCATACCTAATTAATTGGAAGTATATATAATTATAGGTGCACCTGTCACACCATAACATTACGTAATCCTGAATGTCATATAGAATGTATAACAATCGTAGTCATAAAATAACCCATGAAATGGGTTTGATATGATTTTCATAAAGTATGAATTCAAGAATTCACATTGGGGTTCCAAAAAAAATGTAAAAACATACTTGGTATAATAATAATCAATCTTGAGTGAAGAATTAGCAGTCTCCAAAGGAGTCATGATGTGTTTTTTAAAGAAGATTTCTTGGGGAAAAATTATAATTGACAAAAAACAAAGATGGAAACATAACTATCTATGAAAAAAAGAGGCAATAATAATGAAATAATATTTAATGAACATTAATTGAATATAAAAAATTAATATCTTCATGATAAAGGTATAACAAAAATAAATGGAGTTGGATTTTATAATACACTTACCTTTATTCCCACTTAATTTCATCACATTTTCACCTTCAGAATAATAAACATATATTAATGAAAATTTTGATCAAAAAATTAATTATAGTCATTTATAAAATTATGTATCAATTATAATAATTTTATTTTATTTAATAAATTCCATTTATAAAATTGAAGGGTTTTAATATCATATTTTTCATAAAAATTTCAAGTTTACATTTCATTTCCCTGTTTTCTAAAATTTATATATTAGTATAATTAATTCAAAATGATTATAATTACAATAATTGAATATTTATTTATTTTATATAGTTTATAATATCCATCCATGATGATGGTAATATTTTTTGGCATTAAAATGTATTTGTACATTGTTTAATGACCTTTTAAGACACATTATTGGGAGTGCTGGAGTGAGATATTTAAAATTTATATATATATAGTAGTATGATAAATACATTAGGTTAACATCATTAAGATATTGTTAAATTACTTCCTAATTAATTAGTTTAATGTTTTATTGGGAATTTTTTTGTGGGAAAATTAAATAGAAGAGTAAGAAGAAATAAAGATGAGAGAAAATTGGATTGGAACATACTTAATCCTCGGTGTAGCCACTCTTGTACGAAAATATAAATCCTTGGTAAATGTATTTTTATTACTTAAAATGTACTTGAGTATTATAATGGTATTTAAAGGGAGGATTTGGGAAAATCGTGTGATTTTTAATGGTTAATAGGAGTGGTTTTCCAAGGGGAGGGAGAGGGGGTATTTATACATGTAGAGAGGGGTATTTTTCATATAAAATATTGAATAACATAATATATCAAAGGTAAAAATTTTAATATTGAATTTTTAGAAATTATAAATTTTATATTAATAATATATAACATGTTTATGACTTGAAATAACCTTCATAATTATAATTTATCAGTTTATTGAAAAAGAATATTGAAAATGTTTAAAATTGTTAATTGATTGAATAACTTTCGACTTTTGGTTTTGGAAAGTTCTTTTTAGGTATAGAAATTATGTTAATCATATTTTAACAAACAAATTATTAATTAAAATATTTCATGTCCAAACATGATGTTCAATAATGGATTATGGAATTATTGCATCATGAATGTTGTAATTTAAAATACACTAGTAATGTGAAAAAATGCATTTTTAATATTCAAAAAATTTATGTATTTCCAAACATTTCCAAAAATTCACCCTTTTATATATTTGATGTACTGACATCAAAAATGATATTATTTTTCTAAAAATAAATTTTTAAAATGGGTAATATTAATTTATAATAAAAAAATTTATTTTTAAAAATTACATTAAATTATAATTTAATAAAATTGTGCTTATATTTTATTTGAGTTGTTTAATCATGATATTTTAATTTTTTAAATTATAATTTTTTTTACATTATATAATCATGATAAATATAATGTATGTCAAAATTTATTATTTTAAGATAAAATTACTCTTCCAATGGTCATGTTATTATTCTAAATAGTTAGGTAACTATTCCAAATAGTTAGGATACTATTTTAACGCTCGCATTACCTCTTATTTATACAAAATCGTTATTCATCTAAATTTGTCTCAATATTTTATATTTCCATTTTCTATAATTTTTCTTGGTTTACGAACATTTTTATTTTTCTCTATAGTTTTTTCTATTGGGTCAATGATACTAATAGATTAAGGTGATAAATATTTTTCTATTTTAGTTTTATATTTTATATTTTTTATCTGGTTGTAATTTTTTGTAATTTGGTTTAGTTTAATTGTTTATTAATGTAACAGTATGTGTTAGAGAAACAAATTAATTTATGGTTTCTCTATATACTTTTAGGTGTATAATATCATATAATTTGACATAACACACATTTATTCATGAAAAAAATATTAAGCAAAAATATTAGGTCCTTATAATATGATCTGTGGATACTATTCTTATTATTTCATTGTATGGTTTATGTTTAGGATGAAAATAATTTTAAAAAACCTATTTCATATCCATGGTGTATACAACGAGGAAATTATTATGATCCCAGTATAATTTCAACCTTTATTCTATGATGAAATGATTATGAAGCATGTATCTTTTATAGAGGCTATGATATGATGAAATGTTTATGAAAACCTTTTCATTTCATGGGTTATGATATGAAGAGTGTTTCATTGTCTTGTAGTAGAAATATGTATGATTTTTATTATGTGGTGGGTGGGACCTATAACACCATCTAATTTATTGGGTAAATATTTATACTTCATGATATATATAGGACTAGAACAAAGAGTGATCCAAGTTCAGTATGGGACATTGTCTGATATGATGGTGTTTGGGGTGAAACTAGTGAAATATGATGGATTAGGTAGTGAACCTATTCCACTATGATATACATAGTAGTTATAGTTGACTTTTATGTTAATTACATTTTATGCATATGTGTACACCAAAACTCCTTGTCTTATGACAATGTTATAGTCTTAGGGATCATGTTCCTTGATTTTATTATGATTCATGCATTATAATTATCTATGATTTATACCATGTCTCAATATTATGAAATTTTAAATGAAAGGTATGGTTTCCAAATTTTATTCTCATCTTCTCATACCATTTTTCTCATGCCATTCTAATATGAGCCTTGATATATTGCTTTTTTACCCTTACTAAGCATATGATCTCACCCTTTATTATGATTCCTTTCCCAAGGTTATGAATAATGGTTTTAAATAGGGTATTTGTTTGGTGAGAAATAATGGCGGTGATATTTATGGGGAATTTTTAACATTAATCACTGAATTATAAGATTTTTTACACAGTCTCTATATAGAAAAAACTATTATGGTCATTAGGAATGTGTTTGTATAATGTATTAAATATTTATCTAAAAAATGAAATGTCAATGAATGAAATGATTAGGTATCTATATGAAATGGTAGTGAAATGAATATGACCCATTCATTCTATTGAGGAATGTCATCACGTTTCTCTGGTTTCTACCAAATTTTATTGGTATAATTGATGTGTGCAATCAGGTATGTGGGCTTTCTTGTATTCTTTCTTCAAATCAGGTATGAAGATTTATCTAGTAGGAACCAGAATGTGATCATGATTCAAGTTTTTTTATTTCCATCCTTGGAGGTATTTTATAAGTGTATTAGTCTGAGTGATAAAAGCCTATGACTATAAGGAGATATCCACATCATGTTGAGTACTTAGTGAAACATGACGTTGGCAATGGATATTGTTGGATAGAGCTCTTTGCAGTAAAACCTTTTCTATTGAGACAAGTCCATCTCCAACCTCTTAGTCTGCATCTAAAATGTAAGGGAGGAACCCATTGGTCTGTTCTTGGGGATGTATCTAAAAAATGGGTTGAGATGCAGATGTGTATTATCTACTTTCAACCACTAGTCATCTATGATTGTAAATATTTAGGTCTTCATATCTTTGAGGGTTTCACGTAAAGCTTCAATGATTAGGATAGTACTGTTGGGTGGTACAACTGAAATAGTGCATTCAAAACTCAAAATTAAAGATGTTGTGTTGGTGAAATTGTCCTCTGGTTAAACTGGGATCTATCTTGTGAACCAGTTGATGCATATATTCAGGTTAGTTGGTAGGAAACCATTTTATTTAATGGAGTTTGGGTTAATTTTCCAAGAGGTATACATGACAAAGGAAAACTAGAAAACTTGGAAACATAGCTTGAAAGTCTATGAACATATGGGAAAATTATTACCTTAAAATAAAATCTAATTATGGTACACATTCTTTTTTTGTGGTAAAAAAGGTGTCTAACATGTGGATGACACAACTATGAATTTATTCACATTGGATTCACTATTTTGGTTTAAAACCCATTTGTGGATAGCTAATTTCCAATGGGGTTTATTCATGGAACCCAAAAACACATAATGGACCTTTTATCCAATATTTCACATGGGTATAATTTCCAAATGTATAAATTCATTGGGAAACATAACTAATGATGATTAAAAACTCACATTTGAATGGAGGATGGTTGGTTGGTAAAATCAAACCCTTTTATTGGGGAATAATTAACTACTCCAGGACACTGGTATAGGTTTTAGTAATTTTTGTGAATCCCTTTTAAATTAAAAATATGTAAATGGTCACCCCAATGTATTAAAAATCAAATATATAGATTAATTGATTGAAAACCCGTCTATACATATCAGAGGTTATACCTTGATGAATCCATATGAACACATCAAAGTTTCTCCATCATTGTTACAATTATTTTTTTATGATGTTGGTTACAAACCACACTGTTGAAACTCTAAAAATTTTGTGTCAGACAGGGAGAAAATAGTTATTTCAATGTTGGGATCAGACCCATGGTAGGGGAATCATATGTATCCTAATTAGATGAATCATAGCCCACATAGTTTAGTTCCACAAAATGAAACACATCATACCTATTAGGTCATTTGACAAGGAATAGAACATGTAATTTAAAGTTATATAGTGATGAAATCTCGGAGAAAGTTTTCTATTCAAGGATGGTGTTGGAATTATGCTGAAATGGCCCATTGTGGTTGATTTGGTCAGAAATATGGCTCTGTGATAAGATGAAATTCATCAAAAATATGGTCTGATGGGGATGAAAAGAAAATGACCTGGAAGAGATATAAACTTATAGGCGGGGACATGATCTAACATGTAATATAGCCTAATAAGTATAGTGATGGAGGAACCATGAAAGAAATATAGCCCTTCAAGGGATATTAATGTAATGGGAATGTGTCCCAAAGATGATTATTTTGAGTTTTAATTACTTGGATTGAACCATAGGAGGGATTCCTAGGTATCTCATTTCTACATGAATCAAATCACACATAGTATGAAAATGATGGGGATTAATCCTATGGTAGAGGCCCATTTGAGGGTATTTGACCATGTTGATGGAATGATCACTACTAAAATCTAAACCACTTGAGTCATGATTAGTATGAGAAATAAGAGGACGTATATGATTCACCACATCGCATAGTCTCCTTCATTTGTTAATGGACCAGGGTTATAGTGTATAAGATAGGGGATGTCCCATATGAAATACTATGGTGTTTATCTAGAAGGTATTTCCATTTGAGATACAATTATGATAGGTTGAATAGGGGAAGTGGGTAAGGGGATGAATGAAGTAAGGAACTTTTCAACTTATTCTCTTCACATTTCATGCAGTAGATATTGCTTCTTAGATCTAGAACCCATTTTCAATTATCCCTAATGATGGTATCCTAATTAACATGATAATTTGTTATCACAAGGTTTGAGGACCCTAACTACCATAGAGTTTAAATGGGCTACCTCCATCATTATTGCAATGTATGGTTGATAGGGAACATTAGTGTGCCCTAGGTTATGATCACATATGTCTAGAGGCTTTTGAGGAGTTATTCACTACCCCAAAAAGATAAATATTGATAAAGGGGTTTTATGTCATAGGGGATGAAAAAAAAGTAGTATTAGGGTACTTCACACATGTGATAATCGGGTGATCTAGCCTTGTCCTCTTCCAAATGATACCTAGATTATTTGGGAGGCTGTTTCACACAACTATTACATGTTTGAATTTGAAGGTACGTCATGCGAGTAATACATTGTGGCCATTAATGAAAAAAATTGAATATAAACATAGGTGAGACCCTTCTGAGACATCCATGGGTCTCTTCAAGTGCTCCTGGAAGGTTCTCATGCACGACTAAAGATTAGGAAGGGGCATTCCCCTGGTACTTCTAGACTAGTGAGAAGTGGATCATCACATGGGTGTTTGGTGTTTTATACAGTATAATAACTATAATACATATAATCTCATTAATTTTATCTTCTTTTCAAAGTTTTCATAACTACCTAGAGTCTTTTGGGGACTTGGTTGAAGGGCCATGGTGAGTAGAGTAGGTGAATGGTCTATTTCTTTCAAGTCATACATGTAGGTTTCTCATGATGTTGGGACCTATGTGAGGAATTGGCCATGAATTTTGGGTGGTATATATTGGGAAGTACGATAACCAATTAAGAGAACATTTGTCGTTATTTTTGAAAGGGTGTATTTTCACCTTTTTTTCACTTCTATCCACCCCATACATGATATATTTTTCATTAAATATTTCAATCATTGTGTAGAAAATTTATTTTCTTCACCTTATATATTTAAAAAAAAATTCAAAATAACAAAAATAATAATAAATAAGATTACCAAATTTCTCTCCCATGGCTGAGTTATTTCCTTCTAGTTGACAGTTCACCAATAAAAAAACCAAAATTCATAGTTTTGGTCATGTTTTAATAGCCTCAAAAATTAAAATTTTCATTAAAAGGAATACCATTACCATAAAAATTTATAGTTATCCTCTGATCCTTGCTATGAGAAATTGGTATTTTAGCTAAACATGCACTATATGTTTACCAACTTCAGAAGGCTTCCCTATAGAATTATAAGTATCTTATGTCGATGAATGAGGAGGATCTTTTATATAAGCATGTGGAGGGACTTCCCTAGAAGACCAACATGTTATAGGAATTTTATTTTACACGTTCCTACAAATCAAATTAATAAATAATTTTTAAAATATGATACAAATTTAAATGTTGACATATTATACTGTATAAAAATTTAAAATAATATGAATAAAATAACAAAATTATCATATTAATTAAAATATTTAACCAAAATGCTAAAAAAGGTCATCATTTTTTAGACATTAAATGATAAATATGTGATAAAAAAATATAAAATATTTAAATTGATAAACATGCCATTAAAATTCAAAATTTTATGTTTAATGAATTTTTAAGCATGAAAAAAATAATTTTTAATATATTTTAAAATATATCTCTAAAATATAAATTATAAAATGAAATAAATTTCTCAGATTTATCAAAATATGCAATGGTAAAAATAAAATAAATGTATAGTACCTATAATATTAGGATATTACTAAAGTATTTTTTATCTTCTTTCTTTATTATAATAATTTTATATATAATAAATTGTGTTTATATTTTGGTCCTTAATATCCTCTATAACAATTTTATGATATTAGGAACCTCAAATAAGTCACCATCTTCCTCATCTTTATCATCACCAAAATGGTATTTATATCCATAAAAAATGATAAAATACTGATCATTTAATGAGCGTGGAACATAGATTATTTTCATATGTTTCTATAATAGAAGGGTTATTGTTTACCCTATTCAATTCAAATCTACTAATTTCATTCTGAGTTCATCATGTTTAACACCACTGTTACCAAAAAATCCACAATTAAAAAAATAACTCATAAATTAATGTAATCTCCCATATATCATCAATAACTCTATAATATACACTTCAAGTGAATATTTAATTTTTTCAGTAAAAAATTCCATGGATTTAGTGAAAAAAAGTAAACCTAAATTATGAACTAAACTACTATTTTTTGGTATTTTTAATGAATATTATACCAATTAGTATCATAGAAAGACCATGTTATCACATTTAAACATTATCCACCCACTAACCATCAGAATGTTTCTAACACATTAGATCATCCATGTAAAATTTATTTGGACCATGAAAAGAAGCTCTCTTATACTCATTTCGTATGCACATATCTTACGTCTTTGTATAGAATTGTTTTAATACAATAAAATGAGCTGTTATAAATGATTGATTACTATTTGTGTTATTCAATATTTTCAAATGTTATTGCATCATTTTATGATCTACCTGTGACATTATTTTCAATACATGGATCCCCTTTCACATGAAATTAATTCATTCAAGGATATATATAGGATAATTAATGTGGTCCACTGTAGAAACTTATTACATACCAAACTCAACCACCTTGTCAACAATGTACTTCATAGTATTGGGGTCTTATGGTTGATGTTGATTCTAAACATACCCCTTAAATATCTTCATATAACTTTTAAAATGTTACATATAATATAATTTTACATGACCAGAAATAATTATTTATCACGCCAAAAAACTCATTTAATGTACCATGATATCAAAAAAAGACATGGGGAAGTGCATTTCTAGTTTAAGAATTATATCGAATTAATTTTTATCTGAATTGTTATAGGAATTTAGATCCATCACTTTGATAAAAAATGGAATTAAAAAATAACCAATCTTGATGATAGTCAATTTAACATAGATGATTCATGTTCCATGTAATACTACAAGTAGTATTTTATGGGAATATAGAACCCCCTGAGAGGAAGTGTTAATTAGAGAGTTAATAGAATTAAACATTTTCCATTTCTACACTTATCAACATTAGATTATTCCCTTGATGGATGGAACATAATTTAACATTTAATCAGTTTCATATTTAATTAAATAAAGGCATGAAACTGTAGAATATAAATTTAATGCACACTAACAATATACATGGTTTACCCGCACAAGGATACATTTATGGAGAATAAACTCAATAATGTGTTAGTGTAATAAAATCCAATATAAATAGTAGTTTTGGTGGTAAAATTTTTTACATAAAACCACTCCTCACAAAGTCTCACTACCTCTTCCAATCTCTCACTCACTAATTCCAAGAGTGTATCAATTTTGGGGGAAAATCATTATCTCTCAAGTATCACAACCACATCTTCTTCTCCACACACTACTTTAGTCAATTCATCAGTTTACATTCTTCTGGGTCTTATTATGATTTTTTTAATATAAAATTAATAAAAATTATGGTACTTAAATTTTTCTTCACTCTTCCAAATATTGATGCTTTCATGAATTCAAAATTTTGATCTCTTTTCTAGTACATAATATGATCAACCCATTTTGATATGATTTAAAAAAACTAATCTTCAAACTACTTTCAAACAACATCATTACTCTAGATTTAACAATTATTACAAGGGAACTAATCTTTGATATGTTTTCCCTTACATAAATTAATGAACAATATGTATCCACAATATTCTACAATCCCCAATTATTCTTCTTCATTTCTATTCAGATTTGATTAATAGAGATCTTGATGTGATCTTTACTTTTACATTATGAATAACATATCACACTTCCTCCCCACTAATGGATCTTAAATATGATAATGTTTTGAAACAAGACATCCCTTCTAATTTCTATATTAATTGACATTCATGATTATGAATCCTCCACCATGGAACATTGAATTCCTCTCTTTTTTCACTATCCACGATATTTCCTATCTTATAACATAATATCATTATTCATTATTTATTCATTATCTATTATTATCTATTGTATTCTAGACGATTCCATTTATTTTTTTTGGTGTATTTTATTTTTGAATTAAATATAAAACACAAAACAACATTGAATTTAAATGGATTAAATCTCATCTTTTAGATCATATTATTGTTAATATTAATTATTTAGAAACTTTTCTATAATTGAAACTAGATCCACAAGTACAAATTGGACGTAGGAGTTAAAAATTATCCATGCTAAATGTAACCACTTGTTTTCAATTCTCTGTAGTTTGGTATGTACTCAAAATTATAGTTCATCGATCTACATATTACTATCCATCAAATAGTGTTCCAAGAACCATGTAATAGTGAAACTCTACACTGATAATGCTCTGTAAAATTGATACATCAATGTTTACCATGCTATTATCTATTCTTCCCCATAATTCATAATAATTACCACACATGGCTCAAGGAACTAAGAATTTTATTTCTTTCATTTTGATTATAATTAAACACATTCTAACTCATCCATAATGAATAAAATTTTCATTCTTAAATTACTAATTTTTTTAAAGGTAAACCTCTAATGTCTCACTCTGAGTTCTATGTCATGGGAAACCATTAGTTAAAAAGTTCTCTCATGAACTCAAATATACCTCATATCCATTCTTCTCATCAATATAAAGATAATTGCGATATAATTTTGTGGTTCTCCTACTCCCATTAATAACATTCCTCTAACACATACAACATACCTTTTGAAACACCAATTTTTGTAGTCTATGTTTCTCATAGGTACATAGAAACTCTGATATAGCCTCTTAAATATAATGGTGTCACCCTCTTCCCATTTTACCATTGTGTTAGGAAATTAATCATTTTCATATTCCCTTAATGGCCACTACTATACCCATATTTGGGCTTCTCCATTTTAGTTCATAATTCCTCACTATTGTCTTCCAAGAATCATTTGAAATGTATTTCATGTCATTTAAAAATTTACATGTCTTATATAATAATTTCTATTCCAACTCCATTGAGATGAAAATTACAATGGAGTATAATTCATTTTCACCTTACAGAGATATAATTCACAACTAAAATTTCAAACATTGTATCTTGTCCAATATCTCCATTTTACACCCAAAACCATTGAGATTTTAATGGAATACAAAACACCCATAATAACCACACCCATTCAATTTATATGTCCACTATGGATTGTAAAAATTCATAGTAGTGTGCTGCATTCTGTAGTGATTTTTTTCTTCACCAATAATCTTTCATTTAACTCATGGTACCATCATTATTCTTTCATGCCGTAAATATAGAAAACGTATGATATATTTCCATTCTCAATACCTAACTCAATCATAATTACATCATTCAAACATCTAAAATTTATGAATAAACTATCTATGAGTTTTTTTCAACTTCAACCTCGATGATTAAAAATCCATATATCAAATTTCTGTGATTTTAATTTTATATCCATTATTGATTATAAAAATATAAAACATATAGAACACTATTTTTATTTTGAGCCCCCACCCCCCCCCACCAATGATGTCCCAATGAAGGGAGAGAGAAAATGACCTCACAACTCCCACCCAAGTTGGCCTCTGGTTGGAGACTAGCACTGAGGGTATAAAAATTTCAGAAATGGGAGGCATTACCCTCTGTGATATAAATAGGATCATGAGATAGGATAAAAAACCACAAAGAATCTATGATTTAATAAATAAAGGTTAAACAAAGACCATACCATAATTCCTAATCCAACATAAAGAAATAAAAATAAAAGTGTCCTATATAAAGTACCAAAATACATGTCTATGGGAGAATCTCCCTAAGAGCTCCAAACCATCTAGTAAGGTCCATCTCGATCCCCACAGTCCTCTAGGAAACTAGAAAAATTGATTATATATGTTGGGTGATTATACATGTATACTCAGTTGGGACATAAATTGGTTAATAGTATACATATGAAATGATTATGTTGATGCACTATGTAATAAATAGTTGAACCAACAAGAAGAAAATTAGTTTAATTAACCATCCATGAATCACTATGGATCAATCACTAAATAAGGCATCCAATATAGTAACATATCTTCAATTTCATAAGAATGTTAAGAATCTCACTAACGCTTCTCTACTAATTTTTTGATCTCATTCCCCATCATAAAATGCCATGTTCTCTTATACCTTCCATACATATCAAATCACATCACATCACATGCTTCCCAAAGACACCTGGGGAATATCTAGTATGGGCTGAGATGCATCCGTACCAACCCCAACCTCTCCTAGACAATCATATTTTTCTAGAATTAGGCATCACCACACCAAATCTCTCTTGAAGACACATGGATTATCACGTATCACCTCACCCAATGAAAATTATTCAATCACACCTCACCTCGCTTAAAGACTCCTAAACTATCACTATTGTTGAAGGAAGAGTGGGGAAGATGGGGAAAGTAGACATTCATATCACCATAATACCAAATTTTTGTGAAAACACCCATAACACTGAACCTATATGCATTGGTAAGTTAATCCATATCACATGGGGTGCATAAACAAAAAACATAAAAATATATTATACATATATAGAACACCATACCTGACCTATGGGTTTACAAAAACTATACTTGAACAAAAAACATCAACTCCACCATACCAATCATCAACCATCAATGTTTAATCCACCACTATAATAAACACACCACACCACACCCAAACAATTCGCATAAAAATTACGCATTCATTTATGAGTTCATAACATTCCTTTAAAACTGTCTATTGATATACCATTTGTTTAATCCATTTATCACATTTTTATTTACAAACCATATCATTAATTTAACCACCTATTTAATTTCATTTTATCATTAGAATTTATTCCATTGAAAACTATCTGACTAACACAACCATGACACACCACAAATGGCTGATCCGACATCAACTATCACCATAACACCTCTCATCCCCTATCATTATCATACCAAACCAAAAAACCTATCTTACCATGACAACCATACATCACACATCAAAACCACATATCACACCAGAACATCCACATCCAACAATAAAACAATCATACCACACATCTTTGCGACTATACACCACAACCTTTTCGTACCATAACCAATATGTGCCACATCACATAACTGTCCACACCACTTCCATGCCCACCAACAACCACATCACATCATATCCCCACTCATCACACAACCCAGTAAATCACTTACATGACCATGTAATAACTCCTCCAACCCATTTAGGGAAACATGAGAATAAAAAACATGTACCACAATAACACACAACGACATCCATAGTTTATTCAAGGGTTTTCATCACATTACTTCTTTAATTAGAATGGGTACTTTTACAAAATAAAATTCCATGAGAAATAATTTATTAGTCATATATAAATCCATTAGTCTTTTATTCAATTTGTGGAAACTCAGTAACATATAAATGGTCTCATCATATACCCTATGTAGAAAAATATTGGCTCCTAACACCTATTATTTTCTAGAAGGAAACAATAGGGCATAATATCATCGGTAACAATTTCTAAGTAGTTAAAGTATATGATATCTCCAAATACCCATCAATTTCAAATATTTCAACTCATTCTTATATTTAATAAAAATCATATAAACTAACAAATGAAATAAAAGTCATGAAATCCAAATACATATAATGCGAATTGGGATAGAATGAATATTACCATCCAAAAAATTATTTTTGATCTCACTATCAACCATAAGGAAAAGAAGAATTATCCCTGAAACCATGAGAACATAAGGAAATAATAAATCAATTGATACATAATCAAGTGATTATCAAAAACCAAACCAAAACACACCCCGAACAAAAACCAATATAGATACAACAGAACCCATGGAAGAATGGAAGAAAACATGGGGACAAAGGAGAAAAACTCACCACTAATCATCGAAACACAACCATCAAATCCCAATGATTTAGGTGAGGTAAGAAGGTAAGGAAAGTTTCCTAAAATCTCATAGGGTTCCCTAAAAAATGAGAGTAATAGATGATGGATGATTTGTTGAAAAATTGGCCAAAAATGTATTTAAAACCTAGAATATACCCCGTTCATATTATGAATTATAGACTCCCAACATGAATTATATATGGTCCATAGATTACAATCCAGGATTCCATTTTATATATTTAATCTCACATATTTTCAACATCCATTTCAATTCACATCACAATGGATCAATTTAATTAAACATCATGTTTTCCACTTTCATGATGTGTATCTATTTTATGGACTCCTCCATAACCACATTCAAGTAGTGAATTCAATATAAAAACAACACAATATTGATCAAATCGGGATTTTAATCGGGTAAACATCATGAACCACATGTTGTAGTACTCCTACCACTCCAATATCCCCATAACTACCATAGGATTCCTTTGAACACCTCTAACTAACCAAACTAGAATAGTAAAAAGCTGATACGAAAGAAACCATTACGTTAAATAACTCAAAAAATATTATCATCATTGAGAAAAAAAACCATACTCTATAAAATAAATGGAATCTAACAACCACCCTATAAGATACCTCTCAAGGATCTCATCACACCTAAAACACTACTACTATCCAAAGTTTCCAATCAAAATAGACAAAAACATATAATGCAAAAAAAAATTACAAAAAACAACATCACGAAACATAAACATCACTACATATCACTAGGAATAACACTACTTCCTCTAGTACCATACGCATTCCACCATATACCACAAAACCTCATAATCCTCCACACATCCCATGCCAATCAGTTGAAAGACCAATAAAAAACACCGCACTAAACACACAAATCTGGTAATTCTATCTTCGATAAAAATATTTTTATTTCTTTAGGAAGATATGAATCACTATAGAGACAATTTTTTTTCATTATAAGACTTTAAAATAAATAAAATAATATTTTATGATTCATGCACTAATTTTTAGATTGATTCTGAGGCCTAGTGAACCTGGAATTAATTTGATAAATATATTAACTTTACCTTATAACATACATGAAAAATTTAATTAAATAATGGTATATATACTAATAAAAGTTTCATATAAAAAATTCAAGACCATGGTTGGGTCTGGAGCATCGGGTTTTCCAATGAGACGACCTAATGTTGGTCTACGACAGACATCAGTTTGAGGCACCTGTTGGTCGTGCATTTAATTTAAATAAATAATTTTGTTTATTTTATTTTATTTAATTATTAATGTCCCAAATACCCTATTCATAACTCATTATAAAAATTATATAGTTTTATCTACATAAACCATGGTAAAATTGAGAGGGTCTCTGACATTCTTCATTGCAAGATCAAGATCATAAAATAGATGGAGACTGAATCAAGGTGGAGTGGCCAGATGTGAACGTCATCGATCATCCTCATCACTGAAGAATAGGTTCTTAATAAAAAATCAATCCATAAACAAGGTGGGACTCATAATTTTTTGATCTCACTTATTATTAAAATATTGAGCTAGATCAAATCTATTTTCTTTGATTTGTGTTTAATTGAACCTTAACATGATTCTGTTGGAATTGAAGTATATTGTTTATTTAATATATTCTTGATTATGTCCTTTTTCTCACCCAAAATTTTATTTTATTAATGATTTATATCCATTAATGTTTTTCTAGTTATTGATTCTCCTTTTTATTAGTTCTTTTCCCCCATCAATCATCACATCCTTTTTTATTGGCTTATGGAGTCACAGTTTAAATTTTTTGGGTGGTACATGTGGTATTGAAACCCTGACACACAAAATATTTGCGTGTTATGAATGAGATAGGATTTTTATGATGGATTATGATACATTATTGGATATGGGTGATGATTCCCATGAATTTTGGATCCAAGACTGAGTGGTAGTGACAATGGGAATCATGTGAGGCGGTGGTGGTCTCAAGAGGTAGTTCATGATATGATTTCTGGCCACTAGATGGATAAAAATAAATGTTCGGTGACGTTACACAAATTATAAGTGGATTTAAAGTGGTAAATAGACATAAATAACAATGATGGGTGCAGATATAGTATCCTCATTGTAGATCAATATTTCTATGAAAAAGATGAATGGACAATGTGTAGCTCGATGAATACATGCCAGGTAGTCTGGTTTCTAAGGTGGATAGGGTATTACAATCGAGTTAAATAATGAAATAACATGTAGAGATTCCATAAATAGTGCAATCCCAAACTAAATGACTCTTAATGTATAGAAGGTACACCACTAAGATCCCATGTGGCCACACACATTGGGTAATGACACATGGCCAATGTAATGAAACACAACAAGATTTACATGGGTAGTCCTGGGGTGGCCAAGACGCATTGTTTAGTGCACTTACATGCCATGTATTACTACATGGAACATGATCCATATAATTTAATTGAAAAATCCATGAATAATATTGGGACCACATTCCTTTTGTACCCCCATACATGTTGTGTACTTTCATTTGAAGAAACTTCTAGCTCTCATTTCTATTTCCTTTGAACTAGGATTTTGGATTATGAGTAGAATGTCATGTGTTTCTTCCTAGGTAGAATGGGATGGTGGAATTTATATTTTACATTAGGATATTATGTATTATTTTATGAGCATAATTCTTCCTTAGGTGATGCTCGATGATGGTTGTGATTAGATACAATCATCATAGTGTAACCCCCCTCAAAAGCTATATATGGGTCCATTATTCATCTACAATGTGGAACCCTCATACTGGGACATTGAATGGGTCATATATCCATAGAGTAGAACCCTAATTCTAGGGCATAGAATGGTTACTATACCTAAACATTAGATCCCCCCCCCCCCAAATAGATGGGGTTTTGGGTCTTTTATTTTTCTACAAAGTGGAAGCCTTCTACTGTATCAGGGCACGGGTCCTCTAAATAAAGTGTGTAGCCCACATACGGGCTAGGGTTTGGGTCCTCCATATATCTACAAAGTATAAACCACCTACTATTTTAATGAATGGTTCCTATATCTATATATTGGAACCCCTCTACAAACTAAGGAGTTGATCATCTATCCATATACTAAGTGAAACCCTTGTGTCATGCCATGTCATGCGTTCTCTAGCTAGAGAGTGTGCCACCTAGACTATGTGGCAAGGTGGTGAGGTGTTTCTCTACACAGTTACTCTTTGGAAATACACGCAAGCTATTGGGCATCATTGATGTAACTTTGGAACTACTGGTAGACTATTTTTTCAGACTAGGATGAAAGATAGAGATTCCATTTTCATCTTTTATGGGTTTCTTTTATGATAACGTATATTTTTATTGGGGTTTTTTCTCTCTTACTATGGGTTGAGTTTTCTACTTATCTCATTCCTTCTATTACAACCCCTTCAACTTTGGGGTTGTCATATTAAGTATGTATATACTCACTCATGAATTGTCTTTTACCACATGTTTTGCATCTTATACTTACAACGGACATGTCAATAGTGATTATAGAGGATTATAGGGGATACCTGGGTGAATTTGACTCCATATGATGGTTAAGGATTCAATATATAGATCTGGAATCTCCCAAAATTTACATTCCAAGTATTTATTATGGTGTTACATCATTTCTAGTTGTGTGTTTATTTTTCCCTTTAATTATGGTTTAATCAGTTTCACTGATTTTTATTCCATAATGTTTTTCACATTCATTTTTTTACTCTAGATGATACTATATTTCTATTTTTATTCCATTATAATTATTCATGGATATGGTTGGTGTGTGTGTGTGAACCTAAATTAAGAAAATTATCCCAAATTTTATTTTTCCTTATGGGGCTTGTGACCATCCCCTAGCCTATAGAGGGGGGCTTTGGGTAGTTACGACTCAGCCTTCCCCTGGCCAGGTCAGCCCTGGTTGTTTGGGTCTTGAATGATTTGTTTCAGAGTGGTTTGACCTCTAGACAATGATTGGAGTTATTCCCCCTTGTGATGTCTATTTTGGGACATAGGGAAATGGTGTGAAATTGCATCGAGTTCATCTTTCAAGTTAGGTAATGTAGTATTGTTGCGGTGGCTGGTGTATCCATTCATAAATACTCTCAAAACCCACTTGTCGACAATGCATAATAAGATATCACTTGTAGGGGAATTTTGTACATGAATCATATAGGATTGATTCTTTTGAATTTATTTCATTATTCATAGTACCATATATATATATTCTCATATAACCTTTGTATTCCTTGATTAAATTTTTTATATTCCTTCATAAAATATTCAGTCATGTTACTGAATCAGGATCGTGACAACAATTTGATATGTGATGAGGCCTCAGTTTATGGGATATCACATGAGATCATTACTCTACTAGGAAAGGTTATAAAACCCCCACCGATCAACATATATATTATTCTAGTAGATTTAGATGAGGATGTTCATATTCTTTGTTCACCCCATGTGTTCCAGCATCCGAGGATGCAACAATTTTGGGGTGAGAAAGATCACTAGTTAGTGGAAGATCATATTTATTTAGTGACATCAGTTTTTAGGCTTCTGTGGAACCTGATAGATTTTATGGTTGTAATGGTATCCAACATTTTCTATGTATCAAATGGTAATTGATGGAGGTTGGTAAAAAATATGAAAAATGAGTCCACTCTTTCATGGTCTTACTTCTAGCATTTGTTTCAGGAGGAGTATTTCCACTCATACTTGTGATTAGTTTTGATTTAGGCGCTCACGGAGAAACAAAATAGAGGGATCATGATTTCATATTATGTCATTAAGTACACTAACCTTATGTGTTAATACATCATCATTATTTAAGATGGCTACTTATGGGAGAGGATGGTTGAATTGGGTCTTTGTAGATACATCAATGCATGTGTGGTACCCTTGTGCATTCACATGCTTTTTGGAATGTTAGAGTGAGTGGTAGTGCTGGGGAGATTCCTATATTATGTATTCCATGTAGCTGGAGCTTGAAATTGGTGTCATTTAGATGATTCATCTATAGCATCTTGCATGAACAGGTCAACTGGGTACCGCGGACTTAAAAACATGAAATATTAACATGACTAGACTTCAAAATGTGGTTGTGCAGCATAAGTACCGCATAGAGGAATAGGGAATCCATCCGAGGATAAATTTTATATATGCGATGAGTAACATAACATGGAACATGATTTCATCCCCTAAATTATAAAGGATGGCATAAATATAGTGGATGCATAAATAGATAATTCATCTCTATGATCATGGATCTCCTAGGTGGGGATAGCTCCACCCTAGGGGGTAGAGCTAGTAAAAAAGTTAGTACAGTTCCTAGTGGATTAGATGCTAGTGGTGTATGATTTTATGATCTCCTAACACCACCACCACCATGTGGCTCACGTCAGGCTTAGGGAGTTACTATTCAGGGTCATGGGAGGCTTTGGGATAAGGAGTCCTATAAACCGGAATATCATGATAGGATTCGAGCTACGATATATTTTTATTCTACTCTAGATTCAGAACTATTATACCTAGGTATCATTTATTACATCATATCATTACTCCAAGTGTGATAGTTGGAGCTCCCAATAGAGACTTTGAAAAGGTATCTTTGGCTTGAGGATCCTATAGGGGAAACTTCCTCGTTATCTTTTCTCTTCCAATAGTGCAATTTGTTTCTTGGTGGATAGATTATCCCATGTGACCTCTTGGTCACCATAATGAAACTATTTCATGTCATCTTGGGTATGGAATGTTTGGACATGGTCTGGACCTAGATTTAATGTCACTATAAAAGAGTCATATGCCCAGATATATACGAGAGATATTCATCTTTATTGGTGGGAGACATCTCACAGCAGAGTGAGTGGGCATTATGAGAAAGTAGTTAAAACACATCACCCATTAGTTTTAGATTTTTTCCCTAGTCATAGAAGTCTCTTTAGGCATCGAGATTCATTGTGGGTTATATATATGTCATCTTTGAAGAAATTCTAGAACTACCTCTATGGTGGGATATAGATATTTGCATCAACTTTCACCCTAGGAGAACTCTGAGATGATTTTTAAAATATTGGATGTCCAAAATAGAGCACTGGGTGATGAGGGTATAGTCAGAGGACCATTGAAGGAAGGGTTTTATCAGACCCAATGTGTCCCCCTAAGGAGCTCCGATATAGTTTTTCAAAAAGGAGAATTGGAGGTTTTGAATTTATATTGATTATTGTGTCCTGAACTAGGAAATTATAAAAACGTGTACCCCTTTCAAGAATTGAGGATCTATTTGATTAGTTATAAGGAATGTTAAGTCTCTCATAGATCAATATCAAGTCTTTCTACCACCATTTGAGTGTTCTCAAGGCTAGTATTTCTATGTTGGCATTTTTATGGCTCCATGGACACTATGAGTTCTTGGATACCCATTTCGGTGTGACAAATGCCCGAAATATGTTTATGTAATTGGTGAACCAGGTATTTCATTTGTTCTTGGACCATTTTCTTGTCTTCATTGATTAAATAACCATCTACATTGCATCATAGGAGGAGCATGTACAGAACCTAAGGAAGGACCTATAATTTTATTTGGAGGATCATATTTTATGGTAAGCTCTCAAATTTCAAATTCTAGATCCCTGCGGTTCACAATTATATGGAATGTCATTTTTGAGAATGAATTATGTTTTAACCTAGAAAAGGTTAATACAATTCTTACTTGAGATCCAACCAAGATCGCATCAAAGTTGAAGAGTTTTCTTATCATGGTTTGGTACTAAAGGAGGTTCATGATGTAATTATTTAAGATTTCATCCCATTTTACCTCCCTAACATAGAAAGGGAATCTAGTTACTAGGATTTATTTGTTCCATAGAGCCTATAATTATTTCATGATAAGGCTGAGGATTGGACATTCTTCGAGACTACTATAGGGGGGGGGTGAAATATTCAGTATATTTTCATGACATTAGTGATATGATTGTATATGTTTTTATGTAGATGTAAGAAGTTGTTTCATATGTGTTAACACACTTGATTCCCCATGTGCATAAAAATGTTACTCCCGATCTAGAGTTGGAATTGGTGGTCTTCTCTCTAAGGATGTTGAGGGACTATCTTCTAGGAGAGTGATTTAATTTTTACTCAAACCAAAAGAGTCTTGGGTATGTATTCATGTTTATATAAATAAACATTAGAAAAATGCATTGGATAGTTTTTATAAAATAAAATAAGTCTTTGAGAATTTCTATATTTCTGGAAAGGGATACATGGATGAATATTACCTCAATAGGATGTATAATGATCACTTAGTGGAGGAGGAATTTTAACTATTAGCATTATTGAATCTGAACCAAGTAAAGGAGGAAGGTGCGGTATTACATCAGTCCATGATGTTTAATCCTATGCTCCATTAGTGTGTGAGGGATGCCCAAATGGGAGAAATTGACTATGAGGTTCTACATGACTAGATATCCTATGGGGATTAACCAAATGGATTTTATGAATGTGGTAATCAGATCATCCATTTCTATGGGTGAATAGTGGTCCTGGCCTTGATGCAAGAGGAGGTGATTATGGGGTAACACAATTCTTCTTTTGATGTAAAAATTATTGTATGGAAGATCTACTGAAACATTCAATTTCAATTTTTGTTGGATTTCATGAGGCGGAGTGTGTCTGATATCATATTTTGGTTCCTCACATTTCAGAAGGTGAAGTATGAACACCATGTTTTAGAAGGTCTGTTATAGCCTCCTGAGATCCTAGAGTTGAAATGGGATGGAATTACAATGGAAATCATGAAAGAGATTCCATATATATTGAGAGTCCATGACACCATCTGGGTGATAGTTGACCAAATTATGAAGACAGAACACTTTCTATTTATTAAAGAGAAATTTCTAGTAGAGAGTTTGGGGTAGTTGTATATACAAGAGATCATCCTCCATCATGGGGTTCCTACAACGATTGTCTCTGACTGTGACGTGTAGTAATTTCATGGTAGTGGAGATGGTTGTAGGAGGCATTCATGACCCATTTGAGGATGAGTATAACCTTTCACCCACATATGTATGGAAAGAACCAGTGAACTATCCCTATGCTAGAGTATATGATGATGGATTGTGATTTATACTTTGTTCAGAGCTTGTAGTATCCCTTTCTCTTAATGGGATTTTATTATAATAATAGTTATCACTCTAATATTGGCATGGTACCTTTCATGTCCCTATTCTAGATACCCTACAAGTCACCCTTTTGTGAATTAGGATCAGTGATTTGTCTCTTTTTGGGGCATATATGGTGAAGATTTCATTGTAGATGGTCAAGGTGACATGATTTCAGATAATGACAGGTAATAGGGGGCATCAATATTATCCATATCAATTTCATTGACCCTATGAGTTTGGGTAGGTATACAATATTTTCCTAATGTCCCCCCATGATGAGGATTGTGGAGATTCATCCATGGTGGAATTTTATCCATAAGGTTCATTATGTTATTCCATATCATTCTTAAGGTTTTTGCATTGTCTTGCCACCTCAACTTACTCCCAATGTTTGAATTGGTGCATGATGTCTTCTATGTGTCGTAGATGAGGAGATATGTCCATAATCCAATGAATGTTATTGACTAGGGTGAGTTAGAAATTGAGGATAGGTCCACATTCACAAATCAATTGGTGGAGATTGAGGATCGACATGAGAGGTTCTTGTGTGGATAAATAATTATTTTGGTTCTTGTGTTGGGTCATCATGGGAGCATGAAGGAGAGATCTGATGAGGGGGAGAGCCAGATGCAGACTTAGTATCCCAAACTTTTTTCTTAGATTATTCTTTTTTATAAGAAAAATATTGAATATAGTAATAACTTATATAGAATTTTTTCTTCTAATACTTTTAAATTTATCATGGAATATTTTCAGAGCCAAGCTTTGATACTGCATGCAATTCGGAGGCCCGGTTAGCCCGAAATTAATTTTATAAAAATCTTAAATGTATTTTATGTCACATGAACATAGTTTTTCATAAATAATTGGATATATCCTAAAAATAATATTAGATACAAAAAATATGATACCATGGTAGATTCTAGGGTGTGGGGTTTACCCATGGCCGAACCTAAAGTCGGTCAGTGTAAGGCATCCTGTAGAGGAAGTCATTGGCGATGTGTTTAATTAAAATAATTAAATTTATTTATTTATTTATTTATTTATTTTATTTACCCATGGCCTAAATTACTCTATTAATACCCCTTTAAAAAAATTATCCATGTTTATCTACAGAAAAACATGCATAATTGATAGGATCTATGATGTTCATCAATGGAAGATCTAGATTACACAATAAAAGGAGACTGAATTGAGGTGGAACGGTAGGTACCCAACATAGAGGATCATCCTAATAAATTTTGAATATATTATTCACTAATAATAAATATATAAACATGGAAAGACTCATCATTTTTCTTTTCCACCCTTATGACTACAATATTGATCATGATCAAATCTGTTATCTTTGATATGTGTTTAGTTGAACATTCACATGATCCCATTAGAATCAAATTAAATTTTTAATCAATATGTTCTTGATTATTATCTATTTCTCACCCCATATATGTTTTTTAATGTAATTTTCCATGAAGTCTTCCCTAACTATTGATTCTTCTTTTATTGGTTCCATCCCCAAAATCATTCTTCATATCCTTTATTGTTGTCTTATGAAGTCACGTTTCCACGTTGTCTGGAGGGTTCGAGCATGATCAAACCCCTAAATTCATATTGGAAATCTATGTGAATAATGGGATAGTGTTTTTTGGATGAATCTGGATGATTAATTTATGATATATGGGTGATGATTCCTATGGATATGGTATTTAAGTCCAAGCTGCAGCAACATTAGGAAGCATGTAGGGTGGTTGGTTCTCCGAGAGGTGGTTTAGGATCTGATTTCTAGCCACTATATGAAATAAATTCAATTTCATGTAAAATTAACCCCATTTATGTTTATTTAGTGTATTAAATGGTTGGAATTTATGGTAGTGGGAATGGATTTTGGATTTTCATAGCAGATTAGTGTTTCTACAAAAATGTTCCAATTTGGCATGTAGTCCGATAGACACATGTCATGCAGCCCAGTTTCTAAAGTGTATATGGCTTCATGTTCGTGTTAAATATGACATTACATGTGGATATACCACCTTACATGTGATACCTATCTAAATGAATCATCTTGTACATAGGGTACATGGACATGATCCCATGTGTCCCCATACGCTATGTATGTTGAGAGATGTTATGTACTGGCACATGGCCAGGGTACACGAGAATGACCAAATTGAAAAGGGTAGGCCCCAGATTTCCAAGACACATAGTGTAGTACCATTAAATTATGTTTAGTACTACATGTATGGTGAGCTATGTGTTAGTGAGGACACATCCTGGTAGAGGAGTGGGGCCACACCTCTTGTGGACCCCCTTACATGTTGTGTACATTATTTTTTGGGAAATATTTACCTTTCATCTAGACTTTTATTTTGGCGCATGAGTATGTCATCCTGGGTTTTCTTTCTTCATTGAACATAATGGGTGCCTTCATAGTGACCATGGCGATGTGGTGCAAGATATTGCAAGCATGAACCATCTTTAGGTGGTTCTCAGCGACGGTTATGAATGAACATGATCATCAGAATGGAACCCCCTAATGGACATGGTTGTGGGTAATTTATCCATATATAGAGTGGAACCATCATACTATTATAGGTAATGGGTCCTCTATACATAAATTTGGACCCTCCTACTATGTACAAGAATGTGTCATATATCTATAGATTGGAAGTGCCCTTACATACTAGGGAATGGGTCCTCTATCATTCTAAACAGTGGAACCATATTGTTGTATGAATTCATGGGTGTTATAACTAAAAATTAGAACCCATCTGATGGACTAGGTAGTGGGTCCTCTATCTATGTAATGATTGGAACCCTCCTTCCTTGTCAAGGAATGAGTCCTCTACCTATAGAGTGAAACCCTATAATTTATTAGGGTGTCAGACCTCTATAAATCTATTGAGTGAAACCCCCATTCAATTCCAGGGAATGGGTCCTATGTATATATATTATGACACGTCAAATATGTATTATGTGGGTGAGGCGTGGATAGACAATGTTACTCTTCAATCTAATAATTGAGATGTTGGGCATCATTTATGGACCTTTGGAACTCTTGGCAGACTATTTTCTTGGGGTGGGATATGAGATGGAGATCCCCATTTTCTCTCATCTAAGTTTATTTTAGGGGAATATATTTATGTAATTTATATGTATTTATCATTTTTTTTAGTTGTCTAATTCTATTGTGTCTCATATTTCATCCCCTTCATTATTCAAGGTTTCCTACATTGGTTGTATATACTCACCTCTATATGTGCTTTTACAGCATGTTTCATGTCTTTAGTAGAGGATTAACTGATGAAAAAACATTATATATTAGAATAAGGGATTCCTAGGTGCATTTTAATATTCACTATTGTTGGGGCTTGCAGATCTAGAGATGGAATCTCTCTGAATTTAATTTTCTAGTTATTTTCAGGTTGGGAAATTTTTTTGGTTTGGTGTTACTTTTTACCTTTCATTTTGGTTTACTCAGTCATAATATTTTTTATTCCATAAATATTTTTATATTCTTCATTTTTACTCTTTTTTTATAGTATTTTTATTATTATTCATCCACACTTATTCACGAAGATGGTTGGTTGTGTGGTTATAGGAACATTCTTCAAATGTATCCTATAATGGTTATTGCTTTTGGATCATGCCTCTATCCACAAGACAATATAGGTAGTCATGCAGTTGTTATAGCTCGGCCTTCTAACATCCATGTGGGACCCGATGAATTAGATTATGAAACTCACCCACGCAGTTCTAACCATTTCGTATTATAGCATATACTCATTAGGATTCAGTTGCTCCCCTTTTCATATGTTGGAAGCTTTATCACACAAAAGACATCACATATCACCAATAAATAAGTAGAAACAAATATCATAAAATAGAAATTTCCAAACATTACATCATAAAAATAGAAATTATCAAAGAAAAACTCAAAACAACTTTTGGTAATGGCCACCTATCCACATCTCTCACTCTAATGTAATCTTCTCTAAGCCATCAGGCCTCTATAAAATTAGACCCATGAGGATTGTCTATAAATTAAAAACCATCTCTCAAAGTTACTGGATCTTTACTAGTCGATCCGTAAATCTCATGTCATCCATGATATATGAATCTCCCAATTCAATGACATGGTATTCGTTGTGAGGATACCAATAAAGATGGAAATCATGAAAGACATCTTGGATCCTCTCCATCTATAGTGGAAAATAAAACTAACACGCCACATCACCAACACACCCAACACCTCAAAGTCTCCTACAGATGAGGGACAATGTTTAATACCTTTTCAAAACCTCTAGAACCCAAATCAAGGTCAAACTCTAAAAAACACAAGGCCTACAACCTCAAAATATATGATCCTCTTACCATGTTCATCATAGGCCTTCAAATGATCATGTTCTATCCTCATATTCTCTTTAAACAACTATATTTTATTTGTTGTGATCTATACAATATCAGAACCAAGTACAACTAACTCTCCAACATATGCCTATTACAACAAAGAATGACATGTCCACTCATACAATACCTCAAACTAAGTCATGAAAGTGTATGAGAAATAACCATTATTGAATGAAAACTTATATATAGTAAAGTGACTTACCCATGATCCACCAATATCAATGATGCAATATTTCAACATGTCCTCCAATTTATTGATGATCCACTCCATACTCCCAACAGTCTGGGGGAGTAAAGTAGTGTTAAGGAA
The DNA here is from genome assembly GCA_963277665.1 of Viscum album. Lineage (NCBI taxonomy): Eukaryota > Viridiplantae > Streptophyta > Magnoliopsida > Santalales > Viscaceae > Viscum > Viscum album. The sequence goes on from OY728156.1 coordinate 1,869,599,895, forward strand.
CAAAAGAGAGGTGAATTATTGCTAAAATACCCTCCATAATAACAAGGAAAAATGAAGATACAAATTATATATGATGGTACTTGTCACACCATTAATCAAAATTGCATCATATATATAATTTCTTATCAAAAAATAAAATTTAATCGACTAACAGATCAGTATAATGTGGGTTGACATTGTCAGTCGATCCACTGTCACCCAAAATGTATCACAACCCCCCTCATCTAGAGTTTACCCTATGATGATATCCATCAAGATGTCTTTATTTTTTTATATGGGAACATCCAAGGAATGCAAAAAAACCTCCAGGAACACGGCTCTTGACATTCACCAAATGATAAAACCATACACATCTAACAAACTTTTCAACTTTCTATTTCATCCATAGCCACTAAATATTCCTCTTTGAGCCATGATACATCATTTTCATAATGTTATTAAAAAATAAGGGTGAGATATAAAGACTAATGGAAAAGTCCCTATCACATCACATGTATAAATATTTTCCTACCCTAAAACAACTTGTTATTACGATCATCATATAACCATCCATCAGGGGCATCATCATATTAATCACTATCACACAACTCCTCTTCCTATATGTCTCCCCACTAAGACTCCTTCACATGATGCATCAAAGATGACTCCATGGTTTTATTAAAAATGAAACTTCATTAACTTCTCTCTCAAATAGCCAGATGCAGAACTCCAAGATTTACCATCAAATTTAAAACATTATCACACTCCTAAACTACATCCCCTTGGGATTTAAGACTCAATTAACTGACAACCTCATTCCCCATTATTGGGGTGTAAGAGATCTCAAAATCATAATTCTGAAGAAATTTTATCCATCACATCTTTCGTAGATTCCAATATCACTAAGGAATATATATTTATGTATTTTTTGTCCATGAATGCCACAAATTTATTATTGATGAGGTAATTCAACCACAATTATAGAAAAAACACAATTTCTACCACCTCCAGGTCACAGGTATCATAGTCACGCTCATGGTGACTTAACACCATAAACCCATAATAGATCACCAATCTCAAATTCATAAACACACATCATAATACAATAAGATACATTTCATAGAAAACCTCAAACAATAGTCCCTCCTCAAGAAATTAATACACTTGAGAATTGACCAACATCACCATCAGGTAAATGAAAAGTTCCCAGCACTCATCCCTCTATAAAATATTTGGGTCCATTCTAGTAAACCTCATCTGTGTGGATGGAACACAATATAAATATGGAATAGACCTTCGATAATATCATCTGAGATTAAGGTAACATAAAAACTCTTCCATGTTATTAGGTGATTTCCAATAAATAATAGACTTGATATTAGATGAGTCTATTAAAACACCCTTCTGAGTTACACTATGTCCAAGGAAGCTCACCTATCACATATAGAACTCACAATTATATAACATTCCATATAGATGTTTTCATCGAGGGAACTTCAAAAAAACTCTGATATACTCATTTTTCTCCTCCTATTACCTTGAGTAGATCAATACATATTTGATGAATATGTGGACAATATTATCTTGTAACTTATAGAACATAGAGTTCATAATCCCCATAAACATGGATGGTATGTTTGTAACACAAAACTACATGACTATAAACTCAATATTTCCAAACCTACATATGAAGGATGTATTCAAAATATCATCATCATTCACTTTCCTCTAAGGATATACATATCATATATAGATTTTGGATAACCAACTAGAACCTCACAATTGGTAAAATAGATAATCTATCTTAAAAAGAGGTTAATGGTTCTCAACCATCATTTGATTTAACATTCTGTTGTCTATACACAACCACATACCAACATCCACCTTATTAGAGAATAACACTATAGAACCCCACTGCAACACACTCAAATACATGAATCCCCTCAACATTACATCACCCATATGAATCCTCAATTCTCGCAGCTACGTAGGTGACATTTGATAGTGATCCATCGCTATAGAAGATACTCCCAACTAGAACCCCATCATTAGCATGAAATCCTGTATAGGGGTGGTATCATAATATCCTCTGAAAAATATAGCTAATAACTCTTACAAAACCCTAGGTACATCCCCAACTAGAGATCCTACCATAGGCTCCTCCAAATGCATCAAAAGAAGCACATCCTCCCTACAACCCATTCAATAACCTCACTCACCAATGAATGAAACTCATTGTCCTCCACATCGGAAAGAAAAAACTCTCTTCCATAAAAAATCGATGAAAACCTATGTGGAATATAGAAAAAAACATACAAATTCTAACATCATATGGTTTTATCTAAAATAATAAGAAGTCCCCAACTGTCTAGGGTTTCTCTATCGCCATCATAAATCAACATCGCACATCCAACATCGAATACTAGCACCACCAAATATAGATAACATCAGGGGATCATTAAGAATGCATGTGTCCAGTAACAAATAATAGAATAAAGTAGGAATAATAAAGGAGTTTGAGAATCTGGAATAGAACAAAGCATAGAAAATGGTGGATGATAAGTTAATCACACCTCGAAAAACTCTCATATCTACTGGTGTTAATGCCTTTAATATGTGAATATCATCATTGCCATCACATATCCCTCTCTACTATCGACTTCTATGTTCATATTATGGCCAAGGTCTATATGGATGGGTATAATCATGAGCTTTTTGTATGCCAACACCACCTACCCTCTTCTTTTGAACAAATTATAGTGGTCCCTATTATTAAAACTACCATAGAGGAAACTACAGCAATTGTTGAAAATGATGAATGAACACCCACTAAATACTATCCTCCTTGAGTGTTTTGAAATTAATCTTCAATAATCATATGTCTTATATATACATGAAATGAAAACATGAAACCTGCAGTAGGTGTTTGGGAGCCACCTGTCCAAGAATAACAAAAGGATATCTATCATGGTAGGCTACCCAATGGAAAAAAACTGATTTCTTGGACACCCCTGGTCCACTACCTAAATCCATTATCTTTTAGATTCCATGTTTCCCACTATACTAATGATTAAATTACAGGGAAAATATATATTTGAAAACTTCCACATTTTTTTGCACCTCAAGAAATTTGGGGAGAGTAAATGAAGTTAGCACTTAACAGATCACACTATAAAAATCCTCCTCAAGATGAAACTCTCCGGACTCCTCATCTAGAAAACTATTTGGGAAAATTTTCATGAGATCCTATATCCTAGTCCCCAATTCTAGCTTGCTAAATCTTCCTAGATAAAGAGAGATCATCTCTTACCTCTTAGACTCTCTCATCATCAATAATGTGAACTCCACCCAAAACTCCCATTGAAATTATATCCACAACACATTTTCCACCTTAAATTCACCATGAAATAGTACCCTACACTTATGTATAGATCCCCTCATTTGAATCACTAAAAATATATCCCCCAACTCATCCAATGTTCAGATCATACCAAATGTGATCTCAAACACCTCTTGAAATACTCTAACTATAAATGTAATATATCCCCCTCATACTTTCCAAAACTCTATTGTTGAAAGGTACATAAATCCCACTACCAAACCTCATCCTCCTCTATTGGTTCAACAATCTGAAAATATACTGAATTAGCCTATTGAACTTCAACATCCTGAACCACTATCAAATGATGAATAGGATCCCTTAGTGAAAATAGTGGAGAACTTCATAATCCTGATGACATGTAATTTTAAATAAACATATTTATTTATTTTATTTTACTTTATTTCACGCAACAACCCAATTCAAATATGGACACAATAAAAAATGATGCTTGTATATATCCTAGGTATATACCCGATAAATAGTTATACATCCCTTGGTCATTCAATATGCTCAGAGTTCGTTCAATGGATCAAAATGGGACCTAAAATCATGTTAATTAACTGCTCTCACCATGTTATGTCATGCACCATGATCAACTGGCACTTCAACCCTACCAACCAATGCAATTATCACTATGAAAGATTCCAAATTCCATCTGATCTCTCAACCGTCATACTCTAAAACCTCCCTATATGAATCCCCTCAAAAAAATTCTACTATGATGGAATAGAGATAATTCCCAATGAGTCTCGTCTCTAGTAGGCCTAATGTTGGTGACTAGCACTGAGGGTATAAGGATTTAAAAATGGGTGACATTGCAATCTATGATATATAAAATGACCGATAGATTTAAAAAACCCAAAATAAACTCCAATAGATAAAATGAAACCCATTAAACATACCACAATATATGAGTTTAAATATCAAATACAAATATATTTTTCCAACATAAATTTCTAAAATATAAGTATACCATAATGACTCAGAAATAGCTCCAACCCAGCTCACAATGTCTAGTTTGATCCCCAGTGTCCAGCCATAATATTTTATATAGTTTATATGGTTAGGGTGATAATAAATGTATACTTGTTAGGTACATAACTAAGGACTCAAGGGAATATGTAAAAACAACATGTTAATCTGTTAGTGAAAAAAATAGTAGAACAAATGAGCACCTAAACAGTTCAACTAACCATCCTAGTCTCAGTATAGCTCACTCGCAAAATAATTAATCTAGTATATTGACATAGAATCATGATCATCATAATGTTTGGTTCCACATTACTACTTACCCAATCATTTAACACTTGTTTGTTACAATATTGAACATCATTTCCTCCAATCCCTTCAAAAAAACCTCATCACATCACATCTCACCCATAGACACATGGGCCATATCTAATGTGAGTTGGGATGATTCCATACCTACCCCACCCTAACATTGTCTACCATCCTATGATATTATCATACATCGCAACACCAAGTCTCACCTGAAAACAACTAGGCTATCAGATATCATCTCACCAAAAAACACATGGGTCATTAAACCGCACCTCTCTTGAATAGACATGGGCTATCACTACAACCAATGTAATGTTGGGGAAGAGTGGGAAACCATCCATATATATAACCAAAATCATGGATGTAGGGAAAACACATGAAACAAAGAACCTATGGTCATTGGTAAGGATTTCAAACTCAGGTGGGGAACAGATGTAAATAACATAAAAAATAATGATATATATATTGAACATCATACACAACCTACGGGTTCACAGAATATGAACTAGATCACACCTAATAAAACAATTTTACCATTCATCAACTATCACAACCTCTCCCACCATTATATGAAACAAAACATAACACCGCCACACAAGCCACACAACATTTCCACATTCATTTACTAGTTCCCCACTTTCTATTTAAACATCCCATTTATTTAATGTTTAATTCATTTAACTCATTTACCACATTTTTATTTCACGTACATCTCATTTATTTATTATCCAATTTACTTTTGTTATATAAGAACAATTTAGTCATTTTATAACCAGGAAAGTAACACAACCATGGAATGATACAAATATCCCATCTCACCTCAACTGTCACCACAACAACACACATAAACTATCATCACTATGAAAAATAAAACAAGAAATATAACCATGAAACAAAACACATACAATATACCAACCACATATCACATTACAACCACCACACTCAGAAACCACACATTTCCACCACACATCATTACAACACATCATATCCACTGAACACCAAAACCTATATGGACCACAACCACTAGGCACCACATTGCAAAACTACCTAAACAAAATCAATACCAACTAACCACCACATAACATAAAAACACTAGTCATAATACATCCCATTTAGTTACATATTCACTATACAAAAACTCACCCAGTCTAAGTAGGGAAATATGAATAGAACAATAATGTACAACAACAACACACCCCATCTTCCACAAATTATTCAAAGGATTTAATCACATTATTACTTTATTTTGAATGGGTTTTATCAAAGAAACCATATTCCCTAGGAAACTAATTTATTATCCATATATGGAATCTTTATCCTTTTTATCAGGGTCAGATCACTCGGGAACACAACAAGCCTCTCAATATATATCCCATACTTCACAAACAAGGCTCCCAGTATATTTTCTTTTTCATAAAGGAAATCACATGGAATAATATCTTAATTAAAATATCAAATCAGTGAAAACATTATATTTATTGATATACCCAACTATTTTAAATATTCCAATTCAATATCTTAATTATGTTGACCCTTACTATCCTCCCAAAGGATGAAAAACCATGAAATCCCGACACATAGCACATAATTCAAGAGATAATGAGGATACCCTAATATAGATAAGCTTCCCAATATAAATATGCACTGTTTTGAAAAGAAGAATCATCCCCCAAACCCAAACTACATGAGGAGGTGATGAATCATCCTAAACTACATCAGGGGATCATAAAAACACTCCTCGAAGCAAAAAAACATTGTATCTTTTTAACCTCAAATAATAATTCATAGGAAAACACATTCATAAATGAGAATAAATCAGAAATAATAGTCTAAGACCCACCATCTTAACCCAGGGATCGAGTTGAGGATGGATTGGAGGTAATGTCACCCAAAATCGCCTATGTATTTCCATGAAATGAGAGAAAGAGACGATGGGTGAATGGTTGTATAATCAGTTGAACAAAACCAATTTAAAACCTAAAAACAAACCCTTTAATTTAATGAATTATAGATTCATTACATGATTTTCACGGGGGTTATAGATTACAAATCGTAAAACCATTTTAGGATATGAATCTACTATATTTCTAAATTCCCCAAAAATTTATGTCACTTTGGATCAATTTAATTACACATAAAAAATTCACTTTGACGATGTGAATATGTTTCATGAACTCCTCTTTAAACGTATAAATTAATGAATTCATTGTCTACACATTATATGAATGAATGAATCATGACTTGAATCAGGTTCATGTCATGAACCACCTTATATAGTACTCTTGTAGCTCCATCTTCAACAAAACCTCCTTAGAAATCCTCCAAATACATCTGACTTCCCAAAATGTGAAGGTAACATGCTAGAAATTCATGAAACAAATATAGGTTTTTAAATTATCTGTATTTGGATATTATTAATAATACTTTCAACTGTTAAATCCAACAACAATGTGATATAGTCTCTCCCCATTTCATATTCAATCCATATTTCAATAATCATACGGATTTTATTGATTAAATTTAATTTCTTAATTTACCCCATTTATCAATAAAAATAAAAATGGACCCTTAACCTCTTGATTTAACTTTTCATTTTCTCCCCATTTAGGGTTCTATAAACAATTATTCATGATATCAACTCCCCCTTTCGGAATGGTATCAGGGTACTATTACCTTATTTACTTCCCTAATGTCAATAATATTTTTATACAACATTTTCCAATGGAAATTAATATCTAGTTACACCTATAAGAATTATTAATTATGAGAGGCCATACTCCCCCATCATATTTATATTGAACTTGATTACATAACACTTATAGAGATATTATAAATCTAATTAAATTTATAGAAATATTATTCTCAAAAATAAATATAGGTGAATTTTTCACTTCTCAATGGTTTATTAATGAATTATTTAATCCTACTAAGTTTCAAATCGGTGTAAGACACAATAATCATCATTAACAACCTCAACAGTGTCTATGAAATTCATTAATTTCTATTAAACACATATAGAATGAGATAACACATTATTTCAATCATACATGTCCAGTTATCGTAATAATATTCAAACAAAAATATTAGTTAATAATATGTTACGTAAATGACAGTGAGACATATCACATATTGAACTAATTGATACTACTAGAAAATGATAAAAAAAAGTTAATACCAATTTATGCAAATTAGCATCCTTAATTCATATGTATTCATAAATTATAGAAAAGTGGAATCTTCCTTGAATATTAATCATTAAATCCCCATAATTTAATTACCTTTTTACACCAATTTAATATTCGTCTTCAACTAAGGGGAGACCAATTATAAATAAAAACATTATAATCTCAGCAATTTATTATTATCTAGGAAATCACTCAGATTATACTATATTGTCAATTCATAAAATGATAGAACAAATATTATTCAATGATTTTAGCTTCTTATACAATAGGTTTTCTATGTAGTTATTTAGATAATATCACATCTTATAAATGTTCCAATACCAAATTCTAAATTCATTAATTGATTTGATACAAATTATGAAATTTATATATGGTATTGAAACTAGTTTTGAATCAAATCTAGATATTTACCAATTTTAATTCATTTTTTTCACATTAATATTTGGATTCAACATTGATACTTCAGGGAAACTACATAAAATAAAAATTATTACAATATTTGGATATGTTTTTTCCGTGAAAACATTTGAAATTTTTCATCACTATATATTTATCAACATTTAATAAAATTATTTTTCATTAAATTTATCAAGTCCCAAGATATTTCAACCATGGAATCTGTTTCCAAGGATAATATAACCTATAGATAATTATTTCATATTTTCCATCTAGAAAAAAAACTTTTTCAATGAACACATAGAAAATTTTCCTCAAATATCAAATCAAACACACCTAATATGCATCCATCTCTTAGAATTCATAAAATCAATGGATCGTATCTCCCCATTAATCCTAGATCAATAAAAAACTATACAGATTGAGGATAGGGATACCACAAAACGTCCTTAAGTAGAGGAATGGGGTTATTCCTAAGAAGACAACCATTTATTTCATATCTATTTGAAAACATGTCACTAAATAACTATCCTTATGAAAACGTATCTCTAAGTGGCTACATATAGACCCACCTTCGAACATAGCATTATATTTATCTTTTTGTGAGTGTTATTTCACATTTTCTATTTTCCTTCTCTAATGAACCATTTTTTCAATGATTTTCAAATTTTATATCTTCATTCAATATAGATACCTCCAGTATTTTTCTCTTTTTGTAGTGGTATTGAGGAAACCACTTAAGAATAGTTCTTACATATCATCAATGATTATAATGAGAGAAACTAGTTTTTTCTTAAATAAATTCCACTTTTTCTTAATTTTCCATAAAGACTCTTGTGAAATAAAACTATTTAGTTTCCAAAACATTCCCCTTTGATCTATTCATCAAATATTGAAATGCATTGCAATATGACAATTGTTACTTAATTCATAAAATCATCTAATGTGAAACCGATTGATGTTTTCTCTTTGGAATATTCCTCTATTATTTCAAATGTGGCGTCTAAGAAGAAGTCCCCAATAATACATGGAGAAACCATATACTACATTACACATCATAACTATCCAATATCAAAGATATGTGTTTTAATAGAATATATTTATCTTCATTCATTTTATGACTCCTTCTTGTCAGAGGAGTGTGGGATCTCTACATGGAACTTTCATTCCATTTATTATTGAAATATAATCCCCTATGACCAATATAAAAAAAATATAACATCTACTAATGAATTATTCACACCTTCAAATTTATTTACATGGATATAGTGTATAAAAATGTCTCCTCTTATTAAACATATTCAATTTATTTATGAACACACCCATTGTGTGTCCAAATATTCCATAAAAATAATAATTCTTCAACAAATTACTCTAAGAAATTATCTTTAAAAATTTATTATTCTTGTTATTCATTTCTATAAAAACAAATTTATATCCTTCCTATTACTAATAGAAGTTTTCATTTTAGTGTATTCAATTTTTGATTTGTTCTTTACCATATGAAGCTCTATTTTTTTATCACAATCATTAAATACAAGTCCTTTAGTTAGTCCTCTAAATATTCAAATTGAGAATTACTTTTATAATATAAAAAATTATTTAACTCATTATAATACTCCCTGAATCATGATAATGATTATTTATGTAACTTATCATTTTCCATACTAATTTTAGATCATGAACAACTTAATTAATGACATCAATTTTTTGGTTAATTATTGTGTTGGGTTTTTAATAATATACATAAAATACATGTATTCCATTATTATGATTATTTTTTATTCCTAAAAATATGTTATTTCAAAAAAATTCTTTTCAACATCATCCTTTATGAATTATAACTTCCTCCTCATGTCTGTAAGATTAAATTATTTTCTACACAAAAAAATCTCCAGATAAACCATGTGGTGTGGCTTCATCAATTCTATCATCGTACATTAATTATTTAAGTGATACGTATCGTAAAGACTAATATTTACATGTAATATATATTATAGATTTAAATTAAAATTCATTCATGGAATACACATTATTCATATCATTAGAAATCAAAAATATTGACTTCCTTTTTCCTTTTTATCTTCTTCTTATTTCTTCAAAAAAATGACATCCATATCCAAAAAAATTAATATATTTAATTTTAATTGGTTAATTTTCTCCCCTTCTTAAATCAATCTTGTTTTCATTACTTATCTAAAATTCTTCACTATACTCTCTTCCAACTCAATCCACATTTATTTAGCAGCTTTACATTTGTAAACATTCATGGATGCATCTTCTTTCAAATAACTTTTTAATTATTTATTACCACAATAATCAATCTATAATTACCTTTGATATATATAATATATAAATTCATTCCATATGTAACACCCCAAGGTTACACTATACACATCTCTTTAAATAATACAATAGTGTGTGATGTACGCAACACGGAGTTCAAGCGCAGAACGACCTATCAAACTAGCTGTTTAGAAAAAAGTTATGAATATTAATAAAAAGATTTTTAATTTTATATATACCTCATATAATTTTAACATTCATATTTTTTTCTTAGAAAAAATATAAGGACAAATTCAATTTTTCAGATAAAAGAAGTATTTTTCAAAAAATACAATTTTTCTACCTTTTAAAGGTGAACCCTTTCTAAATAAAATATTTCACACTTTTATCTATTCAATTTGATGAAATTAAATTATTATTTAGAAGCGGGACATAAAAATTTTGTTTGGATAGATTTTTGGTGTTTTTCTGATAACATTCATATTTTGATGAATAGTGAATGATACTATATTTTAATTGAAAACAAATTTTTAATCAATATAATTAATAGTGTTAAATTTTATATCTAAATGGTTTTGATATATAATTTTATTATATTTTTATCATTTAATACAATTTTTGTCATTGGAATTAATTTTACTTTTAATCCTGACAAAAACATATATCAATCTTTTGATAGTTTCTATTTCTCAAAAACCCACTTTCTGGTTTTGACAACAGGAATTAATTTTAAATTAATTAATAAAACTTCTATGTTTTTAATTTGGAAAAATGGACTTCATATTTTGATTTAGAATATTAAAATTAGCATAGGGTGATTTTTTTGGTATTTTTCTGAAAACATTCAATTTTTGATGAATAGTGAAAAACACTGCGTTATTGATTAAAACTGAATTTTTATTTAAATTGTAACACCCTAAGCTTCTACGGTACAATTCTCTTTGAATAATACAGTAGCGTGTGTTGTACGCAACTTCGAGTTCTAACACACCGAGACCAATCAAAGTAGTCGTTATGAATAGTAATACCCACTTTTTGAAATTTTATAAATTTTATCTTTCAAAATGGACTTCATATCTGGATTCTGAATATCGAAATTATCCTAGGGTTAATTTTTTGTATTTTTCTGAAAACTTTCAATTTTTGATGAATAGTGAAAAACACTGAGTTATTATTTAAAAACGAATTTTTATTTAAATAATTATTTATTTTATTTAAATTTAATTAAGGTCAAAATAGATACATAATACCTTTATAAGTTTAATGTAATTCATTGGAGTTATTTTAGAATAATTTTAGATATATAAAAAATTTATTGAACATTTCACCGTCTTTTACCCAACTCCTAGGAGAATTTGGAAATTTACATAAAACTTAATTTTACAACTTCTGTGAGTGGAATTTCAAAAATCTGAGAGACACAGTTAAAATCAAGGAGTAAAATGTGGTTCAATAAGATAAAAATAATTTTTGGTGAATAGTAACTTTTTACTTTTATTTACAACGGTAAAAAGTAAATATGGTAATTAAGGGTAAAAATGATATTAATATTACCCTAACACATGTCCTAATTCTATTGAAGAAGTTTATCGCGACCAAAAACAACCTTATGAATAAAATATTATCATTTAGGCCCACTTGGAGTAGATTAGGACATTTATTATTATTTAATTCAAAGAAGATTTAAAAGAGTTAAAATCAAAGTTTAATTACTAAATAATTTTTAATATAGGGTTATAAATAAGATAAATTCAGTTATAAATATGCATTAGAAATCTAAAACTATTTCCTACATAATGATATTTTATTTCTAATTTTTAGATATTAAATAATTTAATTTATTTATGACACAATGATGATGCAGTAATTACATTATTAGTGAAATATTAAAATAATTGATATTATAAATACCCAAATAAATATAATTTGAGCCTTTTAATGAATTAAACGAATTTCATAGGTTAATATGACATGTTATAGTTGATTTAATGAATTAGTTTTGAAGTAATAATGTTTTTATGAATTTATCAAAAACAAAATACTCAATAGTGTCAAAATTGACATAAAAGAGTTTTTAAAACAAATATTATATTATTAATTTATATTTAATTCCTAAAAATCAAAGGTTCGGCCAAAGGACTTATATCATGATTTTTGTATCATTAATGGACCACTTTGGGGTCGCTTGGATGTATATATTAAGTTTATTAACTATATAATATAAAAATACAAAGTGACATGGTAAGTGTCAAACTAATTAACTAAGAGTTAAAACTAAAAGATAAGGATAATAATGTGACCCAAACCTGTCTAAAATATATTGGTTGAGTTTTTTTCGACCTATCCCTACCTTAAACTTTAAATAATCTACTTTGGAGCCATTAGAAACCTAATATGGATTTATTATAAAATAATATTTCTATCTTTTCCGAAGGAGCCCCTCACCCCTCTTATAAAAGGGAACTCCCCCTTCTCATTAATTCACACCTTCAAAGCCATTTGGCTCGGCCAACCTCTACTCAAATATCCTCCCAACTTCCCTCACTTCAACCTAGAGGCCTTATTTTGATCAGAAAGCCAACCTAAGGAGCCCTTTTGATCAAATAAAAAGGAAGAACCTGAAGAAGACGTAACGTCTTCACCACCCTCTTTAAAGCTCCTTTCTTCTTCAAATTCTTCTTTCCTTGTTATTTCAATTCTAAAATAATAACTTCAGTATCTTCTATATACTGTGATTTTATTGTAAATATGTAACAAACAAATTCATTATTTTATCCATCCCTTGAATGACATGTCACCATACGTGCGTACGTACGGCCTACCGTCGCCACGTTGTAGTGTAATTATTATTCAATATATTATTATTTAGATGGGTATAATAATGATGTATAATTCATGTAAATAATAAATATAAAATTATAATGATTCTTTCTATATGATATACCATCCAATTATATATTATTTTAATATCAAAAGAATGATAGTATCGCTCGTGCGTACGGACAGACTACCGTCTCCACGAACGTGATGAGATTCATTCCCCATCGTATCCATTCAAGAATAATTTTTATTTTATGGTTAAAAATAATGTTTAAAGACTTAATATCATTCTGGATATGAATATGATACAACCTATCCATAACAAACATGGAATATGTAACAAAACATATAAAAGAAAATGAGTAAGTTAACAAACGAAACGATGATAATACTAAGATTTTATTAACAAAGCAATGTTAAAAGATCATATATGATATCATATTAATATATATGATTCTTGAATAATTTAATAACAATTATTTCACCATTATATAGGAGGTTAACCTACCAAAAACCAAGGAAAATTTCAAGGTAAGGTTTTATTTCCCAATCTCTTCATTATTCGAGGTTGTTTATACGTAATTATCTACTGGGACCTCTTTATCATCCACATCCATGTTTCTTAAAAAATTATTTCAAAACATTCTTAATATTTTATAGAATATGGGTTAAAGTCATTTATACCCTTGTTTTATTTTTTTATAAGAAGTTTATAAAGGAATCTTTCCGTCGTTTTCCAAACAAGGTCCTTTTTAACCATTTCGACAGAATTAAGGTAAGAATTTTTTTTAACTTATACGGTGGATGCGGCTATTTTATGACATTATAAATCGTCAAAGATTCCCTTACAAGCTTATAAGAATATTTTCAAAGTAAATTTTTTATTTTATAAATATGTGACTTTTAAATGATTTCAAAAAAGATATATTTCTCTCAAATAGTTTTGATTTCATCTATGTCAACATCCTTTGATGGATTTTAAGCTTATTTGAAGTTAATTTGTTATGATTCAAAACTTCCATATTGTATTGAAGTTTTTGTGATATGTTTGACTATGAATTTTTTATTTTTATACCATTCATGGTTTATGTAGAAAGTATTAACATTTCGTATTCTAGTTTTAATACGAATGTTTATGTTATGTTTGAACCTGTTCATATGAGGAATGTATTGGACTTAATAAGTGATGGGTGGAGCCCGATACAGCTCCTAGATTCATCGGTTGGTCTCATGAGACAAACTAGTGTCTTGGAACAAGGCCTTGACAAAATCTTATTTGTAGTCTTGGCATGAGTCCTTGACTATGTGGTTATGATAGTCTGGCATTATGCATTCCATCATTATGAAAGTGGTTATTGATATTGCATGTGATTATTCTACTAGTATAATATCCATGTGAATAAGTAAATGAAATTATTTCATTTTATCTTTTCCATATTATGCTGAATTTCAAGTTTAAAAGGAGTTTGTTTAGTTATACATTGCCTTAAATTTTATGCTTATTTATGAATGTTTCTACTATATTGTTATCCTTACTGAGCATCTGAGATCACCCCTTTCAATGTTTTTTTTTCAGGATGTGAAGAAGTAATTTATGAATGACCTGCAGGGATAGTATGAGGGGATATGAAGACAAGATGTTGTTGTAGTAGTTTTCACTTTATGATGTAATGTAAACTTTATGAATGTATCTAGTGTTTCCAAGGCTACTAAACTAATCGGTCTTTCGAGACTTGATCTTTTGTGATCAGGCCAATGTTATGTAATAATGCACTAACTCTGGGTAACTGGGGTTGGGGCGTTATAGTTGGTATCAGAGGAAGTTTATTACAAACCTTGGAAACTAGATTTAGATAAACTCTGATCAGAGCACGTAGACCTAAGATGAAATTTGAGGATTAGTGTAGAAGAACTTCGTAGAATTTTGGTATTGTATAGATTTTGTGAGTTTTCCGGGCAATACATCCTTGTCTGGATACGATCAGGTAGAGGCGGCTTTGGAACATATGTACCTAGGGGTAAAACCCAAAAACACCGCTTTGAGCTAGAGTCGAACGGGAACTGGTGCACGACAACGGGCCTTGCTGCACTGTTGGTTACGACACTCCCGGGAGATATGCTTAGGATAATTATCATTTTCTTTATGAACCATTATGAAGGGTTTATGATTATATAATTCCTCAAAGAAAACATTTTTATGATTATGGATTATATCCATAAACTGTTCAATTTATGTTAAGTGTTTTACAAGTATGGAATTATAAGGACCCGGCCTTAAACATTACACATTATTTAATTAAATGAATAATTCACATTGAGGATCTTTTCAGGTTTAGAGTTTTAGAGAATTAGGACATAACTATTACATCTCAAACATTACAAAGTAGACACATCTACTCAGCTTCCATTTTTTTCACAAAATAAAAGCTCTTTAACAAAAGAGTCATGCCTAGTTCCTTGTTTTAGACAGCCTGACATTTCCTTGATCCCATCCTTGACCCTATTCAACTTTATGTCCTGTGAAAAACATTTCAAAAAAAACTTGGGATGAGCATAAAAAGCTCAATAAGGGTTATAACAATACGGAAAGAAAACATTAGTCCATGTATACATAAGAATCATTGAAATCATACATTACTCATAAAACATAAGCACATTAACATTCATCATGAAATAATAAGATTTATGAATAACTCATAGAAATCATAAGACATAAAAGGTAACTTGAGGCATTCATAACATTCTTACGTAGGGAGTAACCCTCTTGGTTACATTTGGAATACCCACCACAGTATATTACCTAAATCTCTTCGGAGAAACCTTAACGTTTCACTCCTTTGCGTTACCTAATGCATTGGAGAGCTATATCGGGCTCACCCGCCCTTACTTTATCACGGAACCACCCGTCTTCATAACAATTCCCAAGAACCATAACATAATCATAGCACATAACCTAAGCATAAAGGAAAGATAACATTCCCATATTGCAATAACAATATAACATTTTAAGTTATTGAAATAATGAATCCATTCTAAAAACCATTTTCAAAACCATTTAAAACATTTAATAAAGAGATTTTTGAATAAAAGTGTCCCATACCACTTTGAAGCTTTTAACATTTTAAACCATTAATATCCATATAAATAAATCCTTAAAACCATTTTGAAAACATGGATATTAATGAGAAATATTTATAAGACTAAATCATTAAATAATTTAAAATGATATTTTAGTTAAAGGGTTTTTAACAAAATGAGAGACACTTGAATACAATAATTGAGGAATAACATTTAATAAAAACTTTATAATATCATGAGAATAAAGGGTTTCATGATATAATATTCCAAATGATAGTATATACACCATATAATAGTGAATTGGTGCATAACAACAATGAAGTCTCAATGGAAATGTAAATTGAGATGAAATCCATTATAAAGATGGTATCCTTAAATTAAGGATAAATAAATCTCATAATTATGTGAGACAAATATAAATACACCCAATATAATTGTATACTAAGTGTAAAATATTCAAAGTTCGTTCACACATATTCAATGGATGACATATTCAATAACTACATGTTGAACCCAAAGAAATCGAAATTGGGTTAAGAAGTTCCATTGACAGCCTAACGGCGTCACATCAAAATGAGTTGATAAGAGATAAAAAGGGTATCTCATCACTTGTACATAAAATTTAAATCACTAAGGATATAGAAGAACATATCCCAACATAATGTTATGTGAATTAAAATACATAACAAAAGAAATCTTTTAAAAAGAGGAGGGTGAAAGGTTCCCTTACCGACATGGGTATCTTTCGAAACATACACCCTGTGAAAGAAGGACAATAAAACATTGATGTAAATAATCATAAATGAAATTATATTACACAATGAGTAAAATAATGGTAATTACATACACCACTCAAAGGAAATTGTGGCAAATGTAGCATAAATCTCACGGGAATAAAAGTGAGATGAAAAATCTCTTATGAAAACTCGGCAGCCTAACGGCGCCACTTAAAACTTACAAAAAGGGATTGATGAGATCAAATAGGGTCTCTCATCATATTAACATAAAATTTACAGAAATAGGAATATAAAATAAAATCCCCCAACATAACAAAGAGGATCTTAAAAGAAGTGACATAAAGAAGAGTACTTTAAAAGAAAGAAGGAGGTTAGATCTCTTACGAAAATTCGGCAGCCTAACGGCGCCACTCAAATCTTCCAAAATGGATTGATGAGAGAGAATAGTGTCTCTCATCATATGAAAATAAAAATTACAGTAATATTAATATAAAAGAACATCCCAATAACAATAGATATGAGCTTTAAAAGTAATGACGTAAAAGAGTGTACTTAAAAAGAAAGAGAGGAGTAGGATCCCTTACCTCGGGTTCGACTTGAATCGATCGTTCTTTAACTTCCTGAATAATAAACTTGAGTTAATTTCCTTTTTCAAGTTCATTATTCCTTTTATATCACTTATTGCCATGTTATAGACATTATGTAATCATTTAAGTTAATAATGTTTGTTTTGTCGATATTTGGTTCTTAAGTCGAAAGTGGACTTCTTACAATTACATGTTGTTCGTGTGGTCAAATGTTCATTATATCCAGAATGATATTAATGATTTGGATATCATATATATCATATATATCCAGAATATAAATGTATTTATAATATTACATAATAATTTAGAGGTAAGAAATGAAATGCACTGTTCATGGAGACGGTAAGTCGTACGTACGCATGAACGCTACTTCCATTTCTATGTCATATTAATGGAATTAAAACCAAATGAGAGGTATGTATAGTTTAATTACAGAATTATATTAATCATTTATATGTAACATACATCATATATAATAACTTTAAATACATCCTTTATACATCCCACATATGGCATTAATGAATCAAATCACTTTGAGGGGGCGGTAGTCCGCACTTCCTAAAATGAAATTATCGTGTTTACCCACAATGGAAACCATAAAGGTATTCCACAAAAGAAAAATACAGAAGCTTAAGTAAAACATAAAAATTTTATATATCATATATAAATATAGTGACATCTTAATTGCCACCTTTTAAGGTGTTATATGAGTGTTGAACAATCATCGTTTCGTGAGGCAGAAATTCGCCATCCACGGAAACAGTATGTTCTTTAACCATTTGATGTAGGTGTGTGTAAGTGTATCTCTAATGATTATTATAAAAACATCCTAGTATATTTAATATACTGTATTTTTTACAAAAGAAATGAATAAAATGAGTTTATGGGGTTGGAGAAGCAAAATAAAACAAAAGAACACAAGTGAAGACATTACCTTAAAATCGAGTAACTCTTTTTGATTTGAGCTCAAAATCTTCCTTGGGAAGACTTATGCCCAAAGTTAGGCTTCTATGAGTAATATAGGGATGTGGAGAGGCAAAATGGGTAGGGTTTGGCCGATCCAAAGGCTTTATAAGTGTGGTTAAATAGGTAGAGGTGGGGGCCTTTTATAAGAGGAGAGGAGGGGCACTCTTGGAAAGTAAAGAAATGTTACTTTATTTGAAAATGATTTTCGGATTTAAAAGGTCCCACATTGATATAATTCTAGGATAATGTGATAAGGGTTCTAAATATACTCATCCAATAGGTCTTTTACAAGTGTAAGTTATAGTTTTAACATTATCTTTTCATTTTATTTAAATTCCTTATTAGTGAGGTAATCGCTGCATCATCATGATGTCATAACTAATTTAATTTAATTAATGTCTAAAAATTATAAAAAAACTACTATGATTTATTAAATCTTTTTATCTTTCCAATTAATATTTATATTCAAAAATCTGACTTGTATAACCCCATGTAAAAATTTTTTAGTGAAACATCTCATGCTTGTGACATTTTTATTTTAACTTTAAATAAAAAGTTATTTATGTCATTTTCCAACCAAAGTGGCTCCATGGGGTCCCCAAGTTGACCCATGGATTGTCTTGGTCGGCCATGACACATCCAATGAGGTTAGGACATGTATATAGGTCATTTCATATTATTAAAACATTATTTTTACCTTAAACTACACTAATTACCTCTAATCGCGATTAAAAACTTAATAAGTTACTATTCACCAAAAAAATTATTTTAATCCCATTGAACCACATTTTACTTCTTAATGATAACAATGTATGTCGGATTTTTGAAATTCAAAACACAAAGATGGCAAAATTTCATTTAAATGGAAAATCAGTTTTTATAAGTACCACTTAGTGGTTTCACTATTCATCAAAAATTGAAGTTTTTCAGAAAATTACCAAAAAATTACCCTAAGCTATATTTGATATTCCGAATTGAAAATGATGTCTATTTTACAAAATTCAAAAAATATAAGTTGCATTAATTATTTTAATAATTAATTCCCGTTTTCAAAACAAATAGCGTGTTTTTATGAAACAAAATGTATCAAAAGATTGACACTAGTTTAAGTCTGATTTCAAAGTGAAATTAATTCCAACGACCACTATTGGATTAAATGGTAAAAATAGATTCTAATTTCACTTTAAAGACAATTCAAAATATAATCTAATCATATAAATACTTTAGATTAAAAAGAGGTTTTGAATTAAAATACAACATTTTTCACTATTCATTAAAAATTGAACTTTTTCGGAAAAATACCAAAAATTTACACAAAGTAAATTTTGATGTCCCGATTATAAAGAATAATTTTATTTAGTCAAATATAACACATAAAATTGTCAAAAAAGTGGATTTAAAAGAGGTTCTCCATCAAAAGGCGGTTAATCGACCTTTTAAAGAATATTAGAATGTTTACGCTTAAAATTGGATTCATTCGCATTTTTAATCCTCTAACATTTATTGTAAAAAGTAAAAATATTTGACAAACATATATAATCATTTTTTAGTTAGTTCTATTCATTACCGCCATCACAACAGCTAGGTGTTAACTACCATTTAAAATAATATTATTTTATTATTAGAGTGCAACGTAAGATTCCCAAGAAACTCGTTGTTGCGTATTGGGTACGCCATCGAGCATAGCATCCCCTTTAAAGTAATATTAATATTTTATTCACAAATATGGATAAATATAAAAATTTCATATTCTTTATTTACCTGGTGTGTTACATCCTTCCCCCCTTTTAGGAATTGCTTCCTCGCAATTTTAAAATTGAGCTTGGAAACATCCTTGAAAGTCCCACATCGGAACAAGAGTCGGTAAAACAATCACTTTAAAATAAAGAAAGATAAGAACAGAGGTCACCCGAGTTAACCCATACTAGGATTCCATGTAGGAAAACATGGACATGGAGGAGAAAACATAGGGTCATGTTCTGATGGAGAGTGATAGAAAACATGTTTAGGAGAAAGTTAACCACAAGAAAAACACAAACTTGTGATGGGTTAAACGGTATTCAATTCCCCAGTAGGAAAAGTTAATAGACAACATTTTTGTTTTAAGTTACTTTTTATTGAGGAATTTAATGATAAGGAAACATAATCACTTATCATGTTGACTTTCAACTTTTATTAGATTCCTTACACAAACTCATATTTTCTCCAAAAGACGAGTATTTAGGAAGACTTGTTCACATTAAGAGTACTATAATAAACTTCTAGAGAATCACCTAATCCACAAAAGATAACTATATACTTCCCATGTCTTTAGACTTTAACCAAAACCAAAACCAAAAAGGTTAGTACAAGATCAGATAATCTAGAAAAGTATAACCCTTTATAAAAAGAAAATCTATTCTTAATCTCCAAAATTTTTCCAACAAAACCCAAAGTTCAACGAGGACCATTTGATAAAAAATTTGTCCATAAAATTATTCAAAGTAAACCAAACTAATATTGAAACCCAAATATTTGAAGGATTTAATCACATAGTCTTCCAAGGTACAAATTAACTTCTATCTCCAAATAACATCAGATGCTCTTAAATTCTCATATTGAAAAGTAATTAACCTAATCACATATCCTCGATGATAGGTTAATAATTTCCATAGATAACCCAAAATAAACTTACTCTTGATTACTAAAATCATATAACTAAAAAGAATTAGTCAAACTAACTAGGGACTTCATGTAGTCCAGTGGTAGGTGAAAAATATCAGTCGCACTTTGGTTGTGGGTTCGATTCTCGCAGCTTTGTCCGACGCGACGGGTTGTCACACGGTCTACGTGTTGTCCTTTTTCCAAAACTATATAATTATTAAAACATTCCCCAAAACGAGATAAAATCTTCAAAAATGATCATAACATATTTTAACCTCAATTTTATCTCATGCCTTTCATTTTCCATCATAACATATAATAACCCATAATTACATCAAAATTAAGGATCATATAAACTCTAATGGTTACCTTTACAATTATTACCTGAACTTACACATCGATTGGTCATCTCGTACATGATGAATTTTAGATCATACCAAGGTTCAAGTGGTTGATCATGACTCTTTTTTAGTTGGTTTAGAACAACCACGGGTTTCCTCATTGAATCCCCCATTTTATCTAGTATCTTAATCAGAGAACCACCACAGTTTCCTTCAAACCTATTGTCACTTTGGTGCCTTCTAGATCCATCCATTCACTAAAAACAAAAATGTCAGTGTGAGTATATCAACAAAACCATCATGTACTAATGAGGAAGATAAACACTAAGATATACTTACTCATTCACTTTATCTAAAACTAGGACTCTTTCTGAAATCCTAACCATTATGGTAATGTCACTTATACTTATAGAATACCCTAACCTCTAAAGTTATCTAAACTGACCTCTGATAGAAACTATAAGGACCCGGCCTTAAACATTACATATTATTGAATTAAATGAATAATTCACATTGAGGATATTTTCAGGTTTAGAGTTTTAGAGAATTAGGACATAACTATTACATCTCAAAGATTACAAAGTAGACACATCTACTCATCTTCCATTTTTTTCACAAAATAAAAGCTCTTTAACAAAAGAGTCATGTCTAGTTCCTTATTTTAGACAGCCTGACATTTCCTTGATCCCATCCTTGACCCTATTCAACTTTATGTCCTGTGAAAAACATTTCAAAAAAACTTGGGATGAACATAAAAAGATCAGTAAGGGTTATAACAATACGGAAAGAAAACATTAGTCCATGTATACATAAGAATCAATGAAATCATACATTACTCATAAAACATAAGCACATTAACATACCTCATGAAATCATAAGATTTATGAATAACTCATAGAAATCATAAGACATAAAAGGTAACTTGAGGCATTCATAACATTCTTACGTAGGGAGTAACCCTCTTGCTTACGTTTGGAATACCCACCACAGTATATTCACTAAATCTCTTTGGAGAAACCTTAACGTTTCACTCCTTCGTGTTACCCAATGCATTGGAGAGCTATATCGGGCTCACCGGCCCTTAGTTTATCACGGAACTGTAGAGACCCGAATCTTGACGTACATGGACATTACATTACTTTTGCGGAATACTTAGTACATAACAAAAACACACACACAAGGATCGTAATAGTTTAGTGTCTTTGGAAACTCAGAATATAATCTTCTAATCCTGGTGAAAGATTTTCAACATCTCCCATAAAGATCTTCTTTTTTTTATACCTAAAACCTTTATTTATATCCTGGGGAAAAAGAAAACATAAAAGGGTGAGCTCAAATGCTCAGTAAGGGTAAACAAAATAAATATCAATCACATCATATACATAAGCACATAACTTTTGGAAATTTTACCTGTAAAAGAGATCATAATTTCATAACCTGGGATAACTCATGGCAGTGAAATGTAATCACAATAATCATAACTTAAAACATTAAACTTTGTGGAATACACACATAATCATAGAGAATCATTTATTGTTAGTCAAGAGTCATTTCCAAGACTATCTTAGTGGACAAAGTCCCTTTCTGAACCGAGTCACCCTCGTTTCAGTCATGTTTCACTGAACCGGTATAACCTACCATTCCAGCCATGTCTATCTCATGAGATATAAAATCTTTACCCAATGCATTGGAGGGAGATATAGGTCACACCCATCTTATAATGATACCATTCTTATGTGTGCCACAAAATCATAAATCATACATCATTTCATAACCCATGTAATAAAAATGGGAATCTTAAACATCATGACATCATAAAACAATTCATATAAGATAAAAGAATTCGTAAAAATAATTCCATCACAACATAATCAAATCAATGTAATAATAGGGATAAAAACATAACCCTTTATTATCTTATATGGAAAATAATTTTGATAAAACACTTGAACTCCATTCTTGAGTAAAATATCCTTTCTTCTTCAAAAACATTTTTCCTTTCTTAACATGTCATACAATTTTAACTAAAAGAAGTTGATTAAAAATAAACTTGAAAACTTGTAAAGGAAGATTATTGGAAATAATGTTTTAAAAATCCATTCATGTCGTATAAGTTAAAAAAACATTCTTCTTGTACTTTTGTCGGAAAAGTCAAAAAGTACCTCATACGAAAAACGACAAAAGATTTCTTTTATATCTTTTACTAAAAACTCGCCAAAGGGTAAAATAGGTTTTAAAAAATTGTAGGTGGATGTAAATAATATTACATATTGAGGTAACATGGATGTGGATGATAAAATACACCCCAGTAAATACCAAAGTATAAGCAACCTCAGATAAAAATGAGATTGTGATAATTCCCTTACCTTAGGTCTGATTTGCTTCGTAAGTGTCTGAACCTCCTGTATAATGATTTAAATAATTTCGTTGACTTATTACAGAATCATATTCATTGTTATGATATCATATATGGCTCACTTATGACTTTATATTACCTGTTCTTTTGTAAATTCCATGTTAAAGAGCGTTTTGGGTAAAATTATTTCATTTGTCGTCCGTGTTTTGTCTTCTAATTATTCATATGATTACTTAGATCATGATTACTTAATTCCAGAATATAAAACATGATTTATATATATATATATTCAGAATATACATATATATAATAAATCAGTAAATGGAAAGAAATACACTGTTCATGGAGACGGTAGGCCGTACGTACGCATGAACGTTGTTTTCGTTTCCTTATTGAGTTGAACAGAATTAAGTAGATGAAATTTATATATATACACATAAATCCAGTATCATTATTATGTCATATATTTCATGATTACTTATTATTTATACTTTATAATCATTCATGAATGGTTTAAAGTGGAGAATGAATCTCATCGTGTCGTGGAGACGGTAGTCCGTGCGTACGCACGAGCGATGATATCGTTCTCATGATCATGGGACTGTATTGGAGTGTATGTATACTATTTAAGAATAAATATCACTTTAAAATAATAATATATAGTTATTATTTACACCATTATACCCATCCAAGTAAGGTGGTGGTGGAAAATAGATTTCACCACGGCGTGGAGACGGTATTTCGTACGTACGCACGCGCGGTGATTTATTTTTCCGTATGATGGATAGATTGTGAAATAGGGTTGTTTCATACTTATAATAGCATATACGTATATGAGTGATACTGATTTTATTACTTCATAATTAAACAACCTAAGAAGAATAAGTGGAAGAAGAAATAAAGATGAAAGAATCAGTAACGGACATTACCTCTTCTTTGAAGTGCTTCTTTGAGACCTCCTTTTAGGGTACTAAAATGGGTCTTTGAAGAAGATAATAACCTATAGGATGTTTCTAGGGAAGTTTAGAAGAGAATTTGGCAGGGGTTGGCCGAGCTTGAAGGCTCAAAGTTGTGAGGAAGAGAGGGAGGAGGTTCCCTTTTATAAGGGAGGAGAGGGGCTCCTTTGGAAAAACTAAAAATATTATTTTATTATAGAGTCAAGTTCGGTTTTAAATAGCTCCAAATTGATTTATTTTGAGGCTAAGGTGTGTATGGGTCTAAATCGTCTCATCCAATAGAATTTAGACAAGTTTATGTTCCTATTTTAACCTTATCATTTAGATTTAACATTAAGCTAAATAATTTTACTTTTACCGTGTCTTCTTGTGTTCTTACACTATAAGGTTAATAAACTTACTATAAGAAGCCAAACGAACCCCAATTTGTTTATTATTAATATATATAACCTTATCAAAGTCATTTGGAGGAACCTTATATTTTTAGGAATAAAATAACAATTAATAATATAATATTTGTTTTAAAAACTATTTTATGTCAATTTTGACACTATTTAGTAATTGATTTTTGTGAAAATCATAACAGAATTATAAGTTCGAAAAACGTTAATTAAATCAATAATAACATGTCATATTAACCTAGAAAATTAGTTTAATTCATAAAAAGTCTTAAATTACATTTATTTTGGTATTTATAACATCAATTATGTCAATATTTCATTAATAAGATAATTATTGCATCATCGTTGTGTCATAAATAAATTAAATTATTTAATGTCTAAAAATTACAATTAAAATACCATTATGTAGGAAATCTTTTTAGCTTTCTAAGGAATATTTATAGTCGAATTTATCTTATGTATAACCATATATTAAAAATGTTTTATTAAATTAACTTTGATTTTAACTATTTTAACCCTTCTTTAAATAAATTAATAATAAATGTCCTAATCTAATTCAAGTGGGCCTAAATGGTCATATTTTATTCCTAAGTTTGTTTTTGGTCGAATTACACTTATCCAATAGAATTATGACATGTTTTAGGGTAATAATAATATCATTTTTACCCTTAATTACCCTATTTACTTTTAACCGTGGTAAATAAAAGTAAAAAGTTACTATTCACCAAAAATTATTTTCATCTCATTGAACCACATTTTACTTACTGACATCAACCGTGTCTCTTGGATTTTTGAAATTCCACTCACAGAAGCGGTAAAATTAAGTTTTATGAAAAATTCAGTTTTTTTAACTACCACTTAGTGGTTTCACTATTCATCAAAAATTGAAAGTTTTCAGAAAAATGCCAAAAATTAGGCCTAAGCTATATTTGATATTATGAACTCAAAAATAATTTCTATTTTACAAAATTCAAAACATATCAGTTGCATTAATTAATTTAAAAATTAATTCTCGTCGTCAAAACAAAAGGCGTGTTTTTAAGATATAATAACTATCAAAAGATTGACACTTGTTTATAACTGGTTTAAATGTGAAATTACATCCAATGACCAACATTGTATTAAATTGTAAAAATATATTCTAAATTTACTTTAAAACCACTCAAATTAATAATTTATCACTATTAATTATTTCGATTGAAAAAGTTGTTTTTAATTAAAATTTAGTTATTTTCACTATTCATCAAAATATGAAAGTTATCCGAAAATTACCAAAATTTCACCCTAAGCTAATTTTGATATTCTGGATCCAAAAAAGAAGTCCATTTTGAAAAATAAAATTTACAAAATTTCAAAAATTGGTTATTACTATTCATAACGGCTAGTTTTAATAATTTTTTAATAGCATATCGTTGTTTAGTGAAACTCGGTATTGCGTACTACACACGCTGTCAAGGAAGGTCGTGATTGCGTGTAATGAAAGGAAAGTCAAGGATGCGTTTTTTGCAAGCTCCTTTTGGTGTAGCGTACAACACAATACATTAATGAAATTAAAAAGAATATTTTTCATAAAATCTCGGGGTGTTACATTCTACCCCCCTTAAAATGAATTTCGCCCTCGAAATTCGCCGGGGTTATAAATGGTTTACTATTCAAAAATTTCTTTGATAGAAACCCACATCGTAAAAAGGAATACCAAAACTAATCTTTAAAAACAAAAGTATGAAACTTAACGGTTACCCAAATAAACTAATCACTGGGTTTCCACATAGGTGAAAATATGGATATGGAAGAGAAATCTAACCATCATGTTCTGATGGAGAGTGGTAGAGAACATGGTTATGGAAATGCCAACAATCACAAATCCATAAATTTGTGACGATCTAAGGTACCATCTGATTAATCAGATATAAGAGAACTAGGACAACATTTTTGGTTATCAAGATCGTTTCCCTAAAGTTGAAGAATTTGAATTAGAATAATTACTTACTTGATTTTGGTACAATCTCACTGTTGTTCGTGAATTGAACAATTTCCACTTCATCCCTTAAAGAAATGAAGTTGAATTTGTTATTCGTGATGTGTTAGCAGATCATGTGATAGAATGATGGGTCATTCCATCTCTTTCAAACAAAAGGTTAGCAAAAGTTATAAGTCCATCTTATGGTTAGATTAATCGTATATGGTTCCAAAAATGAACTTATACTTCATATATCATACCGTTTAATAAAATAAAACTAGTTTATACTAACCAGGGACTTCATGTAGGCCAGTGGTAGGCGATAAAGGCGAGTCGCACTTCGGTTTTGGGTTTGATTCCCACAACCTTGTCCGACGCGATGGGCTGTCGCCCGTCCTGCAGGTTGTCCTTTTTCTAAAACTATATTATAATAACATCCCATCAATAATATAGAAAAACAAACAATACTAACTTATGTCCAACATAATCCATTCCATTCTTTAGGCTTATCCATAATACTGTAGTCCACTCTCAGAGATTTAATACCATCGTTGATCCCCATATATCATAAGATATATCTTGTTGGTCACATTCCAAACATTCAAAGGCCTTAATCATGTACTCTCTTGAATACCCATTGAACCTTATTGAAAACTTGAGTTCTGTTAAACGTTAACTCTTTCCACATACCAAAATACTCAAAATTCTATATACTCAAACCATGATATCACTTAGTCCTTATATCAATCATGATCTCATGAATACTATCAAACATATTAGATTCTCTTTATCCCTTCATTATGTGCATATCATCTGCTTTCCAAAAATATTTCAATCACTTTTCATGGTTACCGATGCCATATTCTTATAGAAAACCACAATGGACCAATACATAGATATTCCAATATACCATAAAAGTACCTCAATAACATTATTCTGGAATACCAATACATAAACACTTCAGTCCATCCACTTCAATGATTGTCCTGGAATAAGTCCTTCCTTGATTTAGAAGTAACTTTTTAGTTCAGGGCATTGAGTTGGGTAATGCACATGTTCTCCACAAATAAGACATTGAACTCCATAACGGTCTTTCACTCTATGACCCTTTTCTCCACACAGATAACATCGGTCCCTCCATTTGAGGTATTCCTCAAGGTTCTTCTTCCCTTCTTTAGAAATCTCAATCTTCCTTTCTTTATGCTCCTCAACATGCGAACATGCATAAAAGTCTATCTTCCTTTTATTTGATGAATTAGGCATACCACTAAATTTCACCTTGTTAATCATATATCACGATGACTGATTTGGAATAATTACAATATCTTTCTCTCTAGGCATTATGCAATTTTGTTGCTCATAGTCACCAATTTGTCCATTGGATTCAATGCTAACTGAATTCTTTCTCGTTCCCTCCATTGACTAAAACAAAAAAAATTATGTGAGAGGCAAAAATCATACTAGGAAAATAACATAATCAAGGGGGAGTACCTTCAACATCTAACATCTTAGGTTAAATTCTAAGATCATTAGCGCAATTCTAGGACTATAACCTATATGTATAATTAACCTTAGAGACATCCCTAGACATACCTTAGAAATATCTCTAGGGATCTCACTACATTTCTCGCATCCTAGTTTCCAAAGGTTGACTAAACCTTTGCTCTGATACCAACTGTAGAGACCCGAAGCTTGACGTACATGGACATTACATTACTTTTGCGGAATACTTATTACATAACAAAAACACACACACAAGGATCGTAATAGTTTAGTGTCTTTGGAAACTCGGAATATAATCTTTTATCCTGGTGAAAGATCTTCAACATCTCCCATAAAGATATTCTTTTTTTTTATACCTAAAACCTTTCTTTATATCCTGGGGAAAATAAAACATAAAAGGGTGAGCTCAAATGCTCAGTAAGGGTAAACAAAATAAATATCAATCACATCATATACATAAGCACATAACTTTTGGAAATCTTAACCTGTAAAAGAGATCATAATTTCATAACCTGGGATAACTCATGGCAGTGAAATGTAATCACAATAATCATAACTTAAAACATTAAACTTTGTGGAATACACACATAATCATAGAGAATCATTTCTTGTTAGTCAAGAGTCATTGCCAAGACTATCTTAGTGGACAAAGTCCCTTTTTGAACCGAGTCACCCTCATTTCAGTCCTGTTTCACTGAACTGGTATAACCTACCATTCCAGTCATGTCTATCTCATGAGATATAAAATATTTACCCAATTCATTGCAGGGAGATATAGGTCCCACCCATCTCATAATGATACCATTCTTATGTGTGCCACAAAATCATAAATCATACATCATTTCATAACCCGTGTAATAAAAATGGGAATCTTAAACATCATGACATCATAAAACAATTCATATAAGATAAAGGAATTCGTAAAAATAATTCCATCACAACATAATCAAAACAATGTAATAATAGGGATAAAAACATAACCCTTTATTATCTTAGATGGAAAATAATTTTGATAAAACACTTGAACTCCATTCTTGAGGAAAATAACCTTTCTTCTTCAAAAACATTTTTCCTTTCTTAACATGTCATACAATTTTAACTAAAAGAAGTTGATTAAAAATAAACTTGAAAAATTTTAAAGGAATATTCTTGGAAATAATGTTTTAAAAATCCATTCATGCCGTATAAGTTAAAAAAACATTCTTCTCGTACTTTTGTCGGAAAAGTCAAAAAGTACCTCATACGAAAAATGACAAAAGATTCCTTTTATATCTTTTACTAAAAACTCACCAAAGGGTAAAATAGGTTTTAAAATATTGTAGGTGGATGTAAATAATATTAAATATTGAGGTAACATGGATGTGGATGATAAAATACACCCCAGTAAATACCAAAGTATAAGCAACCTCAGATAAAAATGAGATTGTGATAATTCCCTTACCTTAGGTCTGATTTGCTTCGTGAGTGTCCGAACCTCCTGTATAATGATTTAAATAATGTCATTGACTTATTAAAGAATCATATTCATTGTTATTATATCATATATGGTTCACTTATGACTTTATATTACCTGTTCTTTTGTAAATTCCATGTTAAAGAGCATTTTGGGTAAAATTATTTCATTTGTCGTCCGTGTTTTGTCTTGTAATTATTCATATGATTACATAGATCATGATTACTTAATTCTAGAATATAAAACATGATTTATATATATATATATATATATTCATAATATACATATATATAATAAATCAGTAAATGAAAAGAAATACACCGTTCATGGAGACGGTAGGTCGTACGTACGCATGAACGCTGTTTTCGTTTCCTTATTGAGTTGAACGGAATTAAGTAGATGAAATTAATATATATACACATAAATCCAGTATCATTATTATGTCATATATTTCATTATTACTTATTATTTATACTTTATAATCATTCATGAATGGTTTAAAGTGGAGAATGAATCTCATCGCGCCGTGGAGACGGTAGTCTGTACGTACGCACGAGCGATGATATCGTTCTCATGATCGTGAGACTATATTGGAGTGTATGTATACTATTTCAGAATAAATATCACTTTAAAATAATAATATATAGTTATTATTTACACCATTATACCCATCCAAGTAAGGTGGTGGTGGAAAATAGATTTCACCATGGCGTGGAGACGGTATTCCGTACGTACGCACACGCGGTGATTTCTTTTTCCGTAGGATGGATAGATGGTGAAATAGGGTTTTTTCATACTTATAATAACATATCAGTATATTATTGATACTGATGTTATTACTTCATAATGAAACAACCTAAGAAGAAGAAGTGGAAGAAGAAATAAAGATGAAAGAATCGGTAACGGACATTACCTCTTCTTTGAAGTGCTTCTTTGAGACCTCCTTTTAGGGCACTAAAATGGGTCTTTTAAGAAGACCAGAACCTCTAGGATGTTTCTAGAGAAGTGGATAAGAGAATTTGGCAGGGGTTGGCCGAACTTGAAGGCTCAAAGTTGTGTTAGAAAGAGAGGGAGGAGGTGCCCTTTTATAAGGGAGGAGAGGGGCTCCTTTGGAAAAACTAAAAATATTGTTTTATTATAAAGTCAAGTTTGGTTTTAAATAGCTCCAAATTGATTTATTTAGAGGCTAAGGTGGGTATGGGTCAAAATAATCTCATAAAATATAATTTAGACAAGTTTAGGTTCCTATTTTAACCTTATCATTTAGATTTAACATTAAGTTAAATAATTTTACTTTTACAGTGTCTTCTTGTGTTCTTACACTATAAGGTTAATAAACTTACTATAAGAAGCCAAAAAAACCCCAATTTGTTTATTATTAATATATATAACCTTATCTAAGTCATTTGGCCGAACCTTAGATTTTTAGGAATAAAATAACAATTAATAATATAAAATTTGTTTAAAAAACTATTTTATGTCAGTTTTGACACTATTTAGTAATTGATTTTTGTGAAAATCATAACAGAATGATAAGTTCGAACAAAGTTAATTAAATCAATAATAATATGTCATATTAACCTATAAAATTATTGTAATTCATAAAAAGTCTTAAATTACATTTATTTTGGTATTTATAACATCAATTATGTCAATATTTCATTAATAAAATAATTACTGCATCATCGTTATGTCATAAATAAATTAAATTATTTAATGTCTAAAAATTACAAATAAAATACCATTATGTAGGAAATCTTTTTAGATTTCTAAGGACTATTTATAGTCGAATTTATCTTATGTATAACCCTATATTAAAAATGT
The DNA here is from genome assembly GCA_963277665.1 of Viscum album. Lineage (NCBI taxonomy): Eukaryota > Viridiplantae > Streptophyta > Magnoliopsida > Santalales > Viscaceae > Viscum > Viscum album. The sequence goes on from OY728156.1 coordinate 1,869,632,029, forward strand.
TTTATTAAATTAACTTTGATTTTAACTATTTTAACCCTTCTTTAAATAAATTAATAATAAATGTCCTAATCTAATTCAAGTGAGCCTAAATGGTCATATTTTATTCAGAAGTTTGTTTTTGGTCGAATTACACTTATCCAATAGAATTAGGACATGTGTTAGGGTAATAATAATATCATTTTTACCCTTAATTACCCTATTTACTTTTAATCGTGGTAAATAAAAGTAAAAAGTTACTATTCACCAAGAATTATTTTCATCTCATTGAATCAAATTTCACTTACTGACATCAACTGTGTCTCTCGGATTTTTGAAATTCCACTCACAGAAGCGGTAAAATTAAGTTTTATGAAAAATTCAGTTTTTTTAACTACCACTTAGTGGTTTCACTATTCGTCAAAAATTGAAAGTTTTCAGAAAAATGCCAAAAATTAGGCCTAAGATATATTTGATATTATGAACTCAAAAATGATTTCTATTTTACCAAATTCAAAACATATCACTTGCATTAATTAATTTAAAAATTAATTCCCGTCGTCAAAACAAAAGGCGTGTTTTTAAGAGATAATAACTATCAAAAGATTGACACTTGTTTATAACTGGTTTAAATGTGAAATTACATCCAATGACCAACATTGTATTAAATTGTAAAAATATATTCTAAATATACTTTAAAACCACTCAAATTAATAATTTATCACTATTAATTATTTCGATTGAAAAAGTTGTTTTTAATTAAAATTTAGTAATTTTCACTATTCATCAAAATATGAAAGTTATCCGAAAATTACCAAAATTTCACCATAAGCTAATTTCGATATTCCGGATCCAAAAAAGAAGTCCATTTTGAAAAATAAAATTTAAAAAATTTCAAAAGGTGGTTATTACTATTCATAACGGCTAGTTTAAATAATATTTTAATAGCATATCGTTGTTTAGTGAAACTCGGTATTGCGTACTACACACGCTATCAAGGAAGGTCGTGATTGCGTGTAATGAAAGGAAAGTCAAGGATGTGTGTTGTGCAAGCTCCTTTTGGTGTAGCGTACAACACAAGACATTAATGAAATTAAAAAGAATATTTTTCATAAAATCTCAGGGTGTTACAGGAACCACCCGTATTCATAACAATGGCCAAGAACCATAACATAATCATAGCACATAACTTAAGAATAAAGGAAAGATAACATTCCCACATTGCAATAACAATATAACATTTTAAGATATTGAAATAATGAATCCATTCTAAAAACCATTTTCAAAACCATTTAAAACATTTAATAAAGATATTTTTGAATAAAAGTGTCCCATACCACTTTGAAGCTTTTAAAATTTTAAACCATTAATATCCATATAAATAAATCCATAAAACCATTTTGAAAACATGGATATTAATGAGAACTATTTATAAGATTAAATCATTAAAACATTTAAAACGATATTTTAGTTAAAGGGTTTTTAACAAAATGAGAGACATTTGAATACAATAATTGAGGAATAACATTTAATAAAAACTTTATAATATCATGAGAATAAAGGGTTTCATGATATAATATTCCAAAATGGTAGTATATACACCATATAAGAGTGAATTGGTGCCTAACAACAATGAAGTCTCAATGGAAATGTAAATTGAGATGAAATCCATTATAAAGATGGTATCCTTAAATTAAGGATAAATCAATCTCATAATTATGTGAGAAAAATATAAATACACCCAATATAATTGTATATTAAGTGTAAAATATTCAAAGTTCGTTCACACATATTCAAAGGATGACATATTCAATAACTACATGTTGAACCCAAAGAAATCGAAATTGGGTTAAGAAGCTCCCTTGACAACCTAACGGCGTCACATCAAAATGAGTTGATAAGAGATAAAAAGAGAATATCATCACTTGGACATAAAATTTAAATCACTAAGGATATAGCAGAACATATCCCAACATAATGTTATGTGAATTAAAAGACATAACAAAATAAGTCTTTTAAAAAGAGGAGGGTGAAAGGTTCCCTTACCGACATGGATATCTTTCGAAACATACACCCCGTGAAAGAAGGACAATAAAACATTGATGTAAATAATCCTAAATGAAATTATATTACACAATGAGTAAAATAATGGTCAGTACATACACCACTCAAAGGAAATTGTGGCAAATCTAGCATAAATCTCATGGGAATAAAAGTGAGATGAAAAATCTCTTACGAAAACTCGGCAGCCTAACGGCGCCACTTAAAACTTACAAAAAAGGATTGATGAGATCAAATAGGGTCTCTCATAATATTAACATAAAATTTACAGAAATAGGAATATAAAATAAAATCCCCCAACATAACAAATAGGATCTTAAAAGAAGTGACATAAAGAAGAGTACTTTAAAAGAAAGAGGGAGGTTAGATCTCTTACAGAAAATTCGGCAGCCTAACGGCGCCACTCAAAACTTCCAAAATGGATTGATGAGAGAGAATAGGGTCTCTCATCATATGAACATAAAAATTACAGTAATATTAATATAAAATAACATCCCAATAACAAGAAATATGAGCTTTAAAAGTAATGACGTAAAAGAGTGTACTTAAAAAGAAAGAGAGGAGTAGGACCCCTTACCTCGGGTCCGAATTGACTCGATCGTTCTTTTATGTCCTGAATAATAAACTTGAGTTAATTTCCTTTTTCAAGTTCATTATTCCTTTTATATCACTTATTGCCATGTTATAGACATTATGTAATCATTTAAGTTAATAATGTTTGTTTTGTCGATATTTGGTTCTTAAGTCGAAAGTGGACTTCTTACAATTACATGTTGTTCATGTGGTCAAATTTTCATTATATCCAGAATGATATTCCTGAATTGGATATCATATATATCATATATATCCAGAATATACATGTATTTATAATATTACATAATCATTTAGAGGTAAGAAATGAAATGCACCGTTCATGGAGACGGTAAGCCGTATGTACGCATGAACGCTACTTTCATTTCTATGTCATATTAATGGAATTAAAACCAAATGAGAGGTATGTATAGTTTAATTAAATAATTATATTAATAATTTATATGTAACATACATCATATATAATAACTTTAAATACATCCTTTATACATCCCACATATGTCATTAACGAATCAAATCACTTTGAGGGGGCGGTAGTCCGCACTTCCTAAAATGAAATTATCGTGTTTACCCACAATGGAAACCATAAAGGTATGCCACAAAAGAAAAATACAGAAGCTTAATTAAAACATAAACATTTTATATATCATATATAAATATAGTGACATCTTAATGGCCACCTTTTAAGGTGTTATATGAGTGTTGAACAATCATCGTTTCATGAGGCAGAAATTCGCCATCCACAGAAACAGTATGTTCTTTAACCATTTGATGTAGGTGTGTGTAAGGGTAGCTCTAATTCGTATTATAACAACATCCTATTATATTGAAGATACTTTAGTTTTTACAAAAGAAATGAATAAAAAGAGTTTAGGGGGTTGGAGAAGCAAAATAAAACAAAAGAACACAAGTGAAGACATTACCTTAAAATCGGGTAACTCTTTTTGATTTGAGCTCAAAGTCTTCCTTGGGAAGACTTATGCCCAAAGTGAGGCTTCTAGGAGTAAGAAATGGATTTGGAGAGGCAAAATGGGTAGGGTTTGGCCGAGCCAAAGGCTTTGGAAGTGTGGGTAAAGAGGTAGAGGTGGGGTCCTTTTATAAGAGGAGAGGAGGGGCACTCTTGGAAAGTAAAGAAATGTTACTTTATTTGAAAATGAGTTTCGGATTTAAAAGGTCCCACATTGATATAATTAGAGTATAAGGTGATAATTGTTCTAAATATACTCATCCAATAGGTCTTTGACAAGTGTAAGTTATATTTTTAACATTATCTTTTCATTTTATTTAAATCCTTTATTAATGAGGTAATCGATGCATCATCATGATGTCATAAATAATTTAATTTATTTAATGTCTAAAAATTATAAAAAAACTACTATGATGTATGAAATAGTTTTAGCTTTCTAATGAATATTTATAGTCAAAAATTTGACTTGTATAACCCCATGTAAAAATTGTTTTAGTGAAACATCTCATGCTTGTGACATTTTTATTTTAACTTTAAATAAAAAGTTATTTATGTCATTTTCCAACCAAAGTGGCTTTATGGGGTCCCCAAGTTGACCCATGGATTGTCTGGGTCGTCCATGATACATCCAATGATGGTAGGACATGTGTCTAGGTCATTTCATATTATTAAAACATTATTTTTACCTTAAACTACACTAATTACCTCTAATCGCGATTAAAAACTTAATAAGTTACTATTCACCAAAAAAATTATTTTAATCTCATTGAACCACATTTTAATTCTTAATGACAACCATGTATGTCGGATTTTTGAAATTCAAAACACAAAGATGGCAAAATTTCATTTAAACGGAAAATCAGTTTTTATAAGTACCACTTAGTGGTTTCACTATTCATCAAAAATTGAAGTTTTTCAAAAAAATACCAAAAATTTACCCTAAGCTATATTTGATATTCCTAATTAAAAAATGATGTCTATTTTAAAAAATTCAAAACATATAATTTGCATTAATTAATTTAATAATTAATTCTCGTTGTCAAAACAAATAGCGTGTTTTTATGAAACAAAATGTATCAAAAGATTGACACTAGTTTAAGTCCGATTTCAAAGTGAAATTAATTCCAATGACCACTATTGGATTAAATGGTAAAAATATATTCTAATTTCACTTTAAATCCAATTCAAAAGATAATATAATCATATAAATACATGAGATTAAAAAGAGGTTTTGAATTAAAATACAACATTTTTCACTATTCATTAAAAATTGAACTTTTTCGGAAAAATACCAAAAATTTACACAAAGTAAATTTTGATGTCCTGATTCTAAAGAATAATTTTATTTAGTCAAATATAACACATAAAATTGTCAAAAAGTGGATTTAAAAGAGGTTCTCCATCAAAAGGCGGTTAATCGACCTTTTAAAGAATATTAGAATGTTTACGCTTAAAATTGGATTCATTCGCATTTTTAATCCCCTAACATTTATTGTAAAAAGTAAAAAAAAATTGACAAACATATATAATAATTGTTTAGTTAGTTCTATTCATTCCCGCCATCACAACAGCTAGGAATTAACTACCATTTAAAATAATATTATTTTATTATTAGAGTGCAACATAAGATTCCCAAGAAACCCATTGTTGAGTATTAGGTACGTCATCGGGCATAGCATCCCCTTTAAAGTAATATTAATATTTTATTAACAAATATGGATAAATATAAAAATTTCATATTCTTTATTTACCTGGGGTGTTACAGGAATTATGTATTTTGATTCATAAACTGATCTAGTTTATTCCATTGTTTAGAAATGGAGCCTAGTGGAAGGAATGGAAACTGTATCAATGCACGCACTCCTTGTAGGGATTTCCCTCCTGCTCAAGATAATTATAGTGGAGCTAGTGATGCAACTGGTACTGATCAGCTAATCACCATACTGGGACAACTCACTCAGGTTGTGAATAATAACCTTACTCGTATGGAGCACCCTGATCTACAGCGTGGAGGATCAATGTTAGATCGCTTCATGAGGAAGTAACCAACAACATTAAATGGGAGTACAAATCCATTAGTAGCTGAGCAATGGATAAGTTCCCTAGATAAAATATTCCCTGCCTTGGGGAGTAGTAAAAGGGAAAAAGTTATCATGGAAGTTTACCGCCTCACTGAAGATGATGATCAATGGTGGTCATTGATTCAAAACATGAAGGAAGGTGATGAAGTGTCAAATATGGAATGGAGGGAGTTTAAAGAGCTTTTCTTAGAAAAATACTTTTCTCGTGACCATCGAGAAGATATGGAAAGGCAATTTCTAAGTCTGAGGCAAAAGGAGGATGAGAATGTCGCAAAATATGAGGCTAACTTTACAAAGTTAGCAAGGTATGCTGGAGATTATATACGTAACCCAAGAAGTAATATTGATCGTTTATTTTATGGGTTAAAACCATTTCTTCGTCGAGCATTAGTCTCACAATCCTTCTCATCGTACGAAGACATTGTCTAATGTGCTATCAATACAGAAAAGGAATTCTCTAAGTCTTATGACTTTAAAGCAAATCAAGAGAAGAAGAGATTTGTGGATCAATCTAGAAATGGAAATAAGGGGAAGAAGGGAAAAGTTGAATATCAATCCTACATTAAATGTGGGAAGAAACACCCCGGTACTTGCTTGAAGGGAATGGGTGTCTGTTATAAGTGTGGTGAAAAAGGCCACCAAGCTCGTGATTACAAAGGGAAGAAGGAAGCTATCGATGTTCAGTACTACAATTGCAGGGATATGGGACATTATGAAAATGAATGTCCTAAGAGTCAGGGGAACTTACCTCAGAAAAGGCCAAGGGATCAAGGCCAAGCTTGTGCTATCACTACTGCTGAGGTAGAAGCTCCAAAAGACGTGGTGGAAGGTAATTTAATGGTTTCCTCAAGTTTAGAAAATGATTTATTTGATTCTGGATCATCGCATTGTTTCATATCTTCCCAGTTTTCTAAGAAAATTAGATATTTCCAATTTGATTTAACAAAGGAGTTGTCAGTTAAAACTCCAATGGGAAGTATCATTGCAACAAAGTTTTGTGAATCAGTCCCCATTAGAGCACATAAATGTTCTTTATCCACTAATCTCATTGTCATACCTATGATTGAGTTTGATATAATCCTTGGTATGGGTTAACTTTCGGACTATGATGTGAAGATTTATTGTAAGAAGAAGGAGGTTACGATTTTTCATGATGATGATAAGGAACACCTTATCTTTAGAGAATATTCGTCACCACCCAATTCTTATCTAGATCCACCCCCAGTAGCTCAACTAAATTCAATTATTGGGGAGGAAGAGAATGAAATGACTGTGGGAGAGGAAAGGAATGTTCAAATAGAGGATGTACCTATTGTGAAAGAATATGTAGATGTGTTTCCGGAAGATTTACCTGGACATCCTCCAGAACGAGAAGTTGAGTTTTCCATTGATTTAATTCCTGGATCAAGGCCTATATTGAAGACCCCTTATAGAATGGCCACTGTAGAATTAGTTGAACTAAAGAAACAACTAGAGGAATTGAGTAATAAGGGATTTATTCACCCTAGTGTTTCTCCATGGGGATCCCATGTTCTTTTTATTAAAAAGAAAGATGGATTTATGAGGTTATGTATCGACTACAGGGAGATCAATGTTATAACAATAAATAACAAGTATCCCCTACCTCGCATTGATGATTTATTTGACCAACTGCATGGAGCTTAATAATTTTCAAAGATTGACCTTCGATCAGGATACCATCAGTTGAGTGTGAAGAATTTTTTGAAGAACTGAAGAGAAGATTAGTCAATGCTCCTATTTTGACTCTACCATCAGGGAATGATGGGTTCGTTATTTATAGTGATGCATCAATGAAAGGACTTGGTTGTGTCCTTATGCAGAATGATAGAGTTATTGCTTATTCATCACGACAACTAAAAATTAATGAGAAAAACTATCCTACTCATGATCTTGAGTTAGCTGCTGTAATCTTTGCTTTGAAGATATGGAGACATTATCTCTATGGAGAGAAATGTGAGATTTATACTGATCACAAGAGTTTGAAGTATATTTTCTCACAGAAAGAACTCAACATAAGGCAAAGGAGATGGCTTGAACTACTCAAGGATTATGATTGCACGATACACTACCACCCGGGGAAGGCAAATAAGGTGGCAGAGGCTTTGAGTAGAAAGGATCATGGAGTTTTGAACATAATGAGAATTGAAAGGGATTCTATTTTCATGGATCTAGTGAAGATGGATATTGGAATCACCATGGAAGGTGAAACATCAATTATTTTTCAAATGGTTGCCAAACCATCTTTACTAGAAAGGATAAAGAGTTCTCAGACTAGTGATGAAGAGTTATAAAGGAAGATTAAAGCTGTGAATAATGGGAAATTGAGTAACTTTGTGTATGAAGATGGAATTTTGAAGTTTGGGAAGAGACTTTTTGTTCCCAATATACCTGATCTAAAAAGAGAATTTTTGGATGATTCTCATAGTTCCAATTTCTCTATACACCCTGGGAGCACCAAAATGTATAGAGATTTGAAGGAACGTTTTTGTGGGACAACATGAAGAGGGAGATTTCTGATTTTTTGTCAAGATATATGGTTTGTCAACAAGTGAAAGCTGGAAGGCAACAACCTGGAGGAGTCATAAAACCTCTTCCAATACCTGAGTGGAAATGGGATAATATCACTATGGACTTTGTCATGGGACTACAAAAGACTCCTAGAAGGAATGATGCAATATGGTTCATTGTTGATCGTCTTACCAAGTCATCACATTTTATTGCTATAAGGGAGGATTTACCACTTGAACGTCTAGCAAGGCTATATATTAATGAAGTTGTGAGACTTCATGGAGTACCCCTATCAATTGTTTCTGATCATGATCTTCATTTTACTTCAAGATTCTGGAAGAGTCTTCAGAAGGCCTTGGATACTGAACTTCGTTTGAGCACTGCCTACCACCCTCAAACAGATAGACAATCCGAACGAACTATTCAAACCTTAGAAGACATGTTGAGATCATGCTCACTTGACTTATACGGAAAGAGATGTCGCACACCAACCTGTTGGGATGATGTGGGTGAAAGAAAACTTGTAGGCCCAGAACTGGTGGAGGAAACGATGGAAAAGGTAAAGGAAATCCAAAACCACATCAAAGAAGCTCAAAGTAGGCAGAAGATCTATGCCGATAATCGAAGGAAGGATTTGGAATTTTAGGTAGGAGATCATGTTTTCTTGAAGGTATCTCCATGGAAGGGAGTTATACGTTTCGGTAAGAAAGGTAAATTGATTCCCAGGTACATCGGGCCTTTCAAAATTCTAGAACGAATTGCGGCTGTATCATACCGTTTGGCAATGCCGCCAAATATCTCCAAAGTTCATGATGTGTTCCACGTATCGTTGTTGAGAAAATACATGTCTGACCCAATGCATGTACTCACCTATGAGGAATTAGAACTGGAACCCGATCTCTCTTATTGCGAAGAGCCCGTCAGTATTCTTGATACGAGAGAACAAGTGTTGAGAAACCGGACGACTCGTCTGGTAAAATTTTATGGAGAAACCATAAGATGGAAGAGGCAACGTGGGAACCCGAGGAACTTATGATGAAGAATCACCCGAGTCTTTTTATGCAGTAATATTCTAGAAATTTCGAGGATGAAATTATTTGAAGGGGGGAGAATGTAACACCCCAAGCTTCTACGGTACGATTCTCTTTGAATAATACAGTAGCATGTGTTTTACGCAACTTCAAGTTCTAACACACCGCGGCCAATCAAAGTAGTCATTATGAATAGTAATAACCACTTTTTGAAATTTTATAAATTTTATCTTTCAAAATGGACTTCATATTTGGATTCGGAATATCGAAATTAGCCTAGGGTGAATTTTTGGTATTTTTCTAAAAACTTTCAATTTTTGATGAATAGTGAAAAAACACTGAGTTATTGTTTAAAAATGAATTTTTATTTAAATAATTATTTATTTTATTTAAATTTAATTAAGGTCAAAATAGATACATAATACCTTTATAAGTTTAATTTAATTCATTGGAGTTAGTTTAGAATAATTTTAGATATATAAAAAATTTATTGAACTTTTCACCGTCTTTTACCCAACTCCTAAGAGAATTTGGAAATTTACATAAAACATAATTTTACCGCTTCTGTGAGTGAAATTTTAAAAATTCGAGAGACACGGTTAATATCAAGGAGTAAAATGTGGTTCAATAAGATAAAAATAATTTTTGGTGAATAGTAACCTTTTACTTTTATTTACCACGGTAAAAAATAAATAGTGTAATTAAGGGTAAAAATGATATTAATATTACCCAAACACATGTCCTAATTCTATTGGACAAGTGTATCTCGACCAAAAACAACCTTAGGAATAAAATATTATCATTTAATCCCACTTGGAGTAGATTAGGACATTTATTATTATTTAATTCAAAGAAGAGTTAAAATCAAAGTTTAATTACTAAAACATTTTTAATATAGGGTTATACATAAGATAAATTCGATTATAAATATTCATTATAAATCTAAAACTATTAAATACATAATTTTATTTTATTTATAATTTTTATAGATTAAATAATTTAGCTTATTTATGACACAATGATGATGAAGTAATTACCTTATTAGTGAAATATTAAAATAACTGATATTATAAATACCCAAATAAATATAATTTGATCCTTTTAATGAATTCCACGAATTTAATAGGTTAATATGAAATGTTAGAGTTGATTAAATGAATTATGTTCCAAGTAATAATGTTGTTATGAATTTATCAAAAACAAAATACCCAATAGTGTCAAAATTGACATAAAAGAGTTTTTAAAACAAATATTATATTATTAATTGATATTTAATTCCTAAAAATCAAAGGTTCGGCCAAAAGACTTATATCATGATTTTGTTATCATTAATGGACCACATTTGGGTCGTTTGGATGTATATATTAAGTTTATTAACTATATAATATAAAAATACAAAGTGACATGGTAAGTGTCAAACTAATTAACTAAGAGTTAAAACTAAAAGATAAGGTTAATAATGTAACCCAAACCTATCTAAAATCTATTGGTTGAGTTTTTTTTACATATACCCACCATAAACTTTAAATAATCTACTTTGGAGTCATTAGAAACCGAATATGGATTTATTATAAAATAATATTTCTAGCTTTTCCAAAGGAGCCACTCACCCCTCTTATAAAAGGGCACTCCCTCTTCTCATTAATTCACGCCATCAAAGCCATTTGGATCGGACAACCTCTTCCCAAATATCCTCCCAAATTCCCTCAATTCAACCTAAAGGACTTATTTTGATCATAAATCAAACCTTAGGAGCCCTTTTGATCAAATCAAAAGGAAGAACCCGAAGAAGAGGTAACGTCTTCACCACCCTCTTTAAAGTTCCTTTCTTCTTCAACTTCTTCTTTCCTTGTTATTTCCATTCTAAAATAATAAATCCAGTATATTCTATATACTGTGATGTTATTATAAATATGGAACAAATAAATTCATTATTCTATCCATCCCTTGAATAACATGTCACCATACGTGCGTACGTACGACCTACCGTCTCCACGTTGTGGTGTAATTGTTATTCAATATATTATTATTTAGATGGGTGTAATAATGATGTTTAATTCATGTAAATAATAAGAATAAAATGATAATTATTATTTATATATGATATACCATCCAATTATATATTATTTTAATATCAAAATAATGATATTGTCACTAGTGCGTACGTACGGACTACCGTCTCCACGAACGCGATGAGATTCATTCCCCATCGTATCCATTCAAGAATAATTTTTATTTTATGGTTAAAATAATGTTTAAAGACTTAATATCATTATTTATATGAATATGATACAACCTATCCATAAAAAACACGGCTTATGTAACAAAACATATAAAATAAAATGAGTAAGTTAACACCTGAAACGACGATAATACTAAGATTTTATTAACAAAGCAATGTTAAAAGATCATATATGATATAATATTAATATATATGATTCTTGTATAATTTAATAACAATTATTTCACCATTATACAGGTTGTTAACCTACCATCAACCATGGAAAAGTACAAGGTAAGGGTTTATTTCACAATCTCTTCATTATTCGAGGTTGTTTATAAGTAATTATCTACTGGGAACTCTTTATCATCCACATCCATGTTTCTTAAAAATGTATTTCAAAACATTCTTAATATTTTACAGAATATGGGTTAAAGTCATTTATACCCTTTTTTGACTTTTTATAATAAGTTTATAAATGAATCTTTCTGTCGTTTTTCAAACAAGGTCCTTTTTAACCTTTTCGACAGAATTAAGGTAAGAATGTTTTTTTTAACTTATACGGTGGATGCGGCTATTTGACACCGTTATAAATCATCAAAGATTACTTTATAAGCTTATAAGAATATTTTCAAAGTAAATGTTTTATTTTATAATTATGTGACTTTTAAATGATTTCAAAAATAGATATTTCTCTCAAATATTTTTGATTTCATCTATGTCAACATCCTTTGATGGATTTTAAGCTTATTTGAAGTTGATTTGTTATGATACAAAACTTCCACATTGTATTGAAGTTTTTGTGATATGTTTGACTGTGGATGTGTTATTTTTATACCATTCACGGTTTATGGAGAAAGTATTGACATTTCATATGCTAGTTTTAATATGAATGTTTATGTTATGTTTAAACTTGTTCATATGAGGAATGCATTGGACTTAATAAGTGACGGGTGGAGCCCGCTACAGCTCCACGATGCATCGGTAGGTCTCATGAGACAAAATAGTGTCTTGGAACAAGGCCTTGACAAAATCTTATTTTTAGTCTTGGCACGAGGCCTTGACTATGTGGTTATGATAGTCTGGCATTATGCATTCCATCATTATGAAAGTGGTTATTGATATTGCATGTGATTATTCGACTAGTATAATATCCATGTGAATAAGTAAAAGGAATTATTTCATTTTATCTTTGTCATATTATGCTGAATTTCAAGTTTAAAAGGCTTTTGTTTTAGTTATACATTGCCTTAAATGTTTATGCTTATTTATGAAAGTTTATGCTATATTGTTATCCTTACTGAGCATCTGAGCTCAACCCTTTCAATGTTTTTTTTTCAGGATGTGAAGAAATAATTTATGAATGACATGTAGGGATAGTATGAGGGGATATAAAGACAAGATTTTGTTGTAGTAGTTTTCACTTTATGATGTAATGTAAACTTTATGAATGTATCTAGTGTTTCCAAGGCTACTAAACTAATCAGTCTTTCGAGACTTGATCTTTTGTGATCATGCCAGTGTTATGTAATAATGCACCGACTCTGGGTAACTGGGGTCGGGGCGTTACATAACTAATTATTTATTTTATTTCTATTTTAAGTCAAAATAGATACATAATACCTATATTAGTTCAATTAAATTTATTTGAGTCATTTTATAATAAAATTTGATATGTAAAATTTTATTGAATTTTTTAACGTCTTTTACCCACCGTCTAGGAACGTCAGCAAATTTGCATAAAACATAATTTTACCACTTCTGTGAATTGAATTTTAAAACTATAAGATACACGGTTGACATCAGTATGTAAAATGTGGTTCAATAAGATGAAAATAATTGTTGGTCTATCGTAACTTTTGAATTTTATTTAACAGGGTTAAATGTAAATAGAGTAACTAAAGGTAAGAATGATATTATAATTACCCTAAAACATGTCTTAATACAATTGGATAAGGGTATTTTTACCAAAATCACCCTTAGGAATAAAATATGATTCTTTTGGGTCCACTTGGTTTAGATTATGACATTTATTATTATTTTATTTAAAGAAGAGTTTGAAGTGTTAAATTCAAATCTTAATAACTAAAACATTTTTAATATTAGGTTATAAAAAATATAATTTCGACTATAAAATTCAATAGAAAGATAAAAATATTTCCTACGTCATGGTATTTTATTTATAATTTTTGGACCTTAAATAATTAAATTTATTTATGACACAATGGTGTTGCAGTAATTCTCTTATTAATGAATGATTAAAATAATTGATATTATAAATTTTAAAATAAAATAAAATTAAGAATTTTGAATAATTCCACAAATTATTAAAGTTAATATTGCATGTAAGGGTTGATGAAATTTATTTTTTTCTGATAAATCAGATTGTTATGACCTTCACAAAAACCAAATACTAAGTAATGTCAATATTTACATAAATGATTATTTAAAACAAATACTATATTATTAAATGATATAATAGTTCTAAAAATCTATGGTTCAGAAAAAGGAATTATATAATAACTTATATGTCATTAATGAACCACTTGGGGTTATTTGTTCGTTTTATAGTATGTTTATTAACCATATAATATAAAAATACAAGGAGAAATCATAAATATAAAACTATTTAATCCAGAGTTAAATCTAAAGGATAAGGTTAATATGGTGACCTAAACCTGTATAAAACCTATTGGTTTAGAGGTTTTCAAACCAGAACCACCATATACTTAAAATGAATCCTTTTGGAGCCATTATAATTTGAATATTATTGTATAATAAAATAATATTTAAAGGTTTTCCTAAAGTGACCCTCACCTTTCTTATAAAAGGGTACTTCACCTTCTCTCAAAATCACACCTGCAAAGCCATTTGGCTCTACCAGCCCCTACCCAAATATCCTCTAAAATACCCCGAATTCAACCTAGATTCCTTACTTTGATTAGATAGAAAACCTAAGGATCCCTTTTGATAAAATCAAAAAGAAGTACACAAAGAAGAGGTAATTATTTCATCACCTCTTTCAATGTTTTTTTCTTCTTCCACTTCCTCCTTCATTGTTGTTTCATACCAAAATAATAAATCCAGTACTATATACATATTTTTATGTTATTATAAATATTTTACAACCATATTCATTATTCTATCCATCCTATGAATGACAAATTCACCATACGTGCGTACGTACGGCTTATCGTCTCCACGTTGTGGTATAGTTTGTTATTCAAGACATAATTATTTTTATGGGTATAATATTGAGTATAATTGATGTAAATAATAAATATAAAAAGTTAATGATTCTGTATATATGGATTACCATCTAATTACATAATATTTAACCATTAAGAGAATGGTATTGTTTCTCGTGCGTACGTACGGATTACCATCTCCACGAATGCGATGAGATTCATTCCCCATAATAACCATTCAATAATAAATATCATTTTATGATTAAAAAATAATTTTTAAGAACATAATATCATTCTTCATATGAATCAAATACATCCTATCAATAAAAAACTTGACTTATGTGACAAAACATATAAAGAAAAATGAATCGGTTAACACCCGAAACAATGATACTACTGAAGTATTATAAAAAAATCAATATTAAAAGATCATATATGATATCATATTTATGTATATGGTTATTTTATAATTTAATAAAAAAAATCACCATTATACATGAGGTTAACATACCCTCATCTAAGGAAAAGTACAAGGTAAGGGGTTTTCATATCACTTTTTATTCCCGTGAGATTCATGCTATATTCCCACTATTTCCTTTTGTGTCATGTATGTACATCCCATGATTTTATTCTTTGTGTAATATACTTTAATTTATGGGTATTTAAATATTCATTGTGTAATCCTTCTTTCATGGGGTGTATGATTCATATGTTACCAAATCGGTAAGGAAATTTCTAATTTCAATTTCCACTCATTGGGTTTTATTCAAACTTCATTGATTATTTTAATCCAATATTATGTGTGAAATAACTATTTATTTATTTATATAGTAATTTCCACTCCCATTTGTGTGAATATACTTGTTTATACACAAACTAACTCTATTGATAAATTCACAATTCATCGATATGAACTTGGTAAGAGTAATCTTAACTCAATTTTAATTCACTAAGTTAAACATCCATGTCATTGGTGTCGTTTTTACAAGACTATGTGTAGATTTCCCCTGATTGATTTACACTATGTTTCCAATATTATTGAGTGTATTTATATTTTTCACACATAACTATGTCATTGTTTTATCCTTAACCTAAGGATACGGTCTTTATATGGGATTTCATCTCAATTTACATTTCATTGATACTTCATTGTTGTTAGGCACCAATTCACTTTTATATAGTGTATATAATGTACTTGAAATTGTATATCATGAATCCCTTTATTATAATGATATTATAATGTTTTAATTACCTCAATTTTTGGTATTAATGAATCTCTCATTTGGTTAGGAACTCTAACTAAAATATTATTTTAAATATTTGAAATATTTATTCTTCTAAATCTTTCTCATTAATGTACATGTTTCAAAAATGGGTTTAAGGATTTATTTAAATGGAAATTAATGTTTTAAAATTAAAATTAATTTTAAAATTTTTAAAGTGGTATGGGACACTTTGATTCAAAAATCTATTTTTAATAGCTTCTTGACGTGTAGTGAGACTTTTAAATTTTTTCATGAAAAGGGGTTATTTCTCTCAAATAGTTTTTATGATTATTTTCATCTATGTAAATATCCTTCATTATTCTCAATTTATGTTAATTTATTATAAAAAAAATCTTTCATATTGTATTGAATGGGTTATGTTTGACTGTAAATGTGTTATTTTTATTCCATTCATGGTTTGTATTTAAAATATTGACATTTCATGTGCTAGTTTTAATACGAATGTTTAGATTATGTTTCAACCTTTTCATATGATGAATTAATTTGAATTAGTAAGTGATGGGTAGAGCCTGATATTTCTCTTCGATACATCAATAGGTCTCATGAGACAAACTACTGTCTTGGCACAGGGCCTTGACAAAATATTATTTGTAGTCCTGGAACGAGGCCTTTACTATATGGTTATGATGTCTGGAATTATGCATTCCATCATTATGAAATTAGCTATTTATATTATATGCGATTATTCGACTAGTATAATATCCATGTGAATAATTAAATGGAATAATTTTATTTATATTTTCCATATTATGAAGAAATTTATGTTTAAAAGGCTTCTTTTTTAGTCTTATACATTGCCTTAAATATTTATGCTTATTTATGGATGTTTGTTATATATTTTTATCCTTACTAAGCATCTGAGCTCACCCCATTTTAGGTTTTATTTTTCCCTCGATTTGAAAAAGTATGTCATGATTAACCTAAAGGAATAGGATAATGTATATGATTGTGTTCAAAGGGGACACAATGTTGTTTTTATTTATTTCATGATGTAATTTAAAACTCATGTATGTATCTAGTACATCCAAGGCTACTAAAAAAATCGTTCTTTCGGGACATGATCTCTTGTGATCATGCCAATGATATGTAATAATGCACCGAATTTGGGTAACTAGGGTCATGGCATTACAGTTGGTATCAGAGTAAGATTATTACAAACCTTGGAAACTAGATTTAGAAAAACTCAGATTAGAGAACATTACCGTAAGATAGACTTTGGGGATTACTAAAGAAGAACATTAAAAATTTCTTGTAATGTAAATATTATGTGGTGATTCCAAGAAATACATCCATGTCTAGATATGAGAAGGTGAAGACGACTCTAGCCCAGATGTACCTAAGGTTAAAAACTGAAAACTCCGCTTGGAGATAGACTCAAATGGGAACTGGTGCCGGACAATGGGGCTTGCTGCACTCTTGGGTACAACACTACTAGGGGATATGCTTAAGATAATTCACATTTTCATTACAAAATGATTTGAAAGATTTTAATATAAGATGAGAATAAATAAACATGGATAATCCTAAGGTGGTTTAGATTGAAAATAAGGTGTCATGATAATCTCTAAATGATTTTATGACTATTGTTACTCACACAATGAATTCTGGTTTGAGTCAATTGCTGGATTCCAAGGAATTCATAGTAACATTGAACATGATGTACAAGGTGGGAATGGTGGTGGATATGATCAAATAAATTGAAAGTTTATAGGTGTAAAAGATATCGTGTTCATGCCGAATTAGTTTTCCAAATATATTATCAACAACAAATACATTAACCAACTCCCGAACTCAAAAAAGAAGAGAACGGTGGTGAATGATAAGAGCTCCGATAGTAGAGACCATGGAGAAAAGAAATCTCAATTTCAATCATGCGGAAAATGTAGAAGTAGACACCTAGAAAAGTGTCTCAATAGAATAATAAAATGATTTTTTTATGGTAAATAAGGACATAAAGTAAAGAATAGTCGAGGAAAAATGAAGAGTACTATGGAAGAAAATGAAATTGATCCCAAGAATCCATTTACAGTCATCTGTCGTAAATGTAGAGGGCCTAAGAATTACCTGAGTCAATTACCTATTCTATTGGATAACTTCTTGGTCATGGATAAACCTATGTGGAAATAAATGGATTGAGAAACTTTTAAAATTATTAGTGATATTTGTTGATGGGAATAATTTGGAAGACTTTTCTCTTATATGTGTAACCCTGCTGTTTTTATATGAAAATTCTATTCGAGGAAGAATTAACTTTTCTTTTTTAGATATAATTATAAATAACCATTTAGGTTTATATGATCCTTGTATTTGAGGCAATTATAGGTTATTAATATTTTGGGATGAAAATGCAAGGTATGAGATAACATTTGCGGTTAAATTATTTTATGGTAATGTTGATGAATTTATCTCATTTTGGGAATGGTATGAAATATAGTTTTTGAAAAATAACAACATGCGTACTGCGTGACAAACCATCGCGTCAGACAAAGCTGTGTGAATCGAACCCACAACCAAAGTGTGATTCGGATTTATCTCCCACAATGGAATTACAAACATACAACAGCAGAATAAAGTAACCAGTAGACAACACATAGACAGCAGAAATAGATAACAAACAGAAGGATCTGATATATATGTATGTGGGATGGTGCAAGTCAATATAATATGGTACAAGTATGCAAAATCCCAAAAAGAAACCAAAATTTATCCCCTATCGCATCAAAAGCCTCAGCTTGGTCTCATGCACTCCTACTCCGAGCAACAAGTCAAGTACCTGTACAAGGGCCTTTTCCCTTCTCATTACCTGCAATCATATATTCTGATTGGGTCCAAAAACATGACCCAAACAGGGTGTGAGATTGAATCTCAGTAGGCAACCACCAAAGATCTGTGCTAATCTGTCAGTGAATATATAAAATGGCAGTGTAATATGGGAAGTAGTGAACAAGGAAAACTAGAAAGACCGACCCAAGCTTGTGCTTTGGCTTGGAGTCGCTTCAAGTATCCATTCTATTCATTTATCATTTCATTTAAGTGTTCAAACCATTCCTTAAGATCATTCCTGGAATACTCAAATCGGAAACCATGCATCGCTTCAAGGAGAAAATCCACCAACACCCTACAAGCCCATTCCGGTGAACCTCCTAGGTACCCAGCCTCGCTCTAGGTGCGGTATAGTACATCATCTGAGCCCGTCCCTGGTATCCTATAAATAAGATCCAGGTATCTCCCATGACATATCATGCCCTATTGAGTCCATCCATGGTATCTCACATGGGATCCATGATTCACTCGGCGTCTCAGTAACAAGTCTCATATGAGTCCGTCCATGGAAACTCACATTGGTTCCATGGTTCACCCATGACTTGGTTTCACATTTAAATTAGTTCAAATCATTTAACTCACGTGGGATAGCAATTAAAGAATTTTCATAAAAGGGTCAAGGGGAAAAACTCCATCCCATACCCGAAACCATTTCAATTCCAATTTCATTTTTTTCAATTTCATTCATATTCAATTTCCATTTTTAACAACCCACAAGGGAAAGGAAAAACATGCCTCAAAGGCATCCTGGGTCAAAAATCCATAAAATATTCATTCAAGGGAACGCACCCAAGGGGTGGTTCCTACCCAAGGTGTAAAACCTAAATCAAGAACATACCATCCTAGTCAAATTACCTACAACACGCTAGGTAATAACATGGTTAAATTTCAGGTTCAAGCGACACCCCAAAAGTGGGTGCGCAGCACTCCGGCATATATAAACAGCTTGATAATTAGTAAAAATCACGATACCACCTACCTTAGGCTTGTACTAGATATCTCATCCAGTATCAGGATCTGATCCATCCTGGTTTGGAAAAAATTGTTACGGATCTAACGAGATGAACGACGCTCGAATCGAAGTTCAGACGGCAAAGCTAGCTCAAAACCTCCAAAGTCTTCCTTGGTAACTCTCCCATGCACCTCCCTGCTATCCGGTTGAAGGAGAAAGGGTTTAGGTTAGATTTTATAAAAATTTAATTAATTTAATTAAAAATTAATTAAATTTCAAAACACAGCAGGTCGCACGGTTTACCCGCACGGCCTGACAAATCGTGCGGAGACCGTGCGGACCTGGCTAGAAGGTAAGAGCAGCCACACGGCCACCCCACACGGTTTACTCAAACCGTGCACAGGTTGTGCTCTTACCTTTGCAAGCCTGCACCAAGGCGCACGGTTTACCCAGGCCGTGTGCAAACCATGTGCCAGGCCATTTTCAGCCTACAACTTAGTTTCGGGATCCGAACAATCCCCAGACACCTCCGCAACTCCCTTGGTCAAGTTATACATCCACATTATGCCTCAATATAACAGTTAAACATAAAATAAAAGGATCCATACCTAATACGAAAACCCGGGTTCTTATAATCTTCCCCCATTATAGCAATTCGTCCCTGAATTGCTCTCAAAAGGGTGGTCAAGATTCTTCTGCGAATAGCTTTGTCCATTGAACACATACGTTGGCCTCCCACTCCCAAGTCTCATCCTGTAAACGGTTGTTTTTTCATAGCACCCGTACTAGAGGAACTGACCAGCCTCAGAGAACCTTCGTACTCCTATCAATGATACGAACTGGATTCTCCTCAAAGGAAGCATCTACCTGAAGATCGACCTCCTCGGGCTGGAAGGTATGAGACGGTTCCGAATAGTATCACTGTAACTGAGAAACATGGAACACGTCATGCATGGCTTGGTACCTCTAAGGTAACTGCAACCGATAGGCTACCGGCCCAACCCTCTCCAAAATCTCAAAAGGCCCAACATATCTCGGCGATAGCTTACCCTGTCTCCTGATCCGCATGTGTCCCAACCTCGGTGAAATATGCAAGAAGTCCTAATCCCCAAACTCAAACTCTAGGGGTCATCTGCGGCGATCAGCATATGACTTCTGATGAGACTGTGCGGTAGCCATCCGCTTCTGTATCAACTGGACCTGCTCAGAGGTCTCCTGAACAAGACGTGGTCCCAGTAAAGCTGTCTCACCTACCTCTAACCAGCACAGGGGTGATCGTCATGGCCTACCATATAAAGCTTCATATGTTTCCATCTGTATAGTTGCCTGATAACTGTTGTTATAGGTGAAATCAACTAAGGGAATATGCCTATCCCATGAGCCCCCAAAATCCAAGACACATGCTCATAGAATATCCTCAAGCACTTGTATCGTACGCTCTGACTTTCCATCAGTATGAGGGTGGTATGTTGTGCTCAGAAACACCTGTGTACCCAGTGCCCTCTGAAAACTCTACCAGAAGTGTGGCATAAAACGAGCATCCCTATCTGAAACAATTGTGCGAGGGACCCCGTGGAGTCATACTATCTCTCGGATATACAACCTTCCCATCTCATCCACACTGAAGGTCTCCTTGATCGGAAAGAAATGAGAAACCTTCATGAGCCTATCAACCACAACCCACACAGCATCGTTATCTCGAGGTGACCTCGGCAAACCAGTCATGAAATCCATCGCAACATCATCCCATTTCCACTCTGGGATTGGTAACTACTGTAAAAGCCCATCTGGCCGCTGGTGTTCTGCCTTCACCTGCTGACAGGTGGAATATATCGCGATAAAGCTAGCAACTTCCTTCTTCATACCCAACCACCAGTACTACCGGTTCACGTCATGATACATCTTAGTGACTCTGGGATGAACTGCCCAAACTGAAGCATGAAACTCTCGCATCATCTCCTATCTAATATCCATTGGAACCCATACATGTCCATGGATATGAAGAAATTCATCGTCGCCTATCGTCCAACCAGGAGGAGGGTCCTCACTTGACACACCTTCCCATAGAACTAGGCCTTCCAAGTCGGATAGATGTCTCATCCTTACTCTGTCCAGGAGAGTAGAAGTCACAGCTAAGGATGATAGAAAAGACTGCCCTTGGCTATTCTGCACATCAAGATGCATCTTAGAGAACAAGTACATAAGCTTCCATTCATTTCTATCCTATTGCACTGCCTATATTTGATTCCTCCTTCTCAATACATCGACTACTAGATTGCCCTTACCAGGCGTATAAGCAAGCTCGAAATCAAAGGAATGTAGGTACTCCACCCACCATCGCTACCTAAGATTCAGATCACGTTAAGTAAAGATATATTTGAGGCTCTTATGGTTTGTGTACACCACAAAATGCTCTACCAATAAATAGTGTCTCCAACAGCGCATCGCATGAACAACTGCTGCTAGCTCAAGATCGTGCGTCGGATAATTCCTCTCGTGTGGCCTCAGCTGCCGAGATCCGTACGCCACAACTCTGTCTCCCTGCATCAACACTATACCCAGCCCAATACCTGATGCGTCACAATAGACCATGTAACTCTTGCCCTATTCTGGAAGTATCAGGATTGGTGCTGATGTCAACCTTGGTTTCAGTTCCTGAAAGGCTACTTCACAAGCATCTGTCCATATAAATTTCACTCCCTTCTTAGTCAGGCCTGTCAAAGGCACTGCTAAGTGTGATAAATCCTGTATAAAATGAAGATAATAACCATCAAGCCCCAAGAAAATTTTTATGTCAAAGATATTCTTGGTTTGTTCCCAAGAATCCACAGCTCTAACCTTCTCTGGGTCTACAGACACTCCTGTCTCAGAGATAACATGGCCCAAGAAGTGAATCTGATCCATCCAAAAGTGGAACTTAATAAGCTTTGCATATAGTTGATGCTCTCTTAGTGTATTTAGGATGATCTCAAGATGATTTTCATGGTCGTTTCGATTTTGAAAATACACCAAAATATCATCCACGAAAACCACGACGAATGAGTCCAAGGATGGAACACACGATTCATCAAAGCCATGAAAACCGCTGGCGCGTTCGTGAGACTGAATGGAATAACCAGGTACTCATATAAACCATATTTGCTACGAAAGGTTGTACGAGTTATGTATGTAGGTCGAACACGCACCTGGTGATACCCTAACCTCAAATAAATTTTCAAGAACACCCTAGTTCCTCGAAGCTGATCAAACAAGTCATCTATCTGCGGCAAGGGATATCGTTTTTTAACCGTTAGTTGGTTCAGCTTTTGACAGTCCACACATAGCCTAAGAGTTCCGTCCACCTTTTTCACAAAAAGGACCGGAGAAACCCATGGAGAAGTACTGGGTCGAATAAACCCCTTTGCCTCTAAGTATTCGAGCTATTTCTTGAGCTCTTGCAACTCCATCGTAGCCATCCTGTAAGGAGGAATGGATATTGTTGCAGCTCCTGGAACTAGCTCCGTGGAGAACTCCACCTCTCTCTCAGGAGTTAAACCTGAAAATTCATCAGGGAAAACATCCTCGAAGTGCTCAACCACTGGAGGAAGGTCCATCTGACTCACTCCCTGATCATCCAGAAACAAACTAGCGATCTAGGTTTTCATCCCATCCATCCCATGATGCTCTGGTCTAGCTCGGCTTGCCTGGAGATCCCACTCGCCCTTAAGAGTATACATTTCACCCTTGGGTGATGTAAAAATCACCATCCAGTGGTAATAATCAACGTAGGGTCGGTAAGCTACTAGCTAGTCCATACCAAGAATGACATCAAAACCTGTCATTTTGAGAACATAAAGATCCCAGACAAAGTGACACCCTCCAACCTCAAGGGGGCACCCTCTGCACTGGCATAAAACCTCTGCCCTAACTCCTAGTGGTGTGTCTAGCGTCAAGACGCCATCAGAGGATAACACAACTAGCCCAAGGCTTTTCACTATAGGCGCATGTAATGACCCGAAATTTTGAATAAATCTTGTTTCCTAAATTTGTGTGTTATTTTATTTTTTATACTCAACAAAACTGTTTCATTTGATAACATGAGTATAATTAAAATGAGATTGTTGGGTTTTGACTGTTATATGACCATTGGTCTATATGACCGCTGGAAACTAAACATTTCAATATTTGTCTCTAAATACAAGTGATCTTGGTTAATTAATATAGAAAGAAGATTCGATGGCCTCACCCAGTAGTCTTGGACCATCGAAGCCCATCTAACAGAACTTGGGGAGGAGGTAGCACCATTGGGCTTTGCTCTGGACCAAACCCAAGCCGAACTTCATCGTGTGAAGCTAGAACAGAATCTCCTTCGCGAGAAGTTCAAACTGATAGAAATTACTACTCGTGCGATGTTGGCCGAGCCTCCCTCGGATTCTCTCACCTTAGCACACCTTACACTTAGGTCCTATGCTGGGGTTATAAGGGGATATGTAAGGAGACCGTAACTGCCTTGTGTAATCCTTTGTTTTAAATAAAAAATTTGATTTCTTCTTATGATGAAGTTTATGAATTTTCAAATGTCCGGATAAATATAGTATGCATATTTTTGGTGAATCTTAGAGAAAGGATATTTTAAAAAATGTTTATGTAAACCTTAAATAATTAAAAATGTGTAATGATTTTCAAAAAATGGTCTTCTACAATTATGTTCAGTATGAAATTTAGAGTCTAATAAGATCAACTTAATTTTTGATGAATTGTAAATTATGAATAGTGATTTTATGCTTAGGATTAGTAATGTGGCCAAATGTATTAGTAATATCACTTAAAGAAAGTATTAATATAATCTAGGAACCTTGATTAAGTAATGTGATTCAATAAAATGGTTAAATAACGGTTTCATAAATTATTAGTCAAGTATTACTTTTTTTCAGGTGAATAGTGTTTTTTAATTAAAAATTAAATTAAAAATATTTAGAAAATTATTTTTATAAAATGGATTTCATTTTTGAACTCAGAGCATCGATATTATGTTAAGGTAATTTTTGGGGATTTTTCTAAAAAAATGAATTTTCGGTGAATAGTGTATTTATTTAAAAATTAAATTAAAACTATTTAGAAAATTATTTTTATAAAATTGAGTTTATTTTTGAAATCAGAGCATCGATATTTGGTTAAGGAGAAATTTTGGGATTTTTCTGAGAAAGTTGAATTTTTGATGAATAGTGAAAATACAGTTTTTAAGTTACGGGTGTTTAATGACATCATTAAATGATGTATTAAGTATGTAATCAATATGGTCGACTTATGAATAGTAATATAAGGTATGAGGTGTCCTAAGTGGCCAATACCATGGGCAAATACCATGGGCAAGCCCATGGTTTTGCCAAAACCACCAATAAGGTGTCCCTTGGCCATTAATGCCTTGTCCCCTCACTTTCCCTATAAATACCAAGCCATACTCTCATCCATTCGACTCCCAACTCTCCCCCAACTAAGATCTGGTCTCATTACCTCCCAAGGAGTCCTCCCAAGGTGCCCCCAAGCCCTCAAGGTCCCAACCTTTTAGTTTTAAGAGTTACATTTTAAGGTAAGGGATCCAAACTCTCTCTTTCTTTTCAAATACTCTCTTTTAAGTCATTTCTTTTATGCTACATGTTCTTATGTTGGAAGATATTATTTTATATTCATCTTACTTCCCTTTTAATTTTCATATGATGATATATCCCCTCTTACTATCATCATTTCGTTTTATGAATGTTTAAGTGGTGTCGTTAGGCTGCCGAAATTTTTGTAACAGATTCTTTCACCCTTCTCATTTTCAAGTTCTATTTTATTGTCAAGTCTTTAAAGTTCCTTTTTCTAT
Organism: Viscum album; assembly: GCA_963277665.1. NCBI lineage: Eukaryota > Viridiplantae > Streptophyta > Magnoliopsida > Santalales > Viscaceae > Viscum > Viscum album. The sequence goes on from OY728156.1 coordinate 1,869,657,580, forward strand.
TGGGGTATGATCTCTATATCTATCATAATGATCTTTTATTTTCATATGATGAGATACCCTATTTTATCTCTTCAATTTATTTTTTTGAAGTTTAAGTGATGTCGTTAGGCTGCTGAATTTTTAAGGGATTCATTCACCTTTCTCATTTTTCAAAGTTCTACTTTCATGTCAAGTATTTCAAGTTCCTTTTTATTATGTTTAGGTATGATCTCTATATCTATAATACTGAACTTTTATTTTCATATGATTAGAGACCCTATTTGATCTCATCAATTCATTTTTGTTGAAGTTTAAGTGACGCCGTTAGGCTGCCGAATTTTCATAAGGGAAATCTAATTTTTTTCTTCCTTCCATTTTTTTCATTTCAAATGGTATGTCCATAAAATTTCATTACCATGTTTATATATCCTTCATATTCTGTCCCTCGACTGTTTTATGGGTCATTTATGAATTTTTGACCCATGTCCCCTCTCTTTTCAATGTTTTCTAAAACCCCGAAACATAGTCGTTATGCTGCAGAATTTCCGTCTCAAAATGTCTCTCTCTTTTTCTAAAGTTATTTTATTTTATTAATTTAATACTCAAATATATCTCTTCTATAGGGGTATTCACATATATACCAAAATGTTCTATTTTAAATTCTGGGATTTACATACATGAAACTCACCTTCCTTTTCTGTGGGGTTTAAAGTGACATAAAGATCATGTCTTTAAAGCAGTTTTTAAAACGTTATGATTATGAAATGAAACCCATTTATTTTATGCTATATGGGTTGTTAATGAAATGATTGATGATGATATATGTGTCTCACATGATAATAAAGACAAATTTAAGGGTGCGCCCTGATATCACTCTAATGCATTGGGTAAAGACTTAATCTCTAGAGATGACCTTTTTGACTGATACCTTGGTGAACAACCTTGGTAATTTTTATTGACACCTTGAGGATGGACCTTGGTGAAATGGAAATGATTGTCTTTGTTAAATGTTTTAGCCACATATTCAAGTTATTAAATACGTTATTTTTATTATGATATGCCTCATGATTTCATTCTCATGCCTTAAAGTTCTTTTCATGACTTTATTGATGTATCTCAAGTTCACATGTTAAATGTTTCCCTTGTTTCCCTTACTGGGCCTTCTGCTCACCCTTTCTTTTGATGTATTTCCCCAGGTTATGAGATGTAGTAATGAACCTAAGATGAACATAAGGATAATCCTTTCAATTGTTTAAGAAGAATTTTTTATGTTTTCATGTTTTGAGTTCCTGGTTTCCAAGACACTTAATCTTAAAGATCCTCAGTTTTGTGTAATGTAATGAAAGTTTATGTTATAAAAAGGAAGGATGTCATAGTTGGTATCAAAGGATGGTTTATTTATTTGTGGAAATTAGGATATGAAAACTCTAGGAAAACCCTATAGAAAATTTTAAATATAGGAAATCTTCTTGGTATTTTGGTGAGTATTGATTAAGGGGTTTCCAAGCAAATACATCCATATCTAGATACGAGCAGGTAGAGGTGGCTCTGGCATAGATATACATTGGGGTAAAACCCAAAAACACCGCTTTGATCTAGACTCAAATGGGAACTGGTACACGAAAACGGACCTTGCTGCACTCTTGGTTACGACACTCCCGGGGGATATGCTTTGGTAAATTCATAAGCTTAGTATGAACCATTATTAAAGGAACAAAGATAAAATAAAATAAAGATTCACATAAGAATATATGATCATGGATAACCTAGTTTGGAACCTAGGGGAACACAAGTTAGGGTATACTTTTCTTCTACAAGTTATCCTTCTATGCTTTAAGTTCCTTTTCATGATTATTGGATAAGTATTTAAGCCCCTAATTGTACTTTCTTTTCTTAGTTAATGGCAGGAAATGGAAGAACATGTACCAACAACCAATGTGATAGGAAATGTGATGATTTTCATATTAATATGATAGAGATGATTAGGGGATTAAAAGATGATTATTATTTTGGAAGACGTTCACTGTTTTGGGATCCCTATTTGATTGAGGTAAATATATTACTACGGTAATTTCTTTGAGGAGTAAAGGTTGACTTATATTTTAAAGAATCGATGAATTTAAGGTGGACTTATAAGTAATTTAGGTTACTTATGGAAATTATTAACCTATCTTGGGGAAAATATGTTTAGGTTATCTACTTTTTTTATAAGATGTTAGGAGTGGTTGATGTTGTTTGGAGATGAACGATGAAGTTTATTTTGGAAGACTATGTTATCAAATCCTTCTTGTATTTGGGTTTCAATATTAGTTTGGTTTATTTTGAGGAATTTTAAGGACAGTTATTTATGGAATGATCTATGATGAACTTTGGGTAGTACCGTGGAATTTTGAAGATTTAAAGAAGTTTCCCTTCCTATGGGATTATTTCTTTTTGAAGAGTTGTTTTATCTTACCCTTTCTATTTTTGGGATAATAGAAGAAATAGATAGTTAATCTTTGGTGAATTATGTGATTCTATAGAAGATGATTCTTGTGCTTTGATGAGACCAAGTATTTTTGAATACTTGTCGTTTGGAGAAAATATTAGTTTTGGTAGAAACTTATTAAAGGATGAAGCTCTACCTGAAGGTAGGTATATTTCCTTATGTTTTTGTTCTATGTAGTAAATGGATTCCTAAAAATTATGAAAAGGAACGTAAAAAAAACATTGTTGGTTTACGTTTCCTACTAGGTAATCAAAGACCGTTTACACACATCATAAGTTTGGGATTTTCTCATGGTTAACTTTCTCCTAATCATGTTTTCTATCACTCTCCCTTAGAAATTGACCCTTTGTTTTCTCCTCCATGTCCATGTTTTCCTACATGGAATCCTAGTGTGGGTAAACTCAGGTGACCTTTGTACTTCCCTTTCTTTATTTTGAAGTAATAGTTTTACTGACTCCTTTTCCGGTGTGGGACTTTCAATGAAATTTCAAAACCCAATTTTAAAAATTGCGAGGACGCAATTTCTTAAGGGGGGAAGATTGTAACGACCCGAAATTTTGAATAAATCTTGTTTCCTAAATTTGTGTGTTATTTTATTTTTTATACTCAAAAAAACTGTTTCATTTGATAAAATGAATATAATTAAAATGAGACTGTTGGGTTTTTACTGTTATATGACCATTGGTCAATATGACCGCTGGAAACTAAACATTTCGATATTTGTGTCTAAATACAAGTGATCTTGGTTAATTAATATAGAAAGATGATTTGATGGCCTCACCCAGTAGTCTTGGACCGATTGAATCCCATCTAACAGAACTTAGGAAGGCGTTAGCACCACTGGGATTTGCTCTGGACCAAACCCAAGCCGAACTTCATCGTGTGAAGCTAGAACAGAATATCCTTCGCGAGAAGTTCAAACTGATAGAAATTACTACTCATGCGATGTTGGTCGAGCCTCCCTTGGATTCTCTCACCTTAGCACACCTTACACTTAGGTCCTATGCTGGGGTTATAAGGGGCTATGTAAGGAGACCGTAACTCCCTTGTGTAATCCTTTGTTTTAAATAAAAAAATTGATTTCTTCTTATGATGAAGTTTATGAATTTTCAAATGTCTGGATAAATATAGTATGCATATTTTTGGTGAATCTTAAATAAAGGATATTTTAAAAAAAATTATGTAAACCTTAAATAATTAAAAATGTGTAATGATTTTCAGAAAATGGTCTTCTACAATTATGTTCAGTACGAAATTTAGAGTCTAATAAGATCAACTTATTTTTTGATGAATAGTAAATTATGAATAGTGATTTTATGATTAGTATTAGTAATGTGACCAAATGAATTAGTAATATCACTTAAAGAAACTATTAATATAATCTAGGCACCTTGATTAAGTAATGTGATTCAATAAAATGGTTAAATAACGGTTTCATAAATTATTAGTCAAGTGTTAGTTTTTTTAAGGTGAATAGTGTTTTTTAATTAAAAATAAAAATAAAAATATTTAGAAAATTATTTTTATAAAATGGATTTCATTTTTGAACTCAGAGCATCGATATTATGTTAAGGTAATTTTTGGGGATTTTTCTGAAAAAAATAAATTTTCAGTGAATAGTGTATTTATTTGAAAATTAAATTAAAAATATTTAGAAAATTATTTTTATAAAATTGAGTTCATTTTTGAAATCAGAGCATCGATATTTGGTTAAGATGAAATTTTTGGATTTTTCTGAGAAAGTTGAATTTTCGATGAATAGTGAAAATACAGTTTTTAAGTTACGGGTGTTTAATGACATCATTAAATGATGTATTAAGTATGTAATCAATATGGTCGACTTATGAATAGTAATATAAGGTTTTAGGTGTCCCAAATGGCCAATACCATGGGAAAATACCATGGTCAAGCCCATGGTTTTGCCAAACCACCAATGAGGTGTCCCTTGGCCATTAATGCCTTGTCCCCTCACTTTCCCTATAAATACCAAGCCATCCTCTCATCCATTCGACTCCCAACTCTCCCCCAACAAAGATCTGGTCTCATTACCTCCCAAGGAGTCCTCCCAAGGTTCCCCCAAGCCCTCAAGGTCCCAACCTTTGAGTTTTAAGAGTTACGTTTTAAGGTAAGGGATCCAAACTCTCTCTTTCTTTTCAAATACTCTCTTTTAAGTCATTTCCCTTATGCTCCATGTTCTTTTGTTGGAGGATGTTCTTTTATATTACTCTTATGGACCTTTTCATGTTCATATTATGGGAGATCCCCTCTTACTCTCATCATTTTGTTTTATGAATGTTTAAGTGGCGCTGTTAGGCTGGAAAAATTTTTGTAACAGATTCTTTCATCCTTCTCATTTTCAAGTTCTATTTTCTTGTCAAGTCTTTCAAGTTCCTTTTTCTGTTGGGGTATGATCTCTATATCTATCATACTGATATTTTATGTTCATATGATGAGATACCCTATTTTATCTCTTCAATTTATTTTTTTGAAGTTTAAGTGATGTCGTTAGGATGCCGAATTTTTAAGGGATTCGTTCACCTTTCTCATTTTTCAAATTTCTACTTTCATGTCAAGTCTTTCAAGTTCCTTTTTATTATTTTGGTGTATGATCTCTATATCTATCATACTAAACTTTAATGTTCATATTATGAGAGACCCTATTTTATCTCATCAATTCATTTTTGTTGAAGTTTAAGTGACGTCGTTAGGCTGCCGAATTTTCATAAGGGAAGTCTAATTTTTGTCTTCCTTCCATGTTTTTAATTTCAAATGGTATGTCCTTAAAATTTCATTACCATGTTCATATATACTTCATATTATGTCCCTCTACTGTTTAATGGGTCATTTATGAATGTTTGACCCATGTCCTCTCTCTTTTCAATGTTTTCTAAAACCCCGAAACATAGTTGTTATGCTGCAGAATTTCCGTCTCAAAATGTCTCTCTCTTTTTCTAAAGTTCTTTTATTTTATTAAGTCAATACTCAAATATATCTCTTCTATATTAGTATTCACATATATAAAAAAATTTTCTATTTTAAATTCTGGTATTTACTTACATAAAACCCACCTTCCTTTTCTGTGGGTTTTAAAGTGACATAAAGATCATGTCTTTAAAGCAGTTTTTAAAACGTTATGATTATGAAATGAAACCCATTTATTTTATGATATATGGGTTGTTTATGAAATGATTGATGATGATATATGTGTCTCACATGATAATAAAGTCAAATTTAAGGGTGCGCCCTGATAGCACTCTAATGCATTGGGTAAAGACTTAATCTCTAGAGATGACCTTTTTGACTGATACCTTGGTGAATAACCTTGGTAATTTTTATTGAAACCTTGGGGATGGACCTTGGTGAAATTGAAATGATTGTCTTTGTTAAGTGTTGTAGCCATGTCTTCAAGTTATGAAATACGTTATTTTTATTATGATATGCCTCATGATTTCATTCTCATGCCTTAAAGTTCTTTTCTTGACTTTATTGATGTATCTCAAGTTCACATGTTAAATGTTTCCCTTCTTTCCCTTACTGGGCCTTCTGCTCACCCTTTATTTTGATGTATGTCCCCAGGTTATGAGATGCAGTAATGAACCTAGGATTAACATAAGGAGAATCATTTCAAGTTTTTAAGAAGAATGTTTTATGTTTTCATGTTTTGAGTTCCTGGTTTCCAAGACACTAAACCTTAAAGCTCCTCGGTTTTGTGTAATGTAATGAAATTTTATGTTATAAAAAGGCGGGATGTCACAGTACAGATATAAAACTATGTGATGCACCTTTCTCAAAGAGGGAATATGAAATAATAGATGCTACTAATATCATACCTCTCACCATAGACGGTCCTACTCCCTGATCCTCGGAAGTAGGCAGCACTGCATACATATGGCCTGAACCACGGCCATGTGATATAACCTCACTACCCAGAGCTGGCCCACTCTGACGTCTCGGTGTGCCCTATGCCTGGCTACCTCTGTCATGACCACTACCTTGGCCTGATCGGCCTGTCTCACCCCAACTCCCTGTCTGATGAGAAGCTGTCGACCCTGCTCCTGTATATGGAGTTGGTGCGGACCCTCTATCGCTGGATGTTGGTGAAAACGTTCTGCAAAAACATTGAAGATGACCCATCTTTCCACATGACCGGCACTCGACTGGGTCCCTAGGACACTGAGACTTCGCGTGTCCCAGCCTACCGCACTAGTAGCACCTCAGGTTGCTAACTGAAGATAGGTTCTGATTGCTAGAATCACCGTGTGGAAGCTCCAGAAGATGCTTCCTACTAACAGTCACTACAATACCTGATCTCGATGTCGAACCACTCTGGCTCGCACCTCCATCCTCTCTCTGGTTATGTTCTGTGATCAGCGCCTGGTTCACAATTCCAGAAACAGTAGTCAACCTGAAGACATTTACCTGAGATCGGATGTCATATCTCAGACTATCCTTAAAACGTTTGGCCCTCAACAGCTCATCGCCCATCAGGATAGGTGTGAAGCACTGAAGCTCAGTGAAACGGGTCGAGTATTACATCACTGATAAAGTGCCCTGTTCCAAACGTAAGAACTCCCGGGCTCGATCAGCCCTCAAAGTCTCAAGATAAAAGAAATCATAGAAGGTCGTATGAAACTCTATCCAAGACATCTTCCGATGACGATCTGACTGGGTGATCACGTCCCACCACCTCTTGGCGTAATCACGCAGCATGTACGTAGTGAGATTGACCCTCCTCTCCGGAGGCGTCTCCAAATGCTCAAAGATACCCAGTATCGCCTCTATCCAAGACGCTATAGCCTGTGGTCCACCATCTCCTGAAAACGTAGGCGGATGCTGCTGTTGAAACTCATGCGTCAACTCTGCCATAATCGGGGAAGGTTGTGGTGCTCCCTGAATGGTCTGCATAAAATGCAACAAGATCTCATAGAACTGTGCCTTAACACCTGTGTCTGGTAGAACTGCTGGTTCCACAGCTGGCACAACTGGAGTTTCCTCTAATAGCCCATGGCCTACCATCTTCAGAATGTGGTCATCACCACTCTCCCGATGTACGAATGGAGGTCTCCATGGTGGCATGACTCTGCAATGCCAAACACATGCCTCATTTCGAGATTTTTAATGATATTTGAAACTCACGATCACAAGAACTAGGACAGGAAAGGTCAAGACCTTCCTAAAAACCACGCCAACCCACATCCTGCTTCTAAAGCTAGGATTCCATAAGGAACAGCCACCAAAAACCACTAGAGTCACTACCTCTTTCCCAATCAGAAGTCGGGTCTAGGTGAGGCTCTATTTTCAACATTAATTCTTTTAACATACCTTTGTTCAAAATCTTTAACCAATGGTCCACCAAGTTCCGATCCCTGAGGGCCCAAACACCTCATGAATCAAAATTTGATGCCCATATAACCATGCAATTCAATTTCATTTATCATTTACATCCCATTGGTGAGTTATTTTCCAATCCATAAGGTCCCATACACCTTATGAATTGAAAGATAGCATCACTCTTCATTCATTTCACCCAATCTAACATAATTGTAGGCACACCTATCAATCAACTATCAAAATAGTATACAATAGATATCACAACACTTATCACAACATCATGCAATATCTAATGCATCCTAGATAGCACGGAATAATGCATGACATGTGATTCCTAACAATGTTCCTATATGATGCATGAGATGGAAAACCCTCATCTCATTGGGTTGCAACGAAATAGAACCCACAATAATATCAATAGTATCAGCAAAAACCATGTGCGTCACCCAACGGTGAAATCAGAATAACTATAATAATTAAACCTAAAAACACAATTCCATACGAGGTGACTTGGATTTTACCTGTATGTAGGTTTGCAACTCCTGGGCATAGTTTATTACCAAATTCCCTTCCCTTCCTACTCCTTTCTATAGTCTCAAAACAGTAAGTCAAATCAGAAAAATAAATTCCTTTAATACCACTTTGTAACGTCCCGACCCGACTTACCATTAAATCTGGTAGCCGGACTGGTCGCCACATGGCCTCAAGTGCATATCCCCAAATGCCAGAGGTTGTCGACTAGCATGAAGGGCCTGGGTCAATCCGTGGGGAGACTATTCCCTCATTACCAAAGCATCACAATGAAATTACAAACATACAACAGTGGAAGAAAGTAACCAGTAGACAACACATAGACATCATAAATAGATAACAAATAGAAGGATCTGATATATATATATGTATGTGGGATGGTGTTATTCAATACAATATGGTACAAGTATACAAAATCCCAAAAAGAAACCAAAATGCATCCCATGTCGCATCACAAGCCTCAGCTTGGTCCTGTGCGCTCCTACTCCGAGCAGCAAGTCAAGTTGTACAAGGGCCTTTTCCCTTCTCATTACCTGCAATCATATATTCTGCTTGGGTCCAAAAACATTACCTAAACAGGGTGTGAGATTTAATCCCAGTAGGCAACCACCAAAGATCTGTGCTAATCTGTCAGTGAATATATAAAACGGCAGTGTAATATGGGAAGCAGTAAACAAGGAAAACTAGCAAGACCGACCCAAGATTGTGCTTTGGCTTGGCATCGCTTCCAGTATCAATTCCATTCATTTATCATTTCATTCGAGTGTTCAAACCATTCCTTAATCCCATTCCTAGAATACTCAAATCGGAAACCAGGCATCGCTTCAAGGAGAAAATCCACTAACACCCTACAAGCCCGTTCCGGCGAACCTCCTAGGTACCCAGCCTTGCTCTAGGTGCGGTATAGTCCATCATCTGAGCCCATCCCCAGTATCCTATAAATAAGATTTGGGTATCATCCATGACATATCATGCCCTATTGAGTCCATCCATGGAATCTCATGTGGGATCCATGATTCACTCGGCATCTCAGTAACAAGTCTTGTATGAGTCCGTCCATGGAAACTCACATTGGTCCAATGGTTCACCCATGACTTGGTTTCACATTTAAAAAAGTTCAAAGCATTTAACTCACGTGGTCTAGTAATTCAAGAATTTTCATACAAGGGTCAAGGGGAAAAACTCCATCCCATACCCAAAACCATTTCAATTCTAATTTAATTTTATTGCAATTTTATTCATATTCAATTTCCATTTTTAACAACCCACAAGGGAAAGGAAAAACATGCCTCAAAGGCATCCTGGGTCAAAAATCCATAAAAGATTCATTCAAAGAAACGCACCCAAGGGTTGGTTCCTTCCCAAGGTGTACAACCTAACTCAAGAACATACCATCATATTCAAATTACCTACAACACGCTAGGTAATAACAGGGTTAAATTTCAGGTTCAAGCGACACCCCAAAAGTTGGCACGCGGCACTCTGGCATATATAAATAGCTTGACAATCAATGAAAAGCACGAGACCACCTACCTTAGGATCGTACTAGATATCTCATCTAGTATCAGGCTCGGATTCATCCTGGTTTAGAATAAATCATTGCGGATCTAATGAGATGAACGACGCTCGAATCAGAGTTCGGATGGCGAAGCTAGATCAAAACCTCCAAAGGCTTCTTTGGAGCTCACCCCTGTGCCTCCCTACTATCCAGTTGAAGGAGAAAGGGTTTAGGTTAGATTTTATAAAAATTTAATTAATTTAATTAAAAATTAATTAAATTTCAAAACACAGCAGGTCGCACGGTTTACCTGCATGGCCTGACAAACCGTGCAGAGACCGTGCAGACATGGCTGGAAGGCAAGAGCAGTCGCATGGCCACCCTGAACGGTTTCCTCAAACCATGGGCAGGCCGTGCTCCTGCCTCGGAAAGCCTGCACCAAGGCGCACGGTTTACCCAGGTCGTGCGTAGGCCATTCGTAAACTGTGTGTCATGCCATTTTCAGCCTACAACTTAGTTCTGGGCTCCGAACAAGCCTCAAACACCTCCGTAACTCCCTCGGTCAAGTTAGACATCCACATTAGACCTCAACAGAACAATTAAACATAAAATAAAAGAATTAATACCTCTTACGAAAACCCAGGTTCTTAAAATAAGTATATAAAAAATCCTAGTATATTGAGGATACTTTTGTTGTTATGTAATCATAGAATAATAAGAGTATAGGAAGTGGTTAATGGAAATGAAACTATAAAGCATGAGAGAAGGTGTTACCTCTTAATCGGGTAACTTCTATGGTTTATACCAGAATCTTCCTTGGATTATTTTCTAACAAAGGGGAGTATTCTAGGTCTAGGGTAGGGTTTTTTGGAGAATATTTGGACAGATTTTGGATGAGCCAGTATGGCTTGATAGGTGTGAGGAATGGGTGGAGTTGTTTTCTTTTTATAGTGTAGGGGGAGTGGCACTTTTGTAAATACCAAAAGGTATTCATTAATGGGTGGTATACCTTACCTAAAGTTCCTCAAAAATGGAAAAATAATGGATTAAATCATAATAATGGTCGATAAAAACCTCATCCACAAAAAAATATGTGCATTTTAATAATTTGGTTCCTTAACTTCTAAGATTCCCCAATTTTATTATTTTGGTTTTTTATTAAATCATCTAGTTTTCTAATCTAAATAATTTAACCATTAATAATAAATTAAAGTGAGATTTATTAGAAAATATAGGTCCACTGTATTATTGATATTATATATAATTTATAAAATAAAATTCTCATGTGTTTTGGAATTTAATTTTAAAACAAGCTCATGTGGCGTGCTAAAACACTGGTGGAACCCAGACCTCGTTAACAATATTTTTATAGTATATGGGTCAATATTTTTATTATAAAAGACTAATTGGTGCATTAATAGACCATATTTAATATTTATTAACACTTAAAAATCACTTCGCAGAATATAGGATTTTTATTAATTTTAATTCATTTAATAAGATTCATTTATTATAAAATAACATTAATGTCAATTTTGACATTATTTATTTAATATTAGTTTTAAAATATAAATTTAATATTTTAATTCAAATATATTGAGTTTTCATATGTGAAACATGATATTTTTATCTAAATAAATAAATATAATAATTCAATCAATTAACTTCACTTTTAATAGTTATAGTGTCACTTATTTAAGTTAATTATTAACTAAATAATCACTACATTGGTGTTTCTTAATCATTTTAAGTACCTAAACTATCTCTATAAATTATTGACAATTTACTATGATAAAAATAACCCATATATCTTTAAAAAGGATAATTATAACCTAAAATATTATTTTTTTTACATATCTCAAAGTTTTATAAATATTAAAGGTATGGAAAGTTCTCTTTTTGTCTTTTTCCTAACTTACCCATTTATATAGAGCACTTCCATTTAATAATATCCTAATAACCCATATATTTTGAACCAGGTGGATAAATGGTCAAATTATTGGTATCCAATGGATTTTGGACAAGTTTCTAGTTCATTTTGGCCCTTAATATTAAGGTTTGATTCCTTATTAAGCTTAATCATACCTTAATCACCGTAATTAATTTTAATCACATTCACTAATCATTTTGGTCAAAAAAATAATTTGATCTTATTAGAACACAAATATCATACTAATTATATATGTGTATGTCGGATTTTCAAAATTCAATTCAAAGAAGTGGGAAAATTAATATTAATGTTAATCCTACAGACGAGGCGAAATAACGGGTTTTTAAAGTAGAAAAACACTCAAAAGTTTGTTAAGTTTTTATATTCAATTTAAAAGAAAATTTGATTTTAATGAACATGATTGTATAAATAGATGTATAATTTTTTTAATTTGACTCTAAAACAAATCTAAAATATAAATTATCATTAATAATTATTTAAATGAAAATGTTGCTTTTAACTAAATTGTAGTAATTTTCACTATTCATCAAAAAATGAAGTTTGTTAGAAAAATCCTAAAAATTCACCCTAAGCTAATTTAGACATTATGAATTCAAAAATGAAGATTATTTTTTAAAATAAAATTCATTAAATCAACAAAATTTATTTTTAAAATAAGTTCATTATTAAAAGGAGGTAAAACTCGGTTTTACATGTAATGCAAGTTAATTTTGTGTTGTGTGTAGCGTAAGAATAAATTTGTGTATAAGGAATGCTAAAAAAATTATATTTATTCTAAAAGTGAAGTATTGTAATGTCTTGGGGTGTCACACTAATGTCACCATCACCCCTTATGACTCATCTACTTCGCAACCTATGACACTTGTCTTGTCATTGCATTGTATAATGGTGCAGACACTTTTTAACAACAATTGATTTCTTATCAAGTTCTTGAAGGATTTATTTCCCTAGAACCAACTTATAAGTACTTGATGATTAAACACGCTCATTATCTTGAATGTTATTGAATTTTCTTATCATATTTATTATTCATATGCATGAGATAGTATGTGATAATATCCAAAGAATATATGTCATGCTAAAAGGTTATAGAAGTTCCCCGCTAGGATGAGAACTTCAAGGTTCCGTGATAGTTTTCTTGAATAAATTTCCTATAGCGGAATGATATCATTTTATAAGACACAAGTGATACGGTCTATCATGGGTGGAGACTCATGGGACTTTGAGTCACCCTCTCATAGTGTGCACCCTTAATAATTTTCAGAGTAAGAGATTATGAGAATAATACCATCCCATAATAAATCCACATTTTATGTATCATTAGATGCTTCTATCTGTGGACATATGTATTGATCCTTATATTTTAAAATTATCATTAATGAATACCATAAGTGACTTACTTTGATGTATTAATAAAAACTATGACAACATATGATCGCGAAGAAATAGGATACATTGGTTGCATCATGAGTGATATTGCATTAATGGATAATGTGAAAAAGGATTTATCCCTTCCATCCCTTGATTGAAATTGATATATCATGCCCTTTTATGGAAATGGAACTACCTAGATAAATCCATGGTCATGATATTATATGGGAATGTTCATTCCCAAAAAATTAAAGAAAGAAACTGTAGGTTTCGGGCACAACGGAAGCGTGCGATGGGTGATGCCCAGCGTTGCTTTTTGTTATGATCGATGATCAATCTGAGTTCAACACGATGATAAATTACATGAACAATAGAATTGAATTGAATAAAATATAGAAATGTAAATCCTTTCAGAATAAGAGGAAGGATCATCACATATTATTTATAATCAATTTAATTAATAAAATAATTACCTTTGTTGTAATTCTTTCTTCATAGATGGATCTGATAGAAAATTTGCAATACACCGTCATTGTGTTGTAAGAATAAAGTACAGATTCCCTCTAGTAGTGATCCACATGTTTTCCATGAATCTCTATATGTCGCCGAAGGAATCTCTAGGTTCTAGAATAGCAGATCCTTGCACTTACATTGTCTGCCTTTGATTGCTATGAGACCCGTTTCCAAAGCGTTCTCTTTGATCTGGTGGAGGAAGATTGTTCTCCGTTCTTAGGAGAATTCTTGGAGAAGGGGTCTCTCTAGTTCTTGATAGAATTATACAAATCTATTGTGCACAACCAAACAAATGAATTGGATATCTTGAGAAAATAACCTAATTGGGTTTATATATTTCTATGGTTAAAATAAAATAATTTTACAAATTCCCTTAATTATTTATTTAATCCTTGTAAAACCCGATGTCAAATAATAATAATAATATCATTATTTCTCAACATGCTCTTAACTTTAAAATTATAATTAAATATTATTTAATAAAATAATATTTATTATTTATTATTTCTCAATGAACCTTTAGTCTCAGTCTTCCATTCCTCCATAGTATTTATCAGATCTTGAATAATGCCTATTTATTTATTAAATAAATATCACTACATTATTCTCCAATAAATAAATAAATATTATATTTACTAAATAGAAAATAAATATTTATATGTGCTCAAGCATACATGAATAATTATTAAACCACGTATGAGAATAATATTTATTTGACCTGTTAAATAATAAATAATAGTATATTATTTAACTCAGATTCTGGATACACTTAGTGTGTGGCCCTCTAGGAATTTTTCTCAGTGGCATTAGGTGAAGCAGCCTGAAGTATAAGTTTAGCATCTATAAACATGCTAAGTACACCATAGATAAAGAAGTTAATTACAAAATTACATGATACCTCACATGGATTCTTACTATGTAATGTAATCCCTTTATTGTGATATCTCAAATTAAGCTTATAGAGTCATCAACCTATGTGTTTGATGTCTCTTTCTTTGAATTCCCAAAAATGTACTTGCTAATAGAACACCATGGCCATGTATATATTTAGGCTATATCATTTCCATCAAAGGGCCTAAGATATCAACTTATGTTAAATAACAGAAGGGACAAATCCTTTCTCACATCATTCATTAATGCAATATTAATCGTGATGCACCCAACGTATCCTACCTCACTGTGAACATATGTGATCATGGTTTTCATCAATACATCTGATTATGTGACTCATAATACCCATTAATAATGATCTTAAAGTCTAAGGATCAATACACACATATGTAGATAGGAACATCCAATGACACATATAAATGTGGATTTTCTACCGGTGGGTCCCGTTTTCATAATATCCTACTAGATATTACTAAGGGCGCACACCATGAGAAGGTGCCTCAAATTCCTATGAGTATCTAACCCTAGTAGCCTATATCAATTGTGTCCCTTAAATTATATCATCTGGATATAGAAAATATATTCAAGAATAGTGTCATAGCACTTCCGGGTTCTCACCATAGCGAGGAACTACTATGACCTTTTAGTGCAACAGCTACCCTTAGGAAATTATCACATACTATGTCACAAATAAGAACAATCATGATGTGATAAACAGTTTAATAATATTCAAAATCATTAATACATGTTATCATAAAGTACATGGAAGTTGGTTCTGGGGAACCAAATCAAACATAATCCCACTTGCACTAGATCCAACTACAAACAACCTTCAGTTCACTAGATCTCACATGAAAATCATGCTTCTACTGAGATAGGACTTTTTTCAAGGTGTATTTCACATTCTCTTCCATGGTAACTTTTCTTACTATAACTTCACCCCTCTGATGAAAATACCTCAAGAGGTGATACTTCCATAGTTTGTGACTTGTCTGTTGGTGTGACCTTGGATGTTTTTTAAGAGCCACCATTGCAGTATTATCATGTTACAATTTGATAGGTTCTTTACTTATAGGCACCAAATCAAGCTCTTGGATAAAGTTCCAAATCCAAACGGCTTCCCTGGATGCATTATAAGTCACTATATACTCATACTCCTTTGTAGAATCAACAACAAATGGATGATTTGAACTCTTCCAGCTCACAGATCCTCTATTGAGATCAAAAACACATCCTAATTGAGACTTCATATCATTGTGATCTTTCTAAAAAACAGCATCAGTATAACCCCTAATGACCATCTCCTCGTCTACGCCATACACTAGGAACATATCCTTAGTTCTTATCAGATACTTAAGGATAGCCTTAACAACAAACCAATGTTGTTCTCCTGGATCTTCTTGATATCTTCCTATCATGATCAATGTATGGATAAAATAAATTATATTACATAACATGGCATATATTATTGATCCTATCACTAAAGTGTATGGGATCTTACTCATTCTCTCTTTCTCCTGTTGTGTCTGAGGACACATTTTCTTAGAATGATGTAAACCATTTGACACTAGAACCAATCCCCTCTTGGATTATTCCATAATAAATATCTTTAGTATCTGGTCAACATATATACTTTGACTTATTCAAAGAATCCTCTTGGATATATCATGAATGATCTTGATCCCTAGAATATAAGCTACATCACCTAAGTCCTTTATGGAGAAATAGTTTTTTAACCAGTGCTTAACAGACTGTAAGACTGGTATGTCATTTCCAATAATTAATATGTCATCAATATATAATTCAAGGATAATGACTTCATATTCACTAAACATATTTTAAACACATGGATCACATTATTTTTTAATGAAACCAAATTCTTTTATGGCTTCATCAAATCAAATGTTCCATAACCTGTATGCTTTCTTTAATCCATAAATTGATCTATGCAACTTGAAAATCCTTTTAGCATTACCTGGAGTCACAAACCCTTCTAGTTGTGTCATATAGATATCTTCCTGAAGTTTCCCATTAAGAAATTCAGTTTTGGAATCCATCTTCTAAATTTCATAGTCATGTTAAGCTTTTATATCAAGAATAATTCTGATGGATTTAAACATGGAAACTAGTGAAAAGGTTTCATCATATTCAATTACATGATGATGCTTAAACCCTTTAGTTACTGGCCTTGTTTTATAGGTATTTACTTTACATTATATGTCTATTTTTCTCTTGAATACCCATTTACACACATTGGTCATTACATCAACTAGTGTATTGACCAGAATCCAAACTTGGTTCTGATACATGGAATCCATTTCAGAGTTCATGCCTTTTTTCCATATTATAGCTTCTAAGCTCTCTACTTACTCCTTGTAGAAGAGAAGTTCATCATTTTAAACTAATAATGAGTCACCATCCTCGATGACTAGAAAATAATATCTCTCTTGTTCTCTTACCTCTCATACACTCTTATGTAATACTTGTGTTTTGGGAACTACTTCTTCTATGGGGACCTATGGAATCTCTTCCTATACCAACTCTTATGTATCTTGAGCATCAACTTCATAAAAGTCAATATTTCTCCCACTATACTTTTTGAGGATGTTCTCCCTCTCATGAAAGACAGCTTATCTAGAGACAATCACTTTATTTTATGAGAGTTTGTATAGGTAGTATCCTTTTTTTCCCATGAGATACCCTATAAAGATACACCTTGTGCCCTGGGGTGCTAATTTTTTTCCTAAGAAGGCCTTAACAAATGACTCACAAACCCATAGAAACTAAAAACACATTCCATTAAATAGATGATAACACATGAAATTAAATAAACTTGATAAGTAAATATCAATATGGATGGTAATAAACTAAAAACACATTCCATTAAATCAATGAACTGAAAATGAAATGTATCCATAGATATATTGACGCAATATCTCATGGATGAATAATAACTAAATACTCAATAAAGGAAATGATTATTTATGAGATATCATGTTTCCCAGAAACATGATACCTTTATCTTCAAAAGATAGTTTAAACTATTTGGCCAAGTAACTCACCTCAAGAGGCTACTGATGCATCAAGGGGATTTCATTCACTAGTTCCCATCCCATAGGGCTTTCCTTAAATGCTCTCCAACCCGTGTATTCCATGTCGAAAGAATTCCTCTTATATCAAATAAATAATGTTCCTTATAAAATATCCATATTGAATAAATAATATGTATTTATCAATAATACCTTATAGGAGGTTTAGTAACAACAAGGGTTGTTGATATTAAAACGATCTTGAGGGAAAATGATCATTAAACATTCCAAAGTGTTTCATACCACTTTGAAACATTTAAATAATAATTACCCATGAATTAAATGAAACTTATAATATCATGAGAGTAATTAGATTCATTATATAACATTTAAAATCATTATATACACCATATAAAATTTAATTGGCGCATAATAACAATTAAGTCTCAATGAAATGTAAGTTGAGACGAAATCTCTTACCTTAACCTTCCTTTTGTTGTGTATTCTCTATCCTCTTGTATTGTGGTTTAAAATATGTTACTAAGTTATAAAATAATAATAATAATGTTTATAATATCATACTTTAACTTCTTATAATATTTTATTACCTGTTTGTTAACAATCTTTCATTATTTTGACTATTTTGGGTGTTAATTGTCTAGTTTTCTCAAGTATGTTTCGACTTGTGATTTGTTGTTCTTATTAAATATATAATGGTTTTATAATATAAAAAATTTAAACCATGAAAAAATTATCTTATATATTCAATATATATGTATTTAGAATATTCCATAATATTTAGAGATTAGAAATGAAGTGCATTGTTCATGGAGACGGTAGGTCATACGTACGCATGAATGCTACTTTGATTTCTTTATCGTATTAAAAGAAATAAAAATAAATTATATATATTTATATTATAATTTATAGTATCATATATATATATTATATGTTACATATTTTTATTATAACCATCTTTTATATGTTCTTTGTATGGAATGAGCGAGTTATATCGCTTTGAGGGGGCGGTAGTCCACACTTCCCCAAACGAAATTATCATATTTACACATGATGGAAAGAATAAAGGTATGTTCTAAATATAAAATAAATAAGAATAAAATAATTATAAATATAATATATATCATATATAAATATATTTTCCATCATAATGTCCACCATGAGATGTGGTAGGGGAAAATTGAACAATCATCATTTTGTGAGGTTGTAGTTCACCGTACACAGAAACAGAATGTTCATTACCCATTAGATGGAGGTGTGTATAAGTGTAGGTAAAACCCTTATAATAGAAACATTATGGTATATTTAGGATAATTTTTTTATTTAATCATATAATAAGAAGATTATAGGAAGTGTATAATGGAAATGGAACTAGAAAGCATGAGAGAAGGCGTTACCTCTTAATCGGGTAACTTCTTTTAGTTTGCACCAAAAACTTCCTTGGATTGTTTTCTAAAAAAGGGGATTCATCTAGGTATAAGGGAGGTATGTTTGGAGGCTATTTGGACATATTTTGGATGATACAATGTGGATTTAGAGGTGTGAGGAATGGGCAGAGTGCTTGCCTTTTCATAGTGGAGGGGGAGTGGCAATTTTGTAAATACCAAAATGTATTCATTAATGGGTGGTCTACCTTACCTAAAGTGACTCCAAAATGGAAAAATAATGTATTAAAGGATAATAATGGTCGATAAAAACCTAATATATGCAAAAATACGATAACTTTATTAATTTTGTTCCTTAACTTCTAAGATTCTCCAATTTTGTGATTTTGGTTTTTATTAAAGCATCTAGTTTTCTAATATAATTAATTTATCCATTAAGAGTAAATTAAAGTGAGATTTATTAGAAAATATGGATCCATTGAATTATAATATTATATATAATTTATAAAATAAAATTCTCATGTGTTTTGGAAATTACTTTTAAAACAAGTGCTTGTGACGTGCTAAAACGCTACTTGAACTCGGATCGTGTTAACAACGTTTTTACAATATATGAGCCAATATGTTTATTATAAAAGATTAATTGGTCCATTAATAGACCATATTTAATATTTATTAAAAATTAAAAATAAATTGGAATAATATATAATTTTTATTAATTTTAATTCATTTAATAGGATTCATTTATTATAAAATAACAATAATGTCAATTTTTGACATTATTTATTTATTATTAATTTTAAAATATCAATCTAATATTGGAATTAAAATATATTAAGTTTAAATATTTAAAACATGATATTTTCAACTACAAAAATAAATAAATACAATAATTAAATCAATTAAATTCACTTTTAATATTTATAGTATCATTTATTTTAGTTAATTGTTAACTAAATAATCATTACATTGGTGTTTATTAAGCATTTTAAGTACCAAAAACATATCTAAAAATTATTGATAATTTATTATGATAAAAATAACCCATATATATTTCAAAATTATATCTATAACCTAAAATATTATTTTTTGTTCATATCTCAAAGTTTTATAAATGTTAAAGGTAAGGAAAGTTCTCTTTTTGTATTTTTCCTTACTTACCCTTTTATAAAGAGAACTTCCATTTAATAATATACTAATAACACATAAATTTAGAACAAAGTGGGGAAATGGTAAAATTATTGCCATAAAATGGATTTTGGACAAGTTTCCAGGTCATTTTGGTCCTTAATATTAAGGTTTACATCCTTATTAATCTTAATCATACCTTAATCACCATAATTAATTTTAATCACATTCACTAATAATTTTGGTCAAAAAATTAAGTTGATCTTATTAGACCAAAAATATAATCCTAATAGCATATTTTTATGTAGTATTTTCAAAATTTAAGTCACAGAAGTGGGAAAATTAAGATTAACGCTAACCTTGTGGATGGGGTGAAATAACGGGTTTTTAAAGTAGGAAAACGTTCAAAAGTTTGTTAAGTTTTCATATTTGATTTCAAATTAAAATTGATTTTAATGAACATGATTTTATAAATAGATTTATAATTGATCTAATATTACTCTAAAATAAATCTAAATTATAAATTATCATTAATAATTATTTAAATGAAAAGGTTGTTTTTAACTAAATTGCAGTAATTTTCACTATTCGTCTAAAAATGAAGTTTCTCAGAAAAACCTCAAAAATTTACCCTGAGATAATTTTGACATTATGGATTAAAAAATGATGTTTATTTTTAAAAATAAAATTCATAAAAGTTTTAAAATTTAGTTTTAAAATAGTTTCTCCATTAAAAGGTAGTAAAACACGGTCTTGCGTGTAACGCAAGTTAATTCAGTGTTGTGTGTAGAGAAAGATTAAATTTGTGTATAAGGCATGCTAACAAAAAAAATTTGTTTATTATAAAAGTTAAATATTTTAATGTATTGGTTTTTCATATTCTCCCCACCTTAATTAAATCTCATTCTTGAAATTTAAACTTGACCTTATTATTCTAGGGATTGAAAATAAACTATTTTTGAAAAACCCACATCATAAAAAGGGTTAATATCACATTTTCTTAATAGGAGATAAAAGAAAGTAAAATGGTCGCATATCTAGTTTCCCTAGAAGGAGAACATAGGTGGTGAATATAAACATGGATATGGATGAAAAATCTAGCCATCAAGTTCTGATGGAGAGTGCTAGTGAACAAAGTTAGGAGAAAGTTAGCAATCAAAAGGCCATAAACCCATGATAATCTAAGAGTCCATTTGATTCATCAAAAACAAAAGTACTAGGACAAAATTTTTGGTTTCAAGATCACGTTTCTTCGAGTTGAGTAATTCTATTATTCTATAAGTAAATATATGTTTATATAAACATAATATTTTCCTTTGATTATGCTTTGAACTATTTCTACTTCGTTTGTTAGCACATGATGCATCATATGGTGAAGTAATACATTACCCTATAAAATCTCATACAATGATCATCTTAAACCATTTTATAAATGGTTAAATTTTCCCAATGATTTATGATCTAATCACTTCTAAATGAAAGTCACTGAACTTCCAAAGTGAACTTATCATTACCCTTTAATTAGCATGAAGCTTCTTTAAATTTTCACATTTAAAACATGTGAATAACTTCATCATATATCCTCTTGGAATATGGTGATGACTCAAATTACCATAAAAACATATTGTAAACATGTATTCTTCCTTATACCTTAAGTAAAACACATGTTATTGGATATATTCCTTAAATCCAAAAGTGTTGTAAATTCCTTCAATGGTAGCATAGACCACTTTTCAAAAAGTTATTAATTAGTTCCAAGGTAGTTAGAACTCATCCAATAAATCATTTATTAATAATTATCTTAACATAAAGAACATATTAAGGTTTTCCTTTCCCTCAATCGTTTGTTTTATAAAAATTGTAACATTCTACTAAATAAATTTTCTTGTTACCATTCAGCATATGATCTCAAATCCTTAACAAAAAAGTATTATAGTATAATCCTAATATATTCCATAATTCTTATAACCAGTACATTGCTGATAAAATATTAAAATGAATTAATTATTGAACAAGCCTATTAATCATTTTTATTTATCTGTGGTAGTATCATAGCTTCAACACTATCCTATAGCATCATCTCGGGTATATTCCTTTGATTCTTGGGTCATTGATTCATATAGTTTCCCATCTACCTACAGTTGAAGCATTCTACATTGGAAAACATTTCCTTACCCTTGAAATCACGAACATGGTGTCCTTTTTTACACACTTATAATAAACTCGCATTCCCTTTTTCTTGGTGATCAGGTGGCCTATTCTTGTCTTTATTTCATTTGAAGACATAGGACATGGATAACTATATACCCATATCATTTTCACATGATACTATTTCCTTATACTATGAGAATGTTTGGGAGACTATTTCCCTTTGCAATATTGGATTAGGACCATGAAATATTTGGTCCTTCTTACTCTTTAGATCACATGCATCGGTGAGGTTCACATTTCTTCTACAAGGAATCATTTCTAAACAATGGAATATACAGGATTATCTTTTAAGGTTATGAACTTTGTATAACTCTAAATATGGTACAACACATAACATAAATTTATGATTCTTAAATCCTAGAACCAAATACTTTGGTTACTTTCAGGGCATAAATCCTTCATAATGGTGGGTAAATAAAATATGACATATCCTAAGTATATCCCCCAAGAGTGTAAAACTAGGTGTGAAGTAAGGCTTGTTTTCATGTATCAGGCTACCCAGAGTTAGGCCTAGAACACCTTGTTATGGTTATTACTCCTTGGTACATCTTTTCTAGAACCACGTCCACTTGTAGTATCTAAACAGAGATTTATTACTAGGAATACCCACATAATCACTACCTTACCAAAATTCTAGGATGTTATTGTATACTTATCCTCAATATCTATCTTAGGTTTGTACTCCCTAATCTAAGTTTCAAAATCTAGTTTCTAAGGTTGTTTCTAAACTTTCTTTAATACCAACTGTAACACCATGACCCCAGAAACCCAAAGCCAGTGCATTATTACATTACATTGGCATGACTGTAAGGAATCAAATCCCGAAGGACTGTTCAGTTTAGCAGTCTTGGAAATCCAGACTACATACATGATACCCATAATACATTGGGAAATAATAAATACAAACATGATACATAATAAACTGAAATAAATTGCATCCATGAACACTTATTTAAATATTTCTTCTTTATAACCTGGGGAAAGAAACATAGTAATAGTGAGTTCAAATGCGCAGCAAGGGTAAGTAAAGTGGAATAAATAATGAATCAATGAAAATAAATTAACATGGCAAGGTAAATAACTGATAACAAATTCCATTCAGTAAACTAGATAAGGAAATATCAATATGGAAAGGTAATAAACTGAAAACACATTCCATTAAATCAATGAAATAAAAATGAAATGTATCCATAGATATATTGACGCAATATCTCATGGATGAATAATAACTGAATTATTAATAAAGGTAATCCTTATTTATCATATGTCATGTTTCCCAGGCACATGATACCTTTACTGTCAAAATATAGTTTAAAAGGTTTGTCCAACTAATTTTCCTCAAAATACTACTAATGCATTTAGGGTCTTTCATTCACCGGTCCACAACCCGTAGGGCTTTCCTCGGTCCCCAAACCGTGTATTGCATGTCCAAAGTATTCTTCTTATATCAAATAATTAATTTAACTTATCAAATATACCTATTGAATAAATAATATTGATTTATCAATAATACCTCAAAGGAGGTTAAGTAACAGCAAGGGTTGTTGACATTAAAACGATCTTGAGGGAAAATGATCATTAAACATTCCAAAGTGTCACATACCAATTTGAAAAATTTAAATAATAATTCCACATGAATTAAATTAAACTTATAATATCATTAGAGTAATTATATTTATTATATAACATGTAAATACAGTATATACACCATATAAAAGTGGACTGGTGTATACTAACAATTATGTATCAATGAAATGTAAGTTGAGACGATTTCCCTTACCTTAAACTTTTTTTTGTTTTGTGGTATTTATCCTCTTGTATAGTGATTTAAAATATGTTAACTAATTATACCAAAACAATTATCATGTTTATAATATCATATATTTACTTCTTAAAATATTTTATTACCTGTTTTTTAACAATCTTTCAATATTTTGACTGTTTCAGGTGTTAATTGTCTAGTTTTCTCAAGTATGTTTTGACTTGTGATTTGTTTTTATTATTTAATATATCATGGTTAAACATATAAATAATTTAAAACATGACTAAAATATCTTATATATTCAGTATATATTTATTTATAATAGTTCATAATACATAGATATTATAAATGAAGTGCATTGTTCATGGAGATGCTAGGTTGTACGTACGCTTGAACGCTACTTTCATTTATTTGTTGTATTAAAAAATTAAAACTAAATTATAAATATGTAAATTATAATTTAAAGTGTCTTATATATTTTTTTTATGTTATATATTTTTATTATTACCATCCTTTATATTTTCTATGTATGGCATGAACGAGTCATGTCGCTTTGAGGGGGCGGTAGTCCACACTTCCTAAAACAAAGTTATCGTATTTACACACGATTGAAAGCATAATGGTATGTTATAAATAAAAAATACATAATAATAAAGAAATTATTAATATTATATATATCATATATAAATATATTTTCCATTATAATTTCCACTATGAGAGGTGGTAGGGGAAAATTGAACAATCATCGTTTCCTGAGGTAGTAGTTCTCCATATACAGAAACAGTATGTTAGTTACCCATTAGATGGAGGTGTGTGTAAGTATAAGTAAAACAATTAGAATAAAAATATCCTATTATATTTAGGATACTTGTTTTTTTATGTAATCATAGAATAAGAAGAGTATAGAAAGTGGAGAATGGAAATGAAACTAGAAAGCATGAGAGAAGGTGTTACCTCTTAATCGGGTAACTTCTTTGGTTTGTACCAGAAGCTTCCTCGGATTATTTTCTAACCAATGTAAGTATTCTAGGTTGAGGGGAGGGTTTTTGGGAGACTAGTTGGACAGATTTTTGATGATCCAATATGGCTTGATATGTGTGAGGAAGGGGTAGAGTGCTTTTCTTTTTATAGTGGAGGGGGAGTGAAAATTTTGTAAATACCAAAAGGTATTCATTAATGGGTGGTATACCTTACCTAAAGTGCCTCAAAAATTAAAAAATAATGGATTAAAAGAAAATCATGGTAGATAAAAACCTCATCCACACAAAAATATGTGAATTTTAATAATTTAGTTCCTTAACTTCTAAGATTCCCCAATTTTGTCATTTTGGTTTTTTATTAAAGAATCTAGTTTTCTAATCTAATTAATTTAACCATTAAGAATAAATTAAATTGAGATTTATTAGAAAACATAGATCCACTTTATTATTAAAATTATATCTAATTTATAAAATAAAACTCCCATGTGTTTTGGAATTTAATTTTAAAACAAGCTCATGTGACGCGCTAAAACGCAGCTTGAACACGGATCACGTTAATAATGTTTTTATAGTATATGGGTCAATATGTTTATTATAAAAGAATAATTGGTACATTAATAGACAATATTTAATATTTATTAACACTTAAAAATCACTTGGTAGAATATATGATTTTTATTAATTTTAATTCATTTAATAAGATTCATTTTTTAAAAAAAAGAAAAATAATGTTAATTTTGACATTATTTATTTAATATTAGTTTTAAAATATAAATCTAATATCGGAAATCAAATATATTGAGTTTACATATGTGAAACATGATATTTTCATCTAAAAAATAAATAAATACAATAATTCAGTCAAATAACTTCACTTTTAATATATCCTCTTAGAATATGGTAACGACTCAAATTACAATAAAAACTTATTGGAAACATGTATTATTCCATATAACTTAAGTAAAACACATGTTATTGAATATATTTCTTAAATTTAAAAGTGTTGTAAATTCCTTCAATGATAGCATAGACCACTTTTCTACAAGTCATTAATTAGTTCCAAGGTAGTTAGAACTCATCCAATAAATCATTTATTAGTCATTATATTAACATAAATAACATATTAAGGGTTTCCTTTTCCTCAATCCTGTGTTTTCTGAAAATTGTAACTTTCTAATGAATAACTTTTCTTGGTACCATTCAGCATATGATCACAAATCCTTAACAAAAAAGTATTATAGTACAATCCACATATATTCCATAATTCTTATAGCCAGTACATTGCTGATAAAATATTAAAATGAATTAATTATTGAACAATCCTATTAATCATTTCTCTTTATCTTTGGTAGTATCATAACTTCATCACTATCTAATAGCATCATATCGGGTATATTCCCTTGATGCTTGGGTCATTGATTCACATAGTGTCCCATCTTCTTACAGTTGAAGCATTGTACATTGAAAAACTTTTCATTACCCTTGCAATCATGAAAATGGTGTCATTTTTTACACACTTATAATAAAATCACATTCCCTTTAATCAATTACCAAATTATTTCTTACCACAATTATCACATGTTGGAAAATCCTTCTTTACCTTCGTCTTCTTTGACTCATTCCCTTTTTCTTGGTGCTCAGATGGCATATTCTTGTCTTTATTTCATTTGAATACATGGGACATGGTTAATTATATACCCATCTCATTTTCAAATGATACTATTTTCTCATACTATGAGAATTTTTGGGAGACTATTTCCCTTTTCAATATTGGATTAAGACCACGAAATGTTTGGTCCTTATTACTCTTTGGATCGAATGCATCAGTGAGGTTCACATTCCTTATACTAGGCATCATTTCTAAACAATTTCATATATTGGATTGGATTTTAAGGTTATTAAATTTGTATAACTCTAAATATGGTACATCACATAACATAAATTTATGATTCATAAATCCTAGAACCAAATACTTTGGTTACTTTGGGGAAATAAATCCTTTATAATGATGGGTAAATAAAATGTGAAATAACCTAAGTATATCCCCCCAAGAGTGTCAAACTAGGTGTGTATTAAGGCTCATTTTCATGCACCAGGTTACCCAGAGTTAGGCTCAGAACACCTTGTTATAGTTAATACTCCTAGGTACATCTGTTCTAGAACCACGTCCACTTCTAGTATCCAGATAGGTATGTATTGCTAGGAATACCCACATAATCACTACCTTAACAAAATTATATGATGTTATTGCATACTTATTCTCAATTTCTATCTTAGGTTTTTACTCCCTAATATAATTTTCAAAATCTAGTTTCCCGGGTTGTTTCTAAAATTCCTCTGATACCAATAGTAACACCCTGACCCCTGAAACTCAAAGCCAGTGCATTATTACATTACATTGGCATGATTACAAGGAATCAAATCCTGAAGGATTGTTCAGTTTAGCAATCTTGGAAATCCAAAATACATATATGATACCCATAATACATTGGGAAATAATAAATACAAACATAATACATAATAAACTGAAATAAATTTCATCCGTGAACACTTATTTAAATATTTCTTCTTCATAACCTGGGGAAAGAAACATAATAAGGGTGAGTTCAAATGCTCAGTAAGGGTAAGTAAAGTAGAAGAAATAATGAATCAATGAAAATAAATTAACATGGCAAGGTAAATTACTGATAAAAATTTCCATTCAATACACTTTATTAGGAAATATAAATATGGAAAGGTAATAAACTAAAAACACATTCCATTAAATCAATGAATTGAAAATGAAATGTATCCATAGATATATCAACGCAATATCTCATGGATGAATAATAACTAAATTCTCAATAAAGGTAATACTTATTTATAAAATTTCATGTTTCCTAGGCACATGATACCTTTACTTTCAAAAGACAATTTAAAATGTTTGTCCAACAAATTTTCCTCAAAAGACTACTGATGCATCGAGGGTCTTTCATTCACCGATCCGCAACCTGTAGTACATTTCTTAAATGGTTCTCAAACTGTGTATTTCATGTCCAAAGTATTCCTGTTATATCAAATAAATAATGTGCCTTATTAAATATCCATATTGAATAAATAATATGGATTTATCAATAATACCTCATAGTAGGTTAAGTAACAACAAGGTTTGTTAACATTAAAACTATTTTGAGGGAAAATGATCATTAAACATTCCAAAGTGTCCCATACCCCTTTGAAACATTTAAATAATAATTCCCCATGAATTAAATTAAAATTATAATAACATGAGAGTAAGTAGATTCATTATATAACATTTAACCATATAAAAGTGAATTGGTTCATAATAACAATTAAGTCTCAATTAAATGTAAGTTGAGACGATTTCCCTTACCTTAAACTTCCTTTTGTTGTGTGGTATTTATCCTTCTGTATATTGGTTTAAAATATGTTACTTACTTATAAAATAAAAATTCTCATGTTTATAATATCATATATTTACTTATTACAATATTTTATTACCCATTTTTTAAAAATCTTTCATTATTTTGACTATTTCAGGTGTTAATTGTCTAGTTTTCTCAAGTATGTTTTGACTTGTGATTTGTTGTTATTATTAAAAATATCATGGTTAAACATATAAATAATGTAAACCATGACTAAATTATATTATATATTCAGTACATATATATTTAGAATAATCCAAAATATTTAGAGATTATAAATTAAGTTCACCGTTCATGGAGACACTAGGTCATACGTACGCATGAACGCTACTTTGATTTCTTTGTCATATTAAAATAATTAAAACTAAATGATAAATATGTATATTATAATTTACAGTGTCATATATATATTTTATATGTTACATAGTTTTATTATAACAATCATTTATATGTTCCATGGATGGCATAAACGAGTCTTATTTCTTTGAGGGGGCAGTAGTCCACACTTCCTCAAACACAATTATCATATTTACACATGATGGAAAGCAAAAAGGTATGTTATAAAAAAATTACATAAGAATAAAGGAATTATAAATATAATATATATCATATATAAATATAATTTCCATCATACTGGCCACCATTAGAGGTGTCATGGGAAAATTGAATGATCTTCGTTTCGTGAGGTAGTAGTTTTTCATACACAGAAACAGTATGTTCTTTACCCATTAGATGGGGGTGTGTGTATGTCTAATTAAAACCATAAGCATAAAAAATTCTATTATATTGAGGATACTTTTGTTGTTATGTAATCATAGAATAAGAAGAGTATAGGAAGTGGATAATGGAAATGAGACTAGAAAGAATGAGAGAAGGTGTTATCTCTTAATCGGGTAACTTCTATGGTTTATACCAGAAGCTTACTTGGATTATTTTATAAAAAAGGGGAGTATTCCATTTCTAGGGGAGGGTTTTTGGAAGAATATTTGGACAGATTTTGGATAAGGTAGTATGGCTTGAGAGGTGTGAGTAAGGGGTGGAGTGATTTCCTTTTTATTGTGGAGGGGGAGTGGCACTTTTGTAAATACCAAAAGGTATTCATTAATGGGTGGTATACCTTACCTAAAGTGCCTCAAAAATGAAAAAATAATGGATTAAAGTATAATAATGGTCGATAAAAACCTCATCCACACAAAAATATGTTCATTTTAATAATTTGGTTCCTTAACTTCTAAGATTCCCCAATTTTATTATTTTCGTTTTTTATTAAATCATCTAGTTTTCTAATCTAATTAATTTTACCATTAATACTAAATTAAAGTGAGATTTATTAGAAAATATATTTCCACTGTATTATTTATTTTATATATAATTTATAAAATAAAATTCTCATGTGTTTTTGAATTTAGTTTTAAAACAAGCTCAGGTGACGCGCTAAAATGCTGCTGGAACCCAGACCGTGTTAACAACATTTTTATAGTATATGGGTCAATATTTTTATTATAAAAGACTAATTGGTGCATTAATAGAAAATATTTAATATTTATTAACACTTAAAAATCAATTGGTGGAATATAGGATTTTTATTAATTTTAATTCATTGAATAAGATTCATTTATTATAAAATAAAATTAATGTCGATTTTGACATTATTTATTTAATATTAGTTTTAAAATATAAATCTAATATTTTAATTCAAATATATTGAGTTTACATATGTGAAACGTGATATTTTTATCTAAAAAATAAATAAATATAATAATTCAATCAATTAACTTCACTTTTAATATTTATCATGTCACTTATTTAAGTTAATTATTAACTAAATAATCACTACATTGGTGTTTCTTAAGCATTTTAAGTACCTAAAACACCTCTATAAATTATTGAAAATTTATTATGATAACAATAACCCATATATCTTTAAAAATGATAATTATAACCTAAAATATTATTTTCTTTACGTATCTCAAAGTTTTATAAATATTAAAGGTATGGAAAGTTCTCTTTTTGTCTTTTTCCTTACTTACCCATTTATATAGAGCACTTCCATTTAATAATATCCTAATAACCCATAAATTTTAAACCAAGTGGGGAAATGGTCAAATTATTGGTATCCAATGGATTTTGGACAAGTTTCCAGGTCATTTGGGCCCTTAATATTAAGGTTTAGTCCCTTATTAATCTTAATCATACCTTAATCACCGTAATTAATTTTCATCACATTCACTAATCATTTTGGTCAAAAAAATAATTTGATCTTATTAGAACACAAATATCATAATAATTACATTCGCGTATGTCAGATTTTCAAAATTCAATTCACAGAAGTGGGAAAATTAATATTAACGCTAATCCCACAGACGAGGTGAAATAACGGGTTTTTAAAGTAGAAAAACACTCAAAAGTTTGTTAAGTTTTTATATTCAATTTCAAAGAAATTTTGATTTTAATGAACATGATTGTATAAATAGATGTATAATTTTTTTAATTTGACTTTAAAACAAATATAAATTATAAATTATCCTTAATAATTATTTAAATGAAAATGTTGTTTTTAACTAAATTGCAGTAATTTTAACTATTCATAAAAAAATGAAGTTTGTCGGAAAAATCCTAAAAATTCACCCTAATCTAATTTAGACGTTATGAATTCAAAAATGAAGCTTATTTTTTAAAATAAAATTCATAAAATCATCAAAATTTATTTTTAAAATAAGTTCATTATTAAAAGGTGGTAAAACTCGGTTTTGCGTGTAATGCAAGTTAAT
Organism: Viscum album; assembly: GCA_963277665.1. NCBI lineage: Eukaryota > Viridiplantae > Streptophyta > Magnoliopsida > Santalales > Viscaceae > Viscum > Viscum album. Next base: position 1,869,688,842 of record OY728156.1, read on the forward strand.
TCTGTGTTGTGTGTAGCGTAAGCATAAATTTTTGTATAAGGAATGCTAAAAAATTATATTTATTATAAAAGGGAAGTATTTTAATGACTTGGGGTGTCACAATAATGTCACCATCACCCCTGATGACTCATCTACTTCACAAACTATGACACTTCTCTTGTCATTGCATTGTACAGTGGTGCACACACTTTTTCACAACAATTGATTTCTTATCAAGTTATTGAAGGATTTATTTCCCTAGAACCAACTTCTAAGTACTTGATGATTAAACACACTCATTTTCTTGAATGTTATTGAATTTTATTATCATATTTATTATTCCTATGCATAAGATAGTATGTGATAATATCCAAAGAATATATGTCACGTTAAAAGTTCATAGCAGTCCCCACTATGATGAGAACTTCAAGGTTTCGTGATAGTTTTCTTGAATAAATTTCCTATATCAAAATGATATCATTTTATTAGACACAAGTGATATGGGCTATCATGGGTGGAGACTCATGGGACTTTGAGGCACCCTCTTATAGTGTGCACCCTTAGTAATTTTCAGAGAAAGAGGTTATGAGAATGATACCATCCAATACTAAATCAACATTTTATGTATCATTAGATGTTTCTATATATGGACATGTGTATTGATCCTTAGACTTTAAAATTATCATTAATTAATACCATAAGTGACTTACTTTGATGTATTAATGAAAACTATGACAACATATGATCACGAAGAAATAGGATACATTAGGTGCATCATGAGTGATATTGCATTAATAGATAATGTGAAAAAGGATTTATCCCTTCCATCCCTTGATAGAAATTGATATATCATTACCTTTTATGGTAATGTAACTTCCTAGATAAATCCATGGTCATGATATACTATGGTAATGTTCATTCCCAAAAAATTAAAGAAATAAATTGTAGGTTTCGGGCACAACGAAAGGGTGCGATGGGCGGTGACCAGCATTTCTTTTTGTTATGATCAATGATCAATCTAAGTTCTACATGATGATAAATTCCATGAACAATATAATTGAATCGAATAAAATATATAAATGGAAATCATTTCAGAAAAATAGGGAGGATCATCACATATTATTTATAATCAATTTAATTAATTAAATAATTACCTTTGCTGTAATTCTTTCTTCATAGATGGATCTGATAGAAAATTTGCAATACACCATCATTGTGTTGTAGGAATCAAGTACATATTCCCTCTATTGGTGATCCACATGTGTTTAATGAATCTCTAGAAGTCACCTAAGGAATCTCTAGGTTCTAGCACAGTAGATCCTTGCACTTACATTGTTTGCCTTTGATTGCTATGAGAACCGCTTCCAAAGCCTTCTCTTTGATCTGGTGGAGGAAGATTGCTCTTCGTTCTTAGAAACATTCTTGGAGAAGGGGTCTCTCTAGTTCTTGATATAATTATCCAAATCTATTGTGCACAACCAAACAAATGAATTGTATCTCTTGAGAAAATAACCTAATTGGGTTTATATATTTCTAGGGTTAAAATAAAATAATTGTACGAATTCCCTTAATTATTTATTTAATCCTTGTAAAACCCAATGTCAAATAATAATAATAATATAATTATTTGTCAACATGCTCTTAACTTTCAAATTATAATTAAATATTATTTAATAAAATAATATTTATTATTTATTATTTCTCAGTGAACCTTTAGTCTCAGTCTTCTATTCCTTCATAGTATTTATCAGATCTTGAATAATGTCTATTTATTTATTAAATAAATATCACTACATTATTCTCCAATAAATAAATATATATTATATTTACTAAATAGAAAATAAATATTTATATGTTCTCAAGCATACATGAATAATTATTAAACCATCTATGAGAGTAATATTTATTTGACCTGTTAAATAATAAATAATAATATATTATTTAACTGAGATTCTGGATACACTTAGTGTGTGGCCCTCTAGTAATTTTTCTCGGTGGCATTAGGTAAAGCAGCCTAAAGTATAAGGTTAGCATCTAGCAACATACCAAGGAAACCATAGATAAATAAGTTAATTATGCAATGACATGATACCTCATATGGATTCTTACTATGTAATGTAATCTCTTTATTGTGATATCTCAAATTAAGCTGCTAATGTCATCAACCTATGTGTTTGATGTATCTTTCTTTGACTTCCCAAAAATTTAACTTGATAATAGAACACCATGGCCATGTATATATTTAGTCTATATCATTTCCATCAAAGGGCCTAAGATATCAACTTATGTTAAAGAACATAAGGGAAAAATCCTTTCTCACATTATTCGTTAATGCAATATTAATCGTGACGCACCCAACGTATCCTACCTCATCGTGAACATCTTTCATCATGGTTTCATTAATACACCTAATTATGCGACTCATAATACGCATTAATAATAATCTTAAATTCTAAGGATCAATACACACGTCTGCAGATAGGAACATCCAATGACACATATAAATGTGGATTTTCTACCGGTGGGTCCCGTTCTCATAATATCCTACTGGATATTACTAAGGGCATACACCATGAGAAGTTGACTCAAATTCCTATGAGTCTCCAATCGTAGTAGCCTGTATCATTTGTGTCCCTCAAATTATATCATCCGGCTATTGAACATATATTCAAGAATAGTGTCATAGCACTTCCGGGTTCTCATCATAGCGAGGAACTACTATGACCTTTTAGTGCAACAGCTACCCATAGGACATTATCACATACTATGTCACACATAAGAACAATCATGATGTGATAATCATTTTAATAATATTCAAAATAATTAATACAAGTTATCATAGAGTACATGGAAGTTGGTTCTAGGGAACCAAATCCAACAGACTCCCACTTGCACTAGAGCCAACTGCTAACAACCTTCAGTCCACTAGCTCTCACATGACAATCATACTTCTACTGAGATAGGCATTTTTTCAAGGTGTATTTCACATTCTCTTCCATGTGTACTTTTCTTACTGCAACTTCACCCCTCTGAAGAAAATCCCTCAAGAGGTGATACTTCCATAGTTTGTGCTTTGTCCATTTGTGTGACCATGGATATTTTTTAAGATCCACCACTAAAGTATTATCATAATACAATGTGATAAGTTCTTTACTTATAGGCACCAAATCAAGATCTTGGATAAAGTTCCAAATCTAAACGGCTTCCCTAGATACATTATAGGTCACTATATACTCATACACCGATGTAAAATCAAAGACATATGGCTGATTTGAACTCTTGTAGCTCATTGATTCTATATTAAGATCAAAAACATATCCTAATTGAGACATCATATCATTGTGATCTTTCTAAAAAATAGCATCAGTATAAACCCTAATGACCATCTCCTCGTCTCCTCCATACACTAGGAACATATCCTTAGTTCTTCTCAGATACTTAAGGATAGCCTTAACAACAAACCAATGTTGTTCTCCTGGATATTCTTGATATCTGCCTATCATGATCAATGTATTGATGAAAATCAATTATAGTACATAACATGGCATACATGATTGATCCTATCACTGAAGCATATGGAATCTTACTCATTCTCTCTTTCTCCTATTGTGTCTGAGGACACATTTTCCTAGAAAGATGTAAACCATGTGACACTATAACCAATCCCTTCTTGTATTATTCCATAATAAATCTCTTTAGTATCTAGTCAACATATATACTTTGACTTATTCTAATAATCCTCTTGGATATATCATGAATGATCTTGATCCATAGAATATAAGCTACTTCACCTAAGTCCTTTATGGAGAAACATTTTTAACCAGTCCTTAACAGACTGTAAGACTGGTATTTCATTTCCAATAATTAATATTTCATTAATATATAATTCAAGGATAATGAATTCATTTTCACTAAACATATTTTAAAAGCATGGATCACATTCTTTATTAATGAAACCAAATTCTTTTATGGATTCATCAAATCAAATGTTCCATAACCTGTATTCTTTCTTTAATCCATAAATTGATCTATGCAACTTGAAAATCCTTTTAGCATCACCTGGAGTCACAAACCCTTCTGGTTGTGTCATATAGATATCTTCCTGAAGTTTCCCATTAAGGAATTAAGTTTTGGAATCCATATTCTAAATTTCATAGTCATGTTAAGCTTTTATAGCACGTATAATTCTAATGGATTTAAACATGGAAACTAGTGAAAAAGGTTTCATCATAGTCAATTCCATGATGATGTTTCAACCCTTTAGCTACTAGCCTTGATTTATAGGTATTTACTTTACCTTACATGTCTAGTTTTCTCTTGAATACCCATTTACACCCAATGGGATTTACATCAACTAGTGTATTGACCTGAACCCAAACTTGGTTCCGATACATGGAATCCATTTCAGATTTCAGCCTTCTTTCCATATTGCAACTTCTAAGCTCTCTACTTCCTCCTTGTAGGATAGAGATTCGTCATTGTCAACTAATAATGAGTCAATGTCATCTATGACTAGAAAATCATATCTCTCTAGTTCTCTTACCTCTCGTACACTCTTATGTAATACTTGTGTTTTAGGAACTACTTCTTCCATAGGGACCTATGTAATATGTTCATATACCAACTCTTATGTATCTTGAGTATTAACTTCATCAAAGTCAATATTTCTACCACTATACTTTTTGAGGATGTTCTCCCTCTCAAGAAAGACAGTTTATCTAGATACAATCACTTTATTTTATGAGAGGTTGTATAGGTAGTATCCTTTTTTCCCTTGAGATACCCTATAAAGATACACCTTGTTCCCTGGGGTGCTAATTTCTTTCCTAAGAAGGCCTTAACAAATGACTCGCAACCCCGTAGAAACTAAAAAAACATTCCATTAAATATATGATAACACATGAAATTAAATAAACTAGATAAGGAAATATAAATATGGAAAGGTAAGAAAATAAAAACACATTCCATTAAATCAATGAACTGAAAATGAAATGTATCCATAGATATGTTGACGCAATATCTCATGGATAAATAATAACTGAATTCTCAATAAAGGAAATGCTTATTTATCAGACATCATGTTTCCCAGGCACATGATACCTTTATCCTCAAAAGATAGTTTAAACTATTTGGCCAAGTAACTTACCTCAAGAGGCTATTGATGCATCGAGGGGATTTCATTCACTGGTTCCCAACCCATAGGGATTTCCTTAAATGGTCCCCAACCCGTGTATTCCATGTCCAAAGAATTCCTATTATATCAAAAAAATAATGTTCCTTATCAAATATCCATATTTAATAAATAATATGTATTTATCAATAATACCTTATAGGAGGTTGAGTAACAATAAGGGTTGTTGACATTAAAACGATCTTGAGGGAAAATGATCATTAAACATTCCAAAGTGTTTCATACCACTTTGAAAAATTTAAATAATAATTACCCATGAATTAAATGAAACTTATAATATCATGAGAGTAATTATATTAATTATATACACCATATAAAATTTAATTGGTGCATAATAACGATTAAGTCTCAATGAAATGTAAGTTGAGATGAAATCTCTTACCTTAACCATCCTTTTTTTGTGTAGTCTCTACCCTCCTGTATAGTGGTTTAAAATATGTTACTAAGTTATAAAATAATAATACTAATGTTTATAATATCATAATTTAACTTCTTATAATATTTTATTACCTGTTTTTTAACAATCTATCATTATTTTGACTATTTCGGGTGTTAATTGTCTAGTTTTCTCCAGTATGTTTCGACTTGTGATTTGTTGTTATTATTAAATATAAAATGGTTTTATACTATAAAAAAATTAAACATTGAAAACATTATCTTATATATTCAATACATATGTATTTATAATATTCCATAATATTTAGAGATTATAAATTAAGTGCACCGTTCATGGAGACGGTAGGTCATATGTACGCATGAATGCTACTTTCATTTCTTTATCGTATTAAAAGAATTAAAAATAAATTATACATATTTATATTATAATTTATAGTATCATATCTATATTTTATATTTTAAATAGTTTTATTATAACCATTATTTATATGTTATATTAATGGCATGAGCGAGTCATATCGCTTTGAGGGGGCGGTAGTCCACACTTCCCCAAACAAAATTATCATATTTACACATGATGGAAAGCATAAAGGTATGTTATAAATAAAAAATAAATAAGAATAAAATAATTATAAATATAATATATATCATATATAAATATATTTTCCATCATAATTTCCACCGTGATATGTGGTAGGGGAAAATTGAACAATCATCATTTTGTGAGGTTGTAGTTCACCGTACACAAAAACAGTATGTTCATTACCCATTAGATGGTGGTGTGTGTAAGTGTAGGTAAAACCCTTAGAATAGAAACATTATCGTATATTTAGGATATATTTTTTATGTAATCATAGAATAAAAATATTATAGGAAGTGTAGAATAGAAATGAAACTAGAAAGCATGAGATAAGGTGTTACCTCTTAATCGGGTAACTTCTTTTGGTTTGCACCAAAAACTTCCTTGGATTGTTTTCTGAAAAGTGGGAGTCATATAGGTATAGGGTAGGTATGTTTGGAGGATATTTGGACATATTTTTTATGATAAAATGTGGATTTATAGGTGTGATTAATGGGCAGAGTGCTTGCCTTTTCATAGTGGAGAGGGAGTGGCACTTTTGTAAATACCAAAATATATTCATTAACGGGTGGTCTACCTTGCCTAAAGTGCCTCAAAAATTTAAAAATAATGTATTAAAGTATAATAATAGTCGATAAAAACCTCATACATACAAAAATACAATAACTTTATTAATTTGGTTCCTTAACTTCTAAGATTCCCCAATTTTTTGATTTTGGTTTTTATTAAAGCATCTAGTTTTATAATCTAATTAATTTATCCATTATGACTAAATTAAAGTGAGGTTTATTAGAAAATTTGGATCCATTGAATTATTAATATTATATATAATTTATAAAATAATATTCTCATGTGTTTTGGAAATTAATTTTAAAACAAGAGCATGTGACGTACAAAAAAGCTACTTGAACCCGGATCGTGTTAACAACGTTTTTACAGTATATGAGCCAATATGTTTATTTTAAAATATTAATTTGTCCATTAATAGACCATATTTAATATTTATTAAAAATTAAAAATAAATTGGAATAATATATAATTTTTATTAATTTTAATTCATTTAGTAAGATTCATTTATTATAAAATAACAATAATGTCAATTTTGACATTATTTATTTATTATTAATTTTAAAATATTAATCTAATATTGGAATTCAAATATATTAAGTTTAAATATTCGAAACATGATATTTTAAACTACAAAAATAAATAAATACAATAATTAAATCAATTAAATTCACTTTTAATATTTATAGTATCATTTATTTTAGTTAATTATTAACTAAATAATCATTACATTGGCATTTCTTAAGCATTTTAAGTACCTAAAACATCTCTAAAAATTATTTATAATTTATTATGATAAAAATAACCCATATATATTTCAAAATTATATCTATAACCGAAAATATTATGTTTTGTTCATATCTCAAAGTTTTATAAATGTTAAAGGTAAGGAAAGTTCTCTTTTTGTCTTTTTCCTTACTTACCCTTTTATATAGGGCACTTTCATTTAATAATATCCTAATAACCCCTAAATTTAGAACAAAGTGGGTAAATAGTAAAATTATTGGCATAAAATGGCTTTTGGACAAGTTTCCAGGTCATTTTGGTCATTAATATTAAGGTTTAGACCCTTATTAATCTTAATCATACCTTAAAATTAATTTTAATCGCATTCACTAATCAATTTGTTCAAAAAATTAAGTTGATCTCATTAGAGCAAAAATATCATCCTAATTGCATGTTATTATGTAGTATTTTCAAAATTTAAGTCACAGAAGTGGGAAAATTAAGATTAGCGCTATCCATGTGGACGGGGCGAAATAACGGGTGTTTAAAGTAGGAAAACATTCAAAAGTTTGTTAAGTCTTCATATTCGATTTCAAATTAAAAATTGATATTAACGAACATGATTTTATAAATAGATTTATAATTGATCTAATATGACTCTAAAACAAATATAAAATATAAATTATCATTAATAATTATTTAAATGAAAAGTTTGTTTTTAACTAAATTGCAGTAATTTTCACTATTCATCCAAAAATGAAGTTTCTCAGAAAAATCCCAAAAGTGTTGTAAATTCCTTCAATGGTAGCATAGACCACTTTTCAAAAAGTTATTAATTAGTTCCAAGGTATTTAGAACTCATCCAATAAATCATTTATTAATAATTATCTTAACATAAATAACATATTAAGGTTTTCCTTTCCCTCAATCGTTTGTTTTCTAAAAATTGTAACTTTCTACTGAATAACTTTTCTTGGTACCATTCAGCATATGATCTCAAATCCTTGACAAAAAATATTATAGTATAATCCTAACATATTCCATAATTCTTATAACCAGTACATTGCTGATAAAATATTAAAATGAATTAATTATTAAACAAGCCTATTAATCATTTTTATTTATCTGTGGTAGTATCATAGCTTCAACACTATCCTATAGCAACATCTAGGGTATATTGCTTTTATTCTTGGGTCATTGATTCATATATTTTCTCATCTACCTGCAGTTGAAGCATTGTACATTGGAAAACATTTTCTTACCCTTGAAATCATGAACATGGTGTCCTTTTTTACACACTTATAATAAACTCACATTCCCTTTTTCTTGGTGATCAGGTGGCCTATTCTTGTCTTCATTTCATTTTAAGACATAGGACATGGATAACTATATACCCATATCATTTTCACATGATACTATTTCCTTATACAATGAGAATGTTTTTGGAGACTATTTCCCTTTGCAATATTGGATTAGGACCATGAAATATTTGGTCCTTCTTACTCTTTGGATCACATGCATCGGTGAGGTTCACATTCCTTCTACAAGAAATCATTTCTAAACAATGGAATGTACTGGATTATCTTATAAGGTTATGAACTTTGTATAACTCTAAATATGGTACAACACATAACATAAATTTATGATTCTTAAATCCTAGAACCAAATACTTTGGTTACTTTCAGGGCATAAATCCTTCATAATGGTGGGTAAATAAAATATGAAATATCCTACGTATATCCCTAGAGAGTGTAAAACTAGGTGTGAAGTAAGGCTTGTTTTCATGTACCATGCTACCCAGAGTTAGGCCTGGAACACCTTTTTATGGTTATTACTCCTTTGTACATCTGTTCCAGAACCACGTCCACTTGTAGTATCCAGACAGGGATTTATTACTAGGAATGCCCACATAATCACTACCTTACCAAAATTCTAGGATGTTATTGTATACTTATCCTCAATATCTATATTAGGTTTGTACTCCCTAATCTAAGTTTCAAAATCTAGTTTCCAAGGTTATTTCTAAACTTTCCCTAATACCAATTGTAACACCATGACCCCAGAAACCCAAAGCCAGTGCATTATTACATTACATTGGCATGATTATAAGGAATCAAGTCCCGAAGGACTATTCAGTTTAGTAGTCTTGGAAATCCATACTACATACATGATACCCATAATACATTGGGAAATAATAAATACAAACATGATACATAATAAACTGAAATAAATTGCATCCATTAACACTTATTTAAATATTTCTTCTTTATAACCTGGGGAAAGAAACATAGTAATGGTGAGTTCAAATGCTCAGCAAGGGTAAGTAAAGCGGAATCAATAATGAATCAATGAAAATAAATTAACATGGCAAGGTAAATAATTGATAACAAATTCCATTCAATAAACTAGATAAGGCAATATCAATATGGAAAGGTAATAAACTGAAAACACATGCCATTAAATCAATGAACTAAAAATAAAATGTATCCATAGATATATCAACACAATATCTCATGGATGAATAATAAACTAATTATCAATAAAGGTAATCCTTATTTATCAGATGTCGTGTTTCCAAGGAACATGATACCTTACTGTCAAAAGATAGTTTAAAAGTTTTGGCCAACTAATTTTCCTCAAAATACTACTGATGCATTGAGGTTATTCTATTCACCGGTCCACAACCCGTAGGGCTTTCCTCGGTCCCCAAACCCTGTATTGCATGTCCAAAGTATTCTTATTATATCAAATATTTAATTTAACTTATCAAATATCCATATTTAATAAATAATATTGATTTATCAATAATACCTCAGAGGAGGTTAAGTACCAACAAGGGTTGTTGACATTAAAACGATCTTGAGGGAAAATGATCATTAAACATTCCAAAGGGTCACATACCAATTTGAAAAATTTTAAATAATAATTCCCCATGAATTAAATGAAACTTATAATATCATTAGAGTGATTATATTTATTATATAACATGTAAAGCCAGTATATACACCATATAAAATTGAATTGGTGCATACTAACAATTATGTCTCAATGAAATGTAAGTTGAGACGATTTCCCTTACCTTAAACTTTTTTTTTGTTTTGTGATATTTATCCTCTTGTATAGTGATTTAAAATATGTTAACTAATTATACCAAAATAATTCTCATGTTTATAATATCATATATTTACTTCTTACAATATTTTATTACCCGCTTTTTAACAATCTTTCAATATTTTGACTATTTCAGGTGTTAATTGTCTAGTTTTCTCAAGTATGTTTTGACTTGTGATTTGTTTTTATTATTTAATATATCATGGTTAAACATATAAATAATTTAAAAAATGACTAAAATATCTTATATATTCAGTACATATTTATTTATAATAGTTCATAATACATAGATATTAGAAATGAAGTGCATTGTTCATGGAGATGCTAGGTCGTACGTACGCTTGAACGCTACTTTCATTTCTTTATTGTATTAAAAAATTAAAACTAAATTATACATATGTAAATTATAATTTAAAGTGTCTGATATATGTTTTTTATGTTATATATTTTTATTATAGCCATCCTTTATATTTTCCATGTATGGCATGAATGAGTCATGTCGCTTTGAGGGGGCGGTAGTCCACACTTCCTAAAACAAAGTTATCGTATTTACACACGATTGAAAGCATAAAGGTATGTTCTAAATTAAAAATACATAAGAATAAAGGAATTATTAATATTATATATATCATATATAAATATATTTTCCATTATAATGTCCACTATGAGAGGTGGTAGGGGAAATTTGAACAATCATCGTTTCTTGAGGCAGTAGTTCTCCATACACAGAAACAGTATGTTAGTTACCCATTAGATGGAGGTGTGTGTAAGTATAAGTAAAAAAATTAGCATAAAAATATCCTATTATATTTAGGATACTTGTTTTGTTATGTAATCATAGAATAAGAAGATTATAGGAAGTGTAGAATGGAAATGAAACTAGAAAGCATGAGAGAAGGTGTTACCTCTTAATCGGGTAACTTCTTTGGTTTGTACCAGAAGCTTCCTCGGATTATTTTCTAACCAAGGTAAGTATTCTAGGTTGAGGGGAGGGTTTTGGGGAGACTATTTGGACAGATTTTGTATGATCCAATATGGCTTGAGATGTGTGAGGAAGGGGTAGAGTTCTTTTCTTTTTATAGTGGAGGGGGAGTGACACTTTTGTAAATACCAAAAGGTATTCATTAATGGGTGGTATACCTTACCTAAAGTGCCTAAAAAATTAAAAAATAATGGATTAAAAGATAATAATTGTAGATAAAAACCTCATCCACACAAAAATATGTGAATTTTAATAATTTGGTTCCTTAACTTCTAATATTCCCCAATTTTATCATTTTGGTTTTTTATTAAAGCATCTAGTTTTCTAATCTAATTAATTTACCATTAAGACTGAATTAAATTGAGATTTATTAGAAAATATAAATCCACTATATTATTAAAATTATATCTAATTTATAAAATAAAATTCCCATGTGTTTTGGAATTTAATTTTAAAACAAGCTCATGTGACGCGCTAAAACGCAGCTTGAACACGGATCGCGTTAACAACGTTTTTATAGTATATGGGTAAATATGTTTATTATAAAAGAATAATTGGTACATTAATAGACCATATTTAATATTTATTAACACTTAAAAATCACTTGGTAGAATATATGATTTTTATTAATTTTAATTCATTTAATAAGATTCATTTTTTAAAAAAAACAAAAATAATGTTAATTTTGAAATTATTTATTTAATATTAGTTTTAAAATATAAATATAATATCATAATTCAAATATATTGAGTTTACATATGTGAAACATGATATTTTCATCTAAAAAATAAATAAATACAATAATTCAGTAAACTAACTTCACTTTTAATATATCCTCTTAGAATATGGTAATGACTCAAATTACAATAAAAACTTATTGGAAACATGTATTCTTCCGTATAACTTAAGTAAAACACATGTTATTGAATATATTTCTTAAATTTAAAAGTGTTGTAAATTCCTTCAATGATAGCATAGACCACTTGTCGACAAGTCATTAATTAGTTCTAAGGTAGTTAGAACTCATCCAATAAATCATTTATTAGTCATTATCTTAACATAAAGAACATATTAAGGGTTTCCTTTTCCTCAATCCTGTGTTTTCTAAAAATTATAACTTTCTACTGAATAACTTTTCTTGGTACTATTCATCATATGATCACAAATCCTTAACAAAAAATTATTATAGTACAATCCACATATATTCCATAATTCTTATAGCCAGTACATTTCTGATAAAATATTAAAATGAATTAATTTTTGAACAAGCCTATTAATCATTTCTCTTTATCTGTGGTAGTATCATAACTTCATCACTATCTAATATCATCATCTGGGGTATGTTCCCTTGATGCTTGGGTCATTGATTCACATAGTGTCCCATCTTCTTACAGTTGAAGCATTGTACATTGAAAAACTTTTCCTTACCCTTGCAATCATGAAAATGGTGTCCTTTTTTACACACTTATAATAAAATCACATTCCCTTTAATCAATTACCAAATTATTTCTTACCACAATTATCACATGTTGGAAAATCCTTCTTTACCTTCGTCTTCTTTGACTCATTCCATTTTTCTTGGTGCTCAGATGGCCTATTCTTGTCTTTATTTCATTTAAAGACATGGGATATGGATAATTCTATACCCATCTCATTTTCAAATGATACAATTTTCTCATACTATGAGAATTTTTGGGAGACTATTTCCCTTTGCAATATTGGATTAAGACCACGAAATATTTGGTTCTTCTTACTCTTTGGATCGCATGCATCAGTGAGGTCCACATTCCTTCTACTAGGCATCATTTCTAAACAATGGCATATATTGGATTGACTTTTAAGGTTATTAACTTTGTATAACTCTAAATATGGTACATCACATAACATAAATTTATGATTCATAAATCCTAGAACCAAATACTTTGGTTACTTTGGGGAAATAAATCATCCATAATAGTGGGTAAATAAAATGTGAAATAACCTAAGTATATCCCCCCGATAGTGTAAAACTAGGTGTGTATTAAGGCTCATTGTCATGTACCAGGTTACCCAGAGTTTGGCTCAGAACACCTTGTTATAGTTAATACTCCTAGGTACATCTGTTCTAGAACCACGTCCACTTCTAGTATCCAGATAGGGATTTATTTCTAGGAATACCCACATAATCACAACCTTACCAAAATTCTATGATGTTATTGCATACTTATCCTCAATTTCTATCTTAGGTTTGTACTCCCTAATATAATTTTCAAAATCTAGTTTCTCAGGTTGTTTCTAAAATTCCTCTAATACCAATAGTAACACCCTGACCCCAGAAACTCAAATCCAGTGCATTATTACATTACATTGGCATGATTACAAGGAATCAAATCCTAAAGGATTGTTCAGTTTAGCAATATTGGAAATCCATACTACATACATGATACCCATAATACATTGGGAAATAAGAAATACAAACATAATACATAATAAACTGAAATAAATTGCATCTGTGAATGCTTATTTAAATATTTATTCTTCATAACCTGGGGAAAGAAACATAATAAGGGTGGGTTCAAATGATCAGTAAGGGTAAGTAAAGCAGAAGCAATAATGAATCAATGAAAATAAATTAACATGGCAAGGTAAATTACTGATAAAAAATTCCATTCAATAAACTTTATTAGGAAATATCAATATGGAAAGGTAATAAACTAAAAACACGTTCCATTAAATCAATGAATTGAAAATGAAATGTATCCATAGATATATCAACGCAATATCTCATGGATGAATAATAACTAAATTATCAATAAAGGTAATACTTATTTATCAAATTTCATGCTTCCTAGGCACATGATACATTTACCTTCAAAAGACAATTTAAAATGTTTGGCCAACAAATTTTCCTCAAAAGACTACTGATGCATCGAGGGTCTTTCATTCACCGGTCCGCAACCTGTAGTACATTTCTTAAATGGTTCTCAAACCGTGTATTACATGTCCAAAGTATTCCTATTATATAAAATAAATAATGTGCCTTATTAAATATCCATATTGAATAAATAATATTTATTTATCAATAATACCTCATAGTAGGTTAAGTAACAACAAGGGTTGTTGACATTAAAACAATCTTGAGGGAAAATGATCATTAAACATTCCAAAGTGTCCCATACCCCTTTGAAACATTTAAATAATAATTCCTCATGAATTAAATTAAAATTATAATAAAATGGGAGTAAGTAGATTCATTATATAACATTTAACCATATAAAAGTGAATTGGTTCATAATAATAATTAAGTCTCAGTGAAATGTAAGTTGAGACGATTTCCTTTACCTTAAACTTCCTTTTGTTGTGTGGTATTTATCCTCCTGTTTATTGGTTTAAAATATGTTACTTACTTATAAAATAAAAATTCTCATGTTTATAATATCATATATTTACTTATTACAATATTTTATTACCCATTTTTTAAAAATCTTTCATTATTTTAACTATTTCAGGTGTTAATTGTCTAGTTTTCTGAAGTATGTTTTGACTTGTGATTTGTTGTTATTATTAAAAATATCATGGTTAAACATCTAAATAATGTAAAACATGACTAAATTATATTATATATTCAGTACATATATATTTAGAATAATCCAAAATATTTAGAGATTATAAATTAAGTTCACCGTACATGGAGACACTAGGTCGTACGTACGCATGAGCGCTACTTTGATTTCTTTGTCGTATTAAAAGAATTAAAACTAAATGATAAATATGTATATTATAATTTACAGTGTCATATATATATTTTATATGTTACATATTTTTATTATAACAATCATTTATATGTTCCATGGATGGCATAAACGAGTCATATTGCTTTGAGGGGGCAGTAGTCCACACTTCCTCAAACACAATTGTCATATTTACACATGATGGAAAGAAAAAAGGTGTGTTATAAAAAAATTACATAATAATAAAAAAATTATAAATATAATATATATCATATATAAATATAGGGTCCATCATACTGGCCACCATTAGAGGTGTCATGGGAAAATTGAACGATCTTCGTTTCGTGAGGTAGTAGTTCTTGATACATAGAAACAGTATGTTCTTTACCCATTAGATGGGGGTGTGTGTATGTATAATTAAAAACATAAGTATAAAAAAATCCTATTATATTTAGGATACTTTTTTTTATGTAATAATAGAATAAGAAGAGTATAGGAAGTGGATAATGGAAATGAAACTAGAAAGAATAAGAGAAGGTGTTACCTCTTAATCGGGTAACTTCTATGGTTTATACCAGAAGCTTACTTGGATTATTTTATAACAAAAGGGGAGTATTCCAGGTCTAGGGGAGGGTTTTTGGTAGAATATTTGGACAGATTTTGTATGAGCTAGTATGGCTTGAGAGGTGTGAGTAAAGGGTGGAGTGATTTCCTTTTTATAGTGGAGGGGGAGTGGCACTTTTGTAAATACCAAAAGGTATTCATTAATGGGTGGTATACCTTACCTAAAGTGCCTCAAAAATGGAAAAATAATGGATTAAAGTATAATAATGGTCGATAAAAACCTCATCCACACAAAAATATGTTCATTTTAATAATTCGGTTCCTTAACTTCTAAGATTCCCTAATTTTATTATTTTGGTTTTTTATTAAATCATCTAGTTTTCTAATCTAATTAATTTTACCATTAATACTAAATTAAAGTGAGATTTATTAGAAAATATATGTCCAATGTATTATTTATTTTATATATAATTTATAAAATAAAATTATCATGTGTTTTGGAATTTAATTTTAAAACGAGCTCAGGTGACGCGCTAAAATTCTGCTGGAACCCAGACTGTGTTAACAACATTTTTATAGTATATGGGTCAATATTTTTATTATAATAGACTAATTGGTGAATTGATAGAACATATTTAATATTTATTAACACTTAAAAATAACTTGGTGGAATATAGTATTTTTATTAATTTTAATTCATTTAATAAGATTCATTTATTATAAAATAACTTTAATGTCAATTTTGACATTATTTATTTAATATTAGTTTTAAAATATAAATATAATATTTTAATTAAAATATATTGAGTTTAAATATGTGAAACATGATATTTTTATCTAATAAAATAAATAAATATGATAATTCAATCAATTAACTTCACTTTTAATATTTATAGTGTCACTTATTTAAGTTAATTATTAACTAAATAATCACTACATTGGTGTTTCTTAAGCATTTTAAGTACCTAAACCACCTCTATAAATTATTGAAAATTTATTATGATAAAAATAACCCATATATCTTTCAAAATGATAATTATAACCTAAAATATTATTTTTTTTACATATCTCAAGGTTTTATAAATATTAAAGGTATGGAAAGTTCTATTTTTGTCTTTTTCCTTACTTACCCATTTATATAGAGCACTTCCATTTAATAATATTCTAATAACCCATAAATTTTAAACCAAGTTGGGAAATGGTCAAATTATTGGTATCCAATGGATTTTGGACAAGTTTCCAGGTCATTTGGGCCCTTAATATTAAGGTTTAGTCCCTTATTAAGCTTAATCATACCTTAATCACCGTAATTAATTTTCATCACATTCACTAATCATTTTGGTCAAAAAAATAATTTGATCTTATTAGAACACAAATATCATACTAATTACATCCGTGTATGTCATATTTTCAAAATTCAATTCACAGAAGTGGGAAAATTAAGATTAACGCTAATCCCACAGATGAGGTGAAAGAACAGGTTTTTAAAGTAGAAAAACACTCAAAAGTTTGTTAAGTTTTTATATTCAATTTGAAAGAAATTTTGATTTTAATGAACATGATTGTATAAATAGGTGTATAATTTTTTTAATTTGACTCTAAAACAAATCTAAAATATAAATTATCATTAATAATTTTTTAAACGAAAATGTTGTTTTTAACTAAATTGTAGTAATTTTCACTATTCATCAAAAAATGAAGTTTGTCGGAAAAATCCTAAAAAATCACCCTAATCTAATTTAGACATTATGAATTCAAAAATGAATCTTATTTTTTAAAATAAAATTCATAAAATCATCAAAATTTATTTTTAAAATAAGTTCATTATTAAAAGGCGGTAAAACTCAGTTTTGCGTGTAATGCAAGTTAATTCTATGTTGTGTGTAGTGTAAGCTTAACTTTTTGTATAAAGAATGCTAAAAATTATATTTATTATAAAAGGGAAGTATTTTAATGACTTGGGGTGTCACAATAATGTCACCATCACCCCTGATGACTCATCTACTTCGCAAACTATGACACTTGTCTTGTCATTGCATTGTACAGTGGTGCACACACATTTTAACAAAAATTGATTTCTTATCAAGTTCTTGAAGGAGTTATTTCCCTAGAACCAACTTATAAGTACTTTATAATTAAAAAAACTCATTGTCTTGAATGTTATTGAATTTTCTTATCATATTTATTATTCCTATGCATGAGATAGTATGTGATAATATCCAAAGAATATATGTCAATTTAAAAGTTCATAGCAGTTCCCCGCTATGATGAGAACTTCAAAGTTCCGTGATAGTTTTCTTGAATAAATTTCCTATATTGGAATGATATCATTTTATTATACATAAGTGATATGAGCTATCATGGGTGGATACTCATGGGACTTTGAGGCACCCTCTTATAGTGTGCACCCTTAGTAATTTTTAGAGCAAGGGGTTATGAGAATGATACCATCCAATACTAAATCAACATTTTATGTATCATTATATGTTTCTATCTATGGACATGTGTATTGATCCTTAGACTTTAAAATTATCATTAATGAATACCATAAGTGACTTACTTTGATGTATTAATGAAAACTATGACAACATATGATCGCGAAGAAATATGATACATTAGGTGCATCACGAGTGATATTGCATTAATGGATAATGTGAAAAATGATTTATCCCTTCCATCCCTCGATAGAAATTGATATATCATGCCCTTTGATGGTAATGGAACTTCCTAGATAAATCCATGGTCATGATATACTATGGGAATGTTCATTCCCAAAAAATTAAAGAAATAAATTGTAGGTTTCGGGCACAACAGAAGCGTGCGATGGGCGGTGACCAGCATTGCTTTCTGTTATGATCGATGATCAATCTGAGTTCTACACAATGATAAATTCCATGAACAATAGAATTTAATCGAATAAAATATATAAATGGAAATCATTTCACAAAAATAGGTAGGATCATCACATATTATTTATAATCAATTTAATTAAATAAATAATTACCTTTGCTGTAATTCTTTCTTCATATATGGATCTGATAGAAAATTTGCAATACACCATCATTGTGTTGTAGGAATCAAGTACATATTCCCTCTAGTGGTGATCCACATGTGTTCCATGAATCTCTAGACGTCACCGAAGGAATATATGGGTTCTAGCACAGCAGATCCTTGCACTTACATTGTCTGCCTTTGATCGCTATGAGAACCGCTTCCAAAGCGTTCTCTTTGATCTGGTGGAGGAAGATTGCTCTCCATTCTTAGAAGCATTCTTGGAGAAGGGGGCTCTCTAGTTCTTGATAGAATTCTCCAAATCTATTTTTCACAACCAAACAAATGAATTGGATCTCTTGAAAAAATAACCTAATTGGGTTTATATATTTCTAGGGTTAAAATAAAATAATTGTACGAATTCCCTTAATTATTTATTTAATCCTTGTAAAACCCAATGTCAAATAATAATAATAATATCATTATTTCTCAACATGCTCTTAACTTTCAAATTATAATTAAATATTATTTTATAAAATAATATTTATTATTTATTATTTCTCAGTGAACCTTTAGTCTCAGTCTTCTATTCCTCCATAGTATTTATCAGATCTTGAATAATGTCTATTTATTTATTAAATAAATATCACTACATTATTCTCCAATAAATAAATAAATATTATATTTACTAAATAGAAAATAAATATTTATATGTTCTCTATCATACATGAATAATTATTAAACCATCTATGAGAATAATATTTATTTGACCTGTTAAATAATAAATAATAATATATTATTTAACTGAGATTCTAGATACACTTAGTGTGTGGCCCTCTAGGAATTTTTCTCGGTGGCATTAGGTAAAGCAGCCTAAAGTATAAGGTTATCATCTAGCAACATACCAAGGAAACCATAGAGAAAAAAGTTAATTACGCAATGACATGATACCTCATATGGATTCTTACTATTAATGTAATCTCTTTATTGTGATATCTCAAATTAAGCTGCTAATGTCATCAGCCTATGTGTTTGATGTATCTTTCTTTGAATTCCCAAAAATTGAACTTGCTAATAGAACACCATGGCCATGTACATATTTAGGCTATATCATTTCCATCAAAGGGCCTAAGATATTAACTTATGTTAAAGAACATAAGGCAAAAATCATTTCTCACATTATTCGTTAATGCAATATTAATCGTGACGCACCCAACGTATCCTACCTCACCGTGAACATCTGTCATCATGGTTTCATCAATACATCTAATTATGCAACTCATAATACGCATTAATATTAATCTTAAACTCTAAGGATCAATACACACGTTTGCATATAGGAACATCCAATGACACATATAAATGTGGATTTTCTACCGGTGGGTCCCGTTCTCATAATATCCTACTGGATATTACTAAGGTCATACACCATGAGAAGGTGCCTCAAATTCCTATGAGTCTCCAACCATAGTAGCCTGTATCATTTGTGTCCCTCAAATTATATCATCCGGCTATTGAACATATATTAAAGAATAGTGTCATAGCACTTCTGGGTTCTCATCATAGCGAGGAACTACTATGACCTTTTAGTGCAATAGCTACCCTTAAGACATTATCACATACTATGTCTCACATAAGTACAATTATGATGTGATAAGCAGTTTAATAATATTCAAAATAATTAATACAAGTTATCATAGATTACATAGAAGTTGGTTCTAGGGAACCAAATCCAACAGACTCTCACTTGCACTAGAGCCAACTGCTAACAACCTTTAGTCCACTAGCACTCACATGAAAATCATACTTCTACTGAGATAGGCATTTTTTTCAAGGTGTATTTCACATTCTCTTCCATGGGTACTTTTCTTACTGCAACTTCACCCTTCTGATGAAAATCCCTCAAGAGGTGATACTTCCATAGTTTGTGCTTTGTCCATTGGTGTGACCATGGATATTTTTTAAGAGCCACCACTGAAGTATTATCATAATACAATGTCATAGGTTCTTTACTTATAGGCACCAAATCAAGATCTTGGATAAAGTTCCAAATCCAAACAGATTCCCTGGATACATTATAAGTCACTATATACTCATACTCCGATGTAAAATCTAATACAAATGGCTGATTTGAACTCTTCTATCCCATAGATCCTCTATTGAGATAAAAAACATATCCTAATTGAGACTTCATATCATTGTGATCTTTCTAAAAAATAGCATCATTATAACCCCTAATGACCAGCTCCTCGTCTCCTCCATACACTAGGAACATATCCTTAGTTCTTCTCAGATACTTAAGGATAGCCTTAACAATAAACCAATGTTGTTCTCCTGGATATTCTTGATATCTGCCTATCATGATCAATGTATTGATGAAAATCAATTATAGTACATAACATGGCATATATGATTGATCCTATCACTGAATCATATGGGATCTTACTCATTCTCTCTTTCTCCTATTGTGTCTGAGGACACATTTTCCTAGAAAGATGTAAACCATGTGACACTAGAACCAATCCCTTCTTGTATTATTCCATAATAAATCTCTTTAGTATCTGGTCAACATATATACTTTGACTTATTCTAAGAATCCTCTTGGATATATCATGAATGATCTTGATCCCTAGAATATAAGCTACTTCACCTAAGTCCTTTATGGAGAAACAGTTTTTTAACCAGTCCTTGACAGACTGTAAGACTGGTATTTCATTTCCAATAATTAATATGTCATCAATATATAATTCAAGGATAATTACTTTATTTTCACTAAACATATTTTAAAAGCATGGCTCACATTCTTTACTAATGAAACCAAATTCTTTTATGGCTTCATCAAATCAAATGTTCCATAACCTGTATGCTTTCTTTAATCCATAAATTGATCTATGCAACTTGAAAATCCTTTTAGCATCACTTGGAGTCACAAACCCTTCTGGTTGTGTCATATAGATATCTTCCTGAAGTTTCCCATTAAGGAATTCAGTTTTGGCATCCATCTTCCAAATTTAATAGTCATGTTAAGCTTTTATAGCAAGTATAATTCTGATGGATTTAAACATGGAAACTAGTGAAAAGGTTTCATCATAGTCAATTCCATGATGATGTTTCAACCCTTTAGCTACTAGCCTTGATTTATAGGTATTTAATTTACCTTACATGTCTAGTTTTCTCTTGAATGCCCATTTACACCCAATGGTCTTTACATCAATTAGTGTATTGACCAGAACCCAAACTTGGTTCCGATACATGGAATCCATTTCAGAGTTCATGCCTTCTTTCCATATTGCAACTTCTAAGCTCTCTACTTCCTCCTTGTAGGATAGAGATTCGTCATTGTCAACTAATAATGAGTCACCATCCTCTATGACTAGAAAATCATATCTCTCTAGTTGTCTTACCTCTCGTACACTCTTATGTAATACTTGTGTTTTAGGAACTACTTATTCCATAGGGACCTATGGAATCTGTTCATATACCAACTCTTATGTATCTTGAGCATCAACTTCATCAAATTCAATCTTTCTACCACTATAATTTTTGAGGATGTTCTCCCACTCAAGAAAGACAGTTTATCTAGAGACAATCACTTTATTTTATGAGAGGTTTTATAGGTAGTATCCTTTTTTCCTTTGATATACCCTATAAAGATACACCTTGTGCCCTGGGGTGCTAATTTCTTTCCTAAGAAGGCCTTAACAAATGACTCGCAACCCCGTAGAAAATAAAAAAACATTTCATTAAATATCTGATAACACATTAAATTAAATAAACTTTATAAGGAAATATCAATATGGAAAGGTAAGAAAATAAAAACACATTCCATTAAATCAATGAACTGAAAATGAAATGTATCCATAGATATGTTGACGCAATATCTCATGGATAAATAATAAATGAATTCTCAATAAAGAAAATGCTTATTTATCAGACATCATGTTTCCCAGGAACATGATACCTTTATCTTTAAAAGATAGTTTAAACTATTTGTCCAAGTAACTCACCTCAAGAGGCTACTGATGAATCGAGGGGATTTCATTCACCGGTTCCCAACCCATAGGGCTTTCCTTAAATGGTCCCCAACCCGTGTATTCCATGTCCAAAGAATTCCTATTATATCAAATAAATAATTTTCCTTATCAAATATCCATATTTAATAAATAATATGGATTTATCAATAATACCTTATAGGAAGTTGAGTAACAATAAGGGTTGTTGACATTAAAACGATCATGAGGGAAAATGATCATTAAACATTCCAAAGTGTTTCATACCACTTTGAAAATTTTAAATAATAATTACCCATGAATTAAATGAAAATTATAATATCATGATAGTAATTATATTCATTATATACACCATATAAAATTTAATTGGCGCATAATAACAATTAGGTCTCAATGAAATGTAAGTTGAGACGAAATCTCTTACCTTAAACTTCCTTTTGTTGTGTAGTATCTACCCTCATGTATAGTGGTTTAAAATGTGTTACTAAGTTATAAAATAATAATACTAATGTTTATAATATCATACTTTAACTTCTTATAATATTTTATTACCTATTTTTTAACAATCTATCATTATTTTGACTATTTCGGGTGTTAATTGTCTAGTTTTCTTCAGTATGTTTTGACTTGTGATTTGTTGTTCTTATTAAATATATAATGGTTTTATACTATAAAAAAATTAAACCATGAAAAAATTATATTATATATTAAATAAATATATATTTATAATATTCCATAATATTTAGAGATTATAAATGAAGTGCAGCGTTCATGGAGACGGTAGGTCATATGTACGCATGAATGCTACTTTCATTTCTTTATCGTATTAAAAGAATTAAAAATAAATTATACATATTTATATTATAATTTATAGTATCATATCTATATTTTATATGTTACATAGGTTTATTATAACCATTCTTTATATGTTCTATGTATGGCATGAGTGAGTCATATCGCTTTGAGGGGCGGTAGTCCACACTTCCCCAAACGAAATTATCATATTTACACATGATGGAAAGAATAAAGGTATGTTATAAATAAAAAATAAATAAGAAAAAAATAATTATAAATATAATATATATCATATATAAATATATTTTTCATCATAATGTCTACCGTGAGATGTGTTAGGGAAAATTGAAGAATCATCATTTTGTGAGGTTGTAGTTCACCGTACACAGAAACAGTATGTTCATTACCCATTAGATGGAGGTGTGTGTGAGTATAGGTAGATCCCTTAGAATAGAAACATTATCTTATATTTAGGATAATTTTTTTATGTAATCATAGAATAATAATATTATAGGAAGTGTAGAATAGAAATTAAACTAGAAAGCATGAGAGAAGGCGTTACCTCTTAATCGGGTAACTTCTTTTGGTTTGCAACAAAAACTTCCTTGGATTGTTTTCTGAAAAGTGGGAGTCATCTAGGTATAGGGTAGGTATGTTTGGAGGATATTTGGACATATTTTTTATGATAAAATGTGGATTTAGATGTGTGAGGAATGGGCAGAGTGCTTGCCTTTTCATAGTGGAGGGGGAGTGGCACTTTTGTAAATACCAAAATATATTCATTAACGGGTGGTCTAACTTGCCTAAAGTGCCTCCCAAATGGAAAAATAATGTATTAAAGAATAATAATGGTCGATAAAAACCTCATACATACAAAAATACAATAACTTTATTAATTTGGTTCCTTAACTTCTAAGATTCTCCAATTTTTTGATTTTGGTTTTTATTAAAGCATCTAGTTTTATAATCTAATTAATTTATCCATTATGACTAAATTAAAGTGAGATTTATTAGAAAATATGGATCCATTTAATTATTAATATTATATATAATTTATAAAATAATATTATCATGTGTTTTGGAAATTAATTTTAAAACAAGCGCATGTGACGTACAAAAAAGCTACTTGAACCCGGATCGTGTTAACAGTGTTTTTACAGTATATGAGCCAATATATTTATTTTAAAAGACTAATTTGTCCATTAATAGACCATATTTAATATTTATTAAAACTTAAAAATAAATTGGAATAATATAGAATTTTTATTAATTTTAATTCATTTAGTAAGATTCATTTATTATAAAATAACAATAATGTCAATTTTGACATTATTTATTTATTATTAATTTTAAAATATTAATCTAATATTGGAATTCAAATATATTAAGTTTAAATATTTGAAACATGATATTTTCAACTACAAAAATAAATAAATACAATAATTAAATCAATTAAATTCACTTTTAATATTTATAGTATCATTTATTTTAGTTAATTATTAACTAAATAATCATTACATTGGCGTTTCTTAATCATTTTAAGTACCTAAAACATCTCTAAAAATTATTTATAATTTATTATGATAAAAATAACCCATATATATTTCAAAATTATATCTATAACCTAAAATATTATGTTTTGTTCATTTCTCAAAGTTTTATAAATGTTAAAGTTAAGGAAAGTTCTCTTTTTGTCTTTTTCCTTACTTACCCTTTTATATAGGGAACTTTCATTTAATAATATCCTAATAACCCATAAATTTAGAAAAAAAGTGGGGAAATAGTAAAATTATTGGCATCAAATGGATTTTGGACAAGTTTCCAGGTCATTTTGGTCATTAATATTAAGGTTTAGACCCTTATTAATCTTAATCATACCTTAAAATTAATTTTAATCGCATTCACTAATAATTTTGTTCAAAAAATTAAGTTGATCTTATTAGACCAAAAATATCATCCTAA
The DNA here is from genome assembly GCA_963277665.1 of Viscum album. Lineage (NCBI taxonomy): Eukaryota > Viridiplantae > Streptophyta > Magnoliopsida > Santalales > Viscaceae > Viscum > Viscum album. Next base: position 1,869,714,406 of record OY728156.1, read on the forward strand.
TTGCATACTTTTATGTAGTATTTTCAAAATTTAAGTCACAGAAGTGGGAAAATTAAGATTAGCGCTAACCCTGTGGACAGGGCGAAATAACGGGTGTTTAAAGTAGGAAAACTTTCAAAAGTTTGTGAAGTCTTCATATTCGATTTCAAATTAAAATTGATTTTAAAGAACATGATTTTATAAATATATTTATAATTGATCTAATATGACTCTAAACGAAATATAAATTATAAATTATCATTAATAATTATTTAAATGAAAATTTTTTTTAACTAAATTGCAGTAATTTTCACTATTCATCTAAAAATGAAGTTTCTCAGAAAAATACCAAAAATTTACCCTAAGATAATTTAGACATTATGGATTCAAAATTTATGTTTATTTTTAAAAATAAAATTCATAAAAGTTTTAAAATTTAGTTTTAAAATAGTTTCTCCATTAAAAGGTGGTAAAACTCGGTCTTGCGTGTAACGCAAGTTAATTCAATGTTGTGTGTGGCGAAAGCTTAAATTTGTGTATATAAAATGCTAAAAAATTATGTTTATTATAAAAGTTAAATATTTTAATTTATTGGGTTTTCATATTCTCCCCACCTTAATTAAATCTCATTCTCGCAATTTAAACTTAACCTCAGTATTCTAGGAATTGAAAATAAACTATTTTTGAAAAACCCACATTGTAAAAAGGGTTAATATCACATTTTCTTAATAAGAGATAAAATAAAGTAAAATGGTCGTGTATCTTGTTTCCCTAGAAGGAGAACATAGGTGGTGAATAGAAACATGGATATAGAAGAAAAATCTTGCCATCAAATTCTGATGGAGAGTGCTAGTGAAAAAAGTTAGGAGAAAGTTAGCAATCAAAAGGCCATAAACCCATGATAATCTAAGAGTCCATTTGATTCATCAAAAACAAAAGTACTAGGAAAACATTTTTGGTTTCAAGATCACGTTTCTTGGAGTTGAGTAATTGTGTTATTCTATAAGTAAATATATGTTTCTATAAACATAATATTTTCCTTTGATTATGCTTTGAATTATTTCTACTTCGTTTGTTAGCACATGATGCATCATATGGTGAAGTAATACATTACCCTCTAAAATCTCATAAAATGATCATCTTAAACCATTTTATAAATGGTTAAATTTTCCCAATGATTTATGATCCAATCACTTCTGAATGAAAGTCACTGAACTTCCAAAGTGAACTTATCATTAGCCTTTAATCAGCATGAAGCTTCTTTAAATTTTCACATTCCAAACATGTGAATAACTTCATCATATATCCTCCCAGAATATGGTGATGACTCAAATTACCATAAAAACTTATTGGAAACATGTATTCTTCGTTATACCTTAAGTAAAACACATGTTATTGGATATATTCCTTAAATCCAAAAGTGTTGTAAATTCCTTCAATGATAGCATAGACCACTTGTCAAAAAATCATTAATCAGTTCCAAGGTAGTTAGAACTCATCTAATAAATAATTTATTAATAATTATCTTAACATCAATAACGTATTAAGGTTTTCCTTTCCCTCAATTGTGTGTTTTCTAAAAATTGTAACTTTCTACTGAATAACTTTTCTTGGTACCATTCAGCATATGATCTCAAATCCTTAACAAAAAAGTATTATAGTACAATCCTAATATATTCCATAATTCTTATAACCAGTACATTGATGATAAAATATTAAACTGAATTAATTATTAAACAAGCCTATTAATCATTTCTATTTATCTGTGGTGGTATCATAGCTTCAACACTATCCTATAGCATCATCTAGGGTGTATTCCTTTGATTCTTGGGTCATTGATTCATATAGTGTCCCATATACCTACAGTTGAAGCATTGTACATTGGAAAACTGTTACTTACCCTTGAAATCACAAACATGGTGTCCTTTTTTACACACTTATAATAAACTCACATTCCCTTCAAGAAATTACCAAATTATTTCTTACCACGATTATCACAAGTTGGAAAATCATTCTTTACCTTTATCTTCTTTGAGTCATTCCCTTTTTCTTGGGGATCAAGTGGCCTATTCTTGTCTTTATTTCATTTGAAGACATAGGACATGGATAATTCTATACCCATATCATTTTCACATGATATTATTTCCTTATACTATGAGAATGTTTGGGAGACTATTTCCCTTTGCAATATTGGATTAGGACCATGAAATATTTGGTCCTTCTTACTCTTTGGATCACATGCATCAGTGAGGTTCACATTCCTTCTACAAGGAATCATTTATAAACAATGGAATATATTGGATTATCTTATAAGGTTATGAACTTTTTATAAATATAAATATGGTAAAGAACATAACATAAATTTATGATTCTTAAATCCTAGAACCAAATACTTTGGTTACTTTCAGGGCATAAATCCTTCATAATGGTGGGTAAATAAAATATGAAATATCCTAAGTATATCCCTAGAGAGTGTCAAACTAGGTGTATAGTAAGGCTCGTTGTCATGTACCAAGTTACCCAAAGTCAGGCTCGGAACACCTTATTATGGTTATTACTCCTTGGTACATCTATTCCAGAACAACGTCCACTTGTAGTATCTAGACAAGTATGTATTGCTAGGAATACCCACATAATCACTACCTTACCAAAATTCTAGGATGTTATTGTATACTTATCCTCGATGTCTATCTTAGGTTTGTACTCCCTAATCTAAGTTTCAAAATATAGTTTCCAAGGTTGTTTCTAAAATTCCTCTGATACCAACTGTAACACCTTGACCCCAGAAACCCAAAGCCAGTGCATTATTACATTACATTGGCATGATTATAAGGAATCAAATCCCGAAGGACTGTTTAGTTTAGTAGTCTTGGAAATCCAGACTACATACATGATACCCATAATACATTGGTAAATAATAAATACAAACATGATACATAATAAACTGAAATAAATTTCATCCATGAACACTTATTTAAATATTTCTTCTTTATAACCTAGGGAAAGAAACATAGTAATGGTGAGTTCAAATTCTCAGTAAGGGTAAGTAAAGTGGAAGCAATAATGAATCAATGAAAATAAATTAACATGGAAAGGTAAATAACTGATAACAAATTCCATTCAATAAACTTGATAAGGAAATATCAATATGGAAAGGTAATAAACTGAAAACACATGCCATTAAATCAGTGAACTAAAAGTTAAATGTATCCATAGATATATCGACGCAATATCTCATGGATGAATAATAACCGAATTATCAATAAAGGTAATCCTTATTTATCAGATGTCATGTTTCCCAGGCACATGATACCTTTACTGTCAAAATATAGTTTAAAAATTTTGGTCAACTAATTTTCCTCAAAATACTACTGATGCATTGAGGGTCTTTCATTCACCGGTCCACAACCCGTAGGGATTTCCTCGGTCCCCAAACCATGTATTGCATGTCCAAAGTATTCTTCTTATATCAAATAAGTAATTTAACTTATAAAATATCCATATTTAATAAACAATATTTATTTATCAACAATACCTCTGAGGAGGTTAAGTAACAACAAGGGTTTTTGGCATTAAAACGATCTTGAGGGAAAATGAACATTAAACATTCCAAAGTGCCACATACCACTTTGAAACATTTAAATAATAATTCCCCATGAATTAAATGAAACTTATAATATAATTATAGTAATTATATTCATTATATAACATTTAAAGTCAGTATATACACCATATAAAAGTTAATTGGTGCATAATAACAATTATGTCTCAATGAAATGTCAGTTGAGACGATTTCCCTTACCTTAAAATTCCTTTTGTTGTGTGGTATTTATCTTCCTGTATAGTGATTTAAAATATGTTTATTACTTATACCAAAACAATTATCATGTTTATAATATAATATATTTACTTCTTATAATATTTTATTACCCGTTTTTTAACAATCTTTCATTATTTTGACTATTTCGGGTGTTAATTGTCTAGTTTTCTCAAGTATGTTTTGACTTGTGATTTTTTGTTATTATTAAATATATCACGGTTAAACATATAAATAATTTAAAACATGACTAAATTATATTATATATTCAGTACATATATATTTATAATAGTTCATAATACTTAGATATTAGAAATGAAGTGCATTGTTCATGGAGACGCAAGGTCGTACGTACGCTTGAACACTACTTTTATTTCTTTGTTGTATTAAAAAATTAATTCTAAATTATACATATTTATATTATAATTTAAAGAGTCATATATATGTTTTATATGTTACATATTTTTATTATAACCATCCTTTATATGTTTCATGTATGGCATGAACGAGTCATGTCGCTTTGAGGGGGCGGTTGTCCACACTTCCTAAAACAAAGTTATCGTATTTACACACGATTGAAAGCATAAAGGTATGTTCTAAATAAAAAATACATAATAATAAAGGAATTATTAATATAATATATATCATATGTAAATATATTTTCCATTGTAATTTCTACTATGAGAGGTGGTAGGGGAAAATTGAACAATCATCGTTTCGTGAGGCAGTAGTTCTCCGTACACAGAAACAGTATGTTAGTTACCCATTAGATGGAGGTGTGTGTAAGTATAAGTAAAACCATTAGCATAAAATGATCCTATTATATTTAGGATACTTTTTTTGTTATGTAATCATAGAATAAGAATATTATAGGAAGTGGAGAATGGAAATGAAACTAGAAAGCATGAGAGAAGGTGTTGCCTCTTAATCGGGTAACTTCTTTGGTTTGTACCAGAAGCTTCCTCAGATTATTTTCTAACCAAGGGAAGTATTCTAGGTTGAGGGGAGGGTTTTGGGGAGACTATTTGGACAGATTTTGGATGATCCAATATGGCTTGAGATGTGTGAGGAAGGGGTAGAGTGCTTTTCTTTTTATAGTGGAGGGGGAGTGACACTTTTGTAAATACCAAAAGGTATTCATTAATAGGTGGTATACCTTACCTAAAGTTCCTTAAAAATGAAAAAATAATGGATTAAAGGAAAATCGTGGTATAGAAAAACCACATCACTACACAAAAATATGTGAATTTTAATAATTTGGTTCCTTAACTTCTAAGATTCCCCAATTTTATCATTTTGGTTTTTTATTAAAGCATCTAGTTTTCTAATCTAATTAATTTAACCATTAAGAATAAATTAGATTGAGATTTATTAGAAAATATAGATCCAATGTATTATTAAAATTATATATAATTTATAAAATAAACTTCCCATGTGTTTTGGAATTTAATTTTAAAACAATCTCATGTGATGCGCTAAAACGCTGCTTGAACACGGACCGCGTTAACAACGTTTTTATAGTATATGGGTCAATATGTTTATTATAATGACTAATTGGTAAATTAATAGAACATATTTAATATTTATTAACACTTAAAAATAAATTGGTAGAATATATGATTTTTATTAATTTTAATTCATTTAATAAGATTCATTTATTGTAAAATAAAAATAATGTTAATTTTGACATTTTTTATTTAATATTAGTTTGAAAATATCAATATAATATTGGAATTCAAATATATTGAGTTTACATATGTGAAACATGATATTTTCATCTAAAAAATAAATAAATACAATGATTCAATCAACTAACTTCACTTTTAATATTTATAGTATCACTTATTTTAGTTAATTATTAACTAAATAATGCCTATATTGGAATTTCTTAAGCATTTTAAGTACCTAAACCATAAATAAAAATTATTGATAATATATTATGATAACAATAACCCATATATATTTAAAAATCATATCTATAACCTAAAATATTATGTTTTGTACATATCTCAAAGTTTTATAAATATTAAAGGTAAGGAAAGTTCTATTTTTTGTCTTTTTCCTTACTTACCATTTTATATAGAGCACTTCCATTTAATAATATCCTAATAACCCATAAATTTCGAACCAAATGGGTACATGGTCAAATTATTGGTATCCAATGGATTTTGGACAAGTTTTTAGGTCATTTTGGTCCTTAATATTAAGGTTTAGTCCCTTATTAAGCTTAATCATACCTTAATCATCGTAATTAATTTTAATCACATTCACTAATCATTTTGGTCAAAAAAATAAGTTGGTATTATTAGAAAAAAATATCATACGAATTAAATCTCTGTATGTTAGATTTTCAAAATTTAAATCATTAAAGTGGGAAAATTAAGATTAACGCTAATCTCATGGATAGGGTGGAATAACAGGTTTTAAAAGTATAAAAATGTTCAAAAGTTTGTTAAGTTTTTATATTCAATTTCAAATAAAAATTGATTTTGATGAACATTATTGTATAAATATATGTATAATTTATCTAACTTGGCTCTAAAACAAATATAAAATATAAATTATCATTAATAATTATTTAAACAAAAATTTTGTTTTTAACTAAATTGCAGTAATTTTCACTATTCATCAAAAAATGAAGTTTCTCAGAAAAATCCTAAAAATCCACCCTAAGATAATTTAGAAATTCTGAATTCAAAAATGATGCTTATTTTTTAAAATAAAATTCATAAAATTGTCAAATTTTAGTTTTAAAATAGTTTCATTATTAAAAGGCGGTAAAACTCGATCTTGCGTGTAACGCGAGTTAATTCAGTGTTGTGTGTAGCATAAGCTTAAATTTGTGTATAAGGCATGATAAAAAAATTATATTTATTCTAAAAGGGAAATATTATAATGTCTTGGTGTGTCACACTAATTCCACCATCACCCCTGATGACTCATCTACTTCACAACCTATGACACTTGTCTCATCATTGCATTGTACAATTGTGTGCCCACTTTTTATCAACAATTGATTTCTTATCAAGTTCTTGAAGGAGTTATTTCCCTAGAACCAAATTCTAAATACTTGACGATTAAACACACTCATTGTCTTTAATTTTAATGAATTTTGTTATCATATTGATTATTCATCTGCATGAGATAGTATGTGATAATATCCAAAGAATATATGTCGCACTAAAAGGTCATAGAAATTCCTCGCTATGATAAGAAATTCAAGGTTCCCTGATAGTGTTCTTGAATAAATTTCTTATAGCTGAATGATATCATTTTATAAGACATAAGTGATACGGGATATCATGGGTGGAGACTCATGGGACTTTAAGGCACCCTCTCATAGTGTGCACCCTTTGTAATTTTCAGAGCAAGAGATTATGAGAATGAGACCATCCAATAGTAAATACACATTTTATGTATCATTAGATGTTTCTATCTATAGACATGTGTATTGATCCTTAGTCATTAAAATTATCATTAATTAATACCATAAGTGACTTAATTTGATGTATTGATGAAAACTATGACAACATATGCTAACGAAGAAATTGGATACATTGGGTGCATCACGAGTGATATTTCATTAATGGATAATGTGAAAAAGGATTCATCTCTTACATTCCTTGACAGAAGTTGATATATTAGGTCCTTTTATGGGAATGGAACTGCCTGGATAAATCCATGGTCATGGTATTCTATGGGAATGTTCATTCCCAAAAAATTAAAGAAAGAAATTGTAGATTCTGGGCACAACAAAAGCATGCGATGGGCGGTGCCCAATTTTGCTTTTTTTCATGATTGATGATCAATCTGAGTTACACATTATGATAAATTACATGAGCAATATAATTGAATCAAAAAAATATAAAAATGGAAATCATTTCAGAACAAGAAGGAGGATCATCACATATTATTTATAATCAATTTAATTAATTAAAGAATTACCTTTTTTGGAATTCTTTCTTCATGGATGGATCTGATAGAAAATTTACAATGCACCTTCATTACGTTGTAGTAATAAAGTGCAGATTACCTCTAGTGGTGATCCACATGTGTTCCATGAATCTCTAGAAGTCGCTGAAGGAATATTCGGGTGCTAGCACAGTAGATCCTTACGCTTACATTGTCTGCCTTTGAACACTATGAGAACCACTTCCAAAGCATTCTCCTTGATCTGGTGGAGGAAGATTGCTCTCTGTTCTTGGGAGAATTCTTGGAGAAGGGGGCTCTCTAGGTCTTGATATAATTCTCCAAATATATTGTGCCCTTGGATCTCTTAAGAAAACAACATAATTGGGTTTATATATTTCTAGGGTTAAAGTAAAATAATTTTACAAATTCCCTAAATTATTTATTTAATCCTTGTAAAACCCCATATCAAATAATAATAATAATATCATTATTTCTCAACATGCTCTTAACTTTCAAATTATAATTAAATATTATTTAATAAAATAATATTTATTATTTATTATTTCTCACTGAACCTTTAATCTCAGTATTCCATTCCTCTATAATATTTTTCAAATCTTCAATAATGTCTGTTTATTTATTAAATAAATATCACTACATTATTCTCCAATAAATAAAAAAAATCTATATTTACAAAATAGAAAATAAATATTTATATGTGATCAAGAATACATGAATAATTAATAAACCTTGTTTGAGACTAATATTTATTTGACCTATTAAATATTAAATAATAATATATTTTTTAACTGAGATTCTGGATACATTTAGTGTGTGGCCCTCTAGGACTCTTTTTCAGCGGCATTAGGTAAAGCAGCCTAAAGTCCAAGGTTGGTGTTTAGCAACACGTCAAGGCAACCATTAGATGGAGGTATGTGTAAGTATAGGTAGAACCCTTAGAATAAAAAAATTCTATTATATTTAGGATACTTTTTTTGTTATGTAATAATATAATAATAATATTATATGAATTGGATAATGGAAATGAAACTAGAAAGCATGAGATAAGGCGTTACCTCTTAATCGGACAACTTCTTTTGGTTTGCACCAAAAACTTACTTGGATTGTTTTTTGATAAAGGGGGGTCTTATAGGTAAAGGGGAGAGATTTTTGGAGACTATTTGGATAGATTTTGGATGATCCAATGTGGATTGAGAGGTTTAAGAAAGGGGCAGAGTGCTTGCCTTTTTATAGTGGAGGGGGAGTGGCACTTTTGTAAATACCAAAATATATTCATTAATGGGTGGTCTACCTTACCTAAAGTGCCTCCAAAATGTAAAAATAATGGATTAAAGGATAATAATTGTCGATAAAAACCTCATCCACAAAAAATATGAGCATTTTAATAATTTGGTTCCTTAACTTCTAAGATTCCCCAATTTTTTTATCTTGGTTTTTATTAAAGCATCCAGTTTTCCAATCTAATTAATTTATCCATTAAGAATAAATTAAAGTGAGATTTATTATAAAATATATATCCACTGAATTATTAATATTATATATAATTTATAAAATAAAATTCTCATGTGTTTTGGAAATTAATTTTAAAACAAGCGCATGTGACGTGCTAAAACGCTACATAAACCTGAATCGTGTTAACAACGTTTTTACATTATATGAGTCAATGTGTTTATTATAAAAGAATAATTGGTACATTAATATACCATATTTAATATTTATTAACACTTAAAAATTACTTGGAATAATATAATATTTTTATTAACTTTAATTCATTTAATAAGATTCATTTATTGTAAAATAACAATAATGTCAATTTTGACATTATTTATTTAATGTTAATTTTAAAATATCAATCTAATATTGGTATTCAAATATATTAAGTTTAAATATGTGAAACATGATATTTTCGTCTACAAAAATAAATAAATACAATAATTAAATCAATTAAATTCACTTTTAATATTTATAGTATCATTTATTTTAATTAATTATTAACTAAATAATCATTACATTGGCGTTTCTTAAGCATTTTAAGTACCTAAAACATCTCTAAAAATTATTGATAATTTATTATGATAAAAATATCCCATATATATTTAAAAAGGATATCTATAAACGAAAATATTATGTTTTTTACATATCTCAAAGTTTTATAAATGTTAAAGGTAAGGAAAGTTCTCTTTTTGTCTTTTTCCTTACTTACCCTTTTATATAGGGCACTTCCATTTAATAATATCCTAATAACCCATAAATTTAGAAAAAAGTGGGGACATGGTAAAATTATTGGCAGAAAATATATTTTGGATAAGTGTCCAGGTCATTTTGGTTCTTAATATTAATGTTTAGTTCCATATTAATCTTAATCATACCTTAATCGTCGTAATTAATTTTAATCACATTCACTAATCATTTTGGTCAAAAAATTAAGTTGATCACATTAGACCAAAAATATCATACTAATTGCATTTTTTATGTATAATTTTCAAAATTTAAGTCACATAAGTGGGAAAATTAAGATTAACGGTAATCCTACGGATGGGGCGAAATAACGGGTTTTTAAAGTAGAAAAACGTTCAAAAGTTTGTTAAGTTTTTATATTCTATTTCAAATTAAAATTGATTTTAATGAACATAATTTTCTAAATAGTTTTATAATTGATCTAATATTACTCTAAAACAAATCTAAAATATAAATTATCATTAATAATTATTTAAACGAAAAGGTTGTTTTTAACTAAATTGTAGTAATTTTCACTATTCATCAAAAAATGAAGTTTCTCATAAAGATCCCAAAAATTTAACCTAAGATAATTTAAACATTTGGAATTTAAAAATGATATATATTTATAAAAATAAAATTCATAAAAGTTTCAAAATTTAGTTTTAAAATAGGTTTTCCATTAAAAGGTGGTAAAACTCGGTCTTACGTGTAACGTAAGTTAATTCAGTGTTGTGTGTAGCGTAAACTTAAATTTGTGTATAAGGAATGATAAAAACAAAATTATATTTTATATAATAGGTAAATATTTTAATGTCTTGGGTTTTCACATTCTCCCCACCTTAATTAAATTGCATCCTCTTAATTTAAACTTGACCTCAGTAATCTAGGGATTGAAAATTAACTATTTTTGAAAAAACCACATCATAAAAAGGGTTAATATCACATTTTCTTAATAAGAGAGAAAAGAAATTACAATGGTCACATATCTAGTTTCCCTAGTATGAGAACATAGGTGGTAAATAGAAACATGAATATAGAAGAAAAATCTCACTATCAAGTTCTGATGGAAAGTTCTAGAGAACATAATTAGAGGAAAGTTAGAAATCAAAAGGCCACAAATCCAAGATGATATAAGAGGCCATTTGATTCATAAAAAACGAAATTAATAGGACAAAATTTTTGGTTTCAAGATCAATTTTCTTGGATTTGATTAATTCTGTTATTCTATAAGTAAATATATGTTTCTATAAATATAATATTTTCCTTTAATTATGCTTTCAACTATTTCTACATCGTTTCTTAGCACATGAAGCATCATATGGTGAAGTAATACATTAACCTCTAAAATATCATACAATGATCATCTTAAACCATTTTATAAATGGTTAACTTTTCCAAATGATTTATGATCCAATCACTTATGAATGAAATTCACTAAACTTCAAAGTGAACTTATCATTAAACTTTAATCAGCATGAAGCTTCTTTAAATTTTCACATTCCAAACATGCAAATAACTTCATCATATATCCTCTTAGAATATGTTAATGAATAAAATTACAATAAAAACTTATTGGAAACATGTATTCTTCTTTATACATTAAGTAAAACACATGTTATTGAATATATTTCTTAAATTTAAAAGTGTTGTAAATTCCTTCAATGATAGCATAGACCACTTGTCGACAGGTCATTAATCGGTTCCAAGGTAGTTAGAACTCATCCAATAAATCATTTCTTAGTCATTATCTTAACATCAAGAACATATTAAGGGTTTCCTTTTCCTCAATCCTGTGTTTTCTGAAAATTTTAACTTTCTACTGAATAAATTTTCTTGGTACCATTTTGCATATGATCGAAAATCCTTAACAAAAAAGTATTATAGTACAATCATCATATATTCAATAATTCTTATAACCAGTACATTTCTGATAAAATATTTAAATGAATTAATTATTGTACAAGCCTATTAATCATCTCTCTTTATATGTGGTAGTATCATAACTTCATCACTATCTAATAGCATCATCTGGGGTATTTTCCCTTGATGTTTGGGTCATTGATTCACATAGTGTCCCATCTCCTTACAGTTGAAGCATTGTACATTGAAAAACTTTTCCTTACCCTTGAAATCACGAAAATGGTGTCCTTTTTTACACACTTATAATAAAATCACATTCCCTTTAATCAATTACCAAAGTATTTCTTACCACAATTATCACATGTTGGAAAATCCTTCTTTACCTTCGTCTTCTTTGACTCATTCCCTTTTTCTTGGTGCTTAGATGGCTTATTCTTGTCTTTATTTCATTTTAAGACATGGGACATGGATAATTCTATACCCATCTCATTTTCAAACGATACTATTTTCTCATACTATGATAATTTTTGGGAGACTATTTTCCTTTGCAATATTTGATTAAGACCATGAAATATTTGGTCCTTTTTACTCTTTGGATCACATGCATCGGTGAGGTTCACATTCCTTCTACTGGGCAATATTTCTAAACAATGGAATATACTGGATTAGCTTTTAAGGTTATTAACTTTTTATAACTCTAAATATGGTACAACACATAACATAAATTTATGATTCATAAATCCTAGAACCAAATACTTTGGTTACTTTGGGGAAATAAATCCTTCATAATGGTGGGTAAATAAAATGTGAAATATCCTAAGTATATCCCCCAAGAGTGTCAAAATAGTTGTGTAGTAAGGATCGTTGTCATGTACCAGGTTACCCAGAGTTAGATTCAGAACACCTAGTTATAGTTAATACTCCTAGGTACATCTATTCCAGAACCATGTCCACTTCTAGTATCCAGATAAGGATGTATTTCTAGGAATACCCACATAATCACTACCTTACCAAAATTCTAGGATGTTATTGTATACTTATCCTCAATGTCTGTCTTAGGTTTTTAATTCCTAATATAAGTTTCAAAATCTAGTTTCCAAGGTTGTTTCTAAAATTCCTCTGATACCAATAGTAACACCCTGACCCCAGAAACTCAAAGCCAGTGCATTATTACATTACATTGGCATGATTACAAGGAATCAAATCCTGAAGGACTTTTCAGTTTAGAAATCTTGGAAATCCAGACTACATACATGATACCCATAATACATTGGGAAATAATAAATACAAACAAAATACATAATAAACTGAAATAAATTGCATCCGTGAATGCTTATTTAAATATTTCTTCTTTATAACCTGGGGAAAGAACATAATAAGGGTGAGTTCAAATTCTCAGTAAGGGTAAGTAAAGCAAAAGAAATAATGAATTAATGAAAATAAATTAACATGTCAAGGTAAATTACTGATAAAAAATTCCATTCAATAAACTTTATTAGGAAATATCAATATGGAAAGGTAATAAACTAAAAACACATTCCATTAAATCAATGAATTTAAAATGAAATGTATCCATAGATATATCGACGCAATATCTCATGGATGAATAATAACTAAATTCTAAATAAAGATAAAGTTTATTTATAAAATTTCATGTTTCCTAGGAACATGATACCTTTACTTTCAAAAGACAATTTAAAATGTTTGGCCAACTAATTTTCCTCAAAATACTACTGACGCATCGAGGGTCTTTCATTCACCAGTCCTCAACCTGTAGTATATTTCTTAAATGGTCCTCAAACCATGTATTGCATGCCCAATTATTCCTGTTATATCAAATAAATAATTTTCCTTATCAAATATTCATATTGAATAAATAATATGGATTTATTAATAATACCTCATAGTAGGTTAAGTAACAACAAGGGTTGTTAACATTAAAACGATCTTGAGGGAAAATGATCATTAAACATTACAAAGTGTCCCATACCCCTTTGAAACATTTAAATAATAATTCCCCATGAATTAAATTAAACTTATAATAATATGAGAGTAAGTAGATTCATTATATAACATTTAAAGGCAGTATATACACTATATAAAAGTGAATTGGTTCATAATAACAATTAAGTCTCAATGAAATGTAAGTTGAGATGATTTCCCTTACCTTAAACTTCCTTTTGTTGTGTGGTATTTTTCCTCTTGTATATTGGTTTAAAATATGTTACTTACTTATAAAATAAAAATTATCATGTTTATAATATCATATATTTACTTATTACAATATTTTATTACCCATTTTCTAACAATCTTTCATTATTTTGACTATTTCAGGTGTTAATTGTCTAGTTTTCTCAAGTATGTTTTGACTTGTGATTTGTTGTTCTTATTAAAAATATCATGGTTAAACATATAAATAATGTAAACCATGACTAAATTATATTATATATTCAGTACATATGTATTTAAAATAATCCATAATATTTAGAGATCAGAAATGAAGTGCATCGTTCATGGAGACACTAGGTCGTACGTACGCATGAACGCAACTTTGATTTCTTTATCGTATTAAAAGAATTAAAACTAAATGATAAATATGTATATTATAATTTATAGTGTCATATATATATTTTATATGTTACATAGTTTTATTATAAAAATCATTTATGTGTTCCATGTATGGCATAAACGAGTCATATTGCTTTGAGGGGGCAATAGTCCACACTTCCTCAAACACAATTATCATATTTACACATTATGGAAAGCATAAAGGTATGTTATAAAAAATTACAGAAGCATAAAGGAATTATAAATATAATATATATCATATATAAATATAGTTTCCATCATAGTGTCCACCATTAGAGGTGTCATGGGAAAATTGAACGATCTTCGTTTCGTGAGGCAATAGTTCTTCGTACACAGAAACAGTATGTTCGTTACCCATTAGACGGGGGTGTGTGTAAGTATAATTAAAACCATAAGAATAAAAAAATACTAGTATATTGAGGATACTTTTTTTATTATGTAATTATAGAATAAGAATATTATAGGAAGTGGTTAATGGAAATGAAACTAGAAAGCATGAGAGAAGGTATTTCCTCTTAATCGGGTAACTTCTATGGTTTATACCAGAATCTTCCTTGGATTATTTTCTAACAAAGGGGAGTATTCTAGGTATAGGGGAGGGTTTTTGGGAGAATATTTGGACAGAGTTTGGATGATCCAGTATGGCTTGAGAGGTGTGAGGAATGGGTGGAGTGTTTTCCTTTGTATAGTGGAGGAGGAGTGGCACTTTTGTAAATACCGAAAGGTATTCATTAATGGGTGGTATACCTTACCTAAAGTGCCTAAAAATGAAAAAATAATGTATTAAAGGATAATAATGGTCGATAAAAACCTCATCCACACAAAAATATGTTCATTTTAATAATTTGGTTCCTTCTAAGATTCCCCAATTTTATTATTTTGGTTTTTTATTAAATCATCTAGTTTTCTAATCTAATTAATTTAACCATTAATACTAAATTAAAGTGAGATTTATTAGAAAATATAGGTCCATTTTATTATTGATATTATATATAATTTATATAATAAAATTCTCATGTGTTTTGGAATTTAATTTTAAAACAAGCTCATTTGACGCGCTAAAATGCTGCTGGAACCCAGACTGCATTAACAACATTTTTATAGTATATGGGTCAATATTTTTATTCTAAAATAATAATTGGTGCATTAATAGACCATATTTAATATTTATTAACACTTAAAAATCACTTGGTGGAATATAGGATATTTATTAATTTTAATTCATTTAATAAGATTCATTTATTATAAAATGACATTAATGTCAATTTTGACATTATTTATTTAATATTAGTTTTAAAATATAAATATAATATTTTAATACAAATATATTGAGTTTAAATATGTGAAACATGATATTTTTATCTAAATAAATAAATAAATATAATAATTCAATCAATTAACTTCACTTTTAATATTTATAGTGTCACTTATTTAAGTTAATTATTAACTAAATAATCACTACATTGGTGTTTCTTAATCATTTTAAGTACCCAAACCATCTCTATAAAATATTGAAAATTTATTATGATAAAAATAACCCATATATCTTTCAAAAGGATAATTATAACCTAAAATATTATTTTTTTACAGATCTCAAAGTTTTATAAATATTAAAGGTACGAAAAATTCTCTTTTTGTCTTTTTCCAAACTTACCCATTTATATAGAGCACTTCCATTTAATAATATCCTAATAACCCATAAATTTTGAACCAAGTGGAGAAATGGTCAAATTATTGGTAGCCAACGGATTTTGGACAAGTTTCCAGGTCATGTTGGCCCTTAATATTAAGGTTTATTCCCTTATTAAGCTTAATCATACCTTAATCACTATAATTAATTTTAATCACATTCACTAATCATTTTGGTCAAAAAAATAGTTTGATCTTATTAGAACACAAATATCATACTAATTACATCCGTGTATGTCGTATTTTCAAAATTAAATTCACATAAGTGGGAAAATTAAGATTAACGCTAATTCCACGGACGAGGCGAAATAACGGGTTTTTAAAGTAGAAAAACACTCAAAAGTTTGTTAAGTTTTTATATTCAATTTCAAAGAAAATTTGATTTTAATGAACATGATTGTATAAATATATGTATAATTTTTTTAAATTTGACTCTAAAAAAATCTAAAATATAAATTATCATTAATAATTATTTAAACGAAAATGTTGTTTTTAACTAAATTGCAGTAATTTTCACTATTCATCAAAAAATGAAGTTTGTCAGAAAAATCCTAAAAATTCACCCTAAGCTAATTTAGACATTATGAATTCAAAAATGAAGCTTATTTTTTAAAATAAAATTCATAAAATCATCAAAATTTATTTTTAAAATAATTTCATTATTAAAAGGCGGTAAAACTCAATTTTGCGTGTAATGCAAGTTAATTCTGTGTTGTGTGTAGAGTAAGCTTAAATTTGTGTATAAGGAATGCTAAAAAATTATATTTATTCTAAAAGGGAAGTATTGTAATGTCTTGGAGTGTCACACTAATTTCACCATCACCCCCAATGACTCATCTACTTCGCAAACTATGACACTTGTCTTGTCATTGCATTATACAATGGTGCACACACTTTTTAACAATAATTGATTTCTTATCAAGTTCTTGAAGGAGTTATTTCCCTAGAACCAACTTCTAAGTACTTGATGATTAAACACACTCATTTTATTTAATGTTATTTAATTTTCATATCATATTTATTATTCCTATGCCTGAGATAGTATGTGATAATATCCAAAGAATATATGTCACGCTAAAACTTCATAGTAGTTCCCTGTTATGATGAGAACTTCAAGGTTCTGTGATAGTTTTATTGAATAAATTTCCTATAGTGGAATGATATCATTTTATAAGACACAAGTGATACGAGTTATCATGGGTGGAGACTCATGGGACTTTGAGGCACCCTCTCATAGTGTGCAGCCTTAGTAATTTTCAAAACAAGAGATTATGAGAATGAGACCATCCAATAGTAAATCCACATTTTATATATCATTAGATGTTTCTATCTATGTACATGTTTATTGATCCTTAGACTTTAAAATTATCATTAATGAATTCCATAAGTGACTTACTTTGATGTATTAATGAAAACTATGACAACATATGATTGCGAAGAAATAGGATACATTGGGTGCATCACAAGTGATATTGCATTAATGGATAATGTGAAAAGGGATTTATCCCTTCCATCCCTTTATAGAAATTGATATATCATTTCCTTTGATGGGAATGGAACTGCCTAGATAAATCCATGGTCATGATATTTTATGGGAATGTCCATTCCCAAAAAATTAAAGAAAGAGATTGTATGTTTCGGGCACAATGGAAGTGTGCGATGGGCGGTTCCCAGCGTTGTTTTTTGTTATGATCGATGATCAATCTGAGTTCTACACGATGATAAATTCCATGAACAATAGAATTGAATCGAATAAAATATAAAGAGGGAAATCATTTCAGAATAAGAGGGAGGATCATCACATGTTGTTTATAATCAATTTAATTAATTAAATAATTACCTTTGGTGTAATTCTTTCTTCATAGATGGATCTGATAGAAAATTTGCAATACACCATCATTGTGTTGTAGGAATCAAGTACATATTCCCTCTAGTGGTGATCCACATGTGTTTCATGAATCTCTAGACATCGCTGAAGGAATCTATGGGTTCTAGCACAGCAGATCCTTGCACTTACATTGTCTGCCTTTGATCGCTATGAGAACCGCTTCCAAAGCATTCACTTTGATCTGGTGGAGGAAGATTGCTCTCCGTTCTTAGGAGCATTCTTGGAGAAGAGGGCTCTCTAGTTCTTGATAGAATTCTCCAAATCTATTGTGCACAACCAAACAAATTAATTGGATCTCTTGAGAAAATAACCTAACTGGGTTCATATATTGCTAGGGTTAAAATAAAATAATTGTACAAATTTCCTTAATTATTTATTTAATCCTTGTAAAACCCAACGTCAAATAATAATAATAATATCATTATTTCTCAACATGCTCTTAAATTTCAAATTATAATTAAATTTTATTTAATAAAATAATATTTATTATTTATTATTTATTATTTCTCAGTGAAACTTTAGTCTCAGTCTTCCATTCCTCCATAGTATTTAACATATCTTGAATAATGTCTATTTATTTATTAAATAAATATCACTACATTATTCCCCAATAAATAAATAAATATTATATTTACTAAATAGAAAATAAATATTTATATGTGCTCAAGAATACATGAATAATTATTAAACCACGTATAAGAATAATATTTATTTGACCTTTTAAATAATAAATAATAATATATTATTTAACTGAGATTCGGGATACACTTAGTGTGTGGCCCTCTAGGAATTTTTCTCGGTGGCATTACGTGAAGCAGCCTAAAGTATAAGGTTAGAATCTAGAAACATTCCAAGGAAACCATAGAGAAAGAAGTTAATTACGCAACGACATGATACCTTATACGGATTCTTACTATGTAATGTAATCCCTTTATCGTGATATCTCAAATTAAACTGCTAGTGTCATCAACCTATGTGTTTGATGTCTCTTTCTTTGACTTCCAAAAAATTGAACTTTCTAATAGAACACCATGGCCATGTATATATTTAGGCTATATCATTTCCATCAAAGGGCCTAAGATATCAACTTATATTAAAGAACAGAAGGGACAAATCCTTTATCACATTATTCGTTAATGCAATATTAATCGTGACGCACCCAACATATCCTACCTCACCGTGAACATCTGTCATAATGGGCTTCATAAATACATATAATTATGTGACTCATAATAATCATTAATAATAATCTTAAAGTATAAGGATCAATACACACGTCTGTAGATAGGAACATCCGATGACACATATAAATGTGGATTTTCTATCATTGGGTCTCGTTCTCATAATATCCTACTAGATATTACTAAGGGCATACACCATGAGAAGGTGCCTCAAATTCCTATGAGTCTCCAACCCCAGTAGCCTGTATCATTTGTGTCCCTCAAATTATATCATTTGTCTATAGAACATATATTCAAGAATAGTGTCACAGCACTTCTTAGTTCTCATCATAGCGAGGAACTACTATGACCTTTTAGTGAAACAACTACCCTTAGTACATTATCACATACTATGTCACACATAAGAACAATCATGATTTGATAAGTAGTTTAATAATATTCAAAATCATTAATACAATTTATCATAAAGTACATGGAAGTTGGTTCTAGGGAACCAAATCCAACAGACTCCCACTTGCACTAGAGCCAACTGCTAACAACATTCAGTCCACTAGCTCTCACATGACAATCATGCTTCTACTGAGATAGGTTTTTTTTTTCAAGGTGTATTTCACATTCTCTTTCATGGGTACTTTTCTTACTGGAACTTCATCCCTCTGATGAAAATCCCTCAAGAGGTGATACTTCCATAGTTTGTGTTTTGTCTATTGGTGTGACCTTGGATATTTTTTAAGAGCCACCACTGCAGTATTATCACAATACAATGTGATAGGTTCTTTACTTATAGGCACCAAATCAAGCTCTTGGATAAAGTTCCAAATCGAACCGGCTTCCCTGAATGCATTATAAGTCTCTATATACTCATACTCCACTCTAGAATCAACGAAAAATGGCTGATTTGAACTCTTCCAGCTCACAGATCCTCTGTTGAGATCAAAAACATATCCTAATTGAGACTTCGTATCATTGTGATCTTTCTAAAAAATAGAATCATTATAAACCCTAATGTCTAACTCCTCATCTTCTCTATACACTTGGAACATATCCTTAGTTCTTCTCAGATACCTAAGGATATCCTTAACAACAAACCAATGTTGTTCTCCGGGATCTTCTTGATATCTGCCTATCAGGATCAATTTATGGATGAAATCAATTATAGTACATAACATGGCATATATGATTGATCCTATCACTGAAGTGTATGGGATCTTACTCATTCTCTCTTTCTCCTGTTGTGTCTGAGGACACATTTTCTTAGAAAGATGTAAACCATGTGACACTAGAACGAATCCCCTCTTGGATTATTCCATAATAAATCTCTTTAGTATCTGGTCAACATATATACTTTGACTTATTCTAAGAATCCTCTTGGATATATCATGAATGATCTTGATCCCTAGAATATAAGCTACTTCACCTAAGTCCTTTATGGAGAAACAGTTTTTTAACCAGTCCTTAACAGAATGTAAGACTGGTATGTCATTTTCAATAATTAATATGTCATCAATATATAATTCTAGGATAATGACTTCATTTTCACTAAACATATTTTAAACACATGGCTCGCATTCTTTATTAATGAAACCAAATTCTTTTATGGCTTCATCAAATCAAATGTTCCATACCCTATATGCTTTCTTTAATCTATAAATTGATCTATGCAACTTAAAAATCCTTTTAGCATATCATAGAGTCACAAACCCTTCTAGTTATTTCATATAGATATCTTCCTGAAGTTTCCCATTAATGAATTCAGTTTTGACATCCATCTTCCAAATTTTATAGTCATGTTAAGCTTTTATAGCAAGTATAATTCAGATGGATTTAAACATGGAAACTAGTGAAAAGGTTTCATCATAGTCAATTCCATGATGATGTTTAAACCCTTTATCTACTAGCCTTGCTTTATAGGTATTTACTTTACCTTCCATGTCTAGTTTTCTCTTGAATACCCATTTAAACCCAATGGGATTTACATCAACTAGTGTATGGACCAGAACCCAAACTTGGTTCTGCTACATGGAATCCATTTAAGAGTTCATGCCTTCTTTCCATATTGTAGCTTCTAAGCTCTCTACTTCCTCCTTGTAGGATAGAGGTTCATCATTGTCAACAAATAATGAGTCACCATTCTCGATGACTATAAAATCATATCTCTCTAGTTCTCTTACCTCTCATACACTCTTATGTAATACTTGTGTTTTAGGAACTACTTCTTCCATGGGGACCTATGGAATCTGTTCCTATACCAACTCTTATGTATCTTGAGCATCAACTTCATCAAAGTCAGTCTTTCTCCCACTATACATTTTGAGGATGTTCTCCCTCTCAAGAAAGATAGCTTATCTGAATACAATCACTTTATTTTATGATAGGTTGTATAGGTAGTATCCCTTTTTTCCCTTGAGATACCCTATAAAGATACACCTTGTGCCCTGGGGTGCTAATTTGTTTCCTAATAAGGCCTTAACAAATGACTCGCAACCCCATACATGTGTATGCGATAAAAAAAGTTTCTTTACACTCCATAACTCAAAGGTAATTCTATTTTTGATTTAGTTGGTACTCGGTTTAATGCATATGCTGCAGTTTGTAATGAATATCCCTAAAAGGATAATATAATATCTGTATGAATCATCATCGACCTTACCATGTCTAATAAGGTACAGTTCCACCTTTCACTAACACCATTCCATTGTGGTGTGTAAGGTGGAGTAAGTTGAGATAGAATCCCAAAATCCCGTATAAATTTGATTAACTCTTGGTTAAGATATTCACCACCTCGATCCAAATGAATATTCTTTGTCTTCTTACCAAGTTTATTCTCTACTTCATTTTTTAATTCCTTGAATTTCTCAACAGACTCGGACTTATAACTCATCAAGTAAACATATCCATATCTCAAGTCATCAGTAAAAGTTATAAAGTAAGAATATCCACCTCTATCTTCTATTAGAAATGGTCCACACACATTAGTGTATACTAATCCTAGAATATTTATGTCCCTTTCACCCTATCCACCAAATGGTGGTTTGGTCTTTTTTTTGTAAACCAGCATGATATCTTTCAAGTGGTTTTATCTTAGAAGAGTCTAAATAACTATCTTGATAGAGCTTTGTCAAATTATTCTCATTTACATGACCAAGAAGGTGGTGTCAAAGATGGGTGCTATATGATTCGTGTGAACATGATTCATTATAAATTTCCAACACTTTTTCATAATTTAATACATAATGACCATTTTTTAAATGTGTTATGACATAACATAAGTTGTCTTTATAAAAGAAATAACTTTTATTTCCAAACTTAAAAAAAATCCATCTACATTTGGGCATGATATAGAAACTATATTCTTGGTAACTATAGGTATATAATAACAATATTTCAAAGCCAAAATCATTCCCATTGGAAATGAAAAGTGGTAGTCACCAATGGCCAGATCATCCATCCTTGCACCATTAGAAGCTCTCAAATCTACCTCTCCTCTAGAAATATTTAAGAATCTACTTGGATCCTACATTTGGATACATATGTGAGCCCCACAAGCTATATCTAATATCCAATGTGTAGATATTGAAATATTACACTTGATAATGAACTCACCTTGAGCTTCCCCTCACTTCTGGGTACAGTTCCTCTTCCAGTGGCCTGGTTTACCACATGAAAAACATACTGTCTCTTTTCCCTTGATCTACCTATAGATCTTCTTCTTCTTGGAAGGATAGTGCTTGAGATCTTTAGACTATTTATAGGTCTTGGGACCCTTTTCCTTGTTCTTCCTCTTATTGATCACTATAAGGACCATGGGTTTATCATGCCCCATATCCTTATCCACTTGGTGAATCAAAGTAAGAAGTTATGAAAGACTCTTCACATTATTTCTCATGTTATAATTCACAATAAAACTAGAGAAGGTCTTGGGTAGTGATGAAAGTATGATATTTGTACGTAACTCATCTAGGAATTTAATCCCTAAGATGTCCAAGCATTCAATGTAACTAATAAACTTGACTGCATGAGGCCCATCTGGTACATATTCTCTAATTTTAGTAAAGAACAAAGCATTATAGATCTTGTACCTCTCTTGTCTTTCCTTCTCTTGATATAGATCTCAAAGGTGAGACATCATGTTATATGCATCCATTTCTTCATATTGCTTCAAAAGATAATTGAACATGGATTATAGCATGAAACATTGAGCATCTGTGGAATCATTCAAATATTTATCATGGAGTGATAACTCTACATCACTTTCCTCATTACTAGGCACTTTAGAAAAAGGTTCTTACAACATGTACAATTTACTTTCATGGAGAAGGATAACATGTAGGCGCATTTGCCACTCTTGGAAATTTTTTCTAGTGATAAGGTTATCCTTCTCACATATTGATAACAATGATATGTTTGATGTCATTTTATTATTGTTTCTACAAAATAAGATAAGAAAAATTTTAGTACTTTATCAGATAAAATTTAGACAAATAAATATTATATTTATTAGTCTCTCACTATTTTATCAAAAACCAATTGCCCCCACCATTGGAGTTGGAATATCATGTTTATTGGACATTATAATGGAAAGGATCCATATTACTCTTCTCATTACCCCAACTTTGGTTGGTCAAGAAACTCAAATGGTTTTATGTAGGCATTCAAAATGTCGGATACATTAACTCATAGTTCCTTGATCTGTTGAGTGGAATCCCTAATACTAAAATTCTTAATTGGATTTCTTCAACCTTTGCCTCTTAGTTATACCAAGTCCTTCTTTATAAGTCAAAACTTGATGTGAACTAAGTTAAGTCAACCCAAAACTTCAAGTTATAATTCCTCGATAATTGAAATTACCCCAACTATGGCTGGTAAAGCACTTTAAACTATGGTTTGATTTTAACCGAAGTAATGGAAGGATATACCAACTTAATATTTTATTGAGGGATTTTATCCTTTTATTCATAAATTTTCAAATATTATCTTTATCAAGTGCTTTTTAATATTAAGTGGATTTACTTAAGTGATTAACCATGTATTAGATAATATTTACGCATAAGACAATTTATTTTAGTTCCATCTTGTATTATAATTAATTTCATTAATTTATGTTATCACGACAAAACATCCATAATGAAATAACCATGAAACTTGAAAGAAATAAATTAATAAAGTGGTATGATCATGAGCTTTACTAATGGTTAGTTTGTCTAGCAGTTGATAAACTAGCCATTGTCCTAGGGGAAAAACACCTTGAACCAATTAAGGTTTGTGTTACATCTTTCCACCTATCCACCTATGTATCTCTCTTGGATTGGTTTCACCACGGATCCAAACTTGAACCACCTCCAATAGATTGGGAGCTCCATCCTTTATATATTATTTTACTCACATGTAGGTGAGGGGAAAAGGGGTTACATAAAATAAACCATGGGCACACAAGCCCTACATAATAAGAGGATAGAAGGAATACAGGCAAACAATTTAATTTAAAAAATAAATTAAATGAAACTAATCACATACAAAGGTATGTTCTATGCTCATGATCATCCACATGCATGCAATGAATTACACATTTAATAAAACTAGCATTCAATTCTTAATAATCCTTATTTAAGATAAATCATGCTAGAATCAATTAATTATCATCTTTAATTAATCAATTCTCTTACCTTAATTCTTATCTGAATTTCCTTGAGATTCTCATCCATTGTAATTTTAAACAAATTAAATAAATTCATTTAAAATTAACTATGTACATAACTTTTACCTTGGATGTAACATGGTGAATACTCGTCCTAATCTACCCAACATGTATTATACTCATATACTATTTACTCTTTTGACATATGGCATACACAACTTATCATGTACTTTCATGATGCGTAGTATCAATTTAATGATTACATGAATTACATGATTGTTCATTCACGTGTTATATTTCAATACACATAGATTAACAACTATAATATGACTCATACATGATATGCAGATCTGAACATTATGCAGATATTAATTAAAAATTTATATTTATATATATAAATAAATATTAAAACCTATCATGTGACATGTCCTATCAACTTAATAATCGCACGCAATCAAATGTCTCAAGGTTTAAATAGTATAATAAATAAATTTTAAATCTTCGTAATTTGGTATAAGTACATGGTGTATACATGGAGCTACACGACGTGTAATTCTCTCACTGTCTATCCAAGACACATGCCTAGGGATTTAGTGTGCAAATAGTGCCTCATAAAATGGAGTACATGGTGTGCACAGTGGGCTACATGCTATGTGGTCTTCGAGTTACATGGTTAATATTTAGGTAGGTTGTATATGGAATAAATGGCCCGTTTGTGACTAAAAGGGACTACACGCTGTATATGTGGGCTACACAACATGTACTCTGGTTGACTATGTGCCAAGATGTCCCAGTCAACATGTGGTGTAAGAATTAACTATACCACATGTAATCAATGAACGTGGTTTGATTAATTTTTGAATTAACTCCCGGTGCATTGAACACAACTACACAACGTGTAACTCCGATTACATGGTGTGTACTACTATGTTATCCAGTAAGAAAACTTGGCACCTCTGAATGAGTTCCTTAATTTTATTTTATTCATAAAATTAATCATCTCGATTAGATCTATGAGAAATTAAGGCGGCAGAAGCATATCTTGCAATTCATATTAAAAGAATGATTGAAATTGAATTGAAAAACTAAATTAGAAATGTGTAAATCACCATGGATCTTTAAATAATTATAAATAATTATGTGACCTCTCTAATACAACTTTTTGGTTCTGAGTGTAGTGGAAGCATGCGATGGGCAGTGCCAAACGTTGCTTTTTTCATGATTGATAATCAATCTGAGTTCTGCATGACGATAAATGTTGTGAGAAACATAATTGAATCAAAGAAAATAGACAAATGGGAATCACACCAGAAATAGAAGGAGGATCATCACATATTATTTATAATCAATTTAATTAATTAAAGAATTTCCTTTTTTGAAATTCTTTCTTCATTTATGGATCTGATAGCATATCTGTTATGCACTTTCGTTTTGTTGTAGAAATCAAGTGTATATTCCCTCTAGTAGTGATCCACACGTGTTCCATAAATATCTAGACGTCATCGAATGAATCTATGGGTACTATCATGGAATATCCTTGTGATTGTGTCATCTAGATTTGATCGCTATGAGAACCACTTCCAAAGAATTCTCCTTGATCTGGTGGAGGAAGACTGTTCTCCATTCTTGGAAGCATTCTTGAAGAAAGGATCTCTCAAGATATTAAGAGAATTCTCCAAATCCATTGTACACAACCAAACAAATGAATTGGATATCTTGAGAAAATAATATAATTGGGTTTATATATTACTAGGGTTAAAATAGAATAATTGAACAAATACCCTTGATTATTTATTTAATCCTAGAAAAACCCCATGTCAAATAATAATAATAATATCATTATTTCTTAACATGCACTTAACTTGTGATGTAACATCATGTATCCAGATGTCACTCAACTAGTGCCCCGTATCCAGTTGGACACATGGCCACAAGCGCATTTCCCCAAATGCTAGAGGTTGCCGACTGGCAACGAGGGCCTAGGGTGTGATGGTGGGGAAACTATGCTCTCATTGGTAGAGTGTAACATGACGGAATAAATAATAATACAATAGCAGAAGCAGTAAATAGAATACAACTGAAGTAAGCAGCGAAAAACTGATAAGAGAAATAACCAAGCATCATTCCATACAAAATATGATGCAGCATGTTATGTTCTAAGGAAACATCCAAAATAGGTACACTGTAGGAATCCACAATAGATGTTCCAAAATCAAAAAGAAACAAAGGAAACTAAGAAGCATCGCAAGGCTCAGCTCAGTCCCATTCTCTCCGGATCCTAAACTGTATCTCAAGTAATTGTAGAAGGATCATTTCCCTTATCGTCACCTGCAACAATATAATCTATTTGGGCCCAAAAGTATGACCCAAACAGGGTGTGAGAAATAAATCCCAATAGGAAACCACCCAAGATATGTGCCTATCTATCAGTGAGTATATGAAATAGGTAGTGTAAAAAAATTAAAAGCAGTAAACTAGGAAGTACTCAAAAGTAAACAATCATACAAGTCCTATTTTCCATTTCTATTCATTATGTTCAGTTCAACCATTCAATTACATTGAATTATATAAGTCTTGAGATCCGGCCTAAGCTCGTCAATCCCCCGTATAAAGGATACTCAACAGAGACCTCAGAAGTCTATTTAAACAAGTAAAGTGAAGACCGCATCCAAGATTGTGCTTTGGGTTGGCAGACGCCTCATAAGTCATTCCATTTCAATATTCAATTAAACATCTCGCCCCCAAGCATAGAAAAACCCTACCTGCAGCCATAACCAATCCTCTCCCATAGTCATAACAAATCCTCGCCCGTAGGCATAACAAATCCCCACCCACAGGCATAACAATCAATAGGTTCGAGCCCAGTATATCAACATTTTAGCATAATAGACAACACATGTAAATTACACTATTACATGGTTAACATAATAACAACTCACATGGGCATTATACATAATAATAAACAATTGAATTAAACTATCACCAGGCTTAAACAATTATACTCACATGGTCAATTCATATCACAAGCCTAATATGTAATCTAACAATTACAATGCTTAAACAATTATACTCACATGGGTAATTCATATCACAAGCATAATATGTAATCTAATAATTACAAGGCTTAAACAATAATAGGCATAACATGGGGAAAGGGAAAAAACACTAATCCCAAACCCTTAATCAAATCAATCATAGTTTATCTCAATTCCAATTCCATTATAAATGTAATTCATACTTAGCAACCCAATAAGGGAAAACAAGGCAAGTCTCATAGGCAACCTCGGCCAAATGGCCATAAACGGTCATTCTGAGGGAACACACCCATGGGGTGGCTCTTAATCAATGTAAACAACCTAATTCATATTTTAAAACACTTATTCAATTACCTAAACACCAATAGGAAACAATAAGGGTAAATCATAAATCAAGCGACACCCCAAAAATGGGTGTGCAACACTCCGACATATATAAACAACATGACAATTCGCGAAAAGCACAAGACCATCAACCTCATCGTAGTACGACTCTCCTCATCCAGCCTCAACCTAAAATTAAAGCTATAATGACATAGATCTATAAAACAATGATAAATTCTCAACCTTTAATAACTAGGATGAGGGGAGAAATTAGGAAGAAAGGCTCAAGAAGAATTGAGAGCTTACCGATTAGGTTCAAACGCAAATGACGGTGAAGGAATCTGAGTTTGGATGATCAATTGAGAAGGGATTGAAGGTCTAGAACTACTTATTCATCAACCCAGGAGAGCCTCTACCCATTTTTACAAAAACGATGCTACTTCCTAATTTAATCAATAAAAAAAGTACACGGTATGTACTTGAGATTACATGTTGTGTTCGTACAATTTTTAGCCATACCATTACACGGTCGTGTAGTGGGATTACATGGTGTGTAGCCCTCCATACATGGCATGTACCTAAAGGTACATGACATGTAGTCCCCAGTCACATCATGTAATAGTCCTGCAGCCATTCCTTGACCTCTTTTCCCCCATTTTCTTAAGTATAAACTGAAAAGTAAAGATTCTTACTTCAAAGGAAGAATCGTGTTATTACAAACTTCCCCCTTTAAAGCAATTCGTCCTCGAATTGACCTTCCAAGGGTGATGAAGAACTATCTGAGAAAAACTCTGGCCACTGTGATTGTACGTTAGCCTTCCTCTCCCAAGTCTCACACTGCACTCGGTCGTGCTTCCATAGCACCCATACCAAAGGAACAGACCAGCCACAGAGAACCTTTGTGGTACAATCCACAATACGAAAGGGATGTTCCTCAAAGGACGCATCTTCTTGAAACTCCACTTCCTAGGGAGAAAATGTGTGAGACGAGTCTGAAAAGTAGAAACGTGGAAGACATCGTGCATAGACTTGTACTTATGAGGTAGCTGCAACCGATAGGCAACCAGACCGACCCTCTCCAGAATCTCAAACGGATCAAAATATGTCAGTGAAATCTTACCCTGTCTCCTATTCCTCTTGTGTCCCAACCTTGGTGAGACATGTATGAAAACTCAATGCCTGACCTTGAACTCCAAAGGTCTTCAGCGGCGATCGGCGTATGATTTCTGATGAGACTGCACAGTAGCCATCTGCTTCTGAATCAATTGAACCTGCTTAGTGGTATCCTAGACAAGACGATGTCCCAACATCACTGGCTCTTCAGCCTCTAGCCAACATAGGGGTTATCAGCATAGCCTACCATACAAAGAATCATATAGATCCATCTGAATAGTAACTTGGATGCTATTATTGTAGGTGAACTTAACAAGGGTTATGTGTGTCTCCCAAGAACCCCCAAAATCTAGGATGCATGCCCAAAGCATGTCCTCCAGCACATGAATCATGCGCTCTGATTGGTCATTCATCTAGGGGTGGTAAGTTGTGCTCAGAAGCACCTGTGTACACAAATCCCTCTATATCCCTTTCCATAAACGAGAAGTAAAACGGGTGTCCCTATCTGAAATGATAGAATGAGGAACCCCATGCAGTCATACAATCTCACAGATGTACAACCTCCCAAGCTCATCAACACTGAAGGTTTCCTTGATTGGTAGGAAATGTGAAAACTTCGTAATCCTGTCAACCACAACCCATATTGAATCATTACCTTGAGTCAACCTTGGTAAACCCATCAAAAAATCCATCATGATGTCCTTCCATTTCCACTCAAGAATGGGTAGCTACTGAAAAAGTATTTTTGGTCTTTGGTGTTCTGCCTTCACCTATTAATAGGTGGAATATCTCATGACAAAACCAATTACATCTCCTTTCATACCTGTCCACCAATACTGACGATGTAAATCCTGATACATCTTGGTAACACCAGGATGCACTGCCCAAACTGAAGCATGAAAATCCCAAATCATCTCCTCGTGCATGTCTTCTGAAACCCATATGTGACTCTGTAACCATAGGACTTCATCCTCATCAATGGTCAACCAGGAGGAGGGTCCTCACCAGACATACTCTCTCATAGAACTAGGCCTTTTGAATCTGATAGCCACCTCATCTTTTCTCTATCCAGTAATGTAGAGGTAACAGCTAAGATGAAAGAAAATTCCATCCTTGACTGTCATGCACCTCCAAGTGCATCTCAAAGAAAAATTTCATAAGTTGCCACTCATTATTGGCCTGTTGCACTGCCTGCATCTGAGTCCTCCTGCTCAGTGCATCAACCACTGCATTTCCTTTTTCATACATGTAGGCAAGCTCAAAGTAAAAGGACTGAAGGTATTCTACCCACCTTCGCTGCCTTAGATTTAGATCATGCTGAGTAAAGATTTACTTAAGACTTTTGTGGTCTGTTTACACCACAAAACATTCCCCCAATAAGTAATATCTCTAACAGTGTAAGGCCTGAACATCCACGGCTAACTCGAGATCATGCATCAGATAGTTCTTCTCATGTGGCCTCAACTGTCAATACCCGTACGTAACGACTCGATCCCCATGCATAAGCACTGCTCCTAGCCCAATACCTGATGTGTCATAGTACATAGTGTAACGCCTGCCCATCTCTAGAAAAATCATTATCAATGCTGACGTTAATCTCCCTTTCATCTTCGGAAAGGTTGTCTCATAAGAATCTGACCATATGTACTACACGCCCTTCTTTGTCAATCCCATCATCGGTGCTGCTAAGCATGATAAGTCCTATATTAAACGCATGTAGTAACCAGCCATCCCTAGAAAACTCTGCACCTCAAAGACGTTCTTGGGATTCTCCCAGGTAACTACTACTCTCAATTTATCTAGGTCCACTAATACTCCTGCCTTCGAGATGACGTGACCTAGGAAGTGAATTTGATCTATCCAAAAGTGGCACTTTGTGATCTTATCATATAATTGATGCTCTCTTAGTGTATTCAAAATGATCTCAAGATGGTTGTCATGGTCTAGTCGATTTTGAGAATACACAAATATGACTTCCATGAAAACCACCATAAAATAATCCAAGTAAGGATGGAAAACTTGGTTCATCAATGCCATGAAAACTGCCGGCACATTCGTGATACCAAACAACATAACTATATACTCATATAGCCCATACCTACTATGAAAGGTTGTACGCAGTATGTCTGCAGGTCGAACATGCACCTGATGATAACCGGATCTCAATTCAATCTTTGAGAATACCTATGATTCTCGAAGCTAATCAAATAGATCATCTATCCATGGTAAGGGATATTGGTTTTTAACCGTCAACCGGTTCAGCTTCAGATATTCTATACATAGCCTAAGGTTACCATCTATCTTTTTTGCGAAGAGAACTAGTGAACCCCACAGAGAAGTATTGGGTCTAATAAACCCCTTTGCATCCAAGTCCTCTAGTTGCTGCTTGAACGCCTGCAACTCTGTCTTATCCATCCTATAAGGAGGAATGGATATCGGTGCAACTCCTAGTACTAGCTTGATAGAGAAATCCACCTCTCTTACCAGAGGTAAACCTAAAAAGTTGTCCAAGAAGATGTCCCTGAAACGATCAACCACTGGAGGAAAATCCATCTGATGTGTCCCCTAGTCATCTAAATATAAACTATAAGTCTTTTTTGTCATTCCACTCAACCCATGATGCTCGGGTCCAACTCGGCTCTCTTGGACATCCCATTCACCCTTGTGTAGAAATGATCCGCCCTCTGGTGACGTAAAACTCACTCTGCGGTGATAGCAATCGAAAAAGGATTAGATGGTGACTATCTATTCCATTCAGAGTATGACAACAAATCATGTCATCTCTAATACATAGAGATCCCAAATGAATTGAAACCCACCAATTTCAAGGGGAACTCCTTGAATTATCGCACAACTACCGTTTTAATTCCTAAAGGAGTGTCTAGTTTCATAACATCATCAGAAGTAAAAACACGAAGCCCTGGTCTCTCCACAATAGGAACAACTATGAAACTATGTGAATCCATTGTATTAAAGAGTGCAGAAGCTAAAACACAGGTGACTAGAATAGTACCTCTAACAGTAGAAGGTCATGGATTCTTCTCCTACTGAGTCTGTTTCACTGCATAAGTATGGCATGTACCGCGGCCCTGAGACATCGCCTAACTACCCTATGTTGACCCGCCCTACTATCGCTGAGATACTGGGGTCTGGATACCATGACTACGACCACCACCTTGGCCTGAACTGTCACGACCCGACCCATACCGGGGCTCGAGCCGCAATTACCCCAAGCCCACCTCCATATGCCAAGGGCTGGCGACCAGCGCCGAAGGCACAACAAACTAGGGGAGGCCTTTGCCTAAGAAACTGTACACACACACATAGCTAACTCAATGCAAAAGTGCAGAGAAAAGAAAGTAAGATACAAAAATGCTACAAAATGGAAACCAACATACATGCATCGACCTCTAACCAGTACAAGTAAAGTGCTAAAAAGTACTGGTTAGAGGTCGATGCATGTATGTTGGTTTCCCTTTTGTAGTAGTGTTGTATCTTGATTTCTTTTCTCTACACTTTTGCATTGAGTTAACTGCGTGTGTGTGTACAGTTTCTTAGGAAAAGGCCTCCCCTAGTTTGTTGTGCCTTCAGCGATGGTTGCCAGCCCTTGGCCTATGGAGGCGGGCTTGGGGTAGTTGCGGCTCGAGCCCCGGTACGGGTCGGGTTGTGACATGAACAGCCTAACGTATTCCAATTCCCTGACTAGTGAGAAGCTGCTGACCCTGCTCCTGAACAAGGAGTCGGTGCAGAACCTCTATCACTAGATACTGGTGGAAACTCCCTGCAGAAGTGTTGTATATGGACCATCTTTCCACAATCTCGGCACTCAACTAGGTCCATCGAACACTGTGGTATCATATTCCCAGCTCTTCCACACTAGTATCACCTCGCCTGGATACCATAAGAAACATTCTAAATACTCGTATCACCATGAGAAAGCTCCATACAATGCTTCTTGCTCCCAGTCGAGACAGTACCATATCGCGGTGCTGAACCGCCCTTGTTTTCACTTCCATCTTCCTGTAGGTTATGCTCGGTAATCATTGCCTGATTCACGATGGCATATACATAAGGAAACATGAAAATGTTCACATGTGATCATATGTAATACCTGAGACCATCCTCTAATCTCCTAGCCCTCGATGTATTGTCACCTATTAGAATTGGTGTGAATCTCTGAAGCTCAGTGAAACGGGTAGAATAGTCTATCACTGACATAGCACCCTACTCCAGATGCATGAACTCCCAAGCTCTATCTGCCCTCAGCATATTTGGAAAATAATAGTCATAGAATACTATCTAAAAATATCCATATTCCATGTCTCGATGATGCTCTGTCTGAGTGATAACATCCCACCACCTCTTAGCTGAATCACGCAGCATATAAGTCGTGAGTTTGAACCTTCTCTCAAAAGGCATATCCAGATGCTTGAAGATCATAAGCATGGACTCTAGCCATGAATCTGCAGCCTGTGGTCTACCATCCCCTAAAAACATAGGCAGATGTTTCTGTTGGAATACTCACGTCAGTTCTGCTATAGACGTGGCAGGCTGAGATACTCCCTAGAAGTTCTACATAAACCTCATAAATCCTTCACATAATTGTGCATCAGCATCTACATCTGGTATAATAGCTAGTTCCACAACTAGCATGATAGGAGGATCCACTGGTAGCCCATGTCCTACCACCTCCGGGGTATGATCATCGCCGCCCTCCTGGTGTACTACTGGAGGTCATCGTGGTGGCATTGCTCTATAAAGTCCAGCACATACACCTCAGTATAAACTTATTCATCAAGGTACACAGTTCAATAGTGAAAGAACTAAATAGGATAAGAAAAGCCTCAAAAGTTCACAAAATTTAGGTACATGATGTGTATAACCTAAACACGGCGTTTCCCCTTAAACACTCACATGGGCATGTAACTCTGTCTACCTTGGTCGTGTAAACATCCTAGGTACACGGCATGGCAGGCTGACACATGGCGTATACTCAAGTCTTCCCTCCTGGCCATGTACTTTTACATGGCTAGAGCCACATGGGTCTACCTATGTAAAACTACACAGGGTGTACATAATGTACACGGCGTGTTCTGATCAAAACTCAACAACCTGTGTTTTCTCTCACACATCTGGTGACACGGTCATCTATCACACAACATGTACTCAGAGTACACAGTGTGTACTTGAAAAATTTATTTTATCCCCGAACAAAAGAACACATGGCGTGTGTTTATAGGACCGCAAGTCGTGTTTCATGGGTTTTCGGACACTAAGCCTCAGAAACTTACTTGGAACCCCTGTTTTTTCAAAATAAAGCAACAATGTGACAAATTCTGATCTGTGGGGGGCCATACTCCCCGTGAATCAAAGCTTGGCATCCACATTTAGCACATAACAACACAATATATATCAAATGTCTGAAACATGATCCGCCAAATTCTGATCCAAGAGGACTCATACTCCTTAGGGACCAAAGTTTGGCATCCATCCAATTCAACCATAACATGTACCAATACACCTATCACAACAACGGGCATAACTATCACGACATCTATCACAATAGCATGAAATCAGTAATGCTCTCTAAATGGCACAACAAGAATGCATGGCATGTGATTTATAACAAGTGCCTATATGATGCATGAGATGTCATACCCTCATCTCATCAGGTTACAACAAAATAGAACCACAAATGATATCAATAATAAAAGAACAAAACAAGTGTGTCACCCAATGGTGAAATTGAATCAACTGTAATAGCTCAAAATTCAAATATTAAAATTTTATTCGAGGTAATTTGTCTTTACCTTGTATGTAGGGTAGCTACTCTTGGGCACAGCTTAGTACCAAATCCCTTTCATTTCCATCTTTGTCCATCGTTTCCAAACAATAAAGTAAACCAAAAAAAGAACCACCTCTGATACCACTTTGTAACATCCCAGATCTAGATGTCACTCAACTGGTGACTCATACTCGGTTGGCCACATGGCCTCAAGCGCATTTCCTTAAAATCCATAGGCTTCCGACTAGCAGTGAGGGCCTAGGGTGTGATATTGGGGAAACTATGCCCTCATTGGAAGAGTGTAACATAGCAGAATAAATAATAATACAATAGTGTAAGCAGTAAACAGCATACAACTTAAATAAGCAGTAGAAAACTGATAAGATAAATAACCAAGCATCATTCCATACAAAATATGATGTAGCATGTTATGTTCTAAGGAAACATCCAAAATAGGTACAATGCAGGAATCCACAATCGATGTTCCAAAATCAAAAAGAAACAAAGGAAACTAAGAAGCATTGCAAGCCTCAGCTCGGTCCCATGCTCTCTGACTCCTAAATAGCATCTCAAGTACCTGTAGAAGGGCGCTTTCCCTTATCGATACCTACAACAATATAATCTATTTGGTCCCAAAAGCATGACCCAAACAAGGTGTGAGAAATGAATCCCAAAAGGTAACCACCCAAGATCTGTGTCTATCTGTCAGTGAGTATATGCAATAGGTAGTGTACAAAAAGGAAAAGCAGTAAACTAGAAAGTATTCAAAAGTAAACAATCATACAAGTCATATTTTCCATTTCCATTCATTATGTTCAGTTCAACCATTCAATTACATTGAATTATATAAGTCTTGAGATCTGGCCTAAGCCTGTCAATCCCCCGTATAAATGATGCTCAACAGATACCTCAGAAGGCTATCTAAACAAGTAAAGTGAAGACCGAATCCAAGTTTGTTCTTTGGCTTGGCAGATGAGTCGTAAGTCATTCCATTTCAATATTCAATTCAACAACTCACCCCAGGCATAGAAAAACCATGCCCGTAGGCATAACCAATCCTCGCCCACAGGCATAACAAATCCTCGCCCGCAGGCATAACAAATCCTCGCCTGCAAGAATAACAATCAACAGGGTCGAGCCTAATATATCAGTATTTTAGTATAATAGACAACACATGTAAATTACACTATTACGTGGTTAACATAATAACAACTCATGTGGGCATCATGCATAACAAGCAACAAGTGAATTAAACTATCACTAGGCTTAAACAATTATACTCACATGTTCAATTCATATCACAATCCTAATATGTAATCTAACAATTACAAGGCTTAAACAATTATACTCACATGGGCAATTCATATCACAAGCCTAATATGTAATCTGACAATTACAAGGCTTAAACAATAATAGGCATAACATGGGAAAATGGGGAAAACAATAATCCCAAACCCTTAATCAAATCAATCACAATTTATCACAATTGAAATTCCATTATAAATGTAATTCATACTTAACAACCCAATAAGGGAAAACAGGGCATGCCTTATAGGCAACCTCAGCCAAACAGCCATAAACGGTCATTCCAAGGGAACGCACCCATGGGGTGTCCCTTAATCAAGGTAAACAACCTAATTCATATTTTAAAACACTTATTCAATTACCTAAACACCAATAGGAAACAATAAGGGTAAATCATAAATCAAGCGACACCCCAAAAATGGGCGTGCGGCACTCCGGGATATATAAACATCATGATAATTTGCGAAAAGCACAAGACCACCTACCTCGTCATAGTACGACTCTCCTCATCCATCCTCAACCTCCAATTAAAGAAAGAATGATGAAGATATACAAAATGATGATAAACGCTCAACCTTGAATAAATAGGTTGAGATGAGAAATCATGAAGAATGGCTCAAGAAGAACCGAGAGCTTACTGATTGGGTTCAAACGCAACTGACAGCGAAGGAATCGGGGTTCGAATGATCAATTGAGAAGGGATTGAAGGTTCGGCACTGCTTGTTCATCAACCCAGGAGAGTCTCTGTCCGTTTTCACAAAAACAACGCTACTGCCCGATTTAATCAATAAAAAATTACATGGCGTTTACTTGAGATTACACGTCGTGTCCGTAAAATTCCTGGCCAGACCATTACACGGCTGTGTGTTGGGATTACATGGCATGTAGACCTCTATACATGGCGTGTACATAGAGGTACATGGCGTGTAGTCCCCAGTCACATCGTGTAACAAACCTGCAACCATCCCTTGACCTCTTTTCCCCCATTTTCTTAAGTATAGACTAAAAAAGAAAGATTCACACCTCAAAGGAAGAACCGGGTTCTTACATGCGAATTATAATTAAATATTATTTAATCATATAATATTCAATATTTATTATTTCTCATCAAACCTTTAATCCCGATCCACCATTCCTCCATAATATTTACCGGATCTTGAATAATGTCTATTTATTTATTAAATAAATATCACTACACTATTCGCCAATAAATAAATAAATATTATATTTAATAAATAGAAAATAAATATTTATATGTGATCAAGAATATATGAATAATTATTAAACCACATATTGGAATAATATTTATTCAACCTGTTAAATAATAAATAATAATATAATATTTATCTGAGATTATGGATACACTTAATGTGTGACCCTCTAGGTCTATCTCTTAGTGGAATTAGGCGAAGCACCCTAAAGTCTAAGGTTAGCATCTAGCAACACGCCGAAGCACCCATAGAGAAGGAAATTAATGTCGCAAATACATTATACCTTATATGGGTGTTTACTATCTAATGTAATCCCTTTATCATGATATCTCAAATCAAGCAGGTTGCATGGTGGTGTCATCAACCTAAGTGTTTGATGTCTCTTTCTTTAACTTTCCTGAAATTGAACTTTCCTATTAAACATCATGGTCGTGGATTTATTTAGGCTATATCATTTTCATCAAAGGGCCTAAGATATCAACTTCCATTAAAGAATAGAATGGAAAAATCCTTTCTCGTATTATTCATTAATGCAATATTAACCGTGACACACCTGATGTATCCTACATCACTATGAACATCTGTCGTCACAGTTTTCATCAATACATCTAAGTACACAACTCATAATACTCATTAATAATAATCTTGATGTCTAAGGATTAATACACGCGTCCGCATATAGGAACATCCAATGACACGTATAAATGTGGATTTCCTAGTGGCGGGTATCGTTCTCATAATATCCTACGGGATATTACCAAGGACGTACACCATGAGAAGGTACGTCAAAGTCATATGAGTCTTCACCCCTGATAGCATGTATCATTTGTGTCTCTCAAATGATATCATCCGACTATAAAACATATAATCAAGAATAGTGTCGTAGAACTTACGGGTTCTCATCATAGTGGGGAACTGCTATGACATTTTAGTGTGACAGCTACCCTTATGACATTATCACATACTATGTCACATGGAAGAACAATCATGATGTGATAAAGATTTTATTAATATTCAAAATCATGAATATAAGTTATCATAAAGTACACAAAAGTTGTTCTATGGCACCAACTCCAACAGAAACATCAAACACATAGGTTTCCTGTTTGATTAGAGATATCATAATAAAGAGATTATATTACACAATGAGCATTCATATGAGGTTGTATGTCATTGCGACATTAACTTCTTTCTCAATGGATGTCTTGATGTGTTGCTAGATGTTAACCTTGGACTTTAGGCATCCCCATCTATTGTCATTGAGAAAGAGGCCTATAGGGTCACATACTAAGTGTATTCAAAATCTCAGTTAAATTCAATGTTGAATTTAACAAGTAAGAATAAATATTATTCATAATTTGTGGTTTAATATTTATTCGTGTTTGGTTAATCGCCAAGATTCAATCACAAGTTATTCGAAAGAATAAGTGAGTTGAATAATGATAATAATAAATATTTATTTGCAAGGTTTGGCAAAAATGATATTTATTATATTTATCGATGAATAATGAAGTGATGTTTATTTATTAAATAGTCATTATTCAAGGTTCGATAAATGTCGAGGAAGATAAGAAGATGAGTTTAATGGTCTGATTGAAAATGATGTAAATTATATTTATTTATTCTTAGGTGAGCCACAAGTCAAGTGAATAATAATTATATTATTATTAAAACATGGGGTTCACTAAGGATTAAGGAATTAGTAAGGGGGCTTATATGAAAATAGGCAACCCTAAACTTTCCTTAATATATATCTAGTCATATTTCTTTCCTAATAGTGGTTCGTTGTGCGCAATGGATAGAGAGAATCTCTAAAAAAAACCCTAGAGAGTTCTAGAGATCTAGAATGTGCTCTCTCCTCCTCTCTCAAGTCATCGAGAGAACGCTAAGAATTCTTCATCCTTGAAAAGAATTCGGCTGCGATCAACCACGAATGACGCAAGCAATAGAGATCGACTTTGTTGGCACCCGCTGATTCTACGATGACATTTAGAGATTATGATGCACGAGTGGATCACCGTTATAGGGATTCTGCACTTGGATCCCATGACGCAACAACAGTATGATGAGATTGACTCAACCAAATCATCAATGAAAAAAAGAATGACAAGTTCATGTAATTCTAGATCTGATTGTTAATTAATTATAAATTACATGTGACGATCCTCCTCTTTTGGTTTTGATGCTTAAACAAGTCAAGTAATCTAGAATTTAAATCTGTTGGTCATGATGTCATTCATCATGTACAACTCAGATTATTCATAAATTAAGACTAAAAGCTGAGTTAGCCATGCTTAAACAGGTGCTTCCACTGCGCCTGGAACCTACAATTCTTTTTTGCTAATTTTGTTTTCTTTATTAGCACTTTGTCACATGTACCCAAAATTGCAGCATAATTAAAGTCTGGTCTGGGATGGCTCCAAGTGATGCATGATGAGTTAAAGGCCCTGGAGGTCAATCATACATGGGACCTTGTCGATCTCACATTAGACTGTAAAACTATTGGTTGTAAATGGATATACACTATTCATGTCAATGTAGATGGCTCATTTAATCAACTAAAGACTTAACTAGTGTCCAAATGTTATGCCCAAACATATGGAATTGACTATTTTGACACTTCCTCTCTGGTGGTTAAAATGGCTTCTGTTTAGCTCTTCATATCGTTTGTAGTGACTCATCACTAGACATTGCACCAACTTTATGTCAAAATGCTTTTCTTAATGGCTTTCTCGATCAGGAGGTCTACATAGAGGGATCGCTCAGTTTTATTTCTTAGCGGGAGTCTATGAAAGTTTATCATCTTTGACGATAATTATATGGGCTCGAGCAGTCTCTCAGGGCATGGTTTGATCGTTTCTGCACAGTAGTTACTAGCTTTGAGATGTCTCAGAGCATAAAGTGCCCCTCTGCATTCCATCATCGGTTAGCTACCGACCATATTCTTCTTGTTGTTTATGTTGATGGCATTGACATAACCAGCAGTGACTCAACAAGGATATCAATAAGCTTAAATCATTTCTTCATTAAAAATTCTATAAGGATTTGGGACCCCTTTGATGTTTTTTAAGCATTGAGGTGTCTTGTTATGCTTAATGTATATTACTCACTTAATGGAAATATGTTCTGTATATACTTCAAGAGACAAGGATGACTCGTGTCAACTCTATTGAAATACCACTAGAACCAAAGGAGAAATCACTTCATGCTAATAGTGAATCATTCTCATCCCCTGACAATATATTGTCACGTGGGCAAGCTCAATTATTTTATAATGGCTCAACCTAACATAGTTTGTGTTGTGAGCAAACTCAATTCATGGAGCCAACAACATGGATTCATTGGGAAGTAATTCTTCATATCGTTTCTTTACTCCGTTCGTGGGCATACAAGCATCAAAGCAGTTTGTGATGCATTACACAGGATGTTTGTCATTTAGATAATCGATCTCAGGATTTGCTATTTTCATTAGTGGAAATCTTATTTTCTAATGTAGCAACAAACCAATAATTATATCCAGATTTGTAGAATCTAAATACATAGCAATGACTCACGTAATTGTAAAGATTCTATAGGCTCGACAACTTTTCCAATAGATTGACTATAATCAACAGGTCAACAAATATCTGATGTGACAACCAAGTCACTATAAAAAACGACACTAGTCAGGCTTTTTACAAGCAAATTAAGCACATCAAAGTGGATCATCATTTCTTTCGGGATAAATTTGAGAAGATCACCTTCTATCACAATCAGGTTTTTTATTATTTTATGTTGCGTATGCTATTCTCCTAATTGTATATAAATAAACCACCCTGACTTTAGAGCATGGATTTTGATGCCAATATTCTACAACATCAAACATACATGATGAGTAATTTGCATTTTTCAATGACATTAGAATGAATCATTACATTAAATATAGATTACAGATAATTTGTCAAAATTTTCAAATTCAACAAACTCTACAAAAATCATGGAAGGCTGCAAATTAGTTGATCACCAAATGAGTGGGCAACAACAGCAGCTAGGATTGGATTTATGGAAGTCGTGAATAGCATCAGAATGGGGACTGGCAGAGCGGGCAAGTTGATTTATGAGAAGATGAGAACCACTTGTAGAGGCAGGCGGAGTGGAACTTGTGCTTGCACGTCTTGCAGGCCAGCCTCGGGAGGCTCCGGTTCGCTGTGTGAATAAAGCTGTAACAGATCGGACATTCCTCCACGCCTTCGAACACTTTGTCGAAATTTCGCCTCCACGTCTCTATCGCTTCCGCCAGCGCCCCGTTCTGCATATTCAACTTTCAATTCAGTAGTTTATAATATATATATATATATATATATATATATATATATCAGTGCAGTCAAGTCGTACCTGATTACGAACAAATGCCATCATCGACATCAACCATTTCCTCTGCTTCACTTCACTGATACCGAGGCTTCTCATACAATCAACATCAACAAGTCGCAGCGGATAAGATGCAGGAAGGCGAATCACTAAATCCATTCCGGTTTCTTCTTTTTTGTAAGTAGCAACTACCTCACTGGTTGGTTTGCTGACACTAACGGAAAAATTTTCATTCATAAATCTGCTTTTCTTGATCTGCAGGAAGGATCGCGTCATTTCAGATTCGACGGGTAAGTCTGTGTTAGCTATCAAGAGTGTAACAATTATATCCTCAAAATTAGGGTTTCTAAATCTCTACAATTCTATCATTCTAATCCAAATCCCAAGAAGAAGATGATCTATAACACTTGCTG
Source organism: Viscum album (assembly GCA_963277665.1). Taxonomy (NCBI): domain Eukaryota; kingdom Viridiplantae; phylum Streptophyta; class Magnoliopsida; order Santalales; family Viscaceae; genus Viscum; species Viscum album. The sequence continues at coordinate 1,869,756,733 of OY728156.1, forward strand.
CAAGCTCTAACTGAATCTCATGTGAGCAATGACAACTGAGATCTTTCAATCGCATACAGGAAAGAGACAGTGGAGTGCACAAAACCACTTAATTGTTTGGATCAGAAATCAGAAAGAAAAAAAAATGGAACAAAACCTAGGGGTCAGTGAATGGAACATTAGAGGTTCTAGGCTATGTTAGTAACCGATAGCCAAATTTTCGTTTTAAACAAATAAATGCATGATCACCTGAGAGAGTTCGTCAGCAATTAAAGCAGGACTGCACCAAATCTTTGTAAAAGTCTCAATCAATAATGAAGTGGAATGGTCATGCAAATCAACAAACCATCTGCGAACATAAGAAGGAAGAATGCGTAACATCAAACCGAAGATTGCACCAGAAAGTAAAGTCATTTTCTCTTCCTTGACGAGTGCTTCCACGCCAAACAACAGAGAACCCGTTTTGATGGCCTGTGATGCTGACATTGCAGCTTCTGACAACCCCGCAGGAAGCTCTGTGTCTTTCTTCTTCAGGCAATTCGCTTGGCATGATTCCAACGGAATATGCTGGAAGATGAAATCTAATATTGAAGGATTAACCGAATCTTGGATATGCTGAAGTAATCTCTCCTCAGCAGGCTCTGAAGATGAGAAAGATGATATATGTTGCAGCAATAAAGACCAAGCAAGAAAGAAATGCACCTGCAGAATGCATAAGGAAAAACCAATGTAAACTAGAACGAAGAAGAAGGTTTGAGAAAAAGCAATGTGGAAAAGAAGAGTTACCCGTTCGCGTGTCATCGTATCTTCTCCGACCAGCTTTGAGGGCAGTTTCTCAATTATGGAAAACAGTTCCTCCCGAAAATGGGCAGTTCCATTTGAAGGCAAATCAACATTCGAAGAATCAAGGCCATCGGTGGCATCCTCCTCCATAATAGCAGAAGTTGAAAGAGGTTCACTTGAAAGAATAACATAAGCAGCAAACTGTAACGGAGGAAATGGATTGGAGGAAAAGAGGATGGCATACAATGTGCTAAAAGGATCTTTGCTCAGTCCCCATAGTTCAAATGATTTCACCGCTCGATCCCTCGAGCGAGGTGATGATCTGACAGTGACAGAACCCACTAATTCCCAAAAATAAGAATGACTGAGATGAACAGATGACATGACAGGGGAAGCCTCGTTAAAATAGGAACAGATGATGGCCTCGGCAACGCCAGTAGAAAGGAACAGGCGAAGAACAGATTCATAAATTCGATCTTTAATAAGGTCCCATCTCTCCATTTTTAGGAGGCTGAGATTGTCTGCATCTTCTGTTTGGTGGGATTCAGAATAATTACAAAATAATGAAAACGAAAAAAGGGCATACCTAGCTATGTTTATAGGAAGGGGGTCTAAAGACAAAACATGCCTATCGAGTCTCTCAACTGTATCTTCCAGATTATCAGGTATCAAGGTATGTGTCATAACATCATTTACATTTTCAGCTACTTCCTCCATAATCAAAACTGCCGACTCAATCCACCGTCTCAACAACAGAGAGATCACAAATTCCCAATCTTCTTCGTTCAACTCTTTATAGCAGTACCCAACTGTAATTGTAATAAGTTTTGATAGTAACAAGTGAGCCAAAGGCAGCTGATTAGCCGTGGCAGGTGGAGCAGCGCCATGCTTCTGATTTTGAAATAACTGAAGCAGAAGCTTTTTCTCCGCTAGTGAAATGTGCCTCGCTACATTTAAAGCTTCCTTTCTTCCAGATTCACACAATGGGTAGCACGATATGACCAGCTGATACCACTCCTCCATATCTATCAAAATGCGTATACAAATCAGACAGTAGTGAAAATACCAAATCCCATGCAGTCAAATAAAATCACCCTCAACTAATTAAGAATCTTTTAACACATTCTAGTTGTGCTGTACTGCAAATCCTTTTTACACTTTCTAAAACACCGCATTCTTAATATATTGAACATCTATCACATATCAAATATGTGATTTATTTCAGCGGTATCACTGAAACCTGCTTGTAACACATCACTTGTGATAAATATTTCCAGATTGCTTATTGAAAAAGTGCATTTCATCCACTTAATGAAGTGATTTCTTCTGGAATTTAAATGCAGGTGTTCTTTTCGGAAATAGAAAAATACCACCTATGTTTTCAAGTGACCCAAAGAGGTGTATAAAGACATGTTTGAAAAACTTCTTGATATTAGTTTACTACATTAATGACAAGAGAAAAACTCAACATACCTTGTCCATTTTCCCATGACATCAGATTCGGCAATGATAAACATTTCTGAAGCCATTCATGCAGATTTTCAACAAAAGAATCAGGTTCAGCATCTCTAGTTGATTCACTTGACCCCTTGCTGTTGTAGTGTAAGGGCTGAATTAGAATACTCACAATTGGAGGCAGAATCCTCAAGCAGTTCTGGTTTATTGTTTCACCATCATGTAGCCTGTGTACAAGAGACTCAAAAAGCAACACAGCCTTCTCCCTATTCCAAACATGTTCTTTGAATAAAGTCAAGAGCAGCGCAATTAATGCTCTCAAATAGGGCTCTTCAACATCCCCTATTTCATCATATGATGCAGTCCATAGGTTCAAATAATTTATCTTGACGTCAGTTCCTTGAACAATAGCACCGTCAACTAAAATGTTGATGATAGAATCCAACAGTGAATCAGTTGATAGAGATCGTGCATTCTTGGCATAGGAAACAAGTAGAGGTAAGAACGAACTTGATGCATCACCTCCCTCCCATCGCCACATGCACAATATTTCAACAGCAAGCCAGATTCGAGAATAAACAGCATGCAAGGACAGCAGTTCCTTTATTGAACCAACAATCACTTTATCGAATCCCAATTTGCAAATCAGCTGGTCAATAAGAGCAACAAACTCATAATTTTCAGACACCTGCACTCAAGTTGTGATTATAATCAGTCAGCCTCTAAGATGATATTAGAAGAAAGTTTGCACAAGAGGATACTATGCAGTAAAAGATAGAATTTATAGTAAATCATCCTTCATTCTTGGGTGAGTAGAATCCACAAAATAACTAATTTAGTAATCAATCATTATTCCAATACAAACAATAAATTCAGAAATCCAAAAACTTTAAGAACTATGATGATATTAAATAAAGATAAAAACAAAAAATAAACAAAAAACTTAATAATGGCTGAGCTTACCTGAAGACCCACTTATAGAAATCTCATCTATATATCCTCTCTCTGAAACTGGCCATGGCTGACTTGGTTAATAAGGTGGCAGAAACTTGGATAGGCTACAGTGATGGCAATTTGGGAAGATGAATCTATTATTGGCCATGATTTGGTCATGCCTAATGATCAATAGTCTGTTGATAGTTTCACCAATGAATTATTTAATCCATGATTTTGAGATTTGGGCATCCAACTTGGGCATTATTTATTTTAATTCTTTAAGGTGGATAGTTACAAAGTCAGAGTCCAATGAGCATTACAGATTATGTATGCATATTGGACCTATTACATAGTTATTTATCACCCCTCAAACTAGGGGCACAAGTGCCACCCACAACTTTAATTCAAGTATCGTTATAAAAATGAATTTCCTATGCCAGTGAAAGGGATTAGGACCAGCGGACTAAAACTGGCCCGGTCGGGTGGCCCAGGCCTGCAGGTAGATGACCCAAGCAGCCCAGAGAATTTTTTCTTTATTTTTTTTAAATAATTTTAAAATCAAAATAAAATTCAATAAAATTAATGAATCAGACAGGTCAGGCAGGGGTTTGGGCCCCAATAGCGTCTCCAAAATGATGGCCTGGGCCGGGCTCAAACCGTCAAACCCTTTTTTAACCTGCTAATTAGGACATGTCTTTCCCATTTAAATGATATCTTAACAAGGATTTTGATATTTAGGAACACAAATTTTAAATGAAGATCGAATCCTATTCATAAAAAATAAAAAATTAGATATTTAGTATTTAGCATTAACATTTTATAAAGAAGAAAGCTTCTCAAACAATGGCAGGAGCAATTAGAAATAAGAAGAAATCAACAATACAGTAGCTTAGCTTTAACTGGTTGCAAAGAGAGGATGAGATAAAAAACAACAGCCAGTAATGAATATCAAGTTAGATCTTCTTTACCGTTAAGGTGGCTGATAGTTTTCCCAAACTCAAATCATGCATGACCCACAATGGCCAGTGATCATTGTTACTCAAAAACTGGTCTAGTAATTTTTGCTCCTCATGTTGATCATGACAAAGACATTCAAGAGCTTCAAGTGTCCATTGGCAGCACAAAAATATGATTTCATCAGAGTTTCGCTTATCCCCTCGAAAGATGATTGATCTGACAAAATTAATCAAAATGTGCCCCAACCATTCCCTGCTCTCCAAGGCTAGGCTTTTCCAAAAATGCTTGCTAATCCTACTGCGAAGCTCATGCGCAGATTTACCAATATCCAATCTTGGCTCAAGTTGACTCTTTGGTACATGATCAATGGCATCACATAGTGCCAATGCCAAGCCATACTCCCAGTCAATAATGAAAATTGAAGCAGAAATACAGTTAGCTAGCCAACTCTCCAGGTCAAATGCCTTACTATCAAGAGCATTGAGAGATAGATGGGCCATCTCAAGCATCATTGCATCATCAGATTCAACTTCAGCCATGCAAATGTTTGATCCAGAAACCAATGAAGAACCTGCATCCTTAATCCAAACAAAAGGTGACTTCATAATGAATCCATACAGTTTTTTGAGGACCTCCTCAAATACCAAGGACAATGCATTTTTTGATAGAAAAGGCGCCTGTTCATCTTCCATGGAGCCACCTAGAGCAGCCCTGCGATATGAGCAAGGAAAAAACACAGGGACCAGAGTAAGATGCTCATTCATCTAAATCTTAATAGGAAAAGAAAGGTAAAATTGTGGAATTTTCATTTAACCTAGAAGCCCATGGAACAAACCATTTAATATAAACATAAGGACCTTGAAATGCTAGTGAACCATGATATAGATATATCAACTTAAATACTGTCTAAAATTTAACCCAAAGTAAAGGTGTGATAAATTTACAGTAAGCAAAAGATTAACACACTTTCTCTAGTTGTCAATATATGCTAGTCTCATCTCCATTTTATGTCAACCAAAAGGCAAGAATTTCCTTAAGCACATTCTTCATCAAAACGTGGGTTATTCTATCCACCTAGAGCTATCTTGAGCAACTCATCTAACTTCATAAAACTCAAATTCAATTAGTTTCTTTGTTTTCAAGAGTTGAACCCTTGCCTTCTCACTTAACAATCTCTGCTTACAATACATATGCACAAAACCTCCAACATGTGATAAGGAGCTTTGTTCCATAATTAGATTAGTCCAAAATATGTGTTGAAAAGGTAAAATTTATTAAAATGTGCCAGATAAAATATGGGTCAACCAACAATCCAGCACTTGGCTAAGTGATTTGTAGATGGTGAATTCATCTTACCTCAATGTGAGGCGGAGACATTCTTTTATAGATAGGTAAAATAGATTACACGGTGGAGTATTCTGATGTGGGACTCGAAAATACTCTCTATAATAAAACATGGTTCAACACTCCCCCTCAAACTGGACATGCCCAACTTGGACCAAGAGTCCCACAAAAAGAAAGACGACATCAAACAAAACCATACGTACTCCCCCTCAAGCTGGGTCGTTGATGCTATGGATACCCAGCTTAGTACTGAGAGAGTTCATACGAGCTCCCGGGAGACCTTTGGTGAAGATGTTGGCAAGCTAATCGGTCATCGGCATGTAGCCGAAACTGATATGGTGCTGCTCAAGGTGACGGCGAAAAAGTGGCAGTCCACCTCGATATGCTTTGTTCGTTCATGGAATACGGGATTAGAAACAATCTTTATGGCTGCCTGATTATCACACCAGATATGAGCAGACGTCTGTGGCGGGAAGCCGAACTCATGTAGGAGATGTCGAAGCCAAAAGATATCAGTAGTGACTGTGGTCATCGCACGGTATTCAGACTCCGCACTAAATCTGGAGACGACAGTCTGTTTCTTGTTGCGCCAGGAGATGAGGTTACCGGCAAGAAAACGGCAAACCCAGAAATAGACTTTGGGTAGCAAAACAACCGGCATAGTCAGCATCACATAAGACCTCAACATTCAGATGATCGTGATGTGAGTACCGAAGACCACGGACAGGGTCTTTCTTAATGTATTTCGCAATGCGGAGTACAGCATCCCACTGAGATTTGGTCAGATGCTCCATGAATTGGTTAACTTTGCCAGCAGCGCAGGCAATGTCCGGACGCGTCATGGTGAGATAATTGAGTTTTCTCACAAGACGACGGGAGCTCTCTGAGTGAGAAAAGAGTTTTGTGTTGTCATAGAGAGATCGTTTCTCAGGCTCAAGAGGAGTGTCAACGAGAGTGGCCTGAGTCAATCCAGCATCCTGCAAAATATCCAAGGCATATTTCCGTTGGCAAAGAAAGATGGTGTCTGCAGAACGAAAGACTTCAATACCAAGGAAGTATGTCAGTGGACCGAGATCTTTGGTGTGAAAGTGGTGGTAAAGATGCCCCTTTAGTTGGGCGATTCCAGTAGAGTCGCTCCCGGTGATGATGATATCATTAACATACACCACCAGCAGGATGGAGCCGGAAGACGTTATACGATAGAAGACGGTGTGGTCCTTCATACTCCGAGAGAGCCCGAATGTAGTAACGACAGTGCTGAGTCAGCCAAACCAAGCCTGAGGAGACTGCTTGAAGGCATATAGAGAGCAACGAAGTCGGCAGACATGGGAGTCGGCTCTGGAGGCACAAAATCCTAGAGGATGCTGCAGATACACCTCTTCTTGACATCAAGTTGATAAAGGGGCCAATGATGATGAGCGGCCAGAGAGATGGACAATCGGACAGATGCCATCTTTGCAACCAAAGAGAATGTATCAAAATAGTCGATACCATATGTCTGAGCAAAGCCCTTCACCACAAGTCTGGCCTCGAGCCGATGAAGGGTGCATCTGCATTGAGGCGGATCGTATAGATCAATTTACTGCCAACACCCTGTTTTCCTGCCAAAAGGGGGACCAAATCCCAATTGTGATTGTCGTCCAGAGCCTGCAATTCATCCCGCATTGCCTGAAGCCATTCAGGGTGAGATTTGGCGTCGCCAACTGTGTGGAGAATAGATATCGTCTCTAGAGCGGAAAGACCCCTGTATGAGGATGTGTACAGAAGAGTATCCTGACAGGAACGAGTACCTTTTCATAGGGCAATGGGTAAGTCGTCTGGAGCCGAAGCAGAAGCATCGGAAGAATCCAGGACGATGGTGTCCTCAGCTTGGACGGGGGATACAATCGACGGGCGGCGGGAGTAGACAGTGTCAAACCGGTGACCAACAGAGTGGGGCATCGGAGGTGAGTGAATGATGAGAGGAAGAAAATCATCGATGGTGGTGTCTGGATGGGAAGAGGGAGGAGTAAAAGGAGAGCTCTCAACAAACGACACATCAGCAGAGATGATATATCGTCATAAGTTGGGAGAGAAGCACCGGTATCCACGTTGAGTACGGGAATATCCGAGGAACATGCAACAGAGGGATTTGGGAGAAAGTTTGAAGAGGTTGAGACGAGTGTCCCAAACATAACACAGACACTCAAACACACGGAATTGAAGTGATTGAGGAAGAGAGGTGAACAGAGTCTGAAAAGGAGTCTCCCCCTGAAGGATATAAGAAAGGAGTCGGTTGAGGAGGTAGGTACAGTCAGGATGGCATCGAACCAAAAAAAGAGGCACTTTCATGTGGAATAGGAAGGCATGAGCAGTCTTCATAATATGGCGATATTTCTGCTCGGCCACTCCATTCTGCTGAGGTGTGTCAGGGCAGGATATCTGATGAATGACACTTTTATCCTTGAGAATCTGCTGAAAGGAAGTGGATAAATATTCTCGTCCATTGTCAGAGCAGAGACATTTAAGGGAGGTAGAGAATTGAGTATGAATTTCATTATAAAAGGTCTGAAAAGTAAAAAATACTTCAAACTAATCACGAAGAAGGTAAAAACCATGTTATGCGCGAGTAGTCATTAATAAAGGATATATAATAATTGTACCCGAACTGGCTAAGAACCCTGTAAGGACCCTATACATCGGAATGAACAAGATCAAAAGGATTCGCGGCACGCGTTTCCAGTCAAGGAACATACGTCACCCGATGATGTTTAGCAAACTTACAGATTCACAATGGAAGGAAATGTGAGGACTGAATTGGGGGCAAAGCTTATGTAGGACGGAAGCCGGTGGATGACCAAGGTGAGAATGTAGGTCAAGGGCACGAGTTTAAGTGGATGAACAACCAAGAGATTGTGGGGTATCGAACATGTACACTCCATTCCGAAGATGAACTCGACCAAGTTCCCGATCCGTCATTCGCACCTGAAAAACAACACCAGAAGATGTAAAAGTAGCAACACAGTTTAAATCTTTGGTGAGTTTGCTGATGAAGATAAGATTAAATGAATTGCCAGGAACATGAGCTACTGAAGCCAGGTGAATAGACGGGGTCAATAAGCATGAATCCCACAATGGGGATTTTTGATCCCCTAGCAACAGTAATTTCAGAGGCACCTGTATGCGGATGATAGGTATTGAACATACTAGAATCCCCTGTCAGATGTTTAGACTCACCAGAGTCAAGCATCCAAACTGTCGGCCGAGTAGATATACTCGCGGCAGGGCCACCAGTCTGAAAAATGGTGGCTGGAGAAGAGGAAGGGGGCAAGGCAGCCTGATAAGATTGTATAAATGCAATCTCCTCCGACGAGAGCATCGGTTTGTATCGGGTACTCGAGACCGGTGATGGGACAACTGCTCAGGCAGGTGCACAGACGAAGGGATGAAGCGTGGGGCTACCGTGCGGAAAGGCCGACAACTGAGACGAGGGGGCGGCCTTGTAGGAGCACCGACGACTGAAGGTGGTGTCGGAGTCCCACAGGCGGAAGTGCCAACCATGACGGAGTCAGTGGGCGCCATGCGGGAAGCAAGCCGTTGGAAATGGGTTGTCGGTGCTGCAGGAGTCGTTGTGGTGAGGGTGGCCAGCACAAGAGGCGGGCTAAGTGCTGAGGAGGGTGGTGACCGGGAGATCGTCGGGAATGCGCAAGTAGGGCGGGCCGAGAAGGGCCGCGAGGAGGCAAGCCCGGGACTCACTGAGGAGAGCGGGGCTGGACAAAGCCGGGAAGTCACTGGAGGGCGGGCGACCGCGTCAGAGGCGGTGGTCGGGACTCGCCGAGGAGAGCGAGACAGGGAGGTGTCGAGAGAGGCGGGGTCGGGACGTCGCAAGGCAAGCGGGTGCTGGGAGGCCACGTCGAAGGCGAAGCTGAAGCCGGGGGAAGCCAGGAAGCCACTGGAGGAAGGGGCCGGAAAAACACCGAAGGGGGGTGGGGCGAGAGTCGTCGAGGGAGGCAAGTCGAGAAGCGTCGTAGGAGGCGAGCCAGGAGCCGCGAGAGGCAAGCCGGGAAGCGCCGAGGGATGGCGGGCCGGGAGTCGCAGATGGAAGGCGGGTTGTCGGGACGCTGTGAGAGGAGGCGGAGCGAAGGATTCCGCATGGAGGGAGTCGGGGCCTGGCGTAGCTGGGAAACCACAGGGAGGGCAGGGCCAGACGACGCCGGAAAGTCGCAAGGAGGGCGGGGCCGGATGAAGCCGGGAGGCCGCTGGGAGGGATTCTCCATGAGAAGGGAGGGCAGCGGAAAAATTATTGGGATTTTTCCTTTGATACCATGTAGATGTTGAATTCCCCTTACCTCAAGATGAGGTAGAGACATTCTTTTATAGATGGGTAAAATAGATTACACGGTAGAGTTTTCCGATGTGGGACTCGGAAATACCCTTTATAATAAAACAGAGTTCAACATGATTATTCAGTATAGGCTCAATAAAGTTCAAAAACACAATTCAAAACAATGCATTTTCCATGCCTACGTTATGGAAAAACACATTAAAGTAAATAAGTCAAGCCCAAAACTACATTTGAATCTTACACAAAGTTTATCATTGTTAAAATGGAGGAGCCCATAACCCAATACTCAAGATATCCTCCTAAGGGAGGCCTTGAAGTTTATTTATAGGGAAATATAATGATAACAGAACACCCAAGTCCGATATGGGACACACACTCTAACACTCCCCCTCAAGCTAGGTCTACCTAACTTGGATACATAATTAAAGAAATCAAATCAAAGAAAAACGAAACAAAGACACTCCTAACACTCCCCCTCAAGCAGGATATACTCAGCTTGATTACATCACATGACAAAATGAAGTAGATGAATGATGCCGCCAAAAAAGATGTGTCAAACAAGAAACAGTGTCTGTCATGTGAAACCAACAGGAATAGCTGGTAAAGGAATACACCAGTAGGAACGGCCAGATGGCACCTCAGTGAGAATAGCCGGGTCAAGAGCATCTAGGCATGCAGGAACAGCACGCGACAGGTCACTGATCGAATGTCCGATAGGAGCAGCCGAATCACAAGGCGTGCAGGAAAGGCATGCACCAGTGCGGCAAGATGACAGCAAGGGCTGCATTGGATGGATAGAGGAGAGGTTGCGACGGAGGGAGGGGCCATAAGGGAGTTGTGGCGTTAGGAGGGCGTGACTTGAATCGCCAGACTCACCCAGCAGGATGCGGAGGTGGAGGTGCACTTAGAGGAGCCCCGCTTGGTTGATTTGTCTTGGCTGGGTGCGAACGCTACCTGAGTGGAAGCACAGCCTACGTGCGCGTAGGAGCAGGAGCTGCTTGGAAATGACCGGTAAGAACATCCGCTTGAAAATGCAGTCGATCGACACCGACGGGACGGAAGCCCCATCACCGAACGACCTGAGGCGTGATCTGGAACAAACAGCGAGGAAGGATGTCACCATTAGGAGGTGCGATGCGGAAGCGGAGGGGCGCATTCAGGGCAGAGGGCGCGCGGCAGGGGACGACTAGCTGTAACGGTGGCCAAGTGCCTAGGGCCGCCTATCATCACCGTCTAGAACAAACTCCGCATCGATCTCCTGAAGAGATTCGACCAACACAGAGGGCAACGAGAGAGGGGATGAGTTGCCTCTTGAATGCCGACAAGAAGAAACACCTAAGCGTGGAGGTGAGGAGGCGGCGGCAGAAAACTAGGGCTTGCTGGTCATGGGGGGCACCACCCCCTTGGGGGGAAATCTCCTAGGGTTTTTCCTAAGAGAAAAGAGAAAGGGGAAGGAGGGCTAGGGTTGGGGAACCCACTAGGATACCATGTTATAATGGAGGAGCCCATAACCCAATACCCAAAATATCCTCCTAAGAGAGGCCTTGGAGTTTATTTATAGAGAAATATAATGATAACAGAACACCCAAATACGATGTGGGACACACGCCCTAACAATCATAATTTCTTTCAGGGTCTTGATTTAATTAGAATCATGTGAGAGCTTATTTATTGTCTTATGAACTAAGTTTTGATAATTGTTTAACAAGCCCATACATAGCTCACATGAAGAGAAAAGCTTAAATTAGCCATGCCAATAAAATACTATGCCATCTACTTAATGATGCACTGCCCTGGCAGATTAAAACTTTGACAAACTAAAATCGCTTCGAGTACATCAAAAAACAAATCCATAAACCACCCTTCCACTTTGGGACTCAGTACCAGCAATCACCGATATGAATATTCTTGTCATTCATTGTTCATCTCCCAATCCACATGTCGATCAACAACCACAACTTGCAACCAAAATTTTTAAGAAAACCACTACTAAGAATTATTGGGGTCAGCCTAAATTTAGCTGAGTGCCACTAATTTGGCCCATTAAATACCCAAACAAAGTTTGATTTTACTTCTGATGTTAATTCACACAATGTGGAAATGTGGACTGCGTAATGTAAATTGTTATCAAACAATTGATCCTTGCAACCACAATTTTTGGCTTTGGAGAGTTCAAAAAAAATATTTATTTTTCAGATGAAAAATTGTATTAGATTGCAAGAAGTACATGCAAAAGAGAAAGTAGAAAAGAGAAATCAAACAGGTAATTATATACAGGCAAACAATAAAAAGAAAGTTATGAAACACAAAATAGAAGAAAAAAAATAAAGGCGGAGAGGGAAGAGTGAGAAAGGCAAATCTATTCATTCATACCGCATAAACTGTGCATCAGAACTGAAGAGAGAATGTGAACGGATGATGGAAACAGCTACTGAATCTAGAAAATCATGCTGCCAGTGTGCTGCCCATGAGCTTTGATGGGTATCAGGACCAGCTTCCATGCCCCTCTTTCTATGTTTCTCTCTTGCTTTTTCCATGAGCATTGACAGCACGTCCAGGGAGGAGGAATCAGTGGAAGTAACTCCAAAATTCATCATCCTTGCTGCGTAAACAATAATAATATGCCACTGCTCAGTAAAACACTCATCATCAAGTAATTCAAGCAACATGCCCAGTCGAGCGCTGGCGGAAAAGTGGTTTCTGTCCAAACACCATGGGACAAAAATATCTTTAAACACTTGCAAAAAGTTCTTTTGGTCAGATTTTTCATCACCCTGCACCAAATGGCGATAAGTGCGCCCTTCATCATTAAAAACAAACTCTTGGATAATCTTTCGTGGTCCAAATATTGAGATGACAGCAGATAGAAGTTGCACAGCATCCAATGTGCCCTGATGTCAAAATAAAGAAATACAACAAAGTATTAATTAGCAACATATATGGAATGCGGGTCTAAAACTTAAACCCGATGCTCACACCATCCTTTTAAGGACTATCTAAAATCTAAGAAACCAACAAATGATTGCCTTAGGAAGGCCAATCCTCCAACAGAAGTTCGAGTACAAAGTACAGAACCCACAAAACCACACAAAGCAATCTCAAATAAAATAAAGATAAAACTATAGCTGCCACCAAACAAAGCTGCATATGCTAAGCAACCAGCAATACCATTGAGTGCATGAGTATCTGGATTTTGCAGTCCTGAAAACTAAGCATAGGGTCTGTACCACAAAAGCAACACAAGCAGAGATTAGTTGATAACACTGAAAATTTCATGTTGTTATTCTCTCTATACTTCATTTCGTAAGTTAAATTGCTGCAATTATGTGTGTTGAAATAGTAAGGCGTCAAGTTGGTTTGTTTTGGTTTTCTTTAAAGTGTGCTAATTTTAGGGGAATTTGCATTGCTCTGACACTGTCAATCTTTCAGTGCACTCCTGGTTCCAAAGAGTAGTTGACTGGTTCTCAGGAGCAATCAATCTTCCCCATGCTTTGGTTGAGAGTGGGAAGGGGATGAAGATTTCGCAAAGAATACTGATAACGGCTGGGTCCTTTTAGTTGATTTATCAACTATTTAGCAATAAGTCTTTTTTGTCTTTTTGTAATTGAAAAAAACTTATTATAGATAAAAACATTGTTAGGGAAACAAGTACCTACAATTGATGATGAATTTATAAAATTTAGCAGTTAAATACTTTAATGAAAAAATCAGATGAATGAACAGAAAACAAACAAATAAAATGATTAGGTATGTTCTTCAAAACTGAAACTTTGTGGGACCAAAGCAAGATTTACACACAATAATTCTAATGTAATGAACATTAAATAGACATTCAGTAAAAAATAATTGCATATATCTTACAAATTCATCACCACAAGAATTCTTATGTATCAAAATAATAAAGAATTTTTAGGCAACTGAAGTTCATAACAAGCATCATTCACCATATTGTCATTGTCATCTTCATTATAAATAATAATATAATCTATACTTATCAAATGAAAGAGAATTAAGAATCAAATAAATGACATTTCATTGAAGAGGCATAATGAGAGGAAAGAAAATGGAAGACAGCAGGCTTCCTAATAAAAGGAAGGTCAAAAATGAAACAAAAATGCATTTAATTAACAAAAAAAAATGAAAGAAAATTGTGAACGAAAGAAACTCCTGCAAGCTGCAAATGTATTATTTTATAGTAAAAAGGAATATCAAAATGAAAAGAAAAAAAAATGATTTTAGTAAAACATAAAATCAAATAGGCATCCAGTGAAAAAGCCTATGGTGATCATGTATAATTTTAGGAAATGCATAACCTGCACTCCAAACTGCTAAAGCAACGAGAAAACATAAGTGGCAAAGAAAACCAATAAATTTTCAACAATTGTCTCCATAAATGCTTTCATTAAATGAAAACAAAGAAACAAGGAATACAGTTTCCACATAACTGTAGTAACAGCATAAAGGCATGTGAAACATACATTTGATTTAATCAATTGGAAGGATGCTGCAAACATTGGCCCCACCAAACGAACCAAAGGCCAACTCTCCCCTCTCCGGACAGCATGTTGGTCTAATAACAAAAAGAAATTAACTATCTGATCTGCACTCACAGAAGAAGTCTCTGCAGTCTCACTCTTCCGACATATCTGCAGACAGCTCTCACAAAATGCCACACAAAAAGCTGAAAGCAAATTATGATCAAGTGAATAGATGCCAGAAAGAATTTCAATAATGCATTTTGCCAAATCCTGCAGATAGCTTATTGTAAGGTTGTTATTCAATGTTTCAGTTGTCTTTCTCAGTGAAGTTTCAGCACTGCTCTCAGAAGAAGCAGTCGGCTTCCCTGATGACACACTTCTGTTGTTTGTCGAGTAGACTCCAAAAAAGTAATCATGCCATAGAACTTTTAGTAGGATATTGTCAATAAGGGTTGCTTGAAAATTATGAGCAGCATCCACCCCATTACAGTACCTGACAATGAAACAAAGGAACATTGAATTGCAATAGTGAACCTGAAAATTTGGAAAAAAACTATTATCATTCATGTTAAATGATTCTAATTAAACACCCACCTTGATGCATTGCTTAATCCCCAAAGAAAACAATCCTTAACTGCCAGGAAAAACACCGATCGTTCTGCATTCAATGAAATGGAAAATTTTCTTCCAGCCCATAGGTTCTGGAAAAACTCAAGAAAGAACTTCTCACTCATTATTGCATGTGGAGGCACAGTTACTAAAAATGGAACCAGAGATGTATAAGAAACCAGTTGTGATCCAAAGCAACCGTTTCTAAGGAAGTGCCAAAAATTATTCAGTACAGTTTTCTGAATGTTGACAGAAGCCCAACTGTCAGGATATCTTTCGGAAAACAACAATATTGTATCCCACATTGATGAATGACAGGATGGATCCTTTTCCTGGAAAGCACCAAGTATTGCGGCAGCAATAATTTTAATATTTCCTTTATTGAAAACATTTGGAACATTCTTTATGAAACTCCTTAGCATAGAAAATGCAGCTGACCGGATTGCAGGATTTGTAGACTTTAGGAAGTCAAGAAAATAATTAGTAGAGTTGAATAGCTTTTCAAAAAAAGCAACAGCAGTTGCCCTAGCCTTCGATGCATGCTTTGGCTCAGTAATAATATTTTCAAAGCCTGGCCTTTCTGGTTGCATGCAGACTATAATATCAAGAAGTGTAGCCAATGCCAGCAATGACGATGAAATCAACTGTCATAAAATTTAAAGGAGGCCCAAATGAATGAGATATTTCTGCAAACTACAAAATTAATTACTTAAATTACACAACAAGCCACAAAGGAACAACAGCAGTGATAATAAAATTATTAACAGAGCAAGTAGAACAACCACTACTGAACAAAGCACCCACCATGCATAATCGCTAGGGAACCCTTATTTATTCTTGCAAGCTACTAAAAAGTTTGTGGCTAAGAAATGACAGTTTCCACTGTGGCACCATGTAGCTTGTGATTACATGTTTTGTTCTTTTTCTGGCATGACAAAAATGTTGGAGTCTGCATCCCACATCGGACTTATGGTTCGGTGTGGTCTTTATTATTCCTTATAAAAGAACCTCAAGGCCTCCTTTAGAGATGACATTGGGGATTCGGGTCTACCTCTTTTATTAATCTACATGGTATCAGAGGGAAACTAATATTGTTTCCTCCTCAGTGGCCCGTTCGGAAAAAGTTTTTTTTTCTGCCTCCTTGCGGTTTCCCGGTTTCTGCGCGGCCCTGCCTCCATTGGTCATCTTCGGGCGCTGCGCCCCCCTGTTGTTCCTCTCCCCGCGGCATCCCGGCTATGCCCGACCCCACCTCCCTGCGGCTTCCCGACGACATCCCGGCCCCGCCTCTTCCGGGGATTCCCAGCTCCCGCCCTTCCCGGCGCGATCAGCCCCACCCTCTCTAGCAGCCGTCCTCCGCCCCTGTGCGATGGACCTCCCTGGCCCCGCCTCCCTCCATCTCTCCCAGGGCATCCCGACGCCTCCTTCCCCGGCGTCCCCTCCCTGCTGTGCACGACGGCCCCGCCCTCCTTGCGCAGCTCCCGCCTCCTTTTTCGGCTCCCTGTGCACGGCTCTCGCTCGACGACAACTCCCGCGACGAACTCCTGGCAGATCCCTCCCGCGGATCCCTCCTTGGCGTCCCGAGCGCCGCTCGGCCCGCCACTATCCTGTCGGCCTCCCTCCCGTCGCGGTTCCCAGCCCGCCGCCCGCCGCAGCGCTTCTCGTCCGGCGCACCTCCCGCCCGCGGATCCTCCTCCCACGGCAGTTCTCCCCGACGGCGCTCCTCCTGCCCGCAAGACCTCTTCCTGCCGCGGAGAGGCAAAAATACTTCACTAATTTCGGGAGCAGAATTACAAAGAGATATCTAGAGTTTCAGACACACACAGAAACTTTAGTTCTCATAAAGAAGACGACGTTGTGTCACTAACTGCACAGTAAATTCACTATGCTATAGTGGCCGATGGCTGAAATTCCACGGAGCTACAGTACCTCTATCTTCAAAAGTCTGCACTGCTACAGTGCTCTGTCACACACTGCTACAGTAATTCTGCATTGCTCAACACCATTCCTACAAATATAGGTTATGACATAGAAACTTCAACACCCCGCATTTAACAGTCCTTCAGCATCAGCTGTAGAATTTGACTACCAGAAAAACTGTGAGGGTTTTAGCTCCTCTCCCAAGCTTACCAAAAGAACTGGAGATGCTAGCTACCATTCATTTTTTTATTTTCAAAGATCTGTTATACAGAGTTTTATTATTCATGGTTCGACATTTTTAATCCTCCAAGGACCAAAGAAAGAAACTTTTCTGAAGGACCTTTGGAATAATAATTTCATCAAGAAAAACTGAAAATCATAATGTGATAACCAGTGCCCAAAAAATTGCCCCCAAAACCATAATATTAATTTTTCTTCTAAATCTAACATTTCAAACATTTAATTATAATAACAAAGATACAGTTCGGAAACTTCAAAACCTTAATTTTCAAATTTAAATTTGCAACCTCTTGCCTTATTTTCCAAATACCTAATGTTTTGGAGGCCTGAATGAAATAAATAGAATTTGGGAAATGGCTTCTTGCCTTATTTTCCAAATACCTAATCTTTCGGAGGCCTGAACGAAATGAATAGAATTTGGGAAATGACTTCTTGCCTTATTTTCCAAATACCTAATCTTTTGGAGGCTCGAACGAAATAAATAGAATTTGAGAAATGACTTCTTGCCTTGATTTCCAAATACCTAATCTTTTGGAGGCCTGAACAAAATAAATAGAATTTGGGAAATGACTTCTTGCCTTATTTTCCAAATACCTAATCTTTTGGACCATGTCTCCACGCCCTCCCAAAATGACAGCTCTTAATCGCTTTCCCTGCTCATAACTATAACCGAAGATTGCATTAAGATAAGGGGAATGAATGGGATAACGTTTTCTAAAACCATGATAGCTTTTTGAAAAATGGATGTTGCAAAACTAATGTGTTCTTGTAACTTCCTGTATGAAAATCAAACATGTACATGACATAAAGCATTAAAAAAAAAGGAATCATGCAATTTAGTAGCCTATGCGGAGCACCTAAGTTCATGACCTTGGTAGTGTTCACAACCTACATAGGATCAAATCCACTATAATTATATATAATACAAAAGAAATCACAAACTGAGAGGATCTGAAAAGAATGACCTTACTGATCTTCCTTTTAGCTGGTGGCTACAGATTCATTATCTTGCAAGAAACACCAAGGATTCATCATCCTTATTTAAACACAATCAAGAAGAATTCACCATCCAAGACAAGTAGCAATTTAAATTCCAACAAAACATATCATCTAATTTCATTTATCACTTCACTTATGTTTTCTATATTTGACATGCTTGGTATAATTTTTTTATAAGTAACTTATTTAATAAGGAAAAAAAAAGGAAATATAGTATTCCTAAATATTTCTAGTCAAGAATAATCATATATGGGTTATGATAATATGTTATATAATGACCCGTGACCAAATTAAGATAATAAAGGTGTTATTGAGTGTAGATGGGTGAATTCCCCCTACCTCAATGTGAGGTGAGGATACTCTTTTATAGATTAGGAAACCAAAATACAAGCCGGTTAAGTCCGATGTGGGACTCACCCATTTAAACTTAAATGGGTTCCAACACTCCCCCTCAAGCTGGACATGCCCAGATTGGATAGAGTCCCCAAAAAAAAAGAATGACAAGACACAAGACCATCTCAAACTCCCCCTCAAGCTGGGTAATGGAGGCTGTGAATACCCAGCCTGGAAGTGAGAGACTCAAGACGAGCTCCTGGGAGACCTTTGGTGAAGAGATCGGCAAGCTGATCTGCCGTCGGGATATGGCCGAAACCGATATGGTGCTGCTCCAGATGGTGGCGTAGAAAGTGACAGTCCACCTCGATATGCTTTGTCCGTTCATGGAAGACGGGATTCGAGACAATCTTCGTGGCGGCCTGATTGTCACACCAGATATGAGCAGGAGTCGATGCGGGGAAACCGAGCTCCTGGAGAAGATGACGAAGCCAGAGGAGCTCAGTAGTGACAGTGGCCATGGCTCGATACTCGGCCTCGGCACTCGATCGGGAGACCACAGTCTGCTTCTTGCTGCGCCAAGAGATGAGATTACCGGCGAAAAATACGGCAAAACCCGAAGTAGACTTGCGGGTAGCGAGGCAACTGGCATAGTCCGCATCACAAAAAGCCTCAACATCCATGTGAGCATGATGGGAGTACCGAAGGCCACGTGCAGGGTCTTTCTTGATGTACTTGGCAATGCGGAGGACAGCATCCCACTGAGAGCAGGTGGGATGCTCCATGAACTGGCTGACTTTGTCAACGGCACAAGCAATGTCGGGACGCGTCATGGTGAGGTAGTTGAGTTTACCGACCAAGCGTCGATAGCTCTCGGGATGAGGAAAGAGTTCCGAGTCGGAATGAAGGGAGCGTTCCCCAGGCTCAAGGGAAGTGTCAACTGTGGTGGCGGTGCTCAACCCGGCATCCTGCAAGATATCAAGAGCATACTTGCGCTGGCAGAGAGAGATAGTGTCCGCAGTTCGGGAGACCTCGATGCCAAGAAAGTAAGAGGCCCAAGATCTTTGGTGTGAAAGTGTTGGTGAAGATGCGTCTTGAGGCTGGCGATGCCTCTGGAGTCGCTCCCTGTGATGATGATGTCATCAACATAAACGACAAGCAAGATACAGCCATGTGCCGTTGTACAAAAGAAGACGGTGTGATCTTTCGTACTCCGAGAGAGGCCAAAGGCGGTGACGACAGTGCTGAAGCGGCCAAACCAGGCGCGAGGAGACTGTTGAGGCCGTAGAGGGAGCGACGGAGACGGCAGACATGGGAGTTGGCACCAGAGGCAGAGAAACCAGGGGGCTGCTGCAGGTAGACTTCTTCGTCAAGATAGCCATGGAGAAAAGCATTCTTAACGTCGAGTTGATGAAGCGGCCAGTGATGATGAGCAGCCAGAGAGATGAAGAGGCGGACAGAGGCCATCTTGGCGACTGGAGAGAAGGTCTCAAAGTAGTCGACGCCATATGTCTGAGCAAATCCTTTCGCTCACAAGCCGGGCTTTGAGGCGGCAAAGAGAGCCGTCGGGATTGAGACGGATCGTATAAATCCATTTGCAGTCGATCGTCTGTTTGCCCGCCGGGAGGGGGACTAGATCCCATGTATGGTTGTCATCCAGAGCTTGCAGTTCATCCCGCATTGCGGCGAGCCATCCGGGGTGAGATTTTGCTTCACCAACGGTTCGAGGAATCGATACTGTCTCCAGAGCTGACAGACCCCTGTATGAAGATACAAAGAGAGGGGTGGTCTGACAGGAGCGTGTACCTTTCCGGAGTGCAACTGGCAAGTCGTCGGGTGATGGGGCAGGAGCATCGGACGAAGCGGGAACGATGGTGTCCTCGGCCTAAACGGGGGGGCAGCTGATGGGCGACAAGAGTAGACCCTCTCAAAACGATGATCAGCAGGGGGAGGCACCAAAGAAGGGTGAATGATGAGAGGGAGGCACTCATCGATGGTAGTGTCGGGATGAGGAGAGGGAGGAGTGAAAGGAGAGCTCTCAATAAACGACACATCGGCAGAGATGATATAACGCCGTAAGACTGGAGAGAAGCATCCGCGCTAAGTGCAGGAATAGCCGAGGAAAATGCAACGGAGGGATTTAGGAGAAAGTTTAGAGAGGTTGGGGCGAGTGTCCCGAACATAGCACAGACACCCAAACACCCGGAGGGGAAGTGAGTGAGGAGGGAGAGAGGCGAAGAGAGTCCGGAAGGGAGTCTCCCCTTGAAGGATAGAAGAAGGGAGACGGTTTAGAAGGTAGGTGACAGTCAGGATGGCATCAGACCAAAAAAGGAGAGGCACCTGCATGTGGAATAGAAGGGCACGAGCAGTCTCCAAAATATGACGATGTTTCCGCTCAGCCACGCCATTTTGTTGAGGCGTGTCAGGCCAGGAGGTCTGATGAATGATACATTTATCCTTGATAAACTGCTGAAAGGAAGTGGATAAATATTCCCGTCCATTGTCAGAGCGGAGACATTTAAGGGAGGTGGAGAATTGAGTATGGATTTCATTATAAAAGGTCTGAAAGGTGGGGAAGGCTTCAGACCGATCATGAAGTAGGTAAAGCCAGGTCATGCGGGAGTAATCATCAATAAAGGTGATATAATAACTGTACCCTGACTGGCTAGGAACTCGGCAAGGACCCCAGACATCGGAATGAACAAGAGCGAAAGGATCCGCGGCACGTGGTTCCGGGCGAGGAGCATACGTCGTCCGATGATGTTTGGCAAACTTGCAGGATTCACAATGGAAGGAGGGGTGAGAACTGAATTGGGGGCAAAGTTTATGGAGGGTGGAAGCCGGTGGATGACCAAGGCGATAATGTAGGTCAAGGGCTCGGGTTGTGGTGGATGAGCAAGCAAGGGATGGTGGGGTATCAAACATGTACACCCCATCCCGAAGATAACCTCGACCAATTTCCTGATTCGTCTTCCGCTCCTGAAAAACGACACCAGATGAGCTAAAAGTAGCAACACAATTCAACTCGGTGGTGAGTTTGCTGACAGAGATAAGATTAAATGGACTTTGAGGAACATGAGCGACCGACGTCAGGGGAAGAGACAGGGTCAAGGAACATGTGCCATAGCCGGTAATAGGGATTGTTGAGCCATTAGCAACAGTAATGGCAGAGGCACCGGTGTACGGATGATAGGTAGTGAACATACCAGAGTCTCCTGTGAAATGTTGTGACGCACCGGAGTCAAACATCCAAGCTGTCTGTCGATGAGAAGCACAGGCGGTAGAGTTGCCAGTCTGAGCAATTGGGGCTAGAGAAGAGGATGGTGGCGCAGCCGCTCAATACGATTGGACCAATGCAATCTCCTCCGGCGAGAGTGTCGTTCTGTAACGGGTACTGGATGAATGAGGACCGCTGGGCGGTAAAGCCGATGACGGAGGATGGGAGAGCTGCTCGGCAGATTGCATAGGTGCTCGGGAAGGCCGACAATGGAAGGGAGGGTGCGGCCTTGCAAGAATGTTGTCGTCCGGAGGTGATGACGGAGGGCCGCGGGCAGACACGCCCGCCATGGAAGGCAGGTGCACAGAGGGCACCGCCAGGACCGGTCCGCCTGGAGGGAGTGGTGTCGGGAGCCACGCCGAGAGAGAGCGCCGGGAGGGGAGCCGCTGGGGCTGGGCGCGCGCACGGCGGGGCTGGCCGGGAGCGCCGCTGGGAGGGAGCGTCGCTGGGAGGGAGCGCCGCTGGAGAGAGGGCCGCCGGGAATGGCCAGGCCGGAGAGGAGCCGGGCGAGAGAGCTGTGCCGGGATAGGAGGGGGGGCCTTCCGGGAATGGCTAGGGCAGTAGGGAGAGAGGCGGGGCCGGGAGGACGTCGGGAATCCGCAGAGGAGGGAGGGTTCGGGATAAAAATCCCTCTGATACCATGTAGATGGGTGAATTCCCCTTACCTCAATGTGAGGTGAGGATACTCTTTTATAGATTAGGAAACCAAAATACAAGCCGGGTAAGTCCGATGTGGGACTCACCCATTTAAACTTAAATGGGTTCCAACATTGAGGATATAAATTGGGAATTTCAATGGGAAAATCCGAGCTTGTTTGAATTTTTGGAATCAGACAGTGAGAGTGATCATTTTTGGTATTTTAAGAAGTTTAGAATGAGTTTTTAAAGATGGTGAAATAATTAGGAAAGGTTCGAGGTGGTGTTTTAGTGTTATTTAGAACTAAAACTTTTAAGGTGGTGGCAACAAGTGGCCTTCGGGGTACCTGATGAGCAGTGCCGACTAAACTGCCACCGGCAGACTAGGGGGAATTTATCGAGTGCCCAATAGACCCAGTTTGGTTTTGTTTTTTGTTTTTTTTTTGTTTTTTTTTTTTTGTAAATTGGGGGCATTTTGGTATTTTCAACTAAATTCTATTTTATCCCTTTTGCGGTATCCTTCAGTTCATTTCCTCCCAGCCAGCCGAGACATCCATGTAGGGCTCCCCCTCGGCTTCCATTCTCCTTCTCTCTTTCCCTCTTCAAACTAGGTGTTCCTAGGTGTTTTTGATTTGCCAAATCAAGGTACATTCTTCCCTTTCTTCCTTCTTTCCTCTTCTTCTTGCTTCTTCTTTGTTTTCTCTTGGTTGGGTTAGGGTTATTGGCATGTGGTTCCGCAGGAGCATGGTGGAATCACTTTAATCAACAAGACTTCCTTGTTTTATGGCTAGATAAGGCTACGGAAGGTTGATTCCTTTCCGTTAGTAGTTATTTTGTTGATAAGCAATTGCTTGATGGATCATTCTGGAGTTTTCTTTAATTTGAGTTGAAATTGGAGATTGTCTAGGTTATGTGAATCGGGGCTTTTATGTTTGTGGGTGTTGGGAATCCGTTAAGAGTTGTCTGTGAGGGTTTCACTTATTTTTGAGTTCTCTTTATTAATAGTTCTCTTTATTAATGGAATTGAATTGGTTAGGTTTATTTGGTTATGGAAACTGGTTTATTGTTTTCAGGGAGCTGTTTGGTGGTCGCCTGATTACAATGAGCTTGCTATTGGGTACTCATCTTTTTATTAGATTATGTATGTGTTAGGACCTCTCCTAACAATGTTAGCACAGTGGAATAAGGGAGAAGAAACAGAACAAACAATGCGGTAGCTATCATCATTTCTAGAAGATTGAGAGATGGAGATATAGGAGAAGAGGAGGAAGAAGAAATAGAGAAATAAGTGCTCCCGGAGAAGACCACTCTCATGAAACCCAAGCCGTATCCTCCCAAGGATCAGCTCTCTAGCAGCAGTCCAAAATGAATCGTGTTCCTTCCCAGCTACCTCACTCCAATTTATTACCCCAACCAAACACAACAACTCACAACTGCTCCAACCTACTAATTATAAGAAAGTACAATACCACCCTTGCTACAACACAGCACACTCAACTGTCCCTGGCACACAAACACACCTGCCTCACACAGGCAGCCCCCACCAGCCCTCACTTATTCCAATCTCTTCCAGCACACACCCCCACATACCTAACAGTATCAATTGTGTTAGTCAATTGATTTCCAACTATAACAAAGTTTAAATGTTTATTTTGGAAATATGAATTAAATGTTTTCATAGATATTCTAATACTTCAAATCAAATGATTTTATATGGAAAATTTATAAGGATTTGTGGGTTGTTCTTCGTTTTCCCATGGCCTTTCCTATTTTTTTAATATGTTGTTATGTGGACTTTTCATGATTTGTAGAGCCCTTGTTGCTAATGCTCATTTCCAAATCATTAAATAAAATATCTAAATAATGGTTTTGGTATTTATATTATGAGAATGTTGTCAGAGCAATTATTTTTATTGTACTGTTGCTTTCCATGTTCATGCCATATTGGCATGGGATTTGTTAGTTTATTGCTAAACCGCCTTTGTTGTAGTTCATGTATGGAATTAAGGATAAAATGTGGATTAATCAATTGATATAAAAAGGGAAGTTGATTAAGCATGTTTATGATTGTGTCATCATGTATACCTTTGGTTATCGAGCTTGTTCCACATGAGCATGGATTGGTTCTTGAACCGGACTTTAACTGTATAATTTTTCTTTGTTCAGCATGCTATTTTGAATTCATTCTTATGATTTGAAGAGTAAATCAATCATTCCCATTAATAACCTGAATAAATTATAAGTCAAAGAACAACACGTAACCTTTAGTTAAGAGGTCGCATCGGTGATGAGGTAATGGCTAGGTTCAATAAAGTGGGAAGGGATGGTCTGATTATTGAACCTTAATGGTACTTTTATAAAGGAATTACTCCTTAAATTGAAATAAGTCGATGTGTGAAGCCTTCTTCTTCGGATATGGGTAACATGAGTGACAACTTAGTAAGGATGGGTGTGTCAATATGTTATATTTCTAGGTGGATTTAGATAACTAATTGGTTATGGATTCATTGAGGTTGACCTTCTTTTTCTTATTCTTATATTGTTTATCATGGCAGTGAAATTTCTAAAGGTTATTCTTAATTACTCTCAGGTTCAATGCTTTGGGTCATTTGGGACTTTACTTCTTGTCCTTTCATCTGAACCCAGTTTAGAGTTTTCCTTCTGCTCAGCTAATTCCTAGATGGTATTCTTGAAGTGAGATGTAAAAGTATATGTATGTGCGAGTGTCCTTATGGATAGGGTGATCAAGTTAGTGACCTGGATAAGGTTAGGGTGTGTGTAATGTTGTGGTGGTAGCAAGGTCGAGAAAATTACATGGGGTGACACTTGAGGTTGTCGGGGTGATTATACTGGGATCCTAGGGGGTCCGGGATCCTAGGGGGTCCGAAAATTACATGGGGTGAAAAAGGTTGTGTGACCCTCCTTTTCTCTCTTATTTTTGAAGCATTTTATCTTGTAGTTTGGGATAGTGTGAGATACAATTGGAATTGAATGTCATCACAAGGGCTTTTCCTAAACTATTCCCTTTTTCCTCATGGATTTCATTAAACTACTTCTACTTCCTTGCTTGGAGTTCTAATTCAATTCCAATATGCTTTCTTAAAGTTAAAGCATGTTATTTTTCATTTCTTGTTCTATTTGGGAGTTGGACATTCGTGAATAGTTGATATTGTGCCTTGATAGGAGTGGTAGCACTCCATGTGTTTATTATATTTATTGGCATTATTATGATTTGTTTATGAAGGTACCACAGGTCATTCAGGATGATGCTTACGCCATACACTGTTATTCCTGCTAGATATTCTTATTGTTGTTATGAAAATACAGTTAAAACATTAGGCAGGTCCTAAACAGACAGGTCTTAGGTTTCCGGCAAGGACGCTTACGGAGTACAATATGGGGGCGCCTAGGGAATTAGATTATATGGGGCTGCCCAGGGCACTTGATATGTTTTCCCCTCTCCCCATACGAGCGTGCATACTGGCACGCGATATGTTTATCTCTTTCCCTTACGGGTGTGTCTCCTAGCACATGCGATATTCCCTCTTTCAGGAGGATGGTTATCTTTTTCCCACAGCAAACAGGATTCCCATGGCCGATAGGCTCCCACCAGCATACAGGTTCTTTTGTTTCTAAGCATGGCTGGTAGCAGGTTTGGATCCTCCTAGTGGTACGGGAGTTATCCATTATTATTATTGTTTTATGATTTATTTTTTGTTTGTCTCTAACATGCTTTGCTTGCTTGTTTGTGAAATTAATTAACTAGTATATATGTAAATGTTGTAGACACGTTCACATGCAGACACTTGACTTTTTCGTGTGAGAGTTGAGGTCACTTGGTGCTGCCTACTAAGTCTTCGTACTCACACCCTGCATGTGCACCTCAGTGAACATGCAGTTTCACTATTGATATTTCAGGTATAAACAGATAAGTGGATAGCTGCTTGGATGCATGGGGCTTTGTTGGGCGCTGATGTTGCAATACCTATGTGATGAAACATGGGGGGCCAGCCTTGGCAGGAGGAGTGTTTGGCACATTGCAGTGTCTGTTCAGTTTTTTTATATAGGGTTTGTTTGCCGTTGTATTTTTCTCTATGGTTGTTGTATGTTCGCATGTCTGGGCTGCTGTATTATGTTGTTTTCAAACATATAGACTGGTTATGTCATGTTGTTACACAGGTAAACCAGGTACTCCATGGTGTACAAGTTGTTTATTTTTGGGAAACATCCTACTCATGGATGGATCATGCCAGATTTTCAGCAGAATCCGACATTGACCTTGAATATCACACAAAGAGGGTAAATCGTTCCCCAAAGATTAACTTAGACCCTCTACGCTAGCTTCCACCCCTTGGCGATCAGGAAACGCACTTGGAGTATGCAGCGGTCCGGTTTGGGTGACAAAAGATCTGGGTTGGGTTGCTACATTTTAAGTCATGTGTAGAGATTGTATGGAGATATGGAATCCACTTATTACAAAGTTATCAAGAATGAATAGAGGATGATAGCAGGAAATCCAAAATCCATGATGAATGAATAGTGAATAGCTGCGCAGCCACTATAAGCATAATAATGCATGTCAATAAAATGTGCATAATAATTAATAAAAATAATACAGAACATTTAAAAAATGTTCGTTAGTAAATAAAACGAAAGTAATCAAGCCATATAAGATAAAAAATCTATAAATAAATTTGTAACAATATAAAAAACTGGTGTGTACATCTTTACTGTTTTTGATATTCCATTTAGCCAGATTCACTCTCCCAACACTTCAGCTCTACCAATAAGCAGCATTTGACAGCAATTGTAAGAAGAACAAAATTATAACACTTATTACTTGAGATAATTGTCCTTAGAAAAGTGTTTTAAAATTGCTTATTGAATTTTTTCTTATTACTTATGTAGGTTGAGAAAATGAGAGACCCGAACCCCCAAAGGTGTTCTCTAAAGGAGCCCTTGGGGTGTATTTATAATGAATATTAAAAACCACACCGGACCTCAAGTTCGATGTGGGATGCAAACTCCAACACTCCCCCTCAAACTAGGTGTACCTAGTTTGGATACATAATGAAAAGAAAGCAAAAAAACAGAGACTAACACTCCCCCTCAAGCTGGACATGCCCAGCTTGATGACAAACACAAAACAAAAACATAATAAAAGAAAATGATAAAAAAAAACGTTGTTGATGTTGCTCCCCCTCAAGATGGTAATGTGATTTCGCTGGAAAAAGGATGGGTCATCACCATAAAAGTGTGGGACCGGACAACAGAGCACCGAGAAACGCACCAGCGGGTCGGTCGTCAGAGCGTCGGGGAATCCGCATTACGGGCCGGTAGTCAGAGAGCCGGGGAATTCGCAATGTCGGGCCGATAGTCAAAGCGCCGAGAATCCGCACAGGAGGGCCGGTCATCAAAGTGCCGGGAAAGCCGCAGTAGCGGTGCCGGTCGTCTGAGCGCCGGGAAAGCCGCTGAATAAGGCGGGGCCGATCTGTGCCGGGAAGCGGCGGGAGAGGCGGGGCCAGTCTGTGCCGGGAAGCCACGGGAGAGGCGGGGCCGGTCTGTGCTGGGAAGCCGCGGAAGCAGATGAGCAACAGATTGGGGAGGCGACATTGCAGCGGAGATGCGCGGGGACAGATCTGGCCGGAACAGTCCGGAACTCGCCGGATCTGGCAGGATCTGGCCGAAAATCGCCGGATCTGGCCGGAGTAGCCTGGATCAGGCCGGAGCCGGCCGGAGCTGTCCGGATCTGGCCGGAAATCTCCGGATCTGGCCGGATTCGGCCGGAACTGTCCGGATCTGGCCGGAAATCACCGGATCTGGCCGGAGTCGGCCAGAGCTGTCCGGATCTGGCTGGAAATCGCCGGATCTGGCAGAAAAATCCGGGAAGGGCCGGGAGGGCGTGCAGAGGGCCGGCGACGGGAGAGGGAGGAGGGCCGCTGGACGGAGGGCCGCGTGCAGGAGGCGCCGGGCGAGGGTGGCCGGGAGGCGCCGGAGGCGCGGGAGCAGCGGGAGGGCGACGCGGGGAGCCGGGACGCCGGGGAGCGGGAGCCGCGCCAGGCAGGAGGGCCGCCGAGGAGCCGTGCCAGGCAGGAGGGCGACGCGGGAGCCGGGAGAGACGCCAGGCAGGAGGAGTGCGCACGGCGGAGAGGATAGCTGCCTGGAAAGGGAGGACCGCCAGGGAGCCGCGCATGGCAGAGGCGGAGGGCCGCCGGGGAGCCGTGCCAGGCAGGAGAGCCGCCGGGAGGGAGGACCGGTAGGAGCAACGGAGGGAGGGGGGGGCGGCGGCTATTTGGATTGGAGCCGCCGCCCCCCGGACGGGGAAACCCTAAAGGAAGGGGGAGAAAAAAAATCAGGAGGGAGGGTCGGGAGTAAATCCCTTTGATACCATGTAGGTTGAGAAAATGAGAGACCTGAACCCCCAAAGGTGTTCTCTAAAGGAGCCCTTGGGGTGTATTTATAATGAATATTAAAAACCACACCGGACCTCAAGTCCGATGTGGGATGCAGACTCCAACAACTTATATGAGTGACTTCTCTCATTTTTAAAAAATAAATAAACACCACTTCTGTATAGATTGGTTATAGACAATAATTTTTGTCAATAAAGGTTGCTTATGCTTGAACAGGATCAACTCATTTTTATGGACTTCATGATTCTTGTAGCTTTAACGGATTATTAGAGTAGTGTTCATCAATTAAACAAATTAGAGTGAACTCAAAACCCAAAAAATAGAATCCTTTTCCTACAGTTTTGATAGGATTGCAATCCGGAAGGAGAGTCACCCAAGGCCGCTCGAGACCAACTGTACACTATACTTACCAGCAAAGGGGAGTCTGTAGGGGTGGTATTGGGAAGTGACTACTTACTGCCAGGGGCAGTGTTGCAATTAGAAGTCCTAATAGTTTGTTGGCCGTTGGTTATAAAAGGGCCCCGGGTTTCTAGTTGGTGGGGCATTCGGTTAATTAGTTAGAAAAGAGACGGTCTGCCTTGGCCTGTGGAGAGGGAAGCTCCCAGGAGAGTCACCCGAGCAGGTAGCCCGGGTGTTCTGTATCCAATGTTTGCAATTGATCTGGTAAGGGAATCCCCTTCCAATTTCTCCATTATCTTCCTTTCTTGACTGAATCACCTAACAATTGGTGCTTTCATTGAGAGCAACCAGGGCTAAGGATAGAGAGATTCTTGAGAGAGGAATTCATGGGAGCGATTCTTGATCAAGAAATTGAGGTTGACACGGAAGCTTATGCCCACACACATGGAGAGTCATACGACTGCACTGGAGGCGCCTGTCACAAAGCTGCAATCCGGTTTATACCGACAAGAAATTGGCCAACGACGTTTGGAGAGCCTTATGCAGAAACAAGGAAAGTTAGTGATGGTAGACCAAGGGGGAGGTAGTACTAGAACAACGGTTGAAAAAGGTGTTCGGAGGAAAGATACAAGAGTGGATGACAGAGGAATGCGCTATGAAGAACGGGAGAAGTTGCACGCGATGTCGAAGCAAGTGGAAATGCCTACTTTTTCAGGAGAGGAACCGATGACTGGATTGCACGAGCGGAGACCTATTTTCCGATTCAACAGACTCGAGAATAGAGGAGGTGCCAATGGCGTAGTTATGCATGGAAGACATGGTCCAATATTGGTTCATTTCATTGAAATCTATCAAACCATAGCTTACTTGGACACTTACTTGGACACGGTTAAAGGAGGAGTTGCTTGGGAGGTATGGTACTGCACCAGAAGATCTTGTAATCTATTTAAAAGGTCTACAATGGTCAGGAACGGTAGATGCGTATATAAATGAGCCTGAAAGTGTGACTTTGCGTATACCTTGTAAGGTGCGGTTGTTGACTCTGTCCAGAAGAGTGGAGAGCGAGCTAGAGGTGAAGGGAATTATTAAGCAAACAGAGGTGCGAAGCAAGAGTAATATTTCGTGTGGACAAGGGAGAAATTTGAATTTGAGCACTATGAAGTTCACATCGACTGGAGAGGCAGTTGAAAGGGAAAGGGGGGATTTGCTCCACGTTTGAGGGGTGTAAGAAATTTGTCCAGGCAAGAATATGTGGAACGGAGATCAAAAGGGTTGCACTACACATTTGACTAAAAATTCAATCTCGGACATAGGTGCCCGAAAAAAGGCTTCAAGTTGAGATGCTGGGAATAACGGTGCGCGTGCAGGGGAAGACATGGACCGATAGCACTAAGTCAATGCTGATAGAAGGAAGCATTGAGGGGGTCCCGATGTTGATCTTGGTAGATAATGGGGCAAGTCATAACTTCATTTCGAGACAGATGATAAGAGACGTTGCAAAGCATGTAACTAAGACTAAGCCATTTAGACTCCGCTTGGGCAATGGGCACCGAGTGTTGTCCAGGGGACTTTGCAGATCATTAAGGGTTCGATTGGGGGCGGAAGAGTTTGAGGTTGATGCTTACATATTTGATACGACATGGCCAGATTTGGTTTTGGGGGTCTCTTGGCTTGAGACCATGGGTTATGTCACCACTCACTGGATGAACATGATGATGAAATTTTTTTTGGAACATATTTCTCCAAGGAGTGAGTAAAACTTCGAGTGCTCCAGGGGCATTATAGGAGTACCTTAGTAACGGGAAGTTTCGGTTGCATTGATTACAGTGGGCGATGATCGAAAATGAAGGAGCTCAGAAGGCGGAACCGAGTACTTGTCAACAAGATCAGTTGCAGAAAGTGTTGGGTCCGAATAATGTGGTCTCTGAAGCCCCCAAAGGGTTGCCACCGAGGAGAGAAATCGATCATGTTATCAATTTGAAGGGGGTAAATCCAGTGAATATTAGGCCATACAAGCATGTTGATCACAAGAAAAATTAGATTAAAAAGAAAGTTTTGTTGTGGAAACGCCGGGAGTCGCAACGACAAAAAAGGTTTACAGATGAAGAAAAGACATAAGAAAGAATCACACAGGACACAAAGATTTACGTGGTTCCGAAAATGATCCCTACGTCCATAAAGAGGCAGAAATATCACTAAATCAGGAGAACAAATTACAAGAAGTATCTCAGAGTTTCAAGCACAAGAAACCCTAGCCCGAAATGGGCTAATAAAGAAAATGAAGTGTTGTGTCACCAACCACACAAAAAGTCTGCACTGCTACAGTGAACGACGGTTAGAAGTCCACAGAGCTACAGTACTGCGGTCTCCAAGGTCCGAGCTGCAACAATAGTCGTGCCGAAATCCACACTGCTACAGTGCCCTGTCGGTGTCGACCGGTCAGCTCTACTATAGTTAGTCATAGTTGCTATAGTGCCCCCCAAAATTTGGGCCGGAAACCTTCGGCACCCGAACCCCGGAGGCAAGGGCGTGTTGCCTCCTACAACCCCCAACGAGCTCACCGCGGAGCTCGACCTGCGGAGTTTCGGTCTGGTGCGCAGTATGGGCCGCAAGCATTCAGTCCAACATCATCCAATCGGATCGGACTATACCAATCCAACAAGTTCATGAGCTACTGGAGCAGGGATTTATCCGACACAGTACCGGTGCTTATTCCAACCAAATTATAATGGTGAAGGACGGCGGGTGGGAGACGTGTGTTGATTACAGAGCTTTGAACAAGATGACGGTGCCAAATCGGTATCCATTTCTTGTGATAGAGTTGTTGGACGAGTTGCACGGAGCAGTATATTTTACCAAGTTGGACTTGATGTCTGGGTTCCATCATATACGAATGAGGGAAGAAGATATCGGTAAAGATCGCATTCAAGACTCAAAAGGGGCATGATGAATATATGGTAATATCACTTGCGCTAATAAATGCACCAATAACTTTTCAGGCCACAATGAATATAGTTTCTGAACCATGTTGAGGAAGGGGTATTAGTGTTTTTTGATGATGTACTTCACTACAGCCACGGATGGCACGAGCATTTGACTAAGTTACAAAAGGTATTGGAGTTAATGAAGGGAAATGCATTGTATGCGAACAGGAAGAAATGTTCTTTTGGAAAAGGGGTAGTGGACTATTTAGGGCGCGTCATCTCGGTTGAAGGTGTTGCAATGGATCCTAAAAAGCTAGAAGCAATGATAGAGTGGCGAGTGGCGAGGAATGTAAGAGGTAAGGGGATTTCTGGGCCTTACTAGGTACTATCGGAAATCTATAAGGGTTTATGGCAAGGTTGCACGACCCCTGATAGCATTGACGAAAAGGAAGGATTCAAGTGGACCAAGGAGGAACAAGAAGCTTTTAAAGAGCTTAAAGACAGGATGACAACTGCTCTGGTGGTTGGAATGTCGAACTTTTCAAATACATTTACAGTGGAGTGTGATGCTTCAGGGATGGGATCAGTGCGGTGCTTATGCAAGAGGGGCGGCCACTTGTTTATTACAGCAAGGCATTGTCCGATACAAACTCCGCAAAACCTGTTTATGAAAAAGAGCTAACGGCGTTAGTGTGTCAATGCAACTGATAAGAATAAAGGGACAGACACTTATATATTATAGGAGCTGGGATTACATGGATGGTGGACAAAGATAAATGGAAGGAAGAGTGTAGAACTCGAGACCCCCCCTGTACTCTCGCCCAAGCATGTGACCAATCTGCTAGGCAGCCCCAAAACAGTGTCATCCCCCCAGGTACTCTCTCCAACCTTCCCCTTTGAAACAGCCCTGGACCCCCTAGGATCCAAGTATATTCCCCCTCGGCCCCTCATGCAGTTATAACTTCCCCCAGGATCC
Source organism: Viscum album (assembly GCA_963277665.1). Taxonomy (NCBI): domain Eukaryota; kingdom Viridiplantae; phylum Streptophyta; class Magnoliopsida; order Santalales; family Viscaceae; genus Viscum; species Viscum album. The sequence continues at coordinate 1,869,789,712 of OY728156.1, forward strand.
CAGCATATTCCCCACAGCCCCCCCCCCCCATACAGTTACAGCATATTCCCCCTGGCCATCCCCCCGGGTACCCTCTCCAGCCTTCCCCTTTTAAACAGCCCCGGACCCCCTAGGATCCCAGTATATTCCCCCTGGCCCCTCATGCAATTACAACTTCCCCCAGGATCCCGACATATTCCCCACGCCCCCCCCCCCATACAGTTACAGCATATTCCCCCTGGCCCCCCAATGCAATTACAGCAAATTCCCCAGCAGCAGCCCCTTGTATTTCTATCAACAACAATGGAGACAATATCTGTTAGGAAGAGGTTTTGTGGTATACAATGATCATTGGAATCTCCGGCATATGTTGAGATAGCGGGTAATGTCGATAAATCAGCAATGTTCGCAGACTAAAAAGGGAAGATGAACAATGTTGCGGATGCTTTATCCAGAGTCATACCAGAAGGAGAGTATATGCGTTAGGACAAATAATAGCGAGGGAGATAGAGAGAATTAAAATAGGCATATACACTGTAAAGTAGCTGCTGAACAGAACGAGTAGAATTGTTACAAAGGTAGAAGAAAGAAGAGATAGGGAAAGAGGAAGAAGAAACCCGCAGGAGAAGACCACCCTCCAAAGAGCCCAGCCGAGACCACCGGCGAACCTGCTGCCAAGCAAATACAAAATGGTTCGTATCCCCACCCCCACTTCCTACTCCCCTATTTATGAGTGTCCCAACAAACACAAACAACCCCCCCCCCCAACAACTAAAAAGGAAAATCACCACACTGTCCCTATGCTCAAGCAGTACTAACAGCACAGCATTCCTATACCGCCCCTATACTCAAGCAGTACTAAGAGAACCACGTTCCTAACAATTCCCCCACGCTGAAAAACCACCCCGTCCTCAAGGTGCAATTCTAAAGTAAGGTTTGGCTTCTTAATACTGGAATGGCAACACCCGGAGGCAGTTTTGGTGGTGGCCTCAACCAAAAAACATCTTCAACTTTAAGCATTCTCATAACTTTAGGTATGGCAGGAGATGGGGTGCATATCATTCCTCTGCCCAGCCTCTCTCCAGAAAATATCGTCGCTTCAGCCTTTTCTCAGGATCTCATACTTGACATTTTTCTCTGTTTAGTAATTCCTTTTCAGCAATTCCATAGAACTTTCCTGCATAAGTCTCGAGAACCCATTCGGAAGAGGTGCCCAAGCTGCTCCAATTTTTTGGCTCAATCTAGAGAGGTTATGGAGATCACTACCAGACATACTTACCTTCCTGCACGCCCCAACCAGCCTCAAGTAAGTTTTCAACGCCCATTCGGAAGTAGAAGTAGAGCTCTTAAATGCCTTCAAACCTTCGTCATCAATGTTTGTAGCAATCTGCAGAAGATTGAGTGATTCAAAAGTAATATCATCAGGAATTCCACTCCAAATAGCCAAACCACTCCCAACTCGACCACCAGATTCCAAAGCATTTTTTTCAGTCTTCTGAAAATTCTGTTCATCCCTCTGCTGCACTTCCTCCCCACTCAGTCCCACTGCGTGTTCAGCAACTCTGCTTGACTTGTTAGTGGAAGTTCCTCTACATGCGCTGTGGAAGCTACTCACTACACTTGATGCGAACCATGTTAAAGGCACCGAGTCGATTACCCGAGTGGAGGAGTTGGATTTGCAAGGCCCGATGACGCGTGGGAGATTAAAGAGATTGAATGCAACAATGGGCGTCCATCTCGCTTCATTAAAGGCCCGATGGATCTTACCTTGCATGGATGGAGCAAATGGACCTATTATCTCACTTATTCAAGCCCAAACATGATGTTTAAAGCTTGGCCCACATGGTTGCACGAATTTGGAAGCCTTGCCCACATGAAGGATTCTAGAAATGGCATCTTTGGACACCAAAGTCAAATCCGGTGGGCTATGCACTCAAAGTCAAATCCGGTGGGTTATAGTTGGAAAGTTGTGTGCCGCTTTTCAAGTCTTTGGTAGAGTTTATCTTTTTGAATTTAAGGGAACAAAGTAGTTTAGCCTTTATGACTGTAAAATCAGAAATCCCCCACACCTTTCAAGGTGAGGAGAGAGCCTTCATTTATAGAAAATATAGGGAAGTTACAAAGAGAGGTTACAAAAGAAGTGGGGCTGGAAGTTACAAAGTTAGTGGGGCTGGAAGTTACCCATACTCCAACACTCCCCCTCAAGCTAGGTGTACCTAGCTTGGACACATAATGAAAAACAACGCAAGCAACAAGCTGCAAACACTCCCCCTCAAGCTGGACATACCCAACTTGATGACAAAACAAGATGAAAAAAAAACGGAAGATACAAAAAGAATAAAATCGTTGATGATGCTGCTCCCCCTCAAGATTGTAATGTGATGCCGCTGAAAATGATGGGTCATCGCCGGAAAAGTGCGGGGCCGGTCAACAGAGCGCCGGGAAATCCACACTGGCGGGTGCCGGTCGTCAGAGCTTTGGGAAAATCCGCACTACGGGCCGGTCGTCAGAGCGCCGGTAAACCGTAATGTCGGGCCGATCGTCAAAGCGCCGAGAAAATCCGCAATGGCGGGTGCCGGTCGTCGAAGCGCCGGGAAATCCGCATGAGGAGGCCGACGATGAGATGCGGTGATTCCGCAGGAGATGCCGGGCAGAGAGGCGGGGATTCCGCAGGATGCAGCAGGAGGTCGGCATGGAGGGAGCAATTGAGCAGAGGTGGCACGGGAGGCCGGCAGGGCGGTAGGCCGACTGCTGGAGGAGCCGGCAGGAATGAAGGCCAATCGTCAAAGGAGCCGGCGGGAGATCGCACAGAAGGCGGGCTGCCGAAAAGAGCCGCAAGCCGGGGAAGGGAGGTCCGCCGGGAAGAACAAGGCGGGAAAGGCGCAGCCGGCCATCCGGAAGGGTCGCCGGGAAATCCGCAGGAGGGCTGCCGGGAGAAGGATCTGGCCAAATAAGCCAGGAAGGGCCGGGAGAGCGCGCGGAGGGCCGGCCGGGAGGCGCGCGAAGGGCCGCTGGACAGGAGGAGCGCCGCGGGAAGAACACCGCCGGACTGAGGCGGAGCAGGGAGGCTGCCTAGATTCACCGCGTCGGGAGGGAAGACGGGTGTGCGCCGCCGGGAGGGAGAGCCGCTGCGACTGAGGATCCACACTAGATCTGGTCGTCGCCGGGAAGAGCCGCGAAGGACTGACGACGGGAAGGCGGGAGAACCGTCGGGCAAGGAAGCCTGTCGCCGGGAGGAGTCGCGCGCAGGAGGAGCGGGCGCCGGGATGAGCGCGCAGCGGGACCGCGAGGGGCGACGGGAGGCGTCGCGGGCAGCAGCGGGAGGCGCGGGAGCCTGAAGGGAAAGCCACAGTGGGGCAACGCAGAAGGCGGGGCCGGCGGGAGCCGGTAAGCCGCAACAGGAGGCGGGGCCGGAAGTCCGCCCAGGATCCGCGCATGAGGAGCGGGCGCTGTTGAGGGAAGGCGCACCGGGGAAGGAACACCGCCGGACAGAGGCGGAGCAGGGAGGCTGCCTGGATTCGCCGCGTCGGGAGGGAAGACGGGAGTGCGCCGCCGGGAGGGAGGGCCGCCGCGACTGAGGATCCGCACTGGATCTGGACGTCGCCGGGAAGGGATGCGCACCGGGGAGGAACACCGCCGGACAGAGGCGGAGCAGGGAGGCTGCCTGGATTCGCCACGTCGGGAGGGAAGACGGGAGTGCGCCGCCGGGAGGGAGGGCCGCCGCGACTGAGGATCCGCACTGGATCTGGACGTCGCCGGGAAGAGCCGCGGAGGGCTGACGACGGGAAGGCGGGAGAACCGTCGGGCAAGGAAGCCCGTCGCCGGGAGGAGTCGCGCGCAGGAGGAGCGGGCGCCGGGATGAGCGCGCAGCGGGGAAGCAGGCGCCGGCAAGGGAGGCCGCCGGCAGCGGTAGGCCGCCGGGAGAAGCGGGAGGCCGGCGGGAGCAGTCGGGAGGCGCCGGGAGCAGCGGGAGGCCGCTGGCGGGGCGCTCGGGTGATGGCGTCGGGAGCAGCGGGAGACCGCCGGGAGCAGCCGGGAGTCGCGGCGACGGGATGCGCGCGCAGGAGAGGAGCAGCGGGAGGAGCCGGGATCCGGGGAGCCGTGTCGCGCCGGGAGGAGCCGGGGAGCCGCGTCGCGCCGGGAGGAGCCAGGAGCCGCGTCGCGGGAGGGACGAGCCGGGAGCCGGGGAGCCGCGTCGCGCCGGGAGGAGCCGGGAGCCGCGTCGCGGGAGGGACGAGCCGGGAAGCCGCGTCGCGCCGGGAGGAGCCGGGAGCCGCGTCGCGGGAGGGACGAGCCGGGAAGCCGCGTCGCGCCGGGAGGAGCCGGGAGCCGGGGAGCCGCGTCGCGCCGGGAGGAGCCGGGAGCCGGGGAGCCGCGTCGCGCCGGGAGCCGGGAAGCCGGGGAAGAGGCCAGGCCGAGGCCTCGGGAGGGAGGGGTGAGCCGCCGGGAAATCGCGCAGGGCAGAGGCGGAGGGGCGGCGGCGGTAACCCTACGGGGCTTTGAGGCCGCCGCCCCCTCGGACGGGAAAAAAAAAAATGAGTAAACCCTAGAGCAAAATAAAAAAAAGATGGGAGGGAGGGTCGGGAAGATCCCTCTGATACCATGTAAAATCAGAAATCCCCCACACCTATCAAGGTGAGGAGAGAGCCTTCATTTATAGAAAATATAGGGAAGTTACAAAGAGAGGTTACAAAAGAAGTGGGGCTGGAAGTTACAAAGTTAGTGGGGCTGGAAGTTACCCATACTCCAACAATGACTTTAGGGTATTAGACCCTTGACTATTGTACCACCCCCTTGGCTATAAATAGCCACCCCCATGGCACTTGTATAGCATTCAAGATTTAATTGAGAGCTTATGCTTTGTTTCTCTCCATTGCATGAGGATTATCCTGGTTTTCCCCCTTGCTCTTGTGCATTCTTGCCTTGTCAATCTACAAGTTAGATTGGTGATTCAAGATCACAGAGCCTCCAATTCCGTGCCTCAACCCAAGTGCGTTGTTGTGTGGGTTGGCTATCACATCCCTCCCTTGAGTGTGTTGTCTAAGTAGTAGGTCGCGCTTCTTATAGCGTTGATTGACTACTTGCATCCGCTATCCATACTCATCATCCGCCACTTATCCCCGAACCGCATCCTACATCTGTCGCCCTACGCCGTGAAGATCGGGCCACCCCGTGCGTCTCATATCAGCACTTGCCTCACTGCGAACTCCGGAAAAATGAGCATCTTGAGCAAAAAATACATTTGCCTCACTACGATCTTCACTGTTCAAGTTAGGAAAAGTGATACAAGTAACCTTCTGGCAAAGGGCAGTAGATGAAGTGTTGTTCGGTGTCCCTGCCACACTAGTTCAGTCGGAACCAGACACTGCTTATCATCCCCTTCTTGTCCAGTCCAGAATTCCCCCAAACCTGCTGCTAATTCTTCCTTTACGAAGTGTTTGACTTCCTCTTTATCTTTTGTACCAAAACCCAACAAGTCCATGCTTTGATGAATCTGAATTAAATCAATTTTCTCTTGTCCTAAGCACTAAACAGCTAGCACGTCCTCCTTAATGTCTTCTTGTGTCAGCGTAGACTGTTGCTTGTCACACTGTCGTCAGGAAAACTCCTTCAGCTCCTTGCCGGACCAACACCGGCTTCAGATGCTCCCATTCTGATAGGAAACCATGGGCTGAGAAAGAGGGGAGGTGCTGTTGGACAATAAGGGCTCCTGTTGGGAAATTTGTTGTAACTGCATGGGGGGCCCATAGGGAATATGCTGAGAACCTCAGGGAATATTCTTGGGGCCCACAACTGTTAGAGGAGGCTGTTAGCAAGGTGTAGTGGTGGTCCCTACTGTTTGTTAGGAGCTTTTTGAGTTTGTTAGCCAGCTGTATTTGATTCCCTGGAATATCCTATAAATAGGACAGGGATTAGTGTGTTAGGGAGGGGGTAATAGTCTGGGTATTTCGGCCTTGTGGCTTGGACCAGGAGGGGTCTCGGATTCTCCTGGGTGAATTCTGCTGTAAGTGTCATTTCATTTTGCTGTACTACCCTACCCATTCTGCTTTATATTACAAAGTGTGCTTCCCATGTCCTCTGTTCTTATCAATTGGTCCGACCTGCCGTGGCTCCCTACTGCTGGAGCACTGCACATTTCTTCCTTTGCCGCTCCCACCACCGCTTCCATTGCTGCCATTTTTTTCCCTTCCTTCTGCCATCATCTGCTCGACATATCCACTGCCGGAACGTTGCTGGATTTTCTTGCTGCGGAGGCAGGCATTGCCGGATCGATTCAGCGACCTCCTCTCGGCTCGGCTTCAACAACTACCGACCTTTGCCTGCTTCGTTCGGCAATGACACCCTCGCTGGGACGAAGTGCACTCCAGCAACAGAGGCATACTACCGGCTTCATCGCATCCAGCGGCGAGACCTCTCGTTGCAGAGGGGAGTTCTGCCGGAAACAAGGGTTGCTGGATTAAAACGCTGGAAATGGAGGCAGAACTGGACAGTCTTGAACAACGTGTGGAAATCCTGGAAATTACTCTCCCAAACGTGGAATCGACATTGGAAGCAACCCGCACAGAGCAGGCTGATTTCCAGAAATTTGTGGCGTCCGAATTGGCGGCCCTCCGCCACCTCATCAATTCCATAGCTTGTTGCCCGGAGAGCGCACCATTTCTCGTTGAGGACCACTTGTCCTCTTCCTCAAATTTGTCCACCGTCCCCGCTGCCCTTTCAGCTGCTGTGGGAACACCCACTTGGGAGGCTGCAGCTGCTGCAGGTATACCCGTTCCCTCGGAGATCGCAGCACCACCAATGATTGAACCACGGAAGTCACGACCCAGTTCTGGGGGATCATGGGTGCAGCGTCCCTGGAAGCAACCGCAGCTAGGACACCTGGTACGCTTGCAAAGCTGTTCCTGGCGTGTGACAGTCCAAAAAGGTCTGCTGAACCTCATCTAGAACCTGCTGGATTTCACCAAGTTCCTACGGACATGGAACAGCCTACCGCGGACCGGGTCACTTCTCCCTTTCTGCCTACAGTTGTTGCGCGTGCTGCTGGATGGTACTCATCTCTAATTTCTCCCACCATGGAACTGCATTTCTGGACGCATGGGCACCGATTGGGCACCGATGCAAGCCCTCCGACCTTTCAACTGGTGTATTTCCCTGCAGTTCCTCCATCTAAACTTGCTGCTTCTTTAGCGCCAAACCAGGCACAACATGGGGCATTTGTGCTGGCAACCAGCCCCCACCACGAAGGTTCCATGATACCTAGGGGGCTGCACCATCCGGCAATCATGATACGGCACGACAACGAACTGACAACAATAGACGTCAAGCAAGCCGGGAGGAGCCTATGGCAGATTGCTTGGCATACACAGCATGGGGCACTTGTGCTGGCAACCAGCCCCCACCACGACGATTCCATGATACCAAGGGGGCTGCACCATCCAGAAACTATGATGTGGCACGGCGAAAAACTGCCAACAATCGATGTTAAGTAATCCGGGAGGAGCATTTGGCAGATTGCTTGGCATGACAACAAAGGCACACCTTCTCACCATTTGCGGTTTCATGGAGCAAGGCTGGTCTGGGAAATTGCTTGGCATGTTGGGTCCGTCACACTTGGGGGACACAACCACCACCTTGAGGACAAGGTGGTTTTTTGGGAGGGTGGCAATGATAGGAAACCATGGGCTGAGAAAGAGGGGAGGTGATGCTGGACAATAAGGGCTCTTGTTGGGAAATTTGTTGCAACTGCATGGGGGGGCCCATAGGGAATATGCTGAGAACCTCAGGGAATATTCTTGGGGCCCACAACTGTTAGAGGAGGCTGTTAGCCAGGTGTAGTGGTGGTCCCTACTGTTTGTTAGGAGCTTTTTGAGTTTGTTAGCCAGCTGTATTTGATTCCCTGAAATATCCTATAAATAGGACAGGGATTAGTGTGTTAGGGAGGGGGGAATAGTCTGGGTATTTCGGCTTGTGGCTTGGACCAGGAGGGGTCTCGGATTCTCCGGGGTGAATTCTGCTGTAAGTGTCATTTCATTTTGCTGTACTGCCCTACCCATTCTGCTTTATATTACAAAGTGTCCTTCCCCTGTCCTCTGTTCTTATCACATTCTGATCCAGGATTTTTGTTCAGCCAAGACAAAAACCAAAGCAAAACCGTGTACTCCAAACTTAACTGCACATAGTGTAACTTCATGTCCTCTACTGTACGATTCTCCAAGAAATATGTTTCTGCTTTTGTGATTCAACCAAGTGGTTCCTCACCTGAAAAAATAGGCAACTCAACTCTTGTTACAATACTGCTCCTTCCATCAAAAGGCGTCAATCCAACAAGTATAGGTCTCGCCTCCTGTTTCCTTCCTAACTCCACAACTTCGACGTCGCTCTTGAGCATGCTGCGGCTGACTGATTCTGTTTCGTGGACTCGGAGCATTGTTCCTCCTGCGACTGCAAAGCTTCTATCCACTCTCACAGCGTACGCCTCAACTGTTCATAAACAATCGGTCGCTCTGGATGAACATCAGGAACCACCTTTTGTTCCTTCAGGTCAAATTTCAGCTCACTAAACAGCTTCTCGATCACCACTTGTCTCCTAGTTAATTCTTCATAAAATGATGTTTGTCCCTGCGCCTCGGCCGATCGTCCTTCCATCGTCCATCCTGCACAAGAAACTGTGTGAACACTTTTTTTCCAGCTGCGTTGGACTTCCTCTACAGCAACTCCAGCATGCGTCTCTACCCCCACGACGCGTGCCTCATTGTTGCGTTGAAATAATTAGGCTCGTCCGTCTACAGCTCCAACGTAGGACACGTACCGCGGCCAAAACATTCTCCCAGTTGCGTACGTCCTTCCCCGTTTGCTCACTCAATCGCTCCAACAACAATCGTTTCTTCTGCGGCAGTCGACCACAGAGCATGTGAGCTTCCTCCAACCTCGGCGACGTGTCTTCTGTCGCCTTCGACTACTTCTGCCGTGAAATAGAGAAATGGAGCGAGACCGCCACTCTGCTGCGCGCCAACTCCCAAGTTGTGCGCGCTGTAACCTGGGGTATTCCTCTCGTCTGAGTCTTCTTAAGTGGCGTTCGCGTCTCCTGCAAAGATCGAGTTTTCTCCAACGATTGTTTGAAAAATCCAGCTCGCGTGTTTCCCTCCTGCGACCGCGCTGCACAACAAACGATTCCCTCGCGCTATTGCAAACAAGAAGACGTGTTGACCTCCATTGTTCGATCAGCAAGCTCTGTTCATCATTCAACAAGCGTCGACCGAGTCCAAACACAACACGTACACGTCAACAGCAGCGTACGCAGCTCCAACAAGACGTTTGTCCAGCTCCTGCAACGCCTCTCCAGCAGCGAGCTTCCACTGCACTCATACGCAGCTCCAGCAAGATTTTCGACCACCTCCTGTGATCAGCTTGCTCTGATCGTATCTCTTTTCTTCCTTTTTTTTTATATTTTAACTCTCAACGAACGGCGCCTCCAGGACAGTGTGGCAGAAAACAGTTTCTCAGCATGAGCTACCTCTTCAATCTTCCCTAGCAGCGATCTCTCTCTCGCACGACTGATCCCCAGCGGAGTCGCCAAATTGTTAGGACAAATGATAGCGAGAGAGCGAGATAATTAAAATAGGCGTATACACTGTAAAGTAGCTGTTGAATAGAACCAGTAGAATTGCTACAAATGTAGGAGGAAGAAGAGACAGGGAAAGAGGAAGAAGAAACCCACAGGAGAAGACCACCCTCCCGAGAGCCCAGTCGAGACCACCGACGAACCTGCTGCCAAGCAAATACAAAATGATTCGTATCCCCACCCCCACTTCCTACTCCCCTATTTATGAGTGTCCCAACAAACACTAATACCCCCCCCCCCCCCCCGAACAACTAAAAAGAAAAATGACTACACTATCCCTATACTCAAGCAATACTAACAACACCGCGTACCTATACTGCCCCTATACTCAAGCAGTACTAACAGCACCACGTTCCTAACAATATGCATATTCCTCTTTCTGAACCAAGTTAGGAGGAACTCCAAGTGGTTAAGGAGGAGGTATTGCAAGATGAAAGTTTACTGGCTATTGTAAATGCCTTGCAACAAAACAGCACCTCCAAACTGGGATATACATCTTGGAATGGACTGTTATTCTATAAAAATAGATTGGTTCTGCCTGGGAAGTCCACTATAACCCCCAAGATGTTGCAGCATTACCACTCCTCTCCAGCAGGGGGTCATTTGGGGTAATTGAAGACCTATAAGTGGCTCGCATGTGGGGTGTATTGGACTAGCATGACACGTGATGTAAAACGGTATGTCCGAGCATGTGAAGTGTGCCAAAGAAGTAGAGTTTGATTCAACGGTTGCCTATACCAAAGTTCGTGTGGGAAGAGGTGTCTATGGACTTTGTGTCGGAACTCCCAAAGTAGCAGGGATATGAAGTGGTATTTGTGGTGGTCGATCGACTTAGTAAGTAGGCACATCTCATTCCGCTTAAGATTCCATATACATCAAAAACTATTGCTGATGTGTTTATGAAGTGGTGAGACTTCACGGATTTCCAAGTGCAATAATTCTTGATAGAGATCCGCTCTTCACAAGTTTATTTTGGCAAGAACTTTTCAAGTTACAGGGGACAGCGTTAAAGGTGCGATCGTCTTACCACCCACAAAGTGATGGTCAGACTATGGTAGTGAACAGGTACCTGGAGATATACCTTAGAAGTTTCTTTTCAGACCATTCAAGACGCTGGGTAGCATGGTTGTGTTGGGCAGAGTTCAGCTGCAATACCTCCTATCACACTTCTATTGGGAAGACACCATTCAAAGTGGTACATGGGCACAAGCCACCTCAAGGGCACAACAGATTATAGTCAAATATGCTAACTGGCACCGACGGGAGGTGGCATATGAAGTGGGCCACTTGGTTTGGGTCAAACTGAGACCCATTAGACCCAGAGGGGTAACTAGAATCCATGCCAAGTTGGCAGCTCAGTATTATGGTCCATATGCAGTTGTTGGGAAGGTGGGAGCTGTAGCCTGCCATCTAAATTTACCTGAAACAAGCAAGGTACACCCAGTATTCCATGTATCACAATTGAAGGCTGCGATTGGAAATCACCATGGAAGAAAACTTGCCCGAAGGATTTGCTCAAGATGATGAATATCCAAAAGTTGTTCTGGCTTCCTGGAAACAAGGTCCAGCTAAGATGTGGCTGGTCGAATGGCATGGTAGGTCGGATGATGAGGCAACCTGGGAAGATGCTAATGTGCTAAAGGTTCAATATCCTAATTGCCAGCTTGAGGACAAGGTGGTTCTTCAAGGCGGCAGGACTGATACGATTGCAGGAGAGGGGGACAGCCATTCAGGAAGGAGAGTAGCCCAAGGCCACTCGAGACCACCTGTACACTATACTTACCAGCGAAGGGGAGTCTGTAGGGGTGGTATTGGGAAGTGACTACTTACTGCCGGGGGCAGTGTTGTAATTAGACGCCCTAGTAATTTGTTGGTTGTTGATTATAAAAGGGCCCTGGGTTGCTGGTTGGGGGGGCATTTGGTTAATTGGTTAGAAAGGAGGCAGTCTGCCTTGGCCTGTGGAGAGGGAAGCTCCCAGGAGAGTCACCCTAGCAGGTAGCTCAGGTCTTCTGTATCCGGTGTTTACAATTGATCTGGTAAGGGAATTCCCTTCAAATTTCTCCATTATTTTCCTCTCTTGACTTTATATCCTATCAAGTTCTATCACACATGTCAAACTTTAATGATCTTAAATTTCAATAAAATCAACAGCCTAGAATGAAACTTGATATTAACTTTGAAATCAACAACAGTAAGTTGTCTTTCAAATCTGACAGTGTTACACTTCGTATTCAGCTATACTGTTTTACCCCACTTTGCATTCGACCCATCCCAAACTTTTCTGTCTTTTCTCTGGTAGATTCATATTTTTGTTACAGTTATTTATCAGGGTGTGCCACATAACAATGGTCCTGCCATGCCATCATCAACATCATTAGATGCATGCATAATCATGTGGAACATAATATGTCAGCTATAATGTGAAACATGACGATTTAAAGATGGAAAGCAGAACACAATTACATACCCACTGCTGTATCTCCTTCAATTCATCTGAAGCAGCTTTATCAGACATGATCCGTTGTGAGAGTTTTAAATTCTCTTCTAAATACTGAAATATCTCATTTGTGCATAAAATCAGCGCTTCCAGTCTCTTCTCTTGTGCCGGAAAGGCAGCCTATTTTTCATAATTTAACAGTGAAATTTCAGTCAAATGAATTAACAATTCTAATGCCATGTTTATCAAAATCTATAAATATATGTTTCATAAACAGCTATGAATCAACGTCTAGCATTCTAGAAAATAACCTATCTATTGGCATAATGATATACAAGAAAAACAAAATCATCACCCTGGCACCTTTAAACAAAAGTTCATGAGTTCAAGAACAGAAAACCAAGATTTTTACTGAAAGTTGGATGAAATTCTCAGTAATGGAGTAAGTTGCCTGTTTTTTTCTCTCTGCTCGAAATTTGAAAAAAAACTCAACTGGCAGCATTTTTCCTTTACTAAAACTGAAAAAAAAAATTAACATAAAACAGAGGAACTGGGGTACAATCACATCTCTTTGAATCTCATCAACCCCCAAAAAAAGAGAAAGGAAGACAACCAGCTAGGTCAGGTTTGGCTGAAGAAAAATGAAATGAGAATTAAATGCCAAAACAGGAGGTCTAAGCTGTAGGCTATCGCCACAACCAACTCAATAGAAAAAAATTTAGGAAAGTTCTGGTCAGCTTTGAAGAAAATATGACCTGCTATTTAGGAAAGTTCTGGTCAGCTTTGATGAAATGCCAAACACAGATATAAACTCATACCTACACTCAAATTATCTTTTTAAATAAAAATAAAAAAACAACAAAAAAAATATGATATAAATAAAAAGGTTTCAATATGTAGAATGATTCGAACCCCCAAGGTGTATCTCCTAAGGAGCCCTTGGGGTGTATTTATAATGAATATTAAAAACCACACCGGACCTCAAGTCCGATGTGGGATGCAGACTCCAACACTCCCCCTCAAGCTAGGTGAACCTAGCTTGGACACATAATGAAAAGAAAACAATAAAAACAGACGCTAACACTCCCCCTCAAGCTGGACATGCCCAGCTAGATGAAAAAACAAGACGACAGAAAGCAGAATTATAGAAAAAGTTGTCAGGCTGCTACTCCCCCTCACGATCGAAGCTCCCCCTCAGGATGATGGATGATGGTGCGGGCGCAGCAGATGACCACTCAGATCGGCTGGGTGACGGAGCGCCAGGAATTCCGCACTAGTGGGGCCGGACGATGAAACGCCGGGATTTCCAAACTAGCACCGGGAAAACCGCACTTGCGGGGCCGGCGACGGGAGGCGGGGATTCCGCAGAATTGTTGCGGGACTGGCGGCGCCAACAGGCCCAAATCCGAGGTGGTCGAGCTGCTGCGCCAGCGAAAGGACGTGCCGGCGGAGAGAGATGCGGGTGCCGGGAGGTGCCGGGAGATGCCGGCGAGGCGGGGATGCCGCAGGAGGAGGCCGGCGAGGGTGCAGGAGGCCGGGAGACGGCGCTGGAAGTTGGAGGAGGCCACCTGCGTGGAGCGGCCAGCACGGGTGGAGGCCGGTTGCTGGCCGGAACAGTCCGGATCTGCCCGGATCTGCCCGGAACAGTCCGGATATCGCCGGAACTGGCCGGAAATCTCTGGATCAGGCCGGAGCCGGCCGGAGTAGCCTGGATCTGGCCGGAAATCACCGGATCCGGCCGGATTCGGCCGGAGCTGTCCGGATCTGGCCACCGGAGAGCAGCAGGAGAGGCCGCCGGAGAGGGGTCGCCGGACTGGAGGGAGATCCGCCGGGAGCCGCGGGAGGAGGGCTGCCGGAGGAAGAGCCGGCGCGGGATGAAGCGGGAGGCGCCGGGAGAAGGGGCCGCATCGGGAGAAAGGGGAACGGGAGAGAGGCGGAGCCGGGAAGCCGCGCTGCGGGAGGTCGAAGTAGCGCCACCGGGGAAGGGCGTTGGGCGGGGTGTCGCGCCTGAGGGAGGCCCGTCGGGAGGTGGAGCCGCACCGGGAGGGAGAGGCGGGCGCCGGCGTCGGGATGCCGCAGCAGGAGGCAGGGCCGTCGCGCAGGGAGCCGTCACGGAAGGGAGCCGCTGCGGAAGGCGGGCCGTCGCGCAGGGTGGGAGAGCCGCGGGGAGGGAGCGCTCCGCAAGAGGAGGCGCCGGCGGCTGGAGAACCAGGGAGAGGCGCCGCGCGCAGCGGGGAAGCCCTTCATGAGGGCCGCCGCCCCCCCACGGGGGAGAAGAGAAAAAAAAAACCTAGATAGGAGGAATAAAATGGGAGGAGGGGAGTTGGGTTCCCTCTGATACCATGTAGAATGATAAAGTAGGAGAAACTCAAACCCCCAAGGTGTATCTCCTAAGGAGCCCTTGGGGTGTATTTATAATGAATATTAAAAACCACACCGGACCTCAAGTCCGATGTGGGATGCAGACTCCAACACAATAAATGAAATAATTAACCTGCTATTATTATGCCCCTGATTATTTACTAACTTTTAAAAATATATCAAATTCATCAAACAATGAATGTAATATTCACAATTCCCATAATAGACCTTGCTCTTGTAGAAAACATAACATCCAGCTTTTAAGTGCCACGGAATTAAAATAGTATAAGTCGTGAACCTTTGAATGTGCAGTTACTTGCATCGCCTGACCATCCATGCTTCTTTCATCCACATCATGACTTGCTAACAATGTTCTCAGAATCGAACCGGTCATTGAACCAAAAAGGGGTGTGATTCAAGGTCAAACCAATTAAGCCAATGGTTTGAACGGTTTTATTATTTTATTCATTTTTAATATTATGTTATTATTTAACATATATTTGAGTTCATTATAACTTTATTATCATATAATTATTTTAATGGTATTAAATTAATTACATTTTTATTATAAACCATACATTTTAAATTTTTATTTTTTATATTCTTTCATTTTATACTTTTCTTTAAATTAATTTATTTCCCTACCAACCAATTGTTAAATATTTTATTCATTAAATTAGAGCAGAGTCCCACATTGGAAATACAAGTAGTAGCAAACTCTAGCTAAGCCTATAAAAGCGGGGTGAGGTGAGATTGTATCCCACATTGAAAAATCTGGAAAAATTCTCAAGATAACTCTATTATAAAAATAGATCATGGAAGGTGTTTTCTTTAAAAAATATATGTTTATAAAAATACTTCTGAAAGTATTAAATATATATTTTAGTAAAAAAATTATATATATATATAAAACAAAGCAAAAAAATGAAAATAAAATAAAATTTTTAAAAACTCAGGTAAAGAGGGCAGCCCGCTTTCATGAAATTTTCAGCCAAGTTTTGAAAATTTCAAAATCGCCTTCTCTGGAAACTGGCCGACCTGGTCGATATTTTCCGAAAACCGTGCGGTCGGACCGGAAATGCTCTGGTTAGGAGCGGGCAAATCCAGCTCAGATGCTAAAACAGCCCAAATTGAAATGACTGGACCGCAAGCCTGACTAGCCAAAAGTCTGACCGGTTGGACCATTTGTTTCGGTCCGGTTTTCACAACACTACTCGTTGGGTCAACTCAACAAGTAGACAATTTGGCATTCATAAAAGTTTCCACGTGAATTATAAATGTTAATATTTTCCCCAATCTCACCCTAATCGCACACTTGGGGTTTTCTTGGATCTTATAAAATTATTTTACTTTTAACTCATTCTTGTCAACTCAAATGCACCATGATAATGTAATCACCCAAATGGATGAGAACAAAGAAAATTATTGTCAATAACAGTTGATGTTAAAGCTCATTAGCTCATTTTTCAATTAATAAGGAAAATATCATTTGGTGAGGTGCATGACCATGGGAGTGTGTTTTTAGGAGATGATTTTGGCAAACAAATAGGAAAATGAGAATAGTTTAAAAAATATATTCTTTGATATTCAATAAGATTAAAGTAATTGGGTTAAAACCAAGCATTAATGACTATTACATATAAAATAAAGCAACTATGAAATGGTAATTAGAAAATTATAAGAGAAAATTTAAGTTGTGCCTCACCCCAAATAAAACAAACACTAAAAAAGTCATGGTCCCACACTGCTCGATAGAGCTAAAGAGAAAAATGATCCTCTCAAAAATAAAAAACAAAATTCTTTATTCAAAAAATAGAGATTTTTCACTTTGAAGTTTCATTCGCATCAATTTACAGTAAACATCCATGCGTGGTAAGCACAATATTATACGGAGTTTTGGACTCATCAACTCCCAAACTACTCACCATATAAAAAGAATCAACACAAAAATGCACTGGAAATGAAAAACAGAAAACCTAGCAACAAATGGAATAATTAGCCTAACATTTTAAAATCCTTATTTATTTAGTAACGTCAGCAAGTATATCACATCCTACCAAATTTGATTAAAACTTTACCAGGAATAGTAAAAAAATAATTATTTCTTTAGCAGAAAAGCAGTTGGGGCAGACATTTTCTAGCCCTCCTGATTTTAGAATTTAATCAACATTTGTTTTCCCCAACTAAAAGCAGAGGTTGCATTCCAAGAGCACCGAGGACAAGCCAACCCATGTGACTGGTCGGTTTTTACAAGACTGTCTTCAAGGTCTCCCAACAATTCAACAAAGGCCACTCAAATAACAATGACAACAGTATCAGTACCAACACCAAAACTATAAAATAAAATTTGTATTTCAAACTGTTAAACCCTCTTTTTATTATTATGGGTATTTCCGAGTCCCACATCGGAATACTCCTTTGTATCTTTCGTCATATCATTCTATAAAAGTAGGCCCCCACCTTACCTTGAGAGTAAGGGGGTTTCCTCATTCTACATGGTATCAGAGGGTGATTAGTCCCGACCCTCCCTCACTGCGGATTCCCGGTTCTGTCCGGCCTCGCCTCTCCCCTCCTTCCCGGCTAGGGTTCTCCCCGGCGGCCCTCCTGCCTGGCGCGGCTCCCCGCGTCGCCCTCCTGCCGGGCGCGGCCCCCGGCTCCCCGGCGTCCCGGCCCCCCACGTCGCCCTCCTGCGGCTCCCCGCGTCGCCCTCCTGCCTGGCGCGGCTCCCCGGCGGCCCTCCTGCCTGGCGAGGCTCCCGGCTCCCCGGCGTCCAGGCTCCCAGCGTCGCCCTCCCGCGGCTCCCCGCGCCCCGCCTCCTGCTGCTCCCACGCCTCCGGCGCCTCCCGACCACCCTCGCCCGGCACCTCCCGCTACTCCCGCGCGCTCCGACTGCTCTCGCCCCGCGGCTCCCCTCACCCAGTGGCCCTCTCTCCCGGCGTTATTTCCCTCCCGCAGCCCTCTGTCCAGGTGCGGTTCACCACTTCCTGGCAGCGCGCCCTCGTCCCGACACCCTAGTCTCGGCGCCCCCAGTTTCGCCCCGGCAGCCTCTCCCAGCAGCGCGCCCTCGTCCCGGCAGCGCGCCCTCGTTCCGGCGGCCCTTCCTGCACGCGCACGTCCTGCGCAAGATCATCCCACCAGCCCGCTGCATCAGCTACCCGTCGCTTCCATGGCAGGATCCTCGGGACGTGGTTGTGCGTCCAGTCGTCCACGTCCCTTCTGTCAACATTGTGGCAAGTTTGGCCACTTGATCGCCCGATGTTGGGTCCTGCATGGACGGCCATCTCAGCACCCGCGGCAGGGACAGCCCGCGGTCCAGGCCGCGTCCTCGATTGTCGCATTTCTTTCCCCGTCTCTGGCCCTTTCTATGGCCGACCTCAGGCGGCCTCACGATCCTCCGGCCTCTGTCCGACCCGGTCCCTCCTCGGCTTCTCTGGCCCGTACTGTTCGCCCAACTGCCCTTATCAGCTATTGCTCCCCTGCATGGCTGCTGGACTCAGGTGCCTCCGACCAACTCACCGGTGATGCTGGTATGCTGACGTCTTACTGCACATATGCCAGTTCTTCAGCCATCACCGTCGCCGATGGGTCCACTATCCCCATAGTGGGCTTCGGTGCATGCTCCCTGACTCCATCGATACACCTACCCTCTGTGGCACATGTGCCCCGCAGTCCCTTTAATCTGCTTTCCATCAGTAAACTGACTAAGGATTATAACTGTGTGGCCATATTTACCTCTTCAGGTGTTGTGTTTCAGGAGCAGACTACGAACCGGGAACTTGGTCAAAGCCGGCTTCGAGACGGGGTCTACATGTTCGAGGGCCCAGCACCCATTGCTTGCACGTCTACCTCTTCTCGGGCACTTGATCTTCATTCCCGATTAGGACACCCGCCTGCATCCACCATTCATCAGATGTTTCCAGACTTCAGTCGGACTCCCACTTTTCATTGTGAGTCCTGTTCTTTTGCGAAACATCATCGCTCTTCCTACATTCCTCGCACGGATACATGGGTCTCCCACCCCTTTGATCTGGTTCATTCAGATGTTTGGGGCCCATGTACCATTCCGAGTCACTTGGGATATAAATACTATATATCCTTCATTGATGACTATTCGCGAATGACGTGCCTTTACCTTCTTCGAGAACGCTCCGAAGTATTTTCCACCTTCCAAGCTTTTTTTAATGAAATTCAGAACCGTTTTTCTATCTCTGTCAAATGTCTCTGCTCGGATAATGGGCGCGAGTATCTCTCCACTTCCTTTCGGCAGTTTCTCCAGACGAATGGCATCCTTCATCAGACCTCCTGTCCTGATACACCCCAGCAGAACGGCGTGGCCGAGCGGAAACACAGACATATTCTGGAGACTGCTCGTGCCCTCATCTTCTACCGACAGGTGCCTCTGCTCTTTTGGGGAGATGTCATTCTCACTGCTACCTACCTCATCAATCGCCTTCCTTCTTCTATCCTTAAGGGGGAGACTCCCTTTCGGACTCTTTTCCCCACTCTCCCTCTTCATTCCCTCCCTCTTCGAGTGTTTGGCTGCTTGTGTTATGTTCGTGACACTCGCCCTGGCCGCACCAAACTCTCTCCCAAATCTCTCCGCTGCATATTCCTTGGTTATTCCCGCACTCAGCGCGGATACCGCTGCTTCTCCCCGGACCTTCGCCGGTATGTCATCTCTGCGGATGTCTCCTTTGTTGCGAGTTCTTCATTCTCCTTTCCCTCTCCTCCTCCTGACTCTGCCATTGATGACTGTCTTCCCCTCATCATCCATCCTCCACCGGCGTCAACCCCTGTTGACACCCATTTTGGTCAGGTCTACTCCCGTCGTCCTTCGACTGTATCCCCCGTTTCAGCCAGTGACACTGATGCTCCCGCTTCGTCCGCTGCTCCTGCTCCGCCACCCAAGGACTTGCCCATTGCCCTACGGAAAGGTACTCGCTCCTGCCAGAGTACTCCTCTATTTGCATCTTCATACAGGGGTCTGTCCGCTCTAGAGACAGTTTCTATACCTCGCACGGTTGGTGAAGCCAAATCTCACCCCAGGTGGCTAGCAGCAATGCGCGATGAGTTGCAGGCTCTGGGGGAAAACCATACTTGGGATCTTGTCCCCCTTCCAGCAGGCAAACAGGCAGTGGACAGCAAATGGATTTACACCGTCAGGCTGAATCCCGATGGCACTCTCCATCGCCTCAAAGCCCGCCTTGTGGCCAAAGGCTTTGCTCAGACATACAGTGTTGACTACTTTGATACCTTCTCCCCGGTTGCCAAGATGGCCTCTGTCCGGTTATTCATCTCTCTTGCCGCCCATCATCAGTGGCCTCTTCATCAATTGGATGTCAAGAACGTCTTCCTCCATGGCTTCCTTGAGGAAAAATCTATCTACAGCAGCCCCCCGGATTTTGTGCCTCCGGCGCTAAATCTCGTGTCTGCCGTCTACGCCGCTCTCTTTACGGCCTCAAGCAGTCTCCCCGTGCTTGGTTCGGCCGCTTTAGCACGGTCGTCAGCGACTTTGGGCTTTCCCGCAGTACGAAGGACCACACTATCTTCTACAGGACGACTCCACATGGCTGCATCTTATTGGTCGTCTATGTGGATGATATCGTCATCACCGGCAGCGACTCTGTGGGTATCACTCATCTCAAGGCCCATCTTCACCAGCACTTCCACACTAAGGATCTTGGTCCTCTCACATACTTCCTCGGCATCGAGTTTTCCTACTCCTCGGACACCGTCTCCCTCTGCCAACGGAAGTATGCATTGGATATATTGCAGGATGTTGGGCTAACTCAGACCACTGCGGTCGATACTCCTCTCGAGCCTGGAGAACGGTCTCTTTATGCCTCCTCGGCACTATACCCACATCCCGAGCGGTACCGTCGATTGGTGGGCAAACTCAATTATCTCACCATGACTTGACCCGACATTTCCTGTGCGGTAGCCAAAGTGAGTCAATTTATGGAGCATCCGACCACATCTCAGTGGGATGCTGTCATCCGCATCGCCAAGTACATCAAACGGGATCCTGCCCGTGGTCTTCACTACTCCCAGCATCCTCATCAGCATATTGAGGCCTTTTGTGATGCTGATTACGCTGGCTGCCTTGCCACTCGGAAATCTACCTCTGGGTTTGCCATTTTCTTGGCAGGCAACCTCATTTCTTGGCGCAGCAAGAAACAGACGGTCGTCTTTCGCTCCAGTGCCGAGTCTGAGTACCGTGCCATGGCCACCGTCACTACCGAGATCCTTTGGCTTCGGCAACTCCTCTAGGAGCTTGGCTTTCCTCAGCAGACGTCTACTCACATATGGTGTGACAATCAGGCAGCCACTAAAATTGCTTCGAACCCCGTCTTCCATGAACGCACGAAGCATATTGAGGTGGACTGTCACTTTCTTCGCCACCACCTGGAGCACAAACATGTCAGCTTTAGCCACATTCCGACGACAGACCAGCTTGTTGACATCTTCACCAAAGGTCTCCCTGGTGCTCGCCTTGCCTCGCTCAGTTCCAAGCTGGGGATCCACCACATCTGACACCCAACTTGAGGGGGAGTATGTCTTGGTCTTGTGTGGTGTCATCTTATTCTTTTTTTTTGTGGGACTCGTTGTCCAAGCTGGGCATGTCCAGCTTGAGGGGGAGTGTTAAACCCTCTTTTTATTATTATGGGTATTTCCGAGTCCCACATCGGAATACTCCTTTGTATCTTTCGCCGTATCATTCTATAAAAGTAGGCCCCCACCTTACCTTGAGAGTAAGGGGGTTTCCTCATTCTACACAAACCTATCATGATTCCCAACCAGCAAACAAAGTTTTCTTGTCATCAACCAATCGAAATAAATCGAAGCTTGTTGGCACTTTCTTGTTTTAATGCTCACAAATCAGGATTCTTATATTTCTAATGAGCTTAATGTTTTATAATAGTATATCGTTTTATTAAGTAAATTTGGCCAAGTATAAAAAAGTCACTGTAAGTTCAACTGTGCCACCGCCAGGCTGGTGCTACCATCAGAACTTTGCTACCGCTGGAGTCGTGCTACTATCAGACTCTTGCTACCGCCAGATTTGCCGCTGCCAAATCTGCTGCAGCCAGATCTGCCCCCGTCGGGCATGTGTGACCGCCAGCTCTTTGCCACCAGATGTGCTACCACCAGATGTGCTACCACCAGCTTTGTTTTACCGCTGGGTTATGCTACCGTTGGACCGTGTCACCGTCACCCTTGCTACCGATGATGTTCTGCATCATTCGAATTTAATGCTTCCAACGGCTAGTTTATGGGAGTCAATGCAGTAGGTTTATTTAATGATTATTTCTAAATCATTCCACGAACGCATTGAAGACAAAGTCAGAGGTTCAGTACGAGGATCTAGGAAATCATTATGATTATTCTTCAACGGGTATTCGAGCCTGCAATGCTATATATTTCTGAAGGACTCCATCATGCGTGAGGAAAGAGTTGCTTGATCGATCCGAGCAAGAACTTACATGTTGCATACTGAAGAAAATAAAAGAGATGAGACCCAAAACCCAAGGTACCTCTCTAAAGGAGGTCTTGAGGTTATTTTATAATGAATAATAAAGTCCACACCAGACCACAAGTCCGATGTGGGATGCAGACTACAACACTCTCCATCAAGCTAGGTGTACCTAGCTTGAACACATAAAGAAAAACAAAACAATCAACAGACGCTGCAAACACTCCCCCTCAAGCTGGACATACCCAGCTTGATTGCAAAACAAGACAAAATATAAAAAAAATCATGCATGATTGCAGCTCCCCCTCAAGATCACAGCTTCCCCTTGAGATGAAAAAAATGGATAATTGGAAAGCCGCACAAGCGGACCGGTCGTCGAAGGCGCCAGAAAAGTCGCACTTGCGGTGCTAGTCGACGGAGCGCTGGGAATGTCGCACTGGCAGTGCCGGTCGTCGGAGCGTCGGGAAAGCCACACTGGCGATGCTGGTCGTCAGAGCGCCGGGAAAGCCACATTGGCGGGGTCGGTCATCAGGAGGCGAGGATTCCGCAGGAGGCGCCGGCCAGCGAGAGCGGATGACACTGGCGTAGGGAGGGCCGGTGACGGGGTGAGGGAGTTGTTGCGGGATCTGACAGAGCTGCGGGAGAGGGAAGGCTGGAAGAGTCGTTTGCTACGCAGGGGGGATCTGCCGGGAGGGAGCCGGCCAAGAGGAACTGAGGCGCAGCAAAGGAAGGTCGTCGGTCTGGGGGTCGACGAGAACATATGGCATCGGCAGATCAGGAGGTGCCGGCAACAGGAGGCTCGACTGGCGGCGGATCGGGGTGTTGCTGCGGGATCTGGCGGCAACGAGCGGGAGGGACGACATAGCGCAGGAAGGGCCAGCACGGCGCAGGAAGGTGCGGGAGGAGGGCGATGGGAGGGACGGCGAGAGGGGAGGCCGTCGCGGGAGGTGTCGACGGAGGGGCGCACCGGGATGGGCCATCGCACGGGAGGCGAGGATTCCGCGCAGGAGGGGTCTGCGATGGGAGGCGGTGGATTCGATGGGAATGGGGGGGCCGGCGCACCTGGAGGAGGTCGTTGAACAGGGAGGGCGACACGCAGGAGGGTTCCTCCGAGAAAGATTCGCCGGGAGGGAGCCGCAGGCGAACGGAGGGTTCCGTCGGATGGGAGACACGCACGTAGCAGGAGGCGAGGCCACAGAGGACCGTCGCGAGGGAGAAGCACTGGGGCCCGGCGGGAGGAGACGCGCGCAGTGGACGGGATCCGGCCGGATCTGTGAGGGCGGCTGGAAAAGCGTCGCAGGAGGGCGGGAGGTCGGACGTAGCTGGGACACCCCACCTAGAGGAGACCGTCGTTGGATGGAGAGCGACGCTCGGGAGGCCGATAAGGGGGCGGCCGACTGCCCTAGGGCTGAGGGGCCGCCACCCCCCAGCAGGGGGAAATTGTGAAGTGTCCGCCAAGAAGGAAAAAAATAGATAGGGAGGGGTAGGGTTCACAAAACCTCCTTTGATACCATGAAGAAAGATAAAAGAGGTGAGACCCAAAACCCAAGGTACCTCTCTAAAGGAGGCATTGAGGTTATTTTATAATGAATAATAAAGCCCACACCATACCATAAGTCTGATCTGGGATGCAGACTCCAACACATACATACTGAAATACGAGTGTGAAAGTGTGGAGAATATCAAAGATCAAGTTCCTTTCTCACACTGAAACAAGAGAAGACTTTCAGAGCATCTTCATACATAAAAGAGAACTTCACGACACTCTGTTTTCCTGCACCTTTTGAAGAACTAGTTTGAACTCCTCACAAACCAAAATCCAAGGACTCTCGAGCACCTAGAGCATTACAGACCAAGCTGTTGGATTGGTGTAACCCAATCCGGTTGGGTCAAATGTTTGTGGCCCGTACTGCGCACCGGCCCGCAACTTTCAGGCACTATAGCATCTCTGACCACTGTAGCAGAGCCGACCGACCGACACCAACAAAGACTGTAGCGGTGCGGACTTTGAAGTCAACTTTACTGTAGCCTTTTGGACTTCCAGCCAGCACCCACTGTAACACTTTTGACTTGGGTGGCTGTCTTTCACTGTAGCGACGCGGACTTCCTGTGCGGTTGGTGGAATAGTGGATCGTCTTCCTCCATTTGTTGCCCATTTCGGGCTAGGGTTACTGAAAAAACTCTGTAATTGTGCTCCCGGATATAGTGATTTTCTATCTCTCCATGGACGTAGGGATTATTCCCGAACCACGTAAATCCTTGTGTCCTTGTTCTTTTTTCCCTTTTACTCATCTGTGTTTCGTTGTTTCTGTCGCTGCAACTCCCGACGTTTCCGCATCACGAGCACCACTGCATCTTCCATATCTTCTTACTTTACCTTTCTCTTTTTGTCTTTACTTTCGAGCAGTGCATTGTTTTGCTCTGTTTATTTACACGCACTGTCTTTTACGCTTAAACTAGAGAATACCCGATATTCTCTCAAAACCCTTTTTATTTGTATACCCACAGCAACTGTGGAAGAGGTCTCGCGTGGCCTCTGTTGTTTTTCTATCCACGTATAACTGTGGAAAAGGCTTTGAGCCTGGACACATTGTGTTGTTTGTATACCCACAGCAACTGTGGAAGAGGTCTCCCGTGGCCTCTATTGTTTTTCTATCCACGTATAACTGTGGAAAAGGCTTTGAGCCTGGACACATTGTGTTGTTTGTATACCCAATCCAAGTTGTGGATCAGATTATTGGCAGCGGATGATTGTCAAGTGGAGGAGATTAGGTCTCGACTTGAGACTGAACCCCCTGTTTTTTCCGTTCTTGTTTGTGTTTTTTTTTATTCATTTCAAAGCTTAAACTGCATTTGTTTTTAATCTATAAACAAAACATGTTCTTTGATAGTTAGTCTTAACCAGTGTATATATAATGGCTTTGATCAAGTAAATCAATTTCAAAAGTTAAAGTAATTTCATATATTGTTTTAATTGAGCCCTAATCAAGCTTTGAGAAATCTTTTGAAAGATCAAACTTATATTAAACTACTGGTTTGATTAACTGGGCGTTTTAAATTAAATTGAAGGATTTTATTTGAACTTTTTTTAATAGAAATTTTATAGGTAACTCAATTCACCCCCCCCCCTCTTGAGTTACTCCAACCAACATTTGGTATTTAAGGATTTTCAAATATCTTTCAACTGTGATTTAGTTGTCTTTTAAATATCTTAAATTTCTGTTATTTCTAAATTTAGTTCTTTATGGATAATAGACAAGAGGGTTCTACTACCAACAGACCACTTTTTTTTAATGTCACTAACTATGCTAAGTGGAAAATCAAAATGAAAATGCTATTGAGAGCATGAGTTTTGAAATTTGCACAGCTATTGTAGACAAATATAAAATACCCAAAACTACTAGATCTACTTGGGATGATCCTACTAAAGCTGCTTATAATAATAACTGTAAAGCTATGAATGCTATGTACTGTGCTTCGGATAAAGAATTTGATCGAATTTCTGTCTGTACAACTGCTTTTGAAATTTGGGACACTTTAGTTGTTTCTCATTAGGGAACATCTAATGTCAAAGAAATGCACTTAAATACCAATACTGTTAAATATGATACTTTTAAAATGAAACTTGATAAGCCTATTTCTGACACGTATCTCAGGTTCAATGAGATCGTGAATACAATGCACTCACTGGGAAATCCTGTTTCTGACAAAGATCAAGTGATGCGCCTGTTGAGGTGTCTACCAAAAAGATGGAGAGGAGCCTCAATGTCAATTCAAGAATCGAGTGATGTCAGCAAGTTACATGTCAAGGAGTTGATGTTGGATTGGTTTAGCCTGATCCGGTTGGGCCGAATGCTTGTGGCCCACACTGTAGCAGTGCGGACTTCAGAGTCAACTCTACTGTAGTCTTTTGGACTTCCAGCCGACAGCCACTGTAGCACTTTTGACTTGAGTGGCCGCCTTTCACTGTAGCGACGCGGACTTCCTGTTCGGTTGGTGGAACAGTGATCATCTTCCTCCATTTGTAGCACATTTCGGACTAGGGTTTCTTATCTTAAAAAACTCTGTAATTGTGCTCCCGATATAGTGAATATTCTGTCTCCGTGGACGTAGGGATTATTTTCGAACCACGTAAATCGTTGTGTTTTTGTTTCTTTCCTTTTTTCCCTTTTACTCTTCTGTGTTTCGCCGTTTTCTGTTGCTGCAACTCCCTACGTTTTCGCAACAGTTGATTGGAAAACTAATGATGTGCAAGGAAGAACTCAAAGTCAACAGAGAAGAGGATGAGCCAAAAAGAAAATTTGTAGCCTTCAAAACCACTTCTTCAAAACAATAGGAGAAAATTCAAGCTAACAGATCAAGTGACGAAGAGTCACCTGCTGACAGTGATGAAGAGATGGTCCATCTGGCCAGAAGATTCAAAAAATTTTACAAAAAGTTCTTTAGGAAACCAGATTGCAAAGGTAAATATGATAATACCGAAAATTGAAAAAATGATTGGAAGAAAGATGATGCTTCGAATGAAATAATCTGCTATGAATTCAAGAGGAAAGGGCAAGTCAAAGCTGACCGTTCTAAGCTGAAATACAAAAAGAAATATGATGATAAGGATAAAAGATACAAGAAAGCAATGAAAACAACTTGAAGTGCTTCTGAAGAAAGCTCAAGTGATTCAGACACAACCCAAGAGGATAAACATGACAGAGCTAACATGTGTTTTATGACAAACACTTCTGAGGTATATGATGTTTTTCCTACTTCTCCTGTAGATATTCTTAATCATTGTGGAGATGAAAACAATGATGAGAAAATGTCTAATGAAGAGATGTTCGAGTACTGTAACATGCTGGAAGATACATTCAATGAACTTAAGGGCAAATATAAGATTCTAAAGAAACAACATGCTTTGACTACTAGTTTTAAGTCTAATCTTAGTATTGAGAAAGATAAAAATGCTCAGTTATTGAAAGAGAACAATGAATTAAAATTGTCTAATGAGCAACTAAAGAAAGATATGAAAATATTCACCAATGGGAGAAATACTCTTACCCAAATGCTTGGAAAGCAGACTGCTCTCAAGTACACTACTGGTATTGGTTATCAACCTGGACAGAGGAGGATTATTAAGAATAGTTTTATTCCTAGATCCAGTTTTGGAAAAACTTTTACAAGTTTTTATTCATTTGGACTAAGTGTTTATTTCTAAAAGTTTAAAATCTGCTTATAGGAAACCAGTTAAGCAAATATGGGTTCCTAAAGCTTTGATAACTAACATTTCTAGATCCAAAAAGATTTAGGTACCAAAATCATTTTTGGTGTGAAATTTGTTTTGTAGGAAACCTGCTTGAAAAGCTCCAAATAAGAACTTATGCTACCTGGACAGTGGTTGTTCCAGACACATGACTGGAGATTACTCAAAGTTTCAAGAATTTGATCAAAGTGGAAGGTAAACATGTCACTTTTTGTGACAATGCCAAAGAGAAAATTATTGGCCTTAGCCAAATCGGTAATTCTAATACTATTTTAATTTCTAAAGTTTTATTTATAGATGATTTAAAATATAATCTGCTTAGCATCTCACAGCTATGTGATGAATGTTTTCATGTGAAGTTTGAAAATAATGCCTCCAATGTTTTTTATTCTAAAAATGCTTTAGTTTTTACAGCTTTAAGAAATGATAATGTTTATGCTGTAAATTTAGATTCACTATTTTCTCAAAATATTTCTTGTGTAAGTGTCTTTCACAAAGAATCTTGGTTTTAACATAGGAGACTAGGTCATTGCAATATTCACTCACTTAGAAAGCTAACTAGGAAAGGGTTGGTTAAAGATATGCCTAAACTAGAATTCTCAAATGACAAAGTCAATAACCAAATATCAGAAGGGGAAACAGCATAAAATTTCTTTCAAATCAAAGAAATTTCAACTTCTCAACCCCTAGAGTTGGTTAACATGGATTTCTTTGGACCTTCTAGAGTTTCTAGTTTAAATGAGAATCACAATGTTTATGTATTTGTAGATGAATTTTCTAGGTATACTTACGTATTCTTCCTAGCTCACAAAAGTAAAGTTTGCTCTTATTTTACCAAGTATGTTAAATCTGTAGAAAATCTTAATGGGCTTAAGACTAAGACCCTAAGAAGTGATCATGACCTTGAGTTTGAAAATCAAGATTTTGAATCTTCTTGCTCACAAAATGGCTATAATCATAACTTTTCTACTCCTAGGACCCCACATCAAAATGGTGTTGTAGAAAAAAGAAATAGGACCCTTCAAGTAATTGTCCAGACTATGCTTAACGAATATGACTTGTCTGTTTATTTTTGGGCAAAGGCTGTGAATACAGCTTGTAACATAATCAATAGAGTTTTAATTAGACCTCTCTTAAAGAAAACTCCTTATGAATTATGAAATGGTAGAAAGCCAAAGGTCAATTACTTTAGAGCTTTTTGGTTACAAAGTCTTTATTCTTAATACTAAGGATAATCTTGATAAATCTGCTTTCAAGAGTGATGAAGGAATATTCCTTAGTTATTCAACATTTAGTAAATCATATGGGGTGTTTAATAAAAGAACCATGATTGTGGAAGAATTTGTTCGTATCAAATTTGATGAAACAGATCCACATAAGCCTAAAAACCCTTTAGAAAACCTTGATGATTTTTCAATTCTGAATATCAATGTC
The DNA here is from genome assembly GCA_963277665.1 of Viscum album. Lineage (NCBI taxonomy): Eukaryota > Viridiplantae > Streptophyta > Magnoliopsida > Santalales > Viscaceae > Viscum > Viscum album. Next base: position 1,869,818,270 of record OY728156.1, read on the forward strand.
AAATCTTCTTTACAACTCCGTAAGACAAGCAGAAAAATCATCCAGTTATGAAGAAAAACCCGAACCAGAACCTCTAGATGACCATGAGATTTCTGGCCCTTCATTTTCTAGAGCTGATAGGACTCATAGGTACCATCCTCTAAATGTTGTAGTTAGAGATCTAGATAGAGGTACACAAACTAGAGTTTCTCTTAGAAATCAGGTTGAACATCAAGCATTATTGTCACAGCTTGAACCTAAAAACATCAATGATGCAATTAATGATGAATTCTGAGTGATGGCAATGTAAGAAGAACTTAATCAGTTTAAAAGAAATAGAGTTTGGGAACTTGTAGTTAGACCTAAAGACAATCTGACTATTGGCACTAAATGAGTGTTTAGAAACAAAGTTGATGAGTTAGGCGCTATAGTTAGAAATAAAACTAGATTGGTTACACAAGGATATAGTCAAGAAGAAGGTATTGACTATGAGAAAACTTTTGCTCAGTGGCTAGACTTGAAGCCATTAGAATATTGTTTCCCTATGCAACACGTTTGGGTTTCAAACTATATCAAATAGATGTCAAAAGTGCATTATTAAATAGTTATATAATTGATGATGTTTTTGTTGAACAACCCCCTCTATTTCAAAATCCTCATTTTTCAAATACTATTTTTAAGTTAACAAAAGATTTATATGGTTTAAAACAAGCTCCTAGAGAGCTTAGTATGATAGGCCCAACTCATTTCTAATTTCTAAAGGTTTTTCAAAAGGCATAGATGATCCTACTTTTTTATAAAAAGAATTTCAAACGATGTTTTAGTAGTTAAAATTTATGTTAATGATATTATTTTCGGATTTTCTAAAAACAATTTGTGTACTGATTTTTCAAAGATGATACAAAATGAATTTGAAATGAGTTTAATGGGTGAACTTAAATTCTTTCTTAGTTTTCAAATTTTTCAAAATAAAGATGGAATTATCTTAAATCAAAATAAGTACACTAAAGACCTTCTAAAACGTTCTGATTTGAATAGCATTAAAAGTAGTGATACTCCCATGAGTGCCACCTGTAAACTGGATCTGGATGAAACTGAAAATGTCAGTAGATCAAACCAGTTACAGAGGTATGATTAGAAACTTGCTATACTTAACTATTAGCCAGTCAAATATTATGTTTAGTGTGTGTATGTGTGCTCGTTTTCAAGCAAATCTTAAAGAGTCTCATTTACTTGTTAAAATAATTTTCAAATACCTCAAATATACAACCAATTTAGGATTGTTCTATCCTATGATGTTGGTAATCTGCATGCATTCCCTTCAGATGCACCGGCTAGAACAGAGCCCGTTGAGGCAGTTTTGCCTAGTACTGAGAGAATTGCTTCAGCTTTGCCTGCCGCTGAATCAGTGCCCTCAGATTATGTGACCAGAGATGACTTGAATGTCTTCAGAAAGAGTTTGCTTTCAAACTTCAATCGTATTTTGTTATCTCAGGCACCTCCTGTCACTCAGCTTAGTGAAGCTGATGTCAGACATCTATTTGAGTTGGTTTTCCATATTCAAGCCCAAGATGATTTTCAAGATTCAGGAAGTTGAAATTGAAAATAGGTTGGCAAGTGAAATGGAAGTTATGAGATATGTGATGGGAGGAGATGAGGATCTCCTTCACTGCTAGTCAGGATGCTTTGCTGGAGAGATTGGAGTCTTTACTTGTTGTTGCTTCTACATTTTCTGCTCCACCTCCTTCAACATTTGTTGATGGTGAGATGATCTGATCCGTAGTTAGAGAGGAGCTGCAAGCTATTATGGGTGATATTCATACATCTCATAAAGGAGGATCTACGCCAAATCAGACAACACGGTGAGCGCATATATAAACTGGTAAGAGTGTTTGAACAAAACCGACGTGATAGGGAAACCATCACCAAGACTATCAAATACTACCTTTCCATGATATATAAAAAGCATGAGTTGAATTCTCACTTCAAGTTTTTAGCTGAAAACTTAAGGATACCACCAGTTACTAGGGCGTTCAAGGAACAAGTAGACCATCTCAAGGTTATGACCCCTCTGCCCAAATTATTCATGTAAGAGGACTTCTTCAGTGCTATGAAGAGTAGGAAACATTATTATGGATTTTGTGAACCTCATGAAGTCTTTCTTATATGTATGTGGTACAGCAGTGGTTGCACCTGAGGCGATTCCCATGTCAGCCTTCACAGCTGCCCCTTCCTATGATCCTCTACCTCCTCAGTATCAGTCGTTCAGCATGTCTCCAATAGAAGCAGTCAGACATATCAAACCAGTGGTGATCCGAGAGCGGCCTCAGACTACCTCAACACCCTCGGCTTCTAAATTCGTGCCTCCTGCCTCTGGCAAGGGCAAAGGACCTGTTGATCCTACCTACGGAGCTGAGAGTGATTCGATTACACAGTCTTTGATAGGGATTCAGTATTTCCCTTGTTTTCCTTTTTTAGATGTAATTCTATGACCTCAGCAATTTATTCAAGCCTCTTTGTTCTTCTTTATCTCTTTGCTTTAATCCTTATTGTCTTATCATTTTTATAATCCCAAAAGGGGGAGAAATTATTTCTATGGCATTTACCTTTCAAGTTTCAAGCTTAAGTTTGCCATTTTTAAGTTTGTAATTCTGTAAATTTGTTTTAAGTGCTTCTGTTTTGAAATTTAATTTCAAAATATCACATTAGCTTTTTGAATTGTTAAGCAGATATCATTACTTCTTCAAATTCATCTATTTATGTCTATACATGGTTTATAAAATGTCATGATTTGTGATCATCAAAAAAGAGAGATTGTTAACACCTCCTTGTTTTAATACTCACAAATCATGATTCTTATATTTTAAATGAGATAAATGTTTTATGATAGTATATCATTGTATAAAGTAAATTTAGCTAAGTATAGAAAAGAGTCATTGTTAGTTCAACTGTGCCACCACCAAGCTTGTGCTACTGTCAGAACTCTGTTGTCGCTGGAGTCATGCTACTGTCAGACTCTTGCTACCACCATATTTGTTGTCACCAGATCTGTTGCCGCCAACTCTCTGCCACTGCCAGAAATGAGCCACCGCCAGATGCGTTACCACCAACTTAGTGTTACCGCCGGGTTGTTCTACCGCAGGACTATGTCACCGTCAGCCTTGCTACTGTTGTTGTTCTACATCATTCAAATTTAATGCTTCCAACGTCTAGTTTATGGGAGTTAATGAAGTGAGTTTATTTAATGATTATTTCTAAATCATTCCAAAACGTATTGAAGACAAAGTCAGAGATTCAGTACGAGGATCCAAGAAATCTTCATGATTATTCTTCAACGGGTATTCAAACCTACAGTCTATATAATTCTGAAGGACTCCCTCATGCGCGAAGAAAGAGTTGCTTGATTGATCCGAGCAAGAACTTACATATAGCATCCCGCCTTTTTTGTCACATAAACTTTCATTACATTACACAAAATTGAGGATCTTTAAGGTTTAGTGTCTTGGAAACAAGGAACATAATACATGAAAACAACATAAAACATTCTTCTTAAACACTTGAAAGGCTTCTCCTTAAGTTCATCCTAGGTTCATTACTGCATCTCATAACCTGGGGACATACATCAAAAGAAAAGGTGAGCAGAAGGCCCAGTAAGGGAAACAAGAGAAGCATTTTACATGTGAACTTGAAATAAGGTCATGAAAAGAACTTTAAGGCATGAGAAAGAAATCATGAGGCATATCATAATAAAAATAACGTTTTTCATAACTTGAAGATGTGGCTACAACATTTTACATAGACAATCATGAACATATCACCAAGGTCCATCCCCAAGGTGTCATTTGAAAATTACCAAGGTTATTCACCAAGATATCATGAAAATTGTAATCTCTAGTGGTTACATCATTACCCAATGCATTGGAGCGCTATCAGGGCGCACTCTTAAATTTGTCTTTATCATAATGTGAGCCACATATATCATCATCAATCATTTCATAAACAACCCATATAGCATAAAAGAAATGGGTTTCATTTCATAATCATAACGTTTTAAAACTGCTTTAAAGACATTATCTTTATGTCACTTTAAAACCAACAGAAAAGGAAGGTGGGTATCATGTATGTAAATCCCAGAATTTAAAATAGAACAACTTGGTATATATGTGAATACCCCTATAGAAGAGAGAGTTTTGAGTATTCACTTAATAAAATAAAAGAACTTTTAGAAAAACAGAGACATTTTGAGACGGAAATTCTGAAGCAAAACGGTTATGTTTCGGGGTTTTAGAAAACATTGAAAAGAGAGGGAACATGGGTCACCCACTCATAAATGATCCATAAAACAGTAGGGGAACAGAATATAAAAGATTTAAGAACATGGTAATGAAATTTGAAAGGCATACCATATGAAATGAAGAACATGAAAGGAAGACAAAAATAAGATTTCTCTTATGAAAATTCGGCAACCTAACGGCGCCACTTAAACTTCAACAAAAATGAATTGAAAAGATCAAATAAGGTCTCTCATCATATGAACATAAAAGTTCAGTATGATAGATATAGAGATCATACCCCAACATAATAAAAAAGAACTTGAAAGATTTGACATGAAAGTAGAACTTTGAAAAATGAGAAGGGTGAAAGAATCCCTTAAAAATTCGGCAGCCTAACGGCGTCACTTAACTTCAACAAAAATGAATTGAAAAGATCAAATAGGGTCTCTCATCATATGAACATAAAAGTTTCAGTATGATAGATATAGAGATCATACCCCAACATAATAAAAAGGAACCTGCAAAACTTGACATGGAATTGGAACTTTGAAAAAGAGGAAAGGTGAAAGAACCACTTAAAAATTCGGCAGCCTAACAGCACCACTTAAAATTTCAAAATACTGAATTGAAGAGATCAAATGGGGTCTCTCATTATATGATCATAAAAGATCAGTATGATAGATATAGAGATCATACCCCAACATAATAAAAAGGAACTTGAAAGACTTGACAAGAAAATAGAACTTGAAAACGAGAATGGTGAAAGAATCTCTTAAAAATTCGGCAACCTAACGACGCCACTTAAACATTCTTAAAATGAATCGATAAGAGAAAGAGGGGGTCTCTCATCATATGAACATGAAAAGGGCAGTAAGATGAATATAGAAGAACATCCTCCAACATAAGAACATGGAGCATAAAAGAAATGACATAAAAGAGATTACTTGAAAAGAAAGAGAGAGGTCGGATCCCTTACCTTAAAACGTAACTCTTAAAACTCAAAGGTTGGGACTTTGAGGGCTTGGGGGCACCTTGGGAGGACTCCTTGGGAGGTAATGAGACCAGAACTTCGTTGGGGAAGAGTGGGGAGTCGAATGGATGAGAGGATTGCTTGGTATTTATAGGGAAAGTGAGGACAAGGCATTAATGGCCAAGGGACAGCTCATTGGTGGTTTTGGCAAAACCATGGGCTTGCCCATGGTATTGGCCACTTGGGACACCTCATACAATAATTCATCCCCTTTAGTCGACCATCCCTTAAAATATCTCATGGCATCATCATGACACAGTTATGATGTCATTAAACATACTGAAACCCTAAAACTGTATTTTTACTATTCACTGAAAATTCAACTCAGAAAAATCCCAAAATTTCACATTAACCAAATATCAATGCTCTGATTTCAAAAATGAACTCCATTTTATAAAAATAATTTTCTAAATATTTTTAATTTAATTTTTAAATAAATACACTATTTACCGAAAATTCATTTTTTCAGAAAAAACCCCAAAAATTACCTTAACATAATATCGATGTTCTGAGTTCAAAAATGAAATCCATTTTATAAAAATATTTTTCTAAATATTTTTAATTTAATTTTTAATTAAAAAACAATATTCACCCGAAAAAACTAATACTTGAATAATAATTTATGAAAACGTTATTTAACCATTTTATTGAATCACATTACTTAATCAAGGTGCCTAGATTATTTTAATACTTTCTTTAAGTGAGATTACTAATCCATTTGGACACATTACTAATCTTAATCATAAAATCACTATTCATAATTTACGATTCATCAAAAATCAAGTTGATCTTATTAGACTCTAAATTTCGTACTGGACATAATTGTAGAAGACCATTTTTTGAATATCATTACACGTTTTTAATTATTTAAGGTTTACATAAACATTTTTAAAATATCTTTTTTTCTAAAATTCATCAAAAATATGCATACTATATTTATCCGGTCATTTGAAAATTCATAAACTTAATCATAAGAAGAAATCCCAATTTTTATTTAAAACAAAGGATTACACAAGGCAGTTACGGTCTCCTTACATAGCTCATTATCACACCAGCATAGGACCTAAGTGTAAGGTGTGCTAAGGTGAGAGAATCCGAGGGAGGCTCGGCCAACATCGCACGAGTAGTAATTTCTATCAATTTGAACTTCTCGTGAAGGCGATTCCGTTGTAGCTTCATATGATGAAGTTCGGCTTGGGATTGGTCCAGAGCAAAGCTCATTGGTGCTACCTCCTTCCCAAGTTCTGTTAGATGGGCTTCGATCGGTCCAAGACTACTGGGTGACGCCATCGAATCTTCTTTCTATATTAATTAACCAAGGTCACTTGTATTTAGAGACAAATATCGAAATGTTTAGTTTCCAGCGGTCATATTGACCAATGGTCATATAACAGTCAAAACCCAACAGTCTCATTTTAATTATACACATGTTATCCAATGAAACAGTTTTGTTGAGTATAAAAAAAAAATAACACACAAAATTAGGAAAGAGGATTTATTCAAAATTTCGGGTCGTTACATTACATGTTGCATACATACTGAAATACGAGTGTGAAAGTGTAGAACATATCAAAGATCGAGTTCATTTCTCACACTGAATCAAGAGAAGACTTTCAGAGCATCTTCATACAGAAAAGAGAACTTCACAGCACTATGTTTTCCTGCAACTTTTGAAGAACTTGTTCGAACTCCTCACCAAGCAAAATTCGAGGACCCTTGAGCACATGGAGCATTACGGATCGAGCAGCACTAAATCTTCCATATCTTCTTACTTGCTCCCTGTTTTTGTCTTTACTTTCGAGCTGTGTTGTTTTGCTCTGTTTATTTACACATTGTCTCATGCGCTTAAACTGGAGAATACCCGATAATCTCTCAAAACCCTTTTTATCTATATATCCACGACAATTGTGGAAGAGGTTCTGTGTGGCCTGCGTGGTTTTTTTACCCACGTATAACTGTAGAAGAGGCTTTGAGCCTGGACAACTTGTGTAAATGTTTGTATACCGGATCCAAGTTGTGGATCAGATTATTGGTTATTTGTTTGGCAATGGGTGATTGTCCAGTGGAGGGGAATAGGTCTCGGCTTGAGATTGAACCCCTTGTTTTTTCATTTGTGTGTTTGTGTTTTGTTTTATTCATTTCAAAGCTTAAACTGCATTTTTTTTAACCAGTGTACATATAATGGTTTTGATTAAGTAAATCAATTTCAAAAGTTAAAAGTAATTTCATCTATTGTTTTAATTGAGCCCTAACCAAGTTTTGAGAAATCTTTTGAAAGATCGAACTTATATTAAACTACTGTTTTGATTAACTAGGCATTTTAAATTAAATTGGGGATTTAATTGAACTTGTTTTTAACATAAATTTTATTAGGAACTCAATTCACCCCCGAGTTACTCACTCCGGCCAACAAAGCCCAACATTGTCAGTGCCTACACCAAAACAATCAAAAAATATTTATATTTTAATCCTATCATGATCCCCAACCATCTCCTAAAACACCCTTAAAAACAAAGTTTGTGGAGAAATCATTATATTTTGAATTGGCAAAAAAATAATAAATTTCATCAATTTTTGCAGTCATCTCAGTACTTATTTTTTTCCTTCTGAGAATTCAGTAAAGAATCCTGCACATTGTAGTTTGTAAATCTGAATTACCAATTAAGAATCAGTAAGCATCAGTCAAATCAAAATTGAAAAAGTTGTACTTCAGTCATGGAAAGTAATTTTATTTTGACCATTTAAGTCAAAAAAACATTCAGCTAATTACCAAATTGAACATGATCAACCCTGGGTCAAACAAGGTGAGCCTCTCCACAAATACGAACTTCACAATCAATCTGCAGCTTTTTTGACACTTGTGCCTCGTGAGTCTGAATTCTTACATACTTAGTATTCCAATCTCATTAAACCCAAAATGGAAAATTAAGAAAACTGTTAGGAATAAAGGGTTGTCTAGGTGTTAAGAGTTTGTTATTGGCTGGAATGTTTGTTAGTTTGTTAGAGTTTGTTAGTTGGTTTGGGGCAATACTGTATTTTTGTAATGAAGTGTCAGCTGTAGCTTTGAGCTGGTGGGGTATAAAAATAGGCAGCAGGGGGCTGGGATGGACAGAACTCATTTTACAGGGACTATTACACAGCAGGTTGCTCTGAGAGGCTGGTTCGTTGGGACGACCAGCAAGGGGTGGGCTCGGAGGAGTGGTCTTCCACGATTTCTCCTACATCTCTCTCTCTCTCTCTTCCCTACTGTAATTGCTATATTTCTGCTGTGTTCCTGCTGTATTTCTGCTACTATGATTCTGCAACTACTTCAATATACACAGTTTACTCCTCTTTTCTCCCTCTCTCAATTATTTTAAATAACAATTGGCGACTCCGCTGGGGAACTGTCGTGCGAGAGGACTGATCGCACGCTTGGGGAGAGGCATCGCAGGAGAGGAGGAACGCTGCTGGAAAATCGTAGTAGCAAGAGAGAAGAAGAAGAAGATCACCACTGGAGTGAGGCGCTAGAGCAGTGGATGCTCACTGGAGGAAAGGAAGCGTCGGAGCTGGCCGAGTTCTGCTGGAGCAGAACGGAACGCAGAAGGATGTACATTGCTGGGGAAATTCGCTAGAGAGAAGCCGCTGTCGAAGAACAGTTGTTGTAGCAAGTTGAAAACCAGAAACAACCGGAAACGATCGTGGAAGAGGTTCGCTGCAAGGGAAGGCAAACGTAGCTGGAAAACACGGTAGCCGCTGCGGAAGAATCAAGAAGTGCTACCGCTATTCACTGTGAGGCGCGACCGTTCTGGAAGAAACAGAAGCAATTGGGGAGATCCGCGCAAGCAAGTTGACGAACCGAGCTCGTTGGTTGCTGGAGGAGAGGAGCTAGCACGAGGTACGCGTTGCAACAAGTGATGCGTGCGGATTGGGAGAGATTGCTGCCGAGGCGACTGTGTGAGCAGCAGAGAAGGGTTGCGCGACTCGGAGAATGTTTGGGCCGCGGTACGTATCCGACACTAGAACTGAAGACGGACGAGCAAATTTTTTAACGCAGCAGCAAGGCTTGTTTTAGGAAGCTGTTTAAAAAAAAAGAATTCTCTTGGCACAAAATTTCTCTCTCTTCCACCTGTGAGCAGCTGTGATACAGGAATCAAATTGGGAAGTATTATACAGGTGGCTGCTGTGGAAGCCGGTGGCAAGATGCAGGAGTTTGAAACATTTTTCAAAGCTTTTGCTGGGAGGCAAGCTGAGATCGATAGGAAAATGTGAGTTTCAGTGTGAGCTACAGAAGAAACCAATTGAGACTCACGTCGGACGATCAGGAGATTCAGGACAGTTCACGCAAGAATTTCACTGCATTGAGTTTGGTAAACGAGGTGAGACAGAAGTTGCATGTGCATTTGACAGTGGCAAAGCGATGGTAGTCAGCAGTCTAGACGCAAGTTTAAAAATGGAAGATGTTGCTCCAATCAATGGTTCTGGGAGTGAGACAAAGAAGACTGAGTTGCCTTATTTTTCTGGAGAAGATCCGTTGGGGTGGATCATGAAAACAGAGGCATATTTCCTTTTTTTACAAACAGAAGAGAACATGAAAATACATTGGGCGCAGCTAAGTATGGAGTACACGGTTCTACGCTGGTTCTTGTTATGGCGGTTTGAAAATCCTGGAGTGAGTTGGGAGCAACTTAAGCCGGTGCTTTTGAAAAAATATGGGAATGACAGGGAGAAGTTTGCTTCCATTCCTAAGCTGTCGGAAGAGGTATATATTGATCTTAATTCAAATAAGGTTGAACTGGAAAGGAGTAGTGTGTAGTGGTTCGAGACACATCCAGATTCATCCGAGGAGACTGGAGTCCTAAATTCTAGCATGGAAAGGCGGGAGTGGGACAACCAAAGTGAGCTTGCTGTGCAGAGTGATTCCGATTGTTTCCAGCCAGAGGTGGAAATATTCGTCGTAACAGCAATTGGAAAGTGTACACACAAGTTGTTTAGAAGAGGGGTTTTCCTATAGCAGAAAACAATGCACAGAGGCCACGACCTCAGTCATGGGTTGGACCTTTGCAGAGCGAAAAGGCTCTAAGTGACAAAAAAAGGGGGTTGTGCCGACTGTTCAGCACATGAAACAAGAGAATATTGATTTTATTCAGGTTCACCGTAGTATGGAGAAGTTTGGCGTGGGTTTGGAATTTGAAGAACAAAAGGAAGAGGAAGTGAAACTCAAAATGAAGAAGTACAACAAATGTGAACAAGAGGAATCAAAGTTGATCCTTGAAAAACAAGATGCAGCAGACGGGACGAAAGATGTCTCCCAGGCTTCGAGGTTGATTGGTGCTTTTAAATATTATATCACTTTGAGGAGGGTGCCAGAGATCAAGGTTGCATGCGGGCTGAGTGAGCCGCACAAAATTTGTTTCGTAGTTGGAGAGGAAATCCGCAAGGGCAAACAAACAGCTCGCTCAGGTGCAATGGGAAGTTGCAAGAGACTGGCGGCCACTGTGGATACCGTAGTTCGTAAAGGGGACATAAAGGGACATGAACCATCGCACCGGAAGGAGCTACAACATGTTTTACATACTCCAGAATTTGAGGACATGAAGACTGCTACAGTTAGAGACACAACTCCTACTGGTGTTTCTAAGGCTCTATGTAAGAGTAATTGTCCAGCCATAGACAGATGGAGTTGGCCACAAAGAGATTTTTCATTTGATTCATCTGGTTGCAACATGGAGGAGCTTGTGAACAGTGGGTTGTATCCATTAGCAGTGGGTGGATTGCATTCAATGGGCAGTAGGGAAGATGCAGTTGATGCAGCAATTATAAATTCCAAAATTTTTGCGTTGGGCATACTTAGTAAAGACTTAATTTCTTGCGCCTGCCTCCAACAGCGGGATAAAGTTGGCTACCAAGGGGAATGGTCTTTGGTTTGCTTGCAAATGGAAGATTTTAAGCAGGGACAAATTGGAAAATTCTGGTCAGAAGCTGAGATTGCTAGAAAAGGTGAGTTGAGAACCACTACAAGTGTAAGTAGTCCAAGTTTTTTCTGGAGGGCTGCTCTAGTCTTAGACTACAAAAGAGCCTATATAAGTGAGCAAATTCCATTTGTACAAGTTAGATAGGCAGCTCACGGATCTTCATTGCTGCTATTTTCCGAACCGGTACCAATGAAGCTTCAATCTTGCGTGGGGCAATTAAAAACGAAGTAGGCTGTTTGGCTTTTGACTTTATTGAGGCTGCAGAATCCTGGAAATTCAGTGGAGAATTATATCGAAAAAGCTATTCTCCTACAATGGTTGTCTTAGTTTGCCCAAGTATGTTGATGTTTATCGATAAAGATGCATTGGTGTCGAGGCCTCCACCAAAGCCGCCATCGGGAGCCGCTGCCACATTGCACAGCCGAGAAAAGCTTTGGTTGTTCCACCTTGGGGACAAGGTAGTTTTTAGGTGGGAGGGAATTGTTAGGAATAAAGGGTTGTCCAGGTGTTAAGAGTTTGTTATTGGCTGAAATGTTTGTTAGTTTGTTAGAGTTTGTTAGTTGGTTAGGGGCAATACTGTATTTTTGTAATGAAGTGTCAGCTGTAGCCTTGAGCTGGTGGGGTATAAAAATAGGCAGCAGGGGGCTGGGATGGACACAACTCATTTTACTGGGATTATTACACAGCAGGTTGCTGTGAGAGGCTGGTTCGTTGGGACGACCAGCAAGGGGTGGGCTCGGAGGAGTGGTCTTCCACGAGTTCTCCTACATCTCTCTCTCTCTCTCTTCCCCACTGTAATTGCTATATTTCTGCTGTGTTCCTGCTGTATTTCGGCTACTGTGATTCTGCAACTACTTCAATATACACAATTTACTCCTCTTTTCTCCCTCTCTCAATTATTTTACATAACAAAAACCACCTATCATGTATTTCCATCCCAACCCTTTCCTTATTAATGTTACCAATACTTTGTGTTTTTGAGGTGTTCGGGGTGTTAAAGATGCATTTAGAGGTGAATGGTGAAAGTGGGAGAAGAAAGTTAGCTGAAATTTCAGCTGGAAGCATGAGTCACGTCGTGAACTAGGGCACTTCGTCGTGATATGTTGGTGGGGGAGAAGGGTTGTTGTCTGGCTCGGTTGTGTCGTGGGTTGTGGTGTTGCTTCGTGAAGGGTAGTGTTGTGGTGTGAAGTATGAGTCGTGAGATTTTGGTGTTTCTCTAGATGGTTGGGTTAAGCTCGTTGCGTCGTGGTCACTTGGATCACGGTGTGGGGCTCTGCGTTATGTTGGAATTAATGCCCTAGAACCAACTTTTGTGTACTTTATGATTACCTGTATTTATAGTTTTACATATTAATAAACTACTTATCACATCATGATTGTTCTCCTGTGTGATATAGTATGTGATAATGTCTTAAGAGTAGTTGTCGTACTGAAAGGTCATAGCAGTTCTTCGTTGTGATGAGGATCCAGAAGTATCGTGACAGTATTCTTAAATATATATTCTATAACAGGATGAAATCATTTGAGGGACATAAATAATATAGGCTATCAACAGTAGAGACTCATAGGACTTCGAGGCCTCTTCTAATGGTGTACGCCCTTGATAATTTCCAGTGTAGTAAATCCACATTTATATGCGTAATTGGATGTTCCTACATACAGACGTCTGTATTGATCCTTAGATTTTGATATTATTATTAATGGATATTATGAGTCGCGTAATTTGATGTATTGACGAAAACTGTGACAACATATGTTCGCGGCGAAGTAGGATACGTTGGGTGCGTCACGAGTAATATTTCATTAATGAATAGTGCGAAAAATGATTTGTTCCATCTGTTCTTTAACGGAAGTTGATATCTCAGACCCTTTGATGAAAATAATGTAACCTAAATAAATTCATGGTCATGGTGTTCTGTGGGCAAGTTTAATTCCAAAAAAGTCAAAGAAAGAGACATCGAACACATAAGTTGATGACATCAGTAAGCAACCTTCTTGATTAGAGATATCACGATAAAGGGATTATATTACACAGTAAGCGTCCGTATAAGATTTTATGTCGTTGCAACATTAACTTCTTTCTTTATGGGTATTTTGGCGTATTGTTAGACGTTAATCTTGAACTTTGGGCTACTTCGTCTAATGCCGCTGAGAAAAAGTCAGAAAACCGCACACTAAGTGTATCTAGAATCTCAGTTAAATAATATTATTATTTATTATTTAACATTTTGAATAAATATTATTTCTGCACGTGCTTTAATAATTATTCATGTTTGCTTGATCGCATATACTCTATCACTAGTTATTCGAGAGAATATTTTGTGAGCAGAATATTTAATAAATATTTATTTTTTATTTAGTAAATATAATATTTATTTATTTAGTGACGAATATTGCAGTGATATTTATTTATTAAATAAATAGTGATTATTCAAAGTCCGATAAATAGTGTTGTGTAATGGGGGATTGAGTTTAATGGTCCGATAAGAAATAATATATATTAAATATTATTTGAATAAATTGTTAGATTGGTGTTGCCCGATCCGGTTGGGCCGAATGCTTGTGGCCCGCAACTGTCGCGGGTCAAGCTCCGCGGTGAGCTCGTTGGGGGTTGCAGGGGGCAACGCGCCCCTGCTCCGGGGGTCCGGGGTCCGAAGGCGCCCGGCCCAATTTTTCGACACTGTAGCATCTCTGACTACTGTAGCGAAGCTGACCGACCGACACCGACAGGAACTGCAGCAGTGTGCACTTCGGAGTCAGCTTCACTGTAGCACTTTTGACTTCCAGCCGGCAGCCACTGTAGCGCTTTTGACAAAGCTGGTCGTCGTTCACTGTAGCGACGCGGACTCACTTTTCGAACAATGATCGTTTTCTCCATTGTTTTATAGCCCATTTTCGGGCTAGGGTTACCACTAAAAAATCCTCTGTAATTTTGTGCTCCTGATATAGTGAATTCTGCCTCTCCCGTGGACGTAGGGTTTTTCCCGAACCACGTAAATCGTTGTGTCCTTATTTGCTTTCTTTCGTTTTCTCGTTTCTGTCGTTGTGTCTCCCGGCGATTCCGCAACATAAATAATATTTAATTAATTCCCGAGTTTTGTGCATGTCAAAAAATAATAATATTATCATTATTATTATAGACATGGGGTTCCACAGGAATTAATAAAAGAATAAGGACGCATGTGCAATTATTATTTTCTAACACTTGACACTATTTAAACTCAATTATATTATTTCTAAAGAAGTTGTCATTTTGTTTAGTTGTGCACAACATCTGGTGAAATCACTCAAAACCCTAGAGAGCTCCCTCTCCAAGAACACTCACAAGAACGGAAAGCGATCATCCTCTGCCACACTCGATTCTAGAGAGATCAAAAAGAGTCTTTCTTGATGCGATTCTTGGGGCGATTAAAGAAGAACGAAGCAAGCATTAGGATCTACCATGCTAGAACCCGAAGATTCCTACGGCGACGTTCAAAGGTTTGTGGAGCACGTGATCAAAGACAAACGAAGTAGGCATTAGGATCTACCGCGCTAGCACCCAGAGATTCCTACAATGTTGTTCAGAGATTTGTGGAGCACGTATGGATCACCGCTGGAGAGAATTTACACTTGATTCCTACAATGTAATGACGGTACACAATAGAGACGTCAGATTCATCAGCGAAGAAAGAATTCATTGCAAGGTAATTCTTTGATTAAATTGATTATAAATCATTATGTGATGATTCTGCGTTTTGGTTTCGGTGTTCTCTCATCAATTAATCTTTGATTCAATTCCGTTGGTCATGAAGTTTATCATCGATGTACGTCTTAGATTAATCATCGATTACGATAAAAAGCCAAGTTGGGTATATCTCATCTGGTGCTTCCGCTGTGACCAGAACCTTCAAGTAGCACCATGAAGTCCCTCGTCATGATATCATGGTGTCAATTTGATTGCATCGTAAAGCTTTCAATTGCATTATGGTTATGTTTGGAAGATATCAGGTTCGAGTAAAGGAGGTCGAGGTTTGTGTCGTGATTCCCGAGTGTTCAATCATTGCGGCGTGACGTTCTCCGTTGCGCCGTGATCTTCCTTGTATCAATTTTAAATGGTTTTGACTCTCCAAGAATTAGGGAGGTCTCACAGTGATTCTCAAATCTGACCTATGTTGCATCATGATGCCTTGCGTCACGCCATGACTTTGGTCAAGTTTTAATTATGAATTCAAGGTGCCACTCAAATTTTTTCAATTCCCTTCGGTTTTCCTCAAACCATAGGCGTCCTTTAGCTCATTTTTTATGCTCTTTGATCGTCTCTTGGTGGATTTTAATCTTTGGTTTTGTGTGATCGATTCCTTATGGTTCGAGGTGCTCTCTCTTTTCTTCTCCTATTTTTTCCTTGTACTTCCTTCTTAAGCTTATTGTTATTCAAAATCTCTCCTCTTCATTATGTGTTAAATGTGGAATTATCATCTCTATGTTTTCAATGAGTAAGTAGTTAGAATTAACCTAATGAAGATAATGAAACGGATTAAAGGGCTTGAAAAGGGAGAAGTGAATCACATGTGTTTATATGATTTCTATGTTAATGTTTATGCATTATTGCTTAAGTTGATTGATAAGTATGGAAATTTGGAATTAATATTGATATTGATTATGCATTAAGTGTTGAATAAGTATCGAAGCATGAATAAATGAGAATGTTTGATGATGTTTGTTGTTGTAGTTATTGTTATTTTTGTTATGGTTAGTATGGTTGGTTGTTGTGGTTGAGAATGGGGATACGTTATGTTGTTGTGGGGGTAGCTTACATGGATGTTGTAGGATAGAGTGGATGGTGTTGCGAAAGTGGTTGAGAATGGGGATACGATATGTTGTTGTGGCGGTAGCTTACATGGATGTTGTGGGATAGAGTGGATGATGTTGTGGATGTTGTGGATGTTGTGGGATAGAGTGGATGATGTTGTGAAAGTGGTCGGATTGATGTTGTGAAAGTTGGCATGGGATAGTGCAGTTATTAAAGCAGTGATGTGGGAGGTTGACATGTGGTTGTGTCATAGTTTCCCGAAAATATAGAATGTGGTTGGAATCAACAAAATGATTAATGGGTAAAGGTTGTGATAACATAGATGGTGTCAAAATTAAGGAATAAATAAACGAATGATTAATAGTGGTTTAGATGGGTTAATAATGTGCTGGAAATAATAAATGAAGTGGAGTATAATTAAAGTGTTGTATATGAGAATATAAAATGAGAAGAGCTAATGTTTGTGTACGGCCATGGTGGCTGAGAATTAATGTGGAAATTGAATATAAATGTGGTTAATAAACGAAGTGGAACTAATTAAATTGTAGTTAATGAAGTGGTTGGCAATTGATTGATGTCAGATTAATTATGAGATGAGGAATGGGAAGTTGTGTGGCTATCGTTTGGCTGTTGTGTGGTGATGATGGAGTTGGTAAATGTAGTGGCTAGAGGTGGCAACGATGTTGACATGCAGTGGCATTAGTTGTGGCTGTAGTGTCGTCATGTTCACATAATAGACCCTTAGGTTGGGTTTGTGTGTTATTATATAACCATTGTAGTTATGTTATTTTTTACGCACCACCATCCGAATTGGGTAACATGATTGATGCCCATATGAGGTTTTTGGTTCCAGGTGTTTTCCCCAACATCTAGGATGGAGGTGATACAGACAGTTGACTACTCTCCCTTCCTCACTCTCTCTTCCAGACGTAGCATAGGCTGCAATGGCCTGAGGTTGTAGTTTGAAGTGACGTGGGTGCACAGCAGAGACGTACATGGGAGGAGGGCATGAAGTTGATATCCTTCGTGTTTACGTTCACTATCGTGATATGATATGTGGATATGTAGTGTGTGGTTGTAGCATGCGGTTGTGGTTGTGGTATGTCATTGTGGTATGTCGTCGTGGCTCTGATGAGGATATGTAGTTATGTAATTTGTGGTTATGTGGGTATGGAATGGATGGGAGCACTAAGATGTATGTCGTTGGGGCTTGAGGGCAACTAGTTAAATGGGGAAGTAGATGCGGCATACCTTCTGTTGGAGTCTACATCCCACATCGAACTTGTGGTCCGGTGTGGTCTTTATTATTTGTTATAAAAGCACCCCAAGGGCTCCTTTAGATAGTACACCTTGGGGGGTTCGGGTTTCTCTAATTTTATCATTCTACATGGTATCAGAGGAGGTTTGATAAACCCAACCCCCCTCCCATCTTTTTTTTTATTTCCACTCTAGGGTTTCTCCCGGTTGAGGGGCGGCGGCCTCCATGGCCAGCAAGCCATAGGTATTACCACCGCCCCCCTGCCCTCCCGGCGCTTCTCCCCCCTGCCGGCACCTCCTTGCCCGGGTCCCCATCCCTCCCGCTGCATCCTCTGCGCGCATCGGCGCCGTTCCCTGCGCCCCTCCGCGGATCCTCTGCCCCGACGGCCTGCCCTATGCGGCTCCCTGCCCACGGCTCTCCGGCGCCCTCCCGAGATCCCGATCCCGGCCCCTCTGCGCGCGGCTCCCTGGCGCCTTCGCCAAACGGCTCGCCGCGACTCCCGGATCCCATCCGGACGGCTCTCTGGCGCCCTCCCGAGATCCCGATCTCGACCCCTCTCTGCGCGCAGCTCCCTGGCGCCTTCACCCAACGGCTCGCCGCGACTCCCGCTTCCCCGCGCGACAGCCCCGACCACCCAGCGCACGACGTCCAGGCACCCTCGTCCAAGCGCGCTCGGCCCGACGCGCCCTCTTCGCGCTCCTCCAAGCGCGACGCACCGCCTCCCTCCCTCCCGGCGCCTCTCCACCCCTGTTGGCTCCTCCAGCAGCCGGCCTACACCCCTTTCGGCCCCTCCAGCAGCCGGCCCGAATCCCCCCCCCCTCCCAGTGCGTTGCTCTGCAAGGCAGCCCTCCCCTGGTCGGTTTCATCCGCCCCAGTCCGGCGCCTCTCATCGTCGGCACTTCCTCCAGCGAACAGCTGCTCCCTCCATACCGGCCTCCTGCGGCAGCCCCGCACCCATGCCGGCCTCCTGCCGACGACCGGACCAGCCGCCCTCCATCAGATCCGGATCTCCGGCCTCCTCAAGCGGCAGCCCCCGCCTCCCGTCGCCGGCATCTTCCCGGTAGCCGCCTCCCTGTCCGTCGGCACGTCTTGGCACTTCCTCCATTGTGGCGCAGCAGCTCGACCACCTTTGATTTGGGCCCTTTGGCGCCGCCAGATCCCGCAACACTTCTGCGGAATCCCCGCCTCCCGTCGTCGGCCCCGCAAGTGTGGTTTTCCCGGTGCTAGTATGGATTTCCCGGCGTCTCATCGACCGGCCCCCTAGTGCGGCATTTCCTGGCACTCCGTCAATCAATCTGGTCTGAGTGGTCCATCTGCTGCGTCCGCGACTTCATCCATCCATCATCCTGCGGGGGAGCTTCGATCGTGAGGGGGAGCAGCAGCCTTTGCAGCTTTATCTTTTATTCTGTTTTGCCTTCTTTTGTCCTCAAACTGGGTATGTCCAGCTTGAGGGGGGGTGTTTGAAGTCGTTTGATTGTTTTGTTTTGTTTTTATGTATCCAAGCTAGATACACTTAGCTTGAGGGGGAGTGTTGGAGTCTGCATCCCACGTCGGACTTGTGGTCTGGTGTGGTTTTTATTATTATTTGGGGGTTCAGTCTTTGTGAGGATGGGTGATAGATGACCTGGTATAAGTAACGAATTGGTTTCCATGTTTATTCATTGAGAGATTAATATGCTTCTTCCACATTTGCACGAGAGGTTTTGGGAAGGATCCTACTGAGTATACTTATATGTTCACCCCTATATTTGGCACCTGTTTTTTCAGATTTGCGGGAGGGAGTTCGTGATTAGGTTGGACATTATTAGCTCGTGACGTAGAGTTGGGTGGTATTCGCAGAGTCACTACCATAGGAGTTGCTTGTTTTGGGTATTCATTTAGAGACTTCGTTTTATATATGACATTGCATGCATTGTATGATTGATTTTATTTTATATTATATGGAGTTGATTGGTAGTTTTATCTTATTTTCCTTGAAAATTATGAGGGTAATGTCTTTCATGTGTGTTTTATACCCTTAGTGTCAGTCATTAGCTCGTGGCCTATTAGAAGCGAGTTTCGAGGGTCACATTTGTCTTCGTTACCGGCCGAGAAGGGACTCTAGCGGGGATGGGTCGTGAAAAGAGCAGTCAGGAGCATCCTACTATCCCAGACCATGTCACCCCCAACAGATAAGCCCAGATGAGGTTCCATCTGAAAACCAATTAGTGATTAGAGGAGTGACCCACCAAGCTCATATGTTAGCCGACACTCCTCTCTCAAACCCATAGTTGTTAATGGTGCACGGCGGAAAATGGCAATGAGGACCCTTGGCGCTTTGGCACATTGTGTGCAGCGTTGCGCGTGGAAATTTCATTTAAAACACCAATATGATAAATAAAAATAACAAGTTATAAATATGATAAATAAAATATAAAACAAAACAAAAATAATACATATAAAATAGTAAAAGGAAAAAAAACTAAAATGGGCTGCAAAAAAGGAAATTTTAATTTGAACATAACAAATGAAACACATATAAAATAAAAAAGGGGAGGCTAGCGGCGCAGCAGGTACTCGACAAACAGCTAGTCGTGGTGGCACAAAAAATAGAGAGAAAAAAATGAAAGGAGTTGCTGCCAGCCATTGCTGGTCCGACCAGCCTGGTTGACTCCTCATGAATCATCGATAGTGCGGGGTGGGGAGGGCATCGGCGGCAGCAATCATCGACTCTTCATTAAATATCACATTTTGGTTTCTAAAATATCTTCTTGAACTCAATATCCTAGAAGCGAAAACCAAATTCCTCATCACCATATCTAATGAAGTAACATGTTTTGGGCATAGCATCAAGGTTGTCCCTGGCATCAAAATCAATATGTATATATCCCAAACAACCAAAGACAAGTAAATGGGAGCCTAACCTCTTTTCTTGACCAGGGCTCCTCAGGAAACTATTCTCCCATTGGAAGGAATGGACTCTTGTTGATAAGGTAGGTTGTCATATTTACTGCCTCGGTCCAAAAAGGCTTGGGTAGCCCTGAGTGCATCCTCATACTCCTCGCACGCTCATTTAACATCCTATCCATCCACTCAGACACATTGTTTTGTTGTGGTCTACCTGGAAGATACTTAACTCAACGAATTTCATCCTTAGCATGGAAGTCTCTGAACTCTTATTGTCATACTCTCCACCACTGTCATACCTCAAACACTTCAACTTTGATCCTGACTCATTTTCCACTAGAATCTTCCACTTCCAAAACATATTAAATGCATCAAACTTATTTTCCAGAAAGTAAACTCGTACATTCTTTGTTGAGTCATTAATAAATGTCATGTAGTACATTGACCCTCAGAGGGAAAGAACTAATGCAAATCCTCAAACATCAATGTGCACCAAGTCTAGCTTTCTAGCATTCAATGTTCCACCTCCTTTCGCAAAAGAAATCACCATCTACTTTCCAAAAATACAATCCTCACATAGACCAAATTCCACTGATTTTAGCTCTGGTGGCATTTCTTAGTCAATATCTTCATCCACTTCTCGCTCATTTGGCCTAACCTACAATGTCATAGTTGTGAATCAGCAATAGAATTTTTTCTTGCAACCACGCACATGGAATTTTCTGTGATGTTGTATAATGTTCCATTCTTTGCCCCACGAGCTATAACCATACCTCATTCAGTAATCTTCGAAGTACCACCGGTGAAAGTGGTACTGAAACCTGCATCGTCAAGTTGGCTCTCTTATATAAAATTTCAGCTCACCTTAAGGATATGTTGAATGTCTATAAAAATGAATAAACTCTTACGGCATATCCCATTCCCACAATTTGTAGAGGGTCATCATGAGCAAGGTTTACTTTGCTAAAATTTCCTACAAAATAATTGCTTAGGAAATCCTTCTCCCGTATGGAATTGAATGATGCTCCCGAGTCTAAAATCCATGACTCCGTGGGACTGTCCGCACTCAGCAACAAAACATCACCAATTCCTTAAGCAGTTGTATTTGTTGAATTGCCATCGGGTGTCTTCTGTTTATCTCAGCACTCCTTGACATGTCCTTTCTTCCCACAACTCTAGCAGGTGGGACTAGGCCAATTCATCTTGTCTCGGCTCATTACTCTTGATTTAGATCTTCCTCTTTGATTTCCCTGCTGCATAAATCGACCTTTCCTTCAGCATGAAGAGCAGAACCAAAGAATTTGTCTAACTCACTTTGTCGAATATCCTTACTAAGGATTAAATCTCACACATCGTTCAACTTCAATTCTGTATTCCCCGATAAACTACTCACAATTGCTACAATAGCTTCTCAACTATCAGGTAATGAGGACAACAAACCAATGCACATACTTCATCATCTAATATAATTCTCATCACCAATGTCAACTAGCTTGTGATAGTGTTAAATTCATTGATGTGATCAGCAACAATCTTCCCTTAAATCATCTTCAGATTGAATAAACGTCGAATCAAGTACATTTTGTTCAACACAAATGTCTTCTCATACATGTTTGTGAGCGCTTTCATCAACCCAGTCATTGTTGTCTCTGCTCTGATGTTGAACACCACGTTCTTTGCCAACGTAAGAAACACAACTCCCGGAACCTGCCAATCAAATAACTCTCACTCAGTCTTGTCTATCTTGGTTGGTTTTATACCTAGAAGCGGCAAGTGCATCTACTTTTGATAAAGTTAGTCCTCAGTCTATATTCTCCAGAAACAAAAGTCAAATTCGTCAAAACAATCGATTTTCGCCTTACCTTCTTCCATTGTCATCATTCAACTCGAGAAATATGACCTCAATCTACCGAACCCAGGCTCTAATACCACTTGTCACAGGATCAACGTTTCAACACAACGGGTCACCCATGAGGCACCTTGCCCCCTATCTCTCGAGGCGAGCTCCAGCCTTCTAGCACTTCAAAATGATAAGAAGCCCCCCTCAATCCGATGTGAGATAGGATTTACACTCAACAATCATCCCCTCAAACCAAAGACCATGCATCTAGGTCTTCAATGATAATTCAACACAATGGGTCACCCATGCGGCGCCTTGCCCCCTATCTCTCGAGGCGAGCTCCAGCCTTCTAGCACTTCAAAATGATAAGAAGCCCCCCTCAATCCGATGTGAGATAGGATTTACACTCAACAATCATCCCCTCAAACCAAAGACCATGCATCTAGGTCTTCAATGATAATTCATCTCAGTACCGCCATTTTTTCATTTCTAGGACACACTGCCTAACCACAACTATTAGGAAGACTTCTGATACAAGACATCATCATGGACCCGCATGCTTCAACCGAACCACCATTATAGTTGCAACATCAAATCAGGGATATGTCATCCACATCACATTTGGGCTAAACCATAGCTCTGATACCACTTGTCGGGATTATCCTCCAAACCCATACCTTATCAGGCCCAACACATAAGCCCAAATGAGATTTCATCCTAAAACCAATTGGTGATAGGATGAGTGACCTGCCAAGCACATATGTTAGCCAACACTCCTCTCAAATTGATGTGGGATTGGGTTTGCACCCAACAAAAAAAAAGCTAAAATAAAAATATACACAACAAAACAGTAATCACGAAACTAAGGTATTTGCCACTGTTGTTGGTGAATTCCCCTTACATCAATATGAGGTGGAGACATTCTTTTATAGATGAGTAAAACTAATTACAAAGAGGGTAAGTTTGATGTGGGATTCAGAAATACCCATTAAACTTAAATGGGGTCCAACACTCCCCCTCAAGCTGGACATGCCCAGATTAGATTGAGTCCCACAAAGAAAAAAGAAAAAAGAAGACAAGACACAAAGACCATCTCAGACTCCCCCTCAAGCTGGGCCATGGAGGCTGTGAATACCCAGCCTGGTAGTGAGAGAGTCAAGGCGAGCTCCCGGGAGGCCTTTGGTGAAGAGGTCAGCAAGCTGATCCGCCGTCGGAATATGGTCAAAGCTGATATGGTTCTGCTCGAGATGGTGGCGAAAAAAGTGGCAGTCCACCGCGATATGCTTTGTCCATTCATGGAAGACGGGATTCGAGGCAATCTTTGTGGCTGTCTGATTGTCACACCAGATATTAGCAGAAGTCTGTGCCGGGAAGCCGAGCTCTTGGAGGAGGTGACGGAGCCAGAGGATCTCAGTGGTGACCATGGCCATGGCGCGGTATTCGGCCTCGGCACTCGATCTGGAGACGACAGTCTGCTTCTTGCTGCGCCAGGAGATTAGGTTACCGGCGAAGAACACGGCGAATCCCGAAGTAGACTTGCGGGTAGCGAGGCAACCGGCATAGTCCGCATCACAGAAGGCCTCAACATCAAGATGAGCATGATGTGAGTACCGAAGGCCACGTGCAGGGTCTTTCTTGATGTATTTGGCAATGCGGAGGACAGCATCCCACTGAGATCTGGTTGGATGCTCCATGAACTGGCTGACTTTGCCAACTGCGCAGGCAATGTCAGGTCGCGTCATGGTGAGGTAGTTAAGTTTACCCACCAGACGTCGATAGCTCTCGGAATGAGGAAATGGTTCCGAGTCGGTATGGAGAGATCGTTCCCCAGGCTCAAGTGGAGTGTCCACTGCAGTCGTTGTGCTCAAACCTGCATCCAGCAAGATATCAAGAGCATATTTGCGTTGACAGAGAGAGATAGTGTCCTCAGAACGGGAGACCTCGATGCCAAGGAAGTAGGTGAGGGGACCCAGATCTTTGGTGTGAAAGTGGTGGTGGAGGTGGGCCTTGAGGTTGACGATTCCTGTGGAGTCGCTCCCTGTGATGATGATATCATCAACATAGACCACGAGCAAGATACAGTCATGCGTCGTCGTACGGAAGAAGACGGTGTGATCTTTCATACTGCGAGAGAGGCCAAAGACTGTGACGACTGTGCTGAAACGGCCGAACCAAGCCCGAGGAGACTGCTTGAGGCCATAAAGGGAGCGACAAAGGCGGCAGACATGGGAGTGGGCACCAGATGCAGAAAAGTCAGGGGGCTGCTGCAGGTAGACCTCTTCGTCAAGAAAGTCATGGAGAAAGGCATTCTTGACTTCCAGTTGATGAAGCGGCCAGTGATAATGAGCAGCCAGAGATATGAACAGGCGGACAGAGGCCATCTTGGCTACCGGAGAGAAGGTCTCAAAGTAATCGATGCCATATGTCTGAGCAAAGCCCTTCGCCACAAGCCGGGCTTTGAGGCGACAAAGAGAGCAGTCGGGATTGAGACGGATCGTATATATCCATTTGCAGTCGACCGCCTGTTTGCCCGCAGGGAGGGGGACCAGATCCCATGTATGATTGTCCTCCAGAGCCTGCAGTTCATCTCGCATAGCCTGTAGCCACCCCGGGTGTGACTTGGCGTCGCCAACCGTGCGGGGAATAGAGATCGCCTCCAGTGCTGACAAACCTTTGTAAGAAGATGTAAATAAAGGAGTAGTCTGACACGATCGAGTACCTTTCCGGAGTGCAATTGGCAAGTCCTCGGGTGCTGTGACAGGAGCATCTGACGAAGTGGGAACAATGTTGTCCTTGGCCTGGATGGGGGGTACAGTTGATGGACGATGAGAATAGACCTGTCCAAAGTGATGACCTGTAGGAGGAGACACCAGAGGCTGGTGAAACAGGAGAGGAAGGCAGTCATCGATGGTAGTGTCTGGATGAGGAGAGGGTGGAGTGAAAGAAGAGCTCTCGACAAACGATACATCGGCAGAGGTGATGTAGCGGCGTAAATCTGGAGAGAAGCACTGTTAGCCACGCTGAGTGCGGGAATAGCCGAGAAAAATACACCGGAGGGATTTGAGAGAAAGTTTTGAGAGATTGGGGCGAGTATCCCGGACATAAAAGAGACATCCAAAGACGCGGAGTGGAAGGGAGTGAGGGGGAAGAGAGGGGAACAGAGTATGAAAAGTAGTCTCCCCCTGAAGGATGGAGGAAGGAAGACGATTGAGTAGGTATGTGGCAGTGAGGATGGCATCCCCCCAGAAGTGTAGAGGCACCTGGCGGTGGAAGAGGAGGGCACGAGCAGTTTCCAGAATATGCCGGTGTTTTCACTCGGCCACTCCATTTTGCTGAGGGGTATCAGGACAGGAGGTCTGATGTATGATGTCGTGTGCCCGTAAAAACTGCTGAAAGAGAGTGGATAGGTATTCCCACCCATTGTCGGAGCGCAGACATTTTACAGAGATAGAAAACTGTGTCTTGATCTCATGGTAAAAGGTCTGAAAGGTGGAGAAAACTTCTGTCCGATCTCGAAGAAGGTAAAGTCATGTCATACGGAAAAAATCATCAATGAAAGAGATGTAATATTTATACCCGGATTGACTCGAGGTGGCACAGGGACCCCATACATCAGAATGAACCAAATCAAAGGGTTTAGCGGCCCATGTGTCAAGTCGAGGATAATATGATGTGCGATGGTGTTCCGCAAAGGTACATGACTCGCAATGAAAAGATAAATGTGGACTAATATCTGGATAGAGCTGATGAAGAGCGGAGGCGGAGGGGTGGCCCAACCAAGAATGGAGGTTCACGGCACGAGCAGAGACAGACATGCAGGCGACGGATGTCGGACCATCGAACATGTACACCCCATCTCGAAGCTGGCCTCTACCAAGTTCTTGGTTCGTCGTCCGCTCCTGAAACACAACAGAAGACGAGGTAAAGATAGCATTACAATTGAGATCCTTGGTCAGCTTGCTTATGGAAAACAGGTTAAAAGGACTGCGTGGTATATGGACCACCGAGGATAGGTGAAGGGATGAGGTGAGTGAGCATGTACCAAAATCGGCAATGGGAAAAGTGGAACCATCACCAACAGTGGTGGCTGAGGAACCAGTATAGGGACGGTAGATGGAGAGTATACCTGCATCCCCGGTAAGATGGTCGGACGCACCTGAGTCAAGCATCCAAGCAGGTGAACGATGACTGACAAAAGCAGTGGGACCACCGGAGTGGGCAAGAGATGCTGATGAAGAGCCCGGCAAGGAGGTGGTCCGATGATCGTGAATCAGCTGGATCTCAGCCATGGAGAGATCCAAAGATGATGGAAGAGCAGCAGTAGGTGGGGATGCATCTCGGATTGCAGTCTGACCCTGTCGTGGATGCGAAGCGGGACGGCCATGAAGTACCCAGCAACGGTCAATCAGGTGGCCGAGCTTGCCACAGTGCTGGCAGAGGGGGCGAGGGCGGCTCTCTCCACGGCCACGTCCACGAGTGCCGGTAGGGCGGCCACTGCCTGCCACGACCCAAGAGAGCTGTGTGATCAGGGCTAGGGATAAGTGGGGCAAGGGCCCGATGAGCCTTCCCCAAGCGATGATAGACCTAAGGTATATCCAGCGTAGAAGGGCTGGCAAGCATCTCTATGGCCGTCGTGGCATAGTCAAGGGCGAGGCCATTTAGGAGATTAAAAATGCAGAGTTGGTCCCGTTGAGTCTGCGCGTCTGCCGGAGTCTGAAGAACGGGCCAGAGCTCTTGCAGTTCGTCGTGGAGACCTTTCCATTCTAAGAAATATACCGGAAAGGTCATATCCTGCTGTCGGATGTTTGACAGACGCTGCAAAATGTCGAAGACCCGAGCCAAGTTGTTGGTCTCGGAATACATGACAGTCAAAGAATCCCATAGTTCTTTGACAGTATTGGCAGTCCGGGTAACATCCTTTACCGATCGGTCCATGGAGTTGACCAGTAATGCGAATATTTTGCTATCCGCAAGTTGCCAAGATTGGAATTCGGTGTCATCCATGGCGGGTGGAGGCTTCTCAAGATGAGAATGAAGGTTCATGCCGCGCAGGGACATCAAGACCGTCTGCCGCCAAACGGAGAAATTGGTGGCGTCCAGCCGGTCATCGACGACCCGGGAGGAGGCGGTGATCAGGGAAGGCAGAACCGAGGACGCGTCCATGGAGGGCGACGAGAGGCGCGGGTGGCGCGGTCGTCGGGAACAGCCGGAATGTCGGGCGGGACTGGCGCTGGATTGCCAGAAGTCGCGTGCTGGAAATGGCAACGGCTGGAGGCGCGGTCTAGAGGATTGCACAGGAGAAGCGCGCCAGGGACGAGTGCACCGGGAGTCTCCGAACGAAGCAGCCGGAGCAGGGCCGATCACGTCGGGAAGCCGGGAGAGCCTGACGGACTGCGCAGGGGAGGCGGAAGCGCTGCCGGCGGCGCGCACAGGCGGGAGAAGCCCACGAGTCGTCAGGTGCAGGGAGCCGGGACAGAAGGCGGGGCTGGCGTTGACGGGGTCGGTGTTGAAATAGTGGGTGCCCTAGACCCAACTATTATGTGCTTTTGATTACCATATCATGTATAGAGTTAACTATGCATGATGTCATCTTACCATTATAGTGTAGACTTTTCTGCGTCCACTATTGAAATGGTAATGTCCAAAGATTAATTGTCGTATCGAAAGGTTATAGCAGTTCCCAGGCTATAATGAGAACCTCTAGATACTATGACATTAATCTTAAATATATGTTCTATGGTCTAGATACATCTTACTAATTGGACATAGTAGATGTCTGACCATCAGGTGTTGGGGGCTCATAAGCATTGAGACTTTTTCTCATGAAGTTCGCACTTGGTGATCTCTAGTAGTGAGATCATGAGGACTGACCCGCCAATAGGAACACCACATGTTTCAGGTGTCATTGGATGTTCCTATCTACGATCATGTGTAATGGTCTCCTGACTTGAGATCATTACCAATGTATGTCATTTGATCGCGTACTTTTATGCAAGACGAAAACCATGGCAATGAAGTCGTGGCGAGGTAGTTTGTGTCGAGTGCGTCATTAGTGGCATGTCATTGGTTGAATGGTCAAGAAAGGATTTGTCGCTTCCAGGTTATGGAAGTAATATATCTCTGGCCATGTTGATATGGATGGCAGTACCTTTATAAGACCATGGCCATGACAGTCGAGGGTAAATCCGTCCAGTTACATCAACAAACAATAAAGCAAGAAAAGGGCGATGACATGAGAGTGCGTCCTGCTTTATGAGATATTATAGACAAAGAGATTATATTACACAGTGCGTGTTCGTAGGTTGGTTGTCGCTGCTGTGACAATCCTTATTTCTTCAGGGGCCATGATGGGTTGCTAGATCCCGCTCTTGGTCTGTGAATATTATTCACGGTTGTCGAAATAAGGGCCTAGAGGGTCACACACAATAGCGTATTCAAGAATCTGCCCTATTCAGCTGAATAGGAGTATTGGACATAGTGGGCCCCGCCCTAGGGGTCCGGGAATTGTCCAAAGTTAAACGATCACCAATGCGATAAATATATTCATATTATTCGAGTTTAGAATAATGAGTATTGAATTTATTTATTAAATGTATTTACGAGTTTTAAGTAAATACATGAAAAATATTAATTGACGAATATTAAATTATTCAAGGTTCAATTAATATTTATGGGAGCGACGAGTCGGGTTAATGACTTAATTATTATCATGTAATATATTTTAATATATTACAAGTAAATGATAATAATATTTATGGCTCAGTTTAGAAGTCATAAAAACGTCGTTAATAGTGCGTTAAGTATTCGAGGCTGGCGAGGCGATACCGGGTATTTTAATTGAGCACTATAAATATAAGAGGGGACTTTGCCAAAGACTATTCATGGAGTTTATCTCTCCTCTCCTCTCTCCCACATTCTAGAGAGAGATGCTCTGGATCCATGGAGCTTGGATGGAGCTCTCTCTCGGGCATCGCTAACGAAGCGATACGGTGGTCGTTGGAGCGTCGAAGGCATCATCGCAAATCCGCGCTAGCACCCGGATTACGACGAACGGCGCTCCCGCAGATTCCTTGAAGCGTGTGTGGACAATCTAGAGGAATTCGGCTTCGGATTCTTCGAGCAGCGATCGCCAACGACGAGCAGACGTCGTGCGCGGCTTTGGATTCAAACCAGGTATTTTACGGTTTAATTTTGTGCTTAAAATCCTCCACGCGTGGTCCTCGGTTTTGACCGGGCTGCTCTTCACCGACGTCGTCAAGTTTACGGCGAACGACGGTGGAAAAATATTAAAAACCCACTTATTTGGGGCTTCCGCTGCACGCCCGGTTCCAACAGTCGGGGCTTGCAACCGGGAAGAGACGTCAGGAGAGGGCGCCGGGAGCCGCAGCTGGGAGGCGCGGCTGGAGGAGCGGGGCGCCGGGGAACCGCCTGAGGGAGATGGATTCGCCGGCAGGAGACGTCGGGCCGGCGGGAGAGGCGGAGCAGTTGCGGGAGAGGCGGAGCCGACCGTATCGCTCGCCTGGAGAAGCGGGAGATGTTGTTGGCTGTTGCGGGAGCCGGAACGGCCGCCGGGAAAGGCGGGTGCCGTTGAGGAGGAGTGCGGTGCGTAGCGGGAGATGCGGGAGCCGCGCGGTAGAACGGGGCCGAGCCGACGGGAGACGCGCGGGATATCGGGGCCGGCGCGCGCAGCAGGGAGGAGTCGCCAGGCCGGCGGGAGTAGTCGCCGGGAGCAGGGGGCCGGGAGTCATGCCTGGAGCCGGGGGCCGGGAGCCGCACCTAGAGCCGGGGGCCGGGAGCCGGGGCTGGCGCTGGGTGAGGGCGGCGGGAGGGGAGACGCGCAGGAGAGAGAGGCCCGCCGGGAATGGCTAGGGCAGAGGGGAGAGAGGCGGGGCCGGACAGAACCAGGAAGCCGCAGGGGAGGGAGGGGTCGGGATTAATTTCCCTCTGATACCATGTTGTTGGTGAATTCCCCTTACCTCAATGTGAGGTGGAGACATTCTTTTATAGATGAGTAAAACTAATTACGAGGGTAAGTCCGATGTGGGACTCAGAAATACCCATTAAACTTAAATGGGGTCCAACAGCCACAAATAATGGAGAGAAATTAGAGCAATTGAGAGAAATTACTGCCCCCTTTCTTAAACCCTTCAAGGAGAATAAAGAAGCCCAATCCTTTTATGAGGTGAGGATTGATCAACAATAGTAATAAACAAGGGCTGTCATCAAACCCTATTAGCAACATGCATGAGAATAGTTTTCATGTTCATAAGAACTTAAAAGAACTTTTCTTAACCACGGATCGTCCTCAATGGACCAAAAATTTACCAAAAATTTACAATAGGAATATTCAATAATTTATAAAGCAGTCAATACATCTGTAAAAGGAAGCATTATTTAAAAGTATATTCATACCATAAACGTCAATTGATAATATATTGATAATTTAATTGGTTAAAATATAATCCAGTCATCTCAAACGTTAAATTCAGCTAAGAACTTCCATTTATATACATACCAACTTAAATCTCATAATTGCTCAACCACATTACACAAATATAATGAACATGAAACCAGACCTGTAATGACCGCTTTGCAGCTTGAGAAGCTTCAGAAACTGGGTCAAACTGAGAAAACCACCATGGCCCCATTAAGGACTTCAGATGTGGCGCTAAATCTCTTCTGCAAAATTGTATAGATTTCTAAGGCACTGAGTACAACAAATTTGGGAAGCTGAAGGAATTAAGCAGTTCAACAAGAACATAGCAAATATGAATATTCAAAAAATAAAGTGACAATTTTGAAGCTATCAGCACATTTCCCTTCTTTATAAATGAAATATTGATGCATTGGTAAGGGCCCTTAAAACCACCTGGACACAAAAAGTCAGTGTTGTTCCTAATTAAACACATTGCTCTATTTATTCTGGAACAAAATAACCTAAAACATTCATAAGGCCTTCGGGCAAATCGACATGCGTAGATTAAAACACTTCACTTGACATAAGAATATAACCAAAAGCCAACCCGACTACAAGTTTCCAAGCCTATTATAAACATTTACAAAATAAATAATGAAAAGGACCATTAACAGACTGCCTAACAACTAATTTTAATAGACCAACTACAATAGGAAACAAAAAAAACAAAAAAAATGTTATGGCACAGGAATCAGTTGATGGTTATGAAGCAGAGCCATCAAACATGGACACAAACATGCATCATCCACTTCCTATTGGTTTAGTAAATAAACATTTTGATTACAGTCTCATTAGAAAATCATTCAACCAAATAATGAAAGCATATCATCATGCTGAGACACATGCGCTTGATGAGCAAATAATAATAAAAAGGCTAAAAGAAATGAAAAAACCTCTCTGGTAAACGAACCACGGAAAATAGCAATAGCTTTATCAACAAACTTCAGTTGGTAGACCACATAATGGTAAAACCAAAAAGAAATTATAAGTAAAATATACCGAAGATCAGACCAAACCTAACAGTGATGACCAGATTAGCCAAGGTGTCATAAGTAGCTCTCCGGACCTCTCTATTGTAATCCAGCACCAATTTCTTGTATTCAAATGCCTACAGAGGGAAGTGAAAAAATTATACCATATACAATAAATCGATCAATAAAGTACGATTTTGTTAGAAATACACATAAACAATTACTAATCTTTCAGTGTTGTCAAAGGCGCGCGGCGCAATAAGGCGCAAAGGCCGCTTGGGGATGCGGCGCGAGGCAGGGTGCGAGGCGTAACTAAGGCGCATGCGCACATAATTAAATATATACAGTTTTCAACAATATTTTAAATTAAAAAAAATTAAATCCAGTTAAAATAATACAAATTAAATGTTATGTTATATTTAACACTATACTAGCACAGTTTTTGATAAAATATCCCACAATTTCCACGATTTCCATGATTTCTGCGATTTCTGCAATCGCCTACACTGCACCCCCGCGATCGCCTGCACTGCACCCCCGATATCCTATAGCCACGATTTCCACAATTTCCGTGATCGTCTCACTGTTGCACTACACCCCTGATTTTCATCTGGTCGCGACTCGCCCTCGATTCCCGCTGCCCTATACCCACGATTTCCGCCACCCTATACCCACGATTTCTGCCGCCCTATACTCACGATTTCCCTACTTTGTTCCCCCCGATTTCGGCACCGAGTGGTGCGCCTTTACCAGGCCTAGGGTTGTAGCACCTCTTGGGTTGGCACGCCTCAGTGAGGTCTCACCGCCACGCCAAGGCGCGCTGAGGCACTCGCCTTTGACAACAATGTGATCTTCCAAAGATTATATTCAAAACTATGTTTAAAAAAACAAAATAAAACAACAATAAAATAATCCATGCACTTCAACAAGCTCCCAATTCCCAAACCCTTTTATCAAAATTTCAAATTTCCGCTAAATGAATTTAATAGTGAAGTATTCTCCAAAGAAAGGTAGAAAAGAAACATCAATATATTCTATCATCATTCTAGTTTAAATGGATCTTGTTAAATGAAATCTCGTACCTTGTAAAGAGGTTGGGCACTTTATATATAAATGAATGAAAGAGAACAAAAAGGAACATCTATCGATGTGGGACTCAAATAATAAAAAGAATAATTATGGGCACCCAATAACCTATTCCAAAGGATTGACCCAGTCAAACTCCATATCTAACACTCCCCCTCAAGCCGGGACATATATATTTATCATGTCTAGCTTGCTGTACAAAAACTGGACACGCGTTCTAGGTACCACCTTTGTGAGAATATTTGCAAGTTGATCAAAGATGAGAACGTAGCCAAAAGTGATCATCTTCTTCTCATACTTCCCTCGAACGAAGTGGCAGTCAACTTCAATATGCTTCATCCACTCAGGGAATATTGAATCTATGGCAATCTTGATTGTTGATTGATTGTCAAACTAGATATGCGCAAGTAATCTCCTGTGGCATCTGTTGCACCTAGGTAATCTCTGCAGTTGCATGCGTTATAGCACAATACTCTAATTCTGTACTAGATCTAGAGAAAATTGTCTTTTTTTTTGCTTAGCCAAGAGATCAAATCACCACCAATAAAAACTGCAAAGCAAGAGGTTGGTCTCCTAAATGAAAGACACCCTACATAATCTACATCGCAAAACGCTTCAATCTTTGTGTCCGTGATCAGAATACAAAAAGCCTAGGCCAGGTTCCCTTTTTACATATCTAACCATGTGAAGGACGTCCAACCACTACAGTTTTGTTGAAGATTCCATGAACTGACTCACCTTGCTAAACGAACAAGCAATGTCAGATAGAGTCATTGTCAAGTAATTAAGCTTCCCAACAAGTCGTCGATATCAATCAAGTGAAGAGAACATTTCACTGTTAATGTGAATTGACTTCTCTTGAGGTTTCGAGAATGAGTCGAGCAAGTCAGTTCAAGTCATTTCAGTCACGTGCTGTAGATCAAGAACATACCTTCTCATAAATATAAAAATGTCTTTGATACTTTTGAAGACATTAATCCCCAAGAAATATCAAAGTTGACCCAAATTCATTGTTTGAAAATTTTGATGAAGTATTTGAGTTGACCAATGTCGGCACCATCACTGGTAATAACAATATTAACCACAAAAAGTACCAGAAGAATGCTCCTTATGGCAGATTGATTACAGAAAACAAAAGGATCATTCATGCTTTGACACATGCCAAAGTGAATTATAAAAGTGCATAAGCGGCTAAACCAGGCATGAGGTGACTGCTAAGTCCATACAGCGATCGATGAAAGTGGCACGCCTTGGAGGACTCCCCCTGATAGCTTCCCTCGACCCCTTTTAATGCCTACATATCAAAGGAGGGGTAAAATAGGTAATTAGGGGAAGTGGAAGAATTTGTCAACTAGTATGTTGCTTCCGCAACCGAATATACATTTGGATGGTGCACCCAGGGGGAGGGCGGTTAAGAATATCCTAGAAATGCGTGACCTGCTTAGATGCAGCCGCTGTGAGAGGTGGACACTCATTGTTCCTCACCATAGCAGCTGAAGGAAGCGAACGGAGATAGTCTCTCCCTCATTTTTCTTTTCCTGTTTTTCCTTCTAGTCTTTCTCTTCCCTACTATGATGTACAGAATTCCATTAGAGTGAAAATAAAGCACAGGTAGTTGTCTTCTCATCTTGATTGAGTGCATTGTCCTAACATTTTTTGGCAACTCCGTGGGGAAGCGACGGGCAATCGGTGTTGAGCGCTTGTTGAAGAGTTTCAAGAGTGAGAGAGACAGGAACCAGTTGTGTTGGCCAATATATCAGGTGGCGGATTGCGCTAGTAGTCCAACGTGTGGATGCAGACGAGAATGGAGTTGAGAATAGAGTCGGCTTTCGAAAGTTTCAGACGTACATACGAAGAACGGGAGCGCAATCGAAACTATACCTTTTCGTCGATACAAGAAAACTTACTCAAACTGATGCGAGGTCAAAAAGACAATCAATAGACGGCGCACAAACATTTGCAACAGACAGCGGAGCAAGTTTCTCTTCGAATGCGAAACTTGAGGATCAGACTTTAGAAAGACTCAAGGAGCTCGAGTTGCGAGCAGAATAAGGATCTAGAACTGGAAAACAAAGTGAGGCAGCTCCAACGAATTCCATTGGAAATGGACGTGGAAAATCGGATTACAGATGAGGCTTCGAAGGAAACACAATACCGGAAGACAACCTCCAGAATGAAGGAAGTCGTAATGTGTCGAGGCGGGATGAACTGCTAACCTTTTCAAGAATGGATCCGTTTGAATGGATCACTAGGGCAGACACATATTTCTTGGTGAATCGAACTTCGGAAGAGATGAAACTACATTTGATTCAGATCAGTTTAGAGAGTTCTACACTATATTGGTTTCTTTCTTCACGAAGTGTGAATCCTAGAGCGATTTAGGAACAGTTGAAACCTGCTCTAATGAATCAGTTTGAGAAGACGGCTGAAGGCGATCCATTGAGGCATCTCAAGATGCTCCGGCAAAGTGGAACGATGGAGGAGTACATTGAAGAGTTCGAACAAGTGGCTTTACAGGTAACTGAGTTCCCAGAGTCATGGTATGTGTGCCTGTTTATGGGCGGTTTACAACTGAAGATTGAAAAACGTGTGTAACGAACCTGTTAATAAATATAAAATGCAGTTTCTAGACAGGAAGGTATAAAGGGAATTGATCGGTGAAGGAGTACTTAAAAATCTTCGTGGAAGACTTGCTATTTTTCCAACTCCACGAGGATATGGTAAGGTGGTACCTCAGCAACCTACCAGCAGGCTCGTGGTGGACCGGGGTAAAAGAGAAAAGAATATCAAAAGAGTTGCGGGCTAAGAACGTTGGAATGGGATACAGGCTATATGTCGGCAGGAAAGGGAAGATCGAAAGTTAAAGGGCCTATGTTTTCGCTGTGGCCAGCCTTTTTCACCCATGCATCGATGCTCGGAGAAACAGTTGAATTTTTTGGTTTGGGAAATAGAAGAGTCAACCACGGAAGAGAATGTGGAAGAGAATTGACTCTCAACAGAGTTTGGGCCCAAGAACTTCTAGTATGGAGTCACTTGGTCACACAGAGGAGCAAAAAGGGGAGTTAATGGAGCTACAGAATTTAGGTAAGGCAAGAGCTAATTCAATGATATTTTTGGGTCGTGTATCGAGGGTATCAGGGGAAGTGCTTGTGCACAGTGGCACGAGTCCCAATTTTATTTCTAAGACAGTTTCCAAAATGGAAAATGTCATGATCAATTCAACCAAGTCGTTTGGTGTAAAGGCTGGGAGATGGGAATCCAATTATCTCACAGGGAGAACTCCATAGTAGTGGAGGCATTTTTTTTTTTTTTTTTTGAGATAGTAGGCCCGGGTTTAGTGCTAGGAATGGAGTGATTGAAGAGCTTGGGATTTGTACTGACAAACTGGAATCAAAAGACTATGGAGTTCTTGTGGGAAGGAAAAGAGAACAAATTGCAAAGAATAATCGAGGAGATCAATTTCGAAGCAAGGGCAAAATGATGTTATTGGAGGGGTGGATTTGGCAGATACAGCTGAAGCAACCGACAGCAAAGAAGAAACAGGGATAGCCATTAAACAACGGAAACTCAACGACAACTCAGGGAAATTTTGCAGGGTTTCCAGGGATTCTTTGAAGAACCAAGGGGGCTTCCTCCTAGCAGGGTGACAGACCATGCAATAACATTGGTTGAAGAGGCGAAACCAATGAATATTCGGCCTTATAAATTAGCTCATTACTTGAAAGACGAGATTGAGAAACAAATCCGGGAAATGTTGACGAGCAGAGTTAACAGACAGAGTAATAGCCCATATGTCGGCCCTATAATCTTAGTCCAGAGAAAAAAATGGTAGTTGGCGCATGTGCATGGATTACAGAGCACTTAACAAGCTCGTTATGTCGGAAAGATTTCTGATTCCAATAATTGACGAATTGCGGGATGAGTTAAGTGGAGCCTGCTACTTTACTAAACTAGACTTGAGGTCTGAATTTCATCAGGTGCGGGTGAAGGCTGGAGATGTAAGCAAGGCACCATTCCGAACTCATGAGGGTCACTATGAATTCCTTGTTATGCCATTTAGGCCAATGAATGCCCCGACAACATTTCAGTCAACCATGAATCGCTTATTTAAGGTTGTATTGAGAAGGTATGTTCTGGTCTTCGTTGATGATATTATGATATATTAGTTTACAGCAAAACATGGACATCGCATTTGGATCATCTGGAGTCAATGTTACTGGACAACCAGCTCAAAGTCAATAGAGAAAAAAGTTTTTTTTTTTTTTGGATAGCAATCAGTGGAATACCTGGCCACATTATTACTGCAAAAGGAGTATCAATGGACCCCAAGAAAATTGAATGCGTAGTTAATTGGCCACGACCGCAGAATGTGAAGGGAGTAAGAGGATTTCTAGGACTCGCAATCCATTATAGAAAATTTGTCCAAGGATATGGGAAAATTGCTAAACCCCTGCCTGAATTGACAAAGAAAGATGGGTTCAAGTAGGGTGTTGTGGCTGAGCTTGCCTTTGAAGAATTAAAGAAGAGTATGACTTCGGCTCCGATATTGAATCCACCAGATTTCAAAGACAATTACTACTAACTGGGATACATCCGGAAGGAGTATAGGCGTCATACTCATGCAGTCTGGCCAGCCAGTTGCATATTACAGTAAAGCTTCGTTTGAAACCAATTTATCAAAATCCGTATATGAAAAAAAGGTTATGGCACTTGTTTTAACCGTGAGTTATTAGAGACAATATTTGTTGGGCAAACATTATGTGGTCTGTACAGATCACAAAGCCCTTAAGCATATGCTTAGTCAACTATACCATTGAGCCGACCAACAAAATTGCCAAGCAAAATTGTTGGGTTTAGATTTTGGGGTGGTATATAAACCAAGCCGACAAAATCAAGCAGCAAATTCTTTGTCCAGATTGGTGGAAGAAGGCAAGGTGTTTGGATGACCTTATTTTGGGGATGGCTGTATCGAAACCTTTCTGGCAGGAAGCTGACACTCTCAAGAGGGAGGTGCAACAGGACTCAAAGCCGTCAAGTATTACTGCAGCCCTTGAACATCAAACCGGGTCCAAACCTGGATACATTTTCCGGAATGGATTGTTGTATTTCCATGGGAAGTTGGTGTTGTCCAAATACGCACATTTTATTTTGATGCGACATTTTTATTTAGCTAAGTCGGTTGCAGAGGTATTTGTTCAGAAAATAGTTTGACTGCACGGATGGTCAGACTGAAGTTGTCAACCGGTGCTTAGGCACTTATCTAAGGTGTTTCGCCTTTGAATGGCCTCTAACATGGGCACACTGGGTTCGATGGGCGGTCTACAGTTACGATACAGCCACACATTCTTCTACTCAACTCTCTCCATTTGAGGTGGTTTATGGCCGTAAACCACCCACCATATCTCGTTCCACAAGAGAGACACCGGTGGATATTGTAGCTAGGTCCCTCATGAAGCGTGAAACAGTCTTAAGTCAGCTACACCAGAACCTCCATCGAGCTCAACAGTTGATGACCAATTTTTTGGATAAGCATAGCAGAGCTGTGGAATTTGTTGTGGGCAAGTCAGTTTTTGTTAAACTAAGGCCCGGTGTCCAGACTACCAAGTCCAAACGTACACTCTCAAAATCGGCTACTCGTTATTATGGCCCATACAAGATTTTGTCCAGAATCGAGAATACTGCATACAAGTTAGCTTTGTCAGATACACCTGGTGTTTCATGTGACAGAACTCAAACAAGCTCCCAGGCTTGTGGGAAACAGAGCTAGTTCCTTTGGTTAAACCGGCAGACCACCTACTTGCTACCAAAGAAGCTCTCGGACGCCCGCGTAGAATGCGGCTCATCAAGCGGAAGGGAAGCCCGAGGAGTCTACATGGGAAGATGCTGCGTATATACATGAACAGTTTTCAGGCATTCTCCTTGGGGACAAGGAGAATTTTGTGGAGGGGGAAAATGTTAGTACCAAGGAGGGTGGATTGGTTATTTTGCCTGGACCCCCGGATAGCTTCCCTCGACCCCCTTTAATACATGCATATCAAAGGAGGGGTAAAACGAGTAATTAGGGGAAGTAGAAGAATTTGTTAGCGAGTCTGCTGCTTCCGCAGACGACTATACAACTGGGTGGTGGACCAGGGGGGAGAGGGCAGTTCGGAATACCCTGGAAGTGGGCGACCTGCTTGGAAGCAGCCCCTAGGAGAGGTGGACACTCTCCTTGTTACTCACCATAGCAGCTGAAGGAAGCGAACGGGGGTGGTCCCTCCCTCGTTTGTCTTTTCCTGATTTTCCTTCTAGTCTTGCTCTTCCCTGCTATAATGTACAGAATTCCATTACAGTGAAAATAAAGCACGGATAGTTGTCTTCTCATCTTGATTGAGTGCATTGTCCTAACAGCAACAAAAGAGATAAGTAGGCAGACTGATGCCATCTTGACCACTAGAGAAAAAATGTCAAAGTAATCAATGTCATACATCTATGCATAGCCCTTGGCAAAATGGTGAGCTTTAAGGCAATTGAGACAACCATCACCATTGACGCTCGGGGTGTGCAA
The DNA here is from genome assembly GCA_963277665.1 of Viscum album. Taxonomy (NCBI): domain Eukaryota; kingdom Viridiplantae; phylum Streptophyta; class Magnoliopsida; order Santalales; family Viscaceae; genus Viscum; species Viscum album. The sequence goes on from OY728156.1 coordinate 1,869,857,363, forward strand.
GATTGACTGAACCGACCAAAACCAATCAAACCGAACCGACTTGAACAAAAAAAAAAATCGGTTTAAATTGGTTAATCAGTTAAAATTGATTTATGAATATTGTATGATTCGTTTTTTGGTTTGATTCAGTTTTTATAACCTTAAAAGTTCTTAATCATTTTTAGCCAAAATTAAACAATTAAATAAAGTACATAAATCGTTGTTCAAACTAGAAGTGGAGATTATTTTTCTCAGATCAAAATTAAATATAACTAACACAAATCTTTATTAATTTTTCATTATAATAAAATGTGATGAACATATGTGATGTTTATGCGAATATAAGTTATCAATCCAAATTGCAAGTCGATCCCACGTTATTAAATCCCTTTAAATCTTTGTCATGTTGTTGACTTGGTATGTCTATCAAACTATTTCTTACATTTTAATATTGAATAGGTTTTTTTTCAGAGCTCCTCTCTATTGTTTATTTTACCGTGACCTTCACATTATCTTAGAACTTTTAGCTACAAAAGTTTAAGGTCTTATCCTTTTTTTATAAATCGTTATTGCATCATGTAAATTTTCCCTTAACAAATCTAAACCGATTGTAATCAAAATAAACAAATAGGTTCGATTTATATCAGTTTTAGACTAATCAACAGTCAGTTTAGGGGGAATGTGGGATTTTGAATGTTTCGATATTTAGGATATGGGGTTTGACTGGGTCATCGTTTTATATATTTTTAAATTTCAAATCTCCCCTTATCTCGGGATTGTATCTCGTATCTTCATCTATAAATAAACCTATCGGATCTCACTTTGAGGATACAGTTTCCTGGAATACAGTTTCAACATCAACGAACAGAGTTATTTCAAACCAAGGATGTACACCCCATTACCGATTTCGACACAGCCATGAAAAGATCTCAACATGGATTTCATTATGGTTTTACCAACGACTCAATGTGGTAAAGATTAAATAACGGTTGTTGATTGATTTTCTAAAATGACTCATTTTGTACCTTACATAAAAGTGAAGATGCGATGAAAACAACAAAATTGTTCTTCAAAGAAATTGTTCATTTATATGGCATCCCTCGAGCATTATTTCGGACGGAGGCACTAAATTTCCGAATTATTACTAGAGGACACTGGGGGGAATTTGAAACCAAGTTTCTTTTCAATATTTTCCATTGCCCGCAAACTGATGGACAAGCAAAAATTACAAATTGTACTTCAAACATCATTCTGAGAACATTGTTAAATAAAATTTTGAAAATAGTCACCATTTGGTGCATGACATCAATCCTATCTCTATAATTGAATTGTGTTCTTCATCTGTTGATTGCCACGAAGGAGAAAGTGAAACTGGTGAAGAAGTTTCATGGATATGTTTGCGTTGAAATGAAGAAATCAAATGAATAATGCGAGTGGGAAGCCAACAAGCACCAGAAGCAATCGATTTTTCATCTTGGAGACAAGGTGCGGATTAATCTTCGGAAGCAAAGATTACCATCAAAAAGGAAGAACAGGTTGGCACGATGAGTTGAAGATCCATTTTAAGTACTTGAACGAGCTGGTAACAATGCATACAAGATCGACTTACCCAACAACTTTGGAGGAGTTTAGGTCACATTCAACATCAGTGACATATAACGCTATCTTAAAGATGACAATGTAACGGATTTGAGGACAAATACTCTCCAATAAGGAGAAAATTGTATGAAGCAAAATCCAACCAAGAAGAATATTTTATTACCAAACAAAAATATGAAGCCCAATTATTAATCAAATTGGACCAAACCATGTTTTTTGACATCAAATTTCTTGTGGACCACAACTCATTTGCATCAATAAATAAAATATCTACATAGAAAGGGACCACAACATTGGAAAATATAGCATTTATGAAGAAATTCACAACATTGAATTTGGAAAATGAAGAATTCATGGAAAATTCCATAACATTGGAAAGGGGGCATTTAAACTCACATGGGAAGTAGTTTTTAGAATTTTTTGTGATTTTTTGAGACTTCAATGCCTAGTAACTTAATTAGGCTTGATTTTCTCTCATTTTATGGTTTCTATATAGACCAAAACCCTCATTGTAAAAAGAAAGTTTGATTTCTACAAATTTCAATTTGATTTGGAAAATTTCCTTTGTTGATTAAGCCTTTTCTTTCGCCCGGAATTGGTGGTACATATCCATTGTTGGTGGCTTTGCCTTAAGACTTAGAGAAACCTTGGCAAGTGGTGCTACCTTTAAGGTTTGGTTATTTGGCTACTCTTTTCAGCAATGCTTTCATCCCTCGGCTTACTTGTTCTCCCTTCGTTGACGAATAAAGAACTAGTTAGAATACTGATGAGGTAGTTGATGTTTAACACCTAGAACAAATAGATCAAATATATAATTAAAATTCATGTTCATCTTTTCAACCAATGGGAAACCGGAGAAAACACCGATTTAAATTGAAAACCTAAATTTAACCGTTTTAAGGATGCATCCATAAGTTCTGATTTTAGAAAATAATTATGAATTTGTTTTACTAGAGTTAATTAGAATACCAAAATAATATTTTAAATTTAACTAGAATAAAAGGATTGCTGATAATATCATTGCGGTCTTTTATATCCAGAAATCACAATAAATGAACTTGAATTGCGTGCGGGTAGAATAGCTAGGACTGCCAAGGGTGGTGTTGTAAATACCTAGAAGGTTGTTAGGTGGGTTGTTAGGTGGGTTGTTAGTTGTAGGATGCCAGCTGTTTGGCTAATAAGTGGTTCCAGGTGTAATTCCAGCTGCTTGGAGAGGATTCTCTAGAAGGTTCCAGCGGTTACGGGCCTGAGAGTTCCCCTTTATACACTAGCAGGGGAGGGGACGGGAGGAGGACGAATTGTATTTTGGACTTCCAGCGATTGTTGAGCGGGTGGGTTAGGCCATTGGCCTCAGGGAGCAACACCTTCGAGGAGATACCACTTCTTCATCACTTTCTTCTTCTTCTTCCCTCTATTTTCTGGTGAACCTGTTTTAACCGAGCATACAATAGTCGATAGAAACTGTATTTTCTCTCTCTAGCTCTGCACCCTATCATTGGTGCATTCATTGAGATGACTTGAAGCGCCGACGGATAGAGCGATTTTCTGCGAGCGAATTGTTGATTGTTGTGGATGCTTATGACCACAAGAATGGAGTAGAATCGCATTTTTTGAAACAACTGTTTCAGAACTGAAAACAGGAGTCCAGCGTCAGGCGATCTTGGAGATGATCGTTCTGCAGATGAAGTTGGACTTTCAGCGGCAAATGCAGGAGATAGCGACGACGATGAGTCAGCTTCATCAGTATGTGAGAAGTTACTCGGAGAGTTCTCGACGAGTTCTAAACAAAGGCAAATTCGCCATAGATGAGGGAAGAAGCAATATGAGAACGGCTTAAGCGAAAACTGGTCAGAAAACAAATGCTAATGATAATGCAGGGAAAACACAAGAGGTTGATTGAGGGGAGATGTGCGCGCTAACCAAGGAAGTAGAGATGTCAATATTTATCGGCGATGATCCGATTTCAAGGATTTCCCGCGCAGAAACGTATTTCTCTATACATCAGACACATGATGATTTGAAGGTGTCGATGGCTCAACTATGTAAGGACGGAATGGTACAATACTGGATGATATCATTGAAATCAGTACAGGTGGGTGATAAAGACCATACCACCACACTACAACTGGCCACAACTAATTCTATGGCCCCACAACACAGCTGTCCACAACCGATTCTGGAAGGTGGAAAGGGGGCCCCACAACACAGCTGGCCACAACCGATTCTGGAAGGTGGGAAGGGGGCCCACAACACAGCTGGCCACAACCGATTCTGGAAGGAGGGAAGGGGGCCCACAACACAGCCTGGCATTCAGCTGATTACCCCTAACTAACTGGGGGAATAATACTGGGGAATATTCCGGGAGGAGGGGGCCCACGACTGTTACATAATGGATCCACTGAGCGGAGGATGTTAAATGGGGAAAGTGGGAGAGGGGCAGCAGGGGGGATAGTTTGTTCTGGGATTCGGCTGGTAAGCTTGGGCGGGAGAGCAGTCAGGCCTTCCGAGTTTGCTTCTTCTTCTCCCCTATATTCTCTGTTATTTCTTCTTCTGTTTCCTTTCTACTGTAAATCTGCTACAGTCTTCCTTATATACAAAGTAGCCCTCTCAAAGGGGCTGTTGCAGCAAAGGTTCTTATCAATAGAAAAGGTTTTTATCAATGGGACTCACATGGCGTCAGCTTGTTTGGGTGTTATGGTAGTGCAGCGAAAGAATATCCGTTAATGTTCTAAAACGAGCTACGACAGACCGAGATAGTAGATATGTACATTGATGAATTTGAGTGAGTAGTTCTGCGGATTCCGGATATTACAGAGATAGTAGATATGTTCATCGGGGTGTTGAAACCGAAGTAGTATTGATCTGAGACATGATCCGCCGAACAAGGCGCGGTTGTTGACACTGACCAGTAGGGTAGAGTGGGAGCTTTTGGCCAGAGTAAGAGCAGCCTGTACCGCGGAACAAGACGGAAGCATTTAATGGCCAGGGAGCTGGAATTCCAGAACAATGAAATTTGTTCCTACTATGGAAAAAAGTGAGCAGAAAAAGCGGGGTAGTGACAGTGCACCACGGTGGAGGGGAATCCATAATCTGTCCAAGGAGGAATTTGAAGAAACGAAAAAAGAAGGGTATGTGCTATGCTTGTGGACAAAGATTTAGTCTGGGGCATAGGTGCTTTGAGAAGGGATTCAAGTTGAATGTATGGGAGTGCTTGGAGTCGCAGAGTGAGGTGGAAGTGGAAGAGGAACCAATAGAGGCAACTGAAAAGGAAACACCGTATGGCTGAGGAGGAAATTTGGGACTTCAGGAGTTGCTGCAGATGCAGTTCTTTGAATTCCACCTTGAGGGCATGGTGAATTTTCAAGGGGTGGGCAATGATAGGTATACGGGTAGAATAGGTGGGGCTGCCAAGGGCAGTGTTGTAAATACCTAGAAGGTTGTTAGCTGGGTTGTTAGTTGTAGGATGACAGCTGTTTGGCTTGTAAGTGGTTCCAGCTGTAATTCCAGTTGCTTGGGGAGGATTCTCCTCTAGAAGGTTCCAACTGTTAGGAGCCTGGGAATTCCCCTTTATATGCTAGCAGGGGAAGGGACGGGAGGGGGGCGAATTGTATTTTGGATTTCCAGCAATTGTTGAGCAGGTGGGTTAGGCCACTGGCCTCGGGGAGCAGGAGGGGATACCTCTTCTTCATAACCTTCTTCTTCTTCTTCCCTCCATTTTCTGGTGAACCTGCTGTAACTGAGCATAAAATAGTTAATAGAAACTGTACCGGAGAAAACACCGATTTAAATTGAAAACTTAAATTTATCCGTTTAGGGATGCATCCATAAGTTCTGGTTTTAGAAAATAATTATGAATTTGTTTTACTAAAAAGTTAATTAGAATACCAATATAATATTTTAAATTTAACTAGAATAAAAGGATTACTCGTAATATTATTACGATCTTTTATATCCAGTAATCACAATAAATGAACTTGAATTGTGTTTCGTTATCACTGATTTCTCTCTATGATCTCCAACTTTCCTTAGGTTACATTTGATGGTGGTTGTAAAAAAAGTATTTGTTTTTAAAAGCACATGAATGTTGTTTAAAAAATGATTACTAATTGCTGATTAGTAATATATTTTTTGTCACTTATACAAGTAGTTTTAATTAGAAATTTAAACATAAGTGTTTTTCTTAAAATAAAATAGGTACTTCTTGTCAAATAAAACAAATTTAACTTACTATCTAATATAAACTATTGTAAGTGTGATGAGCACTTTTTTTCATTAGTACCGTCAAACACTATCTTAATCTTGTACACCCTTGATCTTACATGAATGAAACCCAAATGTTATCACTACATTTAGCATGCAGAAATCAATGACCGCGCCAAATACAGGAGACATTGAAACCTAGATAATAACTGTAAAATTGAAGGCAAAAAACTGTACCCACTGTGGAATCATTGGCACTATTTCCTTTGCAGATTTTTCCTTCAGTAACCCGGATAATGTTGTCAAAGCTTTAAGCTGAAAATACACAAAACAAAGTGAAAAGATTATAACTAGACAACTAGAAGCGTAGAAAATATAAAATTTAATGCAATGGACACTTCAATTAATTATACAGAAAAAAATGAAGATTGCTTTATGCCCTGAACTTCAAATCATAAAAGAACGCTGACATTTATGAATTGTTATAATAAAGAGACTCGAATTCAAATTTATCGATAAGGTGGCCTCGTTAATCTGATTCTCAATTTTATGCTAACGAAGTAGGAACAATTTCAAGTCAAATAAATTTGCTTATGTTATTTCATTGATCACATTAAATACAAAAGAGCAAGAGGGGATGGATTAACCAAATGCTCCAGTAAGAGAAAACAGGAAGGAAGGGAAAAAAGCAACATTTTCATGAATAAAGACAGGTAGTAGCGACAGGGAGAGGTAGATGTTAACTATGTTACATTAAATAATAACAATTATTTTTAAAAAGGCATTAAAATAACCAATTTTTAGCATATAAAAACTATTTAACCAATTTTGCCTCGTTTTTTTTATTGGGGTTGAGGTGATGTTGCATGGTTGGATGCTTCAATTCAGCATTTTGATGTACAGTAGCTAACATAAAAAATTCTTGAACTCAATGGGTGCTATAAATGATTCATGAGATCCGATACTTTTAAGAAGCTTAATATGGCTTGCTAAAATAAAAAAGTGCTAGTACAGAAGCTTAATATGGCTTGCTAAAATAAAAAAGTGCTAGTAAAGGATGGACTACACTGAGTGAATTATCAGACCCCATGGACCTGCCATGTGGTGTGAAAAGGTTACACAGACTATCACAGGAGATTACCTTTGTTGTGGGATCCTTCCTACCAAGTCTTTTCAATTGTTGCATCACTTCACTATCAATATCCTGTATGGGGAAAAATGCATATATTAATGTGCATGCAACTCAACATACAACACGCAAAACAAACCATGAATCTATTATATTTATACCTCACTACTAATTAATTTTGAAGTAAATAACCTTTGATCCATTTACAATTTTACATTGAAATTGTATGGGGGGGTGAAAGCAATATGGTTGTGTTTGACAACATTTATCGAAAATTGCTTGTAACACTGACCACATATGATAAGTACTTTAAAACGTTTCATTTTTTAAAAAAAAAACATTTATACATAAATTTATAAAGTTAACCTTTGATCCATGGGGTGAAAGCAATAAGATTCTGTTTGACAACTTTATCGAAAAATGCTTGCAACACTTACCTCATATGATAAGTAAGTGCCCATTTCATTTTTGAAAAAAAAAACATTTATACTTAAATTTGTGAAGAAAATACTTTATATAAATTGTAGAGAAGGAATTCTCCTTACCTCAAGGTGAGGCAGAACCCTTCTTTTATAGATTGAGAAAAAAGAATACATGATGGAGTATTCCGATGTGGGACTCGGAAATACTCAGAATAATAAAAAACAGGGTTTAACACTCCCCCTCATGGACATGCCCAGCTTGGACCACAAATCCCACAAAAGAAAGATGACATCAGACAAGACCATATACACTCCCCCTCAAGCTGGGTCACAGATGCTGTGGATGTCCAGCTTGGAGCTGAGCGAGGCCAAGCGAGCCCCTGAAAGGCCTTTGGTGAAGATGTCGGCAAGTTGATCCGCCGTCGGGATGTGGCTAAAGCTGACATAGTTGTGCTCGAGGTGATGGCGAAGAAAGTGGCAATCCACCTCGATATGCTTCGTGCGTTCATGGAAGACGGGATTTGAAGCAATCTTGGTGGCTGTCTGATTGTCACACCAGATATGAACAGATGTCAGCGGAGGAAAGCCAAACTCCTGGAGGAGATGATGAAGCCAAAGGATCTCCGTAGTGACGGTGGTCATGGCACGGTACTCAAACTCCGCATTGAATCTGGAGACGACAGTCTGTTTCTTGCTGCGCCAAGAGATGAGGTTGTCTGCCAAGAAAATGGCAAATCCAGTAGACTTCTGAGTAACAAGGCAACCAGCATAATCAGCATCACAGAAGGCCTCAATATTCAGATGAGCGTGGTGGGAGTAGCGAAGACCACGGGCAGGGTCTCTCTTGATGTATTTAGCGATGCGGAGGGCAGCATCCCACTGAGAGGTGGTTGGATGCTCCATGAATTGACTCACTTTGCCAAAAGTGCAGGCAATGTCTGAACGGGTCATGATGAGATAATTGAGTTTGTCCACCAGTCGACAGTACCGCTCTGGGTGTGAATACGGTTCCGAAGAGTCATAGAGAGACCGTTCCCCGGGCTCAAGAGGAGTGTCAACGGCGGTGGCCTGTGTCAGCCCAGCATCCTACAAAATGTTCAACGCATATTTCCGTTGGTAGAGGAAGATGGTGTCCGGAGAACGGGAGACCTCGATGCCAAGGAAGTATGTGAGAAGGTGATCTTTGGTGTGGAAGTGATGGTGAAAATGCCCCTTGAGGTGGGCGATTCCAATGGAGTCGCTCCAGGTGATGATGATATCATCCACATATACTAACAACAGGATGCAGCCGGTGGATGTCATCCTGTAGAACATGGTGTGGTCCTTCATACTGCGAGAGAGCCCAAAGTCGGTGACGACGATGCTAAATCGGTCAAACCAAGCACGAGGAGACTGCTTGAGACCATATAGAGAGCGGCGAAGTCGACAAACTTTGGAGTCGGCGCCGGAGGCACAAAATCCGGGGGGGCTGCTGCAGATAAACCTCTTCCTCAAGAAATCTATGGAGGAAGGCATTCTTGACATCCAGTTGATGAAGGGGCCAATGATGATGAGCGGCCAGAGAGATGGATAATCGAACGGAGGCCATCTTGGTAACTGGAGAGAAGGTATCAAAATAGTCAATACCATATGTCTGAGCGAAGCCCATTGCCACAAGGCGGGCTTTGAGGCAATGGAGAGTGTCATTGGCATTAAAGCGGACTGTATAAATCCATTTGCTGCCAACCGCCTGTTTGCCTGTTGGAAGGGGGACTAGATCCCAAGTATGGTTGTCTTCCAGAGCCTGTCATTCATCCCGCATCGCTTGTAACCACCCCGAGTGAGATTTTGCATCTGTGCGGGGAATAGATACCGTCTCCAGAGCTGACAGACCCCTGTATGAAGATATAAATAGAAAAATACTCTGGCAAGAGCGAGTACATTTCCGAAGTGCAATGGGCAAGTCGTCTGGTGCCGGGGCAGAAGCCTCGGACGAAACGGGAACGATGGTGTCATTGGCCGGGACGGGGGATACAGTCGATGAGCAACAAGAATAGACCGTACCAAAACGGGGATTAGCAGGGGGAGACACCAAAGGAGGGTGGATAATGAGAGGAAGACAATCTTCAAGGGCAGTGTCGGGATGGGGAGAGGGAAGGGAGAATGGAGAGCTCTCACCAAAGGAGACGTCGGCAGAGATGGCATACCGTTGTTGGTCCGGTGAGAAGCAGCGATATCCGCGCTGAGTGCGTGAATAGCCGAGGAATATGCAACGGAGGGATTTGGGAGAGAGTTTGGAGAGGTCGGGACGAGTATCACGAACATAACAGAGGCATCCAAACACCCGAAGTGGAAGTGAGTGAGCAGGGAGAGAGGAGAACAGAGTCTGAAAAGAAGTATCCCCCTGAAAGATAGAAGGAAGGCGATTGATAAGGTATGTAGCAGTAAGGATCGCATCTCCTCAAAATAGCAAAGGCACCCATCGGTGGAAGAGGAGGGCACGAGCAGTCTCCAAAATATGTCGGTGTTTCCGCTCGGCCACTCCATTCGGTTGGGGTGTATCAGGACAGGAGGTCTGAAGAATGATGCATTTCGCCTAGAGAAACTGCTGAAAGGGAGTGGATAGATACTCGCACCCATTGTCCGAGCGGAAACATTTAACAGAGATGAAAAACTTTGTATGAATCTCAGTGTAAAAAATCTGAAAAGTAGAAAACACTTCAGACTGTTCTCGAAGTAGGTACAGCCAAGTCATTCGTGAAAAATCATCAATGAATGATATATAATATTTATACCCTAAATGACTTGAGATGGCACAAGGAACCCAAACGTCTGAATGAACCAGATCAAAAGATTTTGAGGCCCGTGTATCCACTCGAGAAATGTATGAAGTGCGATGATGTTTCGCAAATTTACAAGACTCACAATGAAAAGACATGTGCCGACTAATATCTGGAAATAGTTGATGAATGGTGGAGGCGGGTGGATGTCCCAACAGGGAATGAAGGTCCAATGCACAAAGACACATGTGCAGCCGACGGATGTCGGTCCATCGAACATGTAAACCCCGTCTCAAAGCTGGCATCTACCAAGTTCCCGGTTCGTCGCCCGCTCCTGAAAGACAACATCAAATGATGTAAATATTGCAGCACAGTTGAAATCCTTTGTAAGCTTACTGATGGATATAAGGTTAAAAAGAATGCGAGGCACATGTGCCACAGAGGGCAGGTGAATAGATGAATTCAGAGAGCATGCACCAAAGCCCGCAATGGGGATAGTGGAGCCATTAGCTACGATGATGGTTGAGGAACCAGTATAAGGACAATAGGAAGACAGCATACCAGGATCACCGGTAAGGTGGTTGGAGGCACCTGAGTCTAGCATCCAGGCAGGGGAGCGATGGTCGACAAAGGCAGCGGAACCACCAGAATGGGCAAGAGAAGCCGAAGACAGATCCGGTATAGAGGGGGTCCGAGGATCGGGAAGCATCCGAAGGTCCGCCATGGAAAGGTCCAAAGATGGAGGAAGAGTTGTGGCTGACGAGGAAGCATCCTGGACCGCTGTCTGACCCTGCTGCGGTTGCTGAGATGGGCGTCCATGAATAACCCAACAGCGGTCGATCAGGTGGTCGAGCTTGCCACAGTGCTGACAAAGGGGACGAGGACGGCCCTCCCCACGGCCACGTCCACGAGTGTCTGAGGACCGTCCACTGCCACGACCGAAGAGGGCAGAATGATCGATGATGGGGGTGGGCGGGGGAAGAGCCCGATGGGCCTTGCCCAGGTGATGGTACAACTGTGGGATCTCCAGCGTAGATGGGCTGACGAGCATCTCGGTAGTCGTCGTCGCATACTTAGGAACGAGGCCATTGAGAAGACTAAAGATGCACAGTTGGTCCCGCTGGGGCCTAGTTGCCTTCGGTGTCTGGGGAATGGGCAACAGCTCAAGCAACTCATCCCGAAGAGCTTTCCATTCCATGAAGTACGCCGGGAAGGAACGGTCCTGCTGTCAGATAAGCAAAAGGCGCTGAAGAACATCGGAGACCCGAGCCAAATTATTGATTTCGAAATACATGAAGTTCAAGGAATCCCAGAGTTCCTTGGCCGTATTTGCAGTCCGGGTGACGTCCTTGACGAAGCGATCCATGGAATTGACTAACAAGGCAAAGATCTTGCTATCAGCAAGCTTTCAAGTACGATATTTGGGATCAGAAGATGCTGGTGGAGGATCCTCGAGGTGAGAATCAAGGTCCATGCCCGTCAGAGACATCAAGACGGTCTTCCGCCAGACCGAAAAGTTGGTGGAGTCGAGCCGCTCATCAACAAGGCGGGTGGAGGCTGTGATCATTTGTGGCAGAACAGAAGAGGTTGTCATTGGAGCGTCGGACATTTGCAGAAGAGGGTAGGAACAGCGGTGCGCCGTGAAGAGCAGGACCGATATGTGGCAGCGGAGGCCGAGATGTCGCGGTGAGAGGCCGCACGGAGGCGGGGCAGGTTGGACGTGGGGAGATCAGGAAGCAGGTCGGTCGTCGAAAGGGAGGCCGAGCCGGACGAAGCAGCGCCGGGATCTGGCGTAGGAACCAGGAGGCGCCGGGAGAGGCGACCGGTCGGCAGATGGAGGGCACCGCGATTGTCGGGACTAGGCGGGCGACGGCGGATGAAGTAGGAGGCCGAAGGGATGAGTCGGGCGACGCGTCGGGAAGGGCGCTTGGATCGGAGGTCCGCCGGAGAGAGCCGCATCGGAATCGGGAGCGGGTGACGCCGACGGAGGGCGCCGTGAGTCGGGAGTGCCGCTGGGACCACCGCGGGACGAGGAGGGCGCCTTAGGAGCGCCGCTGAGAGAGGGCACGCGAGCAGGCGAGGCCGGGAGCAGGCGGGGCGGGGAGTCACCAAGAGAAAGCGGGCCGGGATTCGTTGGGATTCGCCGGGATTCGCCGGGATGGGTCGTGGGAGCCGGGAGCCGCATCTGGAAGCGGGGCCGTCGGGATGGGCAGCGGGAGCTGCGTCGCGTGGGATCCGGGAGGGGCGCCGAGTAGGGTGGGAGCCGAGAGTCGCGCCGGAAGCAGGATGGGAGGGGCGTCGGGATGCGCCGCGGGAGTCGTCGAGGGCCAAAGAGTCGCTGGAGGCGAGGAGGCGGGAGGCGCAACGGAGGCGGTCTGCTACACAAGGAAGGAGGCGGGGTCGGGGGAACCGGGGGTCCACAGGAGAGGGTGGGGCAGAGAGCGCCACACAGGAGAGAGGTTACACGAGAAAAAAAATAACCTAACCCTTTGATACCATGTAGAGGAGAAATTCTCCTTACCTAAAGGTGAGGCAGAGACCTTCTTTTATAGATTGAGAAAAAACAATACATGATGGAGTATTCCGATGTGGGACTCGGAAATACTCAGAATAATAAAAAACAGGGTTTAACATAAATGAAAAAAAAAACATTTTTTAATAAGCAATTTAAAAAACATTAATAAAGAACTTGCCATGGTAGTAAATATCAAAATCACTTATTTATAAGTGTTAGACATAAGCTAAATAGACTCCAGGTTCTCAGGGTTGGAGTGGACTTAATGGAAGCCACCGTATTAACTCATTTGTATCCTCTTCAAGGAACTAGTTTTGGGTCTATTGGGTTGTTTTTATCTTTTAGGTTTGAGGGCGCTTGTTGAGAATTTGTGTCAAGTCATTTGGAGCAACAATATCTCTTGAGTTTGAGTGCGCTTGTGAGGGAATGTGACTTGGACCAATTGGCCCGTCTGTATCCCTCTTTGAGATTTGTTTGGACATTCCTCACTGTGAGACCATTGATATTTCTCCTCGTGGTTTTAATTAATAGCTAGCATTCCTAATTGTGGGTCTAGTTACGTTTTTGCTGCAACATGCAATGAATGATATCACCATCTTAAATTTTGGGTCATTTAGGAGTTAGCTAGTGAAAGACACTCACCTGATTATCGTGGGAATAAGTTGGAGTTGCACAGCACAATAACACAAGAAAGATTAAAGAGGCTGCAAGATGTAATGAGGGTTCATCTCGCTACATTAAAGGCCCAAGATGACAACATCCTTGGTGGGATTAAGGCAAAAGTCCAGCCATTTCAAGGAAAGACTGAGACCCCAAAGTGTGCTTGGAACGTCGATGGTGTGTGGGACCATCGGATGGGGGACTGAGTCTCGCCGTGACGTTGGAGCCGATGGGCCGAGATTATGGAAGGACGGATATCGCCATGCCATGGGACGTCGAGCTGTTGAGCCAACGATGGTTTGAATAGTGGAAGTCCAATGGACTTGTAATATATTTACGGGCGTGCCGAAGGGACGTCGGCTTTACTCGACGTGTTGTGTAAGTGGTAAGGGTTGACGCGTGATGTCGTGTGGTATAGAAATCGATGGGGGCCGAGGGTTCTTCCAGTATGACAGACAGTGCGTTGGTCAAGACCGGTAAAGGCTTCCTTGTGGGTGTTGAGCACAAATGAAGCGGGTTATATGATATATGTGTAGTTTCTATTTGATTAAGTTACACAGGTATAACTATGGATGTAAGATAGGCACACGTTGGTGGTGGCCTACTGAGTTCATACTCACACCTGCACAGGTCACTCGAGACGAGTACAGGCTTTATGGACTTGAGTACGGGAAAGGGATCAGACTCGTGGACTAGACCTTAGTGGGTTGGGATGTGCCAAGGTCATAGAATGGATGGCGTGGTTTTTGACAGTTGGACCAAGGGGCTCCTCGGTGCCGAACTAGAGTTTCCTTTTGGGCTTTTGCGTACGTATTTATACGATCGACCCACGGGCGATCTTGTATGCTTTTGTATGACTGTCATATCATGTATACAATATCTGGTTTATATAGCTGGTTTACTTTGGCTTTTTACTGTCGTTGTTTATCCATAATGCTTCTGTTGTGTCTGGTTGAGCGCTTCCGCAGTGCTTTTATTATTACCTTTATCATTATTATTCCCAAAGGATATAGTTACCCTACTATCACCTAATAGAATCTCGCTGCTAGTCGGCAAGGCGTATGAGGAGGCACACCTAAGGCCACGTGGCTCTCCGTCTCAGAGCACCGGTTCAATGGATCTCGGATCGGGGCATTACAAGTTGTATCAAAGAGTGTCTTTTGTCTTGCTATTTGGGCACGGTAGACAGGAGACTATGATCTTGTCGGAGATGGGTAAAGAGCTCGTGTTTGGGTGCCTAAAGCCCCACGCACAGGGGAGAAACCGAGTTACTAGGGGTGGGAAATTTGTGTTCTTGCTTTACGCTTTTACCGTTAACTATTTGTCCACCTCGAGTGGCGCACATGGATGTGATGTTACTGGTTTATGAGGATTATGTCTCTTAGCCCGGTATAGGAAGGGAAAAGCATTCATGCATCATGATAGGCACTTAGGTTCACATGACATATGTGTGGGCTTGTGATTGTTGCTTGGAACTTAAAATACAGAGGGGGGGTTGGGCTGTTTAAAGTGTCCACAACAGGCTAAACAGTGTTTTCTTGCGTAGCCTCTTGATGGCATTTTACTTAGTCACCCCTGGTATGTGGTTCCTTGTGTGATCAGTATGTGATCCAATGTGCGTATGAAATATGTGGGTCTGACCTTGGTATGGGTAGGCAGAAATAAAAGGGGATGAGTTGTTTAAAATGACAACAGGCTAAACAGTGTTTTCTTGCATAGACTCTTGGTGGCATTCTACTCAGTCATCCCGGACTGGTGATTTCTAGTGTGATTGGTATGTGATGTCTGACTCTAGTATGGGTAGGCAGAGGGGGCCATGAGGCCGAATAATATGTGATATGGGTGCGATAGGGTAGGAAAGTGTAAGGGTGGTGAGATGCATTGCCAGTTGCGATATGGGTGTGGTAGGGTAGGGAAGTGTAAGGGTGGTGAGATGCGCTTCCAGTTATAGCTTTCCCTATTTGCGATATATGGACTGTTATTGCTGGTATTGATCTTGGTATTTGGTCTTCAACGTGATGCCATCTAGACAGCTTCTGGTGGAGCGTCAGGAGGGCGGAGATGTGGTGTCGCCAGGGCATGCACAAGATGGGGCCCCTGAGGGCAGGGATGAGCATGAGCCACGGGTGGAGGCTCTGAGGCAGGCAGGACAGTCGCAGCACATAGCGGAGTTTGGGTCGTGGCTAGATGAGCAGCTCAGGGCAAGCTTGCTACGGGTCATTCAGAGCATTGACCGGGGAGCTCAGGGAGCTAAGTCGTCCATGGCATATCAGACACGGAAATTTCAGTCGCAACACCCGCCTATGTTCCAGGGTGAGGGTGGACTGCAGGCAACAGAGTTTTGGATCGAGTCTATGCAGACGATTTTTGAGACACCCCAGGGCGGAGGGTGAAGTTGGGGCACGTATATGCTCAAGGGACCGACGAAGCGCTGGTAAGACGTACAGGTACATATAGGTAAGCATGAGGGACTGACATGGAAGGACTTTGAGACTAAGTTCTTCGAGCACTTCTTCCCGGAGACATTGAGGACAAAGCAAGCTCGCGAGTTCATGAACTTGCAGCAAGGAGATACATCGGTCATGGATTGTTCTAGAAGGTTTACAGATCTATCCCGTTTTGCACCCTCTATAGCAGGGGATGACATCGCCGGGGTGAAACGGTTCAAAGATGGTTTGCAACATGTCATCAGGGTAAAGGGGAACATCTTCAGGTTGACCTCGTCTCGGAGGTAGTGAACCAGGCGCTAATAGCCGAGGGGAACTTGATGGAAAGGACTTATTTGAGTCGGGCGACGGCGTCAAGCGAGGCAGGTAGTGGTGTTTCGGGTAACCAGAAGTGAGGTCGTGAGGAATCTCAGTAGGGCAGTCAGGCCAGAGATGCGGGCAGGCCACCGAGCAGTGGATCGTCGACGATGTGCTTCCAGTGTGGGCAGTCATGACATGTTTGGACTCACTGTGAGCATCCTCCAAAGGAGTGTCGGGCGTGTGGGAAGATGAAGCATTTAGAGAGGTTCTGCAGGAAGACAACTCAAACAGTCGGGAGTCAGGGATCGGGTCAGGCTCAAGGATATGAGGTAGAATCAGGAGCGATACCAAGAGTGGGTAGTCGGGATATGACTGCACGCGCAAGTTGTGGCAGGGAGAGAGATACCCAGCAATGGGGGCAGTGGTCAGTAGCGGGTACAGTTCCGCAAGGCAGGCAGGCTTCGGAAGTCAGGCTTCAGGCCAGGTGTATGCGGTTGAGCTGACAGGTTAAGAGCAAGTCGGGGAGCCGACGACGATTAGAGGTACGCCATGAGCATAGTCGTGTTTCTTTTTTTGTTGGCACGACAGACACTGATGCACGAGGTGTGCATATAGTAGATGAATTAACTAGGTGTTGGTTAACGTGTGGGCATCGGGAACAGTGTGTGACTTATACGGGATGCGTAGGCATCAGGGGACTTTTGTGGGCATTATATATATGGTGCGGGGTCTTTTGAGGCATCAGTGTGATGCGGGACTTTTGAGCATCGGATGTGATGCGGGGCCATATGAGCATCATATATGACGCAGGTATGAGATGAGCAACTGATGAGATGCAGGAATGACGTATGTGATGTTGGGACATGTGTGTCCAAGAAATGGTCGATATGGAACCATCGGGAATGTTGGGAAATGGGTCGGAAAACGACCGGGTAGGTAATTCCTAAGGTGGGGAGCACCGCAAGAGGAATTAGCCTATGAGTGAATACCGGGGTAGTCAGGGGTGTTAGTTATGAGATGAGTATGTTCGGTATCATCTCAATGGGTGGCCAAATAGCTCGGGAACAAGCTATTGTAGGTGGGGAGGTTGTAACACCCCATGTTTCGAGCGAGACAAAAATTTTAAGGGAATTTGAACTTTCAGTTTGGTGGACGAGCCAACTTTCAATTTGAGTTTCGGAATATAATTTCAAGTGTTGCAACGCGTTGAGAAGTTGTTTTTGGACAGGGGTTACGGCCCAAAAGGTGTCTCGGGATCCCCGATGAGTTTCAGGAGCGTCGGGCTTTGAAAGCCCGGGTTTTGGAAAGATAAGTTGAGGCGCACGGTTATGTGCAGCCCTGTAGGGGTGTCACACGGTTTGTAAAACCGTGCACCCAAGGTCGCATGGTCGTGCGAAGCACCTGCAGTAAATTGCAAAGGTGAGCGCACAGGGTGCGCACGGTTTGTCAAATTGTGCGTTTAGTCGTGTGAGAGGGGTGTCCCTTTGGACAGTGACACCGCACAGTTGGCTCAAGGTTAGCTAAACCGTATGGCTCATTAAATGGGCTGAAATTACCAAACTGCCCCTCCCTTATTAAACCTTCCAGCCACCCATTTCTTCTCCTATTTCGCCCATGCACAACACTTGTGAGCTCTCACTCTCCTTTTCTAGGTTTTGAGGATTCTCCCTCATTTGAGCTCCGATTCAAGCATTGTTCGTCACGTTGGAGCGTTGGATCCCTCTCGGTAATACTACGAGTCCTCTTGCTTCTCTTTTTATTTCGTCGTAGTGGGTGTTATTTCCATGCGAGCTCGTATGCCCTATTTTCAAGGCGTTTGTCTATTCTTCCGTTTTCTCCCGTTTCGGCTTGAATCAAAGGCTGGTCTTCGACGAGTGAACGTCTTCGGTCTAGCTTTTTTTCTAATTTAGAAGTGTGTTATGGAATGCGTAGTAAATAGGCATGAGTGGGGTGGTCCCGGTGTGACCGATTTTGCATTGCTTTTATTTCTCTGTTGCTCTGGGGAGATGCCGAAGGGTAGTATCATGTATGATAAGGTGTGTTGAGCCTTGTATGGCGTGACAGGTATGAAACGGGGTTTCATGACTAGTCGGCAGGATGCTGCCAGTGAGAAATTTATTAAAGAGAGCCTATGGCTATGTTGGTTCAGTGGGGGCGCATTGGGCATGGCCCGTGAGACTTGGGTGATGTTGATCACCGGAATTGAGACGACATGGTTCGTCAGGATGAGGCAGTTAGTGATGACCAATGTTGCAGTTGGGCAACGTGGTTTGCATGTGGCGACAGAGGTTCGCCGAAGTTGCGGCTTAGGTTGTTAGTGAATCGTCGCTCGTCGTTGTGGGCCGAAAGCGCCGTCAGGGTCATGTGCACACAGGATCAGGACCCAGTGAGGTGGTTTTGACCACTCGATGTGGGTGGAGGCCTCCGTAGACTTAGCGGCATAGGGGATGGTGATGACCATCAGTATGAAGGAGTTCACCATAAAAAGCCACGGGTGATGGTGTGCGGGACCATCGGATGAGGGTTGAGGCTCGTCGTGACGTTGGGGCCGATGGGCCGAGATTATGGAAGGACGAATATCATCGTGCCATGGGACGTCGGCCTGCTGAGCCAACGATGGTTTGAATAATGGAAGTCCAATGGATTTGTGATATATTTACGGGCGTGCCGAAGGGACGTCGGCTTTACTCAACATGTTGTATACGTGGTAAAGGTTGACACGTGATGTTGTGTGGTACATAAATGGATTGGGGGCCGAGGGTTCTTTCGGCATAACAAACAGTGGATGTATCGTTCCACTCTGGCGTTGGCCGAGGCGGGTAAAGGCTCTCTTGTGGCTGTTGAGCACAAGTGAAGCGGGTTATGTGATATGTGTGTAGTTTCTATTAGATTACATTTTGCATACACTACTATAACTATGGATGTAAGATAGACACACGTTGGTCATGGTCTATTGAGTTCATAGTCACTCTGCACGAGCCCCTCGGGATGCGTGCAGACTTTATGGCCTTGGAGCAGAAAAGAGATCAGACTCATGGCTTGGACCTTAATGGGATGGGATGTGCCAAGGTGCACAGGATGGATGGCATGGTTTTTGACAGTTGGCACAGGTGGTTCCTCGGTGCCAAACTAGAGTTTCTTTTTGGGCTTTTGCATACGTATTTATACGATCAACCCACGGGCGATCTTGGATGTTTTTGTATGACTGTCATAGCATGTATACAATATTTGGTTTATATAACAGGTTTACTTTGGCCTGTTACTGTTGTTGTTTATCCACAATGCTTTTGTATGACTGTCATAGCATGTATACAATATTTGGTTTATATAACAGGTTTACTTTGGCCTGTTACTGCTGTTGTTTATCCACAATGCTTCCATTGTGTCTAGTTCAGCGCTTTTGTGGTGCTGTTTTATTACCATTATCATTATTATCCCTGTAGAATGATAAAATGAGAGAGACCTGAATCCCCAATGTGTACTCTAAAGGAGGCCTTGAGGTTCTTTTATAACAAATAATTAAGACCACACCGAACCTCAAGTCCAATGTAGGATGCAGACTCCAACACTCTCCCTCAAGCTAACCTAGCTTGAACACATAAAAAAACAAAGCAATCAACAGACTGCAAACACTCCCCCTCAAGTTGGACATACTCAGCTTGATTACAAAACAAGACGAAATAAAAAGAGACAAGCAACGATCGTAGCTCCCTCTCAAGATCGCAACTTCCCCTCAGGATGATGGATGGATGATGTCGCGGGCGCACCAGAAGAACCACACAGACCGGGCCGGTTGACGGAGCGTCAGGAATGCCGCACTAGTGGGGTCGGTCGATGATACGCCGGGAAAACCACACTAGCACCGGAAAAGCCGCACTTGCGGGGCCGGCAATGGAATGCGGGGATTCTGCAGAATCGTTGCGGGATCTGGCGGCGCCAAAGGGCCCGGTCCGAGGCGGTCGAAGTGTTGCGCCGCGGTGGAGGAAGCGCAAGGGCGTGCCGGCGGACAGGGATGCGGCTACCGGGAGTCGTCGGGAGATGTCGACGAAGGGAGGCAGGGATTCCACAGGAGGTGCCAGAGATCCGGATCTGGAAGCAGGGCAGCCGCTGGGAGAGACGGGAGCTGTCTGAAGAAGGCGACCGCGTAGCAGGATGCACCGGCGACTAGATTTGGCCGGATCTGACCAATCTGGGAGGGGGGAGGCTGGCATGGAGGGAGCACTGGATGGGGAAGGCTCGTGCAGGAGGGTTGGCGCACTGAGGGGTGACGCACGGGAAGAGAGAAAGCGCACAGGAGGGGAGCCCGTCGGGACTCTCGCACAGAGAGGCGGAGGGCCGGCAGTAGCCTGGAAGCAGCGTCGAACGGGAGGGCGAGGTTGTGCGCAGCGGGAGAGACCGTCGCACATGGAGGCGGGTGCCGGGAAGCAGCAAGGGAGGCTGGTCGGCGGGAGGGAAGGGGGCGCCGGGATCGGGAGCTACGGCAGGTGAGGCAGGCGGATCGGCGACGGAGGGGCGCAGTCGGAAGCCGCGAGTCGCGCGGGAAGTCAGGGGGCCGCGGTGTGTGATGCGGGAGCCAGCGTCGGGAGTCTCGCACAGAAGGAGCGCAGCCGGCGGAGCGAAGCTAGCCGGCGGAGGTCGCGAGCCATCGTCGCAACGAAGGGTTGCGTAGGGAGCGCACCCGCTGGGAGGGAGGGTCGTCGCGCCGGGAGGAGGCCGGGATCGGGACGGGAGAAGCCGCAGCAGGCCGTCGGGAAGGGGCCCAGGGAGGGACATTGCGGGAGGATTCCGCCGGATGGGAGGGATAGCCGACAGGGGGGCGGCGGGAGATACCTATGGCTTGCTCGCCATGGAGTCCGCCGCCCCCCAACCGGGAGAAACCCTAGAGGCCGACGGGAAAAAAAGAAATAAAACGGGAGGAGGGTTCGGAATTAATTTCCCTCTGATACCATGTAGAATAATAAAATGAGAGAGACCCGAATCCCCAAGGTGTACTCTAAAGGAGGTCTTGAGGTTCTTTTATAACAAACAATTAAGACCACACCGGACCACAAGTCCGATATGGGATGCAGACTCCAACAATCCCCATAGGGTATAGTCTCTCCACCATCACCTAATAGACTCTCACCGCTAATCGGCAGCCTTTGACATACGGGGAGGCACGCCTAAAGCTTCGTGGCTCTTCGGCCCGAAGCACCAATTCAGTGGCTCTCAAGTCGGGGCATTACAGATGTAGCTTTGATTGTGCAAAATGCTTCATTTTGGAACAATATCAATCATTCTCTCGGAATGGGTGGTCCATTTGTTGAGGTGTTTCGTTTGGTTGATGGGGAAAAGAAGCTTCTGATTGGATACATATATGAAGTCATGGATTGAGTAAAGGAATCAATTGCAGGGGCTTTCAGCGAACATAAGAGAAAAATATAAAGATATTCAAAATAATTGATAGAAGATGGGAAGTGTAACTTCATCGGTCTTTGCATGTTGCGAGAATACATTTTGAATCCAAGGTTCTTTTATGATCATCTTGACATTGATGTCGATGAGGACGTAAATATAGGTTTGATTAGATGCATTCAATGATTGACCCTTGGTATAGTCATGGTTGATAAGATTGTTGATTTAACAAAATAAAGAGGCATTGGGCACTCTTGGCACTGATTTGCAATTAGAACAGAAAATTGAGGGCTCCTACTAATTGGTGGGCAACTAATGGCGCATCTGCTTCTCACTTGAGGCATTTTTTCATAAAAGTACTCAATCTTACATGCAGTACTTCTGATTGTGAAAGAAGTTGGACTGTTTTTTAATATTTTCAAACAAAGAGGATAAATACTCTTGCTCGTGCAAAATTGAATGACTGTTTTTATCAAGTGTAATAGAGCCTTGATGCGCATATTCAATGAACAAAACTCTATTAACCCTATCTCTTTGAAGGAAATTGATTATTGCAATGAGTTGTTGCTTAGTGCCACCAATAAGGAGCATGATGCGATGATGATTTATCATGCGTCGTGCACAAGGCAGCGCGCAATGCGCTTCTGCACCAATATCCCTAGTCGTTGTTGTGCGTCATGCACCGTAAATAACTATGGGTTTTATGACTTCAAATGAGTAATTCATTAACCATTATATCACCCCTTGGTTGTAAACATTCATTGTCATTGCACTTATAAGGCACTTGAGATTGTAATAGACTCGGCGAGTTTGTTTTTTCTTCATTATGTGAGGAATGTTTTTGTCACTTTTCTTGCTTATTTGCATCCTCGCATTGTCAATCTACGAGTTAAATTGGCGATTCAAGATCACAAAAACCCCTCATTCATGCATCGAGATGAGCGTGTCGTTGTGTAGGTTGGTTAATTTGTTTGTTGAATGTGTTGTCTTCCGGTGTCGGTTGACTATTTGTTTCCACAAAGCCTCGGACCTTATCTTTAATCCTCTATCCTATGCTATGAAGATCGGATCACACATTGGGTCTCGCATCAACTGGCTATAAAAATTGTTGCCTTATGTGTTTGTTCATTAGATAAAACGGTTTGCGGCAACTAATTAGAGACATTGGAGAAAAGACTTAGCAACCTTTTCTAGGAAATTGCAATTTTAGTAGTATTTGTTTGGAACACTAGGCAAATAAAAACTAGCAGCAGGGAATGAGGTTGAGAATTTGATGGCCATAAATTCAAACATCAACATGCAGGGGCATTTAGGAAAACCTTGAAGAGGTTTGCAAGTTTGTTAGAAAAGATATGAACTAGTAGTTTAAACTTTTATTAGTGTGATAATTTTGGAAAGTTGACCAGAGTTAGATTTGCTTGTAAGTTATAACCTTGGAACCATTTTCTACTACTCAAAAGAAAGTGTGGTTTCATTTTGCGCATTTGTTGTTCCACGTTGAAGATGCATGGGAAGAACGTGAAGTGAGAGGTGTGGATGGATTTTTGAGGCTGAAAGTTGAAGTATCCTCGAAGAAACAGGCGTTGGACCTATTAGCTCGATCGTATCCTCTAAAAAAAAAATTGAACCTATCATGCCATTTGTATCGCTTTGCTTTGAGTGCACTTGTAAGGAATTTGTATTTGTGTCTGCTGGACATAGAGAAAAGGAGCGCATGACGAAGTTCAGGACGAAGAATATCCTACCTTAAATTGGGCACCTTCATCGGTGAGGATAGATGAATCAATCCGCGAACTCCCTAAATAGCCCCCAAATCCAACGGATGTAGAACCGGAAGGCAGGAGCGAAGCAGCGAAACTGCCAAAAAGGAGAGGGTGACATGATTTTCAGAAACACCGTATATGCGTACCGGGAGAAAGAGAGGGAGAGCGGGGAGGAGGAATGGAACCTGCTGCTGGAAGGCCTCCCCTTCGCCCTGCTTGCCTCCCCTTTTTGTTTTCCCATTCCTGAATCGGGAATTCGTACTCGAAAATCACAGTTCTTTACAAAAAATACGATTGCCCGGCCTGTGGTCTGTTCTTCAGAAACACAGTGCCTCCCCCTCCCTCCGGCTGGTGTTGCGGGCAAGCCCTCCGCTCCTGGTGAACTGGATAGGCGGTGAGCTTCAAAAAGAAAATGCAACGGAATATGCGGTGATATGGTGTACGATGGATTAATTTTCAAAATTAGAGTCAAAGTTGTTTTATTATGCATTCAATTTACTATACTTGTGTAAGATAAATTTAAGGGGTCGAAAGACTAAATGTTATTATTCATATAAGGTGCACATTTATTTTCGAAATCATCATAACTCCACAATTATGCGAGGTTTGGTCTGAAGTAGTGTTAGGATAAGTGAATTCTTGAGAAGTTTTTCAAAGTTGTATGGGTGGAGACAAAATACATTGAAAGAACATGTGTTGATATGTGGGGACACTCGTTAGTTTGATAATCTATTGGAGTCAACGTTGTTGTGGTTGTCATAAAAAATGATTGAAGATCCTCTGAATCGTAGTACTGGGTTGCGCTTTGATATGATAAATTGTTTTGTTTATAAAACGCGAATTAGTTTTCTGAAACCCGAAGATTACATTTCTAGATTACATGAACATAAAGAAAGAAACAAAACGCGGTAAAGAACACCAAGATATAATATGTTTCAGATCACGATAATCTTATATGCACGATGAGAATTCCACCACAGATTACATATTATTAATAAGTGAAATAACAATCAAGTAATTACATACTCAAATGCAAAGAAGGTAAAACCACATAAGCGGGTCAAGAATGCCAACCCTGTTGAACCAGGTGACGATGGTGAAGCCCATCACGAGGAGTCAACGTCGTCCACTCTTGGATGGACTCGCGCACACACTCGAAAAGGATACAGGCTCAAGCATGACTGAAAAAAATAGCTCACAGTGTGAGGTTTCAACACTGAAACTTAGAAACGAGGAACAACGTCAGTGATTGAAGCTTCCTTATGGGGTGTAGTCCTCCTGAACCCATGACTCAGCCGTCTCCACCGAGTCTCCACCAGAACAAAGCTCTAGTTGCAGGGATCAACACGATAAGGATGAGGGGGGTGCAGGCGGCCCAAAAACCTCAATTTCCCCCTTATTCTTCGAGTTCTTGCCAAAAAATCGCTAGAACAACCTCTCAGATTCCTCTAAAAAATCAGAAAAAATCACTCAGAATGAATCGACCGACCGAATGCTAGAGATGCAACAACGAAGTTCCATGACTTGCCAAGCACGAGTCAGGCGACGCAAGCGAAAACAGCAGGATGCGAGCCACGTGGATGGTCGATATCAAAAGGATGGTTCAAATAATCGCAGGCGACTCAACGAAGCAGGGCGTGTGGAGGCACCTAGTTGGCCATGAGGGGAGAGGCGTGAATTGATAACACGTCAAACAAACACACCTGAGCCAAGTCTAGGCCGTTGGATCAACATGACCAACGATCCAGGTCAATCAAGCTATAATGCTTAAAATAAGGAAAACAGTGCCCATGCACAAGGGTTGCGTGCATAACAAAGTAACAAAGCACAAAAAGATAAAAGCATGGATAATCAAAGGGCATAATATACATATAAAAATAATGTAAATGCAACATACATGCAGAAGTATGGTATAACAAATCTCCACCTTACATATACATGAATTAGAAATAGTGTTCTCAAAACCTAAACTACAAAATTGAGACCAAATTCATCAACTTTAAATAACATTTAAATTTAGATAATGGAACAACCTTAGTCAAATTATCACTCAGATTGTCTCTAGTGTGTATCTCTGTGACACACATTGTCCCAGGTTCTATAATATCCCTAATAAAATGAAGTATAATGTAAATGTGCTTCAATATACCATGACATACATAAATTTTAGATCAATAAATCACAGAATGGCCATCACAGTGGACAAAAATGCTATCAACGAACAATGATAACTTAGTAATCAAACCTCGTAACCATATAGCTTCCTTGATTACTTCATTCAAGTCTATATACTTTGCCTTTGTGGTGGAGAGTAAAACCACATATTGAATGTTACATTTCAAGGAGACCGGTCCTTCATATGTCAAAAATAAAAAACAAGTGAGTGGCTTACGAGCATCAATGTTTGTAGCATAATCAGGGCCAACAAAACCAACAATATCATCACTAAAACTATCATTCTCATCATATCAAATGCACAATTTAGCACACATAAAAAACACCCAAGGAGCCGCTTCACAGTGTGTCAATAAGGCTTATCAGGTTTCCCCATAAACCTGTTCAAAGTATACACAACAAATTCAATATCTGGTCTTGAACAGACCGTAACATAAATAAGACTTCCTACAACACTAGCATGGAGAATATTTTTCATAATGGCAACCACTTCTTCATTTTTAAGGGACTAATCCTATGTTAATTTAAATGTTTTACTAAAGGAATACCTATTGGTTTAATGTGATCAAAGTGGTACATTTTCAAAACTTTATTAACAAAAGCATACCGGGACAGATACAAGGTTCGGTCCTTTCTATCATTAATTATGTCCATACCTAAAATTTGATTAGTGTTTCCTAAATCCTTCGTCTCAAATACAGAATTCAATCGGGTCTTGATGGAATTTATGATCCTCATATTTTTACTGATTAACAACATGTCTCAACATAAAATAAGATGTAAAAAAACCCATGTTTAACATATTTAAAGTAGACACATGCATCAAATTTACCTCCATTAAAATCATTTTCAATAATAAAAGAATAAAACCTTTTATACCATTTCCTATAATATTGTTTAATCCCATACGATGACTTATTTAAAAGGCATACATAATTAGGTTTAAAATGATTTGAAAATACCTTAGGGGGTCATATAAATTATTTCATCAAGATTGCCATGTAAAAAAACAGTTTTTACATCAAATCAATCCATATGAAAAAGTAAGAAGAATCCTTATAGATGGATGCTTAACAATAGGGGAAAATCACTATAATCAATGCTTTCATACTGAAGGAAAACTTTATCTATCAATAAAGAATCATATTTGATTTTAGATTCTCTAACATTGTTCTCCTTTTTCTTGAATATCCATTCATAACCTATAATTTTCTCATTACTAGGTTTAATTACAACAACCCATGTTTTATTATTAAGGAGTGGATTCATCTCATCTTTCATAGAAGCTATCCACCACCTAAAATATTTTTATTTAACAACTTACCTATAGGTTTGAGGTTCATCACTAAATAGACATTGAGCATCATTAAAGGCATAGGAAGCCACATTAGCTTGGATAAACTAGACTGGAGGACTTATAATTATTCTTTCTCTATATCAGGTAAGCTAATAATCCTTAATATTATATTGTTCTTCAATTTTAGGTTTAGAATTTGAATCAATATTAGATTAACCTTGATTCTAAGGGAGAGGTGGGGTGGAGTCAGCCTTGGATTGGGGTTAGTATTTAGATTCTAAAGGAATTTCAACACCTACGGGTGAATGAGTTCTTTCAGAAGACTCCCCATCCTTATATGAAGACTCAACAGACTCAATACCCTTATCCTTAGAGAGACTGGACCCATGGAACACACCATCTCAACTAATGACACACTTTTGATAACCTGTCTTGTTTATCCACAAGCGGTAATCCTTAACACCCTCTGGATATCCCATAAAAATGCACTTCATAGCCCTATGTGCTAGCTTATTATTCCAAGTATGATCATATGTAATGGATCCAAAAACCCTAAGGTGTGCAAGGCTAGGGGGAGAATCCTTTGAGAGTTCCTCTTGTGTTTTGAAATCATTAACAGAAGATGAGAAACAATTGGTTAAGTAGACAACCGTAGAGGCATCCTCATCCCAGAAGGGCCTGGGGATATTAGAATGGAAAAACATGCATCGAACCCTTTCTAAGATAGTCCTACTCATTCTCTATACTAACTCATTTTATTGTGGGTTTTCCACAATAGTCAGGTATCTCTTAATACCTTCAGAGTCACAAAATTTAATGAATCCACTAGATAGGTACTCCAAACTATTATTAGTACTAACAATCACTACTGGAAATATAGGTTTTCCCAACGGATATATACCAACGGTTTGCTTAAACCGTTGGTGTATATGAGTATACCAAGCATATACCAACGGTTTTTCAAAAACCGTTGGTAAAGGTAGGTAGAGGTGAAGTTATACCAACGGTTTTGAAAAACCATTGGTAAAAGTTTTTTTTTGATGAAGATATGCCAATGGTTTTGTAAAACCGTTGGTAAAAGTGAGTTTTTGAAGGGCTTTACCAACGGTTTTTTAAAACCGTTGGTAAAAGTTTTCATTCCCAACGGTTTTTACAAACCGTTGGGAAAGATTTCCCAGAAATGGACAAAACCTGGGCTCCCCCAGGTTAATGTTATGTATCTTCTATTTTTATTTTATGTTTTCAATTGGGTGAAGAGGTGAATTGGGATTCTGTTTACCCTACTGCGAAAATCCTTCATTCCGACCCATCTTCAAAATTTCTTAGTTCTACATTTCCTGTAAGTGATACTTTTATTTTAATTATCTACATCTACTGTTTTGGTTTTCTCTTTATATTTGGGTGTTTATGAATTTTGTTTTCTGTTTGATTTGGGTGCGTGTGTTGAGCTTTGATAGTGGCACACATATAGTGATTATAGTATGAGTTTGGTCTATTGGGATAAGTAGTAAAGTGAATCAAATTTGATTCAAAATGAATTGTGTGTTAATATCATCCATAAATTTTCAGTTTTTAGAAGGCTTGGTATTTCTGGGAATTTTGTGTTAATATCATTCATATTACACATGATTCACATCATGGTAAGAATGTGTGATGATGTTGTTGATATTAGAGAGAAAACTCATACACTCTAGGTTGTTTATAGTGGCATGGTTAGTCATGAGTGATAATTGGATTCCTAATATGATTGTACTAATAAAGCATTTAGGTTCAATTAAATATGGTTCTCAATGTACATTGTATATTATGTCTCTTTCTTGGACAATACTCACTTTTATGATGGTGGGGTGCTTTTCACTAGCCATGCAGGCATGTGTAGTCATCCATAACAATTTTAGATTTGGTTTTATTGATGTGCAACTATGTTTTTTGTTTTTCTTTTTTGATTTGGTAGAAATGAGAGGTCTGTGGAAATTAATCATGGCTGTGGGTGGTAATTTAGGATGTAAGATAGTATGCCTTAATTTTACTTGATATATCCAATAATATTATTGATTTATGTTTAGTATGATTATCTTTGACAAATGATGTAGTTTAATAATTGTTTATTAATGGTTGTAATAATGACTACATGGGGATGTCCAGGTGTTGGGGGATGGGGTGTCCAGGTGGGGGGGGGGGGGTTGTCCAGGTGGTTGTATGAGGGGTGGGGGCTGTCCGGGGTGAGTGGGGGCTGTCCGAGGGATGGAGGGCTATCCGGGGTGAGTGGGGAGCTATCCGAGGGGTGGTGGGTTGTCCAGGTGGTTGTACAAGTTAATCTCGCCTCAACATTTTAAGTGAAAACAACTACTGGCATACGAAAAATAGACCAAACGCATTTGGATTGTGTTTATAATTTAGTAAAATGATCCATGGGTCATTTGTGATGTGTACGAGTCAACCCCGCCTCATTCTGAGGCACTGTGTGGCCGATAGCACTCTAAGTGTCTCACTTTTGTTTAAAATGAACACTGTTTTAAGTAAAAATAACTGACATACGGAAAACCGACCAAACGTATTCAGATTATGTTGATACTTTAACAAAACGATCCATGAGACATTTTTGACGTGTAAGAGTCAACCCCGCATCAATTCGAGCTGTGGTGTGGCCGGAACCACTCAAACCGTGTAACTTTTATTTGAAATGCACAACATTTTAAGTGAAAACAACTACTGGCATATGGAAAACCGACCAAACGCATTATAATTGTGTTGATACATTAGGAAAATGATCCATGGGAAATTTTTGACTTATATGAGTCAACCCCACCTCAATCTGAGGCACGGTGTGGCCTAAATCACTCAAAGAGTCTCTTTTTTGTTTAAAATGGAAACTATTTTAAGTAAAAATAATTGACATACGGAAAACCAACCAAACTTATTTGGATTGTGTTGATACTTTATAAAAACGATTCATGGGACATTTGTGACGTGTAGGAGTCAAACCCACATCAATTCAAGGCACGGTGTGACTGGAACCACTCAAAGTGTCTAATTTTTATTTGAAATGAACAACATTTTAAGTGAAAGCAACTACTGGCATACAGAAAACTGACCAAACGCATTGGGATTGTGTTGATACATTAGGAAAATGATAAATGTGTCATTTTTGATGTGTAAGAGTCAAAAAAACATCAATCTGAGGCGTAGTGTGGCCGGTACCACTCAAAGTGAGTCACTTTTGTTTAAAATGAACTTAATTTTAAGTGAAAACAAAAACTGACATACGGAAAACTGACCAAATACATTTGGATTCTATTGAAACTGTAGAAAAATGATCTATGGGTCATATGTGACATGTATGAGTTAACCCAGTCTCAATCCGAGTTGTGGTGTGGGTGGTACCACTCAAAGTGTCTCTCTTTTGTTTAAAATGGACTAAATTTTAAGTGAAAACAACAACTAACATACGGAAAACTGACCAAATGCATTCAGATTCTATTGAAACATTATAAAAATGATCTATGGGTCATATATGATGTGTACGAGTCAACCTTTCCTCAATCTGAGTCGCGGTGTGGCCGGCACCACTCAAAGTGTCTCTCTTTTGTTTAAAATTGACTTAATTTTAAGTGAAAACAATAACTGACATACGGAATACTGACCAAACACATTCATAATCTGTTGAAACTTTAGTAAAAGGATCCATGGGTCATATGTGACGTGTAAAACTCAACCGCGCCTCAATCTGAGTCACGGTGTGGCCGAAACCACCCAAAGTGTCTCTCTTATGTTTAAAACGGACAACATTTTAAGTACATACGGAAAACCGACCAAATATATTCTTATTGTGTTGATACTTTATCACAAGGATCCATGGATCATATGTGACATGTAAGATTTGACCCCGCCTCAATCTGAGGCGCGGTGTGGCTGGTACCACTCAAAGTGTCTCTCTTTTGTTTAAAATGGATTAATTTTAAGTAAAAAAAACAACTGACATACAAAAAACTGACCAAATGCATTTGGATTCTGTTTAAAATTTAGAAAAACCATGCATGGGTCATATATGACATGTACGAATCAACCCCGCCTCAATCTGAGTCACGGTGTGGCTGTCACCACTCATAGTGTCTCTCTTTTGTTTAAAATAGATTTAATTTTAAGTGAAAACAACAACTGACATACGGAAAATCGACCAAACGCATTCATAATTTGTTCAAACTTTAGTAAAAGGATCCATGGGTCATATGTGATGTGTAAAAGTCAACCGCACCTCAATCCGAGTCACTGTGTGGACGAAACCACCCAAAGTGTCTCTCTTATGTTTAAAATGGACAACATTTTAAGTACTTACGGAAAACTGACCAAACGGATTCTGATTGTGTTGATACTTTATCACAATGATCCATGGCTCGTATGTGATGTGTACGAGTTGACCCTGCCTCAATATGAGGTTCAGTGTGGCTGGTACCACTCAAGGTGTCTCTCTTTTGTTTAAAATGGATTTAATTTTAAGTAAAAACAACAACTGACATACGGAAAACTGACCAAATGCATTCGGATTCTGTTGAAAATTTAGAAAAATGATCCATGGGTCATATATAACGTGTACGAGTCAACCCCACCTCAATATGAGTCACGGTGTGGCCATCATCACTCAAAGTGTCTCTCTTTTGTTTAAAATAGAATTAATTTTAAGTGAAAACAACAACTGACTTACGGAAAACCGACCAAACGCATTCATAATTTGTTGAAACTTTAGGAAAAGTATCCATGGGTCATATGTGACGTGTAAGAGTTGACCCCACCTCAATCCAAGGCGTGGTGTGGCCGGTACCTTTCAAAGTGTCTCTCTTTTGTTTAAAATGGACTTAATTTTAAGTGAAAACAACAACTGACATACGGAAAACCGATCAAACACATTCATATTGTGTTGATACTTTAGAAAAAGGATAAATGGGTAATATGTAATGTGTATGAGTCAATACCGCCACAATCCGGGGGGGCTGTCCTAGTGGTTGTACGAGTTAATCTCGCCTCAACATTTTAAGTGAAAACAACTACTGGCATATGGAAAACAGAACAAACGCATTTGGATTGTGTTGATAATTTAGGAAAACAATCCATGGGTAATTTGTGATGTGTAAGAGTCAACTCCGCCTCATTATAAGGCACGGTGTGGCCGAAACCACTCAAAGTGTCTCTCTTTTGTTTAAAATAGACTTAATTTTAAGTGAAAATAACAACTGGCATACAGAAAACCTACGAAACGAATTCAGAATCTATTGAAACTTTAGGAAAAGGATACATGGGTCATATGTGATGTGTACAGGTCAACTGCATCTCAATCTGAGTCATGGTGTGGCCGGAACCACCCAAAGTGTCTCTCTTATGTTTAAAATGAACAACATTTTAAGTACATACGGAAAACCAACCAAACAGATTCTTATTGTGTTGATACTTTATCACAAGGATCCATGGCAAATATGTGATGTGTAATATTTGACCCCACCTCAATCCGAGGCGCAGTATGGCTGGTACCACTCAAAGTGTCTCTCTTTTGTTTAAAATGGACTTAAT
The DNA here is from genome assembly GCA_963277665.1 of Viscum album. Lineage (NCBI taxonomy): Eukaryota > Viridiplantae > Streptophyta > Magnoliopsida > Santalales > Viscaceae > Viscum > Viscum album. Next base: position 1,869,889,564 of record OY728156.1, read on the forward strand.
TTTAAGTGAAAACAACAACTGACATACACAAAACTGACCAAATGCATTCGGATTCTGTTGAAAATTTAGAACAATGATATATGGGTCATATATGATGTGTACGAGTCAACCCTGCCTCAATCTGATTCACAGTGTGGCCGGAACCACTCAAAGTGTCTCTCTTTTGTTTAAAATAGACTTAATTTTAAGTAAAAAAAATAACTGACATACGGAAAACCGACCAAACACATTCATATTCTGTTGAAACTTTTGGAAAAGGATCCATGGGTCATATGTGACGTGTAAAACTCAACTGCGTCTCAATCCGAGTCACGGTGTGGCTGGAACCACCCAAAGTGTCTCTCTTATGTTTAAAATGGACAACATCTTAAGTACATACGAAAAACCAACCAAATAGATTCTGATTGTGTTGATAATTTATCACAATGATCCATGTCTCATATGTGACGTGTACAAGTTGACCTCGTCTCAATCCGAGGCATGGTGTGGCCGGAACCACTCAAAGTGTCCCTCTTTTATTTAAAATGGACTTAATTTTAAATGAAAACAACAACTGACATACAGAAAACCGATCAAACGCATTCGAATTGTGTTTATACTTTAGAAAAAGGATACATGAGTCATATGTGACATGTACGAGTCAACCCCACCTCAATCCGAGGTACGATGTGGTGGAATCCTACTTTGACCAATAGATCGCACCATACTTGTACCATTTAGTGTTCATAGCCTTAAAAACATTAATATTATTCTAACTAAGTTCAAAAAACTTACAATTCCATTCTTCTAGACCATCACAAGTTGAACTTGTGATCATTTTAGTTCTGCCTGAATTTTAAATCAAATAATGAGTTCTATACTTTACTCCTTTTGTAAGCACCAAGGAACCATGGGTAAGTTTCCCAACCCCATTTTCAAATTTAGTTTCATAACCACCATGGAACCATGGGTAAGTTTCCATACCCCATTTTGAGTTATTGAAACTGTTATTCAACTCCATTGGATTATTCTTTTCATATGAATATTGAAATAGGGAATTGTAGTACACCACATGGTTGGAAGAGTTTGATGGTTTTATGTGTTTTTTTTGTGTTATTACAGGTGTTTTTATGCTGTTTTAATACTGTGCAATAGTTCTGGTGCTTTTTATGCAGGTGGGGGTGCCGGTGCAATGGTGGGGGTGCTGTGCAATGGTTCTGGAAATACACAATACCAACGGTTTGAAACCGTTGGTATATTATTCCATCTTCAATATATACCAACGGTTCTCTTGAATCGTTGGTAAAAAACACTATACCAACAGTTTACAACCGTTGGTACACCCTAAAAGTGTATGTTCAAATTGTTTTAGAACCGTTGGAGTAGAGATTTACCAACGGTTTCAATGGAACCGTTGGTATAGGTTTGGGATGGAGTTATATACCAACGGTTTTTAAAAACCGTTAGGAAAACTTTCCCCCAAATTGGCAGTAGCCGATCCTCTCCCCCATTCGCGATCCAGAGCCCTAAACGGGAGCGCTTGGGCGATTTTGGAGGCGATTTTGGAGGTGTTTCGGGTTCTCTTCCTCCATCCCATCCAAGGCTGAGGTATTTTCTTAGTTTTTAGTTTCGATTTTGATGTGGGATGAGACCAATTTCTATTCTCATATTCCAGCCGAATTTATGTTCCAGCCCAATTTAGGTTTCCGTTCTTCATTTACATTCCATGTTGTCTAATTTTTTTATGTGACTTTCATGTTTCATTACCAAGAAATTTTTATTATATGTTATAAAATTCAATCACATGTTTAGTTTTAACATTCATTGTTACTTTATTATCTTGTTTTAATAATTTATATTAATATTCTTTTCATATATTCCATCGTTGAGTGTTTTTACTTGTGCAATAGAATTCCAAGCTCATTTTACTTCATAGTGATTATTTAGATTTCAAAGTGCTTTATTTTTCATGTTAAATTTATTAAAAAGTTTTGGGGACTAATTAAAGTTATTAGATTCCAATTTCCATGCTTCTATGCTTGTTAAGAATTAAATGAAATATGATGGTTGTAATTAAATGAAAGTCAATGTTCAATTTTTATCATGTATGGGTGATTAATAAATTGGAATGTGATGAACCATATAATTAAACCATTGTTGATGCACATTATATACCAAAAGGTTATTGAATAAAAGTTATTCTTGTGAATTTCGTTACATCATAGATAAAAATGGTTGTGGTTATATGAGAGATACCTCTGATGGTTCTTTGATCATTGTTTTATGGAGAATGAATGGTTTAGGTCTGGTATTAATAGTAGCTTCCAGTGAGACCATTTTAGTATAAGGGGAAACGAGATTATGATCTGCAAGGGGGTGATTGAGTTGGTAGAGACCAAACATTATTTGTTCCTTGTGTTCAAGAACCATAAATAGAGTGTTCCAATTAGGTGGTCATCAGTAAAGACGTAGGTAAGATTTCCAAGTCCTGTTTCATGAAGTTGAATAGAGTGTTCCAATTAGGTGGTCAGAGGCAGATTGATCCATTACATTTTTGAATTCTGTATAACTCTTTATTTTTGAACATGGTTTTCCACTTTGGGGTTTTCCTCTGCTTCATAGGGACGTTGCATTCAGATTATGTTTTTTGCACTTGATTCTTATTGTATGATTAGTCTACTACCTAGACCTTTAGTATTCCTTGGTACTGTGATACTCATTTTTCTATTTTTTTTACTTAGCTTTCTTAGTTAGCCATGTATTTCATGTTTATTCATGTGGAAAATGATATGGAAAATGTGCTTTGAAGTAGTGGCCGACACCACTCAAAGTGTCTAACTTTTATTTGAAATGGATAGGATTTTAAGTGAAAACAACAACTGGCATACGAAAAACAGACCAAATGCATTCGGATTTTGTTGAAACTATAGGAAAATGATCCATGGGTCATATGTGACGTGTACGAGTCAACCCCGACTCAATCTGAGGGCCGATGTGGCCGGTACCACTCAAAGTGTCTTTCTTTTGTTTAAAATGGATGCGCTTTTAAGTAAAAAAAACCACATACGGAAAATGGATCAAACGCATTCGGATACTGTTGATACTTTAGGACATGTATCCATGGGTCATATGTGACATGTACGAGTCAACCCCGCCTCAATCCGAGGCGCGGTGTGGCCGGAACCACTCAAAGTGTCTAACTTTTATTTGAAATGGACAAGATTTTAAGTGAAAACAACAACTGACATACGAAAAACAGACCAAACACATTCGGATTCTGTTGAAACTATAGGAAAACAATCCATGGGTCATATGTGACGTGTACGAGTCAACCCCGCCTCAATCCGAGGGCCAGTGTGGCCGGTACCACTCAAAGTGTCTTTCTTTTGTTTAAAATGGATGCGCTTTTAAGTAAAAAAAACCACATACGGAAAATGGATCAAACGCATTCGGATACTGTTGATACTTTAGGAAATGTATCCATGGGTCATATGTGACATGTACGAGTCAACCCTGCCTCAATCCGAGGCGCGGTGTGGCCGGCACCACTCAAAGTGTCTAACTTTTATTTGAAATGGACAAGATTTTAAGTGAAAACAACAACTGACATACGGAAAACAGACCAAACACATTAGGATTCTGTTGAAACTATAGGACAACGATCCATGGGTCATATGTGACATGTATGATTCAACCCTGCCTCAATCTGAGGTCCGGTGTAGCTGGTACCACTCAAAGTATCTTTCTTTTGTTTAAAATGGATGCGCTTTTAAGTAAAAAAAACCACATACGGAAAACGGATCAAACACATTAGGATACTGTTGATACTTTAGGACATGTATTCATGGGTCATATGTGACGTGTACGAGTCAACCCCGCTTCAATCCGAGTCGCGGTGTGGCTGACACCACTCAAAGTGTCTAACTTTTATTTGAAATGGACAAGATTTTAAGTGAAAACAACAACTGGCATACGGAAAATAGACCAAACGCATTCGGATTCTGTTGAAATTATAGGAAAACGATCCATGGGTCATATGTGACGTGTAAGAGTCAACCCCGCCTCAATTTGAGGGCCGATGTGGCCGGTACCACTCAAAGTGTCTTTCTTTTGTTTAAAATGGATGCGCTTTTAAGTAAAAAAAACCACATATGGAAAATGGATCAAACACATTCAGATAGTGTTGATACTTTAGGACATGTATCCATGGGTCATTTGTGGCATGTATGAGTCAACCCCGCCTCAATCCGAGACGCAGTGTGGCCGGGACCACTCAAAGTGTCTAACTTTTATTTGAAATGGACAGGATTTTAAGTGAAAACAACAACTGACATACGGAAAATAGACCAAACGCATTAGGATTCTGTTTAAACTATAGAAAACGATCTATGGGTCATATGTGACGTGTAAGAGTCAACCCCGCCTCAATCCTAGGACCGGTGTGGCCGGTACCACTCAAAGTGTCTTTCTTTTTTTTAAAAAATGGATGCGCTTTTAAGTAAAAAAAACACATATGGAAAATGGGCCAAACGCATTCAGATACTGTTGATACTTTAGGACATGTATCCATGGGTCATTTTTGGCGTGTAGGAGTCAACCCCGCCTCAATCCGAGGCGCGGTGTGGTCGGAACCACTCAAAGTGTCTAACTTTTTTTTTGAAATGAACAACAATTTAAGTTAAAATAACAACTGACATACGAAAAACTGACCAAACACATTTGGATTCTGTTGAAACTGTAGGACAACGATCTATGGGTCATATGTGACGTGTACGAGTCAACCCCGACTCAATCTGAGGCGTAGTGTGGCCGGTACCACTCAAAGTGTCTAACTTTTCTTTGAAATGGACAACAGTTTAAGTTAAAACAACAACTGACATACGGAAAACCAACCAAACGCATTCGGATTCTGTTGAAACTGTAGGAAAACGATCCATGGGTCATATGTGATGTGTACGAGTCAACCCCACCTCAATCCGAGGTCCTGTGTGGCCGGTACCACTCAAAGTGTCTTTCTTTTGTTTAAAATGGATGCGCTTTTAAGTAAAAAAAATGACATACGGTAAATCGAACAAACACTTTCGGATTCTATTGAAACTTTTGGAAAATGATTTATGGGTCATTTTTTATGTGTACGAGACAACCCCACCTCAATCCGAGGTGTGGTGTGGCTGAAACCACTCAAAGTGTCTAACTTTTATTTGAAATGGACAAGATTTTAAGTGAAAACAACAACTGGCATACGGAAAACCGACCAAACGCATTCAGATTCTGTTGAAACTTTAGGAAAACAATCCATGGGTCATATGTGACGTGTACGAGTCAATCTCGCCTCAATACGAGGGCCGTTGTGGCCGTGACCACTCAAAGTTTGTCACTTTTCTTTGAAATGGACAACGGTTTAAGTTAAAACAACTGACATACGGAAAAGGGACCAAAGGTATTCAGATACTATTGATACTTTAGGACATGTATCCATGGGTCATATGTGACGTGTATGAGTCAACCTCGCCTCAATCCGAGGGCCGGTGTGGCCGGGACCACTCAAAGTGTCTTTCTTTTGTTTAAAATGGATGCACTTTTATGTAAAAAAACCACATATGGAAAACTGACCAAACGCAGTCGGATACTGTTGATACTTTAGGAAATGTATCCATTGGTCATTTGTAACGTGTACGAGTCAACCCTGCCTCAATCCGAGGCGCGGTGTGGCCGACACCACTCAAAGTGTCTAACTTTTATTTGAAATGAACATGATTTTAAGTGAAAACAACAACTGGCATACGGAAAACCGACCCAACGCATTCAGATTCTGTTGAAACTTTAGGACAACGATCCATGAGTCATATGTGACGTGTACGAGTCAACCTTGCCTCAATCCGAGGGCCTGTGTGGCCGGGAGCACTCAAAGTGTCATTCTTTTGTTTAAAATGGATGTGCTTTTAAGTAAAAAAACGACATACGGAAAACCGAAAAAACGCTTTCAGATTCTATTGAAACTTTAGGAAAATGATCCATGGGTAATTTGTGACGTGTACGAGTCAACCCCGCCTCAATCTGAGACGCAGTGTGGCCAACACCACTCAAAGTGTGTCACTTTTCTTTGAAATGGACAACAGTTTAAGTTAAAACAACAACTGACATACGGAAAATAGACCAAAGGCATTCGGATACTATTGATACTTTAGGACATGTATCCATGGGTCATTTGTGACGTGTACGAGTCAACTCTGCCTCAATCCGAGGCGCAGTGTGGATGACACCACTCAAAGTCTCTCTTTTATTTCAAAAGGAAATCATTTTAAGTGAATACAACTGAAATTTACACTCATCAACGATAGTCGCAAACTCTTTTTCATGAGTTGGGTAGTTTCACTCATGGGGTCATAAGTGATGAGACTCCTAAGAAAATATATTTTCACCATATATTATAAACAATACAAGTTCAATGCAAAATTCATCACAAATCATTACATACCCAAACCTAGTATCACAAAAAATGGGATTTGAGTCAATTTGAATGTCTTATTCAACTCTAATAGATATTTATAAAACTATTCTTCCTATTAGAATTTGATGGGTGAGGTGAATTACCACCGGATGATTGTTGTCATATGTGTTTTTTTGGGCTATTTTAGGTGTTTTTTATACTGTTTGAAGTCTGTATGTGGCTTTTGTGATATTTTTTATGCAGGTGCATAATGGAGGGTATACTGGAGGGCTGTTGTGTACTGTTTTTTTATGCAGGTGTATGGTAGGGCTTCTGGAGGGATTCTGGGGGCTGCTGTGCAGTAGCTCTGGGAAAAGCTTTACCAACGGTTCTGAACCGTTGGTAAAGCTTTTTCCAGAATTCTGTAAAAACTTATACCAACGGTTCTCAACCGTTGGTAAAGCTTTTTCCAGAATTCTGGAAAAACATATACCAACGGTTCAGAACCGTTGGTAAATCTTTTTCCAGAATTCTGGAAAAACTTATACCAACGGTTCAGAACCGTTGGTAAAGAGTTTCCCAGAATTCTCAAACACCTATACCAACGGTTTAAATGAAATCGTTGGTATAGGGCTTTCCTCATGGCTAACTGGCCAATGGTTTGGAAAACCGTTGGTATACCCTATACCAATGGTTTTCCAGCCTATACCAACGGTTATAAACCGTTGGTATAGCCTACTTTTCCAGTAGTGAATGTTGAGTTTCTTACTATATTCACTCAATACTATCTTTCTGTTTCTTAAAATTATAAAAGTTCTTAGACTTTTATTTTAGTATATAAATCCAGATCTTCCTAGCGTAGTTGTCAAAAAATGTCACAAAGTAGTAACATCCCAATGGTCAGAGTGGACACACTCAAGAGGTTATTTAGCCTTATGAATTGACCTACTAAAGCTAACCCATCAAGATTTCCCATAAACATAGTCCTCACAAAATGGAAGACTATTAGGAGTAAAATTACTCAAGAGACCTCGCTTTTTAAGTTCATTAAGTCCTTTGTCACTCATGTGACCAATTCTTTTATGCCAAAGGATGGTATTATCTAAACCTGAATCATTATAAGCATTCAACTGCTTCCTATAAACCCTACCATACAACACATAGAGACCATTATAGAGGTTTCCTTTCATAGCAGTGAGAGATCCATAAGCAATTATCAAGCTACCAGAATGTGACCTAAAGTTATAACCTCTCTAATCAAGGACTTATAAGGAATGAGCATCCAAAATCAAGGATACATTATTCATGGATGGTAACATCAGATACATTCAACACATCAGTAGTGTCTAAGTATTATTCAACCAATAAGTAATGGTCACTACTATTCTATTTATAATCACCTTTCTTATTAAGACAATTCCTCTTTATGTGACTGGGTTGTTTACATTGAAAACACTCAATCACCATATTCTTGGATTTAGACCTATGTTTCTTAGATTGACTTATATCTCTCCTCATACCCTTATAGTCACTTATACCTTTGACATTCAAACCCTTGGACTCAGCCTTAACACTACCCTTCTTTTGAAGGTGTTTGGAGATCAAAGTAGATTTAACTTCCTCAAGAGTAATAGTATTTTTTTCCATACATCATAGAATATTTAATAAGATTAAAAGAATCATCTAATTATGTTAACAATATTATATCTTGGTCCTCATCCTTTAATTTAATATCTATGTTGGAAAGGTCTAATAATATTTTATTAAATTCATCAATGTGAGCCCTGACTGCAGTTCCATGGTGCATTTTGAATATGTATAATCTCATTTTATTATACAGTCTACCAATAACCAATGTAGGCATATAGGGGGATTCTAATTTGGACTAAATACTACCAGTAGATGACTCATATAAAACCTCTCTAAGCACCTTATCTCCTAAAGATAAAATCATGAGGCTATGAGCTTGTCTAAGGACCTCTTTAGAAGTATAAACATAGGAAACAATGGTTTTTCCATCTGGGAAAAGGGTGGTTACTTTATTTTTAGTTCCACTGAGAGAATCAATTAGTTCACTGTGATATAGAATAGCGGTCATTTTAACCTACCAAAAATTGAAATCGTCTGCACTATCAAATTTATTAATATAAAACTTTTTAGACCTGATTGTCAATGATTTAGTGGGATATGATACCAATTGTTGGGGGAAATGTTGTTTTGGTTGTCCCCTAGAATGACTAAGGATCCACTCAATTATATTACTAGGTTACACTTTGATAGGATAAATTGTTTTGTTTTTGAAACACGAATTAGTTTTCTAAAAACCGAAGATCGCACTACTGGATTACAAGAACAAAAAGAAATAAATAGAATGCAATAAAGAACACCGAGATATAATGTGCTTTAAATCATGATGATACCAGGTGCACGAAAAGAACACCACACTAAGTTATGTTTTATTAATAAGTGAAAGAACATGCAAGCAATTACAGGATCAAATGCAAAGAAGGTAAAACCACATAAACTATCTGAGGAGGTCAACCCTATTGAACCAGGTGGTGGTGATAAATCTCATCACGAGGATTCAACACCATTCACTCTTGGAAAAACTCATGCACACACATGAAATGGATATAAGTTCAAGTAGGACTAAAAATAAAAAGAACATCTCACAGTGCCAAGTTTCAACACTGAAACTTGTAAATGAGGAACAACATTGATGATTGAAGTTTACTTTTAGCATGTATTCCTCTCGAACCCAAGATTCAGTTGTATCTACTGAGACTCCATCAGAATAGATATCTAGTTGTATGGATTGAGATGACAAGAACAAAAGGAGTTCAAATGGCCGAGAAGCCTTGGTTTCCCCCTTCTTCTCTGAGTTCTTACCCAGAAATTGCTAGAACAACCTCTTAAAGTCCTCTCAAAAACCAAACGAAATCCCTTCGAATGAATCGACAGACTGAATTCTAGAGAAAATTCAGTGTAGATCCATAATGACTTGTCATGCACGAGTCAAGTGGTGCAGGCCAAAAATAGCGGGATGCAAGTCATGTGTACGGTCGAGATCAAAAGGATGGTTTGAATAACTGTAGGTGACTCAACAAAACAAGACACACAGAGGCACCCGTTTGGTCATGAGGGGGGCAACACAGATCAATAACACACCAAACAAACACACCCGATCCAGGTCTAGGTTGTTGGATCAACATGATTAATGGTCTAGTTTAATCTGGATATAATGCTTAAAATAAGGAAAATAGATATATGAGGATCAAATAAATGCAAGGTAATTTAAAAATCATCTTGAATATAAATAGTTCCCATGAACAGTGTCGCACCCTAACCTTGTTGGTTAATTATTTTATTTACTTTAATTATTATTTTGAGTTTCAGAATCTTTTTCACTATTGCGCAGTTAGCCCGCACGACTAGGAGTAACTGTACGGTGCCCGTGTGGATGCCCAGGTGGGTCTGAGTTATGGCGCACAATTTGCACACAGGTTATAAAACCGTGAAACAAGCGTGCATCTTGAATTTGTAAGTGAGTAGTGTCGGGTGGCATGGTTCGACCACAATTTGCTCAACCGCGCGTCTAGGTGCAGGAAAACCGCGTGGCTGCCCAGTATTCAAAATCAATAAAGAAATTAACTGAATGATAAACAAAACAAAACAAAGTAAGATAAATTAAATAAAATAAAAATTTAGAGAAGGTTTAATAATAGTAATAATAATAATAATATTTTTAATAATATTGTTATTATTATTATTATTGTAATTAAGAATATTGTTATTACTATTAAGTTTATTATTATTATTATTTAAAATGAAGTGAATAAAATTATTATTATTATTATTATTATTATTATTTTTGTTGTTGTTTTTGTTGTTATTGTTATTGTTATTAGGTTTATTATTAATATTATGTTATTATTATTATTTTTATCAATTCATTTTAATGGAATTTTAATAAAAAATTCAATCAAACCCTACCCTTTCCCCTCCTCCCACGGCGCAACCCCCCCTACTGCTCCTGCACAGCCGACCCCCCTGCTCCTCCCTGTGTGAGTTGCACCAGACCACCCATCCTCCCTACATGCTCCTCCAATCAGACCTCTTCCTCGCGGCATCCCCCTCCTCCTCACGCCGCCTTCCTGTACCCCCCTTACACCACCTCACGCTCCCCCGACGCGGCCTGCTCTGGTGCACACCCCCCCTGTCCTGTCGTACCCCTCTCTTGTCGACATCCCTCTTCCGCCCGAATCTCCGGCAGCCACACCCCCCTCGCCGACGCCCTCCTCTATCGGTGCATTTTTCTTCAGATTTTGGGGGGTTTTCTTCAATTTAGCCAAACCCTAATGTCTATGGTTGTCTTTGGTTTGTTTTTCTTTGGTCCTAGGGTGTATGATTGGTCTGAGGGGTGTTATTCTTCTTCCTGTGGAAGCGTCATTCCATTTGTGCATGGTTGAGGTAGGTGTTTTCGACTTTTTCCTTTCCGGAACACTCCATGAGCACTTGTGCATTTTTAATTAATTTTTAAATGTCATTCGCACCTCTAATATATATATGGATTGATGCGAATGGTGCTTTTGTATTGGTAGAATTTACAAAAAATAGTTTTCCAAAGTGATTTGTGTGAAATGTCTAGGTTTAAGGCACCTAGGGCGCTTATTTGAAATGCCTTTGTTCTTTCAAAATGGAATTGGGTCTTTTATGAAATGTTTAGCCCTTATTATTTTTGTATGGTACTTTTTGGTTTGTGAAATTGGTTTGGTGTGTTTGATTTGGTAATTTTATAGCTTGATGGTTATGTAGTAATGTCTTAGAATGGATTTTATGGTTTATAAAGGGGTTGTTGTGTTTTTTTAAAGGATGTAAGTGATGTGACTGTTTTGAAAGAAAGTGGTGATTTAATAGAAATGGTTTTTGGGAGTTATCTTAGACTTTAAAGTGTTCCATTGGATGTTGACACATCTATGGGTGCATTAGGTGCACACATGAATGTGCCTTCAAATGAAGATGGTGTTTTAATTTGGTGTTTTCTTGAATCCTTGGTTTCTTAAATGGTTCTTGTTTTCTAAATGATGTTGGTCCCTCCAGGTTAATTAATTAGAGAGTTGGTGGCTCCTTGGTGGTGCACACACACACATACATAGTTACGTATGTGTATATGTATATATATCTTCCTTGCACATATTCCCTCATGGCGCGAGGAATATTTACATTGGATTACGGGTAAATATATATGTATGAGAATGTATGTGTGTGTTGGTGCGGGCAATTTTCATCAAAAGATTCAAGATCCAAACTGTCTTGGCTTGGTCTGCTTCCTTTTTGAGATAGGTCCTCTATGACTGCGCCTTTATTTTGAATTCCTTGATTGGTTAGCTTTTTTTTAAAGTGCGTTTACATATTCTTGTGGTATTTATATATGTAGAGATATATATGTGTTTGGTGAAATGGATTGCACCTCTTAGATATCGGTTTCCCATTTATTTGTATAACTTGTTTAAGCCCATTTACAAATTTCTTTTAATTATGAAGGTGTCCTAAGTGTTTTAGAATAGTTTACTAAAATTTTCCTAGTTGTGAAGTGTATTTTGTGAAAAAAAAGGCTTTAGTTAAATGTGTTGTTTAAAACTTGACTTGTTTGGTACCTTGAAGCATGGTTTGAAAATTCAATGACATGAAGGTCCGTTTGACACTTTTTTAAGTGTGTTGTGTGTTTTAACCTAGAATTGGAAATGTATTTATGAAGTGAATTTGGTTTGGAATATTTTTATGGTGTATTGGAATGATAGTATTAAAGGCCCAGTTGGAAACTTATGTCACTTTGAAAGTGTGAACGCCCAGTTAACAACTTAAAGTGCTTTGTGAAATGGTTTAAAAGTTCACGTGATGTGACAACCCAGTTGGCACCTTGTATGATATGACGTGTACATGTTTATATATATATATAGTGGGAACCTCTATAGGAGGGATATCCATTTATGGGTTATTGTATAGTATGTCTATGTTCGGGGTAGGCAAGTGTGGTGATGGTAGGTAAGGTGAGTCACACGTGCGAGGACCTCCTACTTACACAACATTACTATTACCACCATGGGTTCCTGAGTGTCTTTTAGAGGGTCGAGTGACGGTTGCTGATCAACCCTGATTAGATGGGTTGGTACCCCCTAGATTTGTTGTTAGGCCAGGTGGGTTGTGCCACTAGGTTGGTTAGTTGAGGGCAGCCAGTTGGTTCTAGACTTAGGAGTTTCACCATATGCTGGTAGGTTGTTCCGAATTGAGTACTTCCATGGATCACTCTAGGTGTGTTTATGAAATTCCCATGGTTGCATACTTGTATGTTCCTTCTTTCTTTCATGGCACTTTTTGGTTATTTGATCTCATGACACTTTTACTTTTCTTTTTATATTAAAGAACCTGTTTTGGTACTAGTTGTCTTTTAAAAGAATTTATTATAATGACTTATATGCTTTGGTAATTGATTTAGAAAAATGAAATGAAAAGGGGGTTTTCTTAAAAGTAAAATCTTGTTACCTGTTTTGATAAAAGAGTGGAAAACCATATTTTTATATATCCTATTTTCAAATTAGAAATAAAGGATTTCATTTTATAGGTGGGGCATCGGGTGTGGTCTATTTTGGCATTCCTACTGAGCATTTCGGTGCTCACGCCTACTTTATCTTTTCAGTTTCAGGTTCCTCTAGTATTGGATCGCTTTTGGAGTGAACATAGTTCTGAGTTGGGTGGTGACCCATGAGGTCATATGGAGGTATGTGTAGTTTTATTTTCTTTCTGTTGCTAGTTTTTATTTTTATCATCAGAATTCATTCATTTTTTTATCTTTTATTTATGGGCCAAATCATTCCCAGTGGTTTAATTTTGATGCATGACACTAGTTGTCAGCCCGTGTGGATCGAGAACGCCCCATGGGCCTTGCCGCGGGCCGACTCGGGTGACCGATTCAGGGTCGACCTAGGTTGGTTCATGAAAAATGGTATCAGAGGAGACCCTTGATATTTGGGGTATCTAGTAGATAAAGATTAGGACTGTCAGGACTCGGGAGGTAGGTGCGGGAAGAGCATCACGAACTCTTGCTCGCACTGACCCTCGAGTTACCATGGGTAGTCCGAGATTTGAGTCTTTTGTCTTTATTTTGGATTGAGGGATGACAATGGAGGCGAGCCAGTGTCACATTGTAATCCGACATAGAGTAGTGACCCATGTAGAGTCCAAGTGCATGGTTCAAGTCATTCTTAGCATTATAATCTACTTGGGGCATGACCCACTACCATGCCGCTAAGTTTGACATAGATGCTAGTCCCTCCTTCTGGTAGTGGTGTGAGTTGTGCTTTGTCTTGGTTTTGGTTGGTGTAAGTGCGCTTTTAAAGAAGAAAATGGTTTTGAAATGAAAATACTTTCTTCAAAATGTATTTAACTTGTTAAAGTGGGTTTTAAAATTTGAAAGCGCTTTGGTTTGAAAATTTAGTGCTTGTTTGGAATTATTAAGTAAATGGATTGGTGAGACCCATGGTGTTCCTTATGAACATTTTCATATGTGTGTGTGTGTGGGGGGGGGGGTTATGTGTATAAAATGTGCGTATTGGAACATATGAATAGAAGCATATGAACACATGTGCAAAGGTTCATGGGATTGCTTGGGTGTGTATTTGATATAAAATGCTTGACTTTGTTTTCTAAAGGTGGTTTTTGAAAGATATGTTTTTGGCTATGTTTATTTTTTTTGGTTTTTGAGCCGGTTATTTTTGGATGAAGGTTCTTTTATTAATGTTACTTCAGATTGATATCGGTTTTGGCTTTGTGTTTCATATATTGTTCAGAAAATTCTGCCCAGAAAGGTCTCCAAAGTTACTAATGAGTCATGCCCAGTTTTTGGTCCTTCTTGGACATTACTTATTCTTCGTGGTGATTGAGGTCCATTAGAGGTAGTGTAATGGATTTAATAGGTCGAGTTTGTCTTCAGGGTGTTGGGAACTCCTGAAGTTGTTAGTGTGCATGTTGTATTGGGATTGTTTGAAGGTATAGATTTTGATGAATGGGTGTTATTCTCTCCACCATCATTGCAATTCAGGATTATGTGGGATGTATTTAAATCCGTCTTCATTTTACGGTTCATACCTGAAGAGGTGAAGATGAGGAAAAGGGAAGATCTCATGCATATTCAGCAAGGCCAACAGATGATGAAGGCATATGTTGACCATTTTAAGGAACTGGTTTCCTTTTCTCCAGAGGTAGTGTCGTAGGATTTTATGAAGACTTCTCTCTTCATCAAGGGTCTTTATCCAGAGATCAAGGGGAAGGTCCTCCCTTCCAAGGACCATAATTTTGAGAAGATGGTAGATAAAGCGTTCCTAGATAAGTTGGTCTCTAGAGCGTAGATGGTTGGCAATTCGACGTATCCAATTGCTCGTGAAGGTTCCCCATATAGAGAGAAGTATAAGTCAAAGGAACCTACTTCTAAGGAATATCCTTCATTAGTTTTGGCTTCCATTCTGTTAAACCATTTTTTTGTGTGCCACCAATGTGGTTGGTTCGAGCACTTGAAGCTGTCATGTCTCATCCCTCCGAATACATGTCATCATTGCGGCCGTCTGGGTCATCTGGAGGAGTTTTGCAAAAATCATCGCCTGAAGAGGAGGTTCTGATTAGAGGATTCTAGTGCCTGACTGTGAGGCAAGAGATGCTTCATCCATCAGATCCCCATCCACAAGTATTGGGGTGAAGCTCGCACGCAGTCAGGAGTTGTCGAGGTTGTGAAGACTCGGTATGAGTTTTAAGTTCCATGTTGGGACTATAACATTTAAATCCTTTTTGTTCTTGTTTTTATGTTTTTAAAGTTTTACCATCATTGTAAGTTCATCGTTTCATTGTAATAGTGTGATAGACTTGTTCCATTATAATCCAATCAGTTGTACTAGTTTAAAAGTTCCCTTTGAATCATTTGTTCTCCTTGAGTGCTTAAGTTTTGCTTATTTGGATATATTTAAGTTTGGGGGAATTGATGGATAATGTTTCTGGTTCATTGTTTGGTATGAGTTTCTTTTGGGAAGTTACCCCTGGCGTTGGGGGTTTTTGGTTGGTGTGGAAAGTTTCTAGTTCCGAGAACGGTGTTGTTTTGCTCGTGCTAAGAAAATTGGTCTGGTTTGGGTTGAGATTTCCCTAGTTCCCGGTTGCATTAAGGTTTTGTTTGGCTAGTGTGGAGAGACTCAGTTAGTTCATGAGGTCTCAGTTTATCAGGTTTCTTCCGTAGTGGGTTTATCGTTTAAGTCAACGTGTTATTGGTTGAGTTTTGAAGTTTTCATATTAGCTTAGTCTTTATGGTGGGGAGAACCCCCCTCATGTTATCCTATTGTTTTGGGTTGTGGTTTCATCTATATTGGTCAGGTGTGACTTGGGGAATAAATAGTCACCCCAAATTTCCTTATTTCTTTTGGTTGTGTTCGGGCATGGAATCAATTCTTAACTAACTTTTGGATTGGTGACTTTATGGGGACATAAAGTTTTGTGGTGGGGATAATTATCACACTCCGACCTTGTTGATTAATAATTTTATTTACTTTAATTATTATTTTGAGTTTCAGAAGCTTTTTCACTATTGTGTGGTCAGCCTGCATGACTAGAGTAACTATGTGGTGTCCATGCAGATGCCTAAGTGGGTCTGAGTTATAACACATGACTTGTGCACAGTTTATAAAACCACGCGACAAGCATGCAGCTTGATTCTGTAAGTGGACAGTGCCGGTGGCACGGTTCGAGTGCAATTTGCTCAACCGCGTGTCTGGCTATAGGCGAACCACGTGGCTGCCCAATATTCAGAATAAATAAATAAATTAAATGAATTATTAATAAAATAAAACAAAGTAAGATAAATAAAATAAAATAAAAATTTAGATAATGTTTAATAATAATAATAATAATATTGTGTTTTTTAATAATATATTTTTTTAATTTTAATTAATAATATTGTTATTACTATTAAGTTTATTATTATTATTATTTAAAATGAAATGAATAAAATTATTATTATTATTATTATTATTAAGTTTATTATTAATATTATGTTATTAATTTTATTTTTATCAATTCATTTTAATGGGATTTAAATAATAATAATAAAATCCATCAAACCTTACCCTTTCCCCTCCTCCTATGGTGCAACCCCTCCCCCTTACTGCTCCTGTGTGGCCGACCCCCCTGCTCTTCCCTATGCAAGCTGCATCAGACCACCCCTCCTCCCTACATACTCCTCTGTCTGCACCTCTTCCTCATGGCATCCCCCTCCTCCTCACGCTACCTTCCTGCGCTGCCCCCTTGCACCGCCTCACCCTCCCCTGGCACGACCTGCTTCGACGCACTCCCCCCCTGTCCGGCCACGCCCCTCTCTCACCAGCAGCCCTCTTACGGCTGAATCTCTCGCAGCCACACTCCCCTCGCTGGTGCCCTCCTCTATTGGTGCGTTTTTCTTCAAATTTTGGAGGTTTTTCTTCAATTTAGCCAAACCCTAATGTCTATGGTTGCCTTTGGTTTGTTTTTCTTTGGTCCTAGGGTGTGAAATTGGTCTGAGGGGTGTTGTTATTCCTCCAATGGAAGTGTTATTCCATTCACACATGGTTGAGGTAGGCGTTTCCAACTTTTTCCTTTTCGAAACACTCCATGAGCACTTGTGTGTTTTTAATTAATTTTTAAATGTCATTTGCACCTCTAATATATCTATGGATTGATGTGAATGGTGATTTTGTGTTGGTATAATTTACAAAAAATAGTTTTCCTAAGTGATTTGTGTGAAATGTCTAGGTTTAAGGCACCTAGGGTGCTTGTTTAAAATGCCTTTGTTCTTTCAAAGTGGAATTGGGTCTTTTATGAAATGTTTAGCCCTTATTATGTTATGATGGTATTTGTTGGTTTGTGAAATTGGTTTGGTGTGTTTGATTTGGTAATTTTATGGCTTGATGGTTATGTATTAATGTCTTGGAATGAATTTTATGGTTCATAAAGGGGTTGTTGTGTTTTTTTAAAGGATGTAAGTGATGGGATTGTTTTGAAAGAAAGTGGTGCACTACTAAAAAAACGTTCAAGGGAAGTACCACCTTATATCAGTGCTAAGAAAAAACCGCTGATAAAGTAACCCTTTATCAGCGCTAATATTTTAGCACTGATAGAGGATAACCTTTATCAGCACTAAAAAAACACTGATAAAATGACCCTTTATCAGTGCTAGAAAAGAGCTGATAAAGAATCCCTTTATCATTGCTAAAATTTTAGCACTGATATAGGAAGGATTTATCAGCGCTTTTTTAGCGCTGATAAAGAGGTCCATTATCAGTGCTGAAAAAAGCGATGATAAAGGATACCTTTATCAGTGCTAAAATTTTAGCACTGATAAATGCAGTCTTTATCAGCGCTTTGTGAGAATTGATAAAACCATAGTCCATTTTTTTATAAAGTCGGTCGCACAGTGACCTCATTTCATCGCGACTTAAAGCTCTCATGGTACTGGAACCCTACGACTCCCCTCCGCTACCCGCTGAGCTTCGCGTTGCCGGACCTCCGCCGCCCGCTGAGCTTCATGTTTTCGGACCTCCACCGCCCTCAAGCTTCACTTTTCCAGACCTCCGCCGCCCACTGAGCTTCGCGTTGCCGGACCTCCACCGCCCTCGAGCTTCGCGTTGCCGGTCCTCCGCCGCCCATTGAGTTTCATGTGCCGGACCTCCTCCGCCCTTCGAGCTTCGCTTTGCACGGTCTGAAAAATCTATGAACCCCCTTGTAGTGGATTATCATAGGATGAATGGTTTATTTGGCCCAATGAAATGATTTTCCCTAACAATGATCCAACCGTGAACACCCCCCCAAAACCACCAAAATTTCTCAAAATTCACTCAAAACATCTTTAGATAACCTCCAAATATAAGGAGACCAAAACATGGTTCTAGATATACCTGAAATAAGTTAATGACTTGTTTAAGGCATGTTTTCCAAATCATTTTTTGATTTTGGGATTTTACTATTGATGATTGTGATGAATACTTTGCTTTATGTTTGGTAGTTGGTACATGAGAGACCTTAGATTTGTGAGTAATCAAATGGGTTCTACTCTAGTTAGCCTTGAGGTGATCACTTGAGTCTATTTTTGATGTCCCCAAGAGGCCTCATTTATATTGATTGTCTGGTCACATAACCAGGTGGTGTTCCGTGAGTGAGTCAATTTCCATTAGAACCTATAAGTCAGATATCATCCTATGTTTCTCCAATTAAAATTAGTTTCTTTACCATAATTATTTTAATGGATGATTTTGTGATTATGAGTTACTCCCATTGATTACCTTTATTATTTACTTTTTCTACAGTTTAGTTTTTATCTAACCTTTATTATTTATTTTTTCTTTTATCATTACTCCATTATTCTAGGATTTTCTATTAGTATAGTTTTTTTACTATAAATAAAAATGTGGAATCTTTGAGGAATGTTTGACATGGGTTGATTTTATTTAAAAGGTATTTCTTAATATGTTTGTTGTTATTTTTATAAAATTAGATTAAGTTAGGAAAATATAATTCCTTGTGAATTTTTTCATTTATAAAAAATGAAATATATATTTTAAAAAATGGTTGACCACAATGTTTTGTTTTTTAATAGATTGAATGCAATTTTTTAATAGATGGAGTGTATCTGTGAGTGAGAGAAAAACTTATTTTTATTGATGGAAGTGTTGAGGTAGTTCAATGAGTGAGTTGAGACAATGATATATAATTTTTTAGTCTCTTGATATCCCATGATATTAAATGGGAATCAGTCCTTATTTAGTTCTTCAACATGGTGTGGTAAGTGATCGGCATCAAAAAGAGGGAGCCCTCTCGGTTAAAGGATAAATTTATTTCAAAGTTTTATATCATACAATAGGGACATGAACCATGTTTTTTAACTTCATGCGATGAGAACATTGGACACACATTTTAATATCTTGTGATTAGGATTATGATAATGTATTTTAAGGTTGAATATATTTTACTAAAATGTCACATGGTTTCATATCATGAAACTAGAACATATAGTGAGGGTGAGGTGAATTTTCCATCCATAGAGTCCCTACACCATGTGAAATATGGGTAGAGGATGAAAAAGTTTTAAGTTCATGATTCATGGACCAAAGGGGGTGTGTCCCAAAATGTTTGGTGTGTCATGCAATAATAACGATCTGATGTGAGAAGGGGATTGTGGCGGCTCAACACCACACGAAATAACATATAACTAGGATGTTGGATTTTTAGTTCAAATCCATATATCTCATACTAAAGGGATGGTTTATTCATGTAAAATATCTCTTGAGAAACCTAGTATTGGTGGAAAGATTGATATGCTCATCATCAATGGTGATCAATGAGTTTACACTATCAGAGTGAAGTTTATGAAAAATTTAAGGTCCTTCCCACTTGGATTCCTCCTAGGTATCATCAATTCCCTTAGATCCAACACCATGTCACCGTAAAGTAAGGAATGAAGGATAACCCTTTTCTTTAAGGACAACACCACCCGGTTCTGATGCATTTCTAGGTCATCCAATGCTTGAACTCTATTTTCTTCGAGGGGTTCCCCCCTTCTTTCCTTCATGCTATCTAAGTGACTTTTTCTGGCAGTGCACTTGTATGGCATGATGCCCAGACCACCAAGATTTCTAGCCTTTCCACTCCTACCTCCATCTCTATCCTTCTCCCTCGCTAAGGTTACTGACTGCTTCTCTATAGTGGCCAGGCCCCTTCCTAGCAGTGTTTTTTCTTTCTCCCTTGGCTCTGAGCTTGTTATCCAGCTCCAAATACTTATTGATCCAGAGATAAATCCCTCACCAACCCCTAAGTTTCATTACCCATCCTTACCCTTCCCCTTTGGATCCTCATCTCCCACTCATATGAATCTTACCAACCAGAAGGGATTATGAACATGTTCAAAATCAAGGGACCTCAATGAGAGATCATCATCCCACTTCAATAAGGCTACTAGCTCTAGATCCAATTCTAGGGCCCTGTCCTACCCATCATTATTATCTTCATATGTAATGCTCATGGTCTTAGTGCCATGTTAAATTGGACTTCCTCACTATAGAAATCAAAAATCATAATGTCATTGTTGTTGTTGTCAAATAACACAAAAAACCCTAGAATAATCATAGAATTATCCTAGAAGATTAAGTTGCATGGATTTCTACACTCTGACCCCTCCAACAGATACAAATGGGTATTTTGGAATAATAAATATGTTGTTGAGACTGCTCAAGATTTCAATCAATTCATCACTACCAAGTTGTCCAACGGTGACACCTCCTTCCTTGTGACTTTTGTTTTTTGAAGCTATGACCCTCTTCAAAGGGAATCTCTATGGAGTGAACAAAATACCTTCGATCCTGACCACCATACATTGTTTGTTGGGGGTGAATTTAATGTTATTTTCAACGCAAAGGAAAGGAAATGTAGAAGCCCATTCCAGAGGAAGGCCATCATGGAGTTTGTTCAGTTCATGGCTGGGAAGGGCCTCATTGATCTCAGCTTCTCAGGTGACAGTTTCACATGGTGCAACAACTGCAGGGGCCATCACCGCTTGTGGAGTCTATTGGATAGGTGTCTAGCCAACATTAAAGCCACTAAACTATTCTCAAATACCATGTATTTACATATTGCTTGAGGTATTTTGAACCACTCCCCCCTCTTGGTTTCCATTTCTTCTTGGCATGATCATCAAGAATGATTTCACTTCCACCAGTAGTGGGTTAACATCCTAGGGTACCAGGAAATGGTTTATGAAATATAGAATGAACCCTTGTAGGAGTATCAGGCCGCCTTCAACCTCAGTGACCTGACCTCGAACCCCGATAGGTGTGTGTTCGCCCCTTCCTCCACAGGAACCTTCACCACCTGGGACTACTGTCGCATATGGGCTCCTTCAAATTATTCTGATAGATGGAATGATACCTTGGGTTTATTGTATTATTAACACCATTTTGAGATTTATGTGTGACTATATACTTATTATATTTTCTTATTATTTCTTACACACCACCACTTGAGTCGAGTAACCTGATTGAAATCCATATTGGTACTTTGGTTCTGATGTGGATATGGTTTTTTATGTGTTTGTGACATGTGTATGTGTGAATATATGGGTATTTAGGCATGATGATATTGAATGTAGGGCAGAGACCTAGGAGTGGTAGATGTATCATTCTTAATTATTCTTGTGTTTGGTCTGGGGTGATTTGAGGAAACTATAATGAATCTAAAGTAATTATATTTAATGAAGATGAATAAATACTAATGGTTACGCTCTATTAATCTCTATTTTTATAAGGAAGTGGTTCTCTTCCACTGTATTTGGAAGTCTTTTTTTGTGTACTTGAACCATAAATACTAATATTTGAGATTCAAATAGGATGAAGATGAATAAAGATCGGATGGATGCTAATCGTTTGACAATAGAGTACGAGAACAGAGTGAAAGAGTTCATCAAATTTGCAAAGGATCATGCAAAGGATCCTTCTCAAATTCTTTTTCCGTGTTTACGTTGTTTTTATTCTAGACTAATTACTCCAGAGGAGTTGGAAGAACATTTGATATGTCATGGAATAGACCGGAGTTATAAATGTTGGAATAAACACAGAGAAAAAGCAAATGTAGCTACTGGCTAGGCGTCTATATGGAAGTGAAGAAACTACAAGACAATTGTCGTGGCATGCAGATAAAAGAAATAAAGATGGGAAATTACGTCATCCGACTGACTCTCCTTAATGGAAGAAAATTGATCATGAGTATCCTGAATTTGGAAAAGAGCCGAGAAACCTTCATTTTGCATTATCTACAGATGGAGTAAATCCTTTCGGTTTTCAAACCAACACTCATAGTACATGACCTGTTATGTTGGTAAATTATAACTTGCCACCCTGGTTATGTATGAAGCAGAAATTAATCATGTTATCTATGCTTATATCAGGACCAAAACAACCAGGTAACGATATTGATGTTTATTTGGCTCCTTTGATCGAGGATTTGAAGTTATTGTGGGATTTAGGTGTTATGTTGTATGATGCTTATAAAAGTGAATACTTCATGTTGAGAGCGATGTTGTATGGTAAAATAAATTATTTCCCTGCTTATGGAAATTTGTCAGGCTATAGCATTAAAGGAACTCAAGGGTGTCCCATGTGAGAAGAAGATACAGAATCAATTAGGTTGAAACATTCATCGAAATTTGTGTTTCTAGGACATCATAGATTTCTACCTCGTCGACATAAGTACCGATCTTGGACGACATCATTCAATGGAAGTTCAGAACAACGCAAAACACCGTCTCCACTAACAGGTGATCAGCTGTTTGAGAAAGTAAAAGATATGAACACTATTTTTGGTAAACCATTTTCGAAAAACCTTACGAAAATCAGTTAGAAAAAGAGATCAGTTTTTTTTGAATTACCATACTGGAATTGTTTGTACATCAGAAATTTTCTTGATGTGATGCATGTGGAAAAAATGTATGTGACAGTGTTATCGGAATGTTGCTAAATGCCCCTGAAAAAAAAAGGATGGAATTAAGGCAAGGTTGGAACTGGTTGACATGGGAATACGAGAATAGTTGGCTCCCGTGAAGGGTGAAAATCGAATGTTTCTTCCTCCAGCTGCTTATACTCTTTCTAGGGAGGAGATATACTAGTTTTGAAACTTCTTTAATGATGTAAAGGTTCCAGAGGAGTATTCATCAAATATCAAGAACATTGTGTCAATGAATGATTTGAAGTTAAAAGGTTTGAAATCACATGACTGCCATGTTTTGATGCAAGATCTAATTCCTATAGCTTTACATTGCATTTTCCCCAAGAATGTTCGTCATACGTTAACCAAACTTTGTTTCTTTTTCAAAGCTATATGTAGAAAAGTTTTAGACCCAACGAAATTTCTAGTTATGGAAAAAGAAATTGTCATCATATTATGTGAATTAGAAATGTTCTTCCCGCCAACATTCTTTGATATGATGGTTCATTTGATGATTCACTTGGTGAGAGTGATTCGACTTTGTGGTCCTGTGCACTACAGATGGATGTATCATGTTGAATGGTATATGAAGATTTTGAAAGGGTATGTCAAAAATCGAAGTCAGCCAGAGGGTTGTATAGTGGAGCGATATATTGTTGAGGAAGCCATTGAATTTTGTACCGAATACCTATCTGATGTGGAAAGCATTGGTATCCCGAAATCTCGTCACACTGGATGCATTGAGGGTGAGAGAATTTCTGGAAGAGATGTTGTGACAATCAGTATTACAGATCGGGAGCAGACCCACCTATGTTTTGCATAATAGTTGGGAGGTTTCTCCATATATTAAAACTCACAAAGAAATTCTTAGGCAGTTGAATCCATCAAGGGCTGAAAAATGGTTATCAAATACACATAATCACCAGTTTATAAGATGGTTTCAAGACCATATTTTTAAGCAGTTGGATGAAAATTCGAATTCAATTTCAGAATGACTTAGATGGCTAGTCGCTAGACCAAGTGTGTATGTATTATCTTACAGTGGTTATGTAATTAATGGTTATACATTCTATACAAATGAACATGATGAAGATAGTACCATGCAAAATAATGGAGTTACACTAGTGGCTGAAGCGATGTATGTTTCTGGTAGTAAGGACAAAAATCCAATTTATACAAATATGTCATACTTTGGCATTGTCAAACTAATATGGGAGTTGGATTATACGACATTCCAATTGCCGATTTTTCAATGCAAATGGGTTGATAACAACAATGGTGTTAAAATAGATGAATGGGGATTTGTGAAAGTTGATTTTAGTAAAGAAGGGTACAAAGAAAAACAGTTTATAATGGCATCACAAGTGGTACAAGTTTTTTATGTTCCAGATCCCGCAAATCGAAAGTGGCCGATTGTTCTGTTAGCATCCAAAACTACTGAAGGTTCCGATGAAAATTCAGTTGAGGACGATCCTTTCAGTGGTACGTCGCAATTATTTCGGAGCTGTCCCAATGTAGATGATGTTTTTTATGTTAGAGGAGACCACAATAAAGGGATTTGGATAATCGATAGAGGTTTCAAATCCCTTCAGCCTTTGAAAAAAATAGAGTTCAATAAACAGGTTATATTTTGTTTATAATATAGATCTTATTATCTCATGTTATTATCTTATCATTACTGAATTTATGTAATCTAAATTAACTGTTCAACCACTTTTGCAGATAATGACTTCTGCACATTCTGGTGCTTCTAACCTTGAGGCTGAACAAGTCTCTCAAGCTGCTGCTGCGGCTATTGTGGCTTCTGCTGCTCCTGCTGCTACGGCTCCTACTGCTCCTAGTGTTGAGGTCCAACAACCATCAGGACATGTCGTTGCTACCATTTCAGATGAACATATATATGATGTTGATATCAATGAAATGGTCGAGAATGAAGGATCAACATCGCAGAAAACACAGGTGCGTCGTAGTTTGACGGTGTTAGCCAAAGTTCTTAAGGCGAAAAGCAAAGGCATCAAATTTAATGTCGGATGGAATTCACAAGGCCAACATGTGAATCCAAACAAGTCTATGTTTAGTAGTTACATTGGAGTTTTCACTCGGAAACGCGTGTCGATTGACATAGATTCATGGCACCATGTTGTGTCCGGGCTGAAGGCTATGATCTGGGAATAAATTACAGTAACATTATGAATTTATTTCTTTAATTTACTAGAAAATAAAATAATGAAACAATGTCTTACTCTTCTCAATCTCTTATAGAATACATTTATAGTAGACGATTCACACAAGGATTATGTACTAAGGCTTGCAGGAAGGATTCATCGAGGTTTTCGCACTATTTTAACAAGATGTCACCTGAAAGATTCCAAAGGTAAAATAAACCTACACCCACCCATTGTCTACGCTCACCTGATATCCCAAGAAGCATGGGATGCATTTATTAGTCGCCGTGGGGATGGGAAGTTTTAGGTACATTGTGGGTGATAATATGTTGTTTGAGGATACATGTATTCATCACTTTGATTGTCAATATTTCATTTATGAAATAACAACTCTGTGAAGAAAATAAGGAACGTGCATCAAAACCAACATACCCCTATCATAAAGCAGGGATGGGGTATGCTTCACTAGAAAAGAAAATGGTACATATTTTAAATTTACAGTAATATTGTTAGGTTCCAACAAACAACATCATAATTATTTTTCTATGTTTATATGTAGATTGATGAGTCTAAAACCAAATACACTTCCATCCCACATCATGTGCTTTGGAAGGAGGCACATGTGAATAAGGAAGGGAAGCTAGTAGACGAGAACACACAAAAAGTGTGGGAAATTTGTGTAAGTATGACATGACGATAAACAGATTTGTTTTAAATTGCTATTACATAAAAATAATTAGTTATATTCCTATATCCAATAGTCACAGGAATCAGCTACTCCTGTAGTGGATGCAAACCTATTATCAACGGCTTTGAAGAAGCCAGAAAAATACGATTGTGTCAGGCGTGCGGGGTTTGGGGTGACACCCCGAGTATATTTTGAGAAGAAAAAAAAACGGATGATAGAGATGAAACATTGAAACAAATGAGTGAAAAAATAGTAACCCTTGAAGAACGATTACAATGGCAGGGAGAGTTGATAGAAACTTTTATGGGTGGGAAGCAAGGAGAAGACACAACTCAGGAACAACCAGCGTGTGAAGATCCCACCCCACCCCCACCAGCTTTGAGGTGAGCCATTCCCCTCAAAGAGCTGTCTTAGCCGTGGTAATCAATATTCTAATAATTGTTCCCATGAAATGTGAATCAAACAAACACTGGTAATTTTACTGTACTGATCTTCTACAGGGTGATAATGATTGTGATTTATATATGTCAACACCCACCTATCACCTTGTAGTGAGGGCTATAGTGTTCAACATCCCAGATGACACGCTGCATAATAGACCACTTCCGAAAGATCATTTGAAAGTTACAATTACTATAGCTCATGAGCCAAATGCAGAGCTACCTATTCCACTTGATGACGATGATATTCATATGGTCGAAAAGGATATTGGGACATTCATTACATGGACATCAAAACTTGTAAGAATACATGCGGCCAAAGAGGTATTTATTTCCCTTTTTTTCAAGCTAAACCTTTAACAATTAATGAAAAAAGGCTCTGAACCAATGAATGTTATTATAGACAGAGAAAGGGAAGGGGTGACAAATGTCGGCTCAAAACCATCTAAAGGATCGACCAACCAATCCCAAGGAGCTACTAACAGCACAATAACACCACCTGTTCTCTATCCACATTTACTAGCATTGAAGACTCATGTGGATACAAAGCTAAGAGGTGTTAGTAGTCATATAGTGGTTTTCAAAGAGAATATATATGGCGTGGAAAGTCAATATTTCATTGCTGCTGAAAATGTAAATGAGATCCTTGAAAATGGTTGGCTAGGCATCACAGTTGTAAATATATATATGAGGTACGTTTCCATGAATTGATTTTCTAAAAGCTCATCTAATGTGAAAATTATGGCTAAATGCCTTTTATATTGTTGATAGACGTATATATAAAAAACAGTTGAAGGAATTTTCCCATGATCCAAAATTTGGAATCTTTAGTCCTCATACCACATCATCACATCTAAAGAAAATAGAGCCATCAAAAAATAATGAAATAGTGAATGACTTGCTGAAAACATTTGAAAGAAAGATTATAGATGATAGAATCTTCTTAATACCAACCATGCAGGGGTAAAACTCTACGATTAAAGCATATCAATTATATTTTGACTTATTTTATTACTTATTCCTTTTTGTGTTTTTAGGCAACATTGGATGCTAATTGCGGTGAACTTGGATACTCCAAATATTTATTTTCTGGATTCAAAGCAAGGATATCCATCAAACCGACCACACATGATGGAGTTTGTGAATTTGTAAGACACTATATCCTACATTTTAGGTCCAAACATAAAGTAATATAATTTATATTATCTTTTACTGAAGATTCTGTTATGATAGGGAGGTGTATAATTATCGTCTAAAAAAAGGAATGAGGATAGGGGCTAAGTATAAGGAGGTGAGCAAGTACTACGTCTGGACAAATATCAGGGTATATATAATAAAATTTCACTATCCAATCACATATCAACACAAGTTACTTATTCTCCTAATGATCAATTTTTTTGCAGTGTCCAAAACAAACAAATTATAATGATTGAGGTTATTATGTTTGTAAATTTATGAAGGAGATCGTTTTTCATCAAGAAACAAGAATCCCTAAAGAGGTTTTTTTCAAAAACAACTACTAGTTCGTTTAATTTATTTATTAATTCTTTATTTTTATATTTTGCAGTACTACTCTGACTTCCGAAAAGCCTCATACTCACAAGACGATATAGATATGTTCATAAATGAGTGGGCCGCATACCTAATGATAGATTGTACACAAATAACATGAAGATCTAACTTGGGGATGTGTACAATTGGCGGTCATTTTTGAGAGGGGTTTAGGGGATCAAAAGATGACACATTATTGTATGTAAATGTTCGTAGGAATATTGTAATTTTTATTAAATAAAACATACTTTCTAAAATGATTCAATTTTCCATTTTAACAGATGATATTCACCAACAACATGCAAGAATTATGAACCACTCAAATGGTCTCTCTTTTGTTTAAAATGGACAGATTTTTAAGTGAAAACAACAACTGACTTACGTAAATATGACCAAATGCATTTGGATTGTGTTGATCCTTTAATAGAATGATCCAAGGGTGCATTGAGGACATGAACGAGTCATCCCCGCCTCAATATGAGGCACGGTGTGGCCGGTACCACTCAAAGGGTCTCTTTTTTGTTTAAAATGGACACAATTTTAAGTGAAAACAACAATTGAACTACATAAATCCGACCAAACACATTCAAATTGTGTTGATACTTTAAGAGAAAGAGCCATGGGTGTTTTGGGGAAGTGTACGAGTCATCCCCGCCTCAATTAGAGGCACACTGTGGCCGGTACCACTCAAAGAGTCTCTATTTTCTTTAAAATGGACACAATTTTAAGTGAAAACAACAACTGACCTATGGAAATCTGACCAAACACATTCGGATTATATTAATACTTTAGGAGAATGACAAATGGGTCCTTTGTGATGTGAAAAAGTCATCTACTCCTCAATCTGAGGCACGGTGTGGCCGGTACCACTCAAAGGGTCTCTCTTTTCTTTAAAATGGACACAATTTTAAGTGAAAACAACAACTGACCTACAGAAATCCAACCAAACACATTCAGATTGTCTTGATACTTTAAGATAATGATACAAAAGTTCATTGGGGATGTGTACGAGTAATCTCTACCTCAATCCGAGGCACGGTGTGGCCGGTACCACTCAAAGGGTCTCTCTTTCGTTTAAAATGGACACAATTTTAAGTGAAAACAACAACTGAACTACGGAAATCCAACCAAACACATTTGTATTGTCTTAATAATTTAATATAAAAAGACAAAGGTGCATTGGGGATGTGTAAGAGTCATTCCTGCCTCAATTCGAGGAACGGTCTGGCCGGTACCACTCAAATAGTCTCTCTTTTCTTTAAAATGGACACAATTTTAAGTGAAAACAACAACTGACCTATGGAAATCTGACCAAACACATTAGGATTGTATTGATACTTTAGGAGAATGATAAAAAGGTCCTTTTTGACGTGCATGAGTCATCCCTGCATCAATCTGAGGCACGGTGTTACCAGTACCACTCAAAGGGTCTCTCTTTTCTTTAAAATGAACACAATTTTAAGTGAAAACAACAACTGACCTATGGAAATCTGACCAAATGCATTAGTATTGTCTTTATTCTTTAATATAAAGATCCAAGGGTTCATTGGGGATGTGTAAGAGTAATCTCAACCTCAATATGAGGCACGGTGTGGCTGGTACCACTCAAAGGGTCTCTCTTTTGTTTAAAATGGATACAATTTTAAGTGAAAACAACAACTGACCTAAGGAAATCCGACCCAACACATTAGAATTGTATTTATACTTTAGTATAATGATTAAAGGGTCCTTTTTGACATGCACGAGTCATCCCTGCCTCAATCCGAGGCACGGTGTGGCCGGTACCACTCAAAGGGTCTCTCTTTTGTTAAAAATGGACATAATTTTAAGTGAAAGCAACAACTGACCTAAGAAAATCCGACCAAACGCATTAGGACTATATTTATCCTTTAGTAGAACGTTCCAAGGGTCCTTTGTGAAATGTACGAGTCATCTATGTCTCAATCCGAGGCACGGTGTGGCCGGTATCACTCAAAGGGTCTCTCTTCTGTTTAAAATGGACAAATTTTTAAGTGAAAACAACAACTGACCTATGGAAATCTGACCAAATGCATTTAGATTGTATTGATTCTTTAAGAGAACTATCAAAAGGTCATTTTTAACATTCACGAGTCATCCCCACCTCAATCCGAGGCACGTTGTGGCTTGTACCACTCAAAGGGTCTCTCTTTTCTTTAAAATGGACACAATTTTAAGTGAAAACAACAATTGACCTACGGAAATCTGACCAAACACATTCGGATTGTCTTTATCCTTTAATATAACGATCCAAGGGTACATTGGGGACGTGTAAGAGTAATTCCCACCTCAATACGAGGCACGGTGTGGCTGGTACCACTCAAAGGGTCTCTCTTCTGTTTAAAATGGACAAATTTTTAAGTGAAAACAACAACTGACCTACAGAAATTCGACCAAAAACATTCAGATTGTCTTGATATTTTAGGAGAACGATACAAGGGTCCTTTGTGACATTTAAGAGTCATACTCTCATCAATCAGAGTCATGGTGTGTCCGGTACCACTCAAAGGTTCTCTCTTATGTTTAAAATGGACAAATTTTTAAGTAAAAACAACAAATGACCTACAAAAATCCAACCAAACGCATTCAGATTGTCTTGATCCTTTAGGATAATGATCCAAGGGTCCTTTGAGACATTAAAGAGTCATCCCCGCCTCAATACAAGGCATGGTGTTCCTGATACCACTCAAAGGGTCTCACTTTTTTTTTTAAATGGACAAAATTTTAAGTGAAAACAACAACTGACGAACGGAAATCTGACCAAACACATTCAGATTGTGTTGATAATTTATAAGAATGATACAAGGGTCCTTTTTGATGTGAAATAGTAATTCCTACCTCAATATGAGGCATGGTGTGTCCGGTACTACTCAAAGGGTTTCTCTTCTTTTTAAAATGGACAAATTTTTAAGTGAAAACAACAACTGACCTACGAAAATTTGACCAAACACATTAGGGTTGTCTTGATGTTTTATTATAACTATCCATGAGAACTTTGTGATGTTTACGAGTCATCACCTCCTCAATAAAATGCACGTTGTGGCTGGTACCACTCAAAGGGTCTCTCTTCTATTTAAAATGGAAATATTTTTAAGTGAAAACAACAACTGACCTACGAAAATCTGAACAAATGCATCAGGATTGTATTGATCCTTTAGTAGAACAATACACGGATCCTTTTTGACGTGCAAGATTCATACCTACCTCAATCCAAGGTACGGTGTGGCCGGTACCACTCAAAGGGTCTCTCTTTTGTTTAAAATGGACACAATTTTAAGTGAAAACAACAACTGACCAAAGGAAATCTGACCAAACGCATTCAGATTGTATTGATCCTTTAGAAGAACGTTCCACGGGTCCTTTTTGATGTGTAAGAGTCATCCCCGCCTCAATATGTGGCACGGTATGACCGATACCACTCAAAGGGTCTCTCTTCTGTTTAAAATGGACAAATTTTTAAGTGAAAACAATAACTGACCTACGGAAATCTGACCAAATGCATTAGGATCATATTGATACTTTAGAAGAACGATACACGAGTCCTTTGTGATGTGAAAGAGTTATCCCTGCCTCAATATGAGGCATGGTGTGGCCAGTACCACTCAAATGGTCTCTCTTTTCTTTAAAATGGACACAATTTTAAGTGAAAACAACAACTGACCTACGGAAATCCGACCAAATGCATTAGGATTGTCTTTATACTTTAATAGAACGATCCACGGGTGCATTGGGGACATGTAAGAGTAATCTCTACCTCAATTCAAGGCACGGTGTGGCCAGTACCACTCAAAGGGTCTCTCTTCTGTTTAAAATGGACAAATTTTT
Source organism: Viscum album (assembly GCA_963277665.1). Taxonomy (NCBI): domain Eukaryota; kingdom Viridiplantae; phylum Streptophyta; class Magnoliopsida; order Santalales; family Viscaceae; genus Viscum; species Viscum album. Next base: position 1,869,921,196 of record OY728156.1, read on the forward strand.
AAGTGAAAACTACAACTGACCTACGGAAATCTAACCAAACGCATTCAGATTGTCTTGATATTTTAGGAGAAAAATCCACGGGTCCTTTTTGATGTTTAAGAGTAATACCTTCTTCAATACAAGGCACGGTGTGGCCGGTACCACTCAAAGGGTCTCTCTTATGTTTAAAATGGACAAATTTTTAAGTGAAAACAACAACTGACCTACGGAATTCCAACCAAATGTATTCGGATTGTCTTGATCCTTTATGAGAATGATAAAAAGGTCCTTTTTGACATGAAATAGTCATCTCCTCCTCAATCCAAGGCACGGTGTGTCCGTTACCACTCAAAGGGTCTCACTTTTGTTTAAAATTGACAAATTTTTAAGTGAAAACAACAACTGACCAACGAAAATCCGACCAAATGCATTCGGATTGTGTTGATCCTTTATTATAATGATCCAAAGGTCCTTTTTGACGTTCATGAGTCATCCTTTCCCCAATCCGAGGCACGGTTTGTCCGGTACCACTCAAAGGGTCTCTCTTTTGTTTAAAATGGACACAATTTTAAGTGAAAACAACAACTGACCTAAGGAAATCTGACCAAACGCATTAGGATTGTATTGATCCTTTAGGATAAAGATAAAAGGGTAATTTTTGATGTTTAAGAGTCATTAACTCCTCAATAAGAGGCATGGTGTGGCCGGTACCACTCAAAGGGTCTCTCTTCTGTTTAAAATGGACAAATTTTTAAGTAAAAACAACAACTGACCTACGAAAATGCGACCAAACGCATTCAGATTGTCTTGATATTTTAGGATAACGGTACACAGGTCCTTTTTGACGTTCAAGAGTCATACCCGAATCAATATGAGACACTATGTGGCCAGTACCACTCAAAGAGTCTCTCTTTTCTTTAAAATGGACACAATTTTAAGTGAAAACAACAACTGACCTACGCAAATCCAACCAAATGCATTAGAATTGTCTTGATCCTTTAAGAGAATGATAAAAGGGTGAGTTGGGGATGTGTATGAGTAATCTCCATCTCAATAAGAGGCACGATGTGGCTGGTACCACTCAAAGGGTCTCTCTTCTGTTTAAAATGGACAAATTTTTAAGTGAAAACAACAACTGGCTTACGAAAATTCGACCAAATGCATTCAGATTGTCTTGATCTTTTAGGAGAATGATCCATGGGTCATTTTTGACATGTACGATTCATCCCCGCCTCAATACGAGGCACGGTGTGGCCAGTACCACTCAAAGGGTCTCTCTTTTGTTTAAAATGAACAAATTTTTAAGTGAAAACAACAACTGACCTACAGAAATCCGACCAAACGCATTTGGATTGTCTTGATCCTTTAGGAGAACGATCAAAGGGTCCTTTTTGATGTGCAAGAGTCATCCCTGCCTCAATCCAAGGCATGATGTGGCCGGTACCATTCAAAGGGTCTCACTTTTGTTTAAAATGGACAAATTTTTAAGTGAAAACAACAACTGACCTACGAAAATTTGACCAAACACATTCGTATTGTCTTGATATTTTAGGATAAAGATAAAAGGGTCCTTTGTGATGTGTATGAGTCATCCTCGACTCAATCTGAGGCACGGTGTGGCCGGTACCACTCAAAGGGTCTCTCTTTTGTTTAAATTGGACACAATTTTAAGTGAAAACAACAACTGACCTACGAAAATCTGACCAAACATATTCTGATTGTCTTGATCCTTTACGAGAACAATACATGGGTCCTTTTTTACGTGTAAGAGTCAACCCCACCAACACCCTGGACCGCCCCCACCCCCCTGGACACCCCCACTCCTCTGGACACCCCACCCCCTGGAAAGCCCCCTCAACCCCCTGGACACCCCCACCCCCTGGACACGCCCATGGACAACCCCCCCCACCTCAGACAGCCCCCCAGACACCCCCACCCCCTGGACGAAACCCCCACCTCTCATTCACACCACCCCACCACCTGCTTACCCCCAACCCCCCTGGACACCCCCACCCATGGACGACCACCCCCACCATCCCAGACACCATCCCACCCCCCTTGAATAGCCCAACCAACCCCCTGGACCCCCCCCCCCGTACATCCCCCACCCCTAGAAATCCCCCCCCCCCCCGACACCCTGGACACCATCCCACCCCCATGGAAACCTCATAGATAGCCCCCCCTCCCTGGACACCATCCCACCCCCCTTGGACAGCCCTACCAACACCCTAGACCGCCCCCACCCCCTGGACACCCCGATCCCCCCGGACTCCCCCATCCCACCCTCCTGGACACCACCCCACCCCCTTGGACAGCCCACCAACCCCTCGGACCGCCCCCACCCCCTAGAAATACCCCCTAACACCCTAGACACCAGCCCACCCCCCTGGACAGCACCCCCCCACCCCCTCACCTGGAATCCCCCCCCTCCTAGACACCACCCCACCACCTAGACACCCCCACCCCCTGGACACCACCACCCTCCTTGGACAGCCCCCCAACCTCCTAGACCGCCCCCACACCCCCTGGACACCCCCATCCCCCCAGACACCCCCTACCCCCCTTGGACAGCCACCCGAAACCCCTGAACAACCTCCCCAACCCCTTGAATTATGAATAGAATTCTTTATGTATTTAATTAACTTATGAATTATGTGTTAATGGTGTATGTGAATACTTGGTGTAATTAGCTTATGATTTATGTGTTAATTTTGTATGGGTATACTTATTGAGATGCTGAATTATTTGCAGGTGCTGTTTGGGTGTGCTGCTGCATAATTTTTTTTTTGCAGCAGACAGGGCATTTATCAGCACTTTTTTAGCGCTGATAAAGGGGACCCCCCTTTATCAGCGCTGAACTTTACAGAACTAATAAAGCCCGTTTTGAGCGCTAATAAAGCCCATTTTTGTAGTAGTGGTGATTTGGTAGAAATGGTTTTTTTGGGGGTGGTTCTCTTTGAATTTAAAGTGTATCATTGGATGTTGGCACATCCATGGGTGCACTAGGTGCACACATGGATGTGCCTTTAAATGAATATGGTGTTTTAATTCAGTGTTTTCTTGAATCCTTGGTTTTCTAAATGGTTCCTGTTTTCTAAATGATGTTGGTCCTTCTAGGTTAATTAATTAGAGCTTTGGTGGCTCCTTGGTGGTGCGCGCACACACATACATAGGTACATATGTGTATATGTATATATATCTTCCTTGTACATATTCCCTCATGGAGTAGGGAATATTTACATTGGATTAAGGGTATATATATGTATGAGAATGTATGTGTGTGTTGGTGTGGGTGATTTTCATCAAAAGATTCAAGATCCAAAGTGTTTCGGCTTAGTCCGCTTCCTTTTTGAGGTAGGTCCTCTATGCCCGCACCTTTATTTTGAATTCCTTGATTACTTAGATTTTTTAAAGTGTGTTTACATATTCATGTGATATTTATATATGTAGATATTTATATGTGTTTGGTGAAATTGATTGTACCTCTTATAGATTGGTTTCCCATTTATTTTCATAACTTGTCTAAGCCCATTTGCAAATTTCTTTTAATTATGAAGGTGTTCTAAGTATTTTGGAATAGTTTACTAAAAGTTTCCTAGTTATGAAGTGTATTTTGTGAAATAAAAAGGCTTTAGTTGAATGTGTTGTTTAAAACTTGACTTGTTTGGAACCTTGAAGCTTGGTTTGACAATTCAATGACATGAAGGCCTGTTTGGCACTTTTTTAAGTGTTTTGTGTGTTTTAACTTGGAATTAGAAATGGCTTTGTGAAGTGAATTTGGTTTGGAATATTTTTATGGTATTCTATAATTATAGTATTAAAGGCTTGGTTGGCACCTTATGTCACTTTGAAAGTGTGAAAACCCCAGTTGGCAACTTAAAGTGCTTTGTAAAATGGTTTAAAAGTTCATGTGACATGACGACCTGATTAACACCTTGGATGATATGATGTGTACATGTTTATATATATAGTGGGCACATATATAGGAGTGATATTCCTTTATGGGTTATCGTATAGGGTGTCCATGTTCGGGGTAGGCAAGTGTGGTGACGACAAGTAAGGTGAGTCACGTGTGCGAGGGCCTCCTACTTACACAACACTACTATTACCATCATGGGTTCCTGGGCATCTTTTAGAGGGTCAAGTGACAATTACTAATCAAACCCGATTAGATGGGTTGGTAACCCCTTGGATTTGTTGTAAGTCCAGGTAGGTTGTGCCACTGGATTGGTCAGTTGAGGGCGGCCAGTTGGTTATAGACTTGGGAGCTTCACCATATGCTGGCAGGTGGTTCTGAACCAAGTACATCTAGGGATCGCTCCAGGGATGTTTAGGAAATTCCCATGGTTGCATACTTGTATGTTCCTACTTTATTTCATGGCCCTTTTGGTTATTTGATCTCATGAAACTTTTACTTTAATTTTTTATATTAAAGAACCTGTTTTGGTACTAGTTGACTTTTAAAATAATTCATTGTAATAACTTATTTTCTTTGGTAATTAATTTAGAAAAATGAAATGAAAAAGGGGGTTTTCTTAAAAGTAAAAGTTTGTTACCTATTTTGATAAAAGAGAATAAACCCATGTTTTTATATATCCTATTTTTAAATTAGCAAGAAATGATTTCATTTTAGAGGTGGGGAATCAAGTATGGTCTATTTTGGCATTCCTACTGAGCATTTAGGTGATCAAACCTACTTTATATTTTTAGTTTTAAGTTCTTCTAGTGTTGGATCTATTTTAGAGTGAACATAGTTTTGAGTTGGGTGGGACCCATGAGGTCACATGGAGGTATGTGTAGTTTTATTTTCTTTCCACTGCTAGTTTTTATTTTTATCTTCATACTTCATTCATTCGTTTATATTTTTTTCATGGTCCAAATCATTCCTAATGATCTAATTTTTATGCCTAACACTAGTTGTGAACCCGTGGGGATTAAGAATTCCCCTCAAGCCTTGCCGCGAGCTGACTTGAGTGACCAGTTCAGGGTCGACTCAGGTTGGTTTGTGACACATAGGGGTTCCATGAAGAAAAAAGAAATGAAGCATAGAAATATCAAAGCATTGATTATCAAAGGGAAAAAAATACATATAAAAAGAATGTAAATGTAACATACATGCATAATCATGATATAACATGATCCATTCAGGCATGTGGGTGGTCCCTAGGGAGAGGTCAACACGTGTTTATGGGGTAACGGGTGGTGCCTGGTGGGCCAAGACTCAATGACCATATTAAGATGGGGTTTATGTGCTGTCAAAAGGACCCGGTTTTTATAGTGGTATCAAAGGTGGTACCCATCCAAAAGTGCAGTGGCACTGTTTGGGTTGAAATGTAAGGTCCACAATGGGGATGTTGTGCTCTGGGGGGATTTGAAACCCTATAAGGTTATAGAGTTAAAATACTAAATGTTACCACTCATATCAACAAGGTGAAAATTTATTTTCAGAATCCTAACTGATTAGAACTCTACAGTTAATCGAGGCTTGGCCTAGAGTAGTGTTAGGATGGGTGACCTCCTAGGAAGTTTCTCATGGTGTGTGTGAGTGAGTACAAAGCACACTGAAGGAACATAGGTCGGGCTACGGGGAAATTAATTAGTCTGATGATCCATTAAATCATGTGAGTGATCCTCAAGAATAGGACAACATGTGCCTACGGGGCAACTGGTGGCGCCTGGTGGGTTAGGACTTGATATCCATGTTAAGGTGGGGTGTATGCACTGTCAATTGTGCCGAGTTTTTACATGTTATTCCTAACATATTTATCAAAATATGGTGGTATATAGCGATCATAGTGAAAATAATTATTAAATAAAGGTGTGATTTAAGACTACACCTTTACATAGGTATTATGTATAAGGAATGGTCTAGGATTGCACCTTCAAATTCATTTTATCACAAATGCCTAGTCCAGGACGAAGCCTTTATAGCAGAATTTGTGTTTGGAGATTTTACTTGCTCTCAAAATTTCTAGGGTTATTCACTAATAATTTATAATGGATCCTCTGACCCCCCCTTCTTCGGGGTATGGGGTCTTATTATTCATTTCTCAATTACATGAGAGGTTTTGGAGTATGGTTTCACCCTATTCACATATCCTAACTCACTTCTTTTTTTCCATAGTATCTTAGTTTTCCTAAAAATTTTAGGGACTTTAGATGGCCAATCATTATTGTATTCATTGTTGGTTGAATTTGTTGAAGAATTTTCTTTACTTGACTACTAATTGGTGGTTAATTTTAGGCATTCAAGTAGGGGTGAAAACTGATTAGTTTGGTTCAGTTTTAGCTAAAAACCAAATCAAACCACAATTTACAGTTTTATTTTTATACATAAAAAATCAACCCATTTAATAAAAATTTGGTTTAGATTAAAAAATTTAAAAACCATTAATTTGTGGTTTGGTTCAGTTCAGATTGTGTATTAACCTATTTTTTATGACAACATCCTAGATATGGATCCATTATATTTTATAATGTTTGACTTATAATTTGAACAAAATTTATACATAATCATTGAAGAAGTGACATAGTATTACCCATGAAATGCTATCAAAATAAAACTTTTATTCATTAATAATGTCTTAAAATGAAATTTGAAAGAGGATTTGGATCAGAGAATCGATGCATGAGGTGAGCTGATAGAAAACTAGAAAATTATGTTTTTTTCAAAACAGATGTGGTTTGTTTTAACATGTTTTTGGTTTGGTTTAGAATTAGAACCAAAACTCAACCCATAAGGGTTTATTCAATATGTAACACAAACCAAACCATAAGAAAACCCACTGCTATTTCAGTTTAGTTTGGTCCGGTTTACGGTTTGGTTTGGTTTGGGTGGGTTTTTTTTTTCACCCCTACATTCAAGTCCATATGTTGATTTTTTTGATAAACATGTCAATGGAATTTTGGGATTGAAGGAGCATTTTGTTACCAGATTACTTGATCCCCATCATATTATCTTATATTTATCAAGAAAGGGGGATGTTACTAAGTCCAGGTCCAGATCTAAGTGTTCATTTTATTCATTACAATCTTATCTACTCAGGGGGTCTTTCAATTTTCACATGAAGCGTGATCTGCCTACCTCAGCGATATGGATTCATCTTCTAGGTTTTCCCCTTCCCTTTTAGAATCCCTCCATTATCAAGCTTATATGGGATGTAATTGATCATTTTATTTGTTCTTATCAAAGAACTAGTACCCTTATCCATTCAAATGCTAATTGTATTTGTGTTGAAATCAACATTTCAAAGCCGCCTCTGGAGGTGGTGTGGATTGAAATCAAAGAGAAATACTGCCAAAAGCAGCCTATAATTATAAAATTGTAGATCAATTATTGCTTGGATTGTAAATTCCATGGTCATATGGCCTCTGGATATCGACAAAGGAGATTATGAAAGGTAGTGAACCCTGTTCATGAATCCTTGACATCTCACTAGAAGAAATTAAGGTCATAAAAGAGGGTGATATTAACCAGCTTATGATAACCAGGATAATGTTTGATCTAAAAATTAATCATGGGTCAACTATCGTATTTATCGTTCAACATAATGAGATAAGTGGTCTTAAAGTTGGTATCTCTAGGTTTGATGTGCCGAAAATACCAAACACTGCAAAAAACTAGTAAATATTGGTGGGTTTTATGGGTACAAATGGTGGTTTAAATCACTCATAAAAAATGATGATAGTTTTAAAAACCATCACAGTTAGAATTGTCAGAAATTTAAATAGAGTGTTTTTTAATTGGTGATAATTCTGGAAAACCACAATGAAACAACATTAAACGGTGGTTTAAACCATCGCCAAATACATTCTCTTTAGTAACAGTTATAACCACTATCTATTTTATGAGCAATGATTTTCATAAAATAAGAAAATATACCATCTTTAGCGGTGGGTTGAACCACTAAAAAATAATTTCATGGAAGATTTGTAGGAATAATCTTAATCGGTGATGATTTTTTAGTATATAGTAGTGGTTTAAACCATTGCTTATAAACTAGTATCATTTTACCAGCATTAATAGCAATTTAGAACACTGTGAATAGTGGAAATGAAAATAAAAAAAATCATTCGATATAATCTACTACACTATAAATTTCAAAATACACACAAAAAAAATATGACCATAATAAATATTTCCAACACAATAAAAACAACCCATACAATATTACAATATTTCAAAGATATACAAACTTTAAGTCAATTTGTTGTTGATGAAATTGGTTAGAAGTATAAAACATCAATCAATTGGGAATTCAAGGGGCCCATTATTACACATTAATAAATCATACGACTAGGGGATGCATAGATAAAAACATCAAAAATATCATAGATTATCAAGCACAACATATACATCAATGTGGTTACCTCGAGATGATAAACATTCCTTGTTTTCTCAACAACTTTCAGCCTTTGATGACCACATTTAAAGAAATTAAAATTTTAAATTATATTATATTAAATAATAATAATATAAACTACAATATAAATAAAATATAAACTTAAACCATTTATAAACTGCTCATCCTGAATACTCATGCATGACACATGCTCCTATATTTTTTCCTCCAATATTATAATTTCCTTTTATGATATTGGATCATAAACACCAATGGGAACCAGGGTGGGATAAGGAATCATAGTGAATGATGTTGTGGACCTCTTAAATATTTTTGATGTGGAAAGTCCAGAACCCATCATCTGCATGCGACCTGGATAATTATTGCCCAAAACTTGGGCAATAACATCATATTTTGAAATCTATGATGAGGGTGAGGTATTTTTATCTCATGACTTATTAATTTTTACCTACACATTGAAGAATATAAAATGATAATGGTTCAATAAAATCAAGTAATAATTAAAAATATTTACCCCTATGTTATGATTTATTTTGTTCATATAACTCCTTTTTGACTTAGTATACACATCAAACCACATATTGGTTTGTCTAAAGTAGAAAATTTACAACTATAAATGTTAAATAACTTAAAATTTAAAAACACATATATTTTATAATAACAAAAACATCACTTTTTATACTCTTCTACTTGTGAAATTCTTTGACACTATCATGTGTAAGACTACCTTATTCTCACTACTCATTGTGTTTTCTTTAGAATTTTCCTAAAAAATAAGGTTATATTACTATAAAATGTAACATGATTAAGAAATTGATAGTAAAATGATATTATATTATAAAATACATTATAAAAATTGATAGATTACCTACCCAAAAATGACTTTCACCGAACTATAGGAATCCCTTCTGGTACCTTGTCATGTATCTATCAGAGGCTTGAAAAGTTGTCATTAAACTCATACCATGGTATGTACTTGAAATATTTCCATTTTCCCAAAACATTTCAAAACCCACCGACACACAGGAGCATTATCCACTTCAAAATGGAAAAACTCCTACAAATAAGATATATATAAATTATTAGAACAATGATCATTATAAAAATATCAAATAAAAACTTGTGTATTAATAATTAGTTTCATTCAACTTTATTTGACTATCAAATATATTATTCTTAAAATTGATTGGAATATGCATTCAATCATGTTATGTGATGGAGAGGGTCATCAGCTCAAATGTTGAATGCCCCAAAAAATACCCATACATGCCCCAAACATCACCCATAGGCACCCTAAAAATGTCAAATGACACAGCATCCTTTAAGTTTTTCAACCTCCAAGCATCCTATATTTCCATGTTTGTTTCTCTTATTTGATTATTTGTATCAATAAAACAAAAACATTAAATAGTTAGTATATATATGAAATAAATAATGAATTAAATACCAATAATAGTTACCTGCCAATACCCACGTGATGGTATATGCGACACAATATGTGTAGTAGACTCCTGCCCATTTGTTGTCTAACCCAATGCCCTGACACTTGAGTCCACTAAAATCCCCATATCAGTGGGGAGTGTACCTGAAACAATATAAGAAAGACATGATGAAGAATGGATTATCACTAATATAGAAGGAGTTTCATCTAACTATATAGATCTAATACGGCTTGCAAAACATTAATTCCTCGACATATTTCCTAAAACACAAACATTAATCAATCCAGTTAGAACATGTGATATGATACAAGTAAATATTAAAATTTAAAATTACAAAACAAAAAATATTTAATCATATGTGGGTATTTAAAAAGTTCATTAAATTACCAACATGATTTATTCATTTTATCAAAAGACTAAATGTTACTACTCATGTCAATAAGTTGCACCTTTATTTTTAGAATCCTACTTGATTAGAACTTCACAGTTAAGCGAGGCTTGGCCTGGAGTAGTGTTAGAATGGGTGACCTCCTCAGAAGTTTATAAGGATGTGTGTGAGTGAGGACAAATCAAACTGAAGGAAAATAAATTTTTCTATGGGGACAATAATTAGCATGATGATCCATCCAGGCACATGGGTGGGCCTCAAGGAGAGGAAAACACGCATCTAAGGGGAAACTGACGACATATAGCAAGCAAGGTCTCAATGGCCATGTTAAGGTGGGGTGTTTATGCTGTCAATGGGGTCCAGTGGTTACATGTTATTACTAACATATTTATATAAATAAGGTGGTTTATAGTGATCATAGTGAAAAAATTATGAAATAAAGTTGTGGTCTAAGACTACACATTTACATAGGTATTGTGTATAAGATATAGTCTGGGACTGCACCTTCACATCCATTTTATCACAAAGGCATGGTATAGGAAAAAGCCTCTATAAAATGATTTGTGTTTGGAGATTTCAGTTTCCCTTGACATTGCTAGGGTCATTCCCCAATCATTGTTGATGGATCCTATGACCCCTCCCCACTATTAGGGTAAAGGGTTTGTTACTCATTCCTTGACTGCATGAGGGGTTCTGGATTGTAGTTTTACCTTGTCCAAAAATCCTAACTCACTTCCTATTTTCCACAGTACATCGATTTTATTGAAGGTTTTAGAGATTATAAATGGCCAAACATTATTATATTTATCATCATTTGAATTTATTAAAGCATCATCTTTACTTGATTACTCTTTGGTGGATCGGTATGGCCATTCAAGTAGGGGTGATTGTGGATTGGTTTAGTTTAGTTTTAACTAAAAATAAAATCAAACCAAAATTTTTAGTTTGATTTTTATACATAAAAAACAAAAACATTTAATAGTGGTTTGGTTCAGATTAAAAAAATTCTAAACCATCAATCTACGGTTTGGTTCAGTTCAGATTTTGGATCAACCTATTTTTTATGAAAACATCCTAGATATGGATCCATGATATTTTATAATGAATGACTGATAATTTGAATAGAATTTATACATAATCATCGACAAAGTGGCATAATATTACCCATGACCTGGTATCAGAATAATACTTTTATTCATTAATAATTACTAAAAATAAAATATGAAAGAGGGTTTGGATCAAGGAATCAATGCATGTGGTGAGCCGATATAAAACTATAAAATTATGTTTTTTTTTTCTAAATAGATATAGTTTGGTTTAACAGGTGTATGGTTTGGTTTTTCACTAGAACCAAACCAAAATCTACAAGGGTCTATTCAATCTACATCACAAACCAAACCACAAGAATAAAACCCCATTATCTTGGTTCATTTTGGTTTGGTTTGGTTTGGGAGGTTTTTTCCCCCTGCATTCAAGGCCATTTATTCATTTTTTTGAGATACATGTCAATGAAATTTGGGGTTTGAAGGAGTGTGTCATAATTAGGTTACTTGATCCCCGCTATATGCTATTGTGTTTCTCAAGCAAGGAGGATATGGCTAAAGATAGGTCTAGATCCATGTGTTTGTTTTCTTTTTTTTGGTTTTATCTACTCATGTGGTCCTTTAATTTTCACATGATCTATGATCCACCTACCTTAGTGATATAGATGTAGCTCATAGGTTTTCCCCTTAATTTTCATAATCCCTCCATTCTCAATTTTATGGGCAATATGATTGGTCATTTTCTTTATTCTGATCAAAGATCCAATACCCTTATCCATCCAAACACTACTCATATTTGTTTTGAAAGCAACATCTCGAAGCCACCTCTAGAGGTGGTGTGGATTGAAATTAAAGGGGGATACTTTCATAAGCATATAATCATTCTAGAATTGTGGATCAATTATTTCTTGGATTATAAATTCCAAGGTCATATGGCCTGTGACTATTGACAAAGGAAATCATGAAAGGTAGTGAAACCTATTCATGAATCCTTGAAATATCACTAGAAGTAATTAAGGTTGTGAAAGAGGGTGATATTAATCAGCTATCATGACCAGAATAATGTCTAAGCTAGACATGACTCATGGGTCAACTACTGCGTTTCTTGTTCAACACAATGAGACAAGTGGTCTTAATGTAAGAAAATCTAGATTTTATGTGCTTGAAATACCAAACACTATAAAAAACTAGTAAATAGTGTCAAATTTATGGGTATAAATGGTGGTTTAAATCACTCTCAAATAGTTTACGGTAGTTTTAAAACTATCGCAGTTACCTTTGTCTATAATTTTAAATAGAGCATTTTTTTAATTGGAAACAATTATAGAAAACCAAAACGAAATAGTATTCAATGATAGTTTAAACCATCACCAAATACATTCTATTTATTTATGGTTATAACCATTATGTATTTTATTAATGATGATTTTCATAATATAAGAAAATATAACATATTTAGTGGTGGGTTAAATCACTGCAAAATGATTCCACGATAGCTTTTCAGGCACAATCTTAGTTAAAAATGGGTTTTACATAGAGGTAGTTTAAACTACCACTTATAAACTAGAAATTTTTTAATAGCATTAACAGTGGTTTAAAATTCCTTGAATAGTAAAAATGCCAAAAACAACAACTCATTAAATATAGTCCACTACACCAGAAAAAACAATATGATACAAAAAAACAATATGATGATAATAAATATTTCCAACACAATAAAAACAACCCATAAAATATTATAATATTTCAATGATATACAAAGATTAAGTCAATTTTTTGTTGATGAAAATAGCTAGAATTATAAAACCTCAATCAACCAGGCATTCAAGGGACCAATCATTACACATTAATAAATCATATAAATAGGTTATGTAGAGATAAACACATAGAAAACATCATAGATTATCAATCATAACATCTACATCAACGTGGTTACCTTGAGATGATACACTCCCTGTTTTCTCAACATATTTTACCCTTTGATTCCTATATTTAAAGAAATTAAAATTTAAAATTAGATCATATTGAATAATATTATAAATTATAATAAAAAAAATAAACTTAAACCAGTTGTCCTGGTAAAACTATTATTCAATAGATTCAATCACCTCAAGAATAATCCTAGTCATGGCTAAAACATCCCTCACTACCGTAAACCGCTCATCCTGAGCACTCATGCACGAATCATGCTCCATTAATTTGGTCATAAATACTGTAATTTTATATTGTGCTACTAGATCATGAACACCACTGGGACCAGGGAGGGAGAAGGTGTTATAATGAATGATGTCAGGGACCTCTCAAATATTTATAATAAGGATAGTCTAGAACCCATCATTTACACATGACTTGGATGCTAATTTTCTAAACTTGGGCAATAACACCACCCTTGGAAATCGATTATGAGGGTGAGGGATTTGCATCTCATGCCTTATTATTTTTTACCTACACATTTAAGAATATAAAATAACAACGGTTCAATAAAATTAAGTAATAATTAAAATTATTTACCCCTTTTCTATGATACATTTTTTTCATGTAAGTTCTTATTGACTCCATATACACATCATACCATATCTCTATTTTCCTAACTTGATTACCAACCCACTTTACTTGTACCATTAAAGTAGAAAATTAAAAACTCTAAATGTTAAATTACTTATCATTTTCACACATATATTTTAAAATAATTAAAACATTACTTTTATCGCTCTTCTACTTATGAAACCCTTTGACCCTATCACGTGTAGGATTATCTTCTTTTCATTACTCGTTGCATTTTACTTAGAATTTTCCTAAAAAAATAACATTATATTTCTATAAAATGTAATACGATTAAGAAATTGATAGTAAGATGATATTATGTTATAAAATACCTTTCATGAATTAGTAGATAACCTATCCAAAAATGATTTTCACTTATCTCTAAGCACCCTTCCAGTATCTTATCATACATCTGTTAGAGGCTTAACAAGTTTTCTTTCAACTCACACCATGGTATGTACATGAAATCTTTCCATTTTTTCCCAAACCTTTCAAAACCCACCGATTTACAATGACATTATCCAATTCAAAATGGAAAACCACCTACAAGTAAGATATATAGAAATTATTAAAATGATAATCTTTATAAAAATATAAAATAAAAAACTTGTGTATCAATAATTAGTTTCATATACCTTTATTTGACTATCAAATACCCCATTCCTCCAATTTATTGTAATATAACTTAAATTATGTTATGTGATGGGGAGGGTCATCAGCTCAAATGTCAGATTCCCCAAAAACTACCCATACATGCCCCTAACATTAGTTAGAGGCACCCAAAAAATTCCAAATGACACAACAACCTTTAATTTTTTCAACCTCCAAGAATCCTCTATTTCCATGTTTCTTTCTCTTCTTTGACTATTTGTATCTATCAAAAAAACATTCAATTGTTAGTATACATATGAAATAAATAATATGTTTATAATTAAATACATACCAATAATAATCACCCGCCCATACCCACATGACAATACATGTGACATAATATGTGCAGTAGGCTCATGATCGTTTGTTGGATGACTTGATTCCCTGAAACTCAAGTACACTAACATCCTTGTATTAGTGGGGATAAAACCTAAAGTAGTAGGATACACACCCGATGAAGCAAGGATTTTCACCGATAGAGTAGGAGTTTCATCTAATTGTGTAGACCAACTACATTCTATAAAATACTCAGTCTTTGACATCTTTCTTGAAACATAAACAATAATTAATCCAATTAGAACATGTGATATGATATAAGTCAATATTAAAATTTAAAATTACCAACACAAAATATCCAATCATATGTGGGTATTTAAACAGTACATTAAATGATCAATATAATTGATTCATTTGATCAAAATATCATTATTTTTATATATAATCAACAATGTAGGCCTTATTATTTTACCTTCGTACCATTATTTTTTTTACTTGTTAATGGTTAAAAAATTTTATTTTACCCCATAAAATTCAAAATCAATGTAGGATTCATGATTTTTACAAGCATAATAATTATGAAAATTAAACTTGATGTAATTTTTTATGAAATTAAAGTGTTGAAAACATATGTGATAAAAACTGTATTCAAGAATAGATCAATATTTTATAACAATAAACATAACATGATTTACTAAGAGAGTTACAAGATGATTAAGCACACAATGGTTTCATTTGTAATTGATTATCCCCATAAACCTTTAACATGACATCCTTATCTCCACCCTCTGCAAGACTAACTATTTCAATGTCATTAAAGACAAACATATTAGTCTCTACTTATTGACGGGGGTCATTTTCAATGAACCATTCTTTAACTCCATTCCTCGTATCATATAAGTCTCTCAATTTCACATGGACTACAATTTTCCACCATTCATCGACTCTATTATCAATATAATATACCATTTTATCTAGCAAATCCAAAATATATGGGCCATTTTCTTCACTCTCACCAATATAAATAAAATAATTCAAGTTTAAATAAGTAAATTATAATAAATATTCATTTATACCCTTGTGGATATCCACACATTTGCAATTGAATAAACTGTATGAAACTTAAATATAAGTAATTTTGTGAAGGTTCCACTATTTTGTGTTTTCAAACCTTCTTTATGGTAAATTGTATGAAAATTAAAGTCACTAATTTTATAGGTATTGAATCTCTGAGACCACTTCAAATGGACTCAAGCTAATTATTTCAAATCATCTAAAATTTCATCTTTATCATCATCATTCATGATCTATATAAATTAAATGTTATAAATATGAAACTGATTATAAACTTTCATGATGCATAAACCAATCAAAAATATATTTGTTAACAAAATGTGTCATCTCTTTCTCATTTTGAGTTCAACTCCAAATCCGTATATTTGTTTATGTATTTAGTAATTAAATAAAATAATTTTCAATATCAAAATTTAGAAGCACAAATTTTTATACTTGTATAAACTCCATATAAGTTAGTAAAAATGTGGATATTTTTTCAATTATATAACCCAATGTTGAAAATATTATTGATTTACTAGAGAATCAGTTATTATTTGAGTAATATTCACCTTATCCAAATCAATTAAATCTCATCTCATTCCCATAAAAATATCACAAACATAAGTTGAAACACTCTTCAGACAAGTAACCCTCAATGATATAGCCTTCAGGTTGAACTTTTTTCTTCACATAAGACTTTAAATGACCAAAGCACCTAAAAAATCAACAAATAATAAACCTCATATGTTATGAGTTAGGAAAATATAATTTTAGTAGTGAGAAAAATTTAAAATGATAATACCTCTCCAATGGATACATCCATCGATAGTTTACAAGGCCTACATGTTTAGTTTCCTTAGTTAAATTTCTGGTTAAATGAATCATCATGGTGAAAAATGATGAGGGAAATATCATATCTAGATGAAAGTGATCTCATAATTCTTTTCTATAGCCTATCAAGATCACTAGAGTTTAAATTTTTCTCACAAAGTTATTTAAAGAATATACAAAACTCAATTACCATTGTTGTTATTTTATCATGTAAAAAGTCATATAATGCCTATAGTATTAACTGCTCAATCAAAATATGTGAGTTATTAATTTTTAGTTAATATAACTTATATTATTTTAAGTCAACACGTCATGAATTTTTTCTTTAATATCTATCAAGCACTTTCAAATTTTTAGTTCTTTAAAGAAATACATATTTTTTTTATTTTTTAATTAAAAAACCATGGAAAGACAATTACCATTCTAATTTTCTCATAGATCACACTCTATATTCATTTATTCCAGGTCTTTACATGAATTAAGATGATCCTTCAATTCCATCAACTCATAAAGTATTGTAAGAGGTACATTATTATGTACATTCTTATCATGGTGCATAGTGTTAAGATTATGAAGTGACATCAGTAGTTACCAATAAGGAAGTTTCAAAAATATACTATGTTTCTTCCATTTTTCTATTACAATTCCATATGATGTAGTATAAAATATTTTAAAACTTTTGGTTAACTAATTTTCTTTCCTATATTCCATAACGATAGTTGATAACTATGTCGATATTTATGATCCAAACAATAATTTTATAGGGTGGATCAAATTAGTTTATTCAGTGAATCATGAATTATTAAACCAAAATCTATGAGATATATCTAGAAATTGATGATGACACATAAAACACTGTTTTATACAACGTGATACTCTTTTAGAGCCAAAATCAACATTACAAACTGGACATGACAGACCAGTGTGAGTGTTCCAACCAAAATAATCTCCAGTCTTGAGAAGCTACTGAAAATTAAATTTTTTATTATCAAACAATTTTAAGGAAAAAGTGAGAAACCATGAGTTAAACCACAAAACTAAATAACAGAGCCATTAAAAGAAAATTTAAGCCTACCAGATTTAATCTCCCTAAATAATTTCCAAGAGATAGTGTTTACCTGAGTGTCTGGTTCATCCTTTAAAATATCTTCAAATTGAAACACCAGCTAGTCCCAATACTGAATGTAATCCTCTAGACCTATCTTCCCATTATTAAATCCCCTTACTAAAATCAGGTCCTACTTTTTGATCCAGGTACACTACTCCTCATCAGTAGTAACCCTTAATGACCTTCCCATCATTTTGTTGGATTCTTATTTAATAAAATTAATTGACATAACAGATTCAAACATTTCTTCTTCAAATATCATAAGCAATTCCAAGGATTAATAAAGCACAAAACCTGACTTCCGTTGCTAAAAAGAAGCCTTGTAGGGAAAGTGTGGATCATTGTCCATCTTCTTGGATTTCAAATTATTCACTGATCGTGTCTCCATTAGTAGTGGAAAATATGAGTAATACTTTCTCTCTTTACTATTTCCCCTCCTACTCTTACTTCTCCTCATACTTGGAAGCCTACCAACCCAAACCTCATCCTCTGTATCACCTACAAAATAACTAGAACAATCATCACCAGACTCATTCCCAGCGACCTTCTACCCATCCATGGAAGGCCTGATCAGATCTTTCTCAAACTCTTAAACTGAATCATCATTATAAAATCATTCAAAATGGTTTCCCAACTCAATAACTACCACCTCCCTTCTAGGACTTGTTCTGATCAAGACCTCACCCCCTAAAACTTGGCCCAAAACATTGCAACCTGCAGGATTACCCTACTCGGGTTTCTTAAAAACCTTTGCCCGACCTCTATCACTAATACCGTTCCCTGAGCACACTGTCTCAACACATGAAGCACCCATGGGAGTCTTGAGACCTCCCTCACCAACTATTTAAGGTTCCATATCAGAGTTATGTCCATTTTCACCATGGGGAACCTCAAGATATGAAGGGTCCAAAACACCAACAACCTTTTCCACCTCCAGACTCATTTTCTCTAGAGAATATTTTATAGAAAGTTGAGGATCATCCAAGTCCTTTCTCATCTGACTGAAGATGTATGCCACTAATGGATCACATTCCCATGATTCACTCTGTACAACCTTTTATGTGGTCTCCACACCCACTTTACCCTGACCAGATAAACCATCCACAACGTCAGACTCAGGATCCTTACCACTGAATCCTATGCCCACACCCTTTTGCTTATCAGGATTTCTAGACCCATGCCTATAGGCCTTCGTTTAATGACCCATTCGATTACAAGCGGAACAAAATTTAACCCACGATTCTTAAACAACTTGTTGTCTATAATGAAACTCTTTGCCTACTGTAATCTAAACATAATCTGAAGGCAATCTTAAGGAATATATTTCCACAAAAATTCAAGTATTTATTGGATGAAAAACAGATTTATTTTGGCTATCAAAACAAAAGTGCCTACCTATTAGGTTACCAAGCATTCTAACAATCTAAGGGTTTTGAAACAGTAAAGGAATATTAGGGAAACTAACCCAAATCACCACTAAAGGAGAGTCTTGCTTCATATTGAAATCATAGGTCCATCTGAAGAGGTAGAATCTGGATCCATTGTAGCTATGGGGAGCACTAGACCAATCTTTTATCAAGTCTTCCTCTGAAGCGAAGAAGATCATAATGTTCTTGTTGTTGAGAAAACCCATTGTTTCCCTATCCTGTAAATCCCAGGAGACAAAAAACAACCTATCAAATGAGTCCACCAAAGTCAATATTTATGAGAATCAAGCAATCAAAGTCAGGTTGAGGAGGGCCAAAGCTTAATTAAACTCTATGATCAAAATCGGAAGGTTAGGGTAGCCATCATACATATTGAGAACCTTACATCACAGTGAGCTTTGAGGAAATGGGGAAAGAAGTCCGGGGTTGGAAAAGGAGGAAAAAAAGGACTCCACTCCCTTAAAATACATTAGAGGTCACTCCCCCACCGGAGGGGGAGGTACCAGCTCATTAGATGCCACCATCATGGAGCGAGAGCAGACATCGCAACGCCACCCCTAAGATAACCCCCTCCCCATCCTTGAGAAGCTACTCATTTTAAATATTTTTTGGTTGGTGGATCATTTTTATCCACACCATTATCACATAATAGCTGTAATTATTTTATAAGAGGATAAATATATACATTGATATCACTTCTAGGTATTTTTTTCTTGGAATAATCAATAAAAAATAAATTATGTTTGTTGCATATATATCCATGAAGGCAGACTATAAGGATCAAAATAATTATCCATATGATATAAGCAGAACTTAAAGTTTTTTATGTATTAAATTTATCAGTAGTCAATCCCAAGTGTAAATTCCTAGGGTCTAAAGTGAAATTTTTATTTAAAAATTTGAAGTATTTATATGCTGTTGAATCTCTCAGATGTCTCGTAAGCTAATCATTGTTGTTTTCCACATCATATGGTGAGAGACTAATTTTCATATTTTTTTTATTTTAATTAATTGTTAATTAACTCAAATTTTAATTAATAATTATGCATTAATCATGTTTTTGGTTTTTAGGTTGAATAATTTGAATTAATTTAAAAAGGATTAAATCCATGATTTGTAATTGATTTATTTATTATTATAATTCTTTTAAAAAAATCCTATATTTATTTATGAGTGTTTAATGATTTCTAGGATAAATAGGCAGCAATGTAGGATTAAAAAACATTTTCAAAGGGATACATTTGATTAACTGGTTAGGGAATGCCTTATGTGAGATTAAATCGATGGGGTAAGGTTGCTCATATATGAACATCTATCATGGAAACACTACCATATGATCCACACAGGAATTAACTCATTCACTAACAAGCTCGTATCAGATTAAAAAATCAGACCAGGTTAGAATAAACATGATGCTTTCATAAGATTAAACCATCACGCTAACCCCTCATGTAAGAATAAATGAGGGTTCACATCAGATTAAAACACCCCTCATGTTAGATTAACTTTATTAAACCAACATCTTTGTAAAAATAACCAAGATAGTTGGTCACTATGTCAGATTAAAACTGGTCTATGATAGATTAAATATCAATTGTGTGATATTAACTAGGTAACCCTACTACTCATGTAAGATTAATTGCCCATGACAAGCCATCATGTCAGATTAAATGTCATGAACAGGGAGCTATGTATGATTAACACTAAGACATGCACGCATGCCAAGCCACCATATGATATCCATTTGTATCCCTTGCATCATATTAAACTCAGAATTACGATGGCTTGTGGGATTAAAATTAAAACTTACATGAAAAAATTAGGTCTCATATAGAAAACAAATTCAAAACTTTTCTCACCTCCCAAAATTGATAAATCACCATTTGAAACCCCCACATGTGATCCATCTAATAATTTAATAGATGCAATAACCATTGGAGGAGTTTTAAGCCAAGGAAATGGGGAAGGTTTGAGAGTGTGTTTGCAATAGAGGAATTTTAACCCCTCGACCATTCTACATAAATTCATATCCAGAAGATTAATATTAGAATATCTTGACACTAAAATTAATCTAAATAAATAATAATAACAAAAAATTTCTATAAAAAAATTTTCAATCTCATTTATAAGGATTCATACCCTTGACCGCTCAGATATGGTTTTGAAATAGTTTAGGTTGCTTGTATTTTATTTTATGCATTTTATTAATAATATTTATTTTGTTCTTCTATTAATGTTTCCTTATAATCCCTTTTTTCATAGTTGTGAGCTTCACTTTCATGATCATGGAGATCTAACCCAAGGGTTTCTCTAGGAGAGGTTGTTTGAGATTCATTTGGGCCACTATTGCAGATATGGCCTTTAAAGGCATGCAAAGAGGATATTTATAGTGCTAAAAAAACACTAATAATCGAAGCGATATTAAAAGGGGGTTCCTTTTATTAGCTCTAAAAAAGAATTGATGAAGGTCCCTTTTATCAGTGCTAAAAAACACTAATAAAAGTCAAAAAATTAAATTTTTAAAAAGATTTCCCCCCTAAAAATTGGAGGGAGGACCAATCCCCCTTTTATCAATGCCTGACCCACCATTTAATAGTGCTTGTCTAGCCTCCCCCACCCCCTTTAACAATGCTAGTGAAACCCCCCCCCCCTTTAACACCGCTATGCCTCACCCACTTGGACGCACCCATGCCTTTGGTGAGTTTTGAACCCGAGACCCCCTCATAATCCAACGTCTTTTCCACTCACCTTTATTGTTTTGTTCTTTATTTTATGATATATCTATATATTTATATATATTTCATTACTTTTTTATCCATATATATATATATATTTAAATACATATATAAAATATGTTTTGTGTGTCTATGTGTGTTTATAAATAAATAAATACATATATATATAGGCATATATTTATAAATATAATTATACATATTTATATTTATTTGAATATATTATATATTAATATTTATATACATATATTAGAATATGTAATAAATATATATATGTGTTTCAATACACACACAAATATATTTATATATATAAACATTATATATACATTAACTGTATATGTATATAAATATTCATACATTTTTATTTTAAATAAAATGGATATTATTTTTTATTTAGATAAGTTTTATATATTGAGAAATATATTTTATATGTAAATATGTTTAATTATTTATTTATAAAATTAAATTTTTATGCGTGAATATATAAAAAATATGTATATATTGTTATATATTTGATTATAAATAACAACAAATTACGAAAAATGATAAAATTTTAAAACCATAATATCAATATGAATGTAATCCATAAGAATAAATTCAGTACCCACTGAAAAGGGAAAAATTCCCCCTTAAACGAGGCTGAAGTTCCATCGAATGTTAAAAAATTTGGGTATCCCGACTAAAAAATCGGTTTTGGAGGCCTTTATGGCCTTTTTGGGGCTTGAAAAATGTGATAGAGGTTTACCTCTATCATTAGGAGCGTAGATCTCATAGTAGATTCGATGTCATATGTGGTAGATCTCAAACGGACACCCGAATCAAAAGTTATGACCGTTTGAAGTTCGAGTTACATTTTCAACTTATTTTAGATCTTTTATTAATTTTTTTTGTGTCCTCAAATTGTTATTAAATGACTATTACTCAATAATAATTAGAAAATTATTAATTAATAATAATTTTTAATTATTTTATAATCCATTTTCACTAAATATCTTATATATTTAGTGTAAATGTCTATTTATACTTATCTAAAACATATTTAAAAAATATACATTATATTTATATCAATACAAATATATTTATATAAATATAAATATATTTATATATTTATATATTAATATATTATTTTTAATGATTTTTATAAAATATACCATTTATCAGTGCTAGTAAAAAAGTGCTGATAAAGACTTCCCTTTATCAGCGCTACTAAAAAATCACTGATAAAGGGGATCCCTTTAACAGTTCTAAAAAAGTACTGATAAAGGGGGTACCTTTATCAGTGCTAAAAAAAGCATTGATAAAGGGGTACGTTTAACAGTGCTAAAGAAAAGTGCTGATAAAGGGGTACTTTTAACATTACTTTTTTAGCATTGTAAAAGTACCTTTTATCAACATTTTTTTAGTGGTGATAAAGGTACCCCCTTTATCAATGCTCTTTTTTAGCGCTGTTAAAAGGTGGCACTATGAAAACCTGTTTTTGTGGTAGTGGGTCCTTATGAATTAAAGTTTTAATGTCGAGTTTGATATGAGGAGATTTAGGAAGTTATAAGGATAAGTTCTTGGTGATAGTTCTTCTCATTCTTATTTCATACATGTTTTCTTTCCTCTTTGTAGAATCAATTTCCTTTCCTCCATTCAGTTCACTGATGTATGCTGAGATCAAAGGATTGGATGGAGAATAATGAGTGGGAGATTTCTAGGGTAGTGAGTGGAGTGCACTCTTAATTGGTGAGTATTATATTCTCTTTCTACGGAGTAGGTTGATAACTGGTGAACTCAAGGATTATTTGGTAAAATGGGAATTCAAACATTAAGAGTACATAAAGGGATGTTCATGCATATGTTGGAGTGTGAATATTAAGTGAGAATTAGACTAGTATATAGGGTAGTAAATGAAATCATTAGTACCAATCTTAGGAGTAACACTTTCTTACAAACATAATTTTTTATACATTTGTATGTTTTTCCTCCCTATATTTCACCATAGTTATCAAATTTTCTTATTTATTTTGCTTTAATTTATCAAAAACACCTAAACAATAATAAGTTCTCGAGACCTTGAGTGTTTGGGATTGGCTCTTTTTGAGAAAAACCCATGGTTATCTCCCAAGCTTCTTTTATAGGGGATTTTAACATTCTATTTGATACACTAAACCCCTAAATAAGATTTTGGTGCATCAAATTTGAAACTATTTTTGGGGATCCAATACACTTACTCTTTTGTAAATACAATTCTATTTTTAAAAGAAAATTTCAAATTTGGACATCATGTCACTACTAGAAATTTACCTTATACCAATAGTTTTAAACCATTGGTATAGCCACTGGAACCAATGGTATAGGCTATACCAACAGTTCCTTAAACCATTGGGTTATATGGTGTGGGTATAACCCCATACCAATAGTTTATAACAAACTATTGGTATAGGATTTCTAGAATTTCATTTTACCAACAGTTCTAGTGAAACCATTGGTATAGGTTATTACCAACATTTTAGATAAATGTTAGTAAATCCATATACTAATGGTTTATAAACCATTAGAATATCCTTCCCTAGCTGCAAGCTAGACCAACAGTTGTATTGAACCATTGGTATAGGTCTATACCAACAGTTTGAAAACTATCGGTATATACAAGGTGGCCAATTACCTAGAGAAATCATCCCCACCTTGACCAATTACCAACAGAAATCACCAAACAGTTACAACAAACATCACCAACTAATATACAAACAATTATAACACAACAAAATAATTAATTCATTCCACCAGTGACAAAAAACATTTAAAACATCACATATATTCATTCACATCCAATCTTCAAACATCACATGTTATAAATATTAGTAAAAAATGTAAAGGGTCAATCTCACTCTCATAATGACCAATATCATCACCATCATCATCTTCACCATCATCACCACCACCATCCTCATCATCAAAATCCTCACCATCATCTTCATCCTTAGCATCTCCATCACCAAGAATGCCATCATCCTGAACAACACTAGGACCATCACCCAATGCACCATGTAACGTACACATCATCTACATATATGTATCACAATCAGTGGAGGTATCTAGTGAAGTGAATGACATAAGGCT
The DNA here is from genome assembly GCA_963277665.1 of Viscum album. Lineage (NCBI taxonomy): Eukaryota > Viridiplantae > Streptophyta > Magnoliopsida > Santalales > Viscaceae > Viscum > Viscum album. The sequence goes on from OY728156.1 coordinate 1,869,946,141, forward strand.
GCTATAAATTTCATGAAGTCATCATTGGCCTTTTGATTCCATTCACACTCCTATATGATCATTTGTGTGGCCTTTTCTACCTCGGTACGAGCCTGTGCTGCCTCTATATGATCTTTTTCCAACTCAATACTACTAGAAATAACACCTTAAGTGGGACAATATCTAGTGGGTACAATACTCTTCCCTGGTCGATAATGTACTCTCACATGGTTCTCGTCTCCTAATATATGATGTAAATGGTCATTTGGCACAAAGTTGTTAGATTCATGTTCATCAAGGGCCTCCAAAGCACATTGTTCCAAATATAGATGAACTATTTAGTTACAAAATAGATATTAAAATTTGAAATTAACAAAGTAAAACTTAAAATTTTCTATTGTCTATATTCTTTTACCGTGCTTCTATCTTTCTTCTTTCTGCTCAAGAAAAACAATTTTTCCCGAGGCACATGTCCTTCAATATTCAATATTACCCTCTACAATGACATTAAATGTATAAAAACATTAGTAAAAAAGTATTGAGGCATGATACGCACAATGAAAATGAATATAAACAATAGAAATTCAATTTTTTTTGAAAAAAAGATCATGAAAAACTGACCAATTAATGAATAATAAGTGGCATTATTTCCCTAAATCATTGGTAGGTAGAGGGGATATTTTACAATAATAAATGATCCACTAACCCAATGAAACTAATAATAAACCATTTTATCAAAGGAAAATTGATAATGATCATATGTAAATGTCAATGATAAACACAAATAGTTATTTTTCATTACACTTAAGATCCAGAGATGCCAAATATGAGGTGTGAATACTTGTTACTTATTTATCTAACACTGTCTTTTGTTTTCCGTTGGAAAACATTTTCTATTTTTATTTTAAAATAATGAACTCAAAAAAATGTTATGCACCCAATTTGATCTTTATTGTAGGATTAGTTTGATAGAAATTACAAAAAACCAACCATCCAAAGTTAAATTATATAAGAAAATCACGTTTGTATAAGTGTAAAAAACACACTTTCCATGATCATTCCTAATCAGTTATACAGAAACAATTTTTACAAGTGTTTTCAAATGAAATCTTAATCCCCTTCAATCATTGAGTCAAGTTCTATGTAGGCATGGTATAAGAAGATGGTAGGCATGTTTAAAAAATTATAAATAAAAAATATATCACGTTCTATTAAGAAACTAAGCATGATAATGTTTGCCGACATGGGTAACCAATCACTAAGTATATCAATCAACATTTTAAGTCTCTTGGGGGGCAGGATTAGTTTATAGCCCACTAAAAATGTCACCTTTTCAATATAATATGGTATGATTTATCTATTTCATTTAATATTCTATATACTTTAAAATAATAATAACTTTCCAATCGAAGGGTATGTTATGGAAATTTCTTTAGGATGGAATGGAATGAAATATACTATTTAAATTATTCATATAATTGTTTGAAAAAGAGGATAGAATGAGGTAGTGGTTAACTAATGATGTATTATTTACCAGCTACTATTTGTTTAATAAATAGTTAATATTTTATATTTTCTTGATGTTGCTGGAATTAATAATAGTGTTTGGCTATGTTTAACCCCTATTTGTTTTAACATTCCATGCACTATTTGAAGCTATGGTGTTCATTTATTGATATTTTTTTGTTTATAGTGTTATGATTTTTATGCCATATATTCATGAATAAGGAGACCTTGATGAAATTTTGAATTGAAACCTAATTTTGGGTTTCATGAAAGGTGGGAGTTGAGCTATAATTTATGTCTTTGTGGTGGCGATTATTGGGTTATGCTTGAAAGATATGTACAATTAAATAATTTATTCCCTTGGATTATGTGATATTTCTAATGTTTTTTATATAACTCATGAGATATGTGATAACCTCATTGGATGCCTTATAAGTGGTATGAAGATGATGGATGATGCAACACTACCACTTGGATAAGGTTCCTTGGTTGAGTTCTATTATATATTTGATGAGGATTCTATTTTCCTTGTATATACAATTAATAGTATGAAGAACATTAAAAAAGAGATCCTATTATTGAAATGGATGCATTGGGTTTTCAATCTCACTTCCTATGGAAGCAAGGTGTGTAAACATCATCCAGAGTCAGTGTGTGGCTATAATACCTAGCTTTGATCCATTTGAGGTGTCTTAAGGCATGTCAGTTGTATATATTTCATTGTTTTACGATATGAAATCATTAGTATGAATGTTTTGAGGCTTTGCATGTCTCCCAGTTTTTGATCAACAGTTATCTATGGTTTGGGAAGTTTGTTGTTTCATAGGATGGTAACCCTACACTTTTCTTTAAAACACATTGATGTGTTTTTAAAGTTAATTCTAAAATCCTATTTAAAAATGGGTGTCTGTTTTGACTTGTGTTAAAATTAATGAGTTCTACCCTTGGTGAAATTATTAATTAGTGTTTCAATGTTTTTTTTTCAAGGTTTTGTTTACATGAAACATAAAGGATTTTAAATGGTTTAAGTATTATTTGAAAGGGGTAATTATTTTGAAATGATATTGCTTGAGGAGAAAGGAGTAGTTAACAAGAGGTTGGTTTTGGATTTCTGGGGTTGGGGTTGTCTTTATTTACTATATTTTGATTCCCCCAGTGGTGGGGTTCATGTTTGTGACATATTCCAATATTTGTGAGATTTCTAGAAGTTGTCTTCTTGAAAGTGAGTTAGAATCATAGCCTAATAGTTGTGAGATTTCTATGATATTATGTGGTTAGGTTGGTTTATATCTAGGATGATAATAAATTCAACATACTCTATATCTGAATGAGATGGGATAAAGAGGAGGATAAAAAATAGACTTGGGATCTCCAAGGATATTTCCAAGGCTAAAAATGAAATTCCATAAAATGGGGGTAGGGTTAGAGGTAAGCCTATAGATAATCTAAATAATCCGATTACAAGGGGCAGTTCATCTAAAAAATGAATATATTATTTAAGAACTTTCAACATTTGAATAATCCAGTAACTTCTATAGCCCTTGATAATTTTATTATGGATAATAATCCTGATGTTATCATAATTATTGATCCAAATATTCTTATCAACTACTTCAATATATTGGATTGGGACAAGTTAGGATCCATGCTCATGGCACATAATATCAAATCAACTAATGTTTAAACCCTTTGGTTTCTAATTGACAAAGGTATTTATTTTATTTTTTTACATAGGGAATAAACATATTAATTTATTTTTTTAAGAATATAATGTGAAATTTTTGATCTCTGTTATTTATGCTATCTCCCAGAATGCATTAATAAGGAGAAGGTTAAACATGATCTTTTCTCTACGAATCTGAATAGTTCAGCTTGCCCATATGATTTCACCAACAATTTTTACATCCATTATTGGGTAATTATACATAAAGATATCTTTCAATCTATTAGGTAATTCTTATCTACTGGTCTCAATGGAATCATATGCTCAATCTTTCATAGAACCATGATTTTGTTTTAATAGTATTTTTTGTGTGGTGAGTGATCATTAATGATATATAATTATTTTTTAAATCATCATGTGGAATGTTGACATGTAAAAGGCATTTTAGATGGTGTAATTTCTTGTTTGGGTTGAATAAATTGTGTGCACTATTGTAATTTAATTAAAAATTAAGATTAAGAGTGGTACAAGTGACTAAATCATGTGGAGTTTTAAGGGAGATAGTGAGTTATTAAATGTGAATAAGAAGTGATTCAAATAAGGATTTAATACGGAAATTTTTACAATGTTCAGTGCTAGAAAGTAAGGAATTACATCATATAATTTTCTACAAATTCCTCAGGTCCACCTTTGAGTAACAAAGATGTTTTTTAATGCTTGTAAAATTTTATAGGAATAATTGAAAGGGACTGATTGAAATTAATAATGTTTAAGGACTAGTTATATGGTTTAAATTTTTTTATTAAATTATCAATTTATAAACTCAATACATGAGTCCTAGAGTGGTGTATTTGGGTAGTGGGTATAAAGCATGATTAATTTGTTGGACTTAAATATGTGTTTGGTATGGGGTTAAGTAAACATTAAATAATGAATTGAAGTGAATAAATTATTTCTAAATAAAGTGAATGTGTGCCTAATAATTGTTTTTATTTTAAAAACGATGGTTATGATTTGATAACTTCAAACGATGAAATTATCTAGAGAATATGTTTTGAAGAAGTTTGACATGGATTTTATTATTGTGTTTTCTTTTATTATCAACACAAAAATCATGTTCAAACTGAAGTGATATTTAAAGATACATTTGAGATGATTTTCATTCCAATGAGTTAAATTGAATACCTTGTTATGAAAACATTATAATAAATCTATATAACTTACAATTGAATAAATTTTATTTCCATAATTTATTTAAATATAAAAACTATAAATGAGTGTCGTACCTCCTTCCACTCATGTTCCAGCATCATAGTTTTCCCCAGAGCATGGAGGTATTTTTTATCATCCTTGTTTTTTTATTTCTTTCTGATGCTTCATAAAAAAGAATTCCAATAATAAAAAATAGAGTATTAATTAAAATCATCATAATTTTCATTCAAAAACCTCAAATTTGATTAATACCTTAAACTCAATACTCTTCCAATGAGTAATATTTTCCTTATAAAATGCTATTGGACACTCATTCATGATAGGTATGACCTCTAAATCTGTACCAACTCTTGAAATCTAGCCACTATATAACTCATGCTTATATGCTCTCCATAACTCATCTAATTCCATGATCCATGTAGTCCTTGCAGCCTCACCATCGATAAAATTATAATGAAGATGACACCAAAATATTAATTCATATAAATACAATAATAATACAATATTAAATTCAATGAATTTTCTTACCCATATTTTCATCTAAGAATTATCCTTTGATTTATTTTAAAGGTGTTTCCAATAGAGTGTTTAAATGTGAATGATGTCAGAGTATTTGGCAAGCATCACTAAAATAATCCTACATTCTCACTCTACTTTTCCAATCATTTATCATACTCATTGTACTCAACCATAAGCTGTGTGCTATAATTCCACACCTCAAACATGCATGTATTCCCACACCACCTAGTGGCGGATCCAACTATGAAAGAAAAAAATAAATATTATATCAATACATCTTATAATGAAAAGAAATTATGGTCAGTAAATTTTACTACATTTCTATAAATATACCTGATCCAGAATGATCAGTGGGTACTAATGGATCCCTATGCTCTAAAGTATTGTCAACCTGTACAGTAGGAGTGAGATCCAATGTCTGCTCGTGAGGCTTAGAATGAATCAAAGTAGAATTCGAAGGATAATGAATGTAGAAGCTCAAAGAGAAAGAATTATAAGGAAAAGAAGTTGACATATACGTCCTTGGAAAAGTATAATACTAATAGGGAGTAGGATCTATCACTAGATAAGGTAAAGAAAGACGAGGATCATATGTAAATGGTGGTGAAAATATAGGTGACCTAATTATCCTAGGTGCCTCTAATGACACTATGGGATAAGAAGGTGTTCTAGATGGTATATCTTATGAAGGGATAGGGTGTGATCGGGTATGAAGAGTGGTTCAAGTAGCTCTAGTACCAACCCTTAACATCATATGGATGAGCACCACTACCACTAGGTTTATTGGAGAATAATTGTCTCCTGTACGGTGGATCATAATTAAAAGTTAAAAAAAATTAATCACATGAAATTATATATTATAGATATATATATTTGAAATAAAATAATCATAATAGGCACCATAGGAGGAACACCCATTTCTATCATTTGGAGATTATTGTATGAAATCCTCTTCCTTCGTACCTCTGCAATGTTTTTCATTTCTTGCATTTGAAAAAAAATGCATTTAATTAGAAATTCACAACGAATGTGTAAGCTAAAAAATAAGGAAGATGTAACATGAATTAATTAAGGATTACTAATAGTCAAACCAAATAAAGGATACATAGTGATATAAAAAAATCATATTATATTTAGTGGGATGAATATAAAAAGATAAAATACGTGTCATAGAAAAATCAATATGTTCAAACTAGCATGTTTAACAAGGGTATGCTATAATTTTATTCTAATATCAATTCGATCCAATTTAGTTTTGGATAGGCAATTTAGTTCATCTTGGTCAATTTATTAGGTCATTTGAACATTTTTTTGGGTTAGGTCATTTGGTTCATATTTTAGGATATGTCATTTTTCCATTTTTTGGTCAGGTCATTCTTTTCATTGGTTTTGATTTTCATTCTAAATAGTTTAATATGATTCAATTCAATTAATCTTGTTTTTTTTTCTAATTGAATTTTTTAGTTTTTTGGGGTTTTTATGTTCTAATACAGTTCAATTCAATATTAGAAAATGAAACTCAAAGAAAACTACACATGTATATATTGAAAATGAATATGAAGGTCAATTTGGATACAAAATATTTTTAATAAATAGTAAAACAATTTGAATAGTACAAACTTGAACAACCCAAGTCGAGATAAACCAAAAGAACTGACTACACAGATAAATGATTCTATATATTTCCCACCAAAACTTTAGGTTCATAATCAAATCTGAAAATTGAACTATTGAAGTCATCATAATTAAGAAATTGATTGGGACCAATGGGGGTAGTGATGGTGTCAATTTCATCACCACCACTATCAAAAATATTTCTTGGGATTACTTCAATAATGACACCAAATTTAGGTCACATATGATCTTTCACACAAAAAATTATTTCTCCATTTATGCTAATATATATAGTGCATCAATAGAAAGAGTGTGAGTCATGTAAATAACTCGAAATCCAAAATTATCAATAAATGTGTCATGCCTCATCATCGAATCAAATGACATGCATTTCATCATTGTGATTTGACCATGAGAGTAATAATCCAATATTAATATTTTATTAGTGAATCAATAATAAGATACATTTTGAAATTGAGGTATAATATCCGATGCACTGGAATAATAATATATTGTGGTAGTTACCATATCACCATCATGTTGTGTTCTCACGTTCATTGCTCATTCAGTGATAATAAATTTGCACCCATTGGTCACAATTGATTTGCATTCACGAACCACATAATTATGACCAAATGATAAAGCTCTTATTTATTTAGAGACAGAGTCAGTAGAAAAACTCAATACCTAAAATATAAATGAATATTAAAATTAACTAAATATTAATTTTGTTAATTTATTACATTAATACTTGTACCTTCAATTTCAACTAAGAAGAAAACTCTTTGCTATGAAAAGTTTTTATCCTTTTCAAAGATAAATAATGATGATTTCTATTTAAGTTTTTTTATTTTCCCTTAAAAATAGAAATAGTTTAATAGATAAGTACAATTATAAGAAATGAGATAACATATACATGTTCAATTTACTTACTTTATGTAGTCATCAAACAAATAACAGTTAAACAAAATAGTGTGATGTGCTATATCCTACTCTTCAAGGCTTAATGTAGTCATTGCATATGATCTAGGAATTCCCCATATTTAGGGAAGTTATGAAAAACAAGGTTCAATTTTCTTATACTTCTATTTTTCATTTATCATTATTTTGTTTCATCTTGTAGTCACCTTAGAAAAATAAATTGAACAAAAATCTATACATTCTTGAGAAAAGTAACCTTTCATTATTGAACCATTAGGATTATTCCTATTTTAAACATAATACCTCAATGTGTACATATATATTTGAGTTGAATACATTAAAAAAATAGTAATAGGTCCTCCAAGAAGTATTTTAGTTATAATATAGATAGTTAGATGCAACATGCATGTGAAAAATGTTGGTGGAAACATTTTCTCTAACTCACAAAAAATTAATGGCACCACTTCCAATATTTTTTCCAGAAAGACTTGGAAAAATTCTTACCACAAATATATCTATAAAAATGGTATAACTGAATAACTTCCACCATTACATTATTGGATAGTAGATGGAATATTTTTATTGGAATCAGATTATGTAGAAGGGTATGATAGTCACAAGTCTTCAAATATTTTAGCTTTAACTCTCTTATTTTAACCTATTTTGATATGTTTCTTGAATAGCCATAATGAACTTTAATAGTCTCTAGCACTTCCAAAAATTGATTTTTTCTACATGTGTCATCACATAAGAAACACACTGAACTTTCCATTTATTCTCACCGATGCACATAGGATTAAATTCTGGTCTCATACCGTAATCCACCAAGTCATGCTGAGATCATAAATCATCTTTTGTATTTCCCTTGATATTTAGAAGAATTAAAATCAAAATTTCACATATATTTTCTTTAATGTGCATCATGTCTAAGAAATGATGTAAAAAATTGGTTAACTAATAAGGAAACTCATTGAAGATACTTTTCTTATTCCAATTATAATTTGTTTTATTAGAAACATTCTCCATCTTTCTAGATTTCATCTGACCCTTACCAAATGAAAAACTATCATCTTTCAATTTATTAATCACATCAATTCCAGACATATATTGAGGTGGATTATTGTTCTCCATGGTATTGTAAAATATTTGATGATTATTCTTATATGGATGATCCATTGGTAAGAATCATCAATGTCCCATAAAACTAAAACTATGAAGATATTTAAGTCTTCTGAATTGTGTATTCTTCATACAAATAGGACACAAATTTTTTCCCTTCATGATTCATCTAGACATCATTTCATAAGTAGGAAAATCATTTATCATCCACATAAGTGAAACATGCCTCTGAAATATATCTTTTGAGCAAGCATCGTATGTGTGCACACTAATATTCCAAAGATTCTTCAACTCTTTTATTAAAGGTTGCATGTTTAAATACATATCATTATCAGGATTAGAAGGTCTATAATGAGAATACTCATGAAAGTGAAAGGTTTTTTCATACACATCCATGGAGGAAGATTATAAATATGTATGAAAATCGTCCATGTGTTTTGCGAAGTAAGCCTCTTCCCAAACAGATTAAAACCGTTACATGATAGACCCTACCTCATATTACGCACATAAGCTACAAAATTAGGATATAGATAATAAAATTTCCTCCATACCAATATTTTTTGTAAGATGAAATAACTACTCATTATCCTTCTTTATCTCAGTATCATGCCATCACATATTTATAGATATTCTATCAAACATGGAAAGATTGTAGAGTTTGAGAATCAATTTAAAGTCCTATATTACTTTCTATAGAACATGAGATGGTGTTCCATCAACATTTGGCTTCCATTGGGATGTTCTATATTTTATATAATCATTTTTTTCAATAGTTTACTCCTAGAATAAGCTGCAATCTTTCAAGAAAGTATGAATTTTGTTTTTAGAAAATCCAAGTTCTTCAATTAACTTCCATTCCATATAATGGGTTGAGGGAATATTTGTATCATATGGGATTTATTCCTTAAAAAAGGTAAGAATATAATCAATGATAGTATTAGAAATCTCACACATGGTTTTCCCATGAAACAGTCAGATTAAAATTTTCATCCTTTTCATTTTACCACATTGTCGATATACTGGAGTCGTGGTAGCATCATTCAATTTTTTCAACCCATCAATATCATCATTTTAATTACATACATCATGTGTACTTGTATAAAAGTATTCTTGGGTAAGAATCCTTTCTTTCTCATGATGAAGAATAAATAGAACATGATCATCTAATAAATTCTCCAATCCAGTCCTCTCATTTAGATCATGAACATTTTGATATTGTATTTTCTCCACATTGTGATACCATACATAGTAGTTTTTTGAAAACCGTATTTGGTTATGTATTAGTTAACTTATTTATGACTTAACCAAGGCATTAAAACACAATTATAACACGAGAAGTGTATATGAAAACTATCTAAAGCATGGTTAAATGAAAAATCTAAAAAGCTATCCAAAATGTTTTGAAAATTGCTTTAGATCCAATCAGTTTCATACATTCAACTTATATCCATTCTATAAAAAATGTTACATGTCATGTCGTAAATACAATGAAATAATATTGAAGTTAAATAAAAAATATATTTAAGGAAATAAGAAATGTTCACTTTATATAAAACCATAACTGACACACTAGTCTATCTGAAAATTATAATATAAAAGATAAAAAATACAATATATATAACAAAATATTATAAATATAAAACCATGATATTTAATTCCATTATATCAATGAGTAATAACTATACATAATACTATAAAAAAATGTGTTTATAATTGGTGCTTTTATTTTTTCTCTTGTTTTATTCACTCTTGAACTTATGTTATTATTATTCTATAAATTCATGTATAAAATATTACTATTTCTAGGTAAGCATCTTCAATAGTATTCATAAATTATGAAGTTAGGTTACAGAAATCCATTATTAGTGGTTTCTCATATTAAGGGATGTTAAAGTGATTCCTTCTAATAATTTATAATCACCCCCATGAATAATTAACATACAAAGGTTGGTACGAGTTCATGATTTCAACATGAGCTTGAATAAGGGGCGTGTACCATTGGGGTATAAGGGACATGACCTTGGGTAAGGGTTTTTTCCATTAGGGAATAAGGATATTGGCCACTTAGTGACAACTTAGTGTCTAGATGAGAAACCACTCATGAGTATGGAACTATCATTGAATCATGCATGTGTGGGTGTGTGTGTGTGGAATGGAATTGGTTATGACAAAATGGTTTAAAAGTATTGTTTGGTTTATTTCCTTGGAAATGGATTTGGTTTGTAAAATTATTTTAGTATGGAAATTGTTTTATATTATGATATAAACTGTTTTTAATTATTTTTTATAAATTGTTTTATATAAATGTGCTAACATGTTCTATAATAATGGTGTGAGTAGGGAATTCATTTGGGGAAATCCTATAGATTTTTATACTCACCCCCTACTTGGGAACTTTGGTTCATTTGCAGATATTGTATATTGGGATACAAGTAAAGGTAAATTATATCATTTATTTAGTGATGCATTTTGATACTTTGGGAATGGATCATGGAGTTGGATCTTAGAGCATGTTGGGAGCTATGGAGTTATGTCTTTGGAATCTTTGAGTTTTTTTTTGTTTTATCTTACACTTTATACTCTGATATTGGTTTTGGTTCCCACATTGTACTATTGTATGGTCTATTGTCTGTTTGGTTATTTGAGTTGTATTACATTTTTATCATGCATTATATAGTGGTTGTTTGGTTATAGTGATTTTGGTTTAGTTTTTTTATTTTTAAATGGAAAATAACCCCCCAACTTTTTATAAAGCCCTTGGAATTTATTTCCATCCTTTGGTGTCTTGGGGATGTCACTTAAGGCCTATTATCAATTTTTCCTCCTATCAATCCAATGGGGAGGGGAGGGATGTTATAGAACCTGTCTCACAACTTTATCTCTTGGATTTGGAAGAGATATACTAATATGAATTTTCTAGTAAGTATAAGAAAATAACCAATCAGATCAAGAGAAAATTTCAAAACAATAAGACCAAATTTATGTGTCCATATCAATGCTTTTAAATGTCAAGAATTTAAATCAGTTATGGGTTTTATGAATGAAAAAAACAAGTAAGGGGTCTATTTAAATAAACATAATATTTGTCTCATTCAAATGACCTCAAAAACCAAATCATAATCTTGGAAAAAATCCCTAACCACCCATGGTAACTCGGGTTCAGACACGAAAGTGAGTTGTCCAGGAACCCTCCTTCTCTTACTACCTAAATTAAAACTATCCTAAGTCTAGTCTATCAAGGACATCAAACCAAACCCAGGAAGTTTCATAACACTTCAATCTGGGTATTGGATATGATACTAATTTTTCATGAACCAACCCAGGTCAACTAAAAAATTCACCTAAGGTGGTTTTTCACATGGTGAAGTATAAAAAAAAGGAAGAAACATGTCTCATGTAAGACCTAAACAAGGAAAACCAAAAAGGCACATAGTAGACGCAAGTGAACATATTCATGAGACATAAAAAACTGATCCAAACTGATTAAAACCAAAAATATAAAATAAATAAAAATGAACAAGTCCACGTGTGACCATCCATTACCACCAAACCATCTTGTTAAGAAAGAGACGACTAAAAATAGAAATCAATATGCAACACAATGCCTTTCCCTTTACCTGATTCTTCCAAATCAACATCTATAATTTCCCAAAGGAAAAAGTAGGGTGTGAACACAAATCCCAATAGGATACCACCAAAGAATCTATATAAGTTCTAATATCAAGAATACATCAGATCTATCTTTAAAACAAATCAAGTTTATAAAGTTTTTTCATAAGAAAAAATAATTTTTAAAACATACTTTGGTTTTCATAAAATCATATCATATACACTAAATCTAGGAATATTTCAATTATAAAACAAAACAGATAAGCATAGTTAAACACCAACCATAGATACAACATAAAATAAACATGTGTCCAAATAACTATGAAAATACCATTATGTGATAAACTAACCATAAATGACAAAGCACATTGTTTGGGCTCTAACCTATAGGAATATATACTAAAAATAAAAGAAAATCCCCAATCCAGGCCTAAGGTGGATCCAATAAATATAACCTCTAGTGGAATTAAACACATTAAATTGACGTAAAACCTCTTGTGGCATTACACACACAAAGAGTTTCAAGTCTATTTCCTGACAAACCCAAGGTTACCTAATGTGATAAGTTTGTCAAAATCCTTTTAAAAACCATTCTCACATTTAATACAATATTTTCACATCAAATCCTTTTTTCTTATAGGCTTGAAGACCCATTTCAAAACCAAAACCACCATTTAAATCATTTAATCAAACACTTAGTGCACAGAAATTAGTTTTTGAATAAAACCCTTTTAAAACATGAATAAATCATCCAAAAAACCATTCTAATTTCAAATAATTCATTATTATTAAATAACCCAAAGGAATTGAAAATAACATAAATAAATTCAAGAATTAAACCCCTCATACAGAGACACCTACCTCAAGAACAGAGGAAACCTAGTCACCTTTGAAAAAAAAAGATTGGAAATAAGTATATCGGTCTTTTAAAGACAAGATAAGAGGGGAAAATTACAAAGGATTAGTAAAAAACACAAACCAATCACAATTAAATCCAAATATGTAGCCAACGCTATTATCATGACCAATGAAAATGAATAAGTAGAAAGACTTCTTACCAGGGAGAAGTGATGAAACTACCATGGGCATCAAATGTCTAATGAAGTGATCCATAAGGAGAGAGATCACCCAAATCACCCAAAATATCCTTAGGGTTTGAGAGGGAATAATGTATGTTGAATGAAGGAAGATTCACGTGTGCAATGTAATAAATCCTACAAGTCATGAAATTTTTATGCTGTGAATCCATTTCATGGCATGAATTCCATGAGTTATATATATGTTGAAAAAGTAATTTCCTTGGGCTTAAATTACCCCAATATGCATTTTCACAACATGAAAAGATTTCATGGATTGTAATTTTTCATACTCTGAACCAGGATTACAACATCTTCCTAGAAATAGATTCATATTGTGTACCCATTTCATGATGTGAATGTGTCCAACAAGAAGTACACAACCTAGGTTCTATAGAAAATCTCATAAAAGGCCTCCAACTCAACCCGAACCTAAAGAGTACCCTCTAAAACCTTTTACATATTTATACTCGGAATCCATTAATTAAAAAAAACATACATCCCCAAAATTTAGATCAAAACATGGGTCAATAAATATCTATAATATGGTAATAAGATGTTATATAGGGGATGGTGGGGGGAATAGGTGGACATAGGAGGTGAAGGGTGGATGATGGTCGAAGATGAGCACGCTAGTGGTGTGTTTGGATGATGAGCACATGTGGGAAAAATGAGAAAAGGGGGGATGATGGTTGTTTGTTGAATCTAGTTGACATCTAAAGGTGGGGATGAAAATATGTCTAAAAACCTTGGCTGGTTGGTTGGTTTATTTTGTTTTCATGAAAAGAGGAGGAGGGCGAGATACCAGAAATATAAATGAAGTTTAACTTAACAGGAGAGAAACCTTGGGAATCAGATGGATTGGAAGGAGAAGCTCACTTATTTGGATGGGCCTTGGATGAGTTTTGGTATTAATTTAGATGAGACACTGTGAACAGTGGATAGGAATAATAATGGAGACAATGAGATTTATACAGAGGTTGGGTGATAGGCATTACTTAAGGTGCTAAAACATGATGATATTTTTTCATACTGATAGAGAAGATAATGTGGACTCATATCATGGGATATGTTATGAGTATGAAGGTGGAACACTGATGTTCAAGTGAAGGAGTGATATATTAGGGGAGTATCACATAGCTATAGAGAGATAATGGCACTTATAGCAGGAAAACAACTTGTTATGGGCGAGGGTGTGAGTAAGATGATGATGGAATCTATGGTGCATGAAAGATGTGTAGACATAGGGAGGCATTCTAGGTGTGGTGGTCTCCTATACGGGGTGCAGTGTGTGTGATTCATTATAAATTGAATTGAAAAACTTACAATGGAAAAAATAACATGAGTTTTTTTAAACAAAATTTAAATTAATAGCCTGCAGGACAACCCGTATCCGTGTGGGTAAACCCATATGAGTCGACTGTCTATGTGGGATATCTATATAATCCCATTTTAAATGTGAATTTTTAAATAAACTCACCCCACCAACCCCACTTGACCAACGAGCCTATAGTCTATTTCACATCAGTTCCAATGGAAATCAAGTTCTTTCATAAACATGGGATGTTCTAAACACATTTAAAATGAAACAAACATGTGTTATTTGTTATAATGCTCACATATCCTATGATAAAAACCTCAAGTGCCTCTCCATATGAAAGTAAAACCTTTACAAGGATTCTATACATATAATTTTTCATGCATCCACTCTCAGAAGTTGAATGGAATGGAGCTCCAGAATCAAGAATCCATGACTCCATTGAACTCGTGATAGTTAGAACCAAAGTTCAACCCTACCCTTAAGATAAAAAATTATGAATGATATATAAACATACTTTCTAGAGTAACATTCCTCTATTTAAAATACTTCCATATGCGTACCTTCTTTCCACAGTTCCAACATATAGATTCATTAGGACTAGCCAACTTTCCATGACTATTATCTATTATGTTTTCTCCTCTTCTCATATGGGTTCTTTAAGTGTAACGTCCCCTCCATTCTATAACAAATGCACTTATAGTATCACCTAAAATCTCATTATAGATCTCTTAATTCAAGATCATATCACAGATCTTCTATAAAACCAATTCATTATTTCTAATATAATTTCTTACAATGGTCACCATTGCATCCCATGATTCCAAAAGCAATGAAAGAAGAATTAAGGACCACATGTCTTCAAAGAACTTCACTCCAACTGAATTCAACTAACTCTAGATCACATTGAGTCCATTAATATGACCAATTTTCAACCTTTATTCTGAAATTTTTATGCCAAAAAATCATCACAACAAGAATAATATATTTACTATGAAAGTATTCACATACATGTTCACAAGATTAACCATAAATTCTACAATTGTTTCTACATCACAAGTGTTTAAGGACACATTCTAGGCCAACATCATCTGGAAAAAAATCATGTTCCTTCCTATCAATCCTTTCCTGATTGATATTTTCCATTACTTTTTGATTATTCATAACCAATGGAAGATTGATATCCTTTTGGAATAAGTATTCCTCCACTCGCATTTTATAGAAGAAAAAATATGACCCATCAAACTTATCCCACCTCAACTTAACCTCTTTCAATGTTATATTTAAAATATAGAAAACTCCCAATAAACCCAAACAAGGGTAAAGGAAAAGTAACTAATAATTTCTAGAAGTAAATATATGTGATTTCCTTCAAAACTATGAGCCGATATATAATACCACTTGTTACACTAGAAGCTATACCTTCTGAATGACCCAAACTCCAAGCCTCAAGTGAGGAACGAGGTCACTAGAAGGTCCAGAAGATATTGTCACCATGTATGGTGTATCTAGAATATATAATACATGAAAAAAAACTGCACACCCTACCATGAACCTTTCAATGTTCTTAGACACTCACAATATGAATTTAAAGTGAAACAAGTAATAAACAAAAGTAAAGAAAGTAAATAAGGAACATAAGGATTTTACATGGTTAAGACAAAGTTCTAATCCATGAAAAAAAACTTCACTAGAAGAGTAAATAATATTTTATAATGGAAATTATTAACTCCAAAGTGAATGATAATAGATGAAAAGTATTAATACAAAAATGTTATACAATAAAAATGACCCTAACACTGATTTATAGTAGCTATCTTCCAGAAAATCTAATTCCACAACCAACTAAACCCCATGGGGAGAATTCCACACGGATATGATATTCATGGGAATCCCTCAACACTTTAAAAGGAAATTATTCCCTAAACTATTCATGCTAGTGTAATGTACATATTTTTATAAACTCTAAGTGTTTACCCTTACATGACATCTGGAAGATTCTTAAATATCCTCAAGATTGACTCTTATGTAATACATTTGTGTCTTCACACACCTGCACCTTTTCCAAGCTTCCAAAAACAATCCTATAACTTCAGAAATTGTATCATCTGGATTCACCACCACCAGTGTTGCTGGTTTCTAGAATTTTTATTTTTCCACCTTACATATGGTACTTGTACAAATTTTCTGAAGTTACTCATTTCTATAAATTTTAATATTTGTTCGGAAAATGGATTTTCACACCAAGCCTAAAAATATACTCATTCTTAATATATACCTTTTTGAAGTAGTAACACACTGACAATGATCATTTTAGAATACCTTGATAAGGTATGTTAAGATAATTTATTTAAATTTTTTAGAACTTATAAAATAGTTTTGACATGGCCTATTTTAGGGATAAAAGGGATAAGTACATCGATGTGCATAAACTGAATTCTTATGGAATCAAAGTCTAAGATGGTAGTGGACTGTCAAATAATAATCGATTCAAACACACACAAAAATTGGTAAGAGTAGAAATTATAAAACTACTAGATTTTGGGATAATCAAACCTAATTTTTATAGTTCTTAGGTGATCCCAATTCATGTTGTTCCCAAAAAGGAGGAATCATAGTCATATCGAATGATAAAGAGGATCTCATACCTACATGTATTATTACTAGATCAGGAGTTTTCATTGACTACAGGAATTTAAATTTATTGATAATAAATATCAATTTCCCAATGTTATTCATTGATCAGATGTTGGGGAAGTTTTTTGGAAATACTTAATGTTCTTTATTAAATGAATAATTGGGTTATAACCAAGTTTCCATTGTATCAAATGACCAAAATAATTCAACTTTCACATTCCCCTATAGTAAATTTTCTTATATAAGTATTTCATTTGATTTATTTGGATTACTAATTAAATTTTAATGTTGCGTGATGGAAATGTTTTCTAATGTGGTGATGAATGAAATTGAGGTTTTTATGGATGATTTATCAATGGTTATTCTATCTTTTAATTGATAATTCAATAAATTGTAACGTGTACTTAAAATATGTGAGGAAGATAAAATTTTTCTTAATTTTGAAAAGTTTTTATTTATAGTCAAGGAAGGTATTGTACTGGGTGATTGTGTAGTAATTCACTATTCATTTCAACCCTTACACCATTGTATTAAACCGGTTTTGTATTGAAAAATAAAAATATAATAATAAATTACACTCCGTGTTTAATTAAATAATTTAATGTGTATCACTATTGAAAATGTTAATTTCACATTTTTGATGGTTTCATTATAGGTGGAGATGATTTGTAGAGCTCATGATGGAATTCAAGCTAAATGGTCCAAACTACGCAAGTGCCTAAGCACACATGTGGAATTAAATTTTTACTGTGGATAATACATGAATCCAAAAGAGTTGAAAATTATTTTATGATTGAAAAATTATGTGGGATAAATTTCTATAGAAGACCATGGGTCCTAATTCATCCATTTGGAGGCCCAAAAGATTCCCACAATATAAAGGAATTCTGGGTAGAACAGATTAGATCACCCTTCTGTATTTGGGCCATAACTGGGGCCTTGGACTTCCAATTGGGTTGATTTTACCTCCCTTGGATAGATAACTATAATTCTCACATATCCACCAAATATGAAGACATTTTCACATGTTTTTTATTCAACCATCCATATAAATAAGGGATAAAAAGTATTCTATAAATGGTAACCTTTTCCCTTAGGCACTTGACTTATTTTATGAAAATTATGATGTATTTTCCCATAAAAACACTTATCACCCTCATTCTACCATGTTTCTAGACTGGGGGATGAGTTATGATATCTTGGGATGTGCTTATTAATTATCTTTGTCTTCCTCTCCTCCCATGGAGTTCTAAACTTTCTATGATCACCTGGGTAAGAACGTGATGCAAATCCAAAGATTAATGTTTGTATTATTTTCAATGATATTTTAAATTCCAGGTTGTATGTTGTTTTTAATCATCATATATTATTTTTAATTGATTTATGTATTATTATTTCATTCGTAAACTCATATGATCATGTTTCTAGGTACCCATTCATGTGATGTTTCACACACCGTTCACCACTTCTTCTTCCTCCTTTCAATTACGGTGTTTGTGTGATTCATATTGGTAGAATGTATTCATATAAACACTGTCAATGCCAAGAAATTTCATGTCATGGTAACACATTGTAATAACATACAAACTTGGACAACATGTTGAGTTCTTCGTGTGTTTCCTTAGTGATTTTTGGTTATGAAGTCAGACACAAATCACCCTATCATTAGCGGTGGCTAGTGAATCATTATGTGTTTCCAACCAAAACCAAGGAGGTATCCTAGTATAAACTTAGTAACATTCTATTTCTAGGTGTTACAAACCATGAGTTAAAATATTTAAACTTTATCTCTTAAAGCGATGAAGGATGAGCATCATGAGATTTCCTCAGGTTGATCATGATTAATCAAATCTATTAATTTATGCTTTCTTTTATCACTTGCTATTATATGATTTCATCTTAAATAAAAAACACAAATTTATTTCAATCCCATTCCCATTTTCCATAATCATTTTTTAATTAATGATCTAAGGATATATCGAGAGATGAGCTAGGGTTCCTGCTATACTGCAGAAATTCTAGAAAAACTAAACATCTAATTTGATGCGGTCAACAACACAATCAAATTTTAGAATCATTGTTGGGGATCCAAGATCATTTTACCCTTTTATTTCTTTCTTATATTTTTTATTTCTTACTCATTTCAATCTTCCACCTTCCCCCTTTTTTGTGTGTGTTTCATTTCTCTCTCTCTTATCTCTCTCTCTCTACTAAAATACCATTATATTTTATTTTCCCCTTTAATTTTTATTAAGTTTTTTCCTTTATTCATATTTTACTAATAAAACAAAACAAAAAATAATAATAAAAAAACTTCACAACTTTGTTTCATGGCAAGATCTGGTAAGGAAACACTACTATAATTTGATCCAGAAATTGAAAAGACCCTTCACTCACAAATGAGGTCATATAAAGTAGGATAGTCAAGTAACATTGGGTAAACCATTTTGGAATCTCTAGTGGTTCTAAACCAATATAAGAGTGAACCAAATCAAACCTTGGAAAACAAGGTTATAAATAATTGAACTTTAAAATAAGTGACTACCCCTGATGTGAAGTACCAACCTACATGCATCCAATACCCTAAGGAAGAATCCAAATTTGAGCTGAGATTAGGACTCATCCACCTCCTTCCAAAATTCCATATAATTCCTAGTGAGGAACCTAAAAAACATCTTAAGGAGTTTCACAAATTTTGCTCCACCATGAAACCCCAAAATTTTTCTGAGGACCTCATTAAGTTCAGGACCATCCCTTTCCCCCTGATGGTGTAGCCAAAGAATATATATACTATATTCCTACCACAATTGGGGGATGAAATGACCTAAAATGAATCTTTATAGATAAGTTATTTCATACCTTCTTAATTTCATCAATTAGAAAATAAATTTATGGAATTAGATAATCATAAGGAGAGACCCTTCATGGATATTAGAAAAGATTCAAAACTATTTGTTCAAGTTACCCCCACAACCAAATTAGTGAACAATTTCTAATTCAATAATTCTATGAGGGAGTTGTCCCCATCTATCGTGTCATGATAGATGATTCATATGGTGGTGCCCTAGTTGATAAAATTCCTGCCACCGATTACGACTTAATAGCCAACATGGCTCAAAATGCACAAAAATTTGGTACACAAGCAATTACACCCACTCAAGGAGTTCATGTGGTAATTAATTCATCCCTAGAACAAAATTTAGATAATAAACTTGATGATATGCATACCATTATAATACAAATATATCAATATCAAGGTAATTCACACTCTCCTCACATTCCATTACATTGTGGTATTTGTTTTGATAATACTCATTTTTCTGACCAGTTCCCCCAACTTTAAGATTCATTTGAGTCTTGATCAGAAGTATTTCTAGGATGTCCATTTCAATAAGCACCACCCTTCAAGAAAGAACCATTCAGGATAAATCAAAACCTCATGTGTCAAGCCAACTATAGTACTGACAAGGAGGCAGCTCGAGCTACCCTAAACAGAACTGGTATCAACGAGGCCAAGGTATGAAATATTCTTATCCTTAACCTTCTAGAAACAATATTCCACCACCCAAATATAAACCAAGACTTGAGGACATGGTGAAGAAAATTGAATCCAGAAGCTCCAATTCTAATAGACCACACAATCGACTATTCAAGACCTTTGAACTTAAGTGGGACAATTGGAAAACACCATTGATGAGATAAAGATGAAAGGTTCTAGAAAACTACCATCCCAACCTATTTCTAATACAAAGAATATAGTTAATGTATTTGAAATCACACTTCATAGTGGTAAAGAAGTTTCTTCTTCCACTAATTATACTCAATAGGTAATCCCCCCACTTGAAAACTCTCTTTCTCTACCCATAAAATCTTCTAAGGAAGAAAAAAAAGGGTAAACAAGTTATTATTGAGGATTACATTGAACAATATATTCCTATTACATTCACCCAAATACTCTCTAAATATAATAAAATTTTTGATAATGTAATTGATAAAGAAATAATTGATACATTTAAAAAAGTACAAATTAACATTCCTTTATTAGATGTAGTTAAACAAATTCATCACTACACCAAATTTATTAATGAACTTTTCACCCATAGATGATGACTGAAGGTGAATGAGTGAGTAAACCTTGGAAGAAATGTATTGTATTTGATACAAATAGCTATGCCAACCAAATTCAAGGATTCCTACACTTTCATGATACCTTTCACCATAGGGGAGACTTTCTTTTCTGATGAAATGATTGATTTAGGTGCTTCAATTAATGTAATTACTCACTCTATGTATACTTATTTTTAGGTTTTATAGATTCAAACAATGATAATCATTATGCAAATTTCTATCCGGAGCACAACACACCCATTGGGAGTAATCAAGTACATTCTCGTAAGAGTAAAGAATCACATCTTCTCTGCAGACTTCTACATTTTTGAGATGGAAGATATGCGTACCCAAGGTAATTATCCTCTCATACTTGGAAGTTAATTCCTTAAAATAGAAAATACAATCATAAATGTTCACAAAAGTACATTGTCTATGGAGTTATTTAGAGAAAAGGTAATTTTTAATATCCATGAAGCTATGAAACACCCCATTGAAGAGAAATCCACTCTTCCTTTCTATTAGATGTAAGTTCTCTCTAAAGACACACACACACACACAACATTCTCTCCTCATTCCATCCTCTAATTAATTTTCCTATTCTTCAATATTGGATGATTTGAATTTTGATTCATGTTTTGAGTGTTGTTTAAGTTTAGAAAAGTTTAAATTTTGTGATTTAATTAAAGAGTGTGTTCATTCTAAGATACCCATGACCATTAATGATTCTTCAAATCTCATTTCCATTCATTATATTTCCTTAGAGAATAAAAATGAGCAGATAAATATTTTCATAGACCTCACTCCCCCTAAATCTACTCCCTCAATCCAAAAAACCAATGGTGTTGTAATTAAAACCACTTCCTTAAATTTAAAATATGAATATCTTGAGGATATTGACTAATTTATCATCATTATTACCAAAAAACTCCCTCCTCATCAAAAATCAAAACTGCTAGACCTTCTGAGAGAGTGTAAAAAGGTGGTAGGATGGACATTAGATGATATTCCCAAGATCAGGCCAACTATTTTTATGCACCATATACTTTTATAAGATTAGACTAAACCCATAAGGTAAGCTCAATTCCAGTTGAATCCCACTCTCCTTGAAGTGGTAAAATTGGAAGTTAATAAATTATTTACTACTAAGATCATTTATCCCACATCTGATAGTAAATGGGTCATCCTAGTTCAAATTGTGCCTAAAAAAACTAGAATAATTATTGTTCCAAATTAACAGAATGAATTGGTTCTAATACATGTGAAAAACCATTGGTGAGTCTGTATTGACTATATTTAATCAATCCATTCAAAAGGGACACTTTAATTTACCTTTCATTGACCAAATGTTAGAAAGATTGGCTGTTAAGTCTCATTATTGTTTCCTTGATGGCTATTTGGGTTATTTTCAAATCCATATAGCCCCTGAGGATCAAGAAAAGACAACATTTACCTATCCATTAGGTACATTTTCATCTAGGAAAATTATTTTTGGTCTCTATAATTCTCTTGGTATTTTTCAGTGTTTTATGTTGAGTCTTTTTTTAAGTACCTTGAGAATTGTATGGAAGTTTTTATGGATGATTTCATAGATTATGGCTCTTCCTTTGATGACTTTTTGGCACACCTAAGATTTTTCCTACACCATTTCATTGAAAAAGATCTCATATTAAATTATGAGAAATTTAATTTCATGGTTGAGAGGGGGATAGTTCTTGGTCATGTTATTTCTAATGAGGAAATTCAAATGGATAAATCAAAAATTAAACTAATTTCATCCCTTACATATTCAAAATGTGTTCATGAGGCACATTATTTCTTTGGTCATGATGGTTTTTAACACTGATTCATTAAATAATTTGGTAATATCTAACTTCTCGTGTCCTGGTTATTACAAAAATATTACGAGTTTTTGTTTGATAAAAATGTTGAGGATGCTTTAAATTCACTAAAAATCAGTCTCATGTCACCTACCACCATCCAACCACCAAGGTGGGATCTCCCCTTTCAACTTATGTGTGATGCCTCTAAATTTTCACTTAGGGAAGTTTTATCACAAAGGGTTGAGAAGTCTCCTTATGTCATTGTGTATGCCTCACATACCCTTGATCCTATCCAAGAAAAATACACAACCACTAAAAATAACTTCTTTCTATTGTGTTTTCCTTAGAAAAATTCCATTCATATATGCTTGGGTTAAAATTCAATGTGTTTTATGACCTTTTTTCCCCTTGATTTCTCCTTAAGAAACCTAAAGCTAATCCCCACCTCATATGGTGGATGCTCCTCCTCTAGGATTTTGACCTTGAGATTCGACATAAGAGAGGAGTGGAAAATGTGGTAGCTAACCACATTATCATAATTTCCCCACCATTAGACTACCAGGTTGACTCATCCCTCCCCATTGGAGAATTATTTCCTCATGATAACCTTCATGATGTTGTTTACCTTACCCATTAGTATGCAAACATTGTGAATTTTCTAAAAGAATCTAGGGTCCCCACTAATTTTAACACTTCAAAATCATAGAGACTTAAGTAAGATTCATGATGAAACATTTTGGATTACCCATACTTTTGGAGAATTTATAGTGACTAAGTTATTCATAGATGTGTCCCTAACTATGAGTTCACATCTGTTTTGAGCTTCTTCCATGCTTTGGCTTATGGGGACCACTTTGGATCTCAACGTATATCTCAAAAGGTCTTTAACTTGGGAATTTATTAGCCAAAATTTTATAGAGATTACCATTGGTTGTTTAAGTCATGCACATGATGTCAATTGACATGAAATATCTCTACGAGGGATGAAATTATTCAACAACCCATTTTTATTTTGTGAAATCTTCGATCCATGAGGCACTAAATTCATGTGGCCTTTTACAAATTCATTTGTATTTGTGTATATATTACTAACTATTGAATACATATCTAAATGGGTGGAATAAAAATGCTACTAGGGTTGATGACTCTCGAGTGGTTTTTGATTTTGTAAGGACCCAAATTTTCAGCAGGTTTGGTTTACCAAGATTCATCATTAATGATCAGGGTTCACTTTTTTACAATCACAACATGAAAAACTTGCTTCGTAAGTATGGGGTTTTTCATAAAGTATCCACTTCATATCACCCTCAAAATAATGGACAAATATAAATATCAAATTGGGAAGTTAAGATAATCTTGAAAAAAATGGTACAATCCAACATGAACGATTGAAGTTTGTGCTTGGATGATGCACTTTGGGAATACAATACTGCTTTTAGAATCCCGAACAAAATTTCACCATATAGGATTGTGTTTGAAAGGATTTTAAACTCTCGATGGAGGTAGATAACTATTCATATTGGGTTGTTAAACAATTTAATATGGATATTTCAGATGCAGGTGAGTATAAGAAGTTGCATATTCAAGATTTGGAATAAATTCAACATGACTCATATGAGAACTCCTTAATCTATAAAGAGAATAAAAAGGATATCCATGATAAGATGATTCATCATGGGAAGTTTCATATTGATGAGAAGGTACTCATGTACAATTCTAGGCTAAAGCTATACCCAGGTAAGCTTTGTTACCAATGGCTCGGTCCTTACATTGTTGCTAATGTTTACCATTTTGGTGCAATAACTACTGAAAATTTAGGCTATATCCATAGTTTTATAGGTTTGTGGATATAGCTTGTTTATATCCACAGTTTAATTAGACGTTCGTGGCTACAGATTTGTGTCTCAATTTTTTTCCATACACGATCGGGATCCTCCTCCCCTGATTCACAACTCTCTCACCGCTACAGATTTGCATCTCAATTTTTTTCCATATGCGATCAGGATCCCCCCTAATCTGAAATCCTCTCACCATGGTGCCCTCCTCCTCGATGACATCAACTCCTCCCCGACGACCTCTCTCATCGCGGAGCCCTCCTCCCTGATGACCTCTCTCACCGTATCCCTCCTCCTCAATGACCTCTCTCACCACGACCCTCCTCCCCGACAACCTCTCTCACTACGGCGCCCTCCTCCCCAATGACCTCTCTCACCATGACCCTCCTCCCTGATGACCCCTCTCACTACGGCGCCCTCCTCCCCAATGACCTCTCTCACCACGGCGCCCTCCTCCCCGACACTTCCAAACGACACCACCATTCCTCTTCCCTGTCGACTCTGTTGATTTCTCTTTTGGGTGTGTTCTTCTCGTAGTTCCTAAAATATTCATTTTTATTTTGGTTTAGTTATCTTTTGGGTTCATACTCGAACTTATTTTTTCAGAACAGTTTTTTATTAGAACATGTTTAAGATATACTGTTTGACCCTCTATTCTTAATCGCTATCTCAAATTCAAAGTTGGGTTTTTAATTGTGATCTGATGAAAATCATCATGCTTGGTTAAATAGAAATTAAAAAGGAGTTTAATGAGTTTTTAAAAGAGGGAAATGTCTAATATAACCACGGAATGATTTATACATCTGAATTTTATTAATATAAAGTACCTTCCTCATCACTTATTTTGTTCTTATTTTGATTCTAGGGATACTGGTAGTAGTGATTATTTTGGAGTTTTTGGGTTAATGTATAATAAAATGATGTAGGTTTCTATAAGATTCTCAAAGATTTGTTGGTGATTGGTTCTAGTTATTTTGAGATGGAATTTCATAATTTCACTGAGGAAGTGGATTTACAGACCTTTTTTTCTTATTTTATAATATATGTTTCTTAATATGCTATGAAACATTTAATGTAAACTTTTTGACCCTTAGACACTTAATTTGATATCCCATTAAATATAATAATACTTAATATCTTTTATAATTATCCCCTTTTAAATGAATTATTGTAATTACCATAATTCTTAGATTGAAATCCTCCCATTAAACCTTATAATCCCTGAATTCTTATTCCACTTTAACCTTTGGTAATCTACCACTTCACCAAACTTCTAAAATTTCTTATAACATGGTAAGATCACACTCTACTCTCAAGTTCATTGGAGATGGTTTAATCTGAGGGGAGGGGTTTCTATTTAATTTATTCATTTATATTACCATACTATTCTCTCGGGCCTAATATTTTTGTTTTGGTATGGGGGATGGGCTTATTTTTATGCCTTTTTATATTACATGTATAACTCCCTTATCTTGGGTTTGGTGTTGTGAGTTTGGTTTGAGGGAATTGGATGTTGAATGTTTATGATTCTTTTTAATTCCACATTGTTAGTTTTATCATGCCTTTATTGTTATAATGTTTTCTTACTTTAACTTTTTCTTAAAAATCATGATATCCATATACCAATATATTATAATGAAATGATGAATATATATACTACTAATAATATGTGTTATTATATGTTAAATGGGAAGTATTTTTGAAAAATAATTGAAGAACTAAAATCCAGAATGATGATGAAGTGTATGGAAATATTACATTTTAACTAGATTCTTCACTATACTATCTTTAGTTATTGTTTATTTAATATATGATTCAATGTTTCATTGATGATATTATGTTGAATCATATGTGTAATAATAATTGATTTAATAATGTTAATATAATGTAAATTAAAACAAATACAGGAACTATAGATTCAATAACATGGAAATGTTTTTTAAGGCTCGTTCTCTTGAGATGAATTTGATGGTTGGTTCATGCTTAGAATGAAAATTCCTTCATTTAATTTTAAAAAGGTTAGTTTAGATGAGGTATAATTATCATATTTATGTGATATTAGGATTTTTTATTAGTCACTTGAGAGTATTCATTACTTTTCAATTATTTCCCCCTAGGATGATGTCCTTCAGTTTTGGGTTGGGTGGAGAGAAGTTTGAGGGAAGAAGAGAGGGCCAAATGTTCCTTTTTAGGGTAATTCCATTAGATGTGTTTTAGGATGATGTGTGTAAGACATTAAGAGATATATGGGTGTTGGTCGGAGTAGATGACTCAAGAGGGGGGTGAATTGAGTATCTATAAAAACTTATGTTAAAAGGATTCTTTACAAAATAAAACCCCCTATAAAAATAAACACAAATTCAGTTTGTAGTGAATTTATAAATGTATTGAAGGTTCAATTTGATTCTCAGAAGATTGATTAGTTCTCAGTTTTACTAACCTATTGATTAACAAAACTTTCGAATAAAAATTACTTATTCAAAACAGATGTAAACACTTGCTAAACTAACTATCAAAATTCAGGTTATCTTAATGCAGGAAGTGCATATCACATAAGAAATATAATATAATCAACACAGTGGATAAAACAAGAGGTTCAGTCTCAAGCAGAGACTTAGTCCTCTCCACTTAGTGATCACCTGCCACCAAGCTGTTTATATTAATAAACTTTTGATCCACACCCTGGATCAGGGTTCACAACAGCACACCCGATTGTCCAGGTCACACTTGACCTCTACCACAGTTATTCATGGGAAAAAGATAAATAGATCACACAGGATCTCTTCCATAGTTCTTTGTGGGAACAATATAAACATATCACACATGATTTCTTCCATAGTTCTTCATGGGAAAAAGATAAACAGATCACACAATATCTCTTCCACAGTTCTTCATGGGATACAAGTGTAAGAAGTGATTGTGTATGAGGATAGTTTGATATCCTTCAGTTATTCTCACGAGACAGTGTGTGTGATAAAAACAAATATACACACTACTCAATTATTGAAGATTAAACACAACAGAGTTAAGAAAGAGAATAGAGTTAAGAATTCTTTGTGTGCTGTGAAGTAATGCTCTGGACTCAATGGATGATGAGAAAATGGTATTGGTTCCTCTTCTGAAAGTTGTCTTCAGAACAGAGTATTGCAGTTTCTGTAATCCATCTTTGAGGAGTGAAAAGGTTCAGCTCTTCAAGGTCTCGATGTACACTGATCTTTAGGATAAAGTTACTTGTTACAGTCTTCTTGTAATCTCAAGCACTTAGTTCCTCTCTTTTCGTATTCGCACAGTCTGTGTCTCAGCGTGTCTCAGTGTGTAATACTTTGTGTACTACACCGTGTATTTCCTTGTCTTTAAAGTGAAAGACGGGGTCCTTTTATACTCCAGGATCCTCTAGGCATGAAGATCTTCGCACGTGCATGTACCTCGTACTTTCTACGGATTGTCCTACAGACAACATTAAAAAAATGTCAGAAACATTAATCTATCCAAATATGACCATTAGAAATAAATTTGAATTAATAAACTCAAAGCAATTATTTATAACAATCGGTGAGTCATCTTTGGTCTGTTGTCTTCGGTTAGATAACATCGGTTTGTCATATTCGGTGTGTCATCTTCTGTGTGTCGACTTCGGTCTGTCGAACTTCGGTGTGTCGACTTCGGCGTGTCATACTTCGGTCTGTCGAACTTCGGTGTGTCAAACTTCGGTGTGTCGACTTCGGTGTTTCAAACTTCAGTGTGTCGACTTCGGTGTGTCAAACTTCAGTGTGTCGACTTCGGTGTGTCGACTTCGGTCTGTAAAACTAACCATCAGTGCCAGTGAATCTAGAAAGATTCCGAAGTGTCTGTCTTACCAGACTAAGTGTTATGAAAAAGTTTATGTATAAATACATTTTTAAACATATTTATTCATGAACATAAGCGATTGAATTATTAAAGTATATGTTGCTGTATGACATAATTGATTTACTGAGGGATATTAAATTAGAATGAAAGATTAGAATTTGTATATTGACATTATTTGTGATTATGAAAACTACATTATCATAGAGGGTCCAACAATATCCCCCTTTTTGATAATCACAAATTATGGCATACATGAAAATATAGAATAAAGATAGCTTAATATAGCTGACAATAATTGTGCAGTATAACTAAAGTTTTTCATTGCTAGAATTTATTTAAAAACAAATCTCCCCCTCAATAAATGAATTAAGAAGAGTATATGACATCCTTAATTTCTCCCCCTTTTGGGATTAACAAAAAGAGAAAAGCGGAAAGGAGAAATAATATAAAAGAAAGACATCATAAGAATTTTCTTTAAAAGGCATTAGAGTACAAGGCAAAAAGATCAAATCCCTATCAAAAGATACAATCCATCATTAAGGGTTTGGATGCAGAGGATCTTTTCCTCTGTCGGAAGGATCCAAAGGAGAAGGAGAGGGTTTGGGAGTGGCAGAGGAAGGAGGTCTGAGGATAACACCAGGTAGGGAAACACTAGTAGGGATAGTGACTGCAAGGCTATGTCTTCTCTCTAACAACACATGACTTGGAAACTGCTCATTAATGATTGATCGAATCTGAGTGAGAGCTTGAGAGAAATTCATTGGAGCAGGAGGCCAAGAGGCAGTACCAATTGAAGCAGCTGGAGGGACCACAACAGCCTCGGCCTGAACATGCAGATAAGGTTTGAGCAGGTTGATGAAGTCATTAATGATTTCACCACCATACTGTATTTCCTTCTCGAATTCATCCTTATTTTCCATAAATTTACTCAGCAAAGGTGTAAACTATTTTAGTTGGAGAACTTGCTTTTTAAAGGCCTCTATGACTGGAGCAATTCGAAGATTTTCTGCCATAAACTTGAAACTATTGATGAGGTCATGCTTGATGTATATCTTAGTGAAATACTTATCCACATTTTCCCGAATTTATTTTTGAGTTGCAGAGGCTTCATTCGTGCACTACCTGACCATATTATATACAAGATCGGTATTTCGATGTACTTTTTCAAGGGTTTATTTATCTGAAACAATATGAAGTTTTTGAATTTCCTCTCTCATTACCACCTTGAGAGACTCCAAATCAGTAGAAACACTTCGCCCACTCCTGGAACTGGATGGGTCAACCAACATTTTTCCAAGATCTTCTTTCAACTTTTTCAGATCAACACTGAGTAGATGAGTTACTAAGTTCCTAAGAACTTCCAGAACACCACTAAAGGAGGTCTTGAAGTCAGAGGTTAAGGAATTCAACTCATTGCTCATCTTTCTTTCTTATTATCTCAGTAAGGTATTGTGTCTAATGATGGTTTCTGCTGTAGTAATAAGATTCGGTTGAATCTCCTGAATTAATATTCTTGTAATCTTTATTGCATCAGCATTTGAGATACTTATGGAGGTGGAGGCTTCATTTCTGGATCTCACTGAAGCTATCACAGACTCACATAGCTCATTCTTAAACTTTTCCAAATCAGCCTTAGTGACATAGTCATTGGTCATTGACTGAGCTATAGGTTCTCGAGGTGGAGATTCAGCTAGTGAAACAGGTGAAATAGGTTCTGGGTCAGCATGGACTTGTGGAACAGGAGGAGGAGGTACCCTTTCCTCATCTGAGTCATAATCTAAACCGAAAAGAATATATCATGGATTACTATTCCACTCTCTAGTACAGGTCCAATCTCTTGGATCAATAATATCAATTCTTACCCTTCTTACTTGAGGCTCAGGAATAACATCATGATCATCAACTACTTCATACTAGTCTCTGGCCATAACAACTTGTTTGGGAGCAAGAACCAACCGAACTTCAGGTTCTGCCTAAGCTCCAGCTACTTCAGATTCACCCGGTACTTCCTCAATTTGAGGCACTGGAACTACATCTTCTTCCTCTTGACCAGAATCCATAAGAACATTCAATTCATGAATGAGCTCTTGGTTTTCAGCATTAGGATGGAGTGGTCTGTCCTCATGTTCAGAATCTCTATGACCATCAGCCTGTTGATCAGCAGTCCCAATTCCATAGCCAGCTCCATGAACAGATTTTTCACTGGATCTATCAACCACATATTGTCCCACTTTTAGAGAGTCACTCACATGCTCAACACTTCCTCCATCATCACCATTATCACCACCACCACCACCACCACCATCATAATTCTCATCTGATTCACTTACATAGCCTTTAACTCTAGTAACTTCAGTTTCTTCCTTATCTTCATCACCTATAATAGTTTCTCTTGAGGGAAATTCCATAGGTGGACTAGCAGGTCCATAAGTCGTATTCTTAGGAATTTCAGCAATATCAGGATCACTCCTATCGTCAAAAGGAGATCCTTCTTCCCTTGGAACTTCAGCCTCAGTATCCTCATCAGAATAAACTGGAACCTCACCTGATTTGAGACCTGGATCAACTTGATCATTTGGTCTAGAAGGGTGATCAACTGAATTGAAATTTTCATACAACCTTTCTTCATCTCCTACCCAACATCTTTTCCATGGGTTCTAGAATATTTTCATCCTCTTACAAATGTATTTCTGAAGACAAAATCCACTGAATGCACTTATCACTTCATCTCCATCTTCTACACAATCTAACTTTTTCAACATGGCAGAAATCATCCTCGGATAATATAAACAGGTTTCCTTCTTGGATAGATTAATCAAATCAGAAATATGCACCATAAGATATCTTCACAGATTCAATTTTATTCCATGTTTCATCAAGAAAATCAAGAAAACATATTGATATTTCACAGCAAAGAAATCTCCCTTCCTTGGGCAGATTTGATGTTGTATGAACTTAAAAAGCAATCTCACTTCTCCTTCGAATTCATTTGCAACAGTCCTTCTAGATTCTTCATTGTCAGTCAGCTCCTTCAGAGCATCTTCATAGGAAAACAAGTTTTAAGAATGTGTAATATTACCAGGATAATTAGCATAGACACCTTCATGAGGCACCTCTAACCATTCAGCCCATTCCTTCGATGAAAAAACCACTTCCTTTCCCTTTACTATAGATTTCATCTTTGCTGCCTCAGCTTCATCCAGTGATATACTCAAATGTTGATAGAATTCATGCACAATATGGGGATAATAGTGTCTTTCATTGTTGGTGAACCAACTGAGCCACCCTTGAGATTCCAGTACCTTTAACAGAAAATATTTTCTTGACAGAATCCACTCAGCAGACACCTCCTTTTCAGCTGTAACTACTCGAATTTCTAAGCTTGGTTTCGCAGTCCCACTAGACTCACCTTTTTTATGCTTAGCAGGAGGAGATTTTTGAGGTTTTTACATTGCACGCTTAGTCCTAGCCATGATGAAGCTTCTAATTCCAACTGTGTTGAGAGGTCGAGAGTTGAGAGAGAGTGTGACTAAATGTAGAAGGATTTACGGCAGAGGAGAAGGTGAAAGGTCGAGACGGATTGTACTAAATATATCATTTAGGAATTGTAAATTGTAAAACACAAAATTTAAACGTGGCAAGTTAAAAGGGATAAAACTGTGTCATTTCATTTAAAGCGGATAGAATTTACAAAACAACCCTTAAATATATCGGTATCAAAGAATCAGTTTTAAGAAGACCGATTTCACAAGGATCGGTTTTAGAAAGATCGGTTTTAGAAAGATTGGTTTTAAAAAGATTAGTTTTAGAAAGATCAGTTTTAGAAAGATCGGTTTTAGAAAGATCCATTTTAGAAAGATCGATTTTATAAAGACCAGTTTTAGAAAGATCAGTTTTAGAAAGATCGGTTTCACAAAGATCGGTTTTAGAAAGATCGATTTCACAAAGATCGGTTTTAGAAAGATCTCCTACTGATTTATCATTCCTAGTTCATGTCTGATGTAATTCATCCTCTCAGAATTTAAGGGTTTAGTTAATATATCAGCAAGCTAATGTTCAGTCCCAATAAACTCAAGAGTTATATCACCTTTTTGATAATGATCTCTTAAAAAGTGATGTCTTACATCAATATGTTTTGTTCTAGAATGATAAATTGGATTCTTAGAAATATTAATATTACTTGTGTTATCACAATTTATGGGGATATGTCTAAATTGAAATCCATAGTCTAATAAGGTGTGTTTCATCCACAAAATTTGTGCATAGCAACTACCAGCAATAATGTACTCTACTTCAGTAGTTGATAATGCAACTGAATTTTTCTTTTTACTACACCATGATATTAGTGAATTTCCCAAAAAAGTGACATGTTCTAGAGGTACTCTTTCTATCTAATTTATATCCACCAAAATCAGCATCTGAATAGCTAACTAAATCAAAAGGTTGTCCTTTAGGATAGAACAATCCTAAATTAGTTGTATACTTGAGGTATTTGAAAATTCTTTTAACACTATTTAGGTGTGACTCCTTTGGGTTTTCTTGAAATATCCCACACATACACACACTGAACATAATATCTGGCCTACTAGCAGCTAAGTACAACAAACTCTCAATCATTCCTCTATAAGCAGTTTGATCAACTGATTTTCCATTTTCATCAAGATCTAACTTACATGTAGAAATAATAGGAGTTTCACTACTCTTAATGCTATCAAGGACATATCTTTTCAAAAGATATTTTGTATACTTATTTTGATTTATGATGATAACTTCTTTATTTTGAAATATTTGAAATCCAATAAAATATTTAAGTTCACCCATTAAACTCATTTCAAACTCACTTTGCATTATGTTTGAAAAATCATTATATAAAGAATTTTTAGAAGATCCAAAAATAATACCATCTATATATATTTGGGCTATTAAAACTTCTTTTGAAATTATTTTTATAAATAAAGTAGGATCTTCAAGTACTTTTGTAAAACCTTTAGAAATAAGAAAATTACTTAACCTTTCATACCAAGCTCTTGGAGCTTGTTTCAAACCATATAAATCTTTTGATAATTTGAACACATGATTTGGAAAAATTGGATTTGTAAAACCTGAGGGTTGTTCAACAAAAACATCATCAATTATATAACTATTTATAAATGTACTTTTGACATCCATTTGATAAAGTTTAAAATCCAGGTGTGCTGCATAGGCAAGTAAGATCCTAATTGCCTAAAGTCTAGCTACAGGAGAAAAAGTCACTTCATAATCAATTCCTTCTTTTTGATTATATCCTTGTACAACTAGTCTATCTTTGTTTCTAACTATATTTCCAATTTCATCTACCTTATTTTTAAACACCCATTTGGTTTCTATGGTCAAAGTATCCTTAGGTCTGTCTACAAGTTTCCAAACTTTATTTATTTCAAACTGATTAAGTTCTTCTTGCATGAACATTACCCAAAATTTATCATTGATAGAATCATTGATATTTTTAGGTTAAAGCTATGACAAGAAGGCTTGATGTTCAACCTGGTTTCTCAAGGAAGCTCTGGTTTGTGTTTCTCTATTTAAATCTCCAACAACAGCATCTAAGGGATGATTCTTATGGGTTCTAGTTGGTCTTGAGAAAGTAGGACTTGATATTTCAATTTGGTCAGGTTGATCTGGTTCACTACGGTTAAGGTAAGGAGAAATTTTAGAACTGGATGTTTTCACAGATTCCTTTACATGATGATTTGTGATTTTATCATTAATGTCCAGATTGGACATATCCTCTTCAATATTTTCTAGTGAGGTCTTGGGCTCATGTGGATCCGCTTCATCAAACTTGATGTGTACAGATTCCCCCACACATTTGGTCTTCTTATTAAAGACTCTATAGGATTTACTTGATGTAGAATATCCAAGAAATATTCCTTCGTCACTTTTCAAGGCAGATTTATCTAAATTATCTTTAGTATTTAGGATATAAACTTTACATCCAAACACTTTAAAGTAAACTACTTTGGGTTTTCTTTTATTCCACAACTCGTAAGGAGTTTTCTTAAGAATGGGTCTAATTAAGACTCTGTTTATTATGTAGCAATCTGTATTAACAGCTTTAGCCCAAAAATAAATGGGTAGATCATATTCATTGAGCACAGTCTGAGAAATTTCTTGTAAGGTTTTATTCCTTCTTTCTACCACACCATTCTGTTGATGTGTTCTAGGTGCAGAGAAGTTATGATTATAGCCATTTTGGGAGAAGAAGGCTTCAAAATCTAGATTCTCAAACTCACAGCCATGATCACTTCTTAAGGATTTAATCTTAATTCCACTGATATTTTCTATAGTCCCAGCTTACTTAGTAAAGTGAGAACATGATTCACTTTTATGAGCCAGGAAAAAGGTCCAGGTATACCTATAGAAATCATCTACAAGAACATAAACATAGTGCTTCCCATTGAGACTAAAAACTCTAGATAGTCCAAACAAGTCCATGTGAACCAACTCGAGAGGTTGAGAAGTTGTTACTTATTTCTTTGGTTTGAAAGAGATTTTATGTTGCTTTCCTTTTTGGCAAGGATTACATACTTTATTGTCTAGAAACTCTAGTTTGTGTAAGTCTCTAACTAAGCCTTTTTCTAGTTAACTTCCTAAGAGAGTGTATATTACAATTTTCTAGTCTTCTATGACAGATCCAAGACTCTTTGTGAAAGGCATTTAGACAAGAGACATTCTGTGAGGCTAGTGTGTTTAAATTTATAGCATATACATTATCATTTCTAAAAGTAGTAAATACCAAATTATTTTTGGCATAAAAAACATGGCATGAATCATTTTTAAACTTAACATTAAATACATCATCACACAGTTGAGATATTCTAAGCAAGTTATACTTCATTCCATCAACATATAATACTTTAGAAATTGAAATAGAGTTAGGGTTACCAATCTGGCCTAGGCTGATGATTTTTCCTTTACCATTGTCACCAAATGTAACATGTACTCCATCAATCTTGATAAGACTTTTAAACCTTGAAAAATCCCCTATCATGTGCCTTGAACACCCACTGTCCAAGTACCACATCTTTTTACAGGAACTCTTTAGGTAGTTCACCTACAAAACAGTTTAACCAAGAAATGACTTTGGTACCCATATTTGTCTGGGTCCACAAACATTAGTAATAAAAGCTTTAGGAATGAACAACTGTCTTATGGGTTTCCTATATGCATAATATAGAGTATTTGAAAAATAAAATTTATTTGGTCCTGTGGAATTGGATACAGTAAAAAAAATTAAGGATCTAGAACTTGCAGTACAATTCCAGTTTTTGAATATAGTAGCATTTTTTCCAGATTTGGATACAAAATGTGATTTAGATAAATTACCTTGACCTGGTAGATAACCTATCCCAGAATTATATTTTGGGGCAATCTTTTTTCCTAGAAACTGAGTCAAGGTATCTCTACCGGTAGTAAACTTCTCAAGATCTCTCTTTAATTTCTCATTTGATAATTTGAGTTCAGTATTTTCTTTTAACAGCTGGGCACATTTTTCCTTTTCAATATCCAGATCAAATTTGCAATTAGCATTTAGAGCATGCTGTCTTTTTAATAATTTATATTTATCCTTGAGCTCATTAAAGGTATCCTCAAGTATTCCACAGTATTCAAATAATTCATCCTTAGTCATATTTTCATCATTGTTTGATTCACTTTCATTCTTAGAATAATAAACATCATGTATAGGAGAATTAAGTGTTACCTCGAATGTTTCTGTCATGAAACATAAGTTGGCATGATTGTTTTGTTCATTATCAGAAGCATCAGATCCACTGGAGCTATCTTCTAAAGCACTCCAAGTAGATTTCATATCCTTTTTATAACCCTTTCCCTTATCTTTGTATTTATTCTTAAATTTCAGCTTGGGGCAGTTTGCCTTCACATGACCTTTTCGTTTTCACTCATAGCAGATTATTTCATTTGAGTTGCCATTCCATTTTCTGTCTTTCTTCCACTATCCTTTACTATCATACTTTCCCTTGTAGTTTGACTTCCTAAATAATTTCATCTTTTGGTAGAACTTTTTGAACCTTCTAGAAAGATGAGCCATTTCCTCATCACTATCTGAATATGACTCTTCACTAGTGGAACTATCTACAAGAACTTGAATCTTCTCTTTATCATTGATTTTTGAAGTTGAAGTCCTGAATGCTACTGACTTCTTCCTTGGTTCCTCATCTACTTCTTGATTTACTTCAAATTCTTCTTCATAAATCATAAGATTTCCAATTAGTTCCTTCACTGGAAGTTTGCCTATGTCACAAGATTCTCATATAGAAATAGAAGTTCCTCTCCATCTGTCAGGTCGACATCGAAGAAGTCTCATGATTTGGTCCTTATTGTCCACTGGTTTCCCAAGTAGACTCATGGTGTTCACTATTTCATTGAACCTGAGATACATTTCAGATATAGGTTCATCATGCTTCATTTTAAAATTATCATATTTAATAGTGTATGTATTTAATCTCATTTCTTTAACATTAGTTGTTCCCTCATGAGAGATAGCTAAAGTATCCCAAATTTCATATGTAGTTTTACAAGCATAAATACGGTTAAATTCTTCATACCCCAGGGAATAATACAAAGCATTCATTGCTTTATAATTATTTTTATAGGCAGATTTGGTAGATTTATCCCAAGTGCTTCTAGCAGTTTCAGGTATTGTATATTTACTTTCAATAGCATTCCTGATTTCAAAGCCCATACTTTTTAGATGTATCTTCATTTTAAGTTTCCACTGACCATAGTTAGTTCCATTAAAGAAAGGTGGTCTATTTTTAGCATCCCCTTCTAGTCTATTTTCCATGATAAAGGTTGTAAAAAAATTCAAAGAGATAAAAATTTAGAAATAACAGAAATTTGAAGATCTTCGAAACACAACTATAATCACAGTTGATACGATTTTAAAAACTAACAGTAACTTTCAAGAACCCTTTGATACCAAATGTTGGTCAGAGTAGATGACTCAAGATGGGGGTGAATTGAGTATCTATAAAAATTTCTGTTAAAAGGATTCTTTACAAAATAAAATCCCCCTATAAAAATAAACACAAAGTCAGTTTGTAGTGAATTTATAAATGTCTTTAAGGTTCAATTTGATTCTCAGAAGATTGATTAGTTCTCAGTTTTACTAACCTATTGATTAACAAAACTTTCTAATCAAACTTACTGATTCAAAATAGATGTAAACACTTGCTAAACTAACTATCAAAGTTCAGGTTATCTTAATGCAGGAAGTACATATCACATAAGAAATATAATATAATCAACACAGTGGATAAAACAACAGGTTTAGTCTCAAGTAGAGACTTAGTCCTCTCCACTTGGTGATCACTTGCCACCAAGCTGTTTATATTAATAAACTTTTGATCTAGACCCTGGATCGGGGTTCACAACAGCACACCCAGTTGTCTAGGTCACACTTGACCTCTACCACAGTTATTTGTGGGAAAAAGATAAACAGATCACATAGGATCTCTTCCACAGTTCTTCATGGGAAAAAGATAAACAGATCACACAATATCTCTTCCACAGTTCTTTATGGGATACAAGTGTAAGAAGTGATTGTGTATGAGGATAGTTTGATATCCTCCAGTTATTCTCAGGAGACAGTGTGTGTGATGCAAACAAATATACACACTGCTCAATTAGTGAAGATGAAACACAACAGAGTTAAGAAAGAGAATAGAGTTAAGAATTCTCTATGTGCTGCGAAGTAATGCTCTAGACTCAATAGATGATGAGAAAATGGTATTTGAGTCCTCTACTGGAAGTTGTCTTCAAAACAGAGTATCGCAGTTTTTGTAATCCATCTTCGAGGAGTGAAAAGGTTTAGCTCTTCAAGGTCTTGATGTACACTGAGCTTTAGGAGAAAGTTTCTTGTTAGAGTTTTCTTGTAATCTCAAGCACTTAGTTCCTCTCTTTTCTTATTTGCACAGTCCGTGTCTCAGCATGTCTCAGTGTGTAATACTTCATGTACTACACTGTGTACTTCCTTGTATTTAAAGCAAAAGTTGAGGTTCTTTTATACTCCGGGATCCTTTAGGAATTAAGATCTTTGCACGTTCATTTACCTCATACTGTCTACGGATTGTCCTACAGACAACATTAAAAAAATGTCAGAAACATTAATCTGTCCAAATATGACCGTTAGAAATAAATTTAAATTAATAAACTCAAAACAGTTATTTATAAAAATTGGTGAGTCATCTTCGGTCTGTTGTCTTCGGTTTGATAACATCAGTCTGTCATCTTCAGCGTGTCATCTTCGGTGTGTCAACTTCGGTCTGTCGAACTTCAGTGTGTCAACTTCGGTGTGTCATACTTAGCTTTGTCTAACTTTGGTGTGTCAAACTTCGGTGTGTCGACTTCGGTGTGTCAAACTTCAGTGTGTCGACTTCGGTGTGTCAAACTTCAGTGTGTCGACTTCGGTGTGTCGACTTCGGTATGTCGAACTAACCATCAGTGCCAGGGAATCTAGAAATATTACAAAGTGTCTATCTTACCAGACTAAGTTTTATAATAAATTTTATGTATAAATACATTTGTAAACATATTTATTCATGAATATAAGCGATTGAATTATTAAAGTATATGTTTTTGTATGACATAATTGATTTACTAAGAGATATTAAACTGGCATGAAAGATTAGAATTTGTATATTGAAATTATTTGTGATTATGAAAACTACATTATCATATAGGGTCCAATAGTGGGATTGTTTATGAGAATGTTGGGTAAGTATTAGTGATGGGATTCATGATAGATTATGGTTATGATTTAGGCATTGGATTTGATGTGTTGGATAGTTGTTGGAATTGGGTTTCATTACCATATTACCTTATGGGTTGAGCCAACCATTTTATTTTGTTGCTTCCCTCTTAATTCTTTGGGTGTCGAATGGGGTATGTATATATTCATACCTAAATGGGATTTTACTATACATTTCATGTCTTTTACAGACGGTAGAAATATTGGATTTGAATTTAGTGGACCTAGTATTAGTGGAGCTTAGTAGTTTATGGTGGTGTTGAACATGTTTGGTGGTCAGAACCTGGTAACCTGAGCCAATCTCTACCCGTCCATTTCCTTTATAGTTGTTCTTAGGTTTAGGTCTCTATTTCCTTTCTGTTAAGGAAATTATTTTCCCATTATACTTTTATATTAGCTTTCTATTCATTGATGTAATTTCTATAGGATTTTTTCTTATAATGATTACTATATAGTGGGGTGCATGTGGGGGGGTAGAAGGTGGGGGGACAGTGGGGGGTGAAGGTTGGGGGGCAGTGGGGGTGAAGGGGGTGGGGGTGGGGGCAGGGAAGGGGGGGGGGTTGTCCAGTAGGGGGTGTCTAGGAGGGGGGGGGGGATGTCCAGGGGGTGTCCATAAGGTGGGTGTCCATGAGGGGGGGGGGGGGTCAGGAGGAAGGGGGTGTCTAGGAGGGGGGGGGTGTCCAAGAGGGTGTCCAGGAGGTAGGAGTGTCTAGGAGGGAGGGGGTGTCCAGGAGGGAGGGGGTGTCCAGGAGGGGGGGTCCAGGAGGGAGGGGGTGTCCATGAGGGAGGGGGGAGGGGTGTCCAGGGGGTGTCTAGGAGGGAGTTGGGGTGTTCATGAGGGGGGGGGGGTCCAGGAGGGGGTATCCATCAGTGAATTCTATAAAAAACATAATAGGTCATTATTAAAACATATAAGTTTTAATGTGGGTGTTGGAAGCAAAGCAAATTAATCTTCTGTGATCATATAAATGTGTGACTATTCATGATTTTTTATAATTTAAAACATTTATGAATTCCCTAAACCATAATATTTGTTATGATTTTTTTATTAACATGTTATTGATGGTTACTTATTATCTTATGAAACAATACATATAATGTTAAGTCATTTTATAGATTATTTGTTTAATGTATGTTTATATGTCTCAAAATGGATAGATAATAGATTTACAATGTTGATCGGATCACTGATGAATTTCAGAAGGAGTTGCAATATTTTTTGGACTTTTCATTCACTAATGATTGAGATGGAGGATTGATTCGATGCCCATGTTTTGATTGTGTTGGAAGACCATGGTTAAATTGTGAGAAAGTTAGTTACCATATCACTAAACATGTTTTCCAAAAAAATTATCATGTGTGGTATCACAATGGAGAAAATGCACAAGTGGTGAATGACCTCGATTTAGCAGAAAGGATTGGTATGAAAAATCTGATTTCTGATTGGTTTCCTTTTGTTTCTGAAGCTAGCTCCTCATGTATACCATTGCAAGAGTAAATGAATAATGGAACATAGTTTTCATCTATTAATCATGATGATGACGTTGAGAGTGTTATAAAGCTAATGGAATATGAAAATACCCCAGTATATCAGGAATGTGAAAAATGAGCAAACTTGATTTTTAATGCAATTATATCATGGGAAAACAATGTATGGATTTAGTAATACTACAGTCGACTATCTCCTTACATTTATTAAGTATTTACTACCTGATGATGCATGAATTCTAGAAAATTATTACATGACATAAAAGTTGGTTGAAAATTTTGGATATTCATCTATTAAGATTCATTCTTTCCCCAAATATTGTTGTCTGTTCTGGAAGAAAAATGCAGAGTTGAGTTTGTGAAAACAGTACGACACATCAAGGTAGAAGACTAACAAAGACAAAACTCAATCTCACATACCAGAGAAAGTGATGTGGCACTTCCCTTTAATTCCCAAACTTCAAAAACTTTTTATGTTAGTTTAAATGGAAAATAATATGAGATCGCATGAAGATGAAAGAAATAAGGATAATAATGAAATAGTGAATCCTGCAGACGAGTTGGCTTAGAAGAAATTTGATTGGTTACATCTTGATTTTGTAGCTAACCCACAAAATGTTAGATTGGGATTATCCTGTGATGGTTTCAACCCATTTATCCAAATGCATACTGCACACAGTACTTGGCCTGTTTTCATTCACATTTGTAACTTTCCTTCATGGATGTGTATAAAGAAGCCGTTTACTATCATGAGTATATTGATATCTGGACCCAGTGATCCTTGAAATAATATTAATATATACTTGCAACCATTAATAGAGAGGAGTTAAATGAGCTTTGTATTGTTGGTTCACAAGTGTACGATGCATTCAGGAAGGAGTAATTTATATTTCATGTGGATTTATTATGGATGATAAATGATTTCCCTACCTATGGAATGATGTCTAGTTGGAGTACTAAAGGGAAATTATCCTAACCTATTTGTATGAAAAATACACATTCCTAAAGATTAAAGTTTCGACAAACTTTCATCTTCATAGGACATCAACAATTTATACTGATGGATCATCCATACAAGAAAAATTAGAGACAGTTCGATAATGCTATCGAGACAGATGAGACACCTCAATGAATTTAAGGGAATGATATTGTTAAAGATATTGATGATTTGAATTATGTTCTCAGCAAAATTCAATCAAATATCAGAAAGAGAAAGCATGTCAATTCAAATTCCAATAGCATTTGGAGAAAGAAAATCATACTCTTTGAGTTACCATATCGGTCATCAAATTTATTGCGTCATTGTTTGAATGTAATGTATATTGAGAAAAACATTTGTGAGATATTACTTTCTACTATTTTAAATGTCA
This sequence comes from Viscum album, assembly GCA_963277665.1. NCBI lineage: Eukaryota > Viridiplantae > Streptophyta > Magnoliopsida > Santalales > Viscaceae > Viscum > Viscum album. The sequence continues at coordinate 1,869,988,596 of OY728156.1, forward strand.
AAGGTAAAACAAAAGATTATTTGCAGTCTCATCATGATTTGATGGATTGAGGTATAAGAGAAAAAATTCATCCCGAGTTAATTAGTCAAAATAAGTGAAAATTCCCTTTTGCCTGTTATGCGATGAAAAATGTGGAGAAGAAACAATTTATTTAGGTCTTAGAAAGTTTGAAGGTTCCATATGATTCTTAAAGTAATATTTCAAAAAGGGTGAATACACAAGATGTGAAACTAAAATCTCTTAAAACCTACGATTACCGTGTCTTGTTACATGATTTGATTTCTATTGTCATTCAACATTTACTTTCACATAATTTTAGAGTTGATGTGATTAAGTTATGTTATTTTTATCTAGACCTTTGTGCCAAAAGACTGAGAAGAAGTGTTGTTCAGAAATTGTAGAGATATGCACCAATTATTCTTTGTGACTTGGAAAAAATTTTCCCACAATCATTTTTCACATGTATGTTACATCTGACTGTGCATATTCCCACAAAAGTTCTTTTTGGTGGTCCTGTTTCGAGTCAGTGGATGTATCCTGCATAAAAAATGATGTTTACATTGAAATCTTATGTGAGAAATAAATATCATCCCAAAGGATTTATTGTGAAATGATATTTAGAACAATAATGCATGGATTTCTATTCATCATACTTGGATAACCTCACTACGAGGTCTAATCGACTAATGTGAACTGAAAATGGGAAATATGATCCCATTGAGCCTGCATTTCCTTCACTTCCCCAAATAGGGGGGATATCTGGATTGTACTCACTGTGTTGTTTAAGCAGGGAAGAGTGGGAAATGGCTCATCGTACAGTATTATTCAACTGTGGTGTGCTTGATGATTATATCAAGTAAGTCAACTAATAAATATACATTTTTTTTCATTGTGTAATTTATTTATATCTTCTTACATTTTAAATCTTTCATATTTGTAGAGAACATTTAAAAATTATAAAAAAGATACATCGCTCTCAATTTATTAAGAGGAAGGAACTGTTTCACAATAAAGAATTTGCTGCTTGGTTAAAGTCAAAGGTAATAGATTTCTTTTTTTTATTCTCATAACATAATCACATGTCTCTGTTTAATATTCTATGTTGGTATCTTTTTTGTTTTAACTCCACCAATGAATGAAGTATCAGATGAAGTAAGAGAGTTGTCCTTTGGTTCAAACGATGTGGTACGTGATTGTAAAGAAATGTTTGTCAATGGATTTAATTTTTTTATAAATAGACGTGCAAAGAAAATGGAAAAATAGCATGATGGTGTCACAATAAATGCCACAATAGATTGTTATGCGAGTGCATCAAATAGACAACCTTGATCATAAAATATATCATATTACGGTGTTGTTGAAAGAACCATTTTATTAGATTACTATGCACATGGTCGTGTCGCAATGATTAAATTCAAGTGGTTTGATTCAATGACATGACAAGGAATTAATATTGATAACTATGGATTTAGATTAATTGATATGAGATGCCAGCTTCATAATGATGAACCTTATATTCTTACTTCATATACTAGACAAGTGTTTTATTTAACTGACCCATTACAACAAAAATTTGGTGTTATTGTTGATGTCATTCCTAGACATATTTTTGATGAAGACATGGATGAAAATGATATTTTGGATGAACATGTCAGTATTTATTTTAATGTTTCATTTGATGACATAAATGATTCAATTTCTAGAACAGATTGTGAACCAGAAATTGTCACAGAGCACACATAGTGTTGACACATTTATAAGTATTTACCTGACATTATCGCAATATTTGATGTGTTTTTTTAAACTTACATACATGATATCAAATTAACTAGTATATTTTATACCATTTTCTAATATAAAACTATTTATAGTTTAACCAATTTATGTTTAAAAACATCTCTAGTAATTCTTGAACATAAAAAAGTCTTTATATTTTATCAATATAAACATCACACATGAAAATGTATCTCATTGTTTTATGATAAAATTGTATTATTTAACATTTTTCATTATTTTTATTTATTTTATAATATTATTTTAAATTTTCAGGTCAAAATGTCTAAATATGATGATACTAGAAGAAATAGAAGAATACATAGAAATGAACAATGTATGTCTCCTCTGGCCAACACTGTAAGTACAATTTATGTTTGAATATTATGGTCTTTCATATTATTTATCTTGTTATCATTCATTTTATTTTATCATCTATGTTATTTTAGGCTACATCATCGAGGAGACGGTTGGATTATACTACCGAGGCTGATAGTATGGAGGGAGGTACTAATTCTACAATTCAACTTACTTCTATGCTGCTTGAGTCATTAGGAGGTTATCCTCCCATTATGAAACCTCCATATTATCCATACCCACCTTTTCCATATTCCTTTTTTACCACACCCACATCGGATGGTAGTTCTCAGACTCCCACCCCTTCTTATTTTCCATTCCCACCATCCACTGTACAAGGCATTGTGCCCCCATATATCCCACCACCATATCCATATCTATATCCACCCTCATCTATACAGGGTTATCCATCAGATTTTATCCCTCCATCATTAAACATATCACCATCTACTATACAGTGTACTCCTACTATAGATATCCCACCCACCATAGAGGCTACTCCCCCTATAGATTCAACACTTTAGGGTCAACAGATCCCCCATCTACTGGTATGTGTTTAAACATTACTATTAGTTATTAATGATAAATTTATATATATTATTTTCCTTTATTATTCTTTTCATGATTAGCTTCATCCTCCACCAGATGATGAGGCCACACAAAAATGCGAGAGGTTTAGAATCGACACACGCAAATCATGGTTGAATATAATGAGGATGGTGCTATAATTAAAAAAATAGTACATAATGTAAAAGCTTTATGGGAACACTTTATAGACATAGAAATATCATTATAGTTCAACCAATAAGTTGGGGGGGATTTGGAGAACAAATAAAGGACAATGCCTGGGCAGAGATCTGGGTAAGTAATGTTAATCATATTTTATATATATTAATTTATAATATTTTCTTAAAAAATATTTTGTCTTTTGTAGCTTCGATATAATTTTCCTGATGGAAAAAATTCCAAGGATGCAAGGTTAATGGATTTAAGTGAAATGTGGTGAGTGTACAAGTATGACTTATATCTTGGTTGGAAAAAGAGAGTTTGTACGTGTAACGCCCCGACCCCAGTTACCCAGAGTCGGTGCATTATTATGTAACATTATCATGATCACAAAAGATCAAGTCTCAAAATACCGATTAGTTTAGTAGCCTTGGAAACACTAGAATCATTCATAAATGTTACATTACATCATAAAGTGAAAAACTACAATAACATAGTCTCCATAGTCCACACTCATATCCCCTTCAGACTATCCCTGCAGGTCAGTCATAAAATATTTATTCACATCCTGGAAAAATAATACATAGAAAGGGGTGAGCTCAGATGCTCAGTAAGGATAACAATATAGCGGAAACTTTCATAAATAAACATAAACATTTAAGGAAATGTATAACTAAAACAAAAGCCTTTTAAACTTGAACTTCAACATAATATGGAAAAAATAAAATGGAATAATTCCATTTACTTATTCACATGGATATTCTACTAGTCGAATAATCACATGCAATATCAATAACCACTTTCATAATGATGGAATGCATAATGTCAGACTATCATAACCACGTATCCAAGGCCTCGTGCCAAGACTACAAATGAGATTTTTTCAAGGCCTCGTGACAAGACACTAGTTTGTCTCATGAGACCTACCAATGCATTGAGGAGCTATAGCGGGCTCCACCTATCACATACTAAGTCCAATGCATTCCTTATATGAAAAGGTTTAAACATATCATAAACCATAACATAATCGTATCACATAAAACATGAATAAAGGAAACATAACATTTCCACATTTCAATCACAAGATATAAATATAAAACATTGATATAATAAAACTATTTTCAATACAAAAATAAAATAAAAGTAAAACTTGGTATTTATTTTTCATTTAAAAAAATTTATGGCTTCTAGAGGAAGCCGAAACTCAAATAATGGTCACGGTGGCGGAGAAGTCGTTGTCGCCGCATACGTACGACAAAAAAAACATTCCTTTCTGTCATTTAGTAAAACGCTTTGTATAAAAAAGATTCCTTTTGAATAAATGTAAAAGTCAAAGGGGTTTATACACCGTATAAATTAAAGTTGTGTATAAAACAAAATATGCCTCAATGAAAGGAGATTGAGACGAAGTCCCTTACCTCGTGTCCGACTTGACTCGATCATTCTTTAACCTCCTGAATAATAAACTAGAGTTAATTTCTACTTGCTTAAGAACCTTTTTCAAGTTCATTATTCCTTTTATATCACTTATTACCATGTTATGAACATTATGTAATTATTTAAGTTAATAACGGTCGTTTTGTCGATCTTTGGTACTTGAGTTAAAAATAAACTTCTTATAATTACAAGTTGTTCATGTGGTAAAATATCCATTATATACAGAATTATATTCATTATTTAGATATAATATATATCATATATATCCAGTATATATATTCATTTATAATATTACATAACATTTAGAGGTAAGAAATGAAATGCACCGTTCATAGAGACGGTAAGTCGTACGTACGCATGAACGCTACTTTCATTTATATTTCATATTTAATGTAATGAAATAATAATGATATAAAGTTATATTATAATTCCATTATAATATCATATATAATATCATTTATTCCATCCTTTACACGTCCCACGTATGGCATTAACGATTCAAATCACTTTGAGGGGGCGGTAGTCCACACTTCCTAAAATGAAATTATCGCGTTTACCCATAATGGAAATCATAAAGGTATGCCATAAATGAAAAATACAGAAGAATAAGGAAAACATAAACATAATATATATCATATATAAATATAGTGACAACTTAATGGCCACCATGAGAGATGTTAAAAGAAGATTGAACAATCATCGTTTCGTGAGACAGTAATTCGCCACCCACAGAAACAGTATGTTCTTTAACCATTAGACAAAGGTGTGTGTAAGTGTAAATCAAATAATTCTCATAAAAAAATCATAGTATATTGAAGATACTATTTTTGTTACAAAATAAATTAATAAAAAGAGTTTAAGGGGTTGGAGAAGCAAAATAAAACAAAAGAACATAAGAGAATACATTACCTTAAAATCGGGTAACTCTTTTTGATTTGAGCCAAAGGCTTCCTTAGGAAGACTTCTGCCCAAAGTGAGGCTTATAGGATTAAGATAGGGAATTTGAGAGAGTATTTGGGCAGAGGTTGGCTGAGCTAAATGGCTTGATGGTGTGAATAAAATGGTAGAGGTGGGGGCCTTTTATAAGAGGAGAGGAGGGGTACTCTTGGAATGTCATGAAATGTTACATTATTATATAATAAGTTTCGGATTTTAAAGGTCCCAAAATTATATATTTCTAGGATAAGGTGATAATGGTTCTAAATATACTCATCCAATAGGTTTTTGACAATTTTAAGTCTTAGATTTTACATTATCTTTTCATTTTATTTAAATCGTTAATTAATGAGGTAATCACTGCATCATCATGGTGTCATAAAAAATTTAATTTATTTAATGTCTAAAAATTATAAAAAAAATATCATGATGTAGGAAATTTTTTTATATTTCCAATGAATATTTATAGTTGAAAATTTAACTTATATAACTCCATGTAATAATTGTTTTAGTAAAACAACACATGTTTGTGACAATTTTATTTTTACTTTAAATAAAAAGTTATTAATGTCATTTTCTTACCCAAGTGGCTCCATGGGGTCCCCAAGTTGACCCATGGATTTTCTTGTTCGTCCATGAATCATCCAATAAGGGTAGGACAAGTGTAAAGGTAATTTCATATTATTATAACATTATATTTACCTTAAATTACACTAATTACCTTTAATCGCGATTAATAAAACTTAAAAGTTACTATTCACCAAAAATTATTTTAATCCCATTGAACCACATTTTAATTCCTAATGACAATGATGTATGTCAGATTTTTGAAATTCAAATCACAGAGGTGGTAAAATTTCATTTAAACGAAAAATCAGTTTTTTAACTACCACTTAGTGGTTTCACTATTCATCAAAAATCGATGTTTTTCAGAAAAATACCAAAAATTCACTCTAAGCTATATTTGATATTCCAAATTCAAAAATGATGTCTATTTTACAAAATTCAAAACATATAAGTTGAACTAATTAATTTAATAATTAATTCCCGCTATCACAACAAATAGCGTGTTTTTAAGAAACAATATATATCAAAAGATTGACAATTGTTTATGTCCAATTTCAAAGTGAAATTAATTCTAATGACCACCATTGGATAAAATGGTAAAAATATATTCTAATTATACTTTAAAACCACTCAATATTATAATTTATCACTATAAATTATTTTGATTAAAAAATTTGTTTTTAAGTATTTTTCTATTCATAGAAAATTGGAAGTTCTCAGAAAATTACAAAAAATTCAACATAGGCTAATTTTGATATTATGAATCCAAAAATGAAGTCCATTTTGAAATATAAAATTTATATAATTTCAAAAAGTATGTATTACTATTCATAACGGCTACTTTGATTGGTCGCGGTGTGTTAGAACTCGAGGTTGCGTACAATGCAAGCTATTGCATTATTGAAAGAGAATCATACCGTGGAAGCTTGGGGTGTTACATTATACCCTCCTTCAATAAATTGTGTCCTCACAATTTGAAAATGTTCTTCAAAAATAAAAGGTTGAAATTAGCAAATACCTTTGTGGAAAACCCAAATCGGAAATAAGGTTAATAAAAATATAACTTTAAAAGAAAGAAAGAGAATTACAAAGGTCACCCGAGATAGACCATACTAGGATTCTATGAAAACATGGATATGAAGGAGAAATAAACCATCAAGGTCTGTTGGAGAGTTGTATAAAATAGTATTAGGAGAAAGTTAACTATAGGAAAATCACAAACTTGTGATTGGTTAAATGGTCATTCATTCCCCAGTAGGAAAAGTTAACCGACAACGTTTTTGTTTTAAATAACCTTTCATAAATTTGAGGAATTTATTTAGGAGATTTAATAATAATGTAAGGAAATATACATACTTGTCATGTAGACTTTCATTCTTTAATAAATTTTTACCACAAACCCATCTTTCACCCAAAAAGATAATAGAACTCAAAAATATTATATTTATCCTAATCGTACAAGGTTCCAAATATTAACACATACCATTTAGATTAGGAAAACTATTTTCTAATAACCAGGGACTTCCTGTAGGCTAGTGGTAGGTAATAAAGGCCTGTCTCACTATGGTTGTGGGTTCGATTCCTGCAGCTTTGTCCAACGCGACGGGTTATCCCTCGACCTGCAGGTTGTCCTTTTCCTAAAACTATAGTATTATAATATTCCAAAAATATTCTTCAGAAATGTTTTAACCTTAAAAAATACTATCCAAAGTTAAACTTAATCTATTCCAACCTTTATAGTTATCCAAAATACCTTTGTCCAGACTTTATCTAAAAGGTCTCTAAATTCCAAAATCAATTCATCAGATTCCCCAAACAAAGTAAAGTTTCTCTTATTGTCACATACTAAAAATATGATTACCATAATCATATTAAAACCTTAATGAAAACAATAAGTACTTCAGTACAATACTTTTATATATCACATTATTCTTATAACCAGAATATAATCCTTGAGTCCAAAAGCACCAATACATTAATTATTCCACTTCAACTGTAGTAACAGAATAAGATTGGCCTTGATCCCATGGCCTTTTCTGAGGTAAGTTTCCATGACGCTTAGGACATTCATTTGAATAATTCCCCATCTCCCTAAAATTGTAGAATTCAATATTGACATCCTCTTTCTTTCCCTTGCAATCCCGAGCCTAGTGACCTTTTTCTCCACATTTATAACAAACTCTCATTCCTTTTAGGCAAGTATTGGGGTGATTCTTCCCACAATTATCACATAATGGAAAATTCTTCTTTCCCTTTTTACCTTTATCTGTCTCTTGTTCCACCGTTCTCTTCTTCTCTTGCTTTACTTTATTGTCATAAGATTTAGAGAATTATTTTTCTGTCTTGATAGCACATGATACAATATCTTCATACGACGAGAAATATTGTGAGACTAAGGCTCGATGGAGAAATGGTTTTAACCCATCAAAGAAACGATCAATATTACTTCTTGGGTTATGTATATAATTTGTTTCATGCCTATCTAACCTTGTAAAGTTAGCCTCATACTTTACGACATTCTCATCCACCTTTTGTCTCAGACTCAGAAATTGTCTTTCCATATCTGCTCGATGGTCACGAGGGAAGTATTTTTCTAAGAAAATCTCTTTGAACTCCCTCTATTCCATATTTGATACTTCATCATCATCCTTAATATTTTGTATCAATGACCACCATTGATCAGCATCTCCAGTGAGGCGATAAAATTCCATGACAACTTTTTCCCTTTCACTACTCCCCAAGGCATGGAATATTTTCTCTAAGGAATTTATCCATCGTTCAGCTACTAAGGGATTTTTACTCCCATTGAATGTTGGTGGTTGTTGCCTCATGAAGCGGTCTAACATTGATCCTCCATGTTGCAGATCGGGGTGCTCCATACGAGTAAGGTTATTATTCATAACCTGAGTGAGTTTCCCCAGTATGGTGATAAGATGATCAGCACCAGTTTCATCACCAGCTCCACTATAATTATCTTGAGCAGGAGGGTAATCCCTACATAGAGTGCATGCGTTGATACAATTTCCATTCCTTCCACTAGGAGCCATTTCTAAACAATGTCATAAACTAGATTAGTTTATAAATCGAAATACATAATTCCATACTTGTAAAACACTTAACATAAATTGAACAGTTTATGGATATAATCCATAATCATAAAAATGTTTTCTTTGAGTAAGTATATTCTCATAAACCCTTCATAATGGTTTGTAAAGAAAATGAGAATTATCCTAAGCACATACCTCGGGAGTGTCGTAACCAAGAGTGCAACAAGGCCCGTTGTCGTACACCAGTTCCCGTTCGAGTCTAGCTCAAAGCGGTGTTTTCAGGTTTTACCCCTAGGTACATCTGTGCCAGAACCGCCTCTACCTGCTCATATCCAGGCATGGATGTATTGATCAGAAAACTCAAAAAATCTATATAATACCAAAATTCTAGGAAGTTCTTCTATACTAATCCTCAAAGTCTATCTTAGGGTTATGTGCTCTAATCAGATTTTATCTAAATCTAGCTTCCAAGGTTAGTACTAAACTGCCTCTGATACCAACTGTAATGCCCCGACCCCAGTTACCCAGATTCAGTGCATTATTACGTAACATTAGCATGATCACAAAAGATCAAGTCTCGAAAGACCGATTAGTTTAGTAGCCTTGGAAAAACTAGAATCATTCATAATTGTTACATTACATCATAAGGTGAAAAACTACAATAACATAGTCTCCATAGTCCACACTCATATCCCCTTCAGACTATCCCTGCAGGTCAGTCATAAAATATTTCTTCACATCCTGGGAAAAATAATACATATAAAGGGGTGAGCTCAGATGCTCAGTAAGGATAACAATATAGCGCAAACTTTCATAAATAAACATAAACATTTAAGGCAATGTATAACTAAAACAAAAGCCTTTTAAACTTTAAATTCAGTATAATATGGAAAAAATAAAATGAAATAATGTCATTTACTTATTCACATGGATATTCTACTAGTAGAATAATCACATGCAATATCAATAACCACTTTCATAATGATGGAATGCATAATGCCAGACTATCATAACCACGTAGCCAAGGCCTCGTGCCAAGACTACAAATAAGATTTTGTCAAGGCCTTGTGCCAAGACACTAGTTTGTCTCATGAGACCTACCGATGCATCAAGGAGCTATAGTGGGTTCCACCTGTCACATACTTAGTCCAATGAATTCCTTATATGAAAAGGTTTAAACATATCATAAACCATAACATAATCGTATCACATAAAACATGAATAAATGAAACATAAAATTTCCACATTTCAATCACAAGATATAAATACAAAACATTGATATAATAAAACCATTTTCAATACCAAAATAAAATAAAATTAAAACTTGGTATTTATTTTTCATTTTAAAAAAAAGTTATGGCTTGTAGAGGAAGGCGAAACTCAAATAATGGTCACAGCGGAGGAGAAGTCGTTGTCTCCGCATACGTACGACAAAAAAAACACTCCTTTTTTTCATTTAGTAAAACGCTTCGTATAAAAAATATTCTTTTTGAATAAACGTAAAATTCAAAGGGGTTTATACACCGTATAAAATAAAGTTGTGTATAAAACAAAATATACCTCAATGAAAGGAGATTGAGACGAAGTCCCTTACCTCGTGTCCGACTTGCCTCGATCATTCTTTAACCTCCTGAATAATAAACTAGAGTTAATTTATACTTTCTTAAGAACCTTTTTCAAGTTCATTATTAATTTTATATCACTTATTACCATGTTATGAACATTATGTAATTATTTAAGTTAATAATAGTCGTTTTGTCGATCTTTGGTACTTGAGTTAAAAATAAACTTCTTATAATTACAAGTTATTCATGTGGTAAAATATGCATTATATCTAGAATTATATTCATGATTTAGATATCATATATATCATATATATCCAGTATATATATGCATTTTTAATATTACATAACATTTAGATGTAAGAAATGAAATGCACCGTTCATGGAGATGGTAAGCCGTACGTACGCATGAACGCTACTTTCATTTCTATTTCATATTTAATGTAATGAAATCATAATGATATAAAGGTATATTATAATTCCAGTATAATATCATATATAATATCATTTACTCCATCCTTTACACGTCCCACATATGGCATTAACGATTCAAATCACTTTGAGGGGGCGGTAGTCCGCACTTCCTAAAATGAAATTATCGCGTTTACCCATAATGGAAATCATAAAGGTATGCCATAAATAAAAAATACAGAAGCATAAGGAAAACATGAACATAATATATATCATATATAAATATAGTGACATCTTAATGTCCACCATGAGAGGTGTTAAAAGAAGATTGAACAATCATCATTTCGTGAGGCAGTAATTCGCCACCCACAGAAACAATATGTTCTTTAACCATTAGACGAAGGTTTGTGTAATTTTAAATCAAATAATTCTCATAAAAACATCCTAGTATATTGAAGATACTGTTTTTGTTACAAAAGAAATGAATAAAAAGAGTTTAAGGGGTTGGAGAAGCAAAATAAAAAAAGAACATAAGAGAAGACATTACCTTAAAATCGGGTAACTCTTTTTGATTTGAGCCAAAGGATTCATTGGGAAGACTTCTGCCCAAAGTGAGGCTTCTAGAAGTAAGAGAGGGAAGTTTAGAGAGTATTTGGGCAGAGTTTGGAAAATCCAAATGGCTTGAAGGTGTGAATAAGGTGGTAGAGGTGGGGGCCTTTTATAAGAGGAGAGGAGGGGCACTCTTGGAATGTCATGAAATGTTACATTATTATATAATGAGTTTCGGATTTTAAAGGTCCCACAATTATATATTTATAGGATAAGGTGATAATGGTTCTAAATCTACTCATCCAATAGGTTTTTGACAAGTGTAAGTCTTAGATTTTACATTATCTTTTCATTTTATTTAAATCGTTAATTAATGAGGTAATCACTGCATCATCATGGTGTCATAAAAAATTTAATTTATTTGATGTATAAAAATTATAAAAAAAATATCATGATGTAGGAAATATTTTTATATTTCCAATTAATATTTATAGTCTAAAATTTAACTTATATAACCCCATGTAATAATTGTTTTAGTAAAACAACACATGTTTGTGACAATTTTATTTTTACTTTAAATAAAAAGTTATTAATGTCATTTTCTTACCCAAGTGGCTCCATGGGGTCCCCAAGTTTACCCATGGATTTTCTTGGTCGTCCATGACTCATCCAATAAGGTTAGGACCTTAAATTACACTAATTACCTTTAATCACGATTAATAAAACTTAAAAGTTACTATTCACCAAAAATTATTTTAATCCCATTGAACCACATTTTACTTCCTAATGACAATGATGTATGTCAAATTTTTGAAATTCAAATCACAGAGGTGGTAAAATTTCATTTAAATGAAAAATCAGTTTTTTAACTACCACTTAGTGGTTTCACTATTCATCAAAAATCGATGTTTTTCAGAAAAATACCAAAAATTCACTCTAAGATATATTTGATATTAAAAATTAAAAAATGAAGTCTATTTTAAAAAATTAAAAACATATAAGTTGAATTAATTAATTTAATAATTAATTCTCGTTGTCACAACAAATAGCGTGTTTTTAAGAAACAATATATATCAAAAGATTGACAATTGTTTATGTCTAATTTCAAAGTGAAATTAATTCTAATGACCACCATTGGATAAAATGGTAAAAATATATTCTAATTATACTTTAAAACCACTCAATATTATAATTTATCACTATAAATTTTTTTGATTAAAAAAGTTGTTTTTAAGTATTTTTCTATTCATAGAAAATTGGAAGTTCTCAGAAAATTACAGAAAATTCAACATAGGCTAATTTCGATATTCCGAATCCAAAAATGAAGTCCATTTTGAAATATAAAATTTATATAATTTCAAAAAGTGGGTATTACTATTCATAACAGCTACTTTGATTGGTCGCGGTGTGTTAGAACTCGAGGTTGCGTACAATGCAAGCTATTGCATTATTGAAAGAGAATCGTACCGTGGAAGCTTGGGGTGTTAAATTACGGAGCTTGAAGAAGTACCGGTGATTCATTATTTCCCAATATCACAATAAAAAGAGATGATTGACTATTGGAAGAGTTTAGAGTTTAAGGTATTTATTTAATTTATATATATATTCATTTATTTATTTGAAAATGAGTTTTATTTATTTTAATGAAATTATATAATAATTTGTTTATAGGAGAAATCATACAGAAATAAAATAAATAAGAGTGGAACGAAACATGTTTATACTCATGGACACACTTCACTCCTAGATCATGAGAAAACACAGGTAATTTAACATTTAAAATATTTAGCTTCGTTTAGTGTAATTTTTTTGACTTACAAATTTGATTTTTTTTTTTAGAAAAAGGTATTGAATATCAAAGTCCATGTTCCTCGCTCTACTTTGTTTTGTACAAACAGAAAAAAGAAAGATGGAACTATGCCAAATACTGACACTGATAAGGCGATTGTAAGTATATTTCAATTTATTTTATTTTGACTAAATTTAATTCCTTATATTATTTTATAATTTTAATTTATTTTATATATCAATCAACAGAATGCTTTGGAGGCATTAGTAGAAAAAGAACCTGACAATTTGGGCCCAAATGATCATCTACATCAGGTATAAGGAGATGAGCATCAAGGCAGAGTGCGTTGTCGACCTGGGAAGAATATTGTTTCATATCGATACTGGTCTAATGAAAATGTTTCTTTGAGTACCAGTTCTAGTTTATTCATAGTGGAACAGATGAATGCTGCAATCAAAGAAGCAACTCAAAAGGCAGAAAAGACAATAACTGGAAATATGATGAAAGTTATGTCTTCTATTTCTTCTACACTTCTACCAGAATCAGATGCAGTGGTTGATGCCTATTTTATATCGATGCATTCTACTAATGTAGATTCTTCTACTGGAGCTGGAGCCGGATTCAGACCGAGTGTCGGTGTCGGTGTCAATGCTGGTGTCGGTACTGATGCTGATGTCGATGATGATGTTGGTGGTGCGAGAGGTGGTGATGGTGTTTCTGTAGAAGGCATGGATGAGGGTTGTCATGAATCTGATGATACTGATATTGAGACTCACTATTTATGTGAATTGTATTTTTGGATTGTTAATATGTATAATTTTATTATGTAGTGAAATTTGATTATTATAATATTGAGTTGTATTATGGTGTTTCTATCTGTTTCTACATATATTGAATTATTCTATTATGATGTATGTTTATTTATGTAGTAGTTAAGTTTTATTATTATTATATTGAATTGTATCCTCCTCCAACGTGACCATCGTACCACCTCGCTGATGCTTTGCTCCAAGGCGACCCCTCTATCTCCTCTAACGCACCTCCGACAGTATGTAGTTCAATTTTCTATTTATTGCTTGAGGTGGACCCTCTATTAGTTTCACTGATCATATTGTGAGTTTGATGTGATATGTAGGTGAAAGAGCTCAAAAGAGAGTTTGGGCCATTATCTGGGCGTAGCCAATAGTACTGCACTGATGCTTTCCTAAAGAGGTATTTAGTAGCTCAAAACTGGAATGTAGAGAAATCCAAGAAGATGTTGGAGGAGTCTCTCCAATGGAGATAGACCTATAAGCCTGAGGAAATTCATTGGGTAAGTTAGAAATCAGTTTATTCTTCATGTTTCATTTAAAATTTACCCATCCAATAACATGTCCTCCATCAGCATGAGGTTGCAGTTGAGGGAGAGACTAGGAAAGACGAGATTGTTAAAACCGTGTTTTTTTGGTAGGTAGGTTGAGAAAACATGTCACAATTAACAACGTATGATTATACACAGGTATTTTTTTACTATTTGGATTTTTCCATTCTTCTTAGTCATTTTTAGCATGTTATACATTCTATATTTTTGAACTTATGTTTTTTCTATTTGCAATGACATATGGATCAATTGGGTAGTAATTTTTTTTCTTTAGGAAATTTTTATTGTAACTTCCTTCACATGTTTGTAGTGGTAGGTGCATCATGTGGGGGGCTGTGGGTGGGGGAGGGGGGCTGGTGCAGGGGGGTTGTGTGAAGTGGGCCTATGTGCAGTGGGGCTAGGGTTGTATTTCATGTTTGAGGTGGGAGGGGGCTGTCCAGGGGGGATGTGTAGGGTGGGGGCTGTCTAGGGGGGGTTGTCCAGGGAAAGGGAGGGGGCTGCAGGGGGAGTGGTGGTGGTGGTGGTGGGGGGGGGGGGTACAAGGGGGAGGGGGGATGCAGGTGGAGTGGTGGGGAGGGGGGACTATCCAGGGGGAGGGGGATGTCCAGGGGGTGGGAGGGGGGCTGTCCAGGGGGGCTGTCTATGGGGGATGTCCAGGGAATGGGAGGGGGATGCACGGGGAGTGCGGGGGGGGGGGGGGGGGTTTGTCCAGGAGGGGGTTGTCTAGTGATTTCATATTTATACATTTGATATGTTCTTAAAGTAGACTTGTTTCTTTCTTCCACTATTATAGGCTTCATTCTTGATTTGTATTTTAAAAATATATAACTGAATTAAAAAATCACTTATCACTCCTTTGACCACATTGATTACAATTGCAACATATGGTCTTCATGTTTTCAAAATTCAAGAGTCTATACTTCTCATAACATCATCCTAAATATAAAAATCATTGAAAAAGATCTAATTCCAATCTCTTTCTTCTTTTTTAGTATGATAATTATGAATTAATTTCAATATTTTTCTTGACTTGCAGCAATCAAAGTGGGTTACCACATGAGCATTAATTTTCTACAGCAAAATGCAATAGTCTAGAGATATAATTCTTCACAGCAAACAGGTATGTTGTAGTTTAGTTTTTATTTTATTTTCTTTATCTCATCATCCACTTAGGCCTTTTACTGCTTTGTATGGATGGAGGGTAGTAATATTCTGTGAAGGGGGCCAAAAGGGCACTGGAGGCGGCTACACAGTTTTCTTTGCAGGGGAGGGAGATCGGGGTAGTGGAGAGATTAATTTGTGTGTTTAATTTTTGTCTATTTTTATACTATGTTTCTTTTTTTTTCTTTTCCTTTAGTTTGGAAATCCAATGTACAGATGAGTCATGCCAAAATACTACTATTGAACCACCCTTGCCTTTTCGATTCACACGTTTAGTTCAATATCACTTAGCCTTTCTGAGGCCACTCATTGGACACTATTTGATAGAGATTCAAAGAGTATGATATAAGTTCATATTCAAGATTTAGATATCTACTCCAGAATGAATGTTATAGAGATTGATTATCACCACAATAATCCCAGCCTCAAGCCCAAGGAAAGCCTTACCTTCCAAAATATAAATAGTCTAATGCCCTCTCTCTCAAACAAACTCATAATCATACTCTATGTCTAACAACAACATTATATATGAACAATAAGACACTTACATAGATATTTCCATCATCGTCCTCTCTTGAAAATCCACCTTTCCCTCAAGTTTATTTACAATGAAAAGATTTAAACAACTTTTTCTTAGATAATTTATTATTGGAGTTAGACCTTTGTTTTTTAGATTGAATCCTTTCTTTCTACTTCTCCCCATTTTCATTTTTTCCTTTAATGTTCAAACCCTTAGACTCACTCTTAATAGTTCCTTTCTTTTTAATTTATTTGTAAAAAAAATCAGACTTGACCTCTTATAGATTTAGAGAGTCCCTACCATAAACCATCGAGTCCTTGATAGAATTATAAGACTCATCCAATGATGTTAAAATAATTATTTCTTGATCCTCATCCCATATTTTAATTTATATGTTAGAAATATCTAATATAATTGAATTAAAATCTCTAATATGAGTCTTGAATAGAGTTCAAGGGTGCATCTTAAAGTTGTGAAGTCTCATTTTATTAAACAACCTTCCAACTAAGGGATTAGTCATATATTGGGCTTCCAATATGGACCAAATACCAGCATAATAAGACTCAAAGTCTACTTCTCTAAAAACATTATCACCTAAAGACAAAAAAAACCAGTCTACAGGATTTTATAAAAACATCAATAGAGACATCAATTTAAGTATAAGTGGTCTGTCCATTAGGGGGTATGGGGTGGTCTGCAGGGGGTTTGTAAGGTAGGGGGAGGTCTATAGGGGGAGGGGGAGGGGGAGGGGTAGGGGGGTAGGGGGGAGGTCTGTAGGGAAGGGGGAGGGGAGAGGGTGCAGGTGTGGTGCAAGGGGAGAGAGGGGGGTGGGGCAGGGGGTGCAAAGGGGTAGTGGGGGGAGGGAAAACTGGAGGGGGGGTCACTATGGGGGTAGGGGGTCTTCAAAGGGGTTTTTAGGGTGGGGGGGAGGGGTACCTCAATCCTCTCTAAGAAATGGACAGTGTTTTGTCTTTTTAGACCAACCCTTTCTTCCTGGTTTTCTTCCATGATTTTATAGTGATGTAATTTGACATAACACCTCCTATAAATGATCCATTTTGAATGATTTATTAGGATCCCATATCTATATTTATCTTGGGTTATTCTTCAATAGTATAACATGTCCCTCTGGTACAAATTTATTTCACTAAACAATCATTACAACACTTTATCCTAGCATTCTTCTCTCTCTAGAAAAATGCAACATCACCAGTTTTATGTGGTTAATCAAATACCAAGGAAAACTGGTGCGTTGGTGGTCTAGTTGAATCACTACTTGTCTAGTGATAGGAAAACTTATATATATGTCCATAGGATAACAACTATTGAGGGGAAACTGGCAGGGGGGGGACTGGAAGTGGGGGAAGGGAATGGAAGGGGTGGGGACCTAGCAGGGGGAACTGGTAAGGGGGTATACTGGTAGGGTGGGGGGAGGGTGCAGGGGGGTGGGGGGATGGTGCAGGGGGAGGGGGGTAGGGGGAGGGTGCAGGTGGGGTGTCTAGGAGGGGTTGTCTAGGAGGGGGGGGGGTCTAGGGGGGATACCTTCCCATAGTTACCTATGTTTCCACCCTCATTATCATTCCAAAGGCAAAATACCATATCTCTTTTAATCAGTGATGACATATTTTTCTATGTGAAATTCTATAAAAATTCATAACCTCTATCCTTAACAATATAATATCACAATATATTCTACATATGATATTGATATTCTTAATATATATATATATATATATATATATATATATTGGAACCATTTTATTGAGTTTTGAACATGTTTTGAATATTGATAGAGTGGTTTTTGGTTGAAATTTGTAGGAAATCAGACCTGAATTTGAAAAGGGGGAGCTACTATTAAAATTTTTATTTTTATTCACTTTACATCAAAAAATTCATTTTTAGTGTAAATTTTTTGAGACTGAAAAAATCTATACCTAGGCCATAAAATATATTCAATCCATAAAACTATCCTTCTAAATAAGAACTTGCATTGTAAAAACATTATTTACAATGTAAAACCCTCGAGGCCTGATGACCCCATAATTTTTACTCATTCTATAATTCTCATAGATACAGGGTTTCAGATATCGAAGAGCTATCGTTTACGGCTTAAAACATTAACTTAAGTCATAAAATTACCAGACAAAGAGTGGATAATAAAGTATTGCCGTGTAAATGGTGTTTACATCATAATATTTCTTTTCCTATTTATAGTATATGCCCTTGTATTTTTGGGGGATTGGAAATTTTCATTCTTGTTATATTATTTTTTTCAATCCTATTTCTCATTTTCATTGCACATTGTTTCATCTTTTATTCCATTAATGAATATTAAATTCCTTTTTTCTGTTAGACACATTGTTTCAATTCATCTTCAAATTGTTGTATGTTGTTTTTTTCTACTACCTGTCATGGTTTATTTTTTTATTCCAATCAATAAAATAATATATTCCAATTGTGTTATGTGATTATTACACTTCCATGAAATATGCTCCACTTGCACTAATTATTTTCATGTTTAATCATTTTTTTCCATGAAAAACTAAACCGACTATGGTTAAGGATCAAAAGTATGGGTAAGAATGATTTAATTAATTTTTAAATCAAAAACTGGGTAATTTATTGGATAATATATTAGGCTGTTTATAAAATCATATTGTAATCCCCTGCATGATCTAGACCAGGAGGGGGGGGGTGCAGGGGGTGGGGGAGGGTACAGGGGGAGGGGGTAGGGGGGTATACAGGGCAGGGGGGAGGGTGCAGGTGGGGTGCTATCCATGGGGGAGTGAAGGGGGGGATTTTTAAGGGTAAGGGAGGGGCTGTAGGGTGAGTGGGGGTCCAGGTGAAAATTGATTGGTTATTTTTCCTTCAAAAAATTGAGCACCACGAGTGTAGTACTCCTATGTCTATCTATTTTATCTTTCACCTTTACCTATCAACCATGGATTTTTAGACCAAAAGTGTGGTCCTTTTACTTTTTCTGTTTTGATATGTCACCCCACCTATCGACCATATACACCTTCGAACACCAATATAATCATAGTGGGATTGACCATTTCACACAGGTGGACTCAATGAACACCACTGGGACCACCAAAACTAATTTTTCCTTGATCCAAACAATTATAGATATGTTTCTTGACCACATTCATTATCCCTGAGCAATATTCTTTTTCAAAAAATTCTTTGAACATCTCCAAAGTTATTAAAATATCATTTAATATGAAAAACATATTTCTAATGTTTCTTTATTTACTGAAAACATGGTGAAACTACCCCAAGGATTGTATCTCACCCTAAAATACTTCATATCATCTTTAACAATAAAGAAATAAGGGAGTGGGGTACCTCAATCCACCCTAATATATGGACAATGGTTGGTCTTTTTAGACCAACCCTTTCTTCTTAGTTTTCCTCCATGCTTTTGTAGTGATGTAATTTTACATAACACCTCCTATAAATGACCCCTTTTGAATGATTTATTGGGATCCCATATCCACATTTATCTTGGGTTATTCTTCAATAGTATAACATGTCCCTATGGTACAAATTTATTTCACTAAATAATCATTACAAACTTTATCCTAGCATTCTTCTATCTCCAGAAAAGTGAAACATCACCAGTTTTATGTGGTTAATCAAATATAGAGGAAAACTAGCGCATCAGTGGGTGTCGTTAGTGGTCTAGTGAAATCACTACTTGTTTAGTGATAGGTCAACTTATATATATGACCATAGGATAACAGATGTTTAGGGAAAACTGGTAGTGGGGGAGGGGACTGGCAGGGGTAGTGACCTTGAAGGGGGGATACTGGTAGGGGGGAGGGTGCAGGGGGTGGGGGGGGGGGGGGGGGCGTGCATGGGGGGTAGGGACAGGGGGGGTCTGTAGGGCAAGG
The DNA here is from genome assembly GCA_963277665.1 of Viscum album. Taxonomy (NCBI): domain Eukaryota; kingdom Viridiplantae; phylum Streptophyta; class Magnoliopsida; order Santalales; family Viscaceae; genus Viscum; species Viscum album. Next base: position 1,870,008,687 of record OY728156.1, read on the forward strand.
GGGAGGGTGCAGGTGGGGTGTCTAGGAGGGGTTGTCTAGAAGGGGGTGTCCAGGGGGGAGGGGTCCAGGGGCGGTCAATGGGGGGTTGTCCAAGAGGTAGGGAGGTCTAGGAGGGGGGTGCAGGGGGTGGGGGAGGGTGCAGAGGGAGGGGGGAAGGGGGTCTGCAGGGCAGGGGGGAGGGTGAAGGTGGGGTGCGAGGGGGGTGTCCAGGGGGGTGTCGAAGGGAGGGGGTGTGGGGGGGTCTGTCAAGGGTTGTGGGTGTCTATGGGGGGGGGGGGGGGGGTTGTCCAAGGGAGGAGGGGGTGGGAGGGGGGAGGGGGGTGTAAGGGGGTGTGCAGGCGAGGTGCAAGAGGGGTGTGTAGGGGGGGTCTGTCTAGGGGGGGTAGGGTGGGGGGTATGTCTGGGGGGGAGTGGAGGGGGGCTTTGTAGGGGGGAAGGGGGGAAGGGGAGGGGTATATGCAGGGTGGGGGGGGTCTATCCAGGGGGGGTCTGTTCAGGGGGGGGGGGGTGTCCAGGGGGGGAGTAAAGGGGGGCTTTTCAAGGGGGAGGGGGCTGCAGGGGGAGGGGGAGGGGTATATGTCGGGTGGGGGTTAGAGGGGGAGGGGTCAGGGGGTGTGTAGGTGTCCAAGGGTGTGCAGGGGGAAGGGATGTGCAGGGGGAGGGGATGTCCAGGGTATGTCCAGGGGCTGTCCAGGGGTTGTCTAGGGGTTGTCCAGGGGCTGTCCAGGGGTTATCCAATGTCTATCCAGGGGATGTCTAGGGGATGTCCAAGGGCTATCCAGGGTCTGTCCAGGGTGTGTCTGGGGGGGGACTGTCCATCTAGGGGGCTTTTCGAGGGTGGTGTTTTTTTTATGAAATTTGAAGGCCTATAGACACAGTTTCAAACTGTGGATATAGCCATGTGTGGCTTTATATTTTTCCACAGTTTCAAACCATGTATTTAGGGATTTAGCCACAGTTTACAACTGTGGCTATAGGTATTGCCTTATAGCCACACCAATACCAGTCATAGTTTATTAAACTGCGGCTATAACCTAAACCGTGGCTATATCCTAAATTTATAGTAGCGAATACAAGTTTTTCATGAGTAGAGTAGATGAAATATTACTGTAAATGGGAAGAGGCATAAACACTTTTATGAGGGTTTTCTAAAACATCCAATTGAGGAAATCCAACTTCAAGAAGCAACATACCAGTGAAACCCACCAGGTTTTATCCTCCCTTCCCACATTCTATTTTATTACAATGAGGACACTACACACTCTAAGTTGGGGGGGGGGGGGTACATTCTAGGGTTCAATAAGATTTTCATCATATTTCTTCTTTCTTCTCTTTTTCATTTTCTGAATATTATTTTTACTTCCCCCCACCTTTATGAGTTTGTTGGGATTTTCATCGCCTTTCTTCTTTCTTCTCTTTTTTCATTTTATGAATAGTATTTTTACCTCCCCCCTTATGCTCGAAAAATCAAGGAAATTACTGAAAATTCAGGTCAAAATTCCTAATTTCATGTTGTTTTAACATTTAATGAAAATTTGTTTATGGAATGAGAATTTTAGCATGATTTTAACATTGGGGAGTGATTTTTAGTAAATTGGTTATTTTATGATGATATAAATGGTAGTATATTTATAAAACCTTTGAGATTAATGATTCCCTTTTTGTGAGTAGTTTATGGAAAAAAATTTCACTTAATATCTCCACACATCTTGCGCAAAACCATGAATTATAAATATTTATTACTTAATATAAGGTAAATATAAGTTAGGTTAATTTTTATTACCCTTCTAAAATTATTTTTTCATATGTTCATTCCTTATCCAATCCGTTTCATTACTATACCAAATTGACCTATGCATATGTAAGTGTTATCTAACTATTGAACACCCTAAAAAATAAAATAATAATAATAAATAATAATAAGGGGAGTGATGAAATGTACAACATATGAGGATATCTAGGTTGAGATATTATGTTTTGACTTCCAGGAATACTTAAGTGATTGGATCTTAAAATTTTATTGCAAAGTATATAGATCATGTTCGGTGGAAAGAATCAGGTTAGTAGAATTTTTTTAAAATAACCTATATTTACTGGATAGAAAGTGGAAATAATAGCATGAAATGGTTTTCACACACACATGTGGATAGTTAGTGACATGGTTTACTTTTTAATTATTTTATCTAATTTGTATCACACATCTCATTGAATTTCTTTATGATACAATTCATGAGACATATTTTTCCATGATCATTGGGAATAACTCCTTGGTGTGGATAACTCCTAAGTGTGGTTTTTTTCTTTGATCACATTCCATAACGAAATAAGATTTTATTAAATGTTAAATATTCATGAAGTTGGGAATATCTACATGCAATTTTTTTTGTAAATGTGACTTTTCCCATGAGTGAAAATGTTTAGGTGTGGGGGTGTGATCATGTAGTGATTCACTATTCATTTCCACCCTTACACCACTATATTAAATTAGTTTTGTATTGAGAAATACAAATATAATACTAAATTTAAATTCACGTTTAATCAAATAATTTATTTTTTATCATTGTTAAAAGGGGTAATTTTAATTTTATTAAGGTATCATTGTAATTGGAGGTTATTTTGAGAGCTCGTGATGAAATTCAAGCAAAACATTCCAAACTACGTAAGAGCCCGAGCACACATGTGGACTTCAATTTTTACTGTGGATAATCTGTACATCCAATGGGGCTTAGAATTGGTGTATGAGTTAAAAAATATGTGATATAAATTTATATAGAAGAACATGGATCCTAATTAATCCCTTTGTAGGCCCAAAAGAGTCCCATAATGTGAAGAAATTTTGGGCAATCCATATTGGACCACCCTTCTGTATTTGGTCTATAACTCAGGCCTAAGGACTCAAATTGGGCCAATTACACCTCCATTGGAGATATAACTTTAAGGTTAAACTCTCCACATAATTTAAAGACATTTTCACATGTTTTTTTATCCAACCATCTGGATAAAGAAAGTAGAAAACGTCTTCCATGAATAGTGACATAGTCCCTTAGACACTTGACTTATTTTGTGGAAATTGTGATATATTTGCCCATAAGAACACCCCTAAACCTCATTATACCATGTTTCTAGACCAGGGGGTGAGTTTTGATATCTTGGGACTTTTTATTCATCATATATAGATTCTTACCCACCCATGGAGTTCTAATCTCCTTATGATCACCTGGGGAGGAATGTGATGCAAATCCCAAGCTTTATGTTTGTATTATTTTGAATGATATTTTAAATTAAATATTTTTATGTTGTTTTCTATCATCCTATATTATTTTTTAATTGTTTTATTCACTATTATATTATTCTCAAACTCATGTGATCATATTTGGAGGTAACCATTCATGTGTTTTTTCACACACCATTCACCACTTCTTCTTCCCCCTTTCAATTGCGGTGTTTCTATGGTTCATATTGGTAGATTGAATTCACATAAAAATAGTCAAGGAAATTAAATTTATTGTCATTATAACACATTTAAATAACATAAAAACCTATACAACATGTCGAGTTCTTCATGTGTTGCCTCAGTGAGTTTTGGTTATGAAGTATGACACAAATCACCCTATCATCGGCAGTAGCCAGTGAATCATTGTTTGTTTCTAACTGAAACCTATGAGATATCCTAGTATAAAATCAATAAAATTATGGTTATAGGTGTTAAAAACCAGGTTTTAAAATGTCTAAAACCTATCTCTTGAAGTAATGAAGGATGAGCATCATGATATTTCCTTGGGTTGATCACACTTAATCAAATCTGTTAATTTTTGCTTTCTTGTATCATTTGATTATATATGCTTTCATCTTAAATAAACAAAACACAAATTTATTTTAATACCATTAATTTTTTCCACAATCATTTTTTTAATTAATGATCTAAGGCTCCATCAAGAGATGACCTAGGGTTCCTGCTATACTGCAGAAATTCTAGTAAAACTAAACATCTAATTTAACATGCTCAACAACGCAATCAAATTTTAGCACTATTTACAAGGATCCAAGATCATTTTTCCTTTTATTTATTTCATTTATTTTTTATTTATTTATCCTTTCAATATTCCTCCTTCCCCTTTGATTTTTTGTTTGTTTTTGTTTATTTTTGTGTGTTTCATTTATATCTTTCTCTCTTCTCTCTCTCTCTCTATTCTATAATATACCATCATATTTTATTTTCCAATTTCATTTTTATTAAATTTTTTTATTTTATTAATCTTTTATTTAGAAAAATAAAATAAAAAAAAATAAATAAACAAAACTTTACAACTTTGTTTCATGATAAGATCTGGTAAATAAATACTACTTGAATTTGACCCAAAAATTGGAAAGACCCTTCACTCAAAAATTAGGTAATATAAATTAGGACAGTAAAGTAACAATAAGAAAACATTTTGGAATATCAAGTGGTTATAAACCAATATAAGAGTGAACCAAATCAAACCCCTGAAAACATGGCTGAAAATAATCGAACTTTAAAAGAAGTGATTACCCTTGATGTGGAGTACCAACCTGTGTACATCCAATAACCTAAAGAAGAAGACAACTTTGATCCGAGATCAGGCCTTATAAAAATCCTTACAAAATTCCATGGTATTCCCAGTGAGGACCCTCACAAACATCTTAAGAAGTTTTATATATTGTGATCCACCATGAAACCCCAAAATGTGTCTAAAGACCTCATTAAGTTTAAGACCATCCCTTTCTCCCTTGATAGTGTAGCCAATTACTGGATATACTATATACCTACCATAATTAGGGGATGGAATGACCTAAAATGACTCTTTCTAGAGAAGTTATTCCCTACCTCCTGAACTACATACATTTGAAAAGAAATCAATGGCATTAGACAATCACAGTGAGAGACTCTTCATGGATATTGAAAAAAAAATTAAAATACTTTATTCAAGTTGGCCCCACCACCAAATTATTGAACAATTTCTAATCCAATAATTCTATGAGTGAATTGTCCCCATGGATCATGGCATGATAGATACTACAACTAGTGGTTCCCTAGTTGATAAAAATCTTGCCACCACTTGTTAATTAATAGCCAGTATGGCTCAAAATGAACAACAATTTGGTACACAAACAATTTCAACCACTCGAGGAGTTCAGGAGGTAAGTCATTAATCCCTAGAACAAAAGGTAGATAACAAACTTGATGAGATGAACACCATTATAATACAAATATCTAAAGATCATGGTAATTCACACTCTCCTCCTATTCCATTTAACTGTGTTATTTGTTATGATAATACTCATTTTTTTCACCAGTTCCCCCAACTTCAAGATTCATTTGAGTCTCACACAACAATATTTCTAGGTTATCTATTTCAACAAGCACCACCCTTCTATCAAGAACCATTTAGGCCAAATCTAAACCCTGGGTGGAAAACGCAACTATAGTACTGGAAAGGAGGCAACTCGAGCTACCTTAAACAAAAATGGTATCAACAAGGCCAATGAAAGGCACTGTCATGGGTTCTCTCAAAATGAAGTGTTATTTTTTTGGGTACTTGGGTGTAGTAGAGTGGCTGACCAATGTTGTCTCTCAAAGGAGGAAACAAATTAAAACAACTTCTTAAAGGTATTATAAAAATAAAATAAAAGAGAATAAAACCACTTATTAAAAATGATGAGGGTTTTTTTACCATTTATAAAAGAAGAATAAGTTTTTTTGGAATAAGATTTCATTTTTTTGTTTTTGTTTTTGAAATGAAGTTCGATTAAAAAGACACAACAAGAAGAAGTTTTTTTTAGAAAATATTTTTAGAATGCGTAATCGATCTAACTCTAACACTTCACTTAATTATTTATCATTATCATTTAAATTAAAATCCACTTAATTATGATCCCCTAATTTTTTAATCTTTGAACCCTATGATAATTAACATTTCCACCATGATGAAAAGAGTTAAACCCTAGTCCAGCTTCAGAACATGCAATCGCAGCACCCTGCTTTGATTGATGTCCTAAGTCTAGATTATGGTCAGTGGTAAATTAGGGAAAATATACATTATGGAAAATTATGATTAATCTATTTTAAGGATTATATTCAAATTATACAAATTGATCCTGTGTGGTCTTCTATTACCGGTTAAGATCACGCTCTCACACTTCACACAATACTCGACCTCGCATGTTTTGTGTTAATTGTTTAATTACTTGCTTAGTTTCATTAAAATTAAATAATTAATTAATAGATAATATTAAATTAATTGCATTATCTCATTGATTAAAAATAAATGAATGAATAAGGTAAGAGGTTGATTGATTACTAAGAAAACTACTCTTCCATGGGTGGTGTAGTCATCGTATAAACATTTTGATTTTGCAAGAGTTTAGAAAGGGTATAACCCAATATTGTTTCTAATATTGAATTCTAGACCAAATAGGAAGATTAATGAGGAAGATAAGTGAACAAAACATAGGAAAATAGAATAAATTAAAGAATAACTAAGGAGTTTATTATTTAAACAAAAGTATTACAACACAAAGAAGAAGAAGAAGGCTCCGTCGAAGGGATCCTTGCTTCAAGAGCTACCCTTGTTGAAATGGTTAGAGAATTGGAGTGGATATAATTATCCTCTACCATAAACTTAATAATGAACATACCAACCCCACTAAATGAGAAAAAAAATATTTTATAGAGTGTAGGGGAGGCTAGGTTTAAAGAGGTTTCAAGTGTGAATCAGGAAATTCGTCCAAATAAATTAATCCAAATTACACCGCCTGTTTGACTTCCAAAAAACATGAACCATCTGTCCTTACATAAGGATTATTTATTTGAAAATTATTTATAGAACTCCTCTCAAAATTTTGTCTTAATAAAAGCAAGTATGAAGATGTTATGGCCTAAATACAGAACTGATGTCTAATCTGGCTCGTCCAGCCCATCTTTGACTTCATGGAACATTAAGTCCAATAAAATGCACAATTTAGCTCATATGTCATGAATGAAAGTTATATCCCATTAATTTAGTAACACAATTACAAAATATTAAGTTTAAATAATTCAAATTAAAATATTTATGTTCGAAATACTACAGTGAATTTTTAAAGGGTAAAACTGGAATTTTCATCAAATTATCAAATGAATGATCTAATCCCAAATATTTTATAAATAAAAATATTTAACACAATTTGAGGAAATTTTTTCATTTATTATCAATAAAATATTCAAAAAAATTGTTTTATTAGCCAAGGTATGCAACCTTCTTATCCTTCGCCTTCTCAAAACAATCATCTTCCTCCCAAATCTAAACCAAGCCTCGAGGACCTAGTGAATAAAATGGAATCCCAGAACCTCTAGTTCCAATAGACCACACAATCGACTATTCAAGACCTATGAAATCAAGTGTGAAAATTGGAAAATGCCATCGGTGATATAAAGATTCAAGGTTCTGGACAACTACTATCCAAACCTATTTCTAATCTAAAGGAAAAAAGGCAATGTATGTGTAATCACAATTCATAGTGGTAAAGAAGTTTCTTCTTCCATTGATTCTACTCAACAGGTAAGTCCCCCACTTGAAAACTCTCTTTATCTACCCACAAAACATTATAATGAAAAAAATAAAACAAAAATGGTAAACAAGTTATTATTGAGGATTTTATTGAACAATCCATTCCTCTTCCTATCCCCCAAAGAATATATAAATCTAAGAAAATTTTTGTTAATGAGATTAATAAAGAAATAATTCATGATTTTAAAATGGTATAAGTTAACATTACTTTATTGGATATAGTTAAACAAATTAATCACTATTCCAAATTTCTTAAAGAACTTTGCACCCACAGACGGTGACTAAAGAGGAATGATAGAGTCAACCTTAGAAGGAATGTCTTGAATTTGATACAAACAGTGATTCCAACCAAATGAAAGGATCTGAGAACTTTCACGACTCCTTCAACCATAGGGGAGACTTTCTTTTCTAATGTAATTCTTGATTTAGGTGATTTAATTAATGTAACTACTTACTCTATGTATACTTCTCTGTAGGTTAGAGAGCTTCAACCAATGGGAATCATCATGAAAATTTCAAAAGGGATCACAACACATGCATCAGGAGTAATCAAGGACATTCTCATAAGAGTAAATAATCTCATCTTCTCTACAGACTTCTATATTCTTGAGATGAAAGATACCCAAATCCAAGGACATGATCCTATCATACTTAGAAGGACATTCCTTAAAACTGCAAATATGATCATCAATGTTCACAATGGTATGTTTTCCATTGATTTTGGTGAAGAAAAAGTAAGTTTTAATATACTTGATTCTATGAAACATACCATTGAATAGAACTCCACTCTTCCTATATATTTGATAGAAGTTATCTCTAATGACACACACACACAAAATTATCTTCTCATCCCATCCTCTGATTCATTTTCTACTTCTTCACTCTTGGATGATTTAAATTTTGATTCTTGTTTTGAGTGTTGTGTGGGTTCAAAAAAATGTAAATTTTGTGCTTTAATTGAAGAGTGTGTTCATTATGATGTACCCATGACCATTGATGATTCTAAAAATCTCATTTCTATTGATTCCATTTCCTTAAAGAATAAACACGAGTAGATAAATAGTTTCATTGACCTCACTCTCCCTAAATTCCATCCCTCAATCCAAAAAACCACTGGTGTTTGAATTAAACCCAGTTATTTTAATTTAAAATGTGCCTATCTTAAGGGTATTAACCAATTTCCCATTATTATTTCAAAAAACCTCTCTCCTCGATAGGAATCAAACTGTTATACCCTTTTAGAGAGTTTATATGTGATGCCTCTAACTTTACAGTTGGGACAGTTTTATCAAAAAGGTTTGAGAAGTCTCCTCATGTCATTGTGTATGCCTCACATACCCTTGACCTTGACTAATAAAACTACACAGCCACTAAAAAATAACTTATTTCTATTGTGTTTTCCTTAGAAAAATTCCATTCATATATTCTTGGGTCAAAAGTCATTGTGTTTTCTAACTATGATTCCCGTCAATTTCTCCTTAAGAAACCTGAAGCTAAGCCCCACCTCATATGGTAGATGCACCTCCTCTAGGATTTTGACCTTGATATTTGAGATAAAAGAGTAGTGGAAAATGTGGTAGCTAACCACATTAGTAGGATTTCTTCAACATTGGACTATCAGGTTGACTCATCCCTCCCTAATGGAGAATTATTTCCTCATGAGAAACTTTGTGATATTATTGACATTGGGAATTTTCTAGAAGTATCTAGGGTCCCCGCTTTGGCTCTCAACCTACAGTTCGAAAGGTCCTTGACTTGGGAATTTATTGGCCAAAAATGTATAGAGATTACCATCAGTTTTGTAAGTCATGCACACGATGTCAATTCAGAGGGAATATCTCTAAGAGGAATGAAATTCTCCAATAAATCATTTTATTTTGTGAAATCACTACCACAAAACTGGGTTTCCGCAGCACCACCCTTTAACAATGCTAAAAAAAGCGCTGACAAAGGCAGGCCTTTATCAGCGCTAAAAAAAAGTGGTGATAAAGTGTCACTTTTAACAGTGCTAAAGGGGACCCCTTCATCAGCTCTTTTTTTAGTAGCGCTGATAAAGGGGGGGATTTATCAGCGCTTTTTCCTAACACTGATAAATTTCAAAAAAAAATCACGAAAAATAATATATTTTTATATAAGTATATTTATATTGATATAAATATAATATATATTTTTTAAATATGTTTTAGATAAGTATAAATAAACTATTACATTTAAAATATAAGAAATTTAGTGAAAATGGATTTAAAATATTTTAAAAAATATCATTAATTAATAATTTTCTAATTATCATCGATTAATAATCATTTAATAACAATTTGAAGACACAAAAAATCAAAAACATTAATAAAAGATCTAAAATAAGTTGAAAATGTAACTCAAACTTCAAACGACCATAACTTTTGATCTGAGTGTCTGTTTAAGCTCTGAAGCATATAAAATCAAATATTGCAATGATCTCTACATGCTAGTGACCCAAGGGAACCTTATATCACATTTTTCGAGGCCCAAAAAGGCTCAAAAGGTCTCCAAAACTGAGTTTTTAGTCGGGATACCCCGATTTTTTAACATTCAAACATATATAAATTCTGATCTAGATGTCCATTAGGCATGTACCACATATCATATCAAATATTGTTTCATTTTATTAAATTTGACTAGTTGTGGAGTTGAAATAGACTTCTGGATTAGAAGTTATGGTCATTTTAACATTTTATGGTTTTTCAAATACACATATATATGTATTTATTCGTAAGTGTGTGTGTGTGTGTGTGTGTCTGTATGTGTGTGTGTGTGTTGTATATATGTATGTATGTATTTATTTATTTATCTATAAACACACATAAAAAACATATTTTATAAATGTATTTAAAACTAATCTTATAAATATATATTAATATACAAATAAATATACAGATAAAAAATTATAACTAAATATATATATATAAATAAATATAAATATAAACTAATATACGAATAAATATATATATACTAATATATGAATAAATATATATGTGTTAATATAACTAAATATATTTATATTAATATGAATCTATATTAATATATGAATAAATATAACTATAAATATATAAATAAATATAAATATATATTAATATATGAATAAATATATATATATATATATATCAGTATATGAATAAATATATATGTATTAATATAACTAAATATATTTATATTAATATGAATCTATATTAATATACGAATAAATATAAATATATATTAATATACGAATAAATATATATATTAATATATGAATAAATATATATGTATTAATATAACTAAATATATTCATATTAATATGAATATATATTAATATATGAATAAATATAACTATATATATATATCATTAAATGGAGAAAAAACTAAATGGCTTAGTGGTAAAGGTGCATGCGCGCAAGGGGGGAGGTCGCGGGTTTGAGTTCTAGTGGAAGCAAGGAGAAGCGCACAGGCAAGTGGAGGATGTGCAGGCAAGTGTAGCGTGCGGGAGAGTGGGAGGGGGTTCGCCTAGTGCTAGTAGGGGGGGGTCAAGCGATGTTAAAAGGCTCCCCTGAGCATTGTAATTTTATTTTTTTATTTTTATTTTGACTTTTATCAGCGCTAAAAAAAGCACTAATAAAGGACATTTTTATCATCTCTTTTTTTAGCGCTGATAAAAAGGAACCCCCCTTATCTTATCCTCGATTAACAACGCTTTTTTAGCACTGTTAATTCCATTTTCTAGCGTTGATAAAGTCCATATTTGCAGTAGTGAATCATTGATGTATGGGGCATTGATTTCATGGGGCCTTTTCAAATTCATTTGAATTTGTGTATATCATACTAGTTTCTGACTACATATCTAAATGGGTGGAAGCAAATGATAATAAGATCGATGACTCTCAAGTTTTTGATTTTGCGATGTCCTAGATTTTCAGTAGGTTTGGTTTGATATGATTCATCATTAGTGATTAGGGTTCACATTTTTATAATCACAACATGAAAAAATTGTTTCATAAGTATGGGGTTGTTCATAAAGTCTTTATTAAATATCACCACCAAACTAACATACAAGAAGAAATCTCAAATTGGGAAGTTAAGAGAATCTTGGAAAAATTGTACAACCCAATTTGAATGATTAGAGTTTGTGCTTGGATGATTAACTTTGGGCATACCATACTACTTTTAAAACCCTAATCAAAATGTCATCATATAAGATTATGTTTATAAAGGTTTTCCACCTCCTGGTGGAGGTAGATAACTGTGAATATTTGGTTGTTAAACAATGTAATATGAATATTTCAGATGCAGGTGAGCATATGAATTTTTAGATTTAGGTGTTAGAAGAAATTCAATGTGATGTATATGAGAACTTCTGAATCTATAAAGAGAAGACAAAGGCTATCCAAGATGAGATGATTTATTATTATAAGTTTCATATTAGTAAGAAGGTCCTCATATATAATTCTAGGATAAAGATCCACCCAGGTAAGCTTCATCCTGATGGATCAGTCCTTACATTGTTACTAATGTTTACCCTTTTGGTGCAATATAGGTTTTCATGAGTAGAGTGGATGAAGTATTACCATTAATGGGCAGAGTATTAAACACTTTTATGAGGATTTTCCATATAATTTTGTGGAGTAAATCCACCTTCAAGAACCAACATACTAGTGAAACCCACTAGGTTTTGTCCTTCATTCCCACATTCTCTTTTATTACAGTGAGGACACTACACACTCTAGGTGTGTGTGTGTGGGGGGGGGGGGGGTTATATTCCTAGGTTCATTAGGATTTTCATCATCTTTCTTCTTTCTTCTCTTTTTCTCTTACTGAATAGTATTTTTAATTTTCCCCACCTTTACGAGTTCATTAGTATTTTCATCATCTTTCTTCTTTATTCACTTTTTTACTTTTTGGATTGCATTTTTACCTCCCCCCACCCCTATGCTCATAAGATCATGTAAATTATAGAAAATTCATGTTGAAATTCCTAATTCCATGTTTTTTTAAAATTTAATGAAATTTTTTCTCAATTGTGGAATGTGAAGTTTAGCATGAATTTAACATTAGGGTGTGATTTTTAGTAAATTGGTTGTTTTTCAATGATATAAATGGTTGTATCTTTATGAAACCTTTGAGATGAATGATACCCTTTTTTTGATTAGTTTATGTTAAAATTATGTCACTTAATATCTCCACATATCTTTGAACCACACTATGACGTGTGAATATTTATTACTTAATAAAAGATAAATATAAGTTAGGTTAATTTTTATCATCTTTCTAAAATTATTTTTCCATATATTCATTCCATATCTAATATGTTTTATTACTGTACCAGATTGACCTATGCATATGTATGTGTTATTCGACTGTTGTATGCCCTAAAAAAACAAAAAAAAAACAAGTAAATAAATAAATAATAATAATGAGGGGAGTGATAAAATGTAAAATATATGAGGATATCTAGGTCAGAAGGTTATGATTTCACTTCTGGGAATCTTTAAGTGAGTGGGTCTTGAATTTGATTGCAAAGGATATAGGACAGGTTTGGTGGAAAGAATCAAGTAAGCAGTTTTTTTAAAATAACCTATATTTACTAGATAGAAGTGGAAATAATAGCATGAAATGGTTTTCACACACACACACACATGGAGAGTTAGTGACATGGTTGAATTTTTAATTCCTTGCTCAGATTGGTATCGTACATCTCCTTGAATTATACTCTAATACAATTTATGATACATCTTTTTCTATGATCATTGGGAATAACTCTTTGGTGTGATTTTTGATTTGATTACATTTCTATAATAAAATAAAATTTTATTAATTGTTAAATATTCATGAAGTTAAGAATATCTACATGCATTATTTTTTTTAGAAATATTACTTTTCTCAGAAGTTCAAATGTTTAGGTGTGGGGGTGTGATCACGTAATGATTCACTATTCATTTTCACCCCTACAACACTGTATTAAACTAGTTTTGTATTAAAAAATAAAAATATAATAATAAATTACACTTAATGTTTGATTCAATAATTTAATCACTTGTTTTTATGGTTTCATTATAGGTGGAGGTGATTTAGATATCTTGCGATGGAATTCAAGCAAAATGGGCCAAACTGCATAAGAGCCCGAGCACACATGTTGAATTCAATTTTTTTACTTTGGATAATTCGTGCATCCAATGGGGCTGGAAATTGGTGGATGAGTGAAAAAATAGGTTATCTACATTTATCTAGAATATTATGAAGCCTAATTCATCCATTTAGAGTCCCAAAAGAGTCCCATAATGTAAAGAAATTCCAGGCGGTCCATATTGGACCACCCTTCTGTATTTGGTCCATAAATCAGGACTCAAGAATAAAATTGGGATAATTCTACCTCCATTGGACATATAACTTGAAGGATAACCTCTCCACCTAATTTAAATATATTTTCACATGTTTTTGTTTTTAAACCAACTGGATAAAGAAGGTAGAAAATGTCTTCTATGAATAGTGGACTAGTTTCTTAGGAACTTGACTTATTTTGTGGAAATTGTGATGTATTTGTCCATAAAAACACCCCAAAATCTCATTATAACATGTTTCTTATGATTTTATGAGTTTTGATATCTTGGTACATGCTTCTTCATCATATTTGAATTCCTCTCCTCCCATGGAGTTCTAAACTCCTTATGATCACCCAAGGAGGAACGTGATGCAAATCCCAAGCTTCATGTTTGTATTATTTTGAATGATCCTTTAAATTATAGGTTTTTATGTTGTTCTAAATCATCCTATGTTATTTTTTAATTAATTTATATACTGATATTTCATTCTCAAACTCATATGATCATGTTTATGGGTACTCATTCATGTGATGTTTCACACACCATTCACCACCTCTTCTTCACCCTTTCAATTTCCATGTTTGTGTGGTTAATATTGGTAGATTTAATTCAACTAAACACCATCAAGTCCATGAAATTTCATTTCATGCTAACATATTTAAATAACATACAAACCTGGACAACTTTTTGAGTTCTTTGTGTGTTTGCTCAGCGATTTTTCATTATGAAGTTAGACACAAATCACCCTATCATCAGCGGTAGTTGGTGAATCATTGTGTGTTTCCGATCAAAAACTAGGAGGTATCCTAGTATAAACTCAGTAAAATTATAGTTATAGCTGTTAAAAACCATGGGTTAAAAGATATAAACCCTATCTCTTAAAGCGATGAAGGATGAGCATCATGATATTCTCTCGGGTTGATCACGCTCAATCAAATATATTAATTTATGCTCTCTAGTATCGCTTTCTATTATATGCTTTAATATTAAATAAAAAAACAAAAATTTCATTCAATATAATTCCCATTTTTTGTAATCAATTTTTTTTAAAATTAATGATCTAAGGTTCCATCAAGAGACGACCTAGGGTTCCTACTATACTGCAGAAATTATAGTAAAACTAAATATTGAATTTGACACGCTCGACAATGCGATCACTAGGCCACAAAATATCAAGGAATGGAAATTAAGTGGACATATAAAATATTTAGTTCATTACTACTATACCTCCACCCAATTTAGTGAGGGTAGTGAGAATATTTTTAAGACAAGTTGGCTTCTGCAAGAGGTTCATAAAGGATTTTTCAAATATTTTAAGACTCATGTGATCACTACTAATGAAGGATGATTCATTTTTTTATAAGTTATGTATGGAAGGATTTGAAAAGATAAATAAGGATCAGATATCTATAATAATAATCACTAAAACATATTAAAGTTTACCCTTAAAAATAATGTGTGATGCAAGTGACTCTGTTGTTGGTGTTATTTTAGGAAAAATAAAGGACAATAAGAAACATGTGATTTATTATGGAAATAAGTGGTTAAATAAAGCACAAATAAATTAAACAATTTATAAAAAAGTGTTATGGGTTATTATTTATTATAAGAAGTTTTGATCTTATCTCATTGGATCAAATGTGACTATATACACAAGTCATTCTATGTTAATGTATTTTTTGGGTAAAAATGATGCAAAACCAGGATTAATTTGGTGGGAATTACTTTTGTAAGAGTATTATCATGAAATAAGGTATAAAAAGGGTGCCCCTGCCTATATCACCTCATCACCACTTAGGGAGGATGATTCCCACCCTGTATATTATCATATATCATCATGAGATAAATAGATATTCATTTACCTTAATTTATTATAAGATATCAATTTCACATTTCACATTTATAATAACCAATTTATAAATGGTTAAAAATTTACCATCTTTCCCAATATAACAATTTCCTAGCTTGGAATCTAAGTATTCTTTTCAAAAGGTTGGAATTGGACCAACCAAGTTCCCAACCTGATATTCATCTAGGGATACCTCCTTGCTAGCCTATATTAACCACATATCCTCATCCTAGGGATCATCCTAAGGAATATATATTCGGTCTATCAAGTCACAATTTCACTTAGGAAACCTCTTGGATTGTCTCTTACACATCCACTTTTAGTAGTTCAAAGTACACCTCACTCAATGACCAGAAGTTTAGGCTCTGCATTTATCTTTGGACCAACTATAGTCTGGATAATGTGATTCCCACATGAAATTTAATCATGAACCATTTGGTTTACTTTTAATTCAAGTTAAAATTAGGTCGATGTGACTGAAAATCATACATACAAAGAAAAAAAGATTATACTTTTAGGGATAACTTTAAGGACTACCTAACTCATTTTGATTTATTTCCTTAGAAAATCTCAACCATCATCTCCTAAGCTAATCCAATCCCAACCAACCATTTCCCATCAAAATGAGGCCCAAAATCCATCAATTTCATTTCAATTAGATTATAAAAAATTATAATTAATTTACACATTAAATAGATATTAATTCCATAACTAGTCACTACTAGAAATATGACTTTTCCCAACGCTTATATACCAACGGTTTGTAAAAACCGTTGGTATAGGTTCCCTTTCCCAACGGTTTGCCCAAAATGTTGGGAAATCCCACTTTGAGGCCACTTTTCCCAACGGTTTGGCCAAACTGTTGGGAAAGGGTATGGCTTTCCCAATGGTTTGGCCAAACCATTGGGAAAAGTGGCCACAAAGGGGACTTTTCCCAACAGTTTGGGAAAACCGTTGGGATAGGGATACCCTTTCCCCACTTTTCCCAACGGTTTGGCCAAACCATTGGTAAAGCCATACCCTTTCCCAATGGTTTGGCCAAACCGTTGGGAAAAGGTCCCCCATGGGTCAACCTTCACCCAGAATGAAATTCCAAACTCAAAATCTATACCAACGGTTGTCAAAACTGTTGGTATAGGTCTATACCAACGATTTTGACAACCGTTGGTATAGATCCTTTGATTTTTTATCAGTTCTTCTTACCGAGAAAATTATATAAATAAAAATTTAAAATAATTATGAGAGTACATATATATATTTATGTAATTATGTTCACAAAAGTCATGTTAGGTTAGTGGTTGAGTTGTTCAATGCTAAACTAGGGGTCCTGGGATCAAATCCCAGCAAATGTTTTTTTTGAAATACATATACCAACGGTTCCATAATCGTTGGTATATATTTACATATTACTTATACCAACAGTTTCCAAAACCATTGGTAGAGGTCTATACCAATAGTTTTCCCAAAACCGTTGGTATAGACCTATCCCAACGGCTTACTTGGAAACGGTTCTCCAAACCGTTGGTATAGGCTATACCGACGGTTTGGAGGCCTATACCAACCGTTCCAAACTGTTGATATAGGTTAGTTTTCCAGTAGCGAGTTCCTTGGAAATAATTGAAGAATTTATCACTAGGTGACCTTCTATGAAAATATATTGGGAAGCAGGGTGTGCACCACCCCCAGTATCCACTTAGACCTTTATCACACAAAATCCCCAATTTCTCATTTTAACTTATCCATTAATTTCACCCAAACCAAAGGAAATATGTAAATAAATCAAATAAATGGAATACATCAATAAACCCACAAAAAACATACTATATTCATCCTCTCGGGATCCTCTATAGCCAAGGAAAATGAAATCCCCATCATATCGAGCTCAATTCCACCTAAATCGGTGGAATCATCATCGACCCTAACTCGAATTGTAACAAATTAGTGGTTAAAATGAGAATAAGTAGACCAAATGAAGGATATGTAAACCATACCTTAATTGACAAACAAATCACCTTTAATCACCAAGAACCAAGAAGGTTGAAAGTAAGAAGAGGAAGGGAAAATGATCTCAATCTCCCCTTGCTCAGACATCCAAAAAATGAAGAATCCTAAAGGGGTTACAATTCTTAAAAACCCAAAAGATCATCCTTACTTTACTTAAAAAATTTAGGAAAATGCCCCATCATATTATGACCCCTATGGATCATGATGTTATGCCTCTTATAGACACCCCTCGTGGTGTGGACCTTCAGGTCACAGTGTGGTACAACTCCACCAACTAGAACAAAATAAACTGACTTCACTGCCCAGGTTCACATCACGGTGTGACACTGTGCTTCATGGTGTAATGACCTCCCAAAAATTAGGTTCCATATTATAGCCCCCATCCTCAAGGAATAAAACATCTCACCATGGCCCTCATCACAGTGTAACCTAGGTGTCACAACATGACACCTTGTCTTCAAGAAAAACCATAACTCTCAGGAACCAGGCCTTCACGACATGGGATCCCCCTTCATGGTGAAAATCACCTTCTCAACCTTTCTTTACAACATGATGTTGTTGTTGCGACATGCTACCTCACTAGGATTTATGACGCAATCCACAAGTCATGGTGTGACCATACCCCCCCTTATAAAATTCACAAAGGGAATATGTAAGATTTTTAATATGTAAGAAAACTCCATCATAGCATGACACCCAAATGTCATAGCATGATCCCCACACCACTTAAAAAATGTAAAAGGATATTACATAAGGTTTTTCAGAATCCATACATAAGGTTTACCATCACAGTGTGGTTCCCTTCACCATGGTGTTACCTTTATACATAAGAGTCTTTTCCTTTTCCAAATATTCAATACATAAGGGTTGTCACCACAGTGTGATTCCCTAGGACATGACATGACTTATCCTTACCCTTATATATACACACCCCACAAAAAATCTGCCATGTCATGACACACACTGACCACAACATGACCCACTGCCTTCATGTTGCGGTGCCTCTGTTGGCTACAGTGCGATCCCTCGACTGGCCCCTCACTACAACATGAACCTCCCCTATCAAGGCGTGATGATTTCCATAAAGTAAAATCTATAAAGGGTTCACCTTGACCCTAATTTGACTCTCACCTGGTCTTCTATATATCTCTTAGGTCTTCGAACATATCCAAAATAACTCATTGATTTTTTTAAAATTTTTGGAATTCTGATATGAAATTTAATTCTCAAAAGTGTCCCTTACTCCGAGAGAAAAAAAATCCTCTGATTTTCAGCAACCCATAACGATGTGGGTCATTGCACATGGATTATCAATTTTTGTTCTTCTAAACACTTAGCTGGTACTGAAAGTATCTTATGCTCTTATCGCATGAATGCATCTTACATTACTATTACAGTTGCATATGGGCCTTCTATTCATATTTCCAGTTATGGGATATGTTCAATAACCCCATGTATCACCCCATCATCAATGGATCTTATTCCAAAATATTTTTTAATTTATTATCCTTCATTAAACTTACCGCTACTTTGTTGTGTAAGACAATTTTCTCACTAATTGATGTTGTATTTTAAGAGTTTTCAGTTAATCCAGTACTTAGTAGTGGACAACTCCACGGTGGTGTGTATATCTTGGATTCTAACCCTTCCTAAGATTTCTCTATAGTTTCACCACATGTCATGGAGCTTCACTATAGGCATGATCATCCAACAAAATTATTTCTTCAAAAACTATGACAACATCTTCATCATTTTCTATCATTTGATTGTGAGTCATGTCACCACACCAAGCATTACCGGGTTACTTATCCACCCCAGGTGATCTCGAACGTATCTTATCCATTTGATTTACTTTACTCCAATATATGGGGGCCTAGTCCCATTCTATGTAAAATTGGTTATCATTATTTTACTACATTCATTTTTGAATTTTCTCAAATTTCATGGGTTTACTTATTAAATAATCACTCAGATCTTTTATTTATCTTTGTTCCATTTTTAATGAAATATAAACCCAATTTTTGAAAACCTGAAAATGTTTACACTCCAATAATGGTCAAGAATATTTATCTACCTTATTTTAGTCATTCCTAACTAGGAATAAGATTATTCATTAGACTTCTTGCTTAGACACACCCTAAAAATGATATTTTTGAATGAAATAATCATCATTTACTAAAAGTTTCTCATGCTCTCCTTTTTCTCATGAATGGCCTGAATCTGTTTTGGAGTGATGTGATTCTTACAAATGCTTATCTTATAAACTATCTTCCACCATCAATATATTAGGGATAGACACATTTTTATCTCTTTTTCCCAAAAATTATCTCCACACTCACGTCCACTTTGCTTATTTGGTTAAGTTTCTCATGTTTATGATACTCACCTATCACCAATGAAGTTCGATGAATGTGAACTAAAGTTCATATTCCTTGGTTTTTCTCAAACAAAACATGGTTACAACTATTTTCCCTCTAACTTGAATCGATATATGATATCTATAAATGAATCCTTTATCAATCCATAACCTTTTTACTCATCTCATCATCTTTGTTACATGATCTTGAGGCCACCCTTCCTTATTCTCTAAGACATCCAATATCTTTTGATGATGGTGGTTCCTGTTTTGAATGTATTTAATTTTTTCGACCATGTCATGAAAAAACTACAGTGCTTGATGTCACCATCACCCCTGATGACTCATATGCTTTGCAACCTATGATGGTTGTCTTGTCATTTCATTGTACAATGGTGCAAACACTTTTTAACAACAATTGATTTCTTATCAAGTTCTTGATGGAGTTAGTTCACTAGAACCAACTTCTAAGTACTTCATGATTAAAATCAATCATTATCTTGAATATTAATGAATTTTATTATCACATATTTATTATTCCTACACATGACATAGTATGTGATAATGTCCTAAGAATATATATCGCACTAAAAGGTCATAGAAGTTCCCCGCTACGATGAGAACTTTGAGGTTCCATGATAGTGTTCTTGAATAAATATTCTATAGATGAATGATATCATTTTAAAATACACAAGTGATACAAGCCATCAGGGGTGGAGACTCATGGGACTTTGAGGTACCCTTTCATGGTGTGCACCCTTAGTAATTTTCAGAGCAAGAGATTATGATAACGAGACCAACTAATAGTAAATCCAAATTTTATGTATCATTAGATGTTTCTATCTATGGACATGTGTATTGATCCTTAGACTTTAAGATTATCATTAATGAATACCATAAGTGGCTTACTTTGATATATTAATGAAAACTATGACAACAAATTCTCATGGAGAAATAGGATACATTGGGTGCATCATGAGTGATATTGCATTAATGGATAATGTGAAGAAGTATTTATCCCTTCCATACCTTAATAGAAGTTGATATATCAAGCCCTTTGATGGGAATAGAATTTCCTGGATAAATCCATGGTCATTGTGTTCTATGGTCATGTTCATCCCCAAAAATTTCAAGAAACTGTAGGTTCTGGGCGCAGTAGAAGCGTGTGATGGGTGGTTCCCAATGTTGCTTTTTGCAATGATCGATGATCAATCCGCAAACTACATGACAATAAATTCCGTGAATGGAATTGAATCAAAGAAAAGTTACAAATGTAAATCATGTTGGAACCAAAGGGATAATCTTCACATATTATTTATAATCAATTTAATTAATTAAAGAATTACTTTTGTTGTAATTATTTCTTCATGGATAGATCTGATAGCAAATATGCGATGCAACTTCATTGCATTGTAGGAATCAAGTGAAAATTCCCTCTAGTGGTGATCCACATGTGTTCCATGAATCTCTAGATGTCATTGAAGGAATCTTCGGGCATTAGCATGGAAGATCCTTACACTTATGTTGTCTGCCTTTGATCGTTATGAGAACCGCTTCTAAAGCATTCTCCTTGATCTAGTGTAGGAAGATTGATCTCCATTCTTGAGAGCATTCTTGGAGAAGGGAGCTCTCTAGGTCTTGAGAGAATTCTCCAAATCTGTTGTGCACAACCAAACAAATGAATTGACTCTCTTGAAAAAATAACATAATTGGGTTTATATATTTCTAGGGTTAAAATAAAATAATTACACAAATTCCCTTAATTATTTATTTAATACCAGAGAAACCCCATGTCAAATAATAATAATATCATTATTTCTCGAAATGCACTTAACTTGCGAATTATAATTAAATATTATTTAATCAAATAATATTCAATATTTATTATTTCTCACCGGACCTTTAATATCAATCCACCATTCCTCTATAATATTTATTGGACCTTAAATAATTTCTATTTATTTATTAAATAAATATCACTACATTATCCTCTAAAAAATAAATAAATATTATATTTACTAAATAGAAAATAAATATTTATATGCAATCAAGCATATATGAATAATTATGAAACCATGTACATGAATAATATTTATTCAACCTGTTAAATAATAAATAATAATATATTATTTTACTAAGATTCTAGATACACTTAGTGTGTGACCCTCTAGGCCTCTTTCTTAGTGGCATTAGGAGAATTAGCCTAAAGTCCAAGGTTAGTGTCTAGAAACACGCCAAGACATACATAGAGAAACAAGTTAATGTCTCAATGACATGATACCTCATATAGACACTTACTATGTAATGTAATCCCTTTATCACGATATCTCAAATTAAGCAGGTTGCATGCTAGGTCATTAACCTATGTGCTCGATGTCTCTTTCTTTGACTTCCAAGAAATTGAACTTGCCTATAGAACACCATGGACATATATTTATTTAGGATATATCATTTCCATCAAAGGGCCTAAGATATCAACTCCTGTTAAAGAATAGAAGGGATAAATCATTTCTCACATTATTCATTAATGCAATATTAATCATGATGCACCCAATGTATCCTACCTCGTCATGAACATATATCATCATAGTTTTCATCAATAAATCTAAGTACACAAATCATAATACTCATTAACAATAATCTTAAAGTCTAAGGATCAATACACATGTCTATAGATAGGAACATCCAATGACACATATAATGTGGATTTCCTACCGGTGGGTCTTGTTATCATAATATCCCACTGGATATTACTAAGGGTGCACACCATGAGAAGGTGCCTAAAATTCCTATGAGTCTCCAACCCTGATATCCTGTATCATTTTTTTCCCTCAAATGATATCATCCAATTATAGAACATATATTCAAGAATAGTGTCGTAGCACTTCTGAGTTCTCATCATATCAGAGAACTAATATGACCTTTAGTGCGACAAATACCCTTAATACATTATCACATACTATATCATGATGTGATAAGGATTTTATTAATATTAAAAATCATGAATAAAAGTTATCATAAAGTACATATAAGTTAGTTCTAGGGCACCAACTCCAACAGACTCCCACTTGCACTAGAGCCAACTGCTAACAACCTTCAGTCCACTAGCTCTCACATGATACTCATGCTTCTACTGAGATAGTACTTTTGTCAAGGGGACTTCCATGTTCTCTTTCTTGAGTACTATTCTTACTGAAACTTCACCCCTCTGATGAAAATCCCTTAATAGGTGATACTTCCAGAGTATGTGCTTTTTCCGTTGGTGTGACCTTGGCTCTTTTTTAAGGGCCACCACTGTAGTATTATCACAATACAATGTGATAGGGTATTTACTTCTAGGAACCACAAGATATGAGACAAAGTTCCAAATCCAAACAGCTTCTTTGGCTACATTAGAAACTACTATATACTTAGACTCGACTATAGAATTAACAAAAAATGGCTACATTGAACTCTTCCAGATCACAGGTCCTCCACTAAGATAAAAAACATATCCTGATTATGACTTAAGATCATTATGATCTATCTAAAAACTAGCATCAGTATAACCCCTGATGACCAGATCCTTGTCTCCTCCATACACTGAGAACATATCCTTGGTCCTTCTCAGATACGTAAGGATGGCCTTACCAAGAGACCAATATTGTTCTCCTAGATCTTCTTGATATCTGCCTACCATGCTCAATGCATGGATAACATTATGTCTAGTATATAACATGGAATACATTATTGATCTTATCACTGAAGTGTATGGGATATTACTCATTCTATATTTCTCATGTTGTGTTTGAGGACACATTTTCTTAGAAATATGTAAACCAAGTGACATTGGAACCAATACCCTCTTGGATTATTCCATACTAAATATAGTTAGTACCTGGTCAACATATATACTTTCACCTAGTCCAAAAAACCTCTTGGATCTATCAAAAATGATCTTGATCCCTAGAATATAGGTCACTTCACCTAATTCCTTTATAGAGAAACACTTGTTTAACTAGTCCTTAATAGGCTGTAAGACTGGTATGTCATTTCCAATAAGTAATATGTCATCAACATATACTACTAGGATAATGACCACATTTCCACTAAACCTATTTTAAACACATGGCTTTCATTCTTTCTTAATGAAACCAAATTCTTTTATGGTTTCATCGAATCTAATGTTCGATGACCTGGATTCTTTATTTAATCCATAAATGGATCTATGTAACTTGAAAATACTTTTGGAATCACCTGGAGTCACAAAACCTTCTGGTTGTTTCATATAGAAATATTCCTGAAGGTTCCCATTAAGGAATGTAGTTTTGACATCCATCTTCCAAATTTCATAGTCATTGTAAGCTTCTATATAAAGTAGAATTCTGATGGATTTAAACAAGTAAAATGGTAAAAAGGTTTCATCATAGTCAATTCATTGATGATATTTAAACCCTTTATCCACTGGCCTTACTTTATAAGTATTTAATTTACCTTCCATGTCCAGTTTCTTCTTAAATACCCATTTACACCCAACGATCTTTACATCAACGTTCACATCTACTAAAACAAAAACTTGGTTTTGATGCATGGAATTCATTTCAGAATTCTTGGATCCTTTCCATCTTAGAGCTTCTGAGCTCTCTACTTCCTACTTATAGAAGAGAGGTTCATTATTGTCAACAAATAACAAGTCACCATACTTGATGACTAGAAAACCATATCTCTCTGGTTCTCTTACCTCTCTTACACTCCTATGCAATACTTGTATTCCAGGTTCCACTTCTTCCATGGGGACCTGTGAAATATGTTTCTATACCAACTCTTATGTATCTTGAGCATCAACTTTATCAAAGTCAATCTTTCACCCACTATCATTTTTTAGTATTTTCTCCCTCTCAAGAAATAGAGATTGTCTGGTGATAGTCACTTTCTTGTCTGAGGGGTTGTATAGGTAGTATCACTTTGTTTCCTTGGGATACCCTATAAAGATACACCTTGTGCCCCAGGGTGATAATTCTTTTCCTAATAAGGCCTTAACAAATGCCTCGCAACCCCATACATGTGTATGTGATAAAAAGTGTTTCTTTACACTCCATAACTAGAAGGAAATTCTATTTTACACTTTAATTGGTACTCAGTTTAATGTATATGCCGTAGTTTGTAATTCATATCCCCAAAAGTATAATGGAAGATCTGCATGACTCGTTATCAACCTTACCATGTATAATAAGGTATAGTTCCTCCTTTCACTAACATCATTACACTTTGGTGTGTATGGTGGAGTGAGTTGAGATAGAATCCCAAAATCCTGTAGAAAATTGATGATCTTGTGGTTAAGATATTCATCACCCCAATCCAATCGAAGCTTCTTTGTCTTCTTACCAAGTTGATTAACTAATTAATTCTTGAATTCTGTGAATTTCTAAAAGGACTCAGACTCATACCTCATCAAGTAAACATAGACATATCTCAATTCATCAGTAGAAATTATGAAGTAAGAATATCCACCTCTAACTTCTACTGAAAATGGTCTACACACTTCAGTGTGTACTAATCCTATAAGATCTGTGACCCTTTCACCCTATCCACCAAATGGTGGTTTGGTAAATTTCATTGTAAATAAGCATGGAATCTTTCAAGTGGTTTTAGATCAGAAGATTCTAAATAACCATCTTGAAATATCTTTTTCAAACACTTCTCATTTACATGACCAAGATGGTGATTCTAAAGTTAGGTGTTATATGAGTCATGTAAACATGATTCTTTATCAATTTCCAACACTTGGTTTTCATAATTTAATACATAAAGATGGTTATTTAAATATTTCATACCATAAGATATGTTGTCTTTATAAAAGAAACAACTTTTATTTCCAAACTTGAAAATAAACCCATCTGCATCTGGGCATGATACAGAAATTATGTTCTTTGTAACTGTAGGTATATAATAACAATAATTCTTGTTAGAAATGAAAGGTGTTAGTCACCAATGGCTAGAGAATCCAACCTTGCACCATTAGCATATCACAAATCCACATCTCCTCTAGAAATCTTTTGGAATCTACTTAGCTTTTGAATTTGGATACAGATGTGATCCCCACAAGCTATATCTAATAACCAATGTGTAGATATTGAAATATTAAACTCGATAATGAACTCATCTTGAGATTCACCTTGATTTTGGGTATAGTTCCTCTTCTAGTGTCCTAGATTTCCACATGAAAAACATATTGTCTCCTTTTCCTTGCCCTGCCTCTAGATATTCTTCTTCTTATAAGGATTGTGCTTGAGAGCTTTAGACTATTTATAGGTCCTGGGCACCTTTTCATTGTTCTTAATATTATTTTTCATCATAAGGACCATGGGTTTATCATGCCCCATGTCCTTATCCACTTGGGGAATCAAAGTAATAATTTCAGAAAGACTCTTCATATTATTTATCATGTTATAATTCACAATAAAACTGGAGAAGGTCTTGGGAAGTGATGAAAGTATGAGATATGTATGAAACTCATCTGGGAATTTAATCCCTAATATGTCTAAGCATTCAATGTAGCCAATAAACTTTAATACATGAGTCCCAGCTGGCATAGAATCTCTAATAATAGTAGTGAACAAAGCATTGAATATCTCATACATCTCTTGTCTCGCCTTCTCATGATAGAGATATTGAAGGTGATACATCATGCTATATGAATCCATTTCCTCATGTTTCTTAAAAATATTATTAAACATGGATGATAGAATGAAACATTGAACATCTGTGGAATCGTTCAAATGTTTATCATAGAGCGATAACTCTTCATCACTTGTCTCATTACCAAGAACTTTAGGAAAATGTTCTTCCAGCGCATATAATTTCCTTTTATGGAGAAGGATAACACGTTGGAACCTTTTCCACTCTTGGAAATTTTTGATGGTGAGAAGGTTATACTTCTCAATTATGGATCATAATGACATGTTTGATGTTATTTTATTGTTGTTTCAAAAAAACAAGATAAGAAAAATTTTAGTACTTTATCTACTAAAATTTAGACAAATAAATATTATATCTATCAGTCTCCCACTATTTTATCGAAACCCAATAGCCCCCACCATTAGCTTCAGAATATCCCATTTCTTAGAAATTCTAATGGCAAGGATCCATATTCCCTTTCTCATTACCCAAACTTTGGTCGGTCAAGAAACTTGAATGGTTTTAGGTAGGCATTCCAAATTCCAACTACATTAACTTACAGTTCCTTGATCTATTGAGTGGACACCCCAATCCTGAAACCCTTAATTGGATTTTCTCAACCTTTTCCTTTCAGTTACACTAAGTCCTTCTTTGGAAGTCAACCCTTGATGTGAACTAAGTTAAGTCAAACCAAAACTTCAAGTTAGAATTACCCAATAATTAAAAGCACCCCAACTATGGATGGTCAAGCACTCTAAACTATGGTTCGATTTTAATATAAGTAATAGAAGGCTATACCAACTTAATATTTTATTTAGGGATTTTATTCCTTTTTGTGTAAATTTTCAATTATTATATTTATCACATGCATGTTAATATTAAGTGGAATTAATTAAGTGATTAACAATATCTTAGATAATATTTATGCATAAGCTGATTTATTTTAGTTCCATCTTA
The DNA here is from genome assembly GCA_963277665.1 of Viscum album. NCBI lineage: Eukaryota > Viridiplantae > Streptophyta > Magnoliopsida > Santalales > Viscaceae > Viscum > Viscum album. The sequence continues at coordinate 1,870,036,407 of OY728156.1, forward strand.
TATGCTCATCAATTTCATTAATTTATATGATCGTGAAAAAACATCCATAATGAAATAACCATGAAACTTGACATAAATAAAATAATAAAGTGGTATGATCATGAGCTTTAATAATGGTTAGTTTATCTAATAGTTGATAAACTAACCATTGACCTAGTGAAAAAACAACTCGAATCAATTAAGGTTCGTGTTACAGATTTCCACCTATCCTCCTATGTATCTCTCTTGGATTGGTTTTTCCTCGGCTCCAAAATTGAACTGCTTCCACTAGCTTGGGAGCTCCATCCTTTACATATGCTTTTACTCACACACAGGTGAGGGTAAAAAGGGTTTACATAAAATAAACCATGGGCACACATTCTCTACATAATAAGATGATAAAAGGCACACATGAAAAAAATTAATTTAAAAAATTAATTAAATGAAACCAATCACATACAAAGGTATAGTCTATGCTCATGATCATTCTCATGCATGAAACAAATTACACATTTAATAAAACTATCATTCAATTCTTAATCGTCCTTATTTGAGATGAATCGTGCTCAAATCAATTAATTATCATCTTTAATTAATCAATTCTCTTACCTTAATTCTCATCTGAATTTCCTTGAGATTATCATCCATTAAAATTTTAAACAAATTAAATAAATTCATTTAAAATTAATTGCGCACATAACTTGTACTTTGAAGGCAACATGGTGAATACCCATCTGAATCTACCCAAAATGTATTATACTCATATATTGTTTACTCTTGTGAAATATGGAATACATGACTTATCACGTACTTTCATGATGTATAGTATCAATTTAATGATTACACGAATTGCATGATTTTTTAGTCACATGTTATGCTTCAATACACATAGAGTAACAACTATAATACGACTCATACATGATATGAAGATATGAACATTAAGTAGATATCAATTAAACACACACACACACACATATATTAAAACCTATCACGTGGAGTGTCCTATCAACTTAATGACCACATGCAAGCACGTGTCTCAAGGTTTACATAGTATAATAAATAAATTTTAAATATATGTAATTTGGTATAAGTACATGATGTGTACATGGAGCTACATGGAATGTACGACTCTCACCATCTATCTGAGACACATATATAGGGATTCAGTGTGCAAATTGTGCCTCAAAAAATGGATTACATGGCATGCACAGTGGGATACACGTTGTGTGGTCTCTGAGTTACATGGTCAACAATTAGGTAGGTCGTGTATGGAATACACGACCCATATGCGACTCAATGGGACTAAACGCCATGTACATGGGCTACATGGCGTGTACTTCGGTTCACTGTGCGCCAGGTTGGCCCGGTCAACATGTAGTGTAAGAATTAACTATATCGCATGTAATTAATGAACACGGTTTGAGTAATTATCGAATTAAATCTCGATGCATTGAACACAACTACATGGCATGTAACTCTGATTACACGGTGTGTACTACTATGTTATCTAGCCAAAAACCTCGGCACCTCTGGATGAGTTCCTCAATTTTATTTTATTCATAAAATTAATCATCTCGATTAGATCTATAAGAAATGAAGGAGTAAGAAGTAGATTTGGAAAATTCATATTAAAATAATGATTAAACTTGAATTGAAAAACTAAATTACAAATACATAAATCACAAATGATATTTAAATAATTATAAATAATTATGTGACCACTCTGATACCACTTGTAGGTTTTGAGCACAGTGGAAGTGTGCGATGGGCGATGTCCAATGTGTCTTTTTATCATGATCAATAATCAATCCGAGTTCTACATGATGATAAAAACTGTGAGCAATGGAATTGAATCAAATAAAAGAGACAAATGGAAATCACGCTAGAACTAGAAGGAGGATCATCACATATTATTTATAATAAATTTAATTAAACAAATAATTATTATTTTTGGAATTCTTTCTTCGTTTATGGATCTGATAGCATATTTGCGATGCATCGTCATTGTGTTGTAGGAATCAAGTGAAGATTCTCTTTAGCGGTGATCCGCATGTTTTCCACGAATCTCTAGACATCGTCAAAAGAATCTATGGATGCTAGCATGGTAGATCTTTGTGATTGCGTTGTCTACCTTTGATCACTATGAGAATCGCTTCCAAAGCATTCTCCTAGATATGATGGAGGAAGATTTCCCTCCATTCTTGGAAGTGCTCTTGAAGAAGGGAGCTCTCTAGATCTTGAGAGAATTCTCCAAATCCATTGTGCACAACCAAACAAATGAATTGGATCTCTTAAGAAAATAACATAATTGGGTTTATATATTTCTAGGGTTAAAATAAAATAATTGAACAAATGCCCTGAAATATTTATTTAATCCTAAAGAAACCCCATGTCAAATAATAATAATAATATCATTATTTATCGACATGCACTTAACTTGTGAATTATAATTAAATATTATTTAATCATATAATATTCAATATTTATTATTTCTCATTGAAACTTTAATCATGGTTCTCCATTTCTCCATAATATTTATCAGACCTTGAATAATGTCTATTTATTTGTTAAATAAATATCACTGTATTATTCACCAATAAATAAATAAATATTATATTTACTAAATAGAAAATAAATATTTATATGCGATCAATCATACATGAATAATTATTAAACCATGTACGCGAATAATATTTATTCAACCTGTTAAATAATAAATAATAATATATTATTTAACTAAGATTCTGGATACACTTAATATGTGACCCTCTAGGCCTCTTTCTCATTGAAATTAAATGAAGTAGCCTAAATTCCAAGGTTAGCATCTAACAACACGTCAAGGCACCCATACAGAACAAATTTAATGTTTTAATAACATGATACCTCACACAGAAACTTACTTTTTAATGTAATCCCTTTATCACGATATCTCAAATCAAGCAGGTTGCATGCTGGTGTCATCAACCTATGTGCTCAATGTCTCTTTCTTTGAATTCTCTATAATTGAACCTGCCTATAGAACACCATGACCATGGATTTATTTAGGATGTATCATTTACATCAAAGGGCCTAAGATATCAACTTCCATTAAAGAACAGAAGGGACCAATCTTTTCTCGCATTATTCATTAATGCAATATTAATCGTGACGCACCCAACGTATCCTATATCACTGTGAACATCTGTCATCATGGTTTTCATCAATACATCTAAGTAAATGACTCATAATACTCATTAATAATAATATTAAAGTCTAAGTATCAATACACATGTTTGTAGATAGGAACATCCAATGACACATATACATGGAGATTTCCTACTGGCGGGTCTCATTCTCATAATATCCTACTAGATATTACCAAGGGTATACACCATGATAAAGTGTCTCAATGTCCTATGAGTCTTCACCCCTGATATCCTGTATCATTTATGTCCCTAAAATGATATTATCCAGCTATAGAATATATAATCAAGAATAGTGTCGTAGCACTTATAGGTTCTCATCGTAGTGGGGGACTACTATGACCTTTTAGTGCGACATCTACCCTTAGAACATTATCACATACTATTCCACATAGAAGAATAATCATGATGTGGTAAGGAGTTTATTTATATTCAAATTCATGAATACAAGTTATCATATAGTACACAGAAGTTGGTTCTAGGGAACCAACTCTAACAAAAACATCAAACACACAGGTTGATGACACCAATATACAACCTGCTTGATTAGAGATATCATAATAAAGGGATTATATTACACAGTGAGAATTTTTATGGGGTTATATGTCATTGCAATATTAACTTTTTTCTCAAAGGGTGTCTTGATGTGTTGTTATATGCTAACCTTGGGATTTAGGCATCCCCACCTATTTTCATTGAGAAAGAGGCTTATAGGGTCACACACTAAGTGTATTCAGAATCTCGGTTAAATTTAGTGTTGAATTTAACAAGTTAGAATAAATATTATTCATAATTTGTGGTTTAATATTTATTCATGTTTGGTTAATTTCCAAGATTCGATCACAAGTTATTCGAAATAATAAGTGAGTTGAATAATAATAATAATAAATATGTATTTTCAAGGTTTGAAAAATATAATATTTATTATATTTATCAATCAATAATAAAGTGATTTTTATTTATTAAATAGTCATTATTCAAGGTTTAATAAATATCTATGAAGATAAGTAGATGAGTTTAATAGTCTGATTGAAAATGATGTAAATTATATTTATTTATTCTTAGGTGAGGCACAAGTCAAGTGAATAATAATTATATTATTATTAAGACATGGGGTTCAGTAAGGATTAAGGAATTGGTAAGGGGGATTATATGAAGATGTTTTGAGATTATGGTGCATATGTGGATCACCATTATAGGGATTCTACACTTGGATCCCATGACGCAATGAAAGTACGATGAGATCGACTCAACCAAATCATCAATGAAAAAAGAATTACAAGTTTAGGTAATTTTAGATCTGCTTATTAATTAATTATAAATTACATGTGATGATCCTCCTCTTTTGGTTCTAATGCTTAAAAAATTTAAGTAATCTATGATTTAAATCCATTGTTTATGATGTCATTCATCATGTACAGGTCAGATTATTCATAAATTAATACAAAAAGCTGATTTATCCTTACTCAAACAGGCGCTTCCACTATGCCAGGAACCTATAATTCTTTTTGTTGATACTATTTTCTTTATTAGCACTTTGTCACACATACTTGTACCCAAAACTGCAGCAGAATTGAAGTATGGTCTGGGATGGCTCCAAGTGATGCATGATGAGTTAAAGGCCCTAGAGGGCAATCATACATGGGACCTTGTCACATTTGTGTCTTTCTTTTCAGGTATTTTTCCTTCTTATCTTTGGTCTACCTTTTCCCCTAAGTTTCTCATTGAGTTTTGGAGAAAAATAAATTTTTTTGGGTGGCCAGACCCAAGCGCACAGTTGGCGCACGGTTAGTGGGAACCGTGCACCCAACCCATGTAACTGTGCGGTATGAGATAGAACCTACCGCATGGCCATCACATGGTTGTGAACCCCGGACCAGGTAACTGTGGGGCTAGAAAGAGTGTGCAGCACGGTTTGACGCAAGATTTATTAAACCGTGTGGACTAACTGTGCACCCTATCTAGATTATTAAAAAATGGATTTTTACCATTTCCCCTTTTTGGATTTAACCCCATTTCCACCCCTCTTCTTCCCCACTCAGGATTTTCAGCCATAAGAGGCCTCCTTACTCCATCTTGCTCCCTTAGACATCCATTTTGAGGTGGATTTAGTGGGGAAAATTGAAGATCCTTCAAGTAAGTGAGTTCTTCTTTGTTTTCTTCCTTCTTTTTAGGGTTTCTTCCCTATTTTCTTGGGATTCTATTTTTTCAGCAGCTAGGGTTTCATTTTTAGGTTTTGATATTGAGTTTTTGGGTTCGACCTTCTTGATTAGGGTTCATTTTTCCTTGCTTGTGGTGCGGTTGAGGTGTGATTGGATATTCACACCGATTATTGTGGATTTCAACACCAAAGGTAGGTGGTTCTATGTATAAACATTATTTGATGAATTTATCTTGCTTTATTGAGTAATTTAGCATGTTCTATGATTATTATGTGTGGTGAGAAAGTAGTTTTTGAAAGGGTTTAACATGCATTTGATTTTAAAATGGCATTTTTATATGGAATTGGGTACATTTTTAGTGTAAACCCTTATTGTGATAATTTGAAGTGTTTTATAAATTGTTTAAATGATTTACTAAATTATGTAAGAGGTGAAAATCATACTTGGGAAAGTTTTTGGTGTGCGTATGAATTTAAAATGGAATTTGGAGGTGCAAGTGGTGACTTGTGATGTGTAATGCTTTGTAAATTTTTTATAAAATGTTTAAATGATTTATTAGATTATGTAAGTGATGCAAATCATGTTCTGAAATGGTCTTGGAGTGTGTTTTATTTTTAAAGAGGAGTTTGGGAATGCAAGTGGTGGCTTGTGTTGTGCAATACCTTGTTTGGTTGATGAAATATTGATTTGGTGCGTTATGTGACATGTGAAACTTGTTTGAGCACAAAGGGAAGCCCATGTATCTTGGTGGACGAACTAGGACTAGTATCTAGTGATACAAAAGTGGCTACGACTTAGTTTCACTTAGAGGGATTGATGATGAAAACATTAACTAAATATGGATGATGATTGGAGACCACTAGAATTTTGGATGTTGCTCCTCTCTAGTGGATCATGCACGAGAATATTGTTGGTCATGGTTATTATACCACACTTCACCAAGATACGAGGTACCTAGTGTCTCATTGCTATCTAGTTCCTAGGAGGTTTTCACGTGACTAGTGCTCTATGGATATATCACACTTATTGTCAGTATATGGTATGACTTGTTGGTTATTTCAAAATTAAGTATGTTTTCATTTAAATTTGTTTTCCTAAAAAGATGTTTCTTTTAAAAAATTGTTCATAACATTTCCTTTTTATAAAATTTTTAATTTATTTATCTTATAATATTTATTTCATGGAATCTTGTATTGGGTGGCATCCTAACAGGCTTTGGATCACACCCTACTTACACATTTGGGTGTAAGTAGACTTGGTAATGTTTGACACAGGTAAGGGTAAGGCTCTTGGAGATGGTGGTTCAGGTTTCTAGAGGTTATTCTTGGTGTGTTATTGTGGAGATGGACTGAGGGAGATGTACCCTTTTCCATGTGGTGGTTTTTGAGATAGTCTTGTTTCCTCTTTCATTGTAGCCTTTTTGATTTTTTCTTAAACCTTGTAACTCAAATATGAAAATTGTTTAAGGCTTGTTTGGTTTGGATTTTTCATATTCGGTTTATTAATTTTTATTGGTTGTTTTATGTTTATAAATTCGAGTAAATCATTCCCACTCTTTATTTACGATACTCAGGCACTTGTGCTAGCCTGTGGGGATAGGGAACACCTTTTGGGTCTTTCCACGGATTGGGTTAGGCGCTGGTTTAGATGATGACCTGACTTGGTTCGTGACAAAATGGTATCAAAGGAGGTTTCTCTTTGGGTCATATTATTTGGGATGAGTCTAGGTAGACTGGATCTAGGATTGTTGGGACTCATAGTTCTGGTTGCGAGTAGGGTGCCTGGCCAACACACCTCGTGATAGACCTTAAGTCACCATGGGGATGTTGGGATTTTGTTTGACTTCTCTTCCAGGTGGGATGTGCAGGATACAGACTGTACATGAACAATGGGTGGAGGTGAAGTGGTTTGGTCATTTCATTGTCATAAAGAGTTTGATTTATTTATATTTGACATTATTGCTGAATTTTTTTAGACCGGTTGTACTAATGGTTTTTTCTTGTGACTATTGCTTTTTGTAGCAACATGTCTTCCTGGAGAACTCCTTTACAACCACAAGAGGAAGTCAGAGAGAGTTATCCCTCACCGCTTGATCAGAGGTTGGTGGAAGCTGTGGTCCAAGCTATTCAGTCTCTAGGGTAGGGAGTGAGTCCTGGTCCTGCTCCAATTAGAGAAAATGAATCTGGTCCTAGGAAGGACAAATCTTAGGAGTTTCTCAAGAAAACACCTCCTTCTTTCCGACATAGCATGAATCCCCAAGAAGTGGAGGAGTGGCTTGAGAAGATAGAGTGCATGTTTGAATTTCCTAATACTCCCAAGGAATTTAGAGTAAAATGCACCTCGTTCTTGCTAGAGGGTCCCAGTCGAAGGTGGTGGGACTCAGTGCTTCAAGCTAGGAAGTATGAGCAGATGAGCTGGAAAGAATTCAAGGCTATATTCAACGACCAATATTTTCCTAAGGTCTTGGCCTATGCCAGATCCTAGGAGTTAATGGATCTCGTTCAGGGAGACCGGTTAGTGATGGTTATGCCAACCGCTTTTTTGAGCTAGTCCGATATGCACCTGAAATAGTCTCTAACAATAAGATGAATGGTCAGAGGTTCGAAAGAGGTTTGCGGTCGGAGATCTATTCTCAAGTATTCATGTTCAAGATGAAGACCTATGTTGAGGTAGTTGATCGAGATTGTATGGTGGAGATTGACCACAAGGGAAGGTCTGGTTCCTTTGGGGCTATGTCAGTGATGGGCAATGGCAGTTCATCTGAGAAGAAGAGGAAAAGAGATGAGTAGGGGGAAAAGGGAAGTGGCAATTCAGGCCACCCTTCCCGACAGACCTTGCCTATGGATTCTGATGAAGGTTATGTTGTGTGTCATCAGTGCGGGAAGGCGGGGCACATCTAACCTGTGTGTCCAACCCCACCTAGATCGTGTCATTAATGTGGAGTTATGGGGAACTTGTAGCATTTTTGTAGGGTGATGCACCTATACCAGAGTGGGGAAAGATCTGTGGCTTCCACGGGTGTTAGTTCAGTTAGAGCCATCCAGGACGGTGGAATCTCAGTTTGGTGGTCGTGGCGGTAGAACCAGATCACCTTCTAGGTAGATCCAGTTCAGGGTAGAGCCACAGGCGATTGGTCATTCTCAAGCAGAGACCAGACATCTTCATGATGTGGATCAAGCATCAGCAGGATCAGATGCAGGGCCCTCGATAGTTAGAGGTTCCATTTTGATTTCATCTTCTATAGAATATATTTTATTTGATACCGGTGCTTCTATTTATTTTATATCTACCCATCTTGTAAATCTGTTGAACTTTCCAACCGAGCTGATGTTTTATGCAATGGAGTTGGTAACACCGTTGGGAAAGAAGAAGGAGCAGGGTCTCAGGTGCCCGTATTGTGCGCTCTTTGTGTTAGGGGTTGAGATGGAATGGGATTTCCTGGTCTTGGATATGGAACTTTTTTATGTAATCCTCAGCATGGATTGGCTAGTGCACTTCCAAGCGCATATCAATTATTATAGGCGGTGGTGAGTGAGTTTCATGGAACCTGATGGGATTCCCTAGGTTTTTCTTGGGGAATGAGATCCTCGGTCGGGTTATGCGGGACCTCCACTTCTAGAGTTGGGAAATATTGTTCTTCAGTTATCACCGCTCATGCTGGAGGACGATGGTGGTGCCCCTGAGGGTGGATTACCTCCTGTAGTGGATGAGTTCCTAAAGGTATTTCCAAATGATTTTTCGGGCTTACCCCCAGAGTGGGATGTAGAGTTCTCAATTGATTTGGTGTCGGGAACACATCCTATATCTCTTCCCTCATATCGTATGGCCCCCACCGAGCTGAGGGAATTAAAGATACAACTAGAAAATTTGGAATCCAAAGGGTTCATTCGTCCGAGCGTCTCTCCTTGGGCTGCCCCAGTCTTGATCGCAAAGAAGTCCAATGGATCTCTCCGATTGTGCATCGATTATAGGAAGTTGAATAAGGTAACCATCAAGAAAAATTATCATTTTCCCTGAATTGATGACTTGTTTGATCATCTGAAGGCGGAAAAGAGGTTTTCCAAGATAGACCTGCGTTCGGGTTACCACCAAGTTAGGGTGAGAGAGGTGGATATCCCGAAAACGGATTTCTGAAGCAGGTACGACCACTTTGAGTATTTGGTCATGCCTTTCGGATTATCAAATGCTCCAACAATTTTTATGGCACTCATGAATAGGGTGTTCCACCAGTATCTCGACTCATTCGTTGTGGTATCTGTGGATGACATCCTAGTTTACTCTGAATCTGAGGAAGATCATGAGCATCATTTGCGGATCGTATTGGGCACTCTGTGAGATCATTGCCTTTATGAAATTTTTTCAAAGTGTAGCTTCAGATTATGAAAGTGAAGTTTCTAGGCCATGTGATTTCGGAGAAAGGGGTTTTGGTGGACCTTGAGAAGATTAGTGCAGTTATGTCATGGGAGCATCCGAAAAATGTGTTTGAGATCAGGAGTTTTCTTGGCCTGGAAGGTTATTATAGACAGTTTGTTTGAGATTAATCTTGTATCGCTTCGTCCATGACCGCACTCACCCAAAAGGGGCGAAGTTTGAATGGATCCTAGAGTGTCAGACACCCTTTGAGGAGTTGAAGCAGTGGTTGACTACCACACCCGTGTTGATCTTGCCAGAATCTGGGAAGGGCTATGTGGTTTATTGTGGTGCTTTAGGTATGGGCCTCGGGTGTGTGCTCATGCAAAATGATCATGTAGTGGAATATAGTGCTCACCAACCCCGACCACATGAAAAGAATTACCCAAACCATGACTTGGAATTAGCAGTGGTGATGCATGTCCTGAAGACTTGGCACCATTATATTTTTGGGGAGAAATTTGTGGTCTATTAAGATCATAAAAACTTAGCCTACATCTTCTCCCAAAAAGATTTGAACTTGAGGCAGTTCCGTTGGATTGAGTATTTACAGGGGTTCGACTTTGATACCATTTATACCCCATACAAGGGTAATGTGGTGGCATATGAATTGAGTGAAAAAATGCTAGTGTAGGCATTGAGGAAGTATAACGATGAGTAGAATTTTATGGGGCTCTTTTACTAGATGTACTTAGAGACTAAGGAGCACAGTGGAGATGCGTTCCTGGAAAGCGTCCAGTTGGCTCCTTCTCTTTTGGAGTTGATTTAGTGGGAGCAGCCTGGTGATGATTTGTGCTAGCAATCTATATAGTTCCTTCATGTTGGGGAGACATCTTTTGATTGGTATTTATCTCCTGAGGTAATCTTGTGCTTTAAGGGCCGTTTCGTGGTTTCTTTATCTCTGAGGAAGGTGGTGATGTAGGATAGCCACCAATCTCAGTGGTTCATTGATCCCGGAGCTACTAAAATGTATTATGATGTTTGTAGGCAGTTTTGGTGGCCATGCATGAGGTGGGACAAAGCTGATTTCATATCGAGGTGTTATACATGTCACCAGGTAAAGGTAGAGCATTAAAATCCCTCTGGTTTGCTTCAGCCGTTACCCATTCCTACCTAGAAGTGGGATGAGGTCGCTATGGATTTAATTATTGGTTTGCCTCATACACCTCGGGGAAGGAACGCCATTTGGGTGGTGATTGATCGTTTAACCAAATCATTCCATTTTATTCTAATCAAATATTCCGTGAAAATGGATGAGTTGATCTGGTTGTATGTTCAGGAGGTGGTAAGGCTTCATGGTGTGTCGTCGACAATTGTTTTAGATAGAGACCCATGTTTTACCTCTCTATTCTGGGAATGCCTTCAAAAGGCATTGGGGTCATAGATTAAGATGAGTATGAAATACTTCCCTCAAACAGATGGTCAGACGGAGCGGGCAAATCAGATTTTGGAGAACATGCTTCATGCATGTGTTTTGGATTTCAGAGGATCATGGGACAACCATTTGGGATTGGTTGAATTTGTTTATAATAATAGTTACCAATATTCAATTTGAATGGCGTCGTTTGAGGTGCTTTATGGTTGGTCATGTCGGTCTCCTTTATGTTGGGCTGAGGTAGGCGCACTACTGGAAATAAAGGATATACCAACGGTTTAGAACCGTTGGTATAGGCTGGAGAACCGTTGGTATATTCTATACCAACGGTTGTCCAAACCGTAGGGAAGTAAGGTGTGGGGAAAGATATATACCAACGGTTTGAAGTAAACCGTTGGGGTAGCCCACTGTAGGTGTGGATTTGCCAACGGTTCTTGCTGAACCGTTGGTATAGGTTTACCCAACGGTTTGGGAATACTATATTCTCATCTTATACCAACGGTTCACAACCGTTGGTATAGTATTTTTCCCAACGGTTTTCATGAAACCGTTGGGAATTCAATGGTTTTTATTTTATACCAACGGTTGTAAACCGTTGGTATAGATTTTTTCCCAACGGTTTCATGGAAACCGTTGGCATATGTTTAAGTATGGCAAAGTATACCAACGGTTTACAACCGTTGGTATTCAGTATTTTCAGAATTGTCAGCAGCTCCTCCAGTGGCCCCTCCAGTGCACCTGCATAAAAAACAACACTGAAAAAAATACCACCTCTTTGAATAGAATCATGCTGAATAATTCCCCATTTGAATCTTCATATGACAAAAACACTGACACACTTAAAACAACAAAAAAGAACACCACCTCTTTGAATAGAGTCATGGTGAATAATTCCCCATTTGAATCTTCATATGACAAAAATCATCCAGTATAGTTGAATAAGAGTTTCAATAAGTCAAATATTATTTACACCCATTTCAATCTTCATACGACAACCACTTTTATAATATATAGTGAAAAGGTATTTTCATAGGAGTCTCATCACTTGTAACTCAGTAAGTGCCACACCATGCCTCAAATTGAGGCTGGGTTGACTGGTACACATCAAATATGATCCATGGATCATTGTCCTTAAGTTTCAACACAATCAAAATCCGTTTGATCGGTTTGGCATATGTACGTAAAATATTAATCCATTTTGAACAAATGAGAGGTAGTTTGGGTGGTCCCCGCCCCACGGTGACTCGTATTGAGGTGGTATTGACTCGTACATGTCACATATGACCCATGGATTGTTTTACTAAAGTGTCAAAAGAATTAGAAGGTATTTGGTCTGTTTCTCGTATGTCAGTTGTTGATATCACTTACAATTTAGTCCCTTTTCAAGAAAAGAGAGACAATTTGAGTGGTCCTGGCCACACCGTGGCTTGGATTGAGGTAGGTTTGATTCGTAAAAGTCAAATATGACCCATGGATCGTTTTTCTAAAGTTTCAATAGAATCCTAATGCGTTTGGTTGGTTTGGCGTTTGTCAACAGTTGTTTTCACTTAAAGTTATGTCCATTTTAAACAAAAGAGAGACACTTGGAGTGGTGTCGGCCCCAACGGACCTCGGATTGAGGCGGCGTTGACTCGTACATGTCACATATGAGCCATGGATTGTTATCCTAATGTTTCAACACAATCAGAATTTGTTTGATCATTTTGGCGTATGTATGTAAAATGTTGTCCATTTTTAACATATGAGAGACGGTTTGGGTGGTGTCGGCCTCACCATGCCTCGGATTGAGGTGGTATTGACTCTTACACATCAAATATGACCCATGGATTGTTTTCCTAAAGTGTAAATAGATTACGAAGGCGTTTGGTCGGTTTCCCGTATGACAGTTGTTGATTTCACTTACAATTTAGTCCATTTTCAACAAAAGAGAGAAAGTTTTAGTGGTCCCAGCCACACCGTGGCTCGGATTGAGGTGGGGTTGACTCGTAAACATCACATATGACCCATGAATTGTTTTCCTAAAGTTTATACAGAATCCGTAGGCATTTGGTCAGTTTTCCGTATGTCAATTTTTGTTTTCACTTAAAATTAAGTACATTTTTAAAAAAAGAGCCACTTTCAGTGGTGTCGGCCACACCGGGCCTCGGATTGAGGCGGGGTTGACTCATACACGTCACATATGAGGCATGAATCATTTTCCTAAAGTTTAAACACAATCATAATCTGTTTGATCGGTTTGGCGTATGTACATAAAATATTGTCCCTTTGGAACAAAAGAGAGGCAGTTTGGGTGGTCCCGGCCCCACGGTGCCTCGGATTGAGTTGGGGTTGACTCGTACACATCACATATGACCCATGGATCGTTTTCCTAAAATATAAATAGAATCCGAAGGTGTTTGGTCAGTTTCCCGTATGTCAGTTGTTGATTTCACTTACAATTTAGTCCATTTTGAACAAAAGAGAGACAGTTTGAGTGGTCCCGGTCACACCGCGGCTCAGATTGTGGCAGAGTTGACTCGTACACGTCAAATTTGATCTATGGATCATTTTAGTAACATTTTAATAGAATTAGAAGTCGTTTGGTTGGTTTGGCGTATGTCATTTGTTGTTTTCACTTAAAATTATGTCCATTTTAAACAAAAGAGAGATAGTTTGAGTAGTCCCGGCCACACCGCAGCTCAGATTGAGGCGATATTGACTTTTAAACATCACATATGACCCATGGATCTTTGTCCTAAAGTTTCGATAGAATCTGAAGGAGTTTGGTCCGTTTCCCGTATGTCAGTTGTTGATTTCACTTACAATTTAGTCCATTTTTAACAAAAGAGATACATTTTGAGTAGTCCTGGTCACACCGTGGCTCAGTTTTTGGTGGGGTTGACTTGTACACGTCACATATGACACATGGATTGTTGTCCTAAAGTTTAGACATAATTAATAGGCGTTTGGTCGGTTTCTCGTATGTCAGTTGTTGTTTTCACTTAAAATTAAATACATTTAAAAAAAAGAGAGGCACTTTGAGTTGTGTCGGCCACACCGGGCCTCGGATTGAGACGGGGTTTACTCGTACACATCACATATGATCCAGGTATCATTTTCATAAAGTTAAAACACAATCAGAATCCGTTTGATCGGTTTGGCGTATGTACGTAAACTATTGTCCATTTTTAACAAAAGAGAGGCAGTTTGGATGGTCCCGGCCCCACGGTGCCTCATATTGAGGTAGAGTTGACTCATACACGTCACATATGACCAATGGATTGTTTTACTAATGTTTCAATATAATCCTAAGGCGTTTGGTCCGTTTCCCGTATGTCAGTTGTTGATTTCACTTACAATTTAGTCCATTTTGAACAAAAGAGAGAGAGTTTGAGTGGTATCGGCCACATCGTGGCTCGGTTTGTGGAGGGGTTGACCCGTACACGTCACATATGACCCATGGATCATTTTAATAAAGTTTTAACAGAACTCGTAGGTGTTTGATCAGTTTGGCGTATGTCAGTTGATGCTTTTCACTTAAAATGATGTCCCTTTGAAACAAAAGACGGACACTTTGAGTGGTGTCAGCCGCACCGCATGTCGGATTGAGGCGGGGATGATTCTTACATGTCACATAGGACCCATGGATCGTTCTCCTAAAGTTTCAATGGAAACCGAATGCGTTTGGTTGGTTTTCCGTATGTACTTAAAATGATGTCCATTTTAAACAAAAGAGAGCCACTTAGACTGATCTCGGCCACACCGCAACTCGGATTGAGCTCGGGTTGGCTCGTACAGGTCACATATGACCGATGGATCATTGTGATAAATTATCAACAGATTCGGAATGCGTTTGGTCAGTTTTGCATATGTCAGTTGTTCTTTTCACTTATAATCCTGTCCATTTTAAACAAAAGAGACACAGTTAGAACGGTGTCGGCCACACCGCTCCTCAGATTGAGGAGGGATTGACTCGTACACGTCACATACGACCCATGGATCCTTGTGCTAAAGTATCGACACAGTCCGAATGCCTTTGGTCGGTTTTTCGTATGTCACTTGATGCTTTTCACTTAAAATGACGTCTTTTTGAAACAAAAGACCGACACTTTGAGTGGTGTCAGCCACACCGCGTCTCCGATTGTGGCGGGGTTGATTCGTACACGTCACATATTACCCATGGATCGTTCTCATAAATTTTCAATGGAAACCGAATCCGTTTGGTCATTTTTCAGTATGTACTTAAAATGGTGTCCATTTTAAACAAAAGAGAGCCACTTAGACTTATCCCGGCCACACCGCGACTTGGATTCTTCCCAGGTTGGCTCGTACACGTCACATATGACCCATGGATTGTTGGGATAAATTATCAACAGATTCAGAATGCTTTTGGTCGGTTTTCGGTATGCCAGTTGATGCTTTTCACTTAAAATGACGTCCTTTTGAAACAAAAGACGAACACTTTGAGTGGTGTCGGCCACACCGCGTCTCCGGATTGAGCTGAAACCACCGTGAGACATTCTAATTATTATTCGTGACGTGTACGCGCATAGGTCACGTCAATCGGACGTGCGGTTTGCGCGGTACGACTCAATATTCGTGTATTAAGTGATGAGCGTGCTTCGTAAACGCGCGCGAGGGGGTCCAAACAGGCCGAACGAAGTCAGAATGGCCTGAAATCAGACAACAAATACGGGTGAGTGATTTATGAAGTGGTCGAGCATACGACACGTCAATCGGACGTGTCGTGTGCCCGCGGTGACCGAGAACGCAGTTCGGGTGTCATAAACGGCCAAAACGGACGTCAAACGGTCAAATTCATAGCAGATGACTTTAAATTCACCTGAAACCACCGTGCAATATTCTAATTATTATTCGTGACGTGTACGCGTAGACCTCACGTCAATCGGACGTGTGGTTTGCGCGGTACGGCTCAATATTCGTGTTTTAAGTGATGCGCGCGCTTCGTAAACGCGCGTGAGGGGGGTCCAAATGGGCCTAACGATGTCGGAATGACCTGAAATCAGACGATAAATACGGGTGAGTGATTTATGAATTGGTCGAGCAGACGGAACGTCTGTCGGACGTGCCGTGTGCCCGCGGTGACCGACAACGCAGTTCTGGTGTTATAAACGGCCAAAACGGGCGTCCAACGGGCAAATTCATAGCGGACAACCTCGGATTGTGATGAAACCAACGTGAAACATTCTAATTATTATTAGTGACGTGTACGCGTAGACGGCACGTCAATCGGATGTGCGGTCTGTGCGGTAGGGCTCATTATGCGTTCTTTAAGCGTTGCGCGCGCTTGATAAACGCGCGTGGGGGGGTCCAAACTGGCCGAACGATGTCCGAATGACCTGAAATCCGACGACATCAAAGGGTGAGTAAATTGTGATGTGGTCGAGCAGAGGGCATGTCAATCGGACGTGCCGTGTGCCCGCGGTGACCGGGAACGCCGTTCTGGTGTCATAAACGGCCAAAACAGGCGTCTAACGGTCAAACTCATAGCGGACGACAACAGATTGACCTGAAATCACAGGACAACAATCCCATTATTATTCTCAACATGCACGCACAGACAGCACATCAATCGGACGTGCGGTCTGCACGGGAGGGCTCATTATGCGTTCTTTAAGCGTTGCGCACGCTTGATAAACGGGCGTGGGGGGGTCCAAACTGACCGAACGAAGTCCGAATGGCCTGAAATCAGACGATATCAAAGGGTGAATGAATTGTGATGTGGTCGAGCAGACGGCACGTCAATCGGACGTGCCGTGTTCCCGCGGTGACCGGGAACGCCGTTCTGGTGTCATAAAGGGCCAAAACGGGCGTCTAACGGTCAAAATCATAGCGGACGACATCGGATTGACCTGATATCACAGTACAACAATACAATTATTATTCGTGACGTGCACGCGCAGACGACATGTCAATCGGATGTGCGGTCTGTGCGGTAGGGCTCATTATGCGTTCTTTAAGCGTTGCGCGTGCTTGATAAACGCGCGTGGGGGGGTCCAAACTGGCCGAACGATGTCCGAATGGCCTGAAATCGGACGACATCAAAGGGTGAGTAAATTGTGATGTGGTCGAGCAGAGGGCATGTCAATCGGACGTGCCGTGTGCCCGCGGTGACCGGGAACGCCGTTCTGGTGTCATAAACGGCCAAAACAGGCGTCTAACGGTCAAACTCATAGCGAACGACAACAGATTGACCTGAAATCACAGGGCAACAATCCCATTATTATTCTAGACGTGCACGCACAGACGACACATCAATCGGACGTGTGTTCTGCATGGGAGGGCTCATTATGCGTTCTTTAAGCGTTGCACGCGCTTGATAAACGCGCGTGGGGGTGGGGGGGGGGGGGGTCCAAACTGGACGAACGATGTCCGAATGGCCTGAAATCGGACGACATCAAAGGGTGAGTTAATTGTGATGTGGTCGAGTAGACGGCACGTCAATCGGACGTGCCGTGTGCCCGCGGTGACCGGGAACGCCGTTCTGGTGTCAAAAACGGCCAAAACGGGCGTCTAACGGTCAAACTCATAGCGGACGACATCGGATTGACCTGAAATCACAGGACAAAAATCCCATTATTATTTGCGACGTGCACGCGTAGACGGCACGTCAATCAGACGTGCGGTCTGCGCGGGAGGACTCATTATGCGTTCTTTTAGCGTTGCGCGCGCTTGATAAAAGCGCGTGGGGGGTCCAAACTGGCCGAAAGAAGTCCGAATGGCCTGAAATCGGACGACATCAAAGGGTGAGTGAATTGTGATGTGGTCGAGCAGACGACACATCAATCGGATGTGTCGTGTGCCCGCGGTGACCGGGAACACCGTTCTGGTGTCATAAACGGCCAAAACGGGCGTCTAACGGTAAAACTCATAGAGGACGACATCGGATTTCCCTGAAATTACAGGACAACAATACCATTATTATTCGCGACGTGCACGCGTAGAAGGCACATCAATCAGACGTGCGGTCTGCGCGGGAGGGCTCATTATGCGTTCTTTAAGCGTTGCGCGCGCTTGAGAAACGCGCGTGGGGGGGTCCAAACTGGCCGAATGAATTCCGAATGGCGTGAAATCGGACGACATCAAAGGTTGAGTGAATTGTGATGTGGGCGAGCAGAAGGCACGTCAATCGGACGTGCCGTGTGCCCGCGGTGACCGGTAACGCCGTTCTGGTGTCATAAACGGCCAAAATGGGCGTCTAACGTTCAAACTCATAGCGGACGACATCAGATTGACCTGAAATCACAGGACAACAATCCCATTATTATTCGCGACGTGCACACACAGACGGAACGTCAATCGGACGTGCGGTCTGCGCGGGAGGTCTCATTATGCGTTCTTTAAGCGTTGCGCGCGCTTGATAAACGCGCGTGGGGGGGTCCAAACTGACCGAATGACAAAACCAAATAGGAACACACCCTCATGTTATCATATTAATAACTCTTCTTGAATCATTGAGAGTCACATCCCAATGATCATAGGATCATTAGCCTAATTGATCACTAACCATGAAACACATGTATGTTGGTCATGTCACCACATGCATCATCACTCATGCCACCATATCAATATATCACAAGGAATTCTCCAGGATAAGACAATATTTGATCACACATCATTCACATTTAGTTATCATAATACAAATTATATTTACATGCTTATGATATAGAATGAATCCACATTAGTAAGACCCACCCCTCTCATATGTTACCATCACATCACTACAACCCATCCTAGAAAGCACCCTACCGCATACAAATTCACCCAATCTAGGGTCTAATACCCAACAGGATCTTACATACTAGGATACACATCATGGATCACTATCAAAACCATAAAAACATTGAAAGATCTCAAAAAATTAGTGCATGCCATCATTAGCTCATAGAATTGAAAAAAGGTAAGTAACAAGCAATATATCTCACTACTCCATACTCACCCAACAACATAAGGGTCTCACATTACTAGGGAATAATTCTATCCAATACTAAATGATCTTGATCTATTTTTCATATACATATATGATTCACCTCACCAATTACTAAATATTAATAACATAAAAAATTATGATTCCATTTAACTAGAATTAAACCATCAGGTTTTACAAGGAAATTCTATATAAGTATTTGTTTACACTTTAAATAATCTTACCCCATACCATAAATAAGGTGTTCAACAAAAATCAAGAACATGAATTTCATGTTAACACCCAACATTGATTCATTAATAAATTGTATTCGAATTTTATGGAAATACCAAAATAAATTAGTGAATCAATGTACCTATAGTGGTGCACATGACCACCATGAAACAATCATAAATTTTTACAAAAACCCTAATAATTGGGAATAACAAAATCAAGAATAGAAGTATATGATTTATAAGATCTGGAACTATATCGTTGATAAAATATAGGAGTCTAACCTGGTAGGTGCTGATCTGATGGACGATGTGGGGATTGGGAGGTCCTTCCGCAAGAAATCGCTCCAGGAGGACACGAGGTGAATGCTTCTGTAATGTGGGGAGGCCGCTGGCTCGATTTGGTATTTGGGGCTTTTTTTCCCAACGGTTTTTAATAACCGTTGGGAAAGACCAACCTTTCCCAATTTCTTCACCACTTTTCCCAACGGTTCTAAGAACCGTTGGGAAAAACCATCTTTCCCAACGGTTTCCATATAACCGTTGGGAAAACAAGGGTCCTTCACCACTTTTCCCAACGGTTCTTAAGAACCGTTGGGAAAAACCTATCTTTCCCAACGGTTTCATACAACCGTTGGGAAAACTATGCATTGAGGGGTTTTTCCCAACGGTTTATAGAAACCGTTGGGAAAGATATGATATGCCAACGATTCTTTGAACCGTTGGTACACAACTGTTGGGAAAGATCCCTTTTCCAGTAGTGGCGAGACTTCACTTTTGGGACTGAGTCTTGTGCAAGAGACATTTGAGAAAGTCAAGTTTATCAGGCAGTGATTATTGACAGTTCAGAGTCTCCACAAATCTTATGCTGATCATAGGCATCAAGATCTTGAGTTTTTCGTAGGTGATTGGGTATTCTTAAAAGTGGCTCATCGCTTGGCTCATCGTCGTTTGGGAAAATAGGGAAAGCTAACACCGAGGTATGTTAGACCTTTTGAAATCACTGAGTGGATTGGAAAAGTGGCATACAGGTTAGCCTTGCCTTCTCAGTCGATATCAATTTGTGACATATTTAATGTCTCCCAATAAAAGAATTATAATCCAGATTCGTCCCATGTGTTGAATTGGGAAGAGTTAGAGATAGAGCCCAATTTATCAGTGTTTGAACAGCCGATGCAGATAGTGGATTCCCAAGAGAAGGTGTTTCGTGGGAAGTTTATTCCATTGGTTCGTATACATTGGCAGCATGGGAATGATGTGCATGAGACTTGGGAGCAGAAATCGTGGGCTGAGCAGGAGTATCTGTTTTTTTTTCCGATCAAGCTTCGGGTTGACTTTATGGGGACGGAAAGTTTTCATGGTGGGGAGAATTGTCACATCAGTGTCTTTCTTTTTAGGTATTTTTCCTTGTTATCTTTGGTCTACCTTTTCCCCTAGGTTTCTCATCGAGTTTTAGAGAAAAATGACAATTTTTGGGTGGCCAGACCCAGGCGTACGATTGACGCACGATTAGTGGGAACTGTGCGCCCAAACCAGGTAACCGTGCGGTAGAAGATAGAACCTATCGCATGGTCATCACATGGTCGTGCACCCTAGCCCAGGTAACCGTGTGGCTGGAAAGAGCGTGCAACACAGTTTGCCGCACGGTTTATTAAACCGTGCAGACTGACCGTGCGCCCTGTCCAACTCATTAAAAAAATGGATTTTTACCATTTTTCCCTTTTCAGATTTAACCCCATTTCCGCCCCTTTTCTTCCCCACTCGGGATTTTCAGCCATAGGAGGCCTCCTTGCTCCCTCTTGCTCCCTTGGACACCCATTTTTGAGGTGGATTTGGTGGAGAAACTTCAAGATCCTTCAAGTAAGTGAGTTCTTCCTTGTTTTCTTCCTTCTTTTTAGGGTTTATTCCATGTTTTCTTGGGGTTTTATTTTTCCAACAGCTAGGGTTTCATTTTTAGGGTTTGATTTTGAGTTTTTTGGTTCGATCTTCTTGATCAGGGTTTGTTTTTGCTTGCTTGTGGTGCGGTTGAGGTGCGATCGAAGATTCACACCGATTTTTGGGGATTTCGACACCAAAGGTAGGTGGTTCCATTTATAAATATTATTTAATGAATTTATTTTGTTTGATTGAGTAATTTAGCATGTTCTATGATTATTATGTGCGGTGCAAAAGTAGTTTTTGAAAGGGTTTAACTTGAGTTTGATTTTAAAATGGAATTTTTATATGGAATTGGGTGCATTTTTGGTGTAAACCCTTGTTGTGCTAATTTGAACTGTTTTATAAATTGTTTAAATGATTTACTAAATTATGTAAGAGGTGCGAATCATACTTGGGAAAGTTTTTGGTGTGCGTATGAATTTAAAATGAAATTTGGAGGTGCAAGTGGTGACTTGTGATGTGCAATGCTTTGGAAATGTTTTATAAATTGTTTAAATGATTTATTAAATTATGTAAGTGATGCAAATCATGTTTAAAAATGGTTTTGGTGTGCGTTTGATTTTTAAAGAGTTTGGATGTGCAAGTGGTGGCTTGTGTTGTGAAATGCCTTGTTTGGTTGATGAAACATTGATGCGGTGTGTTATGTGACATGTGAAACTTGTTTGAGCACAAAAGAAAGCCCGAATATCTAGGTGGGTGGACTAGGACTAATATGCTAGTGATACGGAAATGGCTACGACCCGGTTTCACTTAACGAGATTGACGATGACAACACTAACTAAACATGTATGATGATTGAAGATCACTAGAATTTTGAATGTTGCTCCTCTCTAGTGGCTTGTGCACGAGAACGTTGTTGGTCATGGTTTATATGCCACACTTCACCGAGATACGAGCTACCTAGTGTCTCATTGCTAGCTATGCCTAGGAGGTTTTCCCATGACTAGTGCTCTACAGATATACCACACTTACCATCGGCATACGGCATGACTTGTTGGTTATTTCAAAAGCAAGTATGTTTTCATTTAAAGTGGTTTTCCTAAAAAGTCGTTTCTTCTAAAAAATTATTCCTAGCATTTTCTTTTTATAAAACTTGCAAGTTATTTATCTTATAATATTTATTGCATGAAATCTTGTATTGGGTGGCATCCTACTGGGCTTTGGCTCATACCCTACTTACACCTTTGGGTGTAAGTAGACTTGGTAATATTTGACACAGGTAAGGGCAAGACTCTTGGAGATGGTGGTTCGGGTTGCTAGATGTTCTTCTTGGTGCGGTGTTGTGGAGATGGCCGGAGGGTGATGTCCCCCTTGCCATGTGGTGGTTTTTGAGAGAGTATTGTTGCCCCTTTTGTTGTAGCCTTTTGGGTTTTTGCTTAAACCTTGTAACTCAAATCTGAAAATTATTTAAGGCTTGTTTGGTTTGGATTTTTTAGATCCGGTTTATTAATTTGTGTTGGTTGTTTTATGTTTATAAATTCAGGTAAATCGTTATCACTCTTTATTTATGATACCCGGGCACTTGTGCCAGCTTGTGAGGATAGAGAACACCCTTTTAGTGTTACCATGGACCGAGTGGCGCACTGGTTTGGATGACAACCTGGCTTGGTTCGTGACAGACCTTGTCGATCTCACATTAGACTGTAAAACTATTGGTTGTAAATGGATATACACTATTCATGTCAATGTAGATGTCTCACTTAATTAACTAAAGACTCAACTAGTGTCCAAATGTTATGCCCAAACATATGGAATTGACTATTTTGACACTTTCTCTCCGTGGCTAAAATGGTTTTTGTTTGGCTATTCATTTTGTTTACAGTGACTCATCACTGGACATTGCACCAACATTATATCAAAATGCTTTTCTTAATGGCTTTCTCGATGAGGAGGTCTACATGGAAGGATCACTCAGTTTTTGATGCTTAGGGGGAGTCCGTGAAAGTTTATCATCTTTGACGTTAATTATATGGGCTCAAGCAGTCTCCCAGGACATGGTTTGGTCGTTTCTGCACAGTAGTTACTAGCTTTGGGATGTCTCAAAGCATAAATCGCCCCTTTGCATTCCATCATCAGTTAGCTACCGACCATATTCTTCTTGTTGTTTATGTTGATGGCATTGACATAACCAGTAGTGACTCAACAAGGATATCAATAAGCTTAAATCATTTCTTCATTAAAAATTTCTCAAGGGTTTGGGACTCCATTGATGTTTTTTAGGCATTGAGGTGTCTCATTGTGCTTAAGGTATATTACTCGCTTAAGGGAAATATGTTCCGTATATACTTCAAGAGACAAGGTTGACCTGTGTCAACTTTATTGAAATACCACTAGAACCAAGGGATAAATCACTTCATGCTAACAGTGAATCATTCTCATCCCCTGACAATGTACCGTCTCATGGGCAAACTTAATTATTTGATAATGACTCAACCTAACATAGTTTGTGTTGTGAGCAAAGTCAATTCATGGAGCCAACGACATGGATTCATCGGGAAGTAATTCTTCATATTGTTTATTATGTTAAGAAGGAACTTGATCTTTTTCTACTAGACTCTGATTGCGGGCATACAAACATCAAAACAATTTGTGATGCATTACACAGGATGTTTATCATTTAGATACTCTACCTCGGGGTTTGCGGTTTTCATTGGTGGAAATCTTATTTTCTAATGTAGTAAGAAACCAATAATTATATCCAGATGCGTAGAATCTTAATGACTCACATAATTGTAAAGATTCTGTAGGCTCGACAAGTTTTCCAAAAGACACCGACCGAGCTTTTTACAAGCAAATTAAGCACATCAAAGTGTATCATCATTTCTTTCATGATATCTTTGAGAAGATTACGTTTTATCACATTCGGACTACGGACCAACCCACAGACAGTCACAAAATGGATTTCAAGACCTCCTAAGCATGATTAATATATTTGTTCCATCTTGAAGAGGAGTATTAGAGAATACTTCATTATATTGTGAGTTAGTAAGCAGCTTCATTATATTATGAGTTGACAGGTTAAGTTCGTTTTTATTATTTTATGTCGCGTATGTTATTCTCCTAATTGTATATAAATAAGGGAACCACCCTGACTTTAGAGCATGGATTTTGATGCCAATATTCTACAACATCAAACATACATGATGGGTCATTTGCAGTTTTTAATGACATTAGAATGAATCATTACATTAAATATTGATTGCAGATAATTTGTCAAAATTTTCAAATTCAACAAACTCTACAAAAATCATGGAACGCCACACATTAGTTGATCACCAAATGAGCGGGCAACAACAGCAGCCAGGATTGGATTTATGGAAGTCGTGAATAGCATCAGAATGGGGACTGGCAGAGCGGGCAAGTTGATTTATGAGAAGTTGAGAACCACTTGTCGAGGCAGGCGGAGTGGAACTCGTGCTTGCACGTCTTGCAGGCCAGCCTCGGGAGGCTCCGGTTCTCTGTGTGAATAAAGCTGTAACAGATCGGACATTCCTGCACGCCTTCGAACACTTTGTCGTAATTTCGCCTCCACGTCTCTATCGCTTCCGCCAGCGCCCCGTTCTGCATATTCAACTTTCAATTCAGTAGTTTACAATATATATATATCAGTGCAGTCAACTCGTACCTGATTACGAACAAATGCCATCATCGACATAAACCATTTCCCCTGATTCACTTCATCGATACCGAGGCTTCTCATACAACCAACATCAACAAGTCGCAGCGGATAAGATGCAGGAAGGCGAACCACTAAATCCATTCCAGTTTCTTTATTTTTGTAAGTAGCAACTACCCCACTGGTTGGTTTGCTGACACTAACGGAGAAATTTTCATTCATAAATCTGCTTTTCTCGATCTGCAGGAAGGATCGCGTCATTTCAGATTCGACGGGTAAGTCTGTTAGCTATCTATAAGATTCTGTAACAATTATATCCTCAAAATTAGGGTTTCACTAATCCAAATCCCAAGAAGAAGAAGATCTATAACACTTGCTGCAAGCTCTAACTGAATCTCATGTGAGCAATAACAACTGAGATCTTTCAATCGCATACAGGAAAGAGACAATGGAGTGCACAAAACCACTTAATTGTTTGGATCAGAAATTGGAAAAAAAAAAAAAATGGAACAAAACCTAGGGGTCAGTGAATGGAACATTAGAGAGGTTCTAGGCTATGTTAGTAACCGATAGCCAAATTATCGTTTTAAACAAATAAATGCATGATCATATGACCAACCTGAGAGAGTTCGTCAGCAATTAAAGCAGGACTGCACCAAATCTTTGTAAAAGTCTCAATCAATAATGAAGTTGAATGGTCATGCAAATCACCAAACCATCTGCGAACATAAGAAGGAAGAATGCGTAACATCAAACCGAAGATTGCACCAGAAAGTAAATCCATTTTCTCTTCCTTGACGAGTGCTTCCACGCCAAACAACAGAGAACCCGTTTTGATGGCCTGTGATGCTGACATTGCAGCTTCTGACAACCCCGCAGGAAGCTCCGTTTCTTTCTTCTTCAGGCAATTTGCTTGGCACGATTCCAACGGAATATGCTGGAAGACGAAATCTAATATTGAAGGATTAACCAAATCTTGGATATGCTGAAGTAATCTCTCTTCCGCAGGCTCTGAAGATGAGAAAGATGATATATGTTGCAGCAATAAAGACCAAGCAAGAAAGAAATGCACCTGCAGAATGCATAAGGAAAAACCAATGTAAACTAGAACGAAGAAGAGGGTTTGAGAAACAGCAATGTGGAAAAGAAGAGTTACCCGTTCGTGTGTCATCGTATCTTCTCCAACCAGCTTTGAGGGCAGGTTCTCAATTATGGAAAACAGTTCCTCCCGAAAATGGGCAGATCCATTTAAAGGTAAACCAACATTGGAAGAATCAAGGCCATCAGTGGTATCCTCCTCCATAATAGCAGAAGTTGAAAGAGGTTCACTTGAAAGAATAACATAAGCAGCAAACTGTAACGGAGGAAATGGATTGGAGGAAAAGAGGATGGCATACAATGAGCTAAAAGGATCTTTGCTCAGTCCCCATAGTTCAAATGATTTCAGTGCTCGATCCCTCGAGCGAGGTGATGATCTGACAGTGACAGAACCCACTAATTCCCAAAAATAAGAATGACTGAGATGAACACATGACATGACAAGGCAAGCCTCGTTCCAATAGGAACAGATGATGGCCTCGGCAACGCCAGTAGAAAGGAACAGGTGAAGAACAGATTCATAAATTCGATCTTTAATAAGGTCCCATCTCTCCATTTTCAGGAGGCTGAGATTGTCTGCATCTTCTGTTTGGTGGGATTCAGAATAATTACAAAATAAAGAAAACGAAAAAAGGGCATACCTAGCTATGTTTATAGGAAGGGGGTCTAACGACAAAACATGCCTATCGAGTCTCTCAACTGCATCTTCCAGATCATCAGGTGTCAAGGTATGTGTCATAACATCATTTACATTTTCAGCTACTTCCTCCATAATCAAAACTGCCGACTCAATCCACCATCTCAACAGAGCGACCACAAATTCCCAATCTTCTTCGTTCAACTCTTTATAGCAATACCCAACTGTAATTGTGATAAGTTTTGATAGTAACAAGTGAGCCAAAGGCAGCTGATTAGCCGTGGCAGGTGGAGCAGCCCCATGCTTCTGATTTTGAAATAACTCAAGCAGAAGCTTTTTCTCCGCTAGTGAAATGTGCCTCGCTAAATTTAAAGCTTCCTTTCTTCCAGATTCGCACAATGGGTAGCATGATATGACCAGCTGATACCACTCCTCCATATCTATCAAAATGCATATACAAATCAGACAGTAGTGAAAATACCAATCCCATGCAGTCAAATAAAATCACCCATAACTAATTAAGAATCTTTCAACACATTCTGGTTGTGCTGTACTGCAAATCCATTTTACACATTCTAAAACACCACTGTTAGGAATAAAGGGCTGTCCAGGTGTTAAGAGTTTGTTATTGTTTAGAATGTTTGTTAGTTTGTTAGAGTTTGTTAGTGGGTTAGGGGCAATACTGTATTTTTGTAATGAAGTGCCAGCTGTAGCTTTGAGCTGGTGGGGTATAAAAATAGGCAGCAGGGGGCTGGGATGGAGACAACTCATTTTACTGGGATTATTACACAGTAGGTTGCTGTGAGAGGCTGGTTCGTTGGTACGACCAGCAAGGGGTGGGCTCGGAGGAATGGTCTTCCACGAGTTCTCCTACATCTCTCTCTCTCTCTCTTCCCCACTGTAATTGCTATATTTCTGCTGTGTTTCTACTGTATTTTTGCTACTGTGATTCTGCAACTACTTCAATATACACAGTTTACTCCTCTTTTCTCCCTCTCTCAATTATTTTACATAACAATTGGCGACTCCACTGGGGAACTGCTGTGCGAGAGGACTGATCGCACGCTTGGTGAGAGGCATCGCAGGAGAGGAGGAACGCTGCTGGAAAATCGTAGCAGCAAGAAAGAGAAGAAGAAGAAGATCGCCACTGGAGTGAGGCGCTAGAGCAGTGGACGCTCACTGGAGGAAAGGAAGCGTCGGAGCTGGCCGAGTTCTGCTGGAGCAGAATGGAACGCAGAAGGATGTACGCTGCTGGGGAAATTCGCTAGAGAGAGAAGCCGCTGTCGAAGAACAGTTGTTGCAGCAAGTTGAAAACCGGAAACAACCGGAAACGATCGTGGAAGAGGTTCGCTGCAAGGGAAGGCAAACATAGCTGGAAAACGCGGTAGCTGCTGCGGAAGAATCGAGCAGTGCTACCACTATTCACTGTGAGGTGCGACCGTTCTGGAAGAAACAGAAGCAACTGGGGAGATCCGTGCAAGCAAGTTGACGAACCGAGCTCGCTGGTTGCTGGAGGAGAGGAGCTAGCACGGGATACGCGTTGCAGCAAGTGATGCGTGCGGATTGGGAGAGATCGCTGCCGAGACGACTGTGTGAGCAGCGGAGAAGGGTTGCGAGACTCGGAGAATGTTTGGGCCGCGGTACGTATCCGACACTAGAACTGAAGACGGATGGACAAATTTTTTAACGCAGCAGCAAGGCTTGTTTAAGGAAGCTGTTTTTAAAAATAAAAATAAAAAAAAGAGAATTCTCTTGGCGCAAAATTTCTCTCTCTTCCACCTGTGAACAGGTGTGATACAGGAATCAAATTGGGAAGTATTATACAGGTGGCTGCTGTGGAAGCTGGT
Source organism: Viscum album (assembly GCA_963277665.1). Classification (NCBI taxonomy): domain Eukaryota; kingdom Viridiplantae; phylum Streptophyta; class Magnoliopsida; order Santalales; family Viscaceae; genus Viscum; species Viscum album. The sequence goes on from OY728156.1 coordinate 1,870,064,790, forward strand.
GGCAAGATGCAGGAGTTTGAAACATTTTTCAAAGCTTTTGCTGAGAGGCAAGCCGAGATTGATAGGAAAATCTGTGAGTTTCAGTGTGAGCTGCAGAAGAAACCAATTGAGGCTCACGTTGGACGATCAGGAGATTTAGGACAGTTCACGCAAGAATTTCACTGCATTGAGTCTGGTAAGCGAGGTGAGACAGAAGTTGCATGTGAATTTGACGGTGGCAAAGTGGTGGTAGTCAGCAGTCTAGACGCAAGTTTAAAAATGGAAGATGTTGCTCCAATCGATGGTTCTGGGAGTGAGACAAAGAAGACTGAGTTGCCTTATTTTTCTGGAGAAGATCCGATGGGGTGGATCATGAAAGCAGAGGCATATTTCCTTTTTTTACAAACAACAGAGAACATGAAAATACATTGGGCGCAGCTAAGTATGGAGTACACGGTTCTACGCTGGTTCTTGTTATGGCAGTTTGAAAATCCTGGAGTGAGTTGGGAGCAACTTAAGCTGGTGCTTCTGGAAAAATATGGGAATGACAGGGAGAAGTTTGCTTCCATTCCTAAGCTGTCGGAAGAGGTATATATTGATCTTAATTCAAATAAGGTTGAACTGGAAAGGAGTAGTGTGGAGTGGTTCGAGACACATCCAGATTCGTCTAAGGAGACTGGAGTCCTAAATTGTAGCATGGAAAGGCGGGAGTGGGACAACCAAAGTGAGCTTGCTGTGCAGAGTGATTCCGATTGTTTCCAGCCAGAGGTGGAAATATTCGTCGTAATAGCAATTGGAAAGTGTACACACAAGTTGTTTAGAAGGGGTCTTCCTATAGCGGAAAACGATGAACAGAGGCCACGACCTCACCCATGGGTTGGACCTTTGCAGAGTGAAAAGGCTCTACGTGACAAAAAAAAGGGGGTTGTGCTGGCTGTTCAGCACATGAAACAAGAGAATATTGATTTTATTCAGGTTTACCGCAGTATGGAGAAGTTTGGTGTGGGTTTGGAATTTGAAGAACAAAAGGAAGAGGAAGTGAAACTCAAAATGAAGAAGTACAACAAATGTGAACAAGAGGAATCAAAGCTGATCCTTGAAAAACAAGATGCAGTAGACGGGACAAAAGATGTCTCCCAGGCTTCAAGGTTGATTGGTGCTTTCAAATATTATATCACTTTGAGGGGGCTGCATGCGGGCTGAATGAGCAGCACAAAATTTGTTTCGTAGTTGGAGAGGAAATCCGCAAGGGCAAACAAACAGCTCCCTCAGGTGCAATGGGAAGTTGCAAGAGAGGGATACCGTAGTTCGTAAAGGAGACATAGAGGGACATGAACCATCGCACCGGAAGGAGCTACAACATGTTTTACATACTCCAGAATTTGAGGACATGAGACACAACTCCTACTGGTATTTCTAATGCTCTATGTAAGAGTAACTATCCATCCATAGACAGATGCAGTTGGCCACAAAGAGATTTTTCATTTGATTCGTCTGGCTGCAACATGGAGGAGCTTGTGAACAGTGGGTTGTATCCATTAGCAGTGGGTGGATTGCATTCAATGGGCAGTAGGGAAGATGCAGTTGATGCAGCAATTATAAATTCCAAAATTTTTGCGTTGGGCATACTTAGTAAAGACTTAATTTCTTGCGCCTGCCTCCAACAGCGGGATGAAGTTGGCTACCAAGGGGAATGGTCTTCGGTTTGCTTGTAAATGGAAGATTTTAAGCAGGGACAAATTGGAAAATTCTGGTCAGAAGCTGGGATTGCTAGAAAAGGTGAGTTGAGAACCACTACATGTGTAAGTAGTCCAAGTTTTTTCTGGAGGGCTGCTCTACAGGTAGTCTTAGACTACAAAAGAGCCTATATAAGTGAGCGAATTCCATTTGTACAAGTTATGATAGGCAGCTCACGGATCTTCATTGCTGCTATTTTCCAAACCGGTACCAATGAAGCTTCAATCTTGCGTGGGGCAACTAAAAACGAAGTAGGCTGTTTGACTTTTGACTTTTTTGAGGCCGCAGAATCCTGGAAATTCAGTGGATAATTATATCGGAAAAGTTATTCTCCTACAATGGTTGCCTTAGTTTGCCCAAGTATGTTGATACTTATTGATAAAGATGCATTGTTGTCGAGGCCTCCACCAAAGCCGCCACCGGGAGCCGCTGCCACATTGCACAACCGAGAAAAGCTTTGGTTGTTCCACCTTGGGGACAAGGTGGTTTTTAGGTGGGAGGGGATTGTTAGGAATAAAGGGCTGTCCAGGTGTTAAGAGTTTGTTATTGCCTGGAATGTTTGTTAGTTTGTTAGAGTTTGTTAGTGGGTTAGGGGCAATACTGTATTTTTGTAATGAAGTGCCAACTATAGCTTTGAGCTGGTGGGGTATAAAAATAGGCAGCAGGGTTACTGGGATTATTACACAGCAGGTTACTGTGAGAGGCTGGTTCGTTGGTACGACCACCAAGGGGTGGGCTCGGAGGAGTGATCTTCCACGAGTTCTCCTACATCTCTCTCTCTCTCTCTCTTCCCCACTGTAATTGCTATATTTCTGCTGTGTTCCTGCTGTATTTTTGCTACTGTGATTCTGCAACTACTTCAATATACACAGTTTACTCCTCTTCTCCCTCTCAATTATTTTACATAACAACCACATTCTTATTATATTGAACATCTATCACATATCAAATATGTGATTTATTTTAGCGGTATCACTGAAACCTGCGTAAAACATACGCCACTTACGATAAATATTTCCAGATTGCTTATTGAAAAAGTGCTTTTCAGCCACTTAATGAAGTGGCTTACTTCTGGAATTTAAGTGCAAGTGTTTTTTTTTTCAGAAATAGATGATGCGGAAACGTCGGGAGTCGCAACAACAGAAAGAAACGATTCACAGAATAGTAAAAGAGAAAAACAAAAGAAGAAGAATAAGAGCTTGAACATAGAGTTTTACGGGGTTCGGGAAATGATCACTACGTCCACGGAGAGGCAGAAGTTTCACTAGTTTCAGGGGAGTATCTCAGAGTTTCTCACATGAAACCCTAGCCCAAAATAGGCTACAAAAGGAGAAGACGATCCATTGCTCCACCAACCGCACAGGAAGTCTGCATCGCTACAGTGAAAGGTGGTTGAAAGTCCGTGTCGCTACAGCGTCGCGGTTACCCAAGTCAAAAGTGATACAATACGGGCCGCAAGCATTTAGCCCAATCATCATCAAAAAACGGATCAGGCTACACCAATCCAACAATAGAAAAATACCACCTATGTTTTCAAGTGACACAAAGGGGTGTAGAAAGACATTTTTGAACAACTTCTTGATATTAGTTTACTACATTAATGACAAGAGAAAAACCCAACATACCTTGTCCATTTTCCCATGACATCAGATTCGGCAATGATAAACATTTCTGAATCCATTCATGAATATTTTCAAAAAAAGAATCAGGTTCAGCATCTCTTGTTGATTCACTTGACCCCTTTCTGTTGTAGTGTAAGGGCTGAATTAGAATACTCACAATTGGAGGCAGAATCCTCAAGCAGTTCTGGTTTATTGTTTGGCCATCATGTAGCCTGTGTACAAGAGACTCAAAAAGCAACACAGCCTTCTCCCTATTCCAAACATGATCTTTGAATAAAGTCAAGAGCAGCGCAATTAATGCTCTCAGGAAGGGCTCTTCAACATCCCCTATTTCATCATATGATGCAGTCCATAGGTTCAAATAATTCATCTGGACGTCAGTTCCTTGAACAATAGCACCGTCAACTAAAACGCTGATGATAGAATCCAACAGTGAATCAGTTGATAGAGATCGTACATTCTTGGCATAGGAAACAAGTAGAGGTAAGAACGAACTTGATGCATCGCCTCCCTCCCATCGCCACATGCACAATATTTCAACAGCAAGCCAGACTCGAGAATAAACAGCATGCATGGACAGCAGTTCCTTTATTGAACCAACAATCACTTTATCGAATCCCAATTTGCAAATCAGCTGGTCAATAAGAGCAACAAACTCATAATTTTCAGACACCTGCACTCAAGTTGTGATTATAATCAGTCAGCCTCTAAGATGATATTAGAAGAAAGTTTGCACAAGAGGATACTATGCAGTACAAGATACAATTTATAGTACATCATCCTTCATTATTGAGTGAGTAGGATCCAAAAATAACTAATTTAGTAATCAATCATTATTCCAATACATGATGCGGAAAATGTCGGGAGTCGCAACGACAGAAAGAAACGATTCGGAGAAGAGTAAATGGGAAAAAAAAGAACGAGAAAACAAGAATTTATGTGGTTGGAGAGTAATCCCTACGTCCACGGAAAGACAGAACTTCACTATGATTCGGGAGCAACAATTTACAAAGAGATTTCTCAGAGTTTCTAACTATGAAACCCTAGCCCGAAATGGACTAATAAGGAGGACGAAACACAATTCCACCAACCGTCAGAAAGTCCGCTGTGTTACAGTGAAAGACGGTTGGAAGTCCGCATTGCTATAGTGAAAGTTGGTCATGTCACAACCCATCCCCGGGGCCCGTACCGTGACTACCCCAAACCCGCCTCCCGAAGGCCAGGGGTTGGCGACTAGCACCGAAGACGTCAACCTACAAGTAGGAGGCATTTGTTTGGATACCTGTACGCACACACACGCCCAACCAAGTCCCAACTTACAAAAGGGAAACATACCACAGAAAAACTGAGTACAAGTACAGCTGAAAGTAAAGGGGCCAGAATACAAGCCCAACTGAAATGGAAAAACAACAAAAAGGGAAAACTCCTGAGGTCGTCTACCAAAGATCCTACCTGAAGGGTAGGTACAGCTTGTCACTGCGGCTCTCCACGTCGACCGTCACCGCCGTCCACCGTCAGGTCCTGGCTCCCGAGTCTCAGTCAAAGCTGCCCGTCGTCTGCACAAGACACAACAAGGTGCGGGCGAAGCCTGTGCAGAGGTTAGTATAACAATACCCAGTAGGGACCCCAAGACCCCCGAAGGTCTCTTAAAGTTCTACAAAGGAAAAACCACATAACATAATCTCAATCACAAGCACAAAACAGAGACATCCCACACCAGGTATATTCTAGAGTAGTAACAGTAGCATCACCAGTCACATTGTCGAACACCTCGACTGCTGGGGAACTCCTCTATCGAGTACGGTGGGTCTACCGGGTCACACATAGCCGCTTCCCACTAACCTTGAACTGCTTAGGTACTCCTCCCCATCGCGTACCATGGGTCTGCCGGGTCACACAGAGCCGCTCCCCACCGTGGCCTGCTGAGGTACTCCTCCTGTCGAGTACCGTGGGTCTGCCAAGTCACACAGATATGCTCTCCACCGTGGGCCTGCCAAGTCACACAGAGGTGCTTCCCACAGGGCCGTCGAGTCACACAGAGTCGAAAATCAGCAGTCTTTAGGTCTCAGCCAGTCACAGGGTTCCGTATGTAGCACGTTTGGGAGAACCACTCCTCAAGCCATCAGTCGTATTTCAACCGGCACGAAGTCTCACAAAAAGTAACCCGATGATCCGTCATCTCAAAAGGGTTCCAACGCAACAGACGACGCGTCAACAGAGATGACATACATCCGTAGGTCCGGTGAGAAGCAGTGATATCCGTGCTGAGTGCGTGAATAGCCGAGGAATACGCAACAGAGAGATTTGAGAGAGAGTTTGGAGAGGTCGGGACGAGTGTCACAAACATAACAGAGGCATCTAAACACTCGAAGTGGAAGTGAGTGATCAGGGAGAGAGGAGAACAAAGTCCGAAAAGGAGTCTCCCCTTGAAGGATAGAAGAAGGCTTTTGATAAGGTATGTAGCAGTAAGGATCGCATCTCCCCAAAAGAGCAGAGGCGCACCTGTCGGTGGAAGAGGAGGGCACGAGTAGTCTCCAAAATATGTCGGTGTTTACGCTTGACCACTCTATTCTGTTGGGGTGTATCAGGACATGAAGTCTGATGAATGATGCCTTTTGCCTGGAGAAACTGCTGAAAGGGAGTGGATAGATACTCACGCCCATTGTCCGAGCGGACACATTTTACAGAAATGGAAAACTGGGTATGAATCTCATTGTAAAAAGTATGGAAAGTAGGAAACACTTCAGACCGTTCTCAAAGTAGGTACACCCAAGTCATTCGCGAAAAATCATCAATAAAGGATATATAATATTTATACCCTAAATGACTCAAGATGGCAAAGGGACCCAAACGTCTGAATGAACCAGATCAAAAGGTTTTGAGACCCATGTATCCACTCGAGGAAGGTATGAAGTGCGATGACGGTTCGCAAATTTACAAAACTCACAATGAAAAGACAAATGTTGACTATTATCTGGAAACAATTGATGAATGGTGGGGGCAAGTGGATGTCCCAACCTGGAATAAAGGTCCAATGCACAGGCAGAGACAGACGTGCTAGCGACGGATGTCGGTCCATCGAACATGTAGACCCCGTCCCGAAGCTGGCCGCTACCAAATTCCCGGTTCATCGTCCGCTCCTGAAAGACAACACCAGAGGATGTAAATATTGCAGCACAGTTGAAATCCTTTGTAAGTTTACTGATGAATATAAGGTTAAAAGGACTGCGAGACACATGTGCCACAGAGGGCAGGTGAATAGATGAATTCAGTGAGAATGCAACAAAACCCGCAATGGGGATAGTGGAGCCATACGGTGATGGCTGAGGAACTAGCATAAGGACAATAGGAGGACAACATACCAGTATCACCAGTGAGGTGGTTGGAGGCACCTGAGTCTAGCATCCGGGCAGGGGAGCGACGACCGACGAAAGCAGCGGAACCACCAGAATGGGCAAGAGAAGCCGAAGACGGACCTAATATAGAGGGGGTCCGAGGATTGTGAAGCATTCAGAGGTCCGCCATGGAAAGCTCCAGAGATGGAGGAAGAGCTGCGGCTGACGAGGAAGTATCCTGAACCGCTGTCTGACCCTGCCGCGATTGCTGAGATGGGTGTCCATGAAGAATCCAACAACGGTCGATCAGGTGGCCGAGTTTGCCACAGTGTTGACAAAGGGGACGAGGACAACCCTCCCCACGACCACATCCACCAGTGCCCGAGGAGCGTCCACTGCCTCGGCCGAAGAGGGCAGAGTGATTGATGATTAGGGTGGGCGAGGGAAGAACCCGATGGGCCTTGCCCAGGTGATGACACACCTATGGGATCTCCAGCGTAGATGGGTTGACGAACATCTCGGTAACCATCGTCGCATTCTTAGGAGCGAGGCCATAGAGAAAACTAATGATGCACAATTGGTCTCGCTGGGCCATAGCTGCCTCTGGTATCTGGGGAATGGGCCACAGCTCTAGCAACTCATCCCGTAGAGCTTTCTATTCCATGAAGTACGTCGGGAAGGAACGATCCTGTTGTCGAATAAGCGATAGGCGCTGAAGAACATCGGAGACCCGAGTCAAATTATTGGTCTTGGAATACATGAGGTTCAAGGAATCCTAGAGTTCCTTGATTGTATCTGCAGTCCAGGTAACGTCCTTGACAGAGCGATCCATAGAATTGACTAGCAAGGCAAAGATTTTGCTATCAGCACGCTTTCAAGGACGATATTTGAGATCAGAAGATGCTGGCGGAGGATCCTCAAGGTGAGAATCAAGGTCAATGCCTGTCAGAGACATGAAGATGGTCTTCCGTCGAATCGAGAAGTTGGTGGAGTCGAGCCGCTCATCAACGAGGCAGGTGGAGGCTGTGATCATCGGGGGCAGAACAAAAGAGGCTGCTATTGGAGCGTCGGACATTTGCAGATGAGGGCAGGATCAACGGTGCGCCGTGGAGAGCAGGACCGATATGTGGCAGCAGAGGCCGGGATTCCGCGGTGAGAGGCCGTAGGGAGGTGGGGCCGATTTAAGCTGTGAAGCCGCAGGGAGGTAGGCTGGGGAGCGCCGTCTGGGATCAGGAGATGGAGCCGCGTCGGACTAGTGCACAGGAGGCCGACGATGGGAGGCGCGTGAGGTGCTGCTGCATGGGTGGATGACGACGGGAGGCGGGTGCGCCCGGAGGAGCAGCCGCGGCCTGGCGCAGGGTTGTCGCGGCTGGATCCCGTCACACAGGGGAAGCTGGCCAGCGGGATCCCGCTGGAAGGCGGGGCTGATCTTGGGGCGATGCGCGATCCGAAAGGCATTGCGGGAGGGCGAGTCTGGAAGTGGGGCCGCCGGGATGTGCCGCGGGAGCTGCGTCGGGCGGGAGCTGGGAAGGGCGTTGGGAGGGAAGCCGCGTAAGGCGGGGGAGCCGGGAGGAGCGCAGGGATGGGAGCCGCGCAGGGCGGGATTCGGGAGGGGAGCCGCGTAGGGCGGGAGCCAGGAGGGGCGTCGGGAGGGTCCGCAGGGAGGGCGGCGCAGACAGGGTAGGAAGTCCACCGAAAAAAAAAAATTTAATGGGATTTTCCCTTTGATACCATGTAGAGGAATTTTCCTTACCTCAAGGTGAGGCAGAGACCTTTTATAGATTGAGAAAAATGAATACATGATAGAGTATTCCGATGTGGGACTCGTAAATACCCAGAATAATAAAAATAGGGTTTAACTGTAACGTACCGGACCCGAACAACCACCTGAATAGTGCTAAATGGGTCGGGTGTTACTACCTTAGGCGCACCTCCCCGAACGCCAAAAGCTGCCGACTAACAGCGAGGGTCTGAATAGGTATAGTGGGGAGGCTATACCCTCTCGGAGGATAATAAAGGTACTGGTCCGAGCAATAATATAACATGCAACGGAAATAAACGACTCAGCAGACTCGAACTAGACCCGCAGAGCGGAAGCACAATCAATAGCAGATAAACAGCGAAAACAAAGTAGAAACAACAACAGTGGAAGGTAAACATAACAACATGCCAACAATCACCTGTAACTACTACAGAACAACAAAACATGCATCTAAAGCAGAGGTCATACATATCCATATATAAAAGGACACCAATGACTAACCAACTGTAGCTACAAAACAAGTAAGCATGCTGATACAGAAAAGAAACTAAACAAGTAAACTCCTACTAGGTATGACCTCAAGGTCCATACCAGTCTCCATGCCAAATGGTACTATGATCCAGTTCCTGAGACTGATCCTTTACCTGCGCACAAGTTCATAAAATCTACACGCGTCCCGAAGGGCCCATGCAGGGTACAAGACAAATCTCAGTAGGATACCACCCAATGGTGCGTACCTAATATACGTGTTTAAACAGGTATACATTTATAAGGAAAACAGTAAACAGTACGGTGCTCAAATAAACATAAACTCCACTGGTGCTCAGCAGCCACCATGGAGTGGAGTGTCACCTGCATCGGCCAACACTGGAATCTCTGTCATGTAACCCGACACCATGTGTCCCCTGACACCTCGTGTCTCAAGCACCAACGTCCCAAAGGCACACCCAAACAAAAGTAACTCGGAGGAACTACGATACCTGTCCTCAAATAAGTAACCAGAGGGACAACGATGTCTGCCCTAAAATAAAGTAACCGGAGGAACAGTGATATCTGCCCTCAAATAAAGTGTCCCGGCCCACGACCTCAATCGCGGTGAGCCTCATCGCTATCTCCCGAAGGCTCCTCGCCTTCCACGTGGCTTCCAACGACAAGCACCCCCAAACCAAAAGTACCTAAACCGCAACTATCAGGGGCCTCTACCCACACGAGTGGTCAAAACTACCTCATTACGGAGTCTCTCTGTGTGCACACTACTCAAAGTTCCGGGTGAGCGGTAATCACAAAAAATAGTACCCAAGGCACAACGTCTTTGACACCTCGTGCCCTTGCGACCATGTCGCTCAGAATTCGATTACCTTGCCATCCAAGTAACCCGGGTCATGCCCAACCTGACAATCACACTGCCTTAATCCCGACGTCCATGACGCCTAATCCCGCGGTCAAAACCATCCAAAGTAATCCTGGTCAATCCTAACCTGTGATCAACATCACTCAGGAAATATCCGGGCCATGCCCAACACAACCCAAAGGGTTCTAGCATATGCAATTCAACAATTACATATATAACACATTTAAACAAATCACATAAACAGGCAAAACAATCTAAACAGTCGAATTGTACTAGCCCAACGACTATCAAACGGTAGCACTGAGGTCTTGAATGCCTCTAAACAACATAATCATGCTTTACCAAATTAAACATACCAGTTTTAAACAAAGCAGACCAATTATAACCATTTTGGCACCCCCGACCAAAATGTCCCAATGAGCGACGACCTCTCGCCCAGCCTTGCTCAAGCAATTAAGGCAATAGGGCATGCCCAAAGGCATCCCATGGGTCTAACAATTAATTCAACATGCATTAGCAGATAAAACGCGTCCCGCTCAAAAATACCCGAAGACGCGCCGAAGGCCGCGCCACCCAAAAGTCCGTGAAAACACGAAACGGAGTATGCACCACCTACCTCGAACTAGTACGATGATCCTCCTCCGGTATCAGCTTCTAATTCGGTCTAAAACACGGTAGATCTACAAAACGAGCAATAACGCTCAAACCCTTATAACTTGGTCGAGAGGAGGAATCAAAGAAAATGGCTCAAGAGGAATCAAGGTCTTACTGAGGAGGTTCCAACGCATCCGACGACGATCGAATCCGAGTTCGGACAAAGAAACAGAAAGGGTTTGAAGGTCCGGCCGATTGGGGTTCGGAGGTTCAGTCCAGAACCTCAAAATGAGGCTACTGCCCGTTTTAAGCGAAAAAAACAAAATACAAGGCGTGTACTTAGGACTACACGCCATGTGGGTTCTTTAATTGTTCCAAAGACGGCTGACCTCCTTTGCCGACATGACTACACGGCGTGTACCTAGGGGTACACGGCGTGTACTTCTCTACCCGACCGACATCCCCAACACACCATGTATATCCCCATACACGGCCCCTCTACACGGCGTGTACAAATAGTACACGGCGTGTACTTGCTAAAATCTTTCTACCCGACCAATAGGCCTACACGCCATGTATAGCCTTCACACACAGCTACAGTACACGGCGTGTACTTAGAAGTACACAGTGTGTACCTTAGAAATTTCCAGAACTGCCCAGTTTAGTCCAGAACTTAGCCAGTGTTACCTGTTTTCTCAAAAACAGCCCAAAACATAACGAAAAAAGAAACCCGTACCTAAAAGTAAGAACCGAGTTCTTACATTAACAGCCTTGATCCGTGCATCTCATTTACCCATAATCTAGAAGGGTTCATCATTAGCAAGATGTACCTTGCCAAAATTTCCAGAAACATAATTGTTCAGGAATCCCTTCTCCGACGTGGAATGAAAAGACGCTCGTGAGTCTAAAATCCAAAACTCCATAGGGCTATCCACGCCCAGCAACAACATGTCATCCGTTCCAACGGTCGCCATGTTTGCTCCACTGGTTTCAGGTCCTTTTTGTTTTTCTCTGCACTGTTTTTTTACATGTCCTTTTTTTCCGCATGTCCAGTAGGTAAGACCAGCCCCCTTTGCCTTGTCTCAGATTTTCCCTCTTGACTTTGATCGCCCTCTACGACTATCTCGCTGTGGGTACCTTCCTTTTTCTTCAACGTTCAGAGCAGAACCAGCGAATCTGTCTGATTCTCTTCTTCGCATATCCTCATTGAGGATCAGGTCTCGTACATCTTTAAGTGTCAACTTTGTATTCCCTGAAGCATTGCTCACAGCTGTTACAGTTGGTTCTCAACTATCAGGTAAAGATGACAGTAAGACCAGTACACATACCTCATCACCAAGATCAATGTCTACCAATATCAGCTGACTTATGATGATGTTGAATTCGTTGATGTAATCTGCAACAATTCTCCCTTCAAACATTTTTAGATTGAACAATCGTCGTATGAAGTGCACATTGTTTGCCGCAAAAGGCTTCTCGTACATATTCACGAGAGCTTTCATCAGTTCAATCGTTGTCTTCTCCTCTCTAATGTTGAACGCCACGTTTTTGACCAACGTAAGACGCACAACGCCCAAAACCTGTCGATCCAGCAGCTCCTACTCCAACTACTCCATGTCCGTTGGCTTTAAACCCAGAAACGACAAGTGCATCTTATTTTGATAAAGATAATCCTCGATCTGCATCCTTCAGAAACTGAAGTCAGTTCTATCGAAGAGATTGATCTTCACCTTGCCTTCTTCCATAGCTATCGTTGGAGAATCCCGAACTCAACCCTCTGATACCAGTTGATGTGGAAAACGTCGGAAGTCGCAACGACAAAAAGAAACGATTCGGAGAAGAGTAAAAGAGAAAAAAAAGAACGAGAACACAAAGATTTACGTGGTTCGGAAATAATCTCTACGTCCACAAAGAGGCAGAACTACACTATGATTCGGGAGCAACAATTTACAGGGAGATTTCTCAGAGTTTCTAACTATGAAACCCTAGCCTGAAATGGGGTAATAAGGAGGAAAAACACTATTCCACCAACCGTCAGAAAGTCCGTTGTGCTACAGTGAAAGGCGGCTGAAAGTCCGCATCGCTACAGTGACTGCCTCAAACATTTCAAGGATACCGAATTCCATTATCAGAACAGAATTCTCTGAACTCCTGACTGCCATACTCTCCACCGTTGTCAGACCTACATTTCAGCTTTGATCTCGACTCATTCTCCACCACGACCTTTCACTTCTAAAACATCTTAAACACATCAGATTTTCTTTTCAGAAAGTAAACTCACCTTCCTTGTTGAGTCGTCGATGAATGTCACATAGTATTGTACCCTCTGAGAGAAAGTACTGGTGCAGGCCCCCAAAAATCTGTGTGCACCACATTCAGCTTCCCAGTCTTCGGTGTTCTGCCTCATTTTGCAAACGATATCTTCTTCTGCTTTCCAAGGATGCAATCTTCACATAAACCAACTTCCACCGACATCAGCTCTAGTAGCAGCCCTTTTGTTGCCAGCACCTTCACCCCCTTCTCACTCATGTGGCCTAGCCTGTAGCGCTACAAACGAGAATTCCCGATAGCATTTACTGATGCCACCATGTTCATGTAAGTCTCTTTCATGTTGTACAAAGTGCCATTTTTTGCTCCCCGAGCTATGACCATAGCTCCCTTGGTAATCTTCTAGGCACCACTCGTAAACATGGTACTAAAACCTGCATCATCAAGTTGCCCAACAAAAATGAGATTTCTTCTTAAACCAGGGATATACCTCACGTTTTTTAGAACCAGCAAATTCCCACGGTTGGTCTTGATCTGTGCATCTCATTTACCCACAATCTCCAAGGGTTCATCATCAACAAGATGTACCTTACCAAAATTTCCAGAAACAAAATTGTCCAGGAATCCCTTCTCCGACATGGAATGAAAAGACGCTCTTGAGTCTAAAATCCAAGACCCCATAGGGTTATCCACGCTCAGGAGCAACACTTCATCAGTTCCTTCAGCTGCCGTGTTTGCTCCACTAGTTTCAGGTCCCTTCTGTTTTTCTGTGCACTCCTTGACATGTCCTTTCTTTCCGTATGTCCAGCGGGTAGGACCGACCTCCTTTGCCTTGTCTCAGATTTTCTCTCTTGGCTTTAATTGTCCTCTACGATTGTCTCGCTGTAGGTATCTTCCTCTTCCTTCAACGTTCAGAGCAGAATCAAAGAATCTGCCTGATTCTCTTCTTCGCATATCCTCACTGAGGATCAGGTATCGCACATCTTTCAGTGCCAACTTTGTATTCCCCGAAAAACTGCTCACAACTGTTACAGTTGTTTCCCAACTGTCAGGGTAAAGAGGACAGTAAGACCAGTGCACATACCTCATCACCAAGATCAATGTCTACGGATGTCAACTGACTTATGATGGTGTTGAATTCGTTGATGTGATCTGCAACAATTCTCCCTTCAAATATTTTCAGGTTGAACAATCGTCGCATCAAGTGCATCTTGTTTGCCGCAGAAGGCTTCTCGTACATATTCACGAGAGCTTTCATCATTCTAATCATCGTCTTCTCCTCTCTGATATTGAATGCCACATTTTTGGCCAACGTAAGGCGCACAACGCCCAGAACCTGTCGATCTAGCAGGCTGCACCATGTCCGTTGGCTTCAGACCCAGAAGCGGCAAGTGAATCTTTTTTTGATAAAGATAATCCTCGATCTGCATCCTCTAGAAACTGAAGTCAGTTCCATGGAAGCGACGAGTCTTCACCTTGCCTTCTTCCATAGCTATTGTTGGAAAATCCAAAACTCAACCCTCTGATACCAGTTGATGCGGAAAACGTCGGGAGTCACAACGACAAAAAGAAACGATTCAGAGAAGAGTAAAAGGGAAAAAAAAGAACGAGAACACAATGATTTATGTGGTTTGGGAATAATCCCTACGTCCACGGAGAGGCAGAACTTCACTAAGATTCGGGAGCAACAATTTACAGAGAGATTTCTCAGAGTTTCTAACTATGAAACCCTAGCCCAAAATGGGCTAATAAGGAGGACAGAACACTATTCCACCAACCGTCAGAAAGTCCGCTGTGCTACAGTGAAGGACGACTGGAAGTCCGTACCGCTACAGTGAAAGGCGGCCACCCAAGTCAAAAGCGCTACAGTAGTTGCCTCAAACATTTCAAGGATGCCGAATTCCATTATCAGAACAAAATTCTCTGAACTTCTGACTGCCATACTCTCCACCATTGTTAGACCTCAAACATTTCAGCTTTGATCCCGACTCATTCTCCACCATGACCTTCCACTTCTGAAACATCTTAAACACATCAGATTTCCTTTTCAGAAAGTAAACTCATACCTTCTTTGTTGAGTCGTCAATGAATGTCACATAGTATTGTGACCCTTCGAGGGAAAGTACTGGTGCAGGCCCTTAAACATCTGTGTGCATTAGGTCCAGCTTCCCAGCCTTCGGTGTTCTGCCTCCTTTTGCAAATGATACCTTCTTATGCTTTTCAAGGATGCAATCTTCACATAAACCAACTTCCACTGACTTTAGCTCTGGTAGTAGCCCTTTTGTTGTCAGCACTTTCATCCCCTTCTTGCTTATGTAGCCTATTTTGTAGTGCCACAATTGAGAATCCCTAGTAGCATTTACTGATGCCACCATGTTCATGCAAGTCTCTGTCATGTTGTACAGAGTCCCATTTTTTGCTCCCCGAGCTATGACCATAGCTCCCTTGGTAATCTTCCAGGCACCACCAGTGAATATGGTACTAAAGCCTGCATCATCAAGTTGCCCAACAGAAATGAGATTTCTTCTTAAACTAGGGATATACCTCACGTTTTCCAGAACCAGAAAACCCCCAGTGTTGGTCTTGATCCGTGCATCTCCTTTACCCACAATCTGCAAGGGTTCATCATCAGTAAGATGCACCTTGCCAAAATTTCCAGAAACAAAATTGTTCAGGAATCCCTTCTCCGACGTGGAATGGAAAGACGCTCCTAAGTCTAAAATCCAAGACTCCATAGGTCTATCCACGCTTAGCAGCAACACGTCATCAGTTCCTTCAACCACCGTGTTTGCTCCACTGGTTTCAGGTCCCTTCCGTTTTTCTCTGCAATCCTTGACATGTCCTTTCTTTCCGTATGTCCAACAGGTAGGACCAACCCCCTTTGCCTTGTCTCGGCTTTTCCCTCTTGACTTTGATTGCCCTCTACGATTGTCTCACTGTGGGTACCTTCCTATTCCTTCAACGTTCAGAGCAGAACTAGAGAATCTGTCTGATTCTCTTCTTCACATATCCTCACTGAGGATCAGGTCTCGTATATATTTCAGTGCCAACTTTGTATTCCTCGAAGAAGTGCTCACAACTGTTACAATTGCTTCTCAACTGTCAGGTAAAGAGGGCACTAAGACCAGTGCACATACCTCATCACCAAGATCAATGTCCACCGATATCAGCTGACTTATGATGGTGTTGAATTCGTTGATATGATCTGCAACAATTCTCCCTTCAAACATTTTCAGGTTGAACAATCGTCGCATCAAATGCACCTTGTTTGCCGCAGAAGACTTCTCGTACATATTCACGAGAGCTTTAATCAGTCCAATCGTCGTCTTCTCCTCTCTGATGTTGAACGCCACGTTTTTGGCCAACGTAAGACGCACAACGCCCAGAACCTGTCGAACCAGCTGCTCCCACTCCGACTGCTCCATGTCTGTTGGCTTCAGATCTAGAAGCGTCAAGTGCATCTTTTTTTGAAAAAGATAACCCTCGATCTGCATCCTCTAGAAACTGAAGTCAGTTCCATCGAAGCGATCGATTTTCACCTTGCCTTCTTCCATAACCATCGTTGGAGAATCCCGAACTCAACCCTCTGATACCGGTTGATGTGGAAAACGTCGGGAGTCGCAACGACAGAAAGAAACGATTCGGAGAAGGGTAAAATAGAAAAAAAAGAACAAGAACACAAGGATTTACGGGGTTCGGGAATATTCTCTGTGTCCACGAAGAGGCAGAACTTCACTATGATTCGGGAGCAACAATTTACAGGAAGATTTCTCAAAGTTTCTAACTATGAAACCCTAGCCCGAAATGGGCGAAATGGGCTAATAAGGAGAACGAAACACTATTCCACCAACCGTCAGAAAGTCTGTTGTGGTACAATGAAAGGCTCACCCAACATCTAGAACGGATCGGGCTGCACCAAACTAACAATAACAATAAATTCAGAAATCCAAAAACTTTAAGAACTACGATGATGTTATTAAATAAAGATAAAAAAAAATTAAACAAAAAACTTAATAATGGCTGAGTTGACCTAAAGACCCACTTATGGAAATCTCACCTATATATCCTCTCTCTGAGACTGGCCATGGCTGACTTGGTTAATAAGGCGGCAGAAACTTGTATTGGCTACAGTGATGGCAATTTGGGAAGATGAATCTATTATTGGCCATGATTTGGTCATGCCTAATGATCAATAGTTTGTTGATAGTTTCACCAATGAATTATTTAATCCATGATTTTGAGATTTGGGCATCCAACTTGGGCATTATTGATTTTAATTCTTTAAGGTGGATAGTTACAAAGTCAGGGTCCAACGAGCATTACAGATTATGTATGCATATGGACCTATAACATAGTTATTTATCACCCCTCAAACTAGGGGCACAAGTGCCACCCAAAACTTTAATTCAAGTATCATTATAAAAATGAATTTCCTATGCTAGTGAAAGGCATTAGGACCAACGGTCTAAAACTGGCCCAGGCGGGTGGCCTAGGCCCGCAGGTAGATGCCTCGAGCAGCCTAGAGAATTTTTTCTTTATTTTTAAAAAAAAAAATTAAAATAAAAATAAAATTCAATAAAATTAATGAATCAAACAGGTCAGGCAGGGGTTTGGGCCCCAATCGCGTCTCCAAAATGATGGCCTGGCTGGGGCTCAAACCGTCAAACCCTTTTTTGAACCTGGTAATTAGGACATGTCTTTCCCATTTAAATGATATCTCAACAAGGATTTTGATATTTAGGAACACAAATTTTAAATGAAGATCAAATCCTATGCATAGAAAATAAAAAAATAGATATTTAGTATTTAGCATTAACATTTTATAAAGAAGAAAGCTTCTCAAACAATGGCAGGAGCAATCAGAAATAAGAAGAAATCAACAATACAGTAGCTTAGCTTTAACTGGTTGCAAAGAGAGGATGAGATAAAAAACAACAGCCAGTAATGAATATCAAGTTAGATCTTCTTTACCGTTAAGGTGGCTGATAGTTTTCCCAAGCTCAAATCATGCATGACCCACAATGGCCAGTGATCATTGTTACTCAAAAACTGGTCTAGTAATTTTTGCTCCTCGTGTTGATCATGACAAAGACATTCAAGAGCTTCAAGTGTCCATTGGCAGCACAAAAATATGATTTCATCAGAGTTTTGCTTATCCCCTCGAAAGATGATTGATCTCACAAAATTAATCAAAATGTGCCCCAACCATTCCCTGCTCTCCAAGGCTAGGCTTTTCCAAAAATGCTTGCTAATCCTACTGCGAAGCTCATGCGCAGATTTACCAATATACAATCTTGGCTCAAGTTGACTCTTTGGTACATGATCAATGGCATCACATAGTGCCAATGCCAAGCCATACTCCCAATCAATAATGAAAATTGAAGCAGAAATACAGTTAGCCAGCCAACTCTCCAGGTCAAATGCCTTACTATCAAGAACATTGAGAGATAGATGGGCCATCTCAAGCATCATTGCATCATCAGATTCAACTTCGGCCATGCAAATGTTTGATCCAGAAACCAATGAAGAACCTGCATGCTTAATCCAAACAAAAGGTGACTTCATAATGAATCCATACAGTTTTTTGAGGACCTCCTCGAATACCAAGGACATTGCATTTTTTGATAGAAAAGGCGCCTGTTCATCTTCCATGGAGCCACCTAGAGCAGCCCTGCGGTATGAGCAAGGAAAAAGCAAAGGGACCGGAGTAAGATGCTCATTCATCTAAATCTTAATAGGAAAAAAAAGGTAAAATTGTGGAATTTTCATTTAACCTAGAAGCCCATGGAACAAACCATTTAATATAAACATAAGGACCTTGAAATGCTAGTGAACCATGATAGATATATCAACTTAAATACTGTCTAAAATTTAACCCAATGTAAAAGTGTGATAAATTTTCAGTAAGCAAAAGATTAACACACTTTCTCTAGTTGTCAATATATGCTAGTCTCATCTACGTGTTATGTCAACCAAAAGGCAAGAATTTCCTTAAGCACATTCTTCATCAACCAAGTTCTTCATCAAAACATGGATTATTCTATCCACCTAGAGCTATCTTGAGCAACTTATCTAACTTCATAAAACTCAAATTCAATTAGTTTCTTTGTTTTCAACAGTCTAACCCTTTCCTTCTCACTTAACAATCTCTGCTTACAATACATATGCACAAAACCTCCAACATGTGATAAGGAGCTTTGTTCCATAATTAGAATAGTCCAATATACGTTTTGAAAAGGTAAAATTTATTAAAAGGTGCCAGATAAAATATGGGTCAACCAACAATCCAGCACTTGGCTAAGTGATTATTCAGTATGGGCTCAATAAAATTCAGAAACACAGTTCAAAACAATGCATTTTCCATGCTTGCGTCATGCAAAAACACATTAAAGTAAATAAGTCAAGCCCAAAACTACATTTGAATCTTACACAAAGTGATGTGAGACGCACGGGGTGGCCCGATCTTCACGGCGTAGGGCGGCAGATGAAAGATGCGGTTCGGGGCTAAGTGGCGGATGATGAGTACGGATAGTGGATGCAAGTAGTCAATCAACGCTATAAGGAGCGCGACCTATTACTTAGACAACACACTCAAGGAAGGGATGTGATAGCCAATCTACACAACAACGCACTTGGGTTGAGGCACAGAATTGGGAGCTTTGTGATTTTGGATCACCAATCTAACTTGTAGATTGACAAGGCAAGAATGCACAAGAGCTAGGAGAAACAAAGCATAAACTCTCAATTAAGTCTTGAATGAAAATACAATGCCATGAGGTGGCTATTTATAGCCAAGGGGTCATACAATAGTCAAGGGTCTAATACCCTAAAGTCATAAAGGCTAAATCTACTTTGTCCCCTTAAAAGTAAAAAAGATAAAGTTTAACAAAGACTTTTGGAAAAGTAGCACACAACTTTCCAATTATAGCCCATCGGATTTGACTTTGAGTGCATAGCCCGCCGGATTTGACTTTGATTTCCAAAGATGCAATTTCTAGAATCCTCCATGTGGGAAAGACATCCAAATTCGTGCAACCATGTGGGCCAAGCTTTAAACATCAATTTTGGGATTGAATAAGTGATATTATAAGCCCATTTTCTTCATCCATGCTAGGTAAGATCCATTGAGCCTTTAATGAAGCAAGATGCGCGCCCATTGTAGCATTGAGCCTCTTTAATCCCCCTCGCGTCATTGGGCCTTGCAAATCCAACTTTTCCTCCCACGCAATCGACTTGGTGCCTTTAACATGGTTCTCATCACAAAGTTTATCATTGTTAAAATGGAGGAGCCCGTAACCCAATACTCAAGATATCCTCCGAAGAGAGGCCTTGAAGTTTATTTATAGGGAAGTATAATGATAACAAAACACCCAAGTCCGATATGGGACATACAATAACACTCCCTCTCAAGTTAGGTCTACCTAGCTTGAATACATAATTAAAGAAAACAAATCAAAGAAAGACAAAGCAAAGACACTCCCAACATTCCCCCTAAAGCTGGACATACTCAGCTTGATTACATCACATGAAAAAATGACGTAGATGAATGATGCCGCCAAAAAAGACGTGTCAAACAAGAAACAGTGCCCGTCATGTGGAACCGGCATGAATAGCTGGTAAAGGAATACACTGGTAGGAACAACCAGATCGCACCTCGATGAGAATAGCTGGGTCCAGAGCATCCAGGCGTGCATGAATAACACGCGACGGGTCACTGATCGGACATTCGACAAGAGCAGCCAAATCACAAAGCCTGCAGGAAAGGCATGCACCAGTGCGGCAAGATGACAACAAGGGTGGCATTGGATGGATAGAGGAGAGGCTACGGCGAAGGGAGGGGCCATAGGGGAGGTTGGTGCTAGGAAGCCGTGAGTTGGAGCGCCAGACCCGCCCAACAGGAGGCGGGGCTGCTTGGAAATGACCGGTAAGAACATCCGCTTGAAAATACAGTTGAACAACACCAACTGGACGGAAGCCACATCACCAGACGACCTGAGGTGTGACCTGGAACAAACATCGAGGAAGGATACCCCCATTAGGAGGTGCGATGCGGAGGGGCGCATTCAGGGCAGAGGGCGCGCGGTAGGGGGCGACCGACTGTAATGGCCAAGGGCCTGGGGCCGCCTGTCATCGCCATCTAGAACGAACTTCGCATCGGCCTCCTGGAGAGATTCGACCACCATAGAGGGCGGCGAGAGAGTGGGTGAGCTGCCTCTTGAATGTCGACGAGAAGAAACACCTATGCGTGGAGGTGAGGAGGCGGCGGTAGAAAACTAGGGCTTGCTGGCCATGGAGGGCACCGCCCCCCCTTGGGGGGAAATCTCCTAGGGTTGTTTCCTAAAAGAAAAGAGAGGGGGAGGGAGGGCTAGGGTTGCTCCGATACCATGTTACAATGGAGGAGCCCATAACCCAATACCCAAGATATCCTCCTTAAGAGAGACATTGGAGTTTATTTATAGAGAAATATAATGATAACAGAACACCCAAGTACGATGTGAGACACACTCTAAAAATCATAATTTCTTTCATGGTCTTGATTTAATTAGAATCATGTGAGAGCTTATTTATTGTCATATGAACGATGTTTTGATAATTGTTTAACAAGCCCATACATAGCTCACATGAAGAGGAAGGCTTAGATTAGGTATGCCAATAAAATACTATGCCATCTACTTAATGATGCACTGCTCTGGCAGATTACAACTTTGACAAACTAAAATTGCTTTTTTGAGTACATCAAAAAACAAATCCATAAACCACCCTTCCACTTTGGGACTCAGTACCAGCAATCACCGATATGAATATTCTTGTCATTCATTGTTCATCTCCCAATCCACATGTCGATCAACCACCACAACTTGCAACCAAATTTTTTAAGAAAACCACTACTAAGAATTATTGGGGTCAGCCTAAATTTAGCTGAGTGCCACTAATTTGGCCATTAAATACCCAAACAAAGTTTGATTTTACTTCTGATGTTAATTCACACAACGTGGAAATGTGAACTACGTAATGTAAATTGTTATCAAACAATTGATCCTTGCAACCACAATTTTTGGCTTTTGAGAGTTCAAAAAAAATATTTATTTTTCAGATGAAAAATTGTATAAGACTGCAAGAAGTACATGCAAAAGAGAAAGTAGAAAAGAGAAATCAAACAGGTAATTATATACAGGCAAACAAAAAAGAGAAAGTTATGAAAGACAAAATAGAATAAAAATAAAAATAAAGGATTCATACTGCATAAACTGTGCATCCGAACTGAAGAGGGAATGTGAACGGATGACAGAAACAGCTACCGAATCTAGAAAATCATGCTGCCAGTGCGCTGCCCATGAGCTTTGATGGGTATCAGGACCAGCTTCCATGCCCCTCTTTCTATGTTTCTCTCTTGCTTTTTCCATGAGCATTGACAGCATATCCAGGGGGTAGGAACCAGTGGTAGTAGCTCCAAAATTCATCATCCTTGCTGAGTAAATAATAATAATATGCCACTGCTCAGTAAAACACTCATCATCAAGTAATTCAAGCAACATGCCCAGTCGAGCGCTGGCGGAACAGTGGTTTCTGTCCAAACACCATGGGACAAAAA
This sequence comes from Viscum album, assembly GCA_963277665.1. Taxonomy (NCBI): domain Eukaryota; kingdom Viridiplantae; phylum Streptophyta; class Magnoliopsida; order Santalales; family Viscaceae; genus Viscum; species Viscum album. The sequence continues at coordinate 1,870,087,030 of OY728156.1, forward strand.
TATCTTTAAACACTTGCAAAAAGTTCTTTTGGTCTGGTTCTTCATCACTGTGCACCAAATAAGTGCGCCCTTTGTCATTAAAAACAAACTCTTGGATAATCTTTCGTGGTCCAAATATTGAGATGACAGCAGATAGAAGTTGCACAGCATCCAATGTGCCCTGATGTCAAACCAAAGAAATACAACAAAGTATTAATTAGCAACATATATGGAATGCGGGTCTAAAACTTAAACCCGATGCTCACACCATCCTTGTAAGGACTATCTAACATCTAAGAAACCAACAAATGATTGCCTTAGGAAGGCCAAATCCTCCAACAAAAGTTCGAGTACAAAGTACAGAACCCACAAAACCACACAAAGCAATCTCAAATAAAACAAAGATAAAGCTATAGCTGCCACCAAACAAAGCTGCATATGCTAAGCAACCTGCAATACCATTGAGTGCATGAGTATCTGGATTTTGCACAGTCCTGAAAACTAAGCATACGGTCTGTACCACAAAAGCAACACAAGCAGAGATTAGTTGATAACACAGAAAATTTCATGTTGTTATTCTCCCTACTTCATTTGGTAAGTTAAATTGCCGCAATTATGTGTTTTGAAATAGTCAAGCGTCAAGTTGGTTTGTTTGGGTTTTCTTTAAAGTGTGCTAATTTTAGGGGAATTTGCATTGCTCTGACACTGTCAATCTTTCAGTGCACTCCTGGTTCCATAGAGAGTAGTTGACTGTTTCTCAGGAGCAATCAACCTTCCCTGTGCTTTGGTTGAGAGTGGGAAGGGGATGAAGATTTCGCAAAGGATACTGAGAATGGCTGGGTCCTTTTAGTTGATTTATCAACTATTTAGGAACAAGTCTTTTTTTTTTTGTAATTGAAAAAACCTTACCATAGATATAAACACTGTTAGGGAAACAAGTACCGACAATTGATGACGAATTTATAAATTTAGTGGTTAAATACATTAATGAAGAAATCAGATGAATGAACAGAAAACAAACAAATAAAATGATTAGGCATGTTCTTCAAACCTGTAACTTTGTGGGACCAAAGCAAGATTTACACTCCAAAGGTAGTTTTACCAACCACCTAGTGTTGTAACTTTTTTAATTTTTTGTTCAAAGGCACATTAATTCTAATGTAATAAACATTAAATAGACATTCAGTAAAAAAAAAAAATTGCATATATCTTACAAATTCATCACCATAAGAATTCTTATATATCAAAATAATAAAGAATTTTTAGGCATCCGAAGTTCATAACAAGCACCATTCACCATATTGTGATTGTCATCTTCATTATAAATAATAATATAATCTATATTTATCAAATGAAAGAGAATTAAGAATCAAATAAATGACATTTCACAGAAGAGGCATAATGAGAGTTGTAGAATGATAAAATAGGAGACTCCAACACTCCCCCTCAAGCTAGGTGTACCTAGCTTGGACACGTAAAGAAAAAACAAATCAATCGAAAGACTTCAAACACTCCCCCTCAAGCTAGAAATAACCAGCTTGATTACAAAACAAGATGAAATAAAAAGAAACAAGCGACGATCGTAGCTCCCCTTCAAGATCGCAGCTCCCCCTCAGGATGATGGATGAAAGAAGATGTCTCGAGTGCACCAGAAGAACCACATAGACCGGGCTGGTTAACGGAGCGCCAGGAATGCCGCACTAGTGGAGTCGGTCGATAAGACGCCGGGAAATCCACACTAGCACCGGGACAACCACACTTGCGGGGCCGGTGACGGGAGACGGGGATTCCGTAGAATTGTTACGGGATCTGGTGGCGCCAAAGGGCCCAGATCCTAGGCGGTTGAAGTGCTGCGCCACGGTGGAGGAAGCGCGGGGGTGTGTCGGTGGACAGGAAGGCGGCTGCCGGGAGTCGTCAGGAGATGCCGGCGACGGGAGGTGGGGATTCCACAGGAGGTGCCGGCGACGGGAGGCAAGGCTGCCTGGCGGAGGAGCAGCCACGGCTGACGGGAGCTGTCTGGCAGGAGGGGGGACTGGCTTGTCCGGATCTGGAGGAGCTTGTGGCGGATAGGATCCGTTGCTGGAGAAGGAGGTGCCAGAGCCACGTCTGGAAGTGGGGCCGCCGGGATGTAAAGGGGAAGCTGCTTCACGCGGGAGCAGGGAGCGCCGTCGGGGAGAACAACCGGGTGGTGCAGGACCGAAGGGAGCGGACAACGGGAGGTGCACTGGGAGCCGAGGGAAGAAGTGGGCCGCCGTTGGGATCTGGAGGCGCGACGAGATGCGCGATTGGATCGGAAGGGCCAGGACTGGCGCGCGCACAGCGAGGAGGGGACGCGTTGTCGAGGAGGCGCACTGGGAGGAGAAAGGGCCGCCGCTGGCCGTCGGGATCGTGGAAGGGCGCCGATCCTTCAGAGCGCATCAGTCGGGAGGGACGGGGGTGGCCTGGAAAATCGAAGAGCCGCAGGGCCGTTGCGCGCAGGAAGGTGAGGAGGTCCGTCGGGAGGAGGACCTCTGATCGCGGGTTGGAGCCACCGGGGCGACTGGAGCGGGAGCCGCGCAGAGTGGAGGAGGCGGGGCAGGCCGCAGGGGAGGGGCGCCGTGAGAGCACTGGGAGACCGCCTGGGAACGAGCACGGAAAGGGCGGCCGGGCCGAGCGATGCTCGGGAGGGAGGGTAGGGGCGACGACAGAGCTGGCCATGGAGGCCGCCGCCCCTCCTTACGGGGAAAACTTTAGTAAACCCTAGACCGAAATAAAAAAAAAAGATGAGAGGCAGGGTTCGGGTTTATCAAACCTCCTCTGATACCATGTAGAATGATAAAATAGGAGAAACCCGAACCCCCAAGGTTCTCTCAAAAGAAGCCCTTGAGGTTGTTATGTAAAAATGAGAGAGTGGGAGGAAATAAAAGTAAACTGTATATATTGAAGTAGCAGCAGATCACAGTAGCAAGAAATTACAGCAGAAAACAGCAATGGAAGGAGAGGGAAAAAAGAAAAGAGAGTGAGAGAAAGAGAGGAAACACGTGGAAGACCACTCCCGAGCCTCCTGCTGGTCGTTCCCAACGAACCAGCCCTCAACAACAGCCTGCTGTGAAAATATTCCAGAAAAATCAGTCCCCCTTCCTAACACTGGCTCCCCTTATTTAAAGGCCCACTCAGCCCCCTCTAACAAACCAACTGCTCCAGGTGGTCCCCCTCCCGGCCAGAATATTCCCCTCTCTCCTCCAACAAATCAACTGTTTCAAGTGGTCCCCCTCCCAACCAGAATATTCCCCTCTCTCCTCTAACATCCCAACCACCTTCAAATTCAGGTGGTCCCCCTCCCAGCCAGAATACTCCCCTCTCTCCTCTAACAGCCCAAGTGTGAATAGCCCCCAACAAGGCCACAACAACCTCCTGCCAGCCCCTATTCCTAACATTTCCCCCGTGCTGAAAAACCACCTTGTCCTCAAGGTGGGTCTCTATTACTCGGCTGGGCCCTTTGCGACGATGAAGCGCTTTCCGGTGTGGTGGTTCGTGCGCCCCTTTTCGGTCTCCATCAGCCCATGTATCACCAACAAATTCAAATCTTGGATGGGCAGCTTGAATTCCGGAACAGCAGGCTGGTTGTAGAATCAGCTCCAACATCATGCTTGAAGAATCAAAGAATGCATTCTTGCCTTGTGGAACTGGTACTGTACATAAGTTATTCAATCTGTGATCTACTTCCCTGCTTTCAAACTTATCGTCTTGACTAATGTGACTAATGTATCCAAGTCTGGTAAAAGTGGATTTTGAGAACCAAGCTGCCTCATCTTGATTTTCTGGTAATGTCAATTTGTATCCGGAACTATCAATAAGACCGTCATCACATAGCTCTTCCTCTTCAACAGGGAGCGTCTGAAACTGAACTTTTTCCACATGCGGGAAATTTTGATCTTCAAAGACTTCTCTTCCAATGTTCCAAGGAAACATATCAACACCTGAACTAAAAATGTCATCGAAATAAAAAACCCTATAGGATGGCAATGAGTATTTCATTATCAGGCAAGACTTTCGAAATACAAGAAGTCTCCCCCTACTAAAGAGCCCCTGCTTAAAACTGTTTTCAGTCTCTTCAGTCTCTTCATATTTAACAAAGGTGTTTCTTCCTTTTCCACAACAAGAACTGATTTGTAGGCTTCCAACCAACAGGAAAGTCAGTAGAAACGCATCCAGAAATTTGGAAACCTCATCCCAACTATTGTGACATTCATAGTACACATTTTGTGCCCCCCGCAATAAACTGGTGTTAGAAACAAGAGATCGATTCAGCACCACATGAGCAATAGAAAGGTCAACTGCTTGAAGCGTAGGCCGAGTCATCATGTCACAGCAACACACAAAGCAGCCAGAAAACCACATGAGGGATCTGACCCTGGTGGTGGCTCAGGCGGTGGCTTAAGCTTTAGTGCAAGTTTATTTCCCATTGGTTTAAAAACAACTACTTTTTCTAAGCTTTTCCTTGGAGCAGATATCTGTTGCAGGTCACTAGTTTTATAATGTTGGCTTATCGTTAATGATTCTACAGGAATAAACAGAGCATGTTGATTGTTGGGTTCATCTCTAGAAGCTTTTTGCCACCAAACAAAAACTTTATTCGGCGCCACTGGTTCCAACATCACAAACTTAGAAACGATCGCCTCCCACATGGCAGTTCGGCCATCCCCATTCATCAAATCCATACATGAATCCACTTCCTCCGGTTGCCACTTAAACAGCACAAGCATTAACACTGCTTTTTCCTTGCTTTCAAACATCACCGGATCTCGGCAATCACTGTGAATCTTATGTATGTTATAACACTTCTTATGTCTCAAACTAGTAATTTTCATTTTAGAAATTTCCCGAGGTTTCATGCTCATAACAACAAGTTCTAGAGCTCCAACACCCCCTTTATCCAGAGTATCCATAATGTGTGGTTCCGAAACACCATTTGTTGTGCTGCAAATAAAACGAGCAGCAGGTAGACGAACCTGTAATTCTAAAAGTGGTTCGCCAATACTTGTTAATTGTCCACCAGCCCCAACATACTGCACTACAGTCAGAGAAGATAACTCTATAATGTGTTTGGGATACAAGGGATCAATAGGAAGCCTGGAAAGGCAGTTATCTGTAAATGTTTCTCCTACCTTACCACCAACATCTTCTTCCCATCCCCACACCATTTCAACAACCGCCTTATCACAGAGAAAACCATCAAATCTTTCCTGATTGGTGTCTTGCAGAACGCCAGCCCCTGCTTTTGAATTTCCTCGCGTTGTTAGAGCTAGCTATTGTTGCACTGCCTCCTCGACTGGCTCCAATGTGCACGCAGCTGCGCAGCAGGATCGGCCCACCGTACATGCCTCACTACATTCACCCAGAAGTTGAGGTTCCTGAGGCTGCAAATGCGGACAAAGAACAAGTTGTTCTGCACTCGCCATATCGAAATCTGCCAGGAATGTATCATAAGGTTGTTCACTCAGCCTCCAATCTTCCGTAGCAAAGTACTTCGAACGCAAATCAGTCTCTTGCTCCACAACTCCATGTAGCTGAAGTGCCCCCAAACGCCACAGTGGATCCTTTCTCAGTCGACTGCCCATATTTTTCCAAGAGCGCAGGTTTTAGCTGCTCCCATGTCGAATCTGGATTTTTGCTCAGCCAAGAAAGGAACCATAACAAAACTGTGTACTCCAAACTTAACTGCACATAGTGAAGCTTCATGTCCTCTGCTGTATGATTTTCCAGGAAATAAGTCTCTGCTTTTGTGATCTAAACAAGTGGTTCCTCACCTGAAAAATAAGGCAACTCAGCTCTTCTCGTCACGCTCATCAGTCCTCCAGCTAGAGCAGCATCTTTCAGAATAATGTTTCCATCTCGTCTGCTGCCATCCTCATACCCACCGCCACTTCCGCTCAGTAATGCAGGTGCTGTGTTGCTCTGTTTTCTGGTATCAGAACTGCATTCCTTTTGCAGCTTGTACCCCTGGTTCATCTCTGTTGTCTGATCCCTCAAATCCTGAATCTTGAGTAATGTTTTTCCTCCAGCTTGTCGTGACAGTGCATCTGTTGAGCGCCAGTACTCAAACAGTTCATGTTCCATCTTATCCAAACTGTCCTGCATAGTCATCAGCGCCCGTTGTATCTTTTCCACGGCTGTTCTCCATCCTTGATCACAACAAGCAGCAGACTCCGATCGTTCACTCAACGATCGTAACACTCTCCACAGTGTTGGCACAGTAAAAATCAGATAAAGGAGAGAGGAACAAAATACAGAGTAGTACTCATTTTTCCCCCTCCCTGCTGCGTCCGTAACTCTCTAGCCACAATCGGTTTGCTTTCCCAACAAATGCATCCCCAGCAACGATCTCTCTCTCATGTGATTTCCCCAGCGGAGTCGCCAAATTGTTATGTAAAAATGAGAGAGTGGGAGAAAATAAAAGTAAACTGTATATATTGAAGTAGCAGCAGATCACAGTAGCAGAATTACAGCAGAAAACTAGCAGAAAAACAGCAATGGAAGGAGAGAGAAAAAAGAAAAGAGAGTGAGAGAAAGAGAGGAAACCCGTGGAAGACCACTCCCGAGCCTCCTGCTGGTCGTCCCAACGAACCAGCCCTCAACAACAGCCTGCTGTGAAAATATTCCAGAAAAACCAGTCCCCCTTCCTAACACTGGCTCCCCTTATTTAAAGGCCCACTCAGCCCCCTCCAACAAACCAACTGCTCCAGGTGGTCCCCCTCCCAGCCAGAATATTCCCCTCTCTCCTCCAACAAACCAACTGCTTCAAGTGGTCCCCCTCCCAACCAGAATATTCCCCTCTCCTCTAACATCCCAACCACCTTCAAATTCAGGTGGTCCCCCTCCCAGCCAGAATACTCCCCTCTCTCCTCTAACAACCCAAGTGTGAATAGCCCCCAACAAGGCCACAACAACCCCCTACCAGCCCCTATTCCTAACAGAGGTTTTTTTATAATGAATGATAAAGACCACATCGGACCAGAAGTCCGATGTGGGATACAGACTCCAACAAGAGTAAAGAAAATGGAAGACAACAGGCTTCCTAATAGAAGGAAGGTCAAAAATGAAACAAAAATGCATTTAATTAACAAAAAAAATGAAAGAAAATTGTGAACGAAAGAAACTCCTGCAAGCTGCAAATGTATTATTTTATAGTAAAAAGGAATATCAAAATGAAATGAAAAAAAAAGATGATTTTAGTAAAACATCTGTTAAACCCTCTTTTGTATTATTATGGGTATTTCCGAGTCCCACATCAGAATACTCCCTTGTACATTCCGCTTTTTCATTCTATAAAAGAAGAGCCCCACCTCACCTTGAAGGTAAGTGGGTTTCCCCATTCTACATGGTATCAGAGGGATTTTTTTTTTCCCGAACCCTCCCTCCTCTGCGGCTTCCCGGCGTCCTCCCGGCCCCGCCTCTCTCCCTGCTGCCCTAGCCCTTCCCGGCAGCCCGCCCCCCCCCTCCGATCCCGGCGCAGCCCTGCCCTGCCCAGCTCCTCTCCGGCCTGCACCCTCCCGGCAGGCCCTCCCTCCCGGCGCACCTCTCCTCCCCAGTGGCCTGAGTCAGCCCAGCATCCTGCAATATATCCAATGCATACTTCCGTTGGCAGAGGGAGATGGTGGCAGAGGAGTAGGAAACCTCGATGCCGAGGAAGTATGTGAGAGGACCAAGATCCTTAGTGTGGAAGTGCTGGTGAAGATGAGCCTTGAGATGGGTGATACCCACAGAGTCGCTGCCGGTGATGACGATATCATCCACATAGACGACCAATAAGATGCAGCCATGTGGAGTCGTCCTGTAGAAGACAGTGTGGTCTTTCAGACTGCGGGAAAGCCCAAAGTCGCTGACGACCGTGCTAAAGCGGCCAAACCAAGCACGGAGAGACTGCTTGAGGCCGTAAAGAGAGTGGCGGAGACGGCAGACACGAGATTCAGCGCCGGCGGCACAAAATCCGGGGGGCTGCTGGAGATAGATTTCTTCCTCAAGGAAGCCATGGAGGAATGCATTCTTGACATCCAATTGATGAAGAGGCCACCGATGATGGGCAGCGAGAGAGATGAAGAGCCGGACAGAGGCCATCTTGGCAACCGGGGAGAAGGTATCAAAGTAGTCAACTCCGTATGTCTGAGCAAAGCCTTTGGCCACAAGGCGGGCTTTGAGGCGATGGAGAGTACCATCGGGATTCAGCCTGACCGTGTAAATCCATTTGCTGCCCACTGCCTGTTTGCCTGCTGGAAGGGAGACAAGATCCCAAGTATGGTTTTCCTCCAGAGCCTGCAATTCATCCCGCATGGCTGCGAGCCACCCGGGGTGAGATTTGGCCTCACCAACTGTGCGAGGTATAGAAACCGTCTCCAGAGCGGACAAACCCCTGTAAGAAAATGCAAATAGAGGAGTACTCTGGCAGGAGCGAGTACCTTTCCGTAGGGCGATGGGCAAGTCCGCGGGTGGCGGAGCAGGAGCAGCGGACGAAGCGGGAGCATCAGTGTCACTGGCCGGAACGGGGAATACAGTCGAAGGACGGCGGGAGTAGACCTGACCAACGGTCTCTTTATGCCTCTTCGGCTCCCTACCCCCATCCCGAGCGGTACCGTCGATTGGTGGGCAAACTCAATTATCTCACCATGACTCGACCCGACATTTCCTGTGCGGTAGCCAAAGTGAGTCAATTTATGGAGCATCCCACCACATCTCAGTGGGATGCTGTCATCCGCATCGCCAAGTATATCAAACGGGATCCTGCCCGTGGTTTTCACTACTCCCAGCATCCTCATCAGCATATTGACGCCTTTTGCGATGCTGATTACGCTGGCTGCCTTGCCACTCGGAAATCTACCTCTGGGTTCGCCATTTTCTTGGCAGGCAACCTCATTTCTTGGCGCAACAAGAAACAGACGGTCGTCTCTCGCTCCAGTGCCGAGTCTGAGTACCGTGCCATGACCACCGTCACTACCGAGATCCTTTGGCTTCGGCAACTCCTCCAGGAGCTTGGCTTTCCTCAGCAGACTTCTGCTCACATAGGGTGTGACAATCAGGCAGCCACTAAAATTGCTTCGAATCCCGTCTTCCATGAACGCACGAAGCATATTGAGGTGGACTGTCACTTTCTTCGCCACCACCTGGAGCACAACCATGTCAGCTTTAGCCACATTCCGACGACAGACCAGCTTGCTGACATCTTCACCAAAGGCCTCCTTGGTGCCCGCCTTGCCTCGCTTAGTTCCAAGCTGGGGATCCACCACATCTGACACCCAGCTTGAGGGAGAGTAGTTATGGGTCTTGTGTGGTGTCTTCTTATTCTTTTTTGTGGGACTCGTTGTCCAAGCTGGGTCTGTCCAGCTTGAGGGGGAGTGTTAAACCCTCTTTTGTATTATTATGGGTATTTCCGAGTCCCACATCGGAATACTCCCTTGTACATTCCGCTTTTTCATTCTATAAAAGAAGAGCTCCACCTCACCTTGAAGGTAAGTGAGTTTCCCCATTCTACAACATCAAATCAAATAAGCATCCAATGAAAAAGCCCATGGTGATCATATATAATTTTAGGAAATGCATAACCTGCACTCCAAACTACTAAAGCAACGAGGAAACATAAGCGGCAAAGAAAACCAATAAATTTTCAACAATTGTCTCCATAAATGCTTTCATTAAATGAAAACAAAGAAACAAGGAATACAGTTTCCACATAACTGTAGTAACAGCATAAAGGCATGTGAAACTTGCATTTGAATTAATCAATTGGAAGGATGCTGCAAACATTGGCCCCACCAAACGAACCAAAGGCCAACTCTCCCCTCTCCGGACAGCATGTTGGTCTAATAACAACAAAAATTTAACTATCTGATCTGCACTCACAGAAGAAGTCTCTGCAGTCTCACTCTTCCGACATATCTGCAGACAGTTCTCACAAAATGCCACACAAAAAGCTGAAAGCAAATTATGATCAAGTGAATAGATGCTAGAAAGAATTTCAATAATGCATTTTGCCAAATCCTGCAGATAGCTTATTGTAAGGTTGTTGTTCAATGTTTCAGTTGTCTTTCTCAGTGAAGTTTCAGCACTGCTCTCGGAAGAAGCAGTCGACTTCCCTGATGACACACTTCTGTTGTTTGTTGAGTAGACTCCAAAAAAGTAATCATGCCATAGAACTTTTAGTAGGATATTGTCAATAAGGGTTGCTTGAAAATTATGAGCAGCATCCACCCCATTACAGTACCTGACAATGAAACAAAGGAACATTGAATTGCAATAGTGAACCTGAAAATTTGGAAAAAAACTATTATCATTCATGTTAAATGATTCTAATTAAACACCCACCTTGATGCATTGCTTAACCCCCAAAGAAAACAATCCTTAACTGCCAGCAAAAACACCGGTCGTTCTGCATTCAATGAAATGGAAAATTTTCTTCCAGCCCATAGGTTCTGGAAAAACTCAAGAAAGAACTTCTCACTCATTATTGCATGTGGAGGCACAGTTACTAAAAATGGAACCAGAGATGGATAAGAAACCAGTTGTGATCCAAAGCAACCGTTTCTAAGGAAGTGCCAAAAATTATTCAGTACAGTTTTCTGAATGTTGACAGAAGCCCAACTGTCAGGATATCTTTCGGAAAACAACAATATTGTATCCCACATTGATGAATGACAGGATGGATCCTTTTCCTGGAAAGCACCAAGTATTGCGGCAGCAATAATTTTAATATTTCCTTTATTGAAAACATTCGGAACATTCTTTATGAAACTCCTTAGCATAGAAAATGCAGCTGACCGGATTACAGGATTTGTAGACTTTAGGAAGTCAAGAAAATAATTAGTAGAGTTGAATAGCTTTTCAAAAAAAGCAGCAGCAGTTTCCCTAGCCTTTGATGCATGCTTTGGTTCAGTAATAATATTGTCAAAGCCTGGCCTTTCTGATTGCATGCAGACTATAATATCAAGAAGTGTAGCCAATGCCAGCAATGACGATGAAATCAACTGTCAATAAATTTAAAGGAGGCCCAAATGAATGAGATATTTCTGCAAACAATGGTGGCTTAACAATACAAAATTAATTACTTAAATTGCACAACAAGCCACAAAGGAACAGCAGCGGTGATGATAAAATTATTAACAGAGCAAGTAGAACAACCACTACTGAACAAAGCACCCACCATGCATAATCGCCAGGGAACCCTTATTTATTCTTGCAAGCCACTAAAAAGTTTGTGGCTAAGAAATGACAGTTTCCACTGTGCCACTTCAGTAATGAAACCACAAAATTGTTGTGGAAATGCCGGGAGCAATGGAACGACAAACAATTCACAGAAGAAGAGGAAAAGGGAAAAAGGGGGAAAACAAAAGAATGAGAATATCACAGGACACAACGATTTACGTGGTTCGGGAAGTGATCCCTACGTCCACGGAGAGGCCAAATACTTCACTAATTTTGGGAGCAGAATTACAATGAGATATCCAGAGTTTCAGACACACGGAAACTTTAGCTCTAATGAGCTCATAAAGAAGACGACGTTGTGTCACCAACCGCACAGTAAATTCACTGTGCTATAGTGACCGATGGCTGGAATTCCACGGAGGCACAGTACCGCTGTCTTCAAAAGTCTGTACTGCTACAGTATCCTGTCACATGCTGCTACAGTAAGTCTGCACTGCTCTACACCACCATTCCAACAAATATAGGTTATGACATAGAAACTTCAACATCCCGCATTTAACAGTTCTTTAGCACCAGCTGTAGAATTTGACTACCAGAAAAACTGTGAGGGTTTTAGCTCCTCTCCCAAGCTTACCAAAAGAACTGGAGATGCCAGCTACCATTCATTTTTTTTTATTTTCAAAGATCTGTTTTACAGAGTTCTTATTATTCATGGTCAGACATTTTTAATTCTTCAAGGATCAAAGAAAGAAAATTTTCTGAAGGACCTTTGGAATAATAATTTCATCAAGAAAAACTGAAAATCATAATGTGATAACCGGTGCCCAAAAAATTGTCCCCAAACCCACAATATTAATTTTTCTTCTAAATCTAACATTTCAAACATTTAATTATAATTACAAAGATACTGTTCGGAGACTTCAAAACCTTAATTTTCAAATTTAAATTTGCAACCTCTTGCCTTATTTTCCAAATACCTAATGTTTTGGAGGCCTGAACGAAATAAATAGAATTTGGGAAATGGCTTCTTGCCTTATTTTCCAAATACCTAATGTTTTGGAGGCCTGAACTAAATAAATAGAATTTGGGAAACGGCTTCTTGCCTTATTTTCCAAATACCTAATCTTTTGGAGGCCTGAACGAAATGAATAGAATTTGGGAAATGACTTCTTGCCTTATTTTCCAAATACCTAATCTTTCGGAGGCTCAAACAAAATAAATAGAATTTGAGAAATGACTTCTTGCCTTAATTTCCAAATACCTAATCTTTTGGAGGCCTGAACAAAATAAATAGAATTTGGGAAATGACTTCTTGCCTTATTTTCCAAATACCTAATCTTTTGGATCATGTATGTCTCCACGCCCTCCCAAAATGATAGCTCTTAATGGCTTTCCCTGCTCATTGCTATAACCGAAGATTGCATTAAGATAAGGGGAGTGAATGGGACAACGTTTTCTAAAACCATGATAGCTTTTTGAAAAATGGATGTTGCAAAACTAATGTGTTCTTGTAACTTCTTGTATGAAAACCAAACATGAACATAACATAAAGCATTAAAAAAAGGAATCAAGCAATTTAGCAGCCTATGTGGAGCACCTAAGTTCATGACCATGGTAGTGTTCACAACCTACATAGGATCAAATCCACTATAATTACATTTAATACAAAAGAAATCACAAACTGAGAGGATCTGAAAAGAATGACCTTACTGGTCTTCCTTTTAGCTGGTGGCTACAGATTCATTATCTTGAAAGAAACACCAAGGATTCATCATCCTTATTTAAACACAATCAAGAAGAATTCACCATCCAAGACAAGTAGCAATGTAAATTCCAACAAAACTTATCATCTAATTTCATTTATCACTTCACTTATGATTTCTATATTTGATATGCTTGGTACAATTTTTTTTATAAGCAATTTATTTAATAAGACAAAAAAAAAAGAAATATAATATTCCAAAATATTTCTAGTCAAGAATTATCATAAATGGGTTATGATGATATGTTATATAATGACCTGTGACCTAATTAATATAATAAAGGTGTTATTAAGTGTTAAACCCTATTTTATTATTTTGGGTATTTCCGAGTCCCACATCGGAATACTCCAGTATGTATTCCGTTTTCTCTATCTATAAAAGTAGGCATCCGCCACACCTTGAGGTAAGGAGATTTCCTATTCTACATGGTACCAAAGGGTTAATCCCTTTATTATTTTTTTCTCCCGGTTCTGCCCTACGCGGTAACCCCACCCCCCTCCTCCCTTACGCGGTTCCCTCCGGTGTTGTCGAGCCATCACCCCTCCGTCGCGACTCTTCCCGCGGCGTCCCTCTCCCAACCGCCATCTCTCCTGCGGACTCCCAGCGCCAACCGGCCCCGCCTCCTCAGCGGCTCCCGCCTTCCCCGATGGTCTTTCCGGCTCCCGCAACTGCCGGCACCCGCTCCCGCTTCTCCAGGCGAGAAGAACGGCCGGCTCCCGCCTCTCCTGCTACGCACGAACCGCCCTACTGTTCAAGCGGCTTCCGACGCCGCCTCCTTCCCGATCCCGTCTCCTGCTGCGACTTCCAACGGCGCCGCCTCCTCCTACGGTAGGAGCCCTCCCGTGCCAGCATCTCCCTGCACGCTCAAACCCGTGGCTCCCTCCGGCGTCGCCCATCTGTCGCGCCACATCTCAGGCGCCCCTCCCTCCGTTGCGGCATAGTTCTCCCCAACGCTGCCCGTCGCCTGTAGATTCCCGGCACTGCAGACTCCCGGCGCTGTCGACTCGCGGCTCCCAACGCTGCCCATCGACTCGCCCCTCCCTCCGTCGCCTGCAGATTCCAGCCTCGTCCCGCTTCCGATGCGGCTCGCGGCCCTCTCCCAGCGGCACTGTCGACTTGCGGCGCCCTGTCAGGCCTCCCGCCTGCTCTTCCTGGCGTCCTGCTCATCCTTGCAGCATCCCTCTACGACCGGCCTCCTCGCGCGCCCCCTGCGGCTTTCCCCGGTGAACCATCTCCGACTGCGGTACTCTCCTGATGCGGCTCCACCCCTTTCCAGAGCTATCCGACGCCTGCATGGCAGACACTTCTGCTCTGCCCCAGATGATCACAGCCTCCACCCGCCTTGTCGATGAGTGGCTTGACTCCACCAACTTCTCCATCTGGCGGAAGACTATGTTGATGTCCCTGGTCGGAATGGACCTTGATTCTCACCTTGAGGATCCTCCACCGGACTCCACCGATCCCAAATTCCGTCTGTGAAAGCTTGCTAACAGCAAGATCTACGGTTTGCTAGTCAATTCCATGGATTGCTGAGTCAAGGATGTCACACGGATTGCGAATACAGTCAAGGAACTCTGGGATTCCTTGAATATCATGTATTCCAAGACAAACAATTTGGCTCTGGTCTTCGATGTACTTCAGCGATTGTCACATATCCGCCAGCATGACAAGTCCCTCCCAGCCTATTTCATGGAATGGAAAGGTCTTCGTGATGAGTTGCAAGAGTTGTGGTCCGTTCCCCTGACACCGACAGACGCTCAGACCCAGAGAGACAAACTCTGCATCTTCAATCTTCTCAATGGCCTCGCTCCTGAGTATGCCACGACGACTACCGAGATGCTCGGCAACCCTTCTACACTGGAGATACCACAAGTGTATCATCGATTGGGCAAGACCCAACGAGCTCTTCCCCTGCCCACCCCCATCATCGATCACTCTGCTCTCGTCGGTCGTGGCGGTGGGCGCTCCTCGGGCACTCGTGGATGTGGCCGTGTGGAGGGTCGTCCTCGTCCCCTCTGTCAGCACTGTGGCAAGTTTGGCCACCTGATCGACCGCTGCTGGGTTCTTCATGGACGCCCATCTCAGCAACCCCGGCAGGGTCAGACGGTGGTCCAGGAGGCTTCCTCATCGGTCGCAGCTCTTCCACCATCCCTGGACCTTTCTATAGCGGACCTTGGGCTGCTTCACGATCCTCGGACCCCCGCAGGACCCGGTCCGTCTTCAGTTACTCTAGCCCACTTTGCTGGTTCCGCTGCCTTCGTCGACCGTCGCTACCCTGCTTGGATGCTCGACTCAGGTGCCTCCGTTCACATCCCCAGTGCGGGCTTTGGGACATGCTCCCTGACTTCATCGATTCACCTGCCCTCTGTGGCACATGTGTCCCGCAGTCTATTTAATCTTCTTTCTATCAGTAAGCTTGCAAAGGATTACAACTGTGCTGCCATATTTACATCATCTGCTGTTGACTTTCAGGAGCGGACTACGAACAGGGAACTTGGTAGAGGCCAGCTTCGGGACGGGGTCTACATGTTCGATGGACCAACAACTGTCGCTTGCACATCTGTCGCTGCTCGAGCTTTGAATCTTCATTCCCGGTTGGGACATCCACCCGCCTCCACCATTCATCAGCTTTATCCAGATTTTAGTCAGTATATTTCTTTTCATTGTGAGTCTTGTTCATTTGCGAAACATCATTGCACTTCATACATTCCTCGAGTGGATACAAGGGCCTCTAAACCTTTTGATCTGGTTCATTCAGACGTGTGAGGTCCCTGTACCATCTCGAGTCATTTAGGGTATAAATATTACATATCCTTCATTGATGATTTTTCGCGAATGACTTGGCTGTACCTCATTCGAGAAGGCTCCGAAGTGTTTTCCACATTCCAAACATTTTACACTGAAATTCATAACCAATTTTCCATCTTTGTTAAATGTCTCCGTTCAGATAATGGGCGTGAATATCTCTCCACTCCCTTTCGCCAGTTCCTCCAGGAAAAAGGCATCATTCATCAGACCTCCTGTCCTGATACACCCCAACAGAATGGAGTGGCCGAGCAGAAATACAGACATATTCTAGAGACTGTTCGTGCCCTCCTCTTCCACCGACAGGTGCCTCTGCTCTTTTGGGAAGATGCGATCCTCACAGCTACCTACCTTATAAACCGCCTTCCTTCTTCTATCCTTTAGGGGGAGACTCCTTTTCGGGCTCTGTTCTCTCTCCCTCCTCACTCCCTTCCACTTCGGGTGTTTGGATGCCTCTATATTCGTGACACTCGTCCCGACCTCTCCAAACTCTCTCACAAATCCCTTCAGTGGATCTTCCTTGGCTATTCCTGCACTCAGCGCGGATATCGCTGCTACTCACCGGACCTACGGAGGTATGTCATCTCAGTTGACGTCTCTTTTGTTGAGAGCTCTCCGTTCTCCCTTCCCTCTCCTCATCCTGACTCTGCCATTGATGATTGTCTTCCTCTCATCATCCACTCTCCTCCAGTGTCTCCCCCTGCTGATACCCATTTTGGTAGGGTCTATTATCGTTGTCCATCAACTATATCCCCCGTCCCGACCAATGACATTGTCGTCCCCGCTTCGTCCGACGCTCCTGCCCCGACACCAGACGACTTGCCCATCGCTCTCCGGAAAGGTACTCGCTCTTGTCAGGATACTCCGTTGTTTCCATCTTCATACAGGGGTCTGTAAGCTCTGGAGACGATTTCTATTCCCCGCACAGTTGGTGATGCCAAATCTCACCCAGGGTGGCTAGCAGCAATGCGAGATGAATTACAGGCTCTGAAAGAAAACCACACTTGGGACCTTGTCCCCCTTCCGACGGACAAATAGGCGGTTGACACCAAATGGATTTACACAGTCAGGCTTACTCCCGATGACACTCTCCATCGACTCAAAGCCCGCCTTGTGGCCAAGGGCTTCGCGTAGACTTATGGCGTTGACTATTTTGATACCTATTCTCCAGTTGTCAAGATGGCCTTCGTTCGATTATCCATCTCTCTGGTAGCCCATCATCATTGGCCTCTTCATCAACTGGATGTCAAGAATGCCTTCCTCCATGGTTTTCTGGAAGAAGAGGTTTATCTGCAACAGCCCCCCGACTTGCGCTAGATCTCAAGTCTGTCGACTACGCCGCTCTCTTTACGGTCTCAAGCAGTCTCCTCGTGCGTGGTTTGGCCGCTTCAGCACCGTCGTCACCCACTTTGGGCTCTCTCGCAGCATGAAGGACCATATTGTGTTCTATAGGACGACATCTGCCGGCTGCATCCTGTTGGTCATTTATGTGGATGATATCATCATCACCGAGAGCGACTCTGATGGAATCACCCACCTCAAGGGGCATCTTCACCATCACTTCCACACCAAGGATCTCGGCCCTCTCACATACTTCTTAGGCATTGAGGTCTCCTATTCTCCGGACACCATCTTCCTCACCCAAAGGAAATATGTGTTGGATATTCTGCAGGATGTTGGGCTGACACAGGCCACTGCTGTAGACACTCCTTTAGAGCCTGGGGAACAGTCTCTCTATGACTCTTCGGAACCGTATTCACACCCAGAGCGGTACCGTCGACTGTCGGGCAAACTCAATTATCTCATCATGACTCGTCCAGACATTGCCTGCGCTATTGGCAAAGTGAGCCAATTCATGGAGCATCCGACCACCTCTCAGTGGGATGCAGTCCTCCGCATTGCCAAATACATCAAAAGAGATCCTGCCTATGGTCTTCGCTACTCCCACCATGCTCATCTAAATATTGAGGCCTTCTGTGATGCTGACTATGTTGATTGCCTTGCTACCCGGAAATCTACTTCTGGGTTTGTCGTGTTCTTGGCAGGCAACCTCATCTCCTGGCGTAGCAAGAAACACACTGTAGTCTCCCGATCCAGTGCCGAGTCCGAGTACCGTGCCATGACTACCGTCACCACGAAGATCATTTGGCTTCGACATCTCCTCTAGGAGCTTGACTTTCTTCAGCAGACATCTGCTCACATCTAGTGTGACAATTAAGCCGCCACCAAGATTGTTTCGAATCCCGTCTTCCATGAGCGCACGAAGCATATTGAGGTGGACTGCCACTTTCTTCGCCACCACCTGGAACACAATCATGTCAGCTTTAGCCACATACCAACGACGGACCAGCTTGCCGACATCTTCACCAAAGGCCTTCCAGGGGCTCGCCTGGCCTCGCTTAGTTCCAAGCGGGCATCCATAGCATCTGCAACCCAGCTTGAGGGGGAATGTGACGAGTCTTGTCTGATGTCATCTTTCTTTTTGTGGGACTCGTGGTCCAAGCTGGGCATGTCCAGCTTGAGGGGGAGTGTTAAACCCTATTTTATTATTTTGGGTATTTCTGAGTCCCACATCGGAATACCCCACTATGTATTCTGTTTTCTCTATCTATAAAAGTAGGTCTCCGCCTCACCTTGAGGTAAGGAGATTTCCTATTCGACATTAAGGATATAAATTGGGAATTTCAATGGAGAAAATCCAGGCTTGTTTGAATTTTTGGAATCAGACAGAGAGAGTGATCATTTTTGGTATTTTAAGAAGTTTAGAATGAGTGTTTAAAGATGGTGAAATGATTAGGAAAGGTTCGAGGTGGTGTTTTAGTGTTATTTAGAACTAAAACTTTTAAGGTGGTTGCAACAAGTGGTCACTAACTGCCACCGGCAGGCTAGGGGGAATCTATCGAGTGCCCAATAGACCCAATTTTGTTTTTTTTAAATTGGGGGCATTTTGGTATTTTCAACTAAATTCTATTTTATCCCTTTTGCAGTATCCTTCAGTTCATTTCCTTTCCTCCCAGCCGGCCGAGACGTCCATGGAGGGCTCCCCTTTGGCTTCCATTCTCCTTCCCTCTTTACCTCTTCAAACTAAGTGTTCCTAGGTGTTTTTTTGTTAAACCCTCTTTTGTTATTCTTTTTATTATTATGGGTATTTCCGAGTCCCACATCGGAATACTCACTTGTGTATTCCTCTCTCTCAATCTATAAAAGAAGGTCTCCGCCTCACCTTGAAGGTAAGGGGGTTTTCCCAATCTACATGGTATCAGAGGGAGCCTTATTCCAGAACCCTCCCTACTCTGCCCTAAGTGGCACCCTTCCCTCCTAGGTCTGTCCTACCCCCCCCCCCGATCCTTGGTCGGCCCTCCAGCGGCGCCCTTCCCTGGCACCCTGCGCCTCCCTGCGCCGTCCGACCCCGGCCTCCAGCAGCCCTCCCCGGCGATCCTCCTGTGCGCGCGGCGCCTCCCGCAGATCCTCCCGCGGCCTTCACCCGACAGTCCTCCTGTGCGCGCGCTGCCTCCCGTGTATCCCCCGAAGGCCCTCCCCCCGGCGGCCCTCCTCATTTACAAGCGACGACTCTCGCGGCCCCGGCGGCCCTCCTCCTTTGAGAGCGGTGTCTCCCGCAGCCCTTCCCTGGCGGTCCTTCTGTGTGCACGCCGCCTCCCGCGAATCCCCCGACGGCCTTCCCCCCGGCGGCCCTCCTCCTTTGCGAGCGACCTCTCCCGCGGATCACCCGGCGCCTCCCGCGGGTCACCCGCGGCTCACTCGGCAGCCCTCCCGCGGATTCCCCGGCAGATCCCTCTCACCGTCCACACCGGCCTTCCTCCCTTTCCGCCGACGAACCCTCCCGATGTAGGCATCCCAAATTTCCCCCCCCCCCCTCCAGTCGTAGCTCTCTCCAAGCGAACCGGTCCAGGCCTCTCTCTCTCCAAGCGGCCCGGCTTCCTCAAGGCAAACCGGCTCCTCCTGGTTCTTCCTGCGCCAGCGTGCACCAGCTCCCGGCGCCCTCCCGCTGTCCGCTGCTTCTCACGGGTTCCCGGCACGCTTGACATACCTGCTGATTCCGGCACTACCCACCGCTGCGTCTTCAACCGCTACCCGCCGCTTCCATGGGAGACCCCTCCCCTCTGCCTCAAATGATAACCACTTCCACCCGCCTCGTACCAGGATGGAGCTTGATCATCACCTAGAGGATCCTCCCCCGGCTTCGACTGACCCCACATACCGTAAATGGAAGCTTGCCGATAGCAAGATCTTCGCTCTGCTGGTCAATTCAATGGATCGATCGATCAAGGAGCTATGGGACTCCTTAAACATTATGTATTCCGAGACCAACAGCCTGGCTCGGGTGTCCGATATCCTCCAGCGCCTGTCCCATATTCGACAACAGGACCAATCCTTCACCGCATATTTCTTGGAATGGAAAGGGCTTCGTGATGAATTGTAGTAGTTGTGGCCCGTTCCCCAGACACTAGCAGAGGCTCAGACCCAGCGGGACCAACTCTGCATCTTCACTCTTCTTAGCGGCCTCGCTCCAGAATTTGCCACCACGGCAACCGAGCTGCTCACCGGCCCTTCGTCGCTAGAGATCCCACAGGTTTATCATCGGCTGAGCAAAGCCCAACGGGCTCTTCCCCCTCTCGCCCCGATCATCGACCACTCAGCTCTCGTCGGACATGGCGATGGACGCTCCTCAGGCCCTCGTGGACGTGGCCGTGTGGAAGACCGTCCACGTCCCCTCTGTCAACATTGTGGCAAGCTTGGCCACCTGATCGACCGGTGTTGGGTTCTACATGGACGTCCATCTCAGCGGCCGAGGCAGGGACAGACCGCGGTCCAGGAGGCTTCCTCGGCAGTCGCCACTCTTCCACCATCTCTGGACCCGTCTATGGCCGACATCCGACCGACTCATGATCCTCAGGACCCCGCAGGACCCGGTCAATCCTCGGATTCTCTGGCCCATTCTGTTCACTCCGCTTCCTTTGTCGGCCGTCGCTCCCCTGCATGGATGCTCGATTCAGGTGCCTCCGACCACCTCACCGGTGATGCTGGTATGTTAACCTCTTACTGCCCTTATACCGGTTCATCGGCCATCACCGTCGTCGATGACTCCACTATCCCTATTGCGGGCTTTGGCGCATGCTCCCTGACGTCATCGCTTCACCTACCATGTGTGGCGCATGTGCCCCGCAATCCATTTAACCTTCTTTCCATCAGTAAGCTGACAAAAGATTATAACTGTGCTGCCATTTTTACCTCCTCTGGTGTTGTATTTCAGGAGCGGACTACAAACCGAGAACTTGGTAGAGGCCAGCTTCGGGACGGGGTCTACATGTTCGATGGACGTCGTCGCTTGCACGTCTGCCTCTGCTCGAGCATTGGATCTTCATTCCCGGTTAGAACACCCGCCTGCCTCCACCATTCATCAGCTTTTTCCAGACTTTAGTCAGCATAATTCGTTTCATTGTGAGTCATGTACCTTTGTGAAACATCATCGCACTACATACATTCCTCGCGTGGATACAAGGGTCTCAAACCCTTTTGATCTGGTTCATTTAGACGTCTGGGGTCCTTGTACCATTTCGAGTCATTCGGGATATAAATATTATATATCTTTCATTGATAATTTTTCACGAATGACTTGGCTTTATCTCCTTCGAGAACGCTCCGGAGTGTTTTCCACATTCCAGACATTTTACAATGAGATTCAAAACCAATTTTCCATCTCTGTAAAATGTCTCCGCTCGGATAATGGTCGTGAGTATCTCCCCACTCCCTTTCGGCAGTTTCTTCAGACAAAAGGCATCCTTCATCAGACCTCCTGTCCTGATACACCCCAGCAGAATGGTGTGGCCGAGCGGAAACACCGACACATTCTGGAGACTGCTCGTGCCCTCCTCTTCCACCGACAGGTGCCTCTGCATTTTTGGGGAGATGCAATTCTCACCGCTACCTACCTTATAAACTGTCTTCCTTCCTCCATCCTTCAAGAGAAGACTCCTTTTCGGGTGTTGTTCTCCTCACTCCCTCTTCACTCCCTTCCCCTTCGAGTGTTTGGATGCCTCTGTTACGTTCGCGACACACGTCCTGGCCTCTCCAAACTCTCCCAAATCTCGCCGGTGCATTTTTCTTGGCTACTCCCGCACTCAGCGCGGATATCGCTGCTTCTCACCTGACCTACGGCGGTATGTTATCTCGGCCGACGTCGCATTTGTTGAGAGCTCTCCGTACTCCCTTCCCTCTCCTCATCCTGACCCTGCCATCGATGATTGTCTTCTTCTCATCATCCATCCTCCACCGGTGTCAACCCCTGTTGACACCCAATTTGATCAGGTCTACTCCCGTCGTCCATCAACTGTGTCCCCCATCCCGGCCAATGACACCGTCATCCCCGCTTCGTCCGATGCTCCTACCCCGCCACCCGAGGACTTGCCCATTGCCTTACGGAAAGGTACTCGCTCCTGCCAGAATACTCCTCTATTTGTCTCTTCATACAGGGGTCTGTCCGCTCTGGAGACAGTGTCTATTCCTCGCACGGTTGGTGATGCCAAATCTCACCCCGGGTGGCTAGCAGCAATGCGGGATGAATTGCAGGCTCTGGAAGAAAACCACATTTGGGATATTGTCACCCTTCCTGCAGGGAAGCAGGCGGTCGACAGTAAATGGATTTACACAGTCAGGCTGAATCCCGATGGCACCCTCCATTGCCTCAAAGCCCGCCTGGTGGCCAAGGGCTTCGCGCAGACTTACGGTCTTGACTACTTTGATACATTCTCCCCAGTTGCCAAGATGGCCTCCGTTCGACTATGCATCTCTCTGGCCGCTCATCATCATTGGTCTCTTCATCAACTGGATGTCAAGAATGCATTCCTACATGGCTTCCTTGAGGAAGAGGTTTATCTACAGCAGCCCTCCGGATTTTGTGCCTCCGGCGCCGAGTCTCAAGTCTGTCGGCTCCGCCGCTCTCTTTACGGCCTCAAGCAGTCTCCCCGTGCTTGGTTCGACCACTTTAGCACGGTCGTCACCGACTTTGGGCTCTCTCGCAGCATGAAGAACCACACTGTGTTTTACAGAACGACCTCCGCTGGCTGCATCCTATTGGTCGTTTATGTGGATGATATCATCATCACTGGCAGCGACTCTACGGGTATCACCCATCTCAAGAGGCATCTTCACCAGCACTTCCACACAAAGGATCTCGGTCCTCTCACATACTTCCTCGGCATCGAGGTCTCCTATTCTTCGGACACCATCTCCCTCTGCCAACGGAAGTATGCGTTGGATATTCTGCAGGATGTTGGGCTGACACAGGCCACTACTGTTGACACCCCTCTGGAGCCTGGCGAACGGTCTCTTTATGCCTCTTCAGCATTGTATCCACATCCAGAGTGGTACCGTCGACTCGTGGGTAAACTCAGTTATCTTACCATGACTCGTCCCGACATTGCCCGTGTTGTTGGAAAAGTAAGTCAATTTATGAAGCATCCGACCACCTCACATTGGAATGCTGTCATCCGCATCGCCAAATACATCAAGCGAGATCCTGCCCGTGGTCTTCGCTACTCCCAGCATCCTCATCTACATATTGAGGCCTTTTGTGATGCTAATTATGCTGGTTGTCTTGCTACTCGGCAATCTACTTCTGGGTTTGCCATATTCTTGGCAGACAACCTCATCTCTTGGCGCAGCAAGAAGCAGACTGTCGTCTCCCGATCTAGTGCAGAGTCTGAGTACCGTGCCATGACCACCGTCACTACGAAGATCTTCTGGCTTCGCCAACTCCTCCAGGAGCTTGGCTTTCCTCAGCAGACTTCTGCTCATATCTGGTGCGACAATCAGGCAGCCACCAAGATTGCTTCGAATCCCGTCTTCCATGAACGCACGAAGCATATTGAGGTGGACTGCCACTTTCTTCGACACCACTCGGAGCACAATCATGTCAGCTTTAGCCACATTCCAACGGCGGACCGGCTTGCTGACCTCTTCACCAAAGGTCTCCCAGGGGCTCGCCTGGCCTCGCTCAGTTCCAAGCTAGGCATCCACAGCATCTGCAGCCCAGCTTGAGGGGAGTGTGTCTGATCTTGTTTGCTGTCATTTTTTGTGGGACTCGTTGTCCAAGCTGGGCATGTCCAGCTTGAGGGGGAGTGTTAAACCCTCTTTTGTTATTCTTTTTATTATTATGGGTATTTCCGAGTCCCACATCGGAATACTCACTTGTGTATTCATCTCTCTCAATCTATAAAAGAAGGCCTCCGCCTCACCTTGAAGGTAAGGGGGTTTTCCCAATCTACATTTTTTATTCGCCAAATAAAGGTACATTCTTCCCTTTCTTCCTTCTTTCCTCCTCTTCTTGCTTCTTCATTGTTTTCGCTTGGTTGGGTTAGGGTTATTGGCATGTGATTCCACTGGAGCAAGGTGGAATCACTTTAATCAACAGGACTTGTTTTATGGCTAGATAAGGCTACGGAAGGTTGATTCCATTCTGTTAGTAGTTGTTTTGTTGATAAGCAATTGCTTGATGGATCATTCTAGAGTTTTCTTTGATTTGGGTTGAAATTGGAGATTTTCTAGGTTATGTGAATTGGGGCTTTTATGTTTGTGGATGTTGGGAGTCCGTTAAGAGTTGTTTGTGAGGGTTTCACTTTTGAGTTCTCTTTATTAATAGTTCTCTTTATTAATGGAATTGAATTGGTTAGGTTTATTTGGTTATGGAAATTGGTTTATTGTTTTCAGGGAGTTGTTTGGCGGTCGCCTGATTACGATGAGCTCGCCATTGGGTACCCCTCATCTTTTTATCAGATTATGTATGTGTTAGGACCTCTCCTAACAATGTTCACACTGCGGAGGAAGGGAGAAGAAACAAAACAAACAACGCAGTAGCTATCATTATTTTCAGAAGAATGAGAGATGAAGATACAGGAGAAGAGGAAGAAGAAGAAATAGAGAAAGAAGTGCTCCCGGAGAAGACCACTCTCATGAAGCCCATGTCGTATCCTCCCAAGGATCAACTCTCCAGCAGCTACCAAGCAGCAGTCCAAAATGAATCGTGTTCCTTCCCAGCTACCTCACTCTAATTTATTACCCCAACCAAACACAACAACCCACAACTGCCCCAACCGACTAATTATAAGAAAGTAAAATACTACCATTGCTACAACTCAGCACACTCAATTGTCCTTGGCGTTGCACACACACACCTGCCTCATCTAGGCAGCCTCCACCAGCCCTCACTTATTCCAATCTCTGTCACCACACATCACCACATACTTAACATTCGCCCCTCCTTAAAAACCATTTTGTCCTCAAGGTGGACTTGGAAAGACAACCCTTTCTTTCTTACTAGAAAGACAACTCCTGGTGGTGGTTTTGATGGTGGACTAAGCATCCATGCAACTTTTTCCAAACCCTCAAGCCCCTTTATTCCTTGGTTTCGCACGGCAGTATCAATAACTGCCCCACGCAGGATTGAAGTAGCATGAATGTCGGCTCCAAAAACAACAAATTTACACCCACTCTTCCTCAGTTTCAACTCATCCCCATACGAACCCACCTTAAAAACGTGCAACACCGTGGGCAGGGTTGGTTCCCTTGGATTCGAATAGAGCTTGGAAGACGGGTTCCATGTTCAAGAGTAATGATTTGTTGCGCGTATTGAACACAGATCCGCCAGGTAATCCACACATCCTTCATATCCGGGTTGCATCGCCTCTGCTATAGCCTTTCTCCAACATTTCAATAACCAGTGGCACCATTGTATGAAGAGCAGCACTGCCAGACGTGTCTGCTAAACTTCCTTTACTCATTCTGGGGAAACCTCTCCATACTCTTGCCCCACGATGTACTCCCTGAGCTAAAATGTGCTTTTCCTCAGCACATCCCTCGCGCCTCGAGCTAAGGAAAATACGGCGATTTTCCTTAAAGCAAAGAGGAGGGAGTGAGGTGATGTTCTTCATACCTTGCCAAACCAATGCAGCCAGTGGTTCTCTTGGACTCAGCTTCTCCTTCAACAAAAGGCTTCGAAGGCGGACCAAGAACAAGCTGCTCTTCCCTGACATTCCTATCTTGCTTATGGACGAACTCGGAACACAAAATACCCCGTCAGACTGTTCCGGACTGGATTCCAACTGCTCCTCCAGCTCTCAACTAATGCTCCCT
This sequence comes from Viscum album, assembly GCA_963277665.1. Taxonomy (NCBI): domain Eukaryota; kingdom Viridiplantae; phylum Streptophyta; class Magnoliopsida; order Santalales; family Viscaceae; genus Viscum; species Viscum album. The sequence continues at coordinate 1,870,112,898 of OY728156.1, forward strand.
TCCATCACAATGAAATCCTCTTCCTCTTCATTTAGTTCTTCAAGTTTCAAACCAAAATCACACCCATCTTCACTGCTCGGATCAATCGGACTGTTCTCCTCTAGCATAGGAAGTTTTGCATGCAAACCAGGCACTAGGTGCACCTCCTTAGCGTTCCTCCCCTGCCATACCACATCGACACTCAGATCTGGAATTACCTTTTCAGACCGTGCAAGACTGGAATCATTCTGCTTCTTGCCTTCCTGTTGTCCTAGGAAAACAACAAAATCACTACTGCCTCTCGAGTCTTGCAGCACATTCATAAACTTCTGCAAGCTGTCTGGTACCTCGCGCAGCTGTCTCATGTACTCAGCATTTACCATTTCAAAGGTGTCTAGGAACGTTTGATACTCTGACAACATTTTTTTTCCCAGTAAACAACCACTCCCACCTTCTCAAAATGCTCCAACAGAAACCACAAGCTGTAAACTTCTCACGACGATCATCAAGCTACAGTCATCCACAGCTGTGATCACGACTCACAGCAGATTGCACAACTGAATCCGTTTTTTTTTAATTTTCCAATAGCAATCGCGTGTGCTCCAGCAGCAAATGTGGTTCTCCACTTCATTCGTCAAGCAAGAATTCGTTTCCTCTGCGTGCGGGCCTCCAGCAACGAACGGTCTCTCAGTTGCAATTGAGCCTTCACCTTGAGTTCGCAATGGAGAAACTCTCTCAATGAAAGCACCAAATTGTTAGGACATCTCCTAACAATGTTAGCACAGCGGAAAAAGGGAAAAGAAATGGAACAAACAACGCAGTAGCTATCATTATTTCCAGAAGAATGAGAGATGGAGATACAGGACAAGACCACTCTCCTGAACCCCAAGCCGTATCCTCCCAAGGATCAGCTCTCCAACATATACCAAGCAACATTCCAAAATGATTCGTGTTCCTTCCCAGCTACCTCACTCCAATTTATTACCCCAACCAAACACAAAAACCCACAATTGCTCCAACCTACTAATTATAAAAAAGTACAATACTACCCTTACAACAACTCGACACACTCATCTGTCCCTGGCGCACACACACACCTGCCTCATACAGGCAGCCCCCACCAGCCCTCACTTATTCCAATCTCTGCCAGCACACACCCCCACATACCTAACAGTATGGATTGTGTTGGTCAATTGATTTCCAAAACTATAACAAAGTTTAAATGTTTACTTTGGAAATATGAATGAAATGTTTTCATAGATATTCTAATTCTTCAAATCAAATGGTTTTCTATGGAAAATTTATATGGATTTGTGGGCCTTTGTTTGTTTACCCATGGCCTTGCCTATTTTTTTTATATGTTGTTATGCAGACTTTTCATGATTTGTAAAGCCCTTGTTGCTAATGCTCATTTCCAAATCATTAAATAAAATATCTAAATAATGGTTTTGGTATTTATATTATGAGAATGTTGTTAGAGTAATTATTTTTACTGTACTGCTGTTTTCCATGTTCATGCCATATTTGCATGGGATTTGTTAGTTTATTGCTAAACCTCCATTGTTGTAGTTCATGTATGGAATTAAGGATAAAATGTTGATTAATCAATTGATATAAAAAGGGAAGTTGATTAATGTTGGATTGGTGTAGCCCGATCCTGTTGAGCTGAATGCTTGTGACCCGTACGGCATACCGGTCCACAACCACTGTAGCACAGCTGACCGACCCACACCGGCAACCACTGTAGCGACGCGGAATTCCAGCCAGTAGCTACTATAACACTTTTGACTTGAGTGACCGTCTTTCACTGTAGCGATGCGGACTTCCTGAGGTTGGTGGAATAGTGTTTCGTCCTCTACATTAGCCCATTTTCGGGTTAGGGTTTTTGTGTGTGTGAGAAACTCCTGTAAATTGTGCTCCCGGATTTTTCATAGTGAAGTTATTCTGCCCCTCTGTGGACGTACGGATTATTCCCGAACCACGTAAATCCTTGTGTCTTTGTTCCTTTTTTTTCCTTTTACTCTTCTGAGATCCGTTCTTTGCTTCGCTGCTCCCGATGTTTCCGCAAGAATTAAGCATGTTTATGATTGTGTCATCATGTATACCTTTGGTTATCGAGGTTATTCCACATGAGCATGGATTGGTTCTTGAACCAGACTTTAACAGTATAATTTGTTCTTTGTTTAGCATGCTCTTTTGAGTTCTTTCTTATGATTTGAAAAGTAAATCAATCATTCTCATTAATAACCTGAATAAATTATAAGTCAAAGAATAACACTTAACCTTTAGTTAAGAGGTTGCATCAGTGACGAGGTAAGGGCTAGGGCCAATAAAGTGGGAAGGGATTGTCTGATTATTGAGCCTTAATGGTACTTTTATGAAGGAATTACTCCTTAAATTGAAATAAGTTGATGTGTGAAACCTTCTTCTTCGGATATGGGTAACATGAGTGACAACGTAGTAAGGGTGTGTCACTATGTTATATTACTAGGTGGATTTGGAAAACTGATTGGTTGTGGATTCATTGAGATTGACCTACTTTTCCTTATTCTTATATTGTTTATCGTGATAGTGGAATTTCTAAAGGTTATTCTTAATTACTCTCGGGCTCAATGCTTTGGGTCATTTGGGACTTTACTTCTTGTCCTTTCATCTGAACCCAGTTTAGAGTTTTCCTTCCACTCGACTAATTCCTAGATGGTATTCTTGAAGTGAGAAGTAAAAGTATATGTATGTGTGAGTGTCTTCATGGATAGGTGATCGAGTTAGTGACCTGGATAAGGTTAGGGTGTGTGTAATGTTTTGGTGGTAGCAAGGTCGAGAAAATTACTTGGGGTTGTTGGGGTGCGTGTTCACAGGGTTAGGTAAGGTCGTGTGACCCTCCTTTTCTCTCTTATTTTTGAAGCGTTTTATCTTGTAGTTTGGCATACCGTGAGATACAACCGGAATCAAATGTCATCACAGGGGCTTTTCCTAAACTATTCCCTTTTTCCCCATGGATTTCATTAAACTACTTCTACTTCCTTGCTTGGAGTTGTAATTCAATTCCGATATGCTTCTTAAAGTTAAAGCATGTTATTTTTCATTTCTTGTTCTATTTGGGAGTTGGACATTCGTGAATAGTTAATATTGTGCCTTGATAGGAGTGGCAGCACTCTATGTGGTTATTATATTTATTGGCATTGTTATTGTAAATGGTGAATTCCCCTTACCTCAATGTGAGGTGGGGATACTCTTTTATAGATGAGTAAATCTAATTACAAGGCGGGTAAGTCCGGTGTGGGACTCAGAAATACCCATTTAAACTTAAATGGGGTCCAACACTCCCCCTCAAGCTGGACATGCCCAGATTGGATAGAGTCCCACAAAGAAAACAAAGATGACAAGACACAAGACACATGACCATCTCATACTCCCCCTCAAGCAGGGCCATGGAGGCTGTGAATACCCAGCCTGGTAGTAAGAGACTCAAGGCGAGCTCCTGGGAGACCTTCGGTGAAGAGATCGGCAAACTGATCCGCTGTCGGGATATGGCCGAAACCGATATGGTGCTGCTCCAAATGGTGGCGGAGAAAGTGACAGTCCACCTCGATATGCTTTGTCCGTTCATGGAAGACGGGATTCGAGACAATTTTCGTGGCGGCCTGATTGTCACACCAGATATGAGCAGGAGTCGATGCAGGGAAACCGAGCTCATGGAGGAGATGACAAAGCCAGAGGATCTCAGTAGTGACTGTGGCCATGGCTCGATACTCGGCCTCGACACTCGACCGGGAGACGACAGTCTGCTTCTTGCTGCGCCAAGAGATGAGATTGCCGGCGAAGAACACAGCGAAACCCGAAGTAGACTTGCGGGTAGCGAGGCAACCGGCATAGTCCGCATCACAGAAGGCCTCAACATTCATGTGAGCATGATGTGAGTACTGAAGGCCACGTGCAGGGTCTTTCTTGATGTATTTGGCAATGCGGAGGACAACATCCCACTGAGATCTGGTGGGATGCTCCATGAACTGGCTGACTTCGCCAACGACACAGGCAATGTCGGGACGCGTCATGGTGAGGTAGTTGAGTTTACCGACCAGGCGTCGATAGCTCTCGGGATGAGGAAATGGTTCCGAGTCGGAATGAAGGGAGCGTTCCCCAGGCTCAAGTGGAGTGTCCACTGCGGTGGCGGTGCTCAACCCGGCATCCTGCAAGATATCAAGAGCATACTTGCGTTGGAAGAGAGAGATAGTGTCCGCAGTCCGGGAGACCTCGATGCCAAGGAAGTAAGTGAGGGGACCAAGATCCTTGGTGTGAAAGTGCTAGTGAAGATGCGTCTTGAGGCTGGTGATGCCTCTGGAGTCACTCCCTATGATGATGATGTCATCAACATAAACCACAAGCAAGATACAGCCGTGCGCCGTCGTACAGAAGAAGACTGTGTGATCTTTCATACTCCGAGAGAGGCCAAAGGCTGTGACGACAGTGGTGAAGCGGCCAAACCATGCTCGAGGAGACTGCTTGAGGCCGTAGAGGGAGCGACGGAGACGGCAGACATGCCGGTCGGCACCAGAGGCAGAAAAACCAGGGGGCTGCTGCAGGTAGACTTCTTCATCAAGAAATCCATGGAGAAAAGCATTTTTAACATCCAGTTGATGAAGCGGTCAGTGATGATGAGCAGCCAGAGAGAGAAAAAGGCGGACATAGGCCATCTTTGCGACTGGAGAGAAGGTCTCAAAGTAGTCGATGCCATACGTCTGGGCAAATCCCTTTGCGACAAGCCGGGCTTTGAGGCGGCAAAGAGAGCCATCGGGATTGAGACGGATCGTGAAAATCCATTTACAGCCGACCGCCTATTTGCCTGCCGGAAGTGGAACAAGATCCCAGGTATGGTTGTCATCCAGAGCTTGTAATTCATCCCTCATGGCGGCCAGCCACCCAGGGTGAGATTTTGCTTCACCAACTGTCCGAGGAATCGACACGGTCTCCAGCGCTGACAGACCCCTGTATGAAGATACAAAGAGAAGAGTAGTTTGACAGGAGCGAGTACCTTTCCGGAGCGCAATCGGCACGTCCTCAGGAGCTGTGACAGGAGCATCGGACGAAGCAGGAACAATGGTGTCCTCGGCCGGGATGGGAGGTACAGCGGAAGGACGACGAGAGTAGGTCTGTCCAAAGAGATGATCGGTCGGAGGAGACACCAGAGGCGGGTGAACTATGAGCGGAAGACAGTCATCGATGGTAGTGTCGGGATAAGGAGAGGAGAGAGTGAAAAGAGAGTTCTCGACAAACGATACGTCGGCAGAGGTGATATACCGGCGGAGGTCTGGAGAGAAGCATCGGTACCCGCACTGAGTGCGGGAATATCCGAGAAAAAGACATCGAAGGGATTTGGGAGAAAGTTTGGAGAGATTGGGGCGAGTGTCCCGGACATAACAGAGACATCCGAAGACGCGGAGTGGGAGGGAGTGAGGAGGATGATCGAGGAACAGGGTATGAAAAGGAGTCTCCCCCTGAAGAATGGAGGAGGGAAGACGATTGAGAAGGTAAGTAGCAGTGAGGATGGCATCCCCCAGAAGAAGAGGTACCTGGCGGTGGAAGAGGAGGGCACGAGCGGTTTCCAAAATATGATGGTGTTTTCGCTCGGCCACTCCATTTTGCTGAGGGGTATCAGGATAGGAGGTCTGGTGGATGATGCCGTAGGACCGCAGGAACTGCTGAAAGTGAGTGGATAAGTATTCCCGCCCATTGTCAGATCGGAGACATTTTACAGGGATAAAAAACTGTATCTGGATCTCATGGAAAAAGGTCTGAAAGGTGGAGAAAACCTCTGTTCGATCTCGAAGAAGGTAAAGCCATGTCATCCGGGAATAATCATCAATGAAAGAAATGTAATATTTATACCCAGATGGACTCGAGGTGGCACAGGGACCCCATACATCAGAATGAACCAAATCAAAGGGTTTGGCGGCCCGGGTGTCAACTCGAGGAGAATAGGATGTGCGATGATGTTTCGCAAAACGACACGACTCACAAGAAAAAGATAAATGGGGACTAATATCGGGGTAGAGTTGATGAAGAGCTGAGGCGGAGGGGTGGCCCAACCGAGAATGGAGATCTAGGGCACGAGCAGGGATAGACGCGCAGGCGATGGAAGGCGGGCCATCGAACATGTACACCCCATCCCGAAGCTGGCCTCTACCAAGTTCCCGATTCGTCGTCCGCTCCGGAAACAAAACAGAAAACGAGGAAAAGATAGCATTACAGTTGAGGTCCTTGGTCAGCTTGCTGATGAAAAGCAGGTTAAAAGGACTCCGAGGTACATGAGCCACCGAGGATAGGTGAAGGGAGGAGGTGAGGGAACAGAAGCCAAAGCCGGCGATGGGGAGACTGGACCCATCAGCAACAGTGATGGCTGAGGATCCACTATAGGGACGGTAGTTGGAGAGAATACCTGCATCCCCGGTGAGGTGGTCGGACGCACCTGAGTCAAGCATCCATGCAGGGGAACGATGACTGACAAGAGCAGTTGTGACCACCGGAATGGGCAAGCGAAGCTGATGAAGAACTCGGCACGGAGGTGGTCCAGTAATCGTGAATCAACTGGATCTCAGCCAGGGATAGATCCAACGATGGGGGAAGAGCAGCAGCAGGTGAGGACGCATCGCGGATCGCAGTCTGGCCCTGGCGGGGGTGCGAATCGGGACGACCATGCAGGACCCAGCAACGGTCGACCAGATGGTCGAGCTTGCCGCAGTGCTGGCAGAGGGGGCGAGGTCGGCCGTCTCCACGGCCGCACCCTCGAGGGCCAGTAGGGCGACCACCGCCACGTCCGAGGAGCGCAGTGTGATCAGGGATGGGGACGGGTGGTGCAAGGGTCCGATGAGCCTTCTGCAGGCGATGATAGACCTGCGGGATATCCTGCATAGACGGGCTGGCTAACATCTCAATGGCCGTCGTGACGTAGTCCGGAGCGAGGCCATTCAAAAGATTGAAGAGGCAGAGCTGGTCCCGTTGGGTCTGCGCTTCGGCCGGAGTTTGAGGAATAGGCCAGAGTTCCTGCAGTTCGTCGCGGAGACCCTTCCATTCCATGAAGTAGTTTGGGAAGGTCCGATCCTGCTGGCGGATATGGGAGAGACGTTGTAGAACGTCGGAGACCCGAGCCAAGTTATTGGTCTCGGAGAACATGACAATCAAGGAATCTCATAGCTCTTTGACTGTGTTGGCAGTCCTGGTGACATCTTTCACGGAGCGGTCCATGGAGTTGACCAGTAAGGCGAAGATTTTACTGTCCGCCAGCTGCCAAGAGTCGAACTTGGGGTCAGTGATATCGGGTGGGGGTTTCTCAAGATGAGAATGAAACCCCATGCCGCGGAGGGACATCAAGACCGTCTTCCGCCAGACGGAGAAATTAGTGGCATCCACCCGGTCATCGACAAGCCGGGAGGAGGCCGTGATCAGGGACGGCAGAACGGAGGACGCGTCCATGGAGGGCGGGCGCTGGTCTGGTTCTCCGGGAGTCGCGCGGTGGAAGGGAGGCGGCCCGGAGATGTCGCCGGAGGGAGCAGCGACAGGGGGTCGCGCTCAGGATGGTGCGTCTGGGCAGGGGCGCCGCGTGGGCGCGGGCGCCGCCGATGCTAGGGCGCGGGTGCTGGGCAGGAGCGCCGCGGGGCCGAGGGCGGTGCTGGACCTAGGCGCGCCGGAATCCGGGGCCGGGAGCCACGCCGGGAGAGGGCGCCGGTAGGGGAGCCGCTGGGAGAGTGGGCCGCCAGTAGTTGCGGGATCCGAAAAGTCCGCCGGGAAGAGTGGAGAGGCGAAACCGCCAGGAGGGGGATGCCGGCGGAGAGGAGAGCCGGGCCGGCCGCGGTCGTCTGGAACTGCGTAGAACCGTAGCGGATGAGCGGCGTCGGTGTCGTGGGTGAAGGTGCGCCGAGGAGATCGCACACCAGGGAGGAGGCGCGACGGGGTGGGCCCTGTCCAGAGAGGAGGGCCACGTCAGGAGCCGCGCGCCAGAGGGGCCTCGTCGGGGAGGGAGGCGCGTCTGGAGGAGGCGCTACGGGCCGTCGGGTGCGGGAGGCCGCCGCCGAAGAGGAGGGCCGCGTCAGGGAGAGCGCGCGCCGGGAGGGATGGGGAGGGTTGCGTCGGGGCGAGGAGCGCCAAGGGCGAGGCGCCGGGGCGAAGGCGCTGCTGCGCGAAGGGAGCCGCGCTGGGAGAGAGGGCCGCCTGGAAGGGAGCCGCGCCGGGAGAGAGAGAGGGCCGCCGGGAGGGAGGATCGCCGGGAGGGAGGGCCACTGGGAGGGAGGGCTGCCGGAAAGGGAGGGCAGAGCCAGAGGGGGAGAAGAGAGGCGGGGCCGGTCAGAACCGGGAATCCGCTGGGAGGGAGGGTCGGGATGAAGATCCCTCTGATACCATGTAGATGGTGAATTTCCCTTACCTCAATGTGAGGTGGGGATACTCTTTTATAGATGAATAAATCTAATTACAAGGCGGGTAAGTTCGATGTGAGACTCAGAAATACCCATTTAAACTTAAATGGGGTCCAACAGTTATGATTTGTTTATGAAGGTACCACAGGTCATTCAGGATGCTGCTTACGCCTTACACAGTTATTCCTGCTAGATATTGTTATTGTTATGAAAATACAGTTATAACATTAGGTAGGTCCTAGACAGAAAGGTCATTGGTTTCTGGCAAGCACGCTTGTGGAGTACAATATGGGGGCACCTAGGGCATTAGATTATATGGAGCTGCCTAGGGCACTTGATATGTTTTTCCCCTTGTTGGATTGGTGTAGGCCGATCCGTTCTGGATGATGATTGAGCCGAATGCTTCTGTCCCATACTGCGCACCGGGCCGCAACTCCACGGGTCGAGCTCCGCGGTGAGCTCATTGGGGGTTGCAACGGGCAACGCGCCCTTGCTCCGAGGGCTGAAGGTCCCCGGTCCAATTTTTTGGGCACCATAGCAACTCTGATCAACTGTAGCAGAGCTGACTGACCGACACCGACAGGGCACTGTACCTTTAGTATGACTATTGTAGCTCTGCGGACTTCCAGCTGCCGGCTACTGTAGCACCTTTGAGTTGGGTGGTCGCGACATTGTAGCGATGCGGACTTTCAACCACCTTTTACTGTAACACAATGGGTTTTCTGTGCGGTTGGGGGAATAGTGCTTCGTCCTCCTTATTAGCCCATTTCGGGCTAGGGTTTTGTGTGTGTGAAGCTCTGATACTCCCTGTAATTGTGCTCCCGAAACTAATTACATTTCTGCATCTCCGTGGACGTAGGGATCATTTTCTGAACCACGCAAATCTCTGTGTGAATCTGTTTCTTCTTCTTTTGTTTTTCTCTTTTACTTTTCTGAGAATCGTTTTTCGCTTCGTTGTTCCCGGCGTTTCCGCAACACCCCTCTCCCCATACGAGTGTGCATACTGGCATGCGATCTATTTATCTCTTTCCCTTACGGGTGTGTTTCCTAGCACATGCGATATTCCCTCTTTCAGGAGGATGGTTATCTTTTTCCCACAGCAGACAGGATTCCCATGGCGGATAATCTCCCACCATCATACAAGTTCTTTTGTTTCTAAGCATGGCTCATAGTAGGTTTGGATCCTCCTAGTGGCGCGGGAGTTATCCGTTATTATTATTGTTTTATGATTTATATTTTGTTAGTCTCTAACATGCTTTGCTTGCTTGTTTGTGAAATTGATTAACTAGTATATATGTAAATGTTGTAGACACGTTCACATGTAGACACTTGACTTTTTCGTGTGAGAGTTGAGGTTACTTGGAGCTGCCTACCAAGTCTTCATACTCACACCCTGCATGTGCACCTTAGTGGACATACAGTTTCACTATTGATATTTCGAGTATAAACAGATATGTGAATAGTTGTTTGGATGCTCGTGGCTTGTTGGGCGCTGATGTTACAATACCAGATAAGGTCTCTGCTATGTGATGAAACATTGGAGGCCAGCCTTGGCAGAGACCAGAGCACCGACTACTTATATTTATGTAATAAGAGAACCAGAAATACAACAGATAGGAGGAAGGAGAAGATAGGGAGAGACTCCCGCCCAAGCCAAGCCAAGCCAAGCCAAGAAGGGTGACTCCCAATCCAATGGTCGAATCTGCTAAGCAGCCTGAAAATACAATTCTCTCGATCCCCTCACCCTCTCACCCTCTCACCCTCAACCCTTTATTTATAACTGAATTCCCCCACTAACAAACTAATAATATTCTCTAGAATATTCCTCTGGGCCCCACAACATATTCTCCTCTTATAATGACACCATTACACCATAGTTCCTACTACTCCTATCGTCCTAAAAAACCACCTTGTCCTCAAGGTGGTGCGTTGCACAGGCAGGCCAAGCGATCTCTCATACTAGCCTCCTTCCAAGGTGGTGGGTCGCACAGGCAGACCAAGCGATCTCCCATACTAGCCGTCTTCCATGGAACTGAGGGGAGGGATGTCACGTGATCTTCCATATGCGTCGCACTGCGGAATGAGCCAACAATTTTCTAGGTAAGTGCCAGAAAAAAAAATCAGCGGGCTGGACAAGCTCCCTGAATTTCCCGAGTGCGGGCTGGTCGTCTGTGGTCGGGCCCGACAACATCACTTTGTCGCACTGCTCCACTTTCATTGCATCAAATGTTGTGTAATGCACTTGAAGCAGCGCCGGCGCCATGACAGGCAGCGTCGTCACATCGCAAAGTGCGTCCCCCATGACCGTTGGGGACTGAGCGGGACCCTCCTTTGGCAACCCATCCATCAACACTAGAGCGCACGTAATGTGCTTCGTCTGCTGCTACAGGGTCAGCATGGGGGCCCTCCTTTGCTGCATCGGATCCCACCGCTGTTGGTGGAATGGGGGATCTTCCAGTTTGGTTGCCAGATGAGGCATTCCTACTTTGACGACTCCCATGCATGGGACTGTCCCTCCATGAGGCATCAGGTTTGCAGTTGTAGCGCCAGACCCTACGGTATGCGCCTCAGGCAGTGTGGTCATGTGATAAGGCAGAGTCGCCTCTCCGTCCAGCATCTGTGGCTCAAGTCATTGAGCCAAAAGTTTGAGAGCGGCCTAGAATTCTGCTTGCAGCTGCGCCAACTGAATCGAGGCACTCCTGAATTGCTGACCGATCGCATCGAGGCGTTTCTCCATAGTGACGTAGGTTGTCCAATGGTTGCGTCGGCAAATGACCTGGTCTCTTGTCGTTTTTATTTTTTATTTTTTGTTTATTTTTTGGTGTTTGTCATTAAGCAACGCACCTGTACCTGTGTGAAAATACAAGGCCGCCTGGGAGGTGCGGAACTGTATCGGAGGATGGGTGCGACAGTGGACGAGGTTTCAGCCCGGAATTGCGCCCCCCCTGTTCTGGTGCTGCGTGTTGGATTTGTGTTGCCTGATCCAGTTGGGCCGAATGCTTGTGGCCCGCAACTGTCGTGGAATTGCCCCCCCCCCGAATGCTTGTGGCTCGCACTGTAGCATCTCTGGCCACTGTAGCGGAGCTGACCGACCGACACCGACAGACACTGTAGCAGTGCGAACTTCGGGGTCAACTGGACTGTAGCACTTTTGACTTCCAGCCGGCAGCACTGTGGCGCTTTTGACAAAGCTGGCCGTCGTTCACTGTAGCGACGCGGACTCACTTTTCGAACATTGATCGACTTCTCCATTGTTTTATAGCCCATTTTCGGACTAGGGTTACCACCGAAAATCCTCTGTAATTTTGTGCTCCCGAATAGTGAAATTTCTGTCTCTCCCGTGGACATAGGGATTATTCCCGAACCACGTAAATCGTTGTGTTCTTGTTGCTTTTCTTTCTTTTGTTTTCTCGTTTCTGTCATTTGCGACTCTCGGCGATTCCGCAACAACTGGTATCAGAGGGTGAGTTCAAAATTCTCCAACGATGGCTCTGGATGAAGGCAAAGTGAAGATCGATCGCTTCGATGAAACTGATTTCAGTTTCTGGAGGATGCAGATCAAGGATTATCCTTATCAGAAAAAGATGCACTTGCCACTTCTGGGTGTGAAGCCAGCAGACATGGAGAAGTCGGAATGGGAGCTACTGAATCGAGAGGTTCTGGGTGTTGTGCGCCTGACGTTGGCCAAAAACGTGGCGTTCAACATCAGAGAGGAGAAGACGACGATGGACCTGATGAAAGCCCTCGCAAATATGTATGAGAAGCCTTCTACGGCAAACAAGGTGCATTTGATACGACAATTGTTCAACCTGAAAATGGTTGAAGGGAGAACTGTTGCAGATCATATCAACGAATTCAATACCATCATAAGTCAGTTGTCATCGGTGGACATTGATCTTGGTGATGAGGTATGTGCGCTGGTTTTACTGTCTTCGTTACCAGAGAGTTGGGAAGCAACTGTAACAGTTGTGAGCAGCACTTCGGGGAATACGAAGATGGCTCTGAAAGATATACGGGACCTAATCCTTAGTGACGATGTTCGAAGAAGAGAATCAGGCAGATTCTCTGGTTCTGCTTTGAACGTTGAAGGAAAAGGAAGGTACCCACAGCGGGACAATCGCATAGGACGATCGAAGTCAAGAGGAAAGAGCAGAGACAAGGCAAAGGGGCCTGGTCCAACCTGCTGGACTTGCGGGAAGAAAGGAATGTCAAGGAGTGCAGAGATAACCGGAAGGGACCTGAAGCCAGTGGAGCAAACACTGCAGCTGAAGAAACTGATGATGTGTTGCTGCTAAGCGTGGACAGCCCGATGGAGTCTTGGATTTTAGACTCTGGGGCGTCATTCCATTCTACACCGGAGAAGGGTTTCCTGAACAATTTTGTTTCTGGAAATTTTGGCAAGGTGCATCTTGCTGATGACGAGCCCTTGCAGATTGTGGGTAAAGGAGATGCACGGATCAAGACCAACAGTGGGAGTTTGCTGGTTCTGGAAAACGTGAGGTATATCCTTGGCTTGAGAAGAAACCTTATTTCTGTTGGACAACTTGATGATGATTACCACATTCACGGGTGGTGCATGAAAGATCACCCGAGGAGCTATGGTCATAGCTCGGGGAGCAAAGAATGGCACCCTGTACAACATGACAGAAACTTGCATGGACATGGCTGCATCACTGGAAACTGTCTGAGGTTCTCAACTGTAGCACTACAGACTCTGCCACATGAGTGAAAAGGGGATGAAGGTGCTGACAACAAAAGGGTTGCTACCAGAGCTGAAGTCGGTGGAAGTAGGCTTATTTGAAGATTGCATCTTTGGAAAGCAGAAGAATGTGTCCTTTGCAAAAGGAGGCAGAACACCGAAGGCTGGAAAGCTGGACCTGGTGCATACAGATGTTTGGGGGCCTGCACCACTACCATCCCTCGAAGGGTCACAATATTATGTGACATTCATCGATGACTCAACAAGGAAGGTATGAGTTTACTTTCTGAAGAATAAATCTGATGTGTTTAAGATGTTTCAGAAGTGGAAAGTCATGGTGGAGAACGAGTCAGGAGCAAAGCTGAAATGTTTGAGGTCTGACAACGGTGGAGAGTATGGCAGTCAGGAGTTCAGGAAATTTTGATCTGAAAATGGAATTCGGTGGGAGAAGACAATCCCAGGAACACCACAACAGAATGGTGTGGCAGAGAGGATGAATAAGACACTGAATGAACGTGCCAGGAGCATGAGGCTGCATTCGGGGTTACCCAAGACCTTTTGGGCTGATGCAATGAATATGGCAGCATATCTCATAAACAGGAGTCCCTCTGTGCCAATGGGAGAATGTCTACCCGAGGAACTCTGGTATAGTAAGGTGGTAAGACTCTCATATTTACGAGTCTTTGGCAGTTTAGCATATGTTCATGTTGATGCTAATGTAAGGGACAAGCTTGATGCCAAGTCCAAAAAATGTTTCTTTATTGGCTATGGTGGTGAGGAGTGTTTGGGTATCACTTTTGGGATGATCTCAACAGGATGGTAATCAGGAGCCAAAACGTGGTATTCAATGAAGGTGTCATGTACAAAGATCGCCATGCAGTTGAAGATGAAAATGGGAACATTGAATCAGAATACAAAGAGCAAGTGGAGCTTGAAGGTGCATCTGAGCATGAGACATCGGAACCGGTGGAACCTACTACTCCAGTGGAGTTGAGGAGATCAACAAGGGTGCAAATATGACAACCCTGCTTTTATTACAAACTTAAACATGATTTATTACATAAAACTTCACTTGATACAACAAAGAAGATCGAGAGGTTTAGTGTCTTTGGGGCTTAGGATCATTACATAAAAACTTGAAACATGAAATACAACATCTTTATTGAAAACTTCCTTTACATGACCACTACATTCTCTCGTACTTAGCATTGCATGGGATAACCTGAGGACATGCATAAGAAAAGGGTGAGCTATAAAGCCCAGTAGGGGAGTACAAATGGAATAACATGAGGAGTACAATACATGTTAGACAATAGGCATATCAATAGAGCATAAAAGAAACATGAACATAAAGGCATGATAACGCATGATAATCATAACATGGAAATGTGGCAACAACACTTAACATTGAATTAGCATGAGCCAAGACTCATTGCACATGGAGCATGAGTAAATCCCCATTGCACATAAAGCACGAGTAAACCCTCGTTGCACTTGAATTAGCATGAGTCAACACTCATTGCACATGACGTATCATGATACTATACTTTACCCAATGCATTGGAGCGCTATAAGAGCGCACCCTTCTTAAACATTTCATTTCATGCATAAGTGTGTCAAATGGATCATAAAACATGGATTCATAAAACATAATCATTTATTCCACAATAAAGGAATGTGGAATTCATACATGAAACTTTACAATCAATAAGTAAATGTGCATAAAGGTGAATACCCTTGATGGAGAAATGGGCATGGTATTCACTACACAAAGACATTGGCTTAGAAAATCGGTGCGATTTCGGCAGCGTAACGACGTGACATAAGAATTCATAAAAATGGTTGATGAGAGAGAAAGGGGTTCCTCATCATATTTACATGTAATGGACAGTAAGGAGGTCATATAGATACATGTCCCAACAATTGTAATGAAATTTAGATTCATGATACAAAAGTATTGCTTGAATGTAAAAGAGGAGAGAGAAGTTCCTTTCGGAATTTCGACATAGTAACGGGTCTCCCATTATTCAAACATAAAGAGGGCAGTATGAGGGAGGTGCGAAACCATACCCCAACATTTATAATTCAAATTAAAAGGGAAAAACAATATAATGAAAATTGGACAAAAATGAGAAAGGAAGAAAAAACTCTTACTTGGAAGTGTGCTTCCAAAGGCTAGAGAGAGGCTTGTGAGAGGCTTCTTGGGAGCTTGGGGCACCTTGGGAGGATTCTAGAGAGAGTTGGGCAGAGGTTGCACGAACTTCAAAGGCTTTGAGTGAGGAGGAAGTGGGAGCTTGGGTGGGTTTATATAGGAAAGATGAGGGAATTTTTTATTATTTAGGTTTGGATCCCCTTACATTAAATTAATCCAAACCACAAACCATCCCATGGTTTTTGCCCATGGTTTTTGGCAAAGGGAAAAGGAAAGCAATATTTTATAAGGCCAAAGTCCGAACTTTTTAAAATATTAGGGTTGCTTATGTGGAGGTGAGTCACACTCCCATGAAAATTAATTTAAAAAGACAAGGTGTTTAATAAGCCTTGAGGGGTCCATTAATGCTTTGAAAAGTAAGTCAAACAAACCCAAAATCACATTATTTTAATGGTAAAACATATATTGGCCGAACATAAAGATTATAGTATTTTATTACATCACTATTGGGTCATTATGATGTCATAAAACACATTATATATTTAAACGATATTTAATTTTTACCCAAAAATTTGACTGTCTCAGAAAATTATGAAAAATTCACCGTTGGATAATTTCGACGTCCTGATTCCAGAAATAACATTTATTTTATCTAAATAATTTTATAAATATGTTAATTTTCACTTTTAAAATAAAACCAACATTTATCGAAAATTCACGGGTTTTGACAGAAATGACTTTCAAACTTTAATAAAAATTTTAATTGCATTCATAAAATTATAAGATCATTTATATTTAATAAAAATTAATTTAATAATATTATTATTATTTTATTAAAATATTATTTAATTCAAAAATCCCTTAATTTAATAAAATAGATTTCTTAATTAAATAATTACTAAAAACATCATTTGTACTTTAAAAACTATTTACAATGTATCAAAAATGACTAGAAATTATATTCATTATTATATAAAAAAAATAATGTACATGAACATAGTACTACTTATTTGTTACATAACCCCTTAAAACAGCCGCATAAGACCTAAGGGTAAGGTGTGCGATGGTGACAGACTCTTGGGGTGGCTCGGATAACATCGTTCGAGTGGTAATTTCAATCAACTTCCACTTTTCCCGTAGACGATCACGTTCGAGCTTGACATGATGAAGCTCAGTTTGGGCTTGGTCAAGGGCGAAGCCCAAAGATGTCACCTCTTTTCCGAGCTCCGACAAATGGGCTTCGTATGGGGCAATTCTACTGGATGAGGCCATCACTTCCTTTGTCTGAGTAAATTGGATTTGTTAAAGTCCTATATTTATACTAATCATGTGATCACTGTTCAACGACTATATTAGCAACGATCAAAATTCTTAACATAAAACCAAAGAAGTTGACATTTTATATAAACATAAAGAGACATTTAATTAGATCAAGAGGGATTTCCATTAATGAAACTTTGGGTCGTTACAGCGAAGGCCTCTGCAGAGGTATTCGCCATCTTTACACTATTTATTATTGACTGACGGTGGAGAACCAGAATGCTTTGAAGAAGTAATGCAGCTAAAAGAGTCGAGTAAGTGGGAGCTGGCTATGAAGGATGAGATTTCCTCATTGCATGATAACAACACTTGGGAGCTGACACCTCTGCCAAGAGGAAAGAAAGCATTGCAGAATAAGTGGGTCTACCGGGTCAAGGAAGAACATGATGGCAAGAGGAGGTTCAAGGCAAGGCTGGTGGTGAAAGGCTTTCAACAGGAGGGAGTAGATTTCACTGAAATCTTCCCACCTGTAGTGAAGCTTACCACCATCCGGGTGGTTCTCAGCATTGTGGCGTCAGAAGACTTGCATCTTGAGCAGCTTGATGTCAAGACTGCTTTCCTTTATGGAGATCTGGAGATCTGGAGGAGGACATCTACATGCAGCAGCCAGAGGGATATGTAGTGTCTGGAAAGGAAGACCTGGTGTGCAAACTCCAGAAGAGCTTATATGGATTGAAGCAGGCACCGAGAGGAATAAGAAGTTTGATTCATTTATGTCTAAAAATGAATATAAACGATGTGGCATGGATCAGTGTTGCTACATCAAGCCCTTTGATGATGAATACATTATATTGCTTCTGTATGTGGATAACATGCTCATTGCAGGATCGTGTATGCAAAGGATTAATGAGCTGAAAGAACAGTTGGTTGGGGACTTTGAAATGAAAGATCTTGGAGAAGCTGGCAAGATTCTGGGGATGAAAATCAAGAGAGACCGCACAGCTGGAACATTAATGTTGTCACAGGCTGATTACATTGGGAAGGTCTTGAGAAGATTCAGTATGATGGAAGCAAAGGCAGTCTCTATTCCCCTGACGAGCCATTTCAAACTATCAAAGTAGCAATCACCGAAGACGACATAAGAGGTTGAGTACATGGCAAGAGTTCCATACGCATCAGCTGTTGGAAGCCTGATGTATGTCATGGTCTGTACTCGACCTGACATTGCTTATGCAGTGGGAGTTGTGAGCAGGTATATGTCTAGCCCTGGAAAGCAACATTGGGAAACTGTGAAGTGGATACTGAGGTATTTGAAGGGCAGCAAAGAGGTATCTCTATGCTTTGGGAAAGGAAATTCGTTGCAGGGGTATGTGGATGCTGACCTTGGAGGCGATGTCGACAGCAGGAGGAGTACCACGGGTTATGTTTTTACCTGTGGAGGAACTGCGGTAAGTTGGATATCACAATTGCAGAAGGTGGTGGCTTTATCCACCACAGAGGCAGAATACATTGCTGTAACAGAAGCTGGGAAAAAGATGGTTTGGCTGAAGAACTTCTTGGATGAATTGGGAAGAAAGCGAGAGAAAAATGTATTGCACTGTGACAGTCAGAGTGCTATACATCTTGCCAAGAACCCAGTGTTTCATGCCCGGACAAAGCACATTCAGTTTAAGTACCATTTCATCAGAGGTTTGATACAGGATGGGTTGCTGACTTTGCAGAAGATTTGTGGAACCAACAATCCGGCAGACATGTTGACAAAGCCAATGGTGATAGAGAAGTTGAGGCACTGCTCTGCCTCTGTTGGTCTCCACTGACGAACGGAGGATGAGAGGTAGAATAATGGAGGACATGATGGGAGCACAAGAGGAAAATAGTTTGAATTTCATGAATCTGTGAATGGAAAGCACGCCACTGGTGAGTGAAGAAGAGGAAGAACTTAGATTAAGTAAGTTGTCTTCATCAGTTGCATCGAAGCATAGCAGTGCAGTGGATCAGGCTACAAGTGGGAGATTATTGGATTGGTGTTGCCCGATCCGGCAGCAGTGTAGCGTTTTTGACAAAGCTGGTCGTCGTTCACTGTAGCAACGCGGACTCACTTTTCGAACAGTGATCGTCTTCTCCATTGTTTTATAGCCCATTTTCGGGCTAGGGTTACCACCGAAAATCCTCTGTAATCTTGTGCTCCCGAATAGTGAAATTTCTGCCTCTCCCGTGGACGTAGGGATTATTCCCGAACCACGTAAATCGTTGTGTTCTTGTTGCTTTTCTTTCTTTCGTTTTCTCGTTTCTGTTATTTGCGACTCCCGGCGATTCCGCAACACTGCGTGCTGGCCTGGTGAGGTAAGAGCCAGGAGGCGCTCACGTCTGCGTCTACGGAAAATTGCGGTGATGGTCGAAGAACCCAGACGGCTCCTAGCGTGCGATTGCTCGACGAGGCTGACAGAGTGCATGTGCATCGTCCCGTACGGGATGCTCCGGCAGCGGGGAGCAACGACAGTGGATCCGACTCCCGTGGATGGACACCGCCCGAGCGTAAGGAGAACAGACACGCGCGCCAGCTGCAGGAGAGGCGAGCCGACAGTGAGCGTCTGCTCCGTGAGAATTCACAGCACCTGTGTGGTTCGTCCGAGTGAGACGATTTCCACCAGCCGTGCGCGCTAGACGGAATGAAGAGAGAAACAATCTGGCGCAGTAGAGGAAGAAATGGCAGGGAGCAATGGCAGGTCGGACCAATTGATAAAGACCAGAGCACCGACTACTTATATTTATGTAATAAGGGAACCAGAAATAGGAGGAAGAAGAAGATCGGGAGAGACTCCCGCCCAAACAAAGCCAAGAAGGCCGGCTCCCAATCCAATGAATGAATTTGCTAAGCAGCTTGAAAATACAATTCTCTCGATGCCCTCTCCCACTCACCCTCAACCCTTTATTTATAATTGAATTCCTCCACTAACAAACTAATAATATTCCCTAGAATATTCCCCTAGGCCCCATAGCATATTCCCCTCCTATAATGACACTATTACCCCCTAGTTCCTATCAAGGAGTGTTTGGCACATTGCAGTGTCTGTTCAGTTTTTTTATATAGGGTTTGTTTGCCGTTGTATTTTCTCTATGGTTGTTGTGTGTTTGCATGTCTGGGCTGCTGTATTATGTTGTTTGCATACATACACTGGTTATGCCATGTTGTTACACAGGTAAACCAGGTACTCCATGGCGTACAGGTTGTTTATTTTTGGGAAACATCGAACTCATGGATGGATCATGCCAGATTTTCAGCAGAATCCAACATTGACCTTGAATATCACACAAAGAGGGTAAATCCTTCCCCAAAGATTAACTTAGACCCTCAATGCAAGCTGCCGCCCCTTGGCGATCAGGAAACGCGGTTGGAGTATGTGGTGGTCCGGTTCGGGTGAAGAAAGATCTGGTTTGGGTCGTTACATTTTAAGTCTACCATGTGTAGAGATTGTATGGAGATATGAAATCCACTTATTACAAAGTTACCAATAATGAATAGAGGATGATATCAGGAAATCCAAAATCCATGATGAATGAACAGCGAATAGCTGCGCAGCCACTATTAGCATAATAATGCATGTCCATAAAATGTGCATAATAATTAATACAAATAATACAGAACATCTAAAAAATGTTCGCAAGTAAATAAAACACGAAAGTAATCAAGCCATATAAGATAAAAAACTATAAATAAATTTGAAACAATATAAAAAACTGGTGTACATCTTTACTGTTTTTGATATTCCATTTACCCAGATTCACTCTCCCAGCACTTCGGCTCTACCAATAAGCAGCATTTGACAGCAATTGTAAGGGGAAAAAATTATAACACTTATTAATTGAGATAATTGTGCTTAGAAAAGTGTTTTAAAATTGCTTATTGATTTTTTTTTATTACTTATATGAGTGACCTCTCATTTTTGAAAAACAAATAAACCCCACTTCTGTATAGGTTGGTTATGGGCAATAATTTTTGTCAATAAAGGTTGGTTATGCTTGAACAGAATCAACTCATTTTTATGGACTTCATGATACTTGTAGCTTTCGGATTACTAGAGTAGTGTTCAACAATTAAACAAACTAGAGTGAACACAAAACCCAAATAATAGAATCCTTTTCCTACAGTTTTGATAGGATTGCGGGAGAGGGGGACAGTCATTCAGGAAGGAGAGTGGCCCAAGGCCGCTCGAGATCAACTGTACACTATACTTACCAGCAAAGGGGAGTCTGTAGGGGTGCTATTGGGAAGTGACTGCTTACTGCCAGGGGCAGTGTTGTAATTAGATGTCCTAGTAGTTTGTTGGTCATTGGCTATAAAAGGGCCCCGGGTTGCTGGTTTGGGGGGGGCATTCGATTAATTAGTTAGAAAAGATGCAGTCTGCCTTGGCCTGTGGAGAGGGAAGCTCCCAGGAGAATCATCCGAGTAGGTAGCCTGGGTCTTCTGTATCCAATGTTTGCAATTGATCTGGTAAGGGAATTCCCTTCCAATTTCTCCATTATCTTCCTCTTGACTGAATCTCCTAGCAATTGGTGCTTTCATTGAGAGCAACCAAGGCTAAGGATAGAGAGATTCTTGAGAGAGGAATTCGTGGGAGCGATTATTGATCAAGAAATTGCGGCTGACACGGAAGCTTATGCCCACACACATGGAGAGTCACATGACTGCACCGGAGGTGCCTGTCATAGAGCTGCAATCCGATTTATAAAGACAAGAAATTGGCCAACAACGTTGGGAGAGACTTGTTGGATTGGTGTAGCCCGATCCGGTTGGGCCGAATGCTTGCGGCTCGCAACTGTAACATCTCTGACCACTGTAGCAGAGCTAATCGACCGACACCGACATACACTGTAGCAGTGCGAACTTCAGAGTCAACCTTTTAGACATCCAGCCGACAGCCACTGTAGGACTTTTGACTTGGGTGGCCGCCTTTCACTGCGGACTTCTTGTGCGGTTGTTGGAACAGTGATCGTCTTCCTCTCCATTTGAAGCCCATTTTGGGGCTAAGGTTTGTTACTGAAAAAACTCTGTAATTGTGCTCCCAAATTATAATGGATATTCTGTCTATCCGTGGACGTAGGGATTATTCTCGAACCACGTAAATCTTTGTGTCCTTGTTCTTTTTTTTGCCCTTTTACTCTTCTATTTTTCGTCGTTTCTGTCGCAGCAACTCCCGGCGTTTCCGCAACAAGACTTATGCGGGATTTGACGGTGTCCTTGGCGCGGCTGACGAAAGCAACAGAAGGAAGTCCTAGACGGGAGGGATGACAAAGGAAAGTTAGTGATTGTAGACAGGGGGGCTAGTACTATAACGACGGTTGAAGAAGGTGTTCGGAGGAAAAATATAGGAGTTGATGACATAGGAATGCGCTATGAAGAACGGGAGGAGTTGCACATGATGTCAAAGCAAGTGGAAATGCTTGCTTTTTCAGGAGAGGAACCGGTGACTGGATCGCACGAGCGGAGACCTATTTTTCGATTCATCAGACTCGAGAAGAGTTGAATATGCTAATGGCGTAGCTATGCATGGAATATGTTGTCCAATATTGATTCATTTCATTGTAATCTATCAAACCAGAGCTTACTTTGACACAGTTAGAGGAGGAGTTGCTTGGGAGGTATGGCACTGAAGCAGAAGATCCTATAATCTATTTAAAAGGTCTATGAAGGTGAGGAATAGTAGATGCGTATATAAATGTGTTTGAATGTGTGGCCTTTCGCATACCTGTTTTTTCTGAAAAGTGGTATATGAGTTTATTCATTGGGGGATTAAGGCCAGAGATATGTAGTACAGTGTTGACCCATGAGCCGCCGAGTAAGGTGTGGTTGTTGACTCTGTCCAGAAGAGTGGAGAGAGAGCTACAGGTGAAGGGAATTACTAAGCAAACAGAGGCGTGAAGCAAGAGTAATATTTCGTGTGGACAAGGGAGAAATTGGAATTTGAGCACTGTGAAATTCGTATCGACTGGAGAGGCAGTTGAAAAGGAAAGAAAGGGGGGATTTACTCCACGTTGGAGGGGCGTAAGAAATTTGTCCAGGGAAGAATATGTGGAACAGTGATCGAAAGGGTTGTGCTACACATTTGGCAAAATATTCAATCTCGGGCATAAGTGCCCGAAAAAAGGCTTCAAGTTGAAGGTGTGGGCATGTGTGGAGATGAGAGAGGAGGAAGTTGTGAAAACTGAGATGTTGAAACCAAGGGGAAACTAGGGAAGAGAAATTGAGATGCTGGGAACAATGGTGTGTGTAGGGGAAAGACGTGGACAGACAACACTAAGTCAATGCTGATAGAAAGAAGCATTGAGGGGGTCCCGATGTTGATCTTGGTAGATAATGGAGTGAGTCATAACTTCATTTCAAGGCAGTTGATAAGAGACATTGTTGAGCATGTAACTGAGACTAAGCCATTTAGCATCCGTCTGGGCAATGGGCACCGAGTGTTGTCTAGGGGACTTTGCAAATCATTAAAGGTTCGAATGGGGGCGGAAGAGTTTGAGGTTGATGCTTACATATTTGATACGACAGGGCCAGATTTGGTTTTGGGGATCTCCTGGCTTGAGACCATGGGTTATATCACCAGTCACTAGATGGACATGATGATGGAATTTGTTTTGGGAGGAACATACTTCTCCAGGGAGTGAGTAAAACTCAGAGTGCTCCAGGGACATTATAGGAGTACCTTAGTAATGGGAAGTTTTGGTTGCATCGGTTACAGTGGGCGATGATCGAAAATAAAGGAGCTCAGAAGGCGGAACCGAGTACTTGTCAACAAGATTAATTACAGAAAATGTTGGGTCCGAATAATTTGGTCTCTAAAGCTCTCAAAGGGTTGCCACCAAGGAGAGAAACCGATCATGTTATCAATTTGAAGGGGTAGATCCAGTGAATACTATGTCATACAAGCATGTTGACCGCATGAAAAATGAGATTGAAAAGAAAGTCCATGAGTTGCTGGAGCAGGGATTTATCTGACACAATAACAGTGCTTATTCCAGCTAAATTATAATGGTGAAGGACGGTGGGTGGCAGACGTGTGTTGATTACCGGGCTTTGAACAAGATGAGGATGCCAAATCGGTATCCATTTCTTGTGATAGAGGAGTTGTTGGACGAGTGGTACGGAGCCATATATTTTACCAAGTTGGACTTGAAGTCTGGGTTCCATCAGATACAAATGAGGGAAGAGGATATCGGTAAAGATCGCTTTAAACATTCAAAAGGGGCATTATGAATATATGGTAATGTTGCTTGGGCTAATGAATGCACCAACGACTTTTCAGGCCACAATGAACATGGTTTTCCGAACCATGTTGAGGAAGGGGTATTAGTGTTTTTTGATGATATACTTCTCTACAGCCATGGATGGGCATTTGACTAAGTTAAAGGCATTGGAGTTAATGAGGGGAAATGCATTGTATGTGAACAAGAAGAAATGTTTTTTTGGAAGAGTATTTGGGGCGCATCATCTCGGTTGAAGGTGTTGCGATGGATCCTAAAAAGCTAGAAGCAATGATGAAGTGGCGAGTGGCGAGGAATGTAAGAGGTAAGGGGATTTTTTGGTCTTCCTGGGTACTATCGGAAATTTATAAGGGTTTATGGCAAGGTTGCAAGACCCCTGACCACATTGACGAAAAAGGAAGGATTCAAGTGGACCAAGGAGGAACATGAAGCTTTTGAAGAGCTTCAAGACTAAATGACAACTGCTCTGGTGCTTGGAATGTCGAACAATTCAAATACATTTACAGTGGAGTGTGATGCTTCGGGGATGGGGATTGGTGCAGTGCTTATGCAAGAGGGGCGACCACTAGCTTATTACAGAAAGGCATTGTCCGATACAAACTCAGCAAAACCTGTTTATAAAAAGGAGCTAATGGCGTTAGTGTGTCAATACAACTTATAAGAATAGAGGGACACACACTTGTATATTATAGGAGCTGGAATTACACAGATAGTGGACAAAGATAAATGGAAGGAAGAGTGTAGAACTCGAGACCCCCCCCTGGTACTCTCGTCCAAGCCTGTGGCCGATCTCCTAGGCAGCCCCAAAACTGTGTCATCCCCCCCTGGTACTCTCTCCAGCCTTCCCCTTTTAGAAATCCCCGGACCCCCTAGGATCCCAATATATTCCCCCTGGGGCCCTCATGTATTTACAACTTCTCTCACGATCCCACCATATCCCCCCCCCCCCCGCCGCATGCAGTTACAGCATATTCCCCCTAGCCCCCCCATGGAGTTGCAACAAATTCCCCAACAACAGCCCCCTTGTATTCCTTATGAACAACACTAGAGACAATACTTGTTAGGAAGAGGTTTTGAGGTATACGGTGATCATCGGAGTCTCCGGCATATGTTGAGATAGCGAGTAGTGTCGATAAATCAGCAATGTTGGCAGATTAAGTTTTTGAGGTACAATTTTCAGGTCAATTATAAACTAGGGAAGCTGAACAACGTTGTGGATGCTTTATCCAGAGTCATACCAGAAGGGGAGTATATGCATATTTCTGTTTCTAAACCAAGTTGGGAGGAACTCCAAGTGGTTAAGGAGAAGGTATTGCAAAATGAAAGTTTACTGGCTATTGTAAATGCCTTGCAGCAAAACAGAACCTCCAAACTGGGATATAAATTTCAGAATGGACTGTTATTCTATAAAAATAGATTGGTTCTGCCTCGGAAGTCTACTATAACCCCCAAGATGTTGCAGCATTACCACTCCTCTCCAGGGGTCATTTGAAGTAATTGAAGACCTATAAGTGGCTCGCATGTGGGGTGTATTGTACTAGCATGGCACGTGATGTAAAACGGTATGTCCGAGCATGTGAAGTGTGCCAAGAAGTAGATATGAGACACTAAGTCCTGCGGGTTTGATTCAACAGTTGCCTATACCGAAGTTCGTGTGGGAAGAGGTTTCTATGGACTTTGTGTCCGAACTCCCAAAGTAGCAAGGGATATGAAGTGGTATTTGCCGTGATCTACTTGGTAAGTATGTTCATTTCATTCCGCTTAAGAATCCATATACAAAAAAAACTATTGCTGATGTGTTTATGAAGTGGTGAGACTTCACAGATTTCCAAGTGCAATAGTTCGTGATAGAGATCCGCTCTTCACAAGTTTATTTTGGCAAGAACTTTTCAAGTTGCAGGGGGCAACGTTAAAGATGAGCTCGTCTTACCACCCACAAAGTGAGGGTCAGACTATGGTAGTGAACAGGTACCTAGAGATATACCTTAGATGTTTCTTTTCAGACCATTCAAGACGCTGGGTAGCAAGGTTGTGTTGGGCAGACCAGATATGACCAGATGTGAGCAGACGTCTGCAGCGGGAAGCCAAACTCATAGAGAAGATGACGAAACCGAAGGATCTCAGTAGTGACCGTGACCATTGAATGGTATTCAGATTCTATACTAGATCTGGAGACAACAGTCTGTTTCTTACTGCGCCAAGAGATGAGGTTACCTGCCAAAAAAATGGCAAACTCATAAGTAGACTTTCGGGTAACAAGACAACCAACATAATCAGCATCATAGAAGACCTCAACATTCCGATGATCGTGATGTGAGTACCGAAGACCACGAGCAGAGTCTTTCTTGATGTATTTGGCAATGCAGAGGACAACATCCCACTGAGATTTGGTCGGATGTTCCCTGAATTGGCTAACTTTGCCAACAATGCAGACAATGTCTAGACGCGTCATGGTGAGATAATTGAGTTTTCCCACAAGACAACGGTAGCTCTTTAGGTGAGAATAGAGTTTCGTGTTGTCATAGAGAGACCGTTTTCCAGACTCAAGAGGAGTGTCAACGGTAGTTGCCTGAGTCAAACCGGCATACTGCAAGATATTCAAGGCATATTTCCGTTGACAAATAAAGATGGTGTTCGTAAAACGAGAGACCTCAATGTCAAGAAAGTATGTTAGTGGACCGAGATCTTTGGTGTGAAAGTGGTGGTGAAGATGCCCCCTGAGTTGGGTGATTCCAGTTGAGTCTCTCCCAGTGATGAAATATCATCAACATATAACACCAGCAGGATGCAGCCGGAGGATGTTGTACGGTAGAAGACGGTGTGGTCCTTCATACTTCGAGAGAGCTCAAATGTAGTGACGACGGTGCTGAATCGACCAACCAAACACGAGAAGATTGCTTGAGGCCATATACAGAGCGACGAAGTCGACATACATGGGAGTCGGCTCCGGAGGCACGAAATCCTGGGGGTTGCTACAGATACACTTTTTCAAGAAAGCCATGGAGAAAGACATTCTTAACATCAAGTTGATGAAGGGGTCAATGATGATGAGCGGTCACAGAGATGGATAATCGGATAGATGTCATCTTTGCAACTAGAGAGAAGGTATCGAAATAGTCGATACCATATGTCTGAGCAAAGCTCTTCGCTACAAGTCTGATTTTGAGGCAATGGAGAGTGTTGTCTGCATTGAGGCGGACCGTATAAATACATTTGTTGTCGACGGCCTGTTTGCCTACCGGAAGGGGGACCAGATCCCACGTGTGATTGTCGTCCAAAGCCTGTCATTCATCCCGTATTGCTTGAAGCCACCTAGGGTGAGATTTGGCGTCGCCAACTGTGCGGGGAATAGATATCGTCTCCATAACGGAAAAACCTCTGTATGAGGATGTGTATAGAGAAGTATTCTGGCAAGAACGAGTACCATTTTGTAGTGCAGTGGGCAAGTCGTCTGGAGCCGAAGCAGGAGCATCAGATGAATCTGGGACGATGGTGTCCTCGGCCTGGACGGGCGATACAGTCGACGAGCGGCGGGAGTAGACAGTGTCAAACCGATGACCAACAGAGTGGGGCACCAGAGGTGGGTGGATGAGAGGAAGACAATCATGGATGGTGGTGTCTGAATGAGGAGAGGGAAGAGTGAAAGGAGAGTTCTCAACAAACGATACATCAACAGAGATGATATACCATTTTAAGTCGGGAGAGAAGCACTGGTATCCGCGCTGAGTGCGGGAATATCCGATGAATATGCAACGAAGGGATTTGGGAGAAAGTTTGGAGAGGTTAGGATGAGTGTCCCAAACATAAAACAGACACCCAAACACACAGAGTGAAAGTGAGTGAGGAGGGAGAGAGAAGAACAAAGTCTGAAAAGGAGTCTCTCCCAGAAAGATAAAAGAGAGTTGGTTTAGGAGGTAGGTAGCAGTCAGGATGACATCACCCCAAAAAAGGAGAGACACCTTCATGTGGAAAAGGAGGGCACGAGCAGTCTTCAGAATATGGCGATATTTCAGCTCAGCCACTCCATTCTGCTAAGGTGTATCACGGTAGAATGTCTAATAAATGATGTCTTTATCCTTGAGAAACTGCTGAAAAGAAGTGGATAAATATTCTCATCCATTGTCGGAGCAGAGACATTTAAGGGAGGTGGAGAACTGAGTATGTATTTCATTATAAAAGTTCTGAAAAGTAGAAAAAATTTAAGACCGATCAGGAAGAAGGTAAAACCATGTCATGCGTGAGTAGTCATCAATAAAAAATATATAATAATTGTACTTAGACCAGCTAGGAACCCTGCAAGGACCCCTTACATAGGAATGAACAAGGTCGAAAGGATTCACTACACGCGGTTCCAGTCAAGGAACATACGTCACCCGATGATGTTTAGCAAACTTGCAGGATTCACAATGGAAGGAAAGACGAAGACTGAATTGGGGGCAAAGCTTATGGAGGACCGAAGCCGAAAGATGACCAAGGCGAAAATGTAGGTCAAGGGCACAGGTCGAGGTGGATGAGCAAACAAGAGATGGTGGAATATCAAACATGTAGACCCCATTTTGAAGATGACCTCGACCAAGTGCTCGATTCGTCACCGCTCCTGAAAAACAACACCAGAGGATGTAAAAGTAGCAACACAATTTAAGTCTTTGGTGAGTTTGCTGATGGAGTTAAGATTAAACGGACTGTGAGGATCATGAGCGACCGAAGCCAAGCGAATAGATGGAGTCAAGGAGCATGTGCCAAATCCGGCAATGAGGATTGTTGATCCATTAGCAACAATAATTATAAAGGCACCAATGTACGAATGATAGGTAATGAACATACCAGAGTCCCCTGTGAGATGTTCTGACGCACCAGAGTCAAGCATCCAAACTGTCGGTCAATGAGATACACAGGTGGTAGAGCCATCAGTCTGAGCAATGGGGGTTGAAGAAGAGGACGGTGGCACAACAACCCGATAAGATTGTATAAATACAATCTCCTCCTTTGAGAGCGTCAATCTGTAACGGGTACGGGATGAAGGGGGACCGCCTTGCGGGAGAACCGGTGACGGAGCATGGGACAGCTGCTCAGGCGGGCGCACAGACATAGGGATAAAGCCATAGTTATTTACGGCGCATGGCGCACAACGGCGACTAGAGCCCCCGGCGCAAAAGTGCACGGCGCGACGCACGGCGCGTGGCAATATTAACTTGCGGCGCACAAAAGAGGTGTATACATATATCAACAATAACAAATAATAAATTATACAATTTATATATCAAAAACAAAGATTTATGTCAATAATTCATATTCCATACATCAAAAAACAAATGAAGTCAACAATGACACCTACAATTAAATATTAAAAACTATATATCTCAAAAAATCATATATATCAATTCCTCAAATATATTAAAAACCATATATCTCAAAAAAACAACAGGAGTAATTCGAAAAAAAATAAGGGGCGAGCAACATAAATAAAATTGAATTAAAAACAAAAAAAAGTTATTGATTCGCACAGAAGGTGCACCTGCTCAAGACAACATTGCGTATCTAAGTCGCGGTGGTTGAGGGAGCTCGGCTAAGTCGTGGTCGATTGGGTCACGGCGGTCGAGGGATCTCGGTTTGGTCGTGGCGGTCAATGTGGTCCAACACCAGTTGGGTCGCTAGCTCACGGGAAGAGTGTTGCGTAGAGTCGAAAGGGGAGGTCGTTATTTGGCCTCAAAAGAGGTATTTTCAATCGGGGCGTAAGAGTTGGCAGGTTAAAAAAATACAAAAAAAAATCAAAAAGGCTTAATGGCGCGCGCCATTGGCGCAACATGGCGCGCGTCATTGCGCAATATGGCGCACGCCACGGTGAGCCATCTTAAATGAGCCATGGCGAAGCCATGGCACAGCGCACCACTCCCTGGCGCTAGCCATGGCGCAATGGCGCGCCATGGCGCGCGCCGTTAATAACTATGGATAAAGCGTGGGGCTGCCGCGCGGGAAGGCCGACAACAGTGGTGAGGGGGCGGCCTTGTAGGAAAGCCGGCAACCAGAGGTGGTGCCAAAGGGCCATGGGCAGAAGAGCCAACCATTTGAGGTGTTGGTGGTCCGGGAAGCACCGAAGGACGACGGGCCGGGAATTGCCGAGGGGGTTG
Source organism: Viscum album (assembly GCA_963277665.1). Lineage (NCBI taxonomy): Eukaryota > Viridiplantae > Streptophyta > Magnoliopsida > Santalales > Viscaceae > Viscum > Viscum album. The sequence continues at coordinate 1,870,142,784 of OY728156.1, forward strand.
AGAGTTGCCAAGGAGGGCGGGGGCCAGAAGACCGTGTTGGAGGCGGTGGCCGGGAGATCGTCGAGGGAAGATGGGACCAAGAGGAGTCGGGAGAGGCGGGGCCGCGACGTCGCAAGGGAGGCAGCGTCGAAGGTGGGGTCGGGTAAAGCCGGGAAGCCGCTAGAGGGCGAGGCCGGGAAATCGCCACAGGAAAGCGGTGTCGATTGTTCGCGTCGAAGGCGAGCCGGGATGTGCTGCGGGAGGGTGCAGCCAGGTGGGTGCCGCTCGGGTGGGAAGGAGGTGCGCGGGCGGGAGAGTTTCGTCGAGAAGGACGGAGCTGGGGAGCCGCGTCAGAGGCGGGCCTGTATAGCCGCGGGAGGGTGGGCCGGACAACGTCGTAGGAGGCGGGGCCTAGAGTCGCCGGGAGGCCATGACGAAGGCGGGTCCAGGAGGCCGCGACGGAGGCGGGGAGCCGAGAGCCGCAATGGAGGACATGTGCGCAGTGGGAGAGGGGAAGGGGATGCGTCGTGGGAGGGCGGGCCGGGATGCGCCGCAGGAGGGCGGTGTCGGGCAACATCGGGAAACCGAAGGGAGGGCGAGGCCGGGCGGACGGAGGGCCGCAGAGTCGGAAGACCATGCTGCACATGGAAGGAGGCGGGGCCGGACGAAGCTGGGAAGGTGCATGGAGGGCGGAAGGGAAGCTCGGAGGAATGAGGGCAACGGCAAAAAAAAAAATTAACGGAATTTTCCCTTTGATACTATGTAGATTGCGAATTCCCCTTACCTCAAAGTGAGTCGGAGACATTCTTTTATGGATTGGTAAAATAGATTACATGGTGGAGTATTCCGATGTGAGACTCGAAAATACCCTTTATAATAAAACAGGTTCAACAAGTTCTAACACACATGTCAAACTTTAATGATCTTAAATTTCAATAAAATTAACAGCCTAGAATGAAACTTGATTAACTTTGAATTCAACAACAATAAGATGTCTTTCAAATCTGACGGTGTTAAACTTCATATTCAGCTATTACTGTTTTACCCCACTTTGCATTCGACCCATCCCAAACTTTTCTGTCTTTTCTCTGGCAGATTCATATTTTTGTTACAGTTATTTATCCGGGTGTGCAACATAACAGTGGTCCTGCCATGCCATCATAAACATCATCAGATGCAAGCATAATCATGTAGAACATAATATGTCAGCTACAATGTGAAACATGACGATTTAAAGATGGAAAGCAGAAAGCAACTACATACCCACTGCTGTATCTCCTTCAATTCATCTGAAGCAGCTTTATCAGACATGATCTGTTGTGAGAGTTTTAAATTCTCTTCTAAATACTGAAATATCTCATTTGTGCACAAAATCAGCGCTTCCAGTCTCTTCCCTTGTGCCGGAAAGGCAGCCTATTTTTCATAATTTAACTGTGAAATTTCAGTCAAACGAATTAACAATCCTAATGCCATGTTTATCAAACTCTAAATATATGCTTCAAAAACAGCTATGAATCAACGTCTAGCATTCTAGAAAATAACCTATCTATTGGCATAATGATATACAAGAAAAACAAAATCATCACCCTGGCACCTTTAAACAAAAGTTCATGTGTTCAAGAACAGCAAACCAAGATTTTTACTGAAAGTTGGACGAAATTCTCAGTAATGGAGTACGTCGCCTGTTTTTTTTTTCCCAGGTCAAAATTTGAAAAACAACTCAACTGGCAGCATCTTTGCTTTACTAAAACTGAAAAAAAAATGAAATTAACATAAAACAGAGGAATTGAGGTACGATCACGTCTCTTTGAATCTCATCAACTCCCCAAAAAAGAGAAAGGCACTCAACCAGCTAGGTCAGGTTTGGCTGAAGAAAAATGAAATGAGAATTAAATGCCAAAACAGGAGGTATAAGCTGTAGGGTAGGGCCCCATGCAACTCAATAGAACAAATTTTAGGAAAGTTTTGGTCAGCTTTGATGAAATGTCAAACACAAATATAAACTCATACCAACACTCAAATTATCTTTATAAATAAAAATAAAAAATCAACAAAAAAAATATGATATAAATAAAAAAGTTTCAATAAATAAAATAATTAACCTGCTATTATTATGCTCCTGATTATTTACTAACATTTAAAAATATATCAAATTCATCAAACCATGAATGTAATATTCACAATTCCCATAATAGACCTTGCGCTTGTCGAAAACATAACATCCAGCTTTAAGTGCGGCGGAATTAAAATAGTGTAAGTCATGAACCTCTGAATGTGCAGTTACTTACATCACCTGACCATCCATGCTTCTTTCATCCACATCATGACTTGCTAACAATGTTCTCAGAACCAAACCGGTCATTGAACCAGAAAGGGGTGATTCAAGGTCAAACCAATTAAGCCGATGGTTTGATCGGTTTTATTTTTTATTCATTTTTAATATTATGTTATTATTTAACATATATTTGAGTTCATTATAACTTTATTATCATATAATTATTTTAATGACTTTAAATTAATTACATTTTTATTATAAACCATAAATTTTAAATTTTTATTTTTTATATTCTTTCATTTTATACCTTTCTTTAATTTAATTTATTTCCCTATCAACCAATTGCTAAATATTTTATTCATTAAATTAGAGTAGAGTCCCACATTGAAAATACAAGTAGTAGCAAACTCTAGCTAAGCCTATAAAAGCGGGGTGAACAATCTGGAAAAATTCTCAAGATAACTCTATTATAAGAACAGATCATGGAAGATGTTTTCTTTAAAAAATATATGTTTATAAAAATACTTTTGAAAGTATTAAATATATATTTTAGTAAAAAAAACTATATATATATATATATATATATATATAAAACAAAGCAAAAAAATAAAAATAAATAAAAATTTAAAAAACGCAGGTAAACTTTCATTGAAATTATTGGCCAGGTTTTGAAAATTACAAAATCGCCCACTTCTCCGGAAACTGGCCGGTCTGGTCGATATATACCGAAAACCGTGCAGTCGGACCGGAAATGCTCTGGTTAGGAGCGGGTAAATCCAGCTCAGATGCTAAAACGGCCCAAATTGAAATGACTGGACCGCAAGCCTGAATGGCCGACAGTCTGACCGGTCGGACCATTTGGTTCGGTCCGGTTTTCGCAACACTACTCATTGCATCAACTCAACAAGTAGAGAATTTGGCATTCATAAAAATTTCCACGTGGATTATAAATGTTAATATTTTCCCCAATCTCACACTTGTCGCACACTCGGGGTTTTCTTGGATCTTATAGAACTATTTTAGTTTAACTCATTCTTGTCAACTCAAACGCACTATGATAATGTAATCACCCAAATGGACGAGAACATAGAAAATTATTGTCAATAACAGTTGACGTTAAAGCCCATTAGCTCATTTTCCAATTAATAAGGAAATATCATTTGGCAAGGTGCATGACCATGGGAGCGTGTTTTTAGGAGATGATTTTGGCAAACAAATAGGAAAATGAGAATAGTTTAAAAAATATATTTTTTGATATTCAATAAGATTAAAGTAATTGGGTTAAAACCAAGCATTAATGCCTATTAGATATAAAATAAAGCAACTATGAAATGGTAATTAGAAAATTAAAAGAGAAAATTTAAGTTGTACGTCACCCAAAATAAAACAAACACTAAAAAAGTCATGCTCCCACACTGCTCGATAGAGCTGAAGAGAAAAATGATCCTCTCATAAATAAAAAACAAAATTCTTTATTAAAAAAATAGAGGTTTTCACTTGAAGTTTCATTCACATCAATTTACCGTAAACATCCATGCGGGGTAAGGGCAATATTATACAGAGTTTTGGACTCATCAACCCCCAAACACTCCCCATATAAAAAGAATCAACACAAAAATGCACTGGAAATGAAAAACAGAAAACCTAGCAATGAATGGAATAATCAGCCTAACATTTTAAAATCCTTATTTATTTAGTAACAACAGCAAGTATATCACATCCAATCAAATTTGATTAAAACTTTACCAGGAATAGTAAAAAAAATTATTTCTTTAGCAGAAAAGCAATTGGTGCGGGCATTTCCGAGCCCTCCTGATTTTAGAATTTAAACAACATTTGTTTTCCCCAACTAAAAGCAGAGGTTGTATTCCAAGAGCACCAAGGGCAAGCCAACTCATGTGACCGGTCAGTTTTTACAAGACTGACTTCAAGTTCTCCCAACAATTCAGCAAACCCCACTCAAATAACAATGACAACAGTATCCGTACCTACACCAAAACTATAAAATAAAATTCGTATTTCAAACTTATCCTGATTCCCAACGAGCAAACAAAGTTTTATTGTCATCAACCAATCGAAATAAATTGAAACTTGTTGGCACCTTCTTGTTTTAATGCTCACAAATCATGATTTTTATATTTTTAATGAGCTTAATGTTTTATGAGAGTATATCATTTTATAAAGTAAATTTGGCTAAGTATAGAAAAGAGTCACCGTAAGTTCAATTGTGCCACCGTTAGGCTTGTGCTACTTTTAGAACTCTGCCACCGCTGGAGTCGTGCTACCGTCAGACTCTTGCTACCGCCAGATTTGTTGCCGCCAGATTTGTGCCAGATTTGTTGCCGCCAGATTTGTTGCCGCCAGCTCTGCCCCCGCCAGCTCTTTGCTACCGCCAGCTTTGTGCTACCGCCAGGTTGTGCTACCGCCAGCTTTGTGCTACCACCGGGTTGTGCTACCACTGGAACGTGTCACCGACAGCCTTGCTACCATTGTTGTTTGGCATCGTTCGAATTTAATGCTTCCTATGGCTAGTTTATGGGAGTTAATGCAGTGCGTTTATTTAATGATTATTTCAAAATCATTCCACAAAGGCATTGAAGACAAAGTCAGAGGTTCAGTACGAGGACCTAGAAAATCTTTATGATTATTCTTCAACGGGTATTCAAACCTGCATTGCTATATATTTCCGAAGGACTCCCTCGTGCGCGAAGAAAGAGTTGTTTGATCGATCCGAGCAAGAACTTACACGCTGCATACATACTGAAATACGAGTGTGAAAGTGTGGAACATATCGAAGATTATGTTCCTTTCTCACACTGAATCAAGAAAAGACTTTGAGAGCATCTTCATATAGAAAAGAGAACGTCACGACACTCTATTTTCCTGTAACTTTTGAAGAACTTGTTCAAGCTCCTCACCAAGCAAAATCCAAGGACCCTCGAGCACCTAGAGCATTACAGACCGAGCACCACTACATCTTCCATATCTTCTTACTTGCTCTCTGTTTTTGCCTTTACTTTCAAGAAGTGTGTTGTTTTGCTCTATTTATTTACACACATTGTCTTCTGCGCTTAAACCGAAGAATACCCAATATTCTCTCAAAACCCTTTTTATCTGTATACCCACGACAACTGTGGAAGAGGTCCTGCGTGACCTGTGTTGTTTTTCTATCCACGTATAACTGTGGAAGAGGCTTTGAGCATAGACAACTTGTGTTGTTGGTTGTATACCTGATCCAAGTTGTGGATCAGATTATTGATTATAATAATCTGCTTAGCAGCGGGTGACTGCCAGTGGAGGGGATTAGGTCTCAGCTTGAGACTAAACCCCCTGTTTTTTCCATTGTGAGTTTGTGTTTTGTTTTCTTCATTTCAAAGCTTAAACTGCATTTGTTTTTAATTTGTAAACAAAACCTGTTCTTTGGTAGTCAGTCTTAACCAGTGTATATATAATGGCTTTGATTAAGTAAATCGATTTCAAAAGTTAAAGTAATTTCATATATTGTTTTAACTGAGCCCTAATCAAGCTTTGAGAAATCTTTTGAAAGATCAAACTTATATTAAACTACTGTTTTGATAAACTGAGCGTTTTAAATTAAATTAGGGTATTTTATTTGAACTTGTTTTTAACGGAAATTTTATTGGTAACTCAATTCACCCCCCCTCTTAAGTTACTCACTCCGACCAACATTTGGTATCAAAGGATTTACAAATATCTTTCAAACTGAGATTTATTTGTCTTTTAAATATCTTAAATTTCTGTTATTTCTAAATTTAGTTCTTTATGGATAATAGACAAAAGGGTTCTGCTACCAACAAACCTCTTTTTTTTAATGGCACTATGCTCAGTGGAAAATCAAAACGAAAATGCATATTGAGAGCATGAGTTTTGAAATCTGGACTGCTATTGTAAAAAAATATGTAATGCCCAAAATAGCTAGATCTACTTGGGATGATCCTACTAAAATTGCTTATAATAACAACTGTAAAGCTATGGATGCTCTGTACTGTGCATTACAACTGCTTTTGAAATTGGGACACTTTAGTTGTTTCTAATGAGGGGATATCTAATGTCAATGAAATACACTTAAATACTTATATTATTAAATATGATACTTTTAAAATGAATCTTGATGAGCCTATTTCTGACATGTATCACAGGTTCAAAGAGATCGTGAATACAATGCACTCATTGGGGAATCCTATTTCTAACAAAGACCAAGTGATGTAGGTGTCAACCAAAAAGATGGAGAGGACCCTCAGTGTCAATTCGAGAATCGTGTGATGTTAGCAAGTTATCTGTCAAGGAGCTGATTGGAAAACTGATGATGTGCGAGGAAGAACTCAAAGTCAACAGAGAAGAGGATGAGCCAAAAAGAAAATTTGTAGCCTTCAAAACCACTTCTTCAAAACCACTTCTTCAAAACAAAAGGAGAAAATTCAAGCTAACATATCAAGTGATAAAGAGTCACCTGCTGACAGTGATGAAGAGATGACTCATTTGGCCATCAGATTCAAAATGTTTTACAAAAATAAGTTCTTTAGGAAACCAAGTTACAAAGGTAAATATGATAATATAGGAAATTGAAGAAAAGATTGGAAGAAAGATGATGCTTCAAATGAAATAATCTGCTATGAATGCAAGAGGAAAGGGCATGTCAAACCTAACTGTCGTAAGCTGAAATACAAAAAAAAATATAATGATAAGGTTAAGAGATACAAGAAAGCAATGAAAGCAATTTGGAGTGCTTTTGAAGACAACTAAGTGATTCAGACACGACCAAAAAGGATAACCATGACAGAGCTGACATGTGTTTTATTACAAATACATCTGAGGTATCTAATGTTTTTCCTGCCTCTCCTGTATATATACCTAATCATTCTGAAGATGGAAACAATGACGAGAACATGTCTAATGAAAATATGTTTGAGTACTGTAACATGCTAGAAGATACATTCAATGAACTTAAGGGTAAATATACGATTTTAAAGAAACAACATGCTTTGACTGCTAGTTTTAAGTCCGATCTTAGTATTGAGAAAGATAAAAATGCTCAGTTATTGAAAGAAAACAATGAATTAAAATTGTCTAATGAGCAACTAAAAAAATATCTGAAAAGATTCACCAATGGGAGAAATACTATTACTCCAATGCTTGGAAAGCAAACTGCTCCCAAGTACACTACTGGTACTGGTTATCAACCTGGACATAAGAGAATTGTTTAGAATAGTTTTATTCCTAGTTCCAGTTCTGAAAAATCTTTTACCATATTTTATTCATCTGGACCCAGCAAAGTGTTTATTTCTAAAAGTTTAAAATCTGCTTATAGGAACCTGTTAAGCAAATATGAGTTCTTAAAGCTTTGATAACTAACATTTCTAGAGTATTAAGGGGATTGAGTTACGGATGAAAAAAGGTTCAAAAATTGAAAAACAGAGTATGGTTGCATCAACGATGCCTGTAAGCAGTGGACTCGGGAGTGCAGAGAACGATGGAGGGTCTGCTCTTGCAGATGGTTTGCAGAGAATATCGAAGAGAGTGGAGTTGCCGATATTTTCAGGAGAGCAACTGATAGGAGGTCTGGCAGACCACCTGTTTTATTCACTTATCGAAGGAGGGGTCAGGGTAGGTTGCATTAAGTGAGGAATAGGTTCTTTGTAAAGAAGTATTTTTAGACGGGCATATTTCTAATTGTCTAGGGTCTGTTTGTAAAAGAGGGACGTGTTGTCTAGTTTACAGGTAGTTATCGAGTTAGTTGAATTCTATTCCAGCGGTTGGAACAACAGGAGAGGCAAAAACCTCTACAGGGAGGGGTGTTGCCTAGAAATCGTGGAATATTCTAGTGAAAATTCAGTTGATCTCCTATCAACTTGGTGCTTTCATTGAGTTTTCACTAGAGCTTCGCCAATCGACGAAGCTGGAGCTTTGGAAATCAGCGCAGCTAGAATTTCACCTTTCTTCGAAAATGGTACGTCTGAAGCTACTCTTTTCTAGTTCATGCCTACACGAATGCACGAACGCCTTTTTGGTGTTGAAATGATGCTGGAGGAGCTGTAAGTTGATCTGCGTAGACAAGAAAGTGGCAGAATTCGGCAAGGCGGGGTGCAACAGCGATAAGAGATGCAACGTTTGGACTCTCAAATGCAGCAAGTTACTTTAATGATATCTCAGTTTGCCGCAAAACAATCTGGTTCTACTGGTCGCAAAGACAAGAAACAGAAGAATATTGTGGATGACGAAGCTGAGAGCAGTTTTCATGCGGATGTCGCGACAAGGAATCCACAACCTCGCTTTCTAACCAAGTGTATCGATGAACTTAAGTTGAATACGGAATGCACCGCGACTTATCTCGGCCAGTGGAGATGCCATCCTTTTCTGGGGACAATCCGGTATCCTGGATCGTCTGAGCTGAGCTGTATTTTTATGTCTTCCGGATTCGTACGGAGCTCAAGGTACAATTGGCACAACTTTTTATGGAAGGAATGGTGCAATATTGGGTACTCTCTTTGAAAACTATGAGACCTGATCTTAGTTGGTCACAATTCAAGGAAGAGCTCTTAGGAAGGTATGGTAACGCGAGTGAGGAAGATCCTATAATCTACCTTAAAGAGCTAAGGGCGTTGATGAGTATATTAATGATTGTGAACGAGTAGCGATGCGTTTACCTGATTTAACAGAAAAGTGTTATATAAGCCTTTTTTTAGGAGGCTTACGACCTGAAATAGGCAGTACTATTTTGACACATGAGCCGCGGAACAAGGCCTGTCTACTTGCACTAACTAGACGCGTGGAACGCGAGCTTTTTTTCAAAGGCATTCTTAAATATCCTGATGACCGAAGCAAGGGAGGTATTTGTGCACAAGGGAGAGTTTGGAGTCCGAATATTGTTAATACAATGAAGTTTTCTCCAACCGGAATAGGAGGGGACCATTTTAAAAAGGTCGATGCACCGGATAATGTGGCTCCTCGATGGCATGGGGTAAGAAATCTATCTTGCGCTGAGTATGAAGATCGGAAAACTCGAGGTTTATGTTATACTTGTGGACAACGTTTCCAACCAGGACATAAATGTCCTGAAAAGGGATTTAAACTTATGGTTTGGGAATCTGTCCCTTCTCAAGAAGATGAAGAGGAATTTTCTCTCCTAGAGGCTGACACTGATATTCCCTAGCAAGCAGTTAAGGAGGTACTCCATGTTGACAAATTAGAAATGGAATTACTGGGAACTACAATCACTGGAACAGAACAGCAGTCTTCGGGTAATCCAAAATCCATGCAGCTAGAAGGTAGCATCATTGATGGAGTTCCAGTTTTGGTTTTAATTGACAGCGGAGTAAGTCATAATTTCCTATCCAGACAATTGTTGAAATATATTGATACTTCGGTTTTGGATACAAAACCTTTTTATATTTGGCTGGATGATGGACATCGAGTAGAATCAAAAGGAGTTTGTAATTCTTTAACAATGCATCTAGATAAAGAAGATTTTACCGTAGAGACATTTGGTTTTTATACAATGGGTCCTGATCTGGTGCTTGGGATGGCTTGGTTAGAGACGTTGGGTTATGTTACTACACATTGGAGGGATTTGCAAATGAAATTTCACTGGAATGATAGGGATGTTACCTTACAGGGACTGAGTTTTCTCCATGCTGCTTCAAGAACTTTGCAGGAGATTTTGGAACAAAAAAAAAATATTTGTTGCATGGTTTGCAGTAGGAAACTGCAAACGGATTGAAGAGAGAGGGGACACTGACCTCTCTCTGGTTCAACAACAGCAACTTGCAACTTTGTTGGACCAGATGCAAACAGTTTTTGAGGCTCCTAAAGTGTTGCCTCCACCTCGTCTTACTGATCACTCTATCAAATTAAAGCCTGGAATGGAACCAGTGAATAAGCGCCCCTATAAGTTGGCTTACCATTTGAAAAATGAGGTGGAACGACAAGTACAAGAACTTCTGAAACTTCGGTATATTAGACATAGCTCCAGTCCTTATTCTACTCCTATAATTTTAGTAAAAAAAAAGACGGAGGTTGGGGGATGTGTGTTGGTTACAGAGCATTGAACCGTCAAACTACTCCGGACAAATATCCTATACCTATGATTGAGTTAATGAATGAATTAAATAGAGCTGTATATTTTTCCAAAATCGACTTGAAATCCGGTTTTCATCAAGTTCGAATGCGGCAAGAGGATATTGAAAAAACGGCATTCAAAACTCATGAAGGGCATTACGAATACCTTGTTATGCCCTTCGGTTTAATGAATGCTCCTGCCACTTTTCAAGCAACAATGAATGCGATTTTTAGGTTAATGCTTCGCAAATTTGTGCTTGTTTTTTTTTATGATATTCTTGTATTTAGCAAATCTTGACAGAGACACTTGCCGGATCTTTCCACAATCCTACAACAATGCAAGAAAATTTTTTGGTAGCCAACCAGGGAAAATGTTCTTTTGGCCGGAAAAATATATAATATTTAGGAGGTTTCTATGGATCCCAAGAAAATGGCAGCTGTTGTCAATTGGCCGTTACCTCGTAATTCTCGTGAGGTTCGTGGATTTTTGGGCTTGACGGGTTACTATAGGAAGTTTATTAAAGATTGGGAAGATTGCTCGTCCTCTTACTGCTTTAACAAAAAAAGACGGTTTCTTTTGGTCTCCTGAAGCCCAATTAGCTTTTGAACAACTTCGCGACTGTTTATCTTCAGCACCTTTATACTTGGCCTGCCCAATTTTACGAAAAATTTTGTCTTGGAATGTGATGCTTATGGGGCAGGAATAGGCGCTGTTCTAATGCAAGAAGGTTGTCCTTAGCTTATTACAACAAGGCTCTTTCTAATTCTAATCTTGCGAAGTTAGTATATGAAAAGGAACTTATGGCTTTAGTCTTGTCTATACAACATTGGAAAAAGTATCTTCTTGGCCGGCGATTTGTAGTTCTTACTGATCACCAAAGCCTTAAACATTTACTTAGCCAATGTCTTGTGTCTAGTAACAAAGACTGTTGGCATGCTAAGCTCCTAGGCTTTGATTTTGATGTTCAATTTAAACCTGGGCGTTTAAATAATGCTGCCGATGCTTTATCTCGGATGGGGGAAGACAAGCAGCATATGGTCTTGGCTTAATCTGAACCTACATGGCTGGATTTTCAGGAGATTAAACAGGAGAATTCTCAGGATGGCTTTCTACAGCCCATTTTTTCAGCTTTACAGGATAATCGGCCTACCAGTCCAGGATATTCCCAACGGCAGGGGGTTTTATTTTATAAAGACCGCTTAGGTCAAAGAATTTTGCTTTGATTCCACGGTTTCTTCATTATTGTCATTCTTCCCCTGAAGGGGGTCATTCTGGTGTGTTGAAAACATATAAACGCCGCCAGGAATGTTTCATATTGTTCAGCAGTTTGTTCGAATTTGTGCGGTTTGTCAGCAAAGTATGAAGCAATGTCTCTGGCTGGTCTTTTACAATCATTACCTTTACCAACTTTGATTTGGGAAGAAATTTCTATGAATTTTATTTCCGGTTTACCCAAGTCTCATGGTTTCCAGGTTGTTTTAGTAGTTGTGGACCGATTGAGTAAATACGCCCATTTCCTTTTGCTAAAACATCCTTATTCAACAAAATCGATGGCTAACCTGTTTTTGAAGGAAATAGTACGCTAACATGGGATTCCTCGGGCTATTGTTAGTGATCGAGATCCTATTTTTGCAAGCCGTTTTTGGAAGGAGTTATTCAAACTTCAAGGTACCCAATTAAAGATGAGTTCTTCCTATCATCCCCAAAGTGATGGGCAGACGGAAGTTGTTAACCGCGGTTCGGAATTATTTTTACGTTGTTTTTCTTCTGAAAATCCCAAGCAGTGGTTCACTTGGTTATCCTGGGCAGAATATCATTATAATACTGTTTTTCATACCTCTGTTGGACGTACTCCTTTTGAAGTTTTCTATGAAAGAGCACCTCCAAATGTTTTACATTATGTTTGGGGGGAGGCTGTTGATGCTGTGGTGGAGGCCGCCTTACTCGACCACGATTCAGTTTTGCGCCAACTTCGTGCACATTTACTTTGAGCCCAGCAAATTATAGTTAAGTCTGCTAATCAACATCGTCGACATGTTACCTATAATACTGGCGATTTGGTATGGGTTAAGTTATGCCCTCATATATTTGGTGTTATGCCTCAGGTTCATTCCAAATTAGCTGCTCGATATTATGGTCCTTTTGCTATTATTATGCAAATCAGTCTGGTTGCTTTTCGGTTGCAGCTTCCTCCTAATAGTCGCATTCATCCTGTTTTTCATGTCTCTCAATTGAAAACTGTTGTTGGCTGTAGAACGAGGAAACCCCCTTGCCTCCTTACCTCAAAGTGAGGAGGAGGCGATCTTTTATAATGAATGATAAACTCCACATCGGACCACAAGTCCGATGTGGGATACAGACTCCAACACTCCCCCTCAAGCTAGGTGTACCTAGCTTGGACAGATAATGAAAAGAAATCAAAAAAAAAAAAAACAGACGCTAACACTCCCCCTCAAGCTGGACAAGCCCAGCTTGATGACAAAACAAGACAAAGCAAAAATAAAAGATAAAAGCTGCAAGGATGATGCTCCCCCTCATGATCGCAGCTCCCCTCAAAATGATGGATGGATGAGGTTGCGGGCGCAGCAGATGACCACGCAGACCGGCCGGTTGACGGAACGCCAGGAATGTCGCACTAGTGGGGGCCGGTCGATGAAACGCCGGGAAATCCAAACTAGCACCGGGAAAACCGCATTTGCGGGGCCGGCGACGGGAGGCGGGGCGCGGGGAGCCGCGGGAGGGCGACGCGGGGAGCCTGCACGCCGGGGAGCCGGGAGTCGCGCCAGGCAGGAGGGCCGCCGGGGAGCCGCGCCAGGCAGGAGGGCGACGCGGGGAGCCGCGGGAGGGCGACGCGGGGAGCCGGGACGCCGGGGAGCCGGGAGCCGCGCCGGGCAGGAGGGCCGCCGGGGAGCCGGGAGCCGGGAGCCACGCCAGGCAGAAGGGCCGCCGGGGAGCCGCGCCAGGCAGGAGGGCGACGCGGGGAGCCGGGAGAGACGCCAGACAGGAGGGCCGCCGGGGAGAACCCTAGCCGGGGAGTACCCTAGTCGGAAAGGAGGGGAGAGGCGGGGCCGGACAGAACCAGGAATCCGCAGTAAGGGAGGGTCGGGACTAATCACCCTCTGATACCATGTAGAATGAGGAAACCCCCTTGCCTCCTTACCTCAAAGTGAGGAGGAGGCGATCTTTTATAATGAATGATAAACTCCACATCGGACCACAAGTCCGATGTGGGATACAGACTCCAACATTGGCCAACGGCTTGATGTTGTAACTTGGCCTCGTGAATTTACTATTGAGCACGAATTTCCGGCAAAGGTGTTGGCTGATAAAACTCACGGTAAGCATCTGATGTGGTTGATACAGTGGAATGGTCAGCCCAGGAAACTACTTGGGAACAAGCTGAAGATATCAAGACTCGCTTCCCTAATTTTCACCTTGTGGACAAGATGCTTTTTAAGGAGGCAATGATAAGAGGTCTGGAAGACCACCTGTTTTATTCACATATCGAAGGAGGGGTCAGGGTAGGTTGCATTAAGTGAGGAATAGGTTTTTTGTAAAGAAGTATTTTTAGATGGGCATATTTGTAATTGTCCAGGGTCTGTTAGTATAAGAGGGACGTGTTGTCCAGTTTATAGGTAGTTATCGAATTAGCTAAATTCTATTCCAGCGGTCGGAACAGCAGGAGAGGCAAAAACCTCTACAAGGAGGTGTTCCTTGGAAATCGAGGAATATTCTTGTGAAAATTCAGTTGACCTGGATTACGAAAGCAAAGGCATATTTCTAGTTTTTTCGAACAACAGAAGACATGAAAATACATTTGGCGCAACAAAGTATGGAGTACACGGTTCTACTCTGGTTTTTGTCAGGGATGTCAAGAAATCTCGGTGCGAGTCGGGAGCAATTGAAGCCAGTGCTTCTGAAGAAGTATGGGGACAACAAGCAACAATGGGAGTTCTTTCGATGGCGGAATGAAAAGGAGCAGTCCATGCAGGTTCTAGGAGACAAAAAAGAGGACAAATCTCTTTGCGATGTGCAATTGGCGGTAGTATGGAACACAAGAGGCAACGACTCTTGGAGGGGCGTACTGATCATTCCCAGGCAAGCCGAGTTGCCCGCATTGGCAAGGGCCGAATCTGTGGGTTCTGTAGAGAAAGTTCTGGTAAAAACTGTTTTTGTTGCACATGGAGATTTCTCAAAAGAAAGCGACACTAAAAGCGATAGCAAATCTACATTAATGGCAAAGATGGGTAGCAGACAAGGCTTCACGACAATAACATCCACTGATTCTTTTCAGCACAAGATGTGTGGGATTGCGGGAGAAAAGCTAAGTTATCTGCTGCTGCTTAGATTGCAAGGAGATTTCAGGTACTTGGAGATGTATGGGGTTGAAATGGCAATTGTGTGTTCATATGGCAATGGCTGCATAATTCATAATCAGTCAATAACATTTGAGGAGAATCCAAATTTTGATGCAACAATTGCTTGCAGGTCATAAAAAAAAGGAAGCATGGTTGTAGCTTCTTTTCCTAGGAAGGTGTTTGTTATGAAGGCTAAAACCGGGAAGGCTGCTATTTTTGTTGCAATGGAAGGGGAAAACGTAAACAAAGTTGCATCGCTGCTTAGGCCATAGACTCAGCTGATTTTTTCTTTTCTTCAGATGCTTTCGTTTTGCTTCTCCATGAACAGTGGAGTGGCGTGGCTTTGGGGAAGAAGACGTCGAAGACTCCAACGCCTTCATCCAACCTTGAAGGTCGAACAGTGCTTATAAATGCCCACCGTGAGGACAAGGTGGATCTTGAGGGGCAAATGTTGGGAATAAGTGTATGATGGTTGTGTGGGTTGTTGTCCGTGTAGGGGGGGCTGTATTTTTCTGTTCGTTGTGTGGTATAAAGCAGTTGGGCTATTAGAGGAGAGGGGAATATTCTTGGCTGGGAGGGGGAGTGCCTAAAGCAGTTAGTTTGTTAGAGGGGGTTGGGAGGGCCTTTAAATAAAGGGGGCCAGTGGTAGGAAGAGGGGGAATTCATTTTTAGAGGATTACCATCTGGCTGCTGTGAGGCTCGATCCTTGGGAGGATTTTGCCAGGCTCCTGGAAGTGGTCTTCCACGGGTTCTCACTCTCTCTCTCTCCATCCATCTCCTTCCCCTACCTCCCTACTGTATTCCTGTAATTCTACTGCAAATATACAATGGCTACATCAATACATACTGTTTTACTTCCCATTTTCTCCCTCTCACATTTTTTAACATAACAGTCAGAACGTAACAGTATCAAGGTTACGGTCACACTGTCTTTACTAATTTTTATCCCTAGAATATTTGCTAGTGTCTCCAGGGTCATTGATTCTGAACTCCTCTGTCAACTGTCTTTTTAGTTTTATCAAACCCCTATTTGCATGACGTTACAATAAGCATGTCATCCACATATAGAAGCAATATAATGTATTCATCATCAAAAGACTTGAAATAGCAACAATGATCCATGTCACATCATTTATATGCAAATCTACTCATAAATGCATCAAACATTTTGCTTCACTTCCTGGGTGTATGCTTTAACCCATATGAACTTTTTTGGAGTTTGCACATCATGTCTTTCATTCTCGACTCAACAAATCCCACTAGTTACTTCATATAGATGTCCTTCAAATCTCCATTAAGAAAAGCAGTCTTCACATCAAGATGAAAATTTTCTAATGCAAGAATACGAAGAACCACCCAAATAGTGGTTAGCTTCACTACATATAAGAAAATTTCGGTAGAATTCACATCTTTCTTCTGTTGAAATCCTTTCACCACCAGTCTTGCCATGTATCTCCTCTTACCATCATGTTTATTTTGACCCGGTATACCCATTTGTTCTGCAATGTTTTCTTTCTTTGTGTCAATAGAGTCAGCTCCCAGATCTTGTTAGCATGCAAAGAACAAATCCCCTCCTCCATAGTCAGCTCCCACTTACTCGACTCCTTCAATTGCATTGCTTCATAAAAGCATTATGACTTTCCACCATCAACCAATAACAAATAGTGTAGGGATGATGAATTTGCGCAGATCTTCTCACCCAAGTTTATTTCCTCAACTCTACTTGAGAAGTAGGCTTCGCTGGATTTGTTGTCATGTGCTCAAGTACGCCTTTAAGCTCAACTTGCTCCTGACACCGTAATTCATTACTCTCACTGTCACCATCAACATCATGTCTATCCTTGAAAAAGATTCCTTCATTAAATATCACGTTTTTGGTTTCTAAAATATCTTCTTGATCTCAATATCCTAGAAGCCATAACCAAATTCCTCATCACTGTATCCAATGAAGAAACATTTTTTGGGCTTAGCATCAAGGTTGTCCCCTCCATCAAAATCAATATGTATTTATCCCAAACAACCAAAGACCCATAAATGGGAGTGATAAAGAACAAACATCGACTACTTATTTGATAGAAAAGTAGCAGAATTACATGCAGAAGGGGAGGAATAAGATCGGGAGTGACCCCGCCCAAGCCTAATGACCGATCTGCTTAAAGCAGCTCAATAGATTCCCTCTTTTCTAGATACCCCTTCTTACAACGCCATCCATTTTTTATAACTAAACCCCTCCCCTAACAACTAATAATATTCTCAGGATATTCCGTGGAGCCCAAAGGCATATTCCATATATTCTTCCAGTATATTCCTCTCTCTTCTAACTGCTCCAGGTGGCCAGCATGGTATCTATCACTGCCACCGTCCAAAAAAAATCACCTTGCCCTCAAGGTGGTGGACCGCGTAGGCATGCCAAGCGATTTCTCATACTAGTTGTGCACCAGGGAACTGACGACAAGGGGTGCTAGTCATACATTTATGTCAAGCAATCCTCCATATTCTTCTCCCTGCTCTGGCGCATCGGGTCAAACCAAGCAACATCGTTGACTGAGGGCCAAACCGTTGTGGTCCTGTATAAAGCGCCTGTGCCGCAGGTGCACTTCACGCAATCTCTCAAACCAGTTGTCCGCCGCCATGGATCAAGGTTGGATGGACGAAGGGGAGAGTGCCGCTCATTGTAATGCTGGCCCGCTGATAAAGACTTTGCACTTAAGAGACAGAAAACACAGGTGTTGTTCTATTAATTCCCACGAAGGGGGACTGGAATTACAGTGAAGGAAAAATGGAGAAAACTGAGAGAGGAGAAGCAGTACAATTCAGGAATTCCCTTACTGGGAATATCCCGCCCAAGCCCCATGGCCGTACCCAACAGAAAAAAAGAAAAAGGTGACCCCAAGTAGTGCCCCACGTCCTGCTTATAACCATCTGGGTCCCCCCTGCTCTAACTGCCTTCTCCCTCTGTAATTCCTCTTTTACCCTCAGGTCCCCCCTCTTCTAACTGAACCACCCTGTCCTCACGTGGTCCAGCCACGTCCCCATACACTGCAGCAGGTTTCTTGCGCCTGGAATAAAGTACCCAATCTGCAGGGTGGTTGTGGGCTCTATCACTGCCCACTCCTGGAAAATCAGTCTTGTCCTCAAGACTGAAGGCAGGAAATTGATTTTGAAGGGTGAATTTATCCTCCCAAGTAGCATCCTCCGGAAGCTTGCCAGCCCACTGGATTAAGTATTGTGGTTGGGGAAAACCATCTTGGAGGAGGACGCGAGTAGAGAGGATCTTCTCCGGAGTTGGCCAGTCCAGGGGATCTCCCAAAAGATCCTGGGGAAGGTGTGATTGTACCGGTTGCTGCCCCACAGCTGGTTTCAACTGCGAGACATGGAAGATGGGGTGTACACGGGCTTCAGTTGGTAAGGTCAGCTGGTAAGCGACTGAACCGATTTGCTTAATGATAGAGAAAGGACCATAGTAACGAGGTGACAATTTCATGTTGATACGATGACCCAACGAGTGCTGTTTGTGTGGGCGTAACTTAAGGTAAACAGAATCGCCGACGTCGTAAGACACAGATCGCCTATGTGGATCAGTCTGGCGACGCATTAAATTTTGGGAACGAAGCAGATGTTGTCGGAGTTGGGCTAAAGCCTCCTGGCGATCGTGAAGGGCCGTGGCAACGGCAGCAACTTTAATATCCGAGGGCAGGAAGTTGAGGAGGGTTGGTGGGGGTCGGCCATAGACAATCTCAAAGGGAGTTGTGTTTATGGAAGCATGCCATGACGTATTATAACATAGTTCAGCCCATGGGATCCAATAAGACCAAGTCTTTGGTTGCTCCCCCGCAAAGCAACGAAGATAGGTTTCCAAATAGCGATTAATAACCTCCGTTTGACCATCCGTTTGAGGATGGAAGGCCGAATTGAACCTCAAAGTAGTACCCTGCAACCGAAAAAGTTCCTTCCAAAAGTGACTAAGAAAGAGAGGATCCCGATCACTGACAATAGACTTCGGAATACGTAAGCGAACCACTTCACGCATAAAGACATCTGCCACTGCCTTTGCCGTAAAAGGATGTTTGAGGAGGATAAAATGAGCGTACTTGGAGAGTCGATCAACCACCACAAAAATAACTTCAAAACCATGAGATTTTGGTAAGCCCGGGATGAAATCCATGGAGAGGTCAGCCCAAATAACTGAAGGGATCTCCAATGGCTGAAGTAAACCGGCTGGGGATTGTTGGCGAGTCTCCATGGGAGAAGAACGGCAGGCCGGACCAAGCTGATAAAGACTTTGCACTTAAGAGACAGAAAACACAGGTGTTGTTCTATTAATTCCCACGAAGGGGGACTGGAATTACAGTGAAGGAAAAATGGAGAAAACTGGGAGAGGAGAAGCAGTACAATTCAGGAATTCCCTTACTGGGAATATCCCGCCCAAACCCCCTGGCCGTACCCAACAGAAAAAGGGAAAAAGGTGACCCCAAGTAGTGCCCCACGTCCTGCTTATAACCATCTAGGTCCCCCCCTGCTCTAACTGCCTTCTCCCTCTGTAATTCCTCTTTTACCCTCAGGTCCCCCCTCTTCTAACTGAACCACCCTGTCCTCACGTGGTCCAGCCACGTCCCCATCCGCTGCAGCAGGTTTCTTGCGCCTGGAATAAACTACCCAATCTGCTGGGTGGTTGTGGGCTCTATCACCCGCCTTCCATCAAGAAGGCCCTTAGTGTGTTGTTTGGAGTCGGGCCGTAGGTGCCCCTGCTTACACCCAACATCTAGATTATAAAAATTGTATGATCCTCCTTTATGAACCCGGGGACCCCATCCCAACACCGTAGGCGTGACCTGTGCAACTGGTGGTAAAATAACAAGAGCCCATAGTTGAGATGGCTCAGTCTGTTGCGGCTCGTGCTCCCGGGTGATGAACTGTGAAGTGTCTAGCTCCACATTGAGCGGCAGGTCTATCACACACGGACTGGAGGTAGTGCCATCATGATTTCCAGGCAGCCCCAAGCTCTAACTTTGTGTTCTGGGGTTGGTAAGCCCCTCGAAGGGCGACGGAGACAGTTGTGTTACCGTCGTCGGGGACTCAGACATAGTTGCAGGAGGTTCCCTGACTAAGCTTCCAAAATCCTCAAGAATTGCTTCTTTGAGATGCGCTCAAGTGAACGTAGTCACAGGTCCTTTGGCCACTAAAAACCAAAGTGCAGACATACCTGACATGCAGAGGCGTGTAATGTCCCGAAAATTCCATGTAATTTTTTTTTTAAATTATATGGAATTATTTCGAGACCAAACGCTGAGACGGCGTGCAATTCCCAGGCCCGGAATGCCCGGAATGATCCGTCAAAAAATGTTAAGTTTTAAATAGCGCGCGTGAGCGATTTTCCTGAAAAAGTGGAATAATTCTCAAACGGGTGCTCGGATCAG
The DNA here is from genome assembly GCA_963277665.1 of Viscum album. Classification (NCBI taxonomy): domain Eukaryota; kingdom Viridiplantae; phylum Streptophyta; class Magnoliopsida; order Santalales; family Viscaceae; genus Viscum; species Viscum album. The sequence continues at coordinate 1,870,162,890 of OY728156.1, forward strand.
AAATCTGAGGGGACCGTTGCGTTTAGGATGGCGGGTTTACCCTAGCCGCGACTTAAGTTTAGTCGGCGCAGGTCTCCAGTAAGAAAAACTCGAAAATGGAATAACCGTAAATAAAATAATTAAATAAAATTATTTTATTTTTCAAATGCTTATAACTAATGAACGGTGACACGAATTGAAAATCCGAGACCACCGTTAACCTTGTGAGGGTATGTTTTCCTTAGGCAAATCCTAACATTAGCCGGCGTGAGCAAACAGCGGAATTTAGTTTTTTGCCGTAAACAAAATAATTAATAATTATTTTATTGTCAAATCCTTACAACTCCTAAACGGTAACTCGCATTGGAAATCCAAGAGCACCGTTGAGCTCGTGAGGACATGTTTCCCTTGAGAGCATAACCTCGACCGAGTCGAGGATTCGCCTAGAAAACACCTAACTTTGACCGGCGAGGGTCTACCGAAAAAGTTAACTTTCGTACTTTTCGAGAGAAAAAATAAAATTACTCAAAAAGTTATTTTATTTGCTTTTACCAACCGTTGGGCGGTGACACGGTGGCGACGAAGCAACAACGAGTCGCATTAATTGAAGCTCAGTAATGGATCATAAACGTGTAGCGTAACAACGCATTAAATGAAACGTAACAGATACGTTGTTTCATAAATGAAACAGCGTAACGACGCGACGACACAGCATAATAGAAACTCTGCGACATGTTTTCTTTTAATGGGTTGACACGTTGGAGAAAAGAGGATCAATTGGTGGAAATTCCTCTAACGAACCCACAACGAGAATTCTCTCCAACGATGAACGACGAACGTCGGCGAATCACCAACGACTTTGACGCACCTCGAATAACGGAACCGGAAAGCGACGAACGCCAACGAAACTTGAACCCCCGCGGACGGACCGCTTCAACGACGAACACCTTTGAGGTAGGGGTTATTGTTGTTGTGGATTATCTTTTCCCGTTCTTCATTCTAAAACGATGAACACGGATCAACCCACGAACATGTTGCTCTGCGGATCGCTCGTTAATGCGAGAGGGTGCTCCTTTCTAGAGTTTTGCATCAGGAATGATTATTATTATTGGAATCTGGAACCTCAAAACCCAAACCTCTCCCTTGTTTCTAAACCTCTAACGCGGAGGGCGTGGGCCGACACGAACACGGCCCGAGCCCCTCCGCCCTGTGCGTCCTTCATGGCCGAACTTTCGAAATAACGGCAAGAGGATTCTGAGGCCTTAGCAGAGAAGGCAAAACCCCACAGAGGCCAGAGGCGCAGACGGCGCGAATAACGGACCACCAGAGCAGACCCGGGGGTCCGCAGAAGAACCTGTCGGCGCCGCCTCATCGGCGGCGACCGCGCGCAGGTGGCGGCGCGCCAGAGGGAGCGTCGCAGCAGGCTCGGGCCGCGGCGAGGCAGTGGGGCCACCGGCTGGGCAGGCGGTTGGTGGAGGGACGCGGCCCCTAGGCCGCGTCAATGGAGCGGGCCGCGACTTTGTGTGGCACGCAGTCCCCTGACCGCGTGCGAAACCCGAGCGGTCGGGTTTGACCAGCCGCATGACAACGCCCCGGACGCTCTACACGTCCGTGCTGAAGAAAGTCGGTCCGCCAGAGCCAGACTGGATGAGACCGGGTCGTCGGGCGACCCGGCGGTCTCGACCTCCGGCTAAACCGGGTCGGGTTTAGCGAGGCCCAATGGCCATGTCGGACCGGGCCGACCCAGACCCGAACCGGATCGGATCGGGTCGGGTCGGTTGAACTAAACCGCGGCATGTGGGGCCCCCGGGCTGGTTTGGTCGGACCGGGCACAGACGCAACCGGCCCCTATTTACTAAAATGCCAATAACTTACAAACCGGGCGTCCGATTGACGAGTCGTTTGCGGCGTTGGAACCTTCGCGACGAGGCGGATCTTTTGACATACTCTAAGAAGGTTTTCATGGAAGTTAAAATACGATAAATTGCTTGAGCAGCGGTTCTCCCGGAATCATGCGCACTACGTGCAAAAACCCTGTGGTTGGATGAGACCTGAAGACTGCTGACAAACGACCCTGTGTGGATCTGCTACGATGGCCCGGTCGGAATCGGCTCTGTGTGACCCAACAGACCCACTGTGGGGAGCGGCTCTGTGTGACCCGACAGACCCACGTTACTCGACAAGAGGAGCACCTCAGTATGGCCAAAGTGGGAAGCTACTCTGTGTGACCCGGCATGCCCACGGTGGGTAGCGGCACTGTGTGACCGAGCATACCCACAGTACCCATCATGGATGTCACAGCAGTCCAAGGTTGGTGGGAAACGGCTCTGTGTGACCCAGCAAGCCCACTGTACTCATTGAGAAGGAGTTCTCCAGCATCCCAAGGTGTTCATTGATGTGACTGATGGTCTTACTTTCCATACTCTAGATTATACATGGTGTGAACTATCTTGCTTCGTGATCATGCTTCGTGCATTGCTTTGTGGTCTTTACTTGTTGGTTTCGGAGTCCCTACTGAGTACTATGTTACTCAACCCTGCACGGGCTTCGCCCGCACGTGTTGTGTCTGGTGCAGATGACCGACGACTTGGCGGAGGACTTGGTGGCCCAAGACCAGGCGTTGCCCAGTGAGATCAGGCAGGCAGGACGTGCTTCTACGGCTTCCAGCAGCTACTCTATACTTACCCATCAGGTGGGGTTTTCAGCGGACGACTTGCCATCGATCTTGCTCTTTAAATTTTTTTCCTGATTTCTGGTCACCTGAACCAAGGAACACCAGAGTTCTGCCATGTGAGTCGCCATAGGCGGCCGCTAAGACTAAACAGCCGAGCGTTCCCTGCGGAACTTTGGGGGGGGGGGGAGCGGGCAGCGTGCAGCTGGTTGTTTCCCTGTCGGGCAGCCCCTCTTTAGGTTTTTTTTTGTATACAGAAAGTCGGACCCACCCTGTGCTGATGGTGCGTCCTCCGTGAGTAGCTCAGCGTCTCAAGTTGCGAGTTGTTACCGCGTGCCTCCTTCAAAGAAAAAACTGTTTAGAAGTCTATGCGAGAAGAAAACGATTGTCCAACACGGTACGCGTCCAACCTGTCCAAGTGCACCGTTTCAAAATGTGTGACGGCAATGGGCGTCTTCTTCGGCCGACTCCAAGTGTTTTTGACTCTCATAGCTGGAGGAATTTTGCTGATGGTGTTCGCGACGGCACGGTACGCCTGTCTGTGCATTTGCTACTACTGGAGAAGGCGTCGACGGCGTGTAGAGGTGCTGAGGATGGCGGAAGTGGATGCGGACAAAAGCTCCCCAGGAAACGCAAGTCGGCAGAGAGTGAGCAGATGTTGGACACGAAAGTGCGCGACGCGGCTTAGAAGCAGGCTGCGCACGGGTGGTCTGTTGTATCCGCTGATGAAAAATTGGATGGATTCTGCAGATGAGGATCGGAACAGCAACCTTGTGTGTGCACCAACGCAAACGGACGGTGTGTGCCGGCAGGACCGTCAGAGGTGGAAGACCAGCAGCAGCGTGTCGCGCGGCCGAGGGAGTGGAAGCTTCACTGGTCGTGGGAGGATTCCAGGCATGCACGGACGACGAAGGAAGGCCGAGTAGAGAGCGCACGTCGCCAGTGGACAGGAGTGGGCAGCGCGCGTCTCGTCTAGGCACACCTCTACCTGATGAAGTGTTGTGCGGCTCGTTCTTTGCGCAGGAAATGGACGGCAATGGATGTGGTGCAGCGAAACTGGACGCGGCAGAGGAAGAAAACAGCGGGATGCTCCGACAGCAGGGAGCAATGGCAGGTCAAACCAATTTGATAAAGACCAAACACCGACTACTTGTTTGATAGAAGAGAAGCAACAAAATTACATACAGAAGGGGAGAAGGAATAAGATCGGGAATGAGCCCACCCAAGCCTAATGGCCGATCTGCTCGAAGCAACCCAACTGATTCCCTCTTTTCTGGATATCCCTTTTCTTAACTTCATCCCTTTATTTATAACTAAACCCCTCTAACAACTAATAATATACCCAGGATATTCCGTGGGGCCCAAAGGCATATTCCATATATTCTCCCAGCATATTCCTCTCTCTTCTAACTGCTCCAGGTGGCCAGTATGGTATCCATCATGGAGCCTTACCTCTTTTATTGACCAGGGCTCATCAAGAGATTATTCTCCCATTGGAAGGAATGGACACCTGTTGATAAGGTAGGTTGTCATATTTAATACCTCGATCCAAAAGGACTTTGGTAGCCCTGAGTGCATCCTCATACTCCTCGCACACTCATTTAACATCCTATTAATCCACTCAGACACCACATTGATCTGTTGTCGTGTACCTGGAAGATACTTCGCCCAACGAATTTCATCCTTAGCATGGAATTCCTTGAACTCTTTATTGTCATACTCTCCGCCATTGTCATACCAGACACTTCATCTTTGATCCTGACTCATTTTCCACTGAAATCTTCCACTTCCAAAACATATTAAACACATCAAACATATTTTCCAGAAAGTAAACTCATACATTCTTTGTTGAGTCATTAATAAATTTCATGTAGTACATTGACCCTCAGAGGGAAAGAACTAGTGCAAGTCCTCAAACATCAATGTGCGCCAAGTCTAGCTTTCCAGCATTCAATGTTCCACCTCCTTTCGCAAAAAGAAACCACCTTCTGCTTTCCAAAAATACAATCCTCACATAGACCAACTTCCATTGATTTCAGCTCTGGTAGCATTCCTTAGTCAATATCTTAATCCTCTTCTCGCTCATGTGGCCTAACCTGCAATGCCATAGTTGTGAATCACCAATAGAATTTTTTTCTTACAACCACACAAATGGAATTTTTTTTGATGTTGTATAATGTTCCATTCTTTGCCCCACGATCTATAATCATAGCTCCTTTAGTAATCTTTCAAGTACATCTTTCAAGTACCACCAGTGAAAGTGGTACTAAAACCTACATCGACAAGTTGACTGACTAATATAAAATTTCGGCTCAACTTAGGGATATGTTGAATGTCTATAAAAATGAATAAACTCTTACCGCTAGTTTTGATTTGAGCATCTCCCCTTCCCACAATTTGTAGAGGGTCATCGTCAGAGCAAGGTTTACTGTGCCAAAATTTCCTGCAACATAATCGTTTTGGAAATCCTTCTCCGATGTGGAATGGAATGATGCCCCTAAGTCTAAAATTCATAACTCCATGGGACTGTCCACACTCAGCAACAAAACATCACCATAACCTTAAGCAGTTGTATTTGTTGAATTGTTGTCGGGTGTCTTCCGTTTATCCAAGCACTCCTTCACATGTCCTTTCTTCCCACAACTCTAGTAGGTGGGACTAGGCAAATTCATCTTGTCTCGACTATTTACTCTTGATTTAGATCTTCCTCTTTGATTTCCCCGCTGCATAAATCGACTACTTCCTTCAATGTGAAGAGCGGAACCAAAGAATTTGTCCGACTCACTTTGTCGGATATCCTTACTAAGGATTAAATCTCACACATTGTTCAACTTCAATTTTGCATTCCCCGATAAACTACTCACGATTGTTACAATAGCTTCTCAACTATCAGGTAATGAGGACAACAAACCAATGCACATACTTCATCGTCTGTAATTCTTATCACCAATGTAAACTGGCTTGTGATAGTGTTAAATTCGTTGATGTGATTAGCAACAGTCTTCTCTTTAATCATCTTTAGATTGAATAACCGTCGAATCAAGTACATTTTGTTCAACATAGATGTCTTCACATACATGTTTGTGAGCGTTTTCATCAACCCAGTCGTTGTTGTCTCCACTCTGATGTTGAACACCGCATTCTTTGCCAACGTAAGACACACAACTCCCGGAACCTGCCAATCTAATAACTCTCACTCAGTCTTGTCTATCTTGGTTGATTTTATACCTAGAAGAGGCAAGTGCGCCTTTTTTCAATAAAGTAAGTCCTTAGTCTCGATTCTCCAGAATCGAAAGTCAAATCCATCAAAACAATCGATTTTCACCTTACCTTCTTCCATTATCATCATTCAACTCGAGAAATATGACCTCAATCTACCGAACCCAGGCTTTAATACCACTTGTCACGGGCTCAGCGTTTCAGCACAGTGTGTCACCCATGCAGCACCCCGCCCCCTATCTCTCGAGGCGAGGTTCAGCCTTCCAGCACTTCAGAATGATAAGAAGCCCCCCTCAAACCGATGTGAGACTAGATTTACACTCAACAATCATCCCCTCAAACCAAATATCACACATCTACGTCTTCAATGATAATTCATCTTATTTATACATTAGTACCGCCATTTTTTCATTTCTAGGACACACTGTCTCGCCACAGCTATTAGAAAGACTTCCGATACAAGACACCATCATGGACCTGCATGCTTCAACCAAACCACCATTATAGTTGCAACATCAAATCAGGGATATGTCATCCACATCACATTTGGGTTAACCATAGCTCCGATACCACTTGTGAGGATTATCCTCCAAGCCCATACCTTACCAAGCCCAACACATAAGCCCATATGGGATTCCATCCTAAAACCAATTGGTGATAGGATGAGTGACCCGCCAAGCACATATGTTAGCCAACACTCCTCTCTCAAATTGATGTGGGATTCAGTTTGCACCCAACATGAACAAGCTACAGAAAATAAAAATATACACAACAAAACAGTAATCACGAAACTAAGGTATTTGCCACAAATAATGGAGAGAAATTAAAGCAATTGAGAGAAATTACTGCCCCCTTTCCTAAACCCTTCAAGGAGAATAAAGAAGCCCAATCCTTTTATGAGGTGAGGATTGATCAACAATAGTAATAAACAAGGGCTGTCACCAAACCCTATTAGCAACATGCATGAGAATAGTTTCCATGTTCATAAGAACTTAAAAGAACTTTTCTTAACCACGGGTCGTCCTCAATGGACCAAAAATTTACCGGACTTTACAATAGGAATATTCAATAATGCATAAAGCAGTCAATACATTTGTAAAAGGAAGCATTATTTAAAAGTATATTCATACCATAAACGTCGATTGATAATATATTGATAATTTAATTGTTTAAAATATAATCCAGTCATCTCAAGCATTAAATTCAGCTAAGAACTTCCATTTATATACATACCAACTTAAATCAAATAATTGCTCAATCATATTTCACAAAGATAATGAACATGAAACCAGACCTGTAATGACTGCTTTGCAGCTTGAGAAACTTCAGAAACTGGGTCAAACTGAGAAAACCACCATGGCCCCATTAAGGACTTCAGATGTGGCGCTAAATCTCTTCTGCAAAATTGTATAGATTTCTAAGGCACTGAGTACAACAAATTTGGGAAGCTGAAGGAATTAAGCAGTTCAACAAGAACATAGCAAATATGAATATTCAAAAAAATGAAGTGACAATTTTGAAGCTATCAGCACATTTCCCTTCTTAATAAATGAGATGATATTGATGCATTAAAGGGCCCTTAAAACCACCTGGACACAAAAAGTCAGTGCCGTTGCCGATTAAACACATTGCTCTATTTATTCTGGAACAAAATAACCTAAAACATTCATAAGGCCTTCGGGCAAATCAACATGCCTAGGATAAAACACTTAACTTGACATAAGAATATAACCAAAAGCCAACCCTACTACAAGTTTACAAGCCTATTATAAACATTTACAAAATAAATAATGAAAAGGACCGTTAACATGGACTACCTAACAACTAATTTTAAGAGAGCAACTACAACAGAAAACAGAAAAAAACAAAAAAAAAAGTTATGGCAGAGGAATCAGCCGATATGAAGCAGAGCCATCAAACATGGACACAAACATGCACCATCCACTTCCTATTGGTTTAGTAAATAAACATTTTGATTACAGTCTCATGAGAAAATCATTCGACCAAATAATGAAAGCATATCATCATGCTGAGACACATGCGCTTGATGAGCAAATAATAATAAAAAGGCTAAAAGAAATGAAAAAACCTCTTTGGTAAACAAACCACGGAAAATAGCAATAGCTTTATCAATAAACTTCAGTTGGTAGACCTCATAATGGTAAAACCAAAAAGAAATTATAAGTATAATATACCGAAGATCAGACCAAACCTAACAGTGATGACCAGATTAGCCAAGGTGTCATAAGTAGCTCTCCGGACCGCTCTATTGTAATCCAGCACCAGCTTGTTGTATTCAAATATCTACAGAGGAAAGTGAAAAAATTATTCCATATACAATAAATCGATCAATAAAGTATGATTTTGTTAGAAGTAAACATAAACAATTACTGATCTCCCAAAGATTATATTCAAAACTAAGAAAAAACAAAATAAAACAGTAGTAAAATAATCCATGCACTTCAACAAACTCCCAATTCCCAAACCCTTTTAGCAAAATTTCATATTTCTGCTAAATTGAATTTAGTACTTGTTAGGAATATAAGGGGTTGTCTGAGTAAGATTCTGGTAGGTAGTTGGCGTTAGTTGTGGCAAAGAAATTATTGTTTGTTAGCGCTTGATATTTGGTTATGGGCTGGTGATAGCTGGCAATAGGTTGCTAGTGTTTGTTAGTTGATTGGAGTGGTTTGTTGTTGGTTAGGGGCAATAAATATGGGAGTCAGCTGAGGGGAGGGGGTACGAATCCATTCCCGAGATTTCTGTTTGGCGGCACGGGGTCGAGCTTGGGAGTTCGGAGAGTGGTCTTCTCAGACAGCTCCTTTCTTCCTTCTCCTTCTTCCTTCTTCTCCCTCCTCCTTCCAACTGCAGTTCTGACTCATTTCTTTTGCAAATACTGAATATAATGTTGTTTGTACCCTTCATGTCACTTAAATTCTGCTGCAAGACTTACCGTTAGGTTTGTTACCTTGACGACTCCGCTGGGGAGGGCCGTGCGAGAGAGAAGTCACTGCTGAGACTCGCACATACAGGAACTCAATCGCTGGGGAAGTCGATTGCAGCTGGAAAACGCGGTCACCGCTGTTGAGTTTGTTTTTCTCTCTCCCATCCGACTTCTTCTACACGACCGCTGTTGAGAGGGAGAGGCGTTTGCAGTGAAGCAAACGTTGTCCAGCAGAGAGACACGTACCGCTGGGAAAAATAGCTGGAGAGATTGATTCAGAAAATTTCGCAAACTGAAGTTTTCGAACGACGCTGGAAGAGATCGTTGTTGCAGCGCACTGAATACGATTGTAGCTGGGAAGAAAAATTTTGAAGTCAAGGGGAAAGAGAGTCGGTCGACGCTGCTGGAAACGACTCTTTTGGACCGATTGTTGACAGTACGCTGCTACAGACGTGTTTGCAACGGTTTGGGAGGAAAAGGAGGTTGTTGAGAACATAGTGGCAACGTTTTTGAGAAGACAAAATGCAGAAGACTGAAACGTTTGCTGAAGCTTTTGCTAGGACACAGGAGGTTCAGAGTGATACAGTTTGAGCTAGATCTGATGGAAGCTTCCGCTGGATTACCGGATCGGCAGGAGAACACTGGACTGATGATAGAGGAACTCAAGGGGAATGAGTTGCAAGTGGAATGTGGTTCAGATTCTGAAAAATTAATTAAGACAGCCCCTGTCACTCCACATAGCAGCGGAAAAACAGAGATCAGCAGCGCGGGAGGAATTATGAAACCTGACGAACTTGTTCTAATTGAAGGATTAGGAGGTGATACAAAGAAAGCCGAGCTTCCTTATTTTTCAGGAGAGGATCCATTGGGCTGGATCACTAAGACGGAAGCATATTTCTAGTATTTCCGAACGAAAGAAGACATGAAAGTGCATTCTTTGCAGTTGAGCATGGAGTACATTGTTTTGCACTGGTTTTTGACTTGGCAGTATGACGATCCTTGTGCGGATTGAGAGCATTTGAAGCTGGCTCTCATGAAAAATTATGGGAAGGACGGGAGATACACTGCAGATTTTTGGGACGCATCGACAAACTGATTATGTTTCAGTTCCGGAGCAACCTGCAGTGAAACTTCTTGATCTGAATTCTAGTGAGGATGAACAGGGTAGATTCTCCTGGGAGGAGATCAGTTTGAATGAACAACAACTATGTAAGGACAGGTTTGATCTTGGCTCGGAACTTGTTGAACTTATTGAAGAGGAAGTGAATCACATTGTGAAGGGAGAAAAACCAGTAAGCTTGGGAAGCTTTCAGGCTTGATAGGAAAGGTCCAGCAGTAGTGAGCTTGAGGAGCATAGTGATTTCAGTTCTTTTCAGCCGGAATCTTTTATATACTGAGATATTATGTTTATAGAACAATCTATATTTATCTCATCTTCACAAATGGGAAACAAAACCGTCGTTCGTGCGTACGGCAGACTACCGTCTCGCGAACCGATATAATTCATTTTTCATCACCACCTCTCACGGCTGGTTATAATGATGGATTTAATATTTATATATGATATTCCTGACATATTTATCATTCTGGAAAGAGAATATATCATCTACTTACTTTTCCATCCATTAAAAAATGATAACGTCGTTTGAGCGTGGACTACCACCTCCGCGAATCGATGTGATTTTTTTTTCATCATCACATCATATGAATGATGTAGTTGGGTGAATTCCCCTTACCTCAATGTGAGGTGAGGATATTCTTTTATAGATTAGGAAACCAAAATACAAGGCAGGTAAGTCCGATGTGGGACTCACCCATTTAAACTTAAATGGGTTCTAACACTCCCCCTCAAGCTGGACATGCCCAGATTGGATAGAGTCCCACACAAAAAAAAAGAATAACAAGACAATCTCAAACTCCCCCTCAAGTTGGGCCATGGAGGCTGTGAATACCCAGCATGGAAGTGAGAGACTCAAGACGAGCTCCGGAAAGACCTTTGGTGAAGAGATCGGCAAGCTGATCGGCCGTCGGGATATGGCCGAAACCGATATGGTGCTGCTCCAGATGGTGGCGGAGAAAGTGACAGTCCACCTCGATATGCTTCGTCCGTTCATGGAAGACGGGATTCGAGGCAATCTTCGTGGCGGCCTGATTGTCACACCAGATATGAGCAGGAGTCGATGCCGGGAAACCGAGCTCCTGGAGAAGATGACGAAGCCAGAGGATCTCAGTAGTGACAGTGGCCATGGCTCGATACTCTGCCTCGGCACTAGAACGGGAGACCACAGTCTGCTTCTTGCTGCGCCAAGAGATGAGATTACCGGCGAAGAATACGGCGAATCCCGAAGTAGACTTGCGGGTAGCGAGGCAACTGGCATAGTCCGCATCACAAAAAGCCTCAACATCCATGTGAGCATGATGTGAGTACTGAAGGCCGCGTGCAGGGTCTTTCTTGATGTACTTGGCAATGCGGAGGACAGCATCCCACTGAGAGCAGGTGGGATGCTCCATGAACTGGCTAACTTTGCCAACGGCACAGGCAATGTCGGGACGCGTCATGGTGAGGTAGTTGAGTTTACCGACCAAGCGCCGATAGCTCTCAGGATGAGGAAAGAGTTCCGAGTCGGAATGAAGGAAGCGTTCCCCAGGCTCAAGGGGAGTGTCAACTGTGGTGGCGGTGCTCAACCCAGCATCCTGCAATATATCAAGAGCATACTTGCGCTGGCAGAGAGAGATAGTGTCCGCAGTTCCGGAGACCTCGATGCCAAGAAAGTACGTGAGGGGACCAAGATCCTTGGTGTGAAAGTGATGGTGAAGATGCGTCTTGAGGCTGACGATGCCTCTGGAGTCGCTCCCTGTGATGATGATGTCATCAACATAAACTACAAGCAAGATACAGCCGTGTGCCGTCATACGGAAGAAGACGGTGTGATCTTTCATACTCCGAGGGAGGCCAAAGGCGGTGACGACAGTGCTGAAGCAACCAAACCAGGCGCGAGGAGACTGTTTGAGGCCGTAGAGGGAGCGACGGAGACGGCAGACATGGGAGGCGGCACCAGAGGCAGAGAAACCAGGGGGCTGCTGCAGGTAGACCTCCTCGTCAAGAAAGCCATGGAGAAAAGCATTCTTAACGTCGAGTTGATGAAGTGGCCAGTGATGATGAGCAGCCAGAGAGATGAAGAGGCGGACCGAGGCCATCTTGGCGACTGGAGAGAAGGTCTCAAAGTAGTCGACACCATATGTCTGAGCAAATCCCTTGGCGACAAGCCGGGCTTTGAGGCGGCAGAGAGAGCCATCGGGATTGAGACGGATCGTGAAGATCCATTTACAGCCGACCGCCTGTTTGTTTGCCGGAAGGGGAACAAGATCCCAAGTATGGTTGGCATCCAGAGCCTGCAATTCATCTCTCATTGCGGCTAGCCACCCGGGGTGAGATTTGGCTTCACCGACCGTTCGAGGAAGCGACACGGTCTCCAGAGCTGACAATCCCCTGTAAGAAGATACAAAGAGAGGAGTATTCTGACACGAGCGAGTACCTTTCCGGAGCGCAATCGGCACATCCTCGGGAGTTGTGTCAGGAACATCAGGCGAAGCGGGAACAATGGTTTCCTCGGCCGGGACGGGAGGTACAGCGGAAGGACGACGAGAGTAGGTCTGTCCAAAGAGATGACCGGTCGGAGGAGACACCAGAGGCGGGTGAACCATGAGCGGAAGGCAGTCATCGATGGTAGTGTCAGGAGAAGGAGAGGGGAGAGTGAAAGAAGAGCTCTCGACAAACGAAACGTCGGCAGAGGTGATATACCGGCGGAGGTCTGGAGAGAAGCATCGGTACCCGCGCTGAGTGCGGGAATACCCGAGAAAAATACAGCGAAGGGATTTGGGTGATAGTTTGGAGAGATTTGGGCGAGTGTCCCAGACATAACAGAGACATCCAAAGACACGGAGTGGAAGGGAGTGAGGAGGGAGAGAGGGAAACAGGGTATGAAAAGGAGTCTCCCCCTGAAGGATGGAGGAGGGAAGACGATTGAGAAGGTAAGTAGCAGTGAGGATGGCATCCCCCCAGAAAAGAAGAGGTACCTGGAGGTGGAAGAGGAGGGCACGAGCGGTTTCCAAGATATGTCGGTGTTTCCGCTCAGCCACCCCATTTTGCTGAGGGGTATCAGGACAGGAGGTCTGATGGATGATGCCGTGGGCCCTCATAAACTGCTAAAAATGAGTGGATAAGTATTCTCGCCCATTGTCAGATCGGAGACATTTCACAGGGGGAGAAAACTGTCTGGATTTCCTGAAAAAATGTCTGAAAGGTTGAGAGAACCTCTGTTCGATCTCGAAGAAGGTAAAGGCAGGTCATGCGGGAGTAATCATCAATAAAGGTGATATAATAACTGTACCCTGACTGGCTAGGAACCCTGCAAGGACCCCATACATCGGAATGAACAAGAGCGAAAGGAGCCGCTGCACGTGGTTCCGGGCGAGGAGCATACGTCGTCCGATGATGTTTGGCAAACTTGCAGGATTCACAATGGAAGGAGAGGTGAGAACTGAATTGGGGGCAAAGTTTATGGAGGGTGGAAGGCGGTGGATGGCCAAGGCGGTAATGGAGGTCAAGGGCTCGGGCTGTGGTGGATGAGCAAGCAAGGGATGATGGGGTATCAAACAGGTAAACTCCATCCCGAAGATAACCTCGACCAATTTCCCGATTCGTCTTCCGCTCCTGAAAAACAACACCAGATGAGCTAAAAATAGCAACACAATTCAATTCTGTGGTGAGTTTGCTGACAGAGATAAGATTAAAGGGACTTTGAGGAACATGAGCGACCGACGTCAGGGGAAGAGAGGGAGTCAAGGAACATGTGCCATATCCGGTAATAGGGATTGTTGAGCCATTAGCAACAGTAATGGCAGAGGCACCGGTGTACGGATGATAGGTAGTGAACATACCAGAGTCTCCTGTGAGATGTTCTGACGCACCGGAGTCAAACATCCAAGCTGTCTGTTGATGAGAAACACAGGCGGTGGAGGTGCCAGTCTGAGCAAGTGGGGCTAGAGAAGAAGATGGTGGCGCAGTCGCTCGATAAGATTTTACCAAAGCAATCTCCTCCGGCGAGAGTGTTGTCCTGTAACGGGTACTGGATGAAGGAGGACCGCTGCGCGGTAGAGCCGATGATGGAGGATGGGAGAGCTGCTCGGCTGAGTGCATAGGTGCTCGGGAAGGCCGACAATGGAAGTGAGGGTGCGGCCCTGCCAGAAGGCTGTCGTCCGGAGGTGATGCCGGAGGGCCGCGGGCGGACTCGCCCGCCATTAACGCAGGGGGTTGGGCCGTCGCGCGGAGTGGAGGCCCGGCGACGGGATGTGCCGCAGGGGCTGGTCCGGGTCGCCGGGAGCCGCACGGTTGAAGGGAGGCGGCCTGGAGATGTCGCCGGAGAGAGTAGGGAAGTCGCACGGCAGAGAAAACGCCGGGGCAAGGGGGCTGGCGCCGGAGGAGGCCGCTGCTGCGCAAGAGGGGGCGGCTGGGGCAAAGGCGCCGGGTGAGGGAGCGGCTGGGGCTCGAGCGCCGCTGGGAGGCGGATGGTGCGGGGGCGAGGGCGCGGGCGAGGGCGAGGGAGCCGCGCGGGCGAGGGCGCGGGGGCCGACAGGGCGAGGGAGCCGCGAGGGCTAGGGCGCACCGCGGGAAGACGGGACACGCTGGGGCCGGGAGCCGCGCCGCCGTGGAAGGGCGCCGGGAGGGGTGCCGCGTCTGGAAGGAGGCCCGCCGGGAGGTGGAAGCGCACCGAGAGGGAGGACCGCCGTGAGCAGGGGGGCGCCGGGAGGTGGAGGCGCACCAGGAGGGAGGACCGCCGGGAGCAGAGGGGCGCCGGGAGGGAGGGTCTGCCGGGAGGAGGAGCTTCGCCGGGAGGGAGAGCCTGCCGGGAGGAGAGGTGGCCGCCGGGAAGGGCAAGGCCAGAGGGGGAAGAAAGGCGGGGCCGGACAGAACCGGGAAGCCGCTGGGAGGGAGGGTCGGGATTAAAATCCCTCTGATACCATGTAGTTGGGTGAATTCCCCTTACCTCAATGTGAGGTGAGGATATTCTTTTATAGATTAGGAAACCAAAATACAAGGCGGGTAAGTCCGATGTGGGACTCACCCATTTAAACTTAAATGGGTTCCAACAAATGATATATATATGTTTATTTAAAGAGATAATATGATATTTATGATATGATGATCATTCTAGAAATATAAAAGAACACTTATATTCTTTTCATTATGATCGTTGAAAAATGAAAACGTTAGTCATGCGTACGTACAACCTACCGTTTCCATGATTGCAACGTAGTTTATTTTCATAACAATCTTTCATGGTTGGTTTTAAAAGAATAATTAATATATAAAAATGATAATTATGTCATGATTATTATTCTAGAGATGATGGAACAATAACCCTATTGATCACGAGTCGTTTTGAAGTTATGGACCAAATATCCTCATAACACCCGAGATGGACATAATCGATTAAGTAATTAAATGTCATTAAAATAAATGAAATAAATGTTTTCAGGATAAGGGATTAATCTTGAAAAAGGTTCTTGCGAAATACAAGGCAAGTCTGGACTCGAGGCAAGAGATTTCGTCTCAATTTCCCTTTATTAAGGCATATTTTAATGTTATGCACATAATTTCTTTTTTATGATGTATATACTGCTCCTTTTACAAGTTATATCATGAAACATTCATACTCATGTATTTTAAGTTACAATTTGAGTTGTTTTATCCGGGAGATTTGACTTGAAAGTTATTAAGTGATAAAGGGTTTCTTAACTCAATTTTTATTCATTGGGTTATACATCTATTTCATTGACTTTGTTATGCCATGATTATGTGTGAATTGATCTCTAAATTGTTTTATTCTGTATTTTCACTTGTTTTATGTGGATTTACAACATAATCACTTCATGGATTAATTATCATTTCAAAAGTTATGATCTTTGCAAGAGTTTCCTTTGTCTCAATTTCATTTTCTTGAGACATGTTTTATGTCGTGCACCATAATTTCCTTGTATGGTGTACTTACTGCCTCATTAATGAATTTTGACATATTACTTTATGTAATTCATGGGATTTACAGAGCCATATCATATTCTTACTTTCAATGACTTTTGATTCAAAAGTTACCAAAGCGATAAAGGTTGTATGTTATAACATCCTTTATTTTCGAGATTGTTGATGTTCATGGTTCCTTTGGAAAAAATTATATGCTCTTTTTTTCTTGAACCACATCTTTTTTCTTCTCATCTGGTTATGAATGTGGTTTACATGTTTAATTTTCATTTCCTCCCTTATTGATTAAAGAAACATCAAGAAAGTTATCTGTAAGTGATATCAATCTTGTATCTTATTTTAGATTGGGAATCTTTCTCTTCCATATCAATATTTTCTAAAATGTTTTCAGAAATGTTCTTTTATAAACATAAATGATTTTTCTAAAGTTATTTTACATGATCTTTTACCTTCTTTTAAAAGATTTTAAAAAGAAATTTCTTAATGTTTTCCGCATGTGTCACTTTAGATTCTCTTTACAAAAATGTTTGAAAAGAATGTTTATTTTTAACGTTTACAATATGAACGAATTTTCCTGCCGTCATGACTGTCATTTGCTTTGAAGCTTCTTTTATAAGTTTTTAAGGATATTTTAAAAAAAATGATTTCCACAATATTTTGTGAATTTTTAGATTTTAAAAGTGATTTTCAAAGTGAAAAGGGTATTTTCCACTGTTATCAAAGAAATGTTTTAAATATTCTTTTTATAGGTATTTTCATCTGTCAGTGTCGTTTAATGATTCCTCTACTTCACTGATAATATAATTTATGATACCATCCATCTTTTTCTTCGGATGGCTTACGATGATTGTTTTAAAGAGATTGTCATGAAAACCCGTTTCTTTGAAGGAATGATGGTTGTTTTCAAGGGTGTTATGTTGAAAAGTGCAAGCTTATAAATGTTTTATTCATGAACGGTACTTGGACATTATTGATGATGCCGAGTGAGCCCGATATAGCTTATACGAACGGGTGAGCCCGATATAGCTTATACGACGGGTGAGCCCTATTATAGCTCTCCAATGCATTGGGTAATGTTCTCTGTCTTTTTAGGCAAGGAGTAAACCGGGGTAGTTTCTCCTATGGATTTAACTGACTCCAGTTATTTATGACACGAGTTGAACACGGGTTATGAAGATAATGTTCCAAGATACCAACACATTTTTTTTATGTTTGCTATAAGTTTTCAATGGTTCCTTTGATCAAGATTGATATCACATGGCTCGTGAATATTGATTTTTATATGACTCTTGTCTTATTTTAAAGCTCCATTCCATGTCTCATGTTTTGTGATCTAGATTTTAATGGGTATGAATTCTCTTATGTTATGCTCATGCACTTTGATTATGTTATTATACCCTTGTGATCATCTTATGCTCACTGATGACATTGAATTGTTAATGATTATGTTTACCCTAACTGAGCATTTGAGTTCACCGTTCTTATGTTTCATTTTCCACAGGTTGTGAAGAACGGTTTTAAGTATGTTATGCCTAAGAAGGTTACTAGTTGTGAAGAACTTCATGAAAGATGATGTAGATTTTTTTGAACCAGTTGTTTATATATCCAAGTGTTTATGTACAAGTTTGTCTTAATTTTCTAAAATTCCAAACCTAAAAGGTCCTTGAGTATGTAAGTGATCCAATATTTCCTTTTGATGTTGTATGTTTTGGATGGTTGAACTTGAGTCATGTTTATCGGTATCAAAACCATAAATGTAATGATTATGATTTTAGAACCAAATCCGGGAGTGCGGGTTCAGGACTGTCACAATAAGACCCCATTGCGTCGCGCCGCGATCTGAGATTGACTACTATAGTATGAGATTAACCAAAAAAGACTCATTTAAGGACGCATGCGTCAAACTTGGTAATCGAGGTCGGAGTATCACAAACATAACACTTGCAACCAAAAATGAGAAGTGACAATGAATGCAATGATGATTTTGAACACAAAGTATGGAATGGTGTCTTCCCCTTGAGGACCAACAATGGAAGTTTGTTTATAAGATTGATGACAATAAGAATTGCATCTTCATAAAAAACGGTTGGGGCCTTTACCTGAAATAGAAGTGTGCAAGCAACTTCTAGCAGATTGTGGTTCTTATGTTTGGCAATACCATTTTGTTGAGGTGTATCGGGATAGTGACTGATGTATAATGTCATGCACATTAAGAAAAGACCGAAACACTCCAGAAAAATACTCATGACCATTGTCGAAATGTAGACATCAAAGTTTAGCAAAAAAATTGTGCGATTATTTCATGATAATAGGAGTGAAGCACTGTAAAAGTTTCAAAATGATTTTTCAATAAATAGACCCTAGTCATATGCGAAAAATCATCTATGAAAGTTACAAAATATCATGACCCGGTTTACATGGATCGAGGCTGGGTCCCCATACATCAATCAAAATGGACTAAATGAAAGGGACAAGACATATGCGTGATTACTCATGGAACATAGTTGACCTGGTGATGCTTGATATAATGACATGACTCACAATTTAAAGAAACACTTCTCACAATAGCTGCATCTAAGTAGGCCACACACTACTAGGATATTCTAAATCGCCCTCCCCTTGGGTCCACCATCCAATTGTATATTCGGTTGCCGAAGCAACAGACTAGATGGAAAATTCTTCCACTTCCCCTAATTACCTGTTTTACCCCTCCTTTGATATGTATGCACTAAAGAAGATCGAGGGAAGCTATCCGGGGGTCCAGGCAAAATAACCGGTCCACTCTCCCTGGTACCAACAATTGCCACTTAACAACGACATCTACATCAATTGGATGTTAAAAATGTTTTTTTTAATGATTTTCTTGACGAGGAAGTTTACATGGAGCAACCACCAGGGTTTGTTGCTCAGGGGGAGTCCTCCAAGGCGTGCCACCTTCATTAATCGTTGTATGGATTTAAACAGTCACCTCATTCCTGGTTCAGCCGCTTCTGCACTTTCATGATTCACTTTGGCATGTGTCAAAGCATGAAGGATCCCTTTGTTTGCCATAAGAAGCATTCTTTTGGTACTTTATATGGATGATATTGTTATTACCAATGATGGTGCCCACATTGATGACTTGAACTGACTTGGTTGACTCATCCTTGAAACCTGGAGAGAAGTCAATTCACATTAACAGTGAAATGTTCTCTTCACTTTATATATCGACGACTTGTTAGGAAACTTAATTACTTGACGATGACTCTATCTGACATTGCTTGCTCGTTTAGTAAGGTGATTCAGTTCATGGAATCTCCAACAAAACTGTAGTGGTTGGACGTCCTTCACATGGTTAGATATGTAAAAAGGGAAGTTGGCCTGGGATTTTTGTATTCTGGTCAGGGACACACAAAGATTGAAGCGTTTGGCGATGTAGATCATGTAGGGTGTCTCTGATTTAGGAGATCAACCTCTTGCTTTGCAATTTTTATTGGCTAAGCACAAAAAAAAAACAGACAGTTATATCTAGATCTAGTACAGAGTCAGAGTATTGTGCTATAACGCATGCAACTGCAGAGATTACCCAGGGGCAATAGATGCCATAGGAGATTGTATATTCTATAAGGAAGCCTACACGTATCTAGCGTGACAATCAATCAACAATCAAGATTGCCACAGATTCAATATTCCTTGAGTGGATGAAGCATATTGAAGTTGATTGACACTTTGTTCAAGATAAGTATGAGAAAAAGAGGATCACTTTTGGCTACTTTCACACCTTTGATCAACTTGCAAATATTCTCACAAAGGTAGTTCCTAGAACGCGTGCCCAGTTTTTGTACACCAAGCTATACATGATAAATATATATGTCCTGGCTTCAGGGGGAGTGGTAGAGTAATTAGATATGGAGTTTGACTGGGTCAATCCTTTGGGTTAGGTTATTGGGTGCCCATAATTATTCTTTTTATTTTTCGAGTCCCACGTAGATAGATGTTCCTTTTTTTTCTCTTTCATTGATTTATATATAAAGTGCCCAACCTCTTTATGAGGTGCGGGGTTTCATTTAACAAGATCCATTTAAACGAGAATGATGATAAAACATATTGATGTTTCTTTTGTACCTCTCTTTGGAGAAGACTTCAGTATTGTTAGGTAACAAACATAACGGTAAGTCTTGCAGCAGAATTTAAGTGACAGGAAGGGAACAAACCGCATTATATTCGGTATTTGCAAAAGAAATGAGACAAAACTACAGTTGGAAGGAGGAGGGAGAAGAAGGAAGAAGGAGAAGGAAGAAAGGAGTTGCCGAAGAAGACCGCTCTCCGAAGCCCAAGTCGAACCTCCCAAGGTCGACCCCCTGCTACCAAGCAGAAATCTCCAGAATGAATTCTTACCCTCTCCCCTCAGCTAACTCCCATATTTATTACCCCTAACCAACAATAAACCACTCCAACCATCCAACAATCACTAACAACCTACTGCCAGTTGTCACCAGCCCCTAACCAACTATCAAACACTAACAAATAATAATGTTTGCCACAAAAACAACAACTACCTACCAGAAACTCACACAGCCAACCCCCTATATTCCTAACATTACCACCCCCTTAAAAACCGCCTTGTCCCCAAGGTGGACCTCTAAGACACGACTCAGCCCTTTGCCACGATGAAGCGCCTTTCGGTGCCATGGTTCTTCCGTATTTCTAGATCCCAACAGTTACACCAAGTCGCGTAAAGATAATATCCATAGGTGTAAGAAAGTACACTTCCCAAGGCACATAACAACCAAGCTGAGCAAGCAAAATAGCTAAACATACAGCTCGTAAAAGAGTTGATTTCCCCCATGTTAGGCCCAGTCAACAACAATGTTCGGGGGTGATATGCATCAGTCTCCTTGCCAAGTTGAATATTATTTGGGACAAGCAATCCACCTTCCCTGAGGGCAAATGGATGCCACAAGCCCTTCATTTTAAGAACAGGTCCACCAGTCATTGATCCTGAATGAGATAAGATACAAGGCCTGGACATTTTACCGCATGATAAACTTGTTGTGACTGCAAATGACCTTAGAACATCAATACAGCCGAGGGCATGGATAACTTGAGACCGTTGATCGGCTTTTTCAACAAACAATTCAATCAAAATAGTGAGTATTTCAGCATCGGCTTCTGTTACATCATGGTCTAGGTAATTGGGGAAATCACTGTCTATAGCTGCCTCGAACTGAGTGAGGAATTCACCAAGAGAATTACTTCCACTGAGCACTTTAAGGTAACTTCTGATAACACAGTGAAAATTTGGTTGTCTTTCTTTAACAACATTAACAAATTGAATCCAACCCGCAGGCCTCTAACAAGACACAAAAACAACTTCACCCGTTGCTTTAATGTTTTCTTGCCAACCAAGGGCAGTGATAGTGAAACAGATGACTGAACACTGGCCTTGACCCTTCCAAGCAGTCTTTCTAAGTCTGGAAGTTTATGGAGATATTGAGAAAGCATTGACAAAGTTTCTGAACTTCTCAGTAGACTCTCAACAACATTAATCCGACGGTTGATCCTACTAACATCATTGAGTGGATGACAGATCTAGCTTCGTACCCTTCTACCAGATGATGTTAAATAGCCATCTAGGTACTTGTACATTGTTCCTGCAGGTCCACCATCAACACTATTATTGAATATCTCAAGATTCACGAGTGTCTGCCCATCCATTCTGTGGCAACCCCTATAAACATGATAAGGTAAAATATCGCCATTGCACAACACATCAACTAACATAAGCTTGGATAACTGACTAGCAAGCCCACTGAGAGAACACATTACAAGGTCCCCCGACCTTGTCAAGTTCGTGATTACATGAAAAAGTACTTTTAAAGTACCCCTTCCGCTGAATCAGATTTCTAGTTTCAAATGCCTCTAAAAAGTCAATATCAGGCAGAATTGGCGTCAGTTGCAATGCAGTGGAACCCTTCAACAACAGCTTCAATAAGCGTGCCTTCAAAATATTAAAGAGCCCTTGCGAAAATAGCCCAACTGTATGATCGATTGACTGCTTTGCATTGAAATCTTCACCAATAATCGTTGGAAGTTCAACAAACTTAATTGCAGAACTCGAACCAATAATTTCTTCTCTAAGCCATACTGAATTGGACACAATCGACCACTCCTTGTCGCACCATACCCGCTTATCCAGGCTGGAACCTGGATCTGGATATTATTTCATCATGTTTGAAAAATATTTGGAGGTAGAAGAAGAAAAGAAACTAAAACATTCGGTTAAAAAATATATCACTTCTTCGAACAACCTCCTTTGTTTTGGGCCTTAAGCCCTCTAAGGTTGGTATTCTGTTCAAACTAAGACTTCTAGAATGTGGGGAGAGATGTTTGGAAGGGATTTGAGCAGGGATTAGACGAACCAAATGACTCTTGAACTGTGCAGAGAAGAGGAGAGGGGGTGCATGTTTATAATGAGGGGAGGGGCATTCTGGAATTTCTTGTATTAAATGAATATAAATTAATTTCATAGGCAAATGGATCTAAAATGATATATTTCAAAGATGGGATGGGGATGGGTCGAAATCTTCCTATCCAATAAAATTTAGACAAGTTTAGATTATGTTTTCACCCTTATCTCTTGGTTTTAACCCCCCATTAACGCTTTTGACAATTACCGTGATATCAATGTGTTACTTTTTAGGGGTCAAGAAAGTTACTATAAAAGGTCAAATGACCCTTAAATATACCATGATTGATATTTTCAACCATATCTTATTTGCTTGGTCGAAGATAAGATTTTTATGAATTTTAAATCATTTAATAAAATATTGTTTATTATAAAATATCATTAATGCCATTTTTGAAATAATGAAATACTATAATATAATATATGACCTCATGTCAAATGGTTCCAAAATGAGATGGATTCAAAGATAAGGAGGATTTGATCATAATATAATCATCCAATCAAATTTTGACAGGTTTTGATATCATTTTAAACCTTATCTCTTGGTTTAATCTCTTAACCAATTTTGAACTTAACCATGATAATGACTTTTTCAATATTAAAGAGTTATAATTTTACTTATAAGGTGACAATTGGCTCATAAAAGGTCAATAGATGACATTGTCGACCATTTCTCGTCCTAATTGCCTTCTTGCAATATTTTTATTTCTAAATAATTTAATAAAATATTTATTAACATAAAATAATATTAATGTCACTTTAAGAACTATTCACGTAATTTGACTTTGAAAACAAAGTAAATCAATAAAATTTGAATCTAAACCTTTCACAAGTCTTTAATATGTTATATTTATCTTCAAAATTCGTGGGGCACTTTAACTCACCCAAACAATATTACTTTTAGAGTTTATAAAATCATTTATTTCATTTTTTTACTGTTTGCACAAGCACTGTTTCGGTGTTGCGTAAACATTTAAGTTAATTATTTTATCACTGAAAATTAAAAATAAATTACCCAGATAAAAACAATTTATTCATCTTTCAAATAACCATTATAACCGAACATAAGTTCTTATCTCTGTCACAAAATTTTATAGATATTAAATACAATAGTGAGATTTTTAACTTTATATCTACTTAAAATAATGTGTCATTTTCAAAAAAAAATGACACGAAATTGCCATAAATTCAAATCTTGAATGAGGATGGTCGAACCCCATTCATCCAATAGATTAAAGACAAGTGTTGGAGTTATTTTTAGTCTATCATTATTTTTAATCTTAATCACCCGATTTACCCTTACCGTGGTGACAAATATTTACTAAGGCTGCTATTCATAATGATCAAAAATAAAAAGTATCTATTCACCAAATTTATACTTCCTAATTCAAAATGTGGAATCCATTTTTCAAAATTGAATTTATGTAAGTAGCAGAAACCAATTTTAATATAAATGCTTAAAACGCAACAAAAACGACTTAGAAAAATGCGTTTTTAGGCCAAAAAATGAACATATACCAAATCAAGTATAATGATGATTCAAATATAATTAATTAGATTATATCTAATTAAAGAAGACTTATGTTACTTTGAGATCAAATTCAAAGCATAATGAGACCTTTTAATTGAAAGAAATAACAGTTTTACAAAAATTGGTATTTTTCTACAATTCAATGGAAAGTCATCTTTTCAGAAAAATCCCAAAATTTCTCTCAAAGTTAATTTTGATATGTTGATTTCATTAATGAAATCATTTTTATTAAATACAATTTCTAAAAGTTCCAGAAATTAATGATAATATTCACTCACAAAAAATCAATAAAAAACAATTTTGAAGAAAGCATATTTTTGAAATATAAAATGACTACTAAAAATTGAAAGATTATTTACTAAGCATTTATCAATACATTTGTGCTAAGTAGGCCATTTAAATATATTTTATAATGCAGTTAATCTTATTCATACTCGTCAATTCAATAGGTAAGTTATAACGGTTATATTTAAATAATAATATTTTGTGGTTCATTTAAGTTTGGTGCTGCGTATCTTGTACGCTATCGAACATAATCTTTCTTTTAAAATCTCGGGATATTACACTTAGCGGGATAGTGGCGATGCAAATTGCGTCGCAACCGTTTTTTTATCCAATCACGTGCCAATTAATATAATTTAAATTACATAATTCTGCATACATATATATGCTGAAAACTAAAAACAAAACATTAAAATTGTATAAACACATCCAAATTCAAAATTAAAAGTATTCATAATGCATCAAACACATGTTCAATCCAATTGTCCATAAACAATAACCATAATAACAAAATAAAGGAAACTAGGAAAGAAGAGACAAGGGAGATAGTTGGCAGAGGGAAGAGAGGAAAAGAGACAAGGGAGATGATTGCAGTGAGGGAGATTGGGCGAGGTGCTTTGGTTTGTCGGCTGCAATGAGGGAGAGCGGCGCCTGGTTGGTCGGCAATAACAAGGAAAAGCAGGTCTGGTTCGTCGATAACAGCAAGGGAGAGCAGCAGAGCCCGGTTCGTCAACTGCAATGAGGGAGAATGAGCAGTGCTCGGGTGAAAAGCGAGGGGGGAGGTTTTTAGTGGCTAGACCAAAATACCCCTGTTTTTGTGCACCTAAACGCGGCACGGCCGCAATCACTCCCAATCCGCGATGCCGCGAACGCAGCGCGATCGATGCGATTGCATACTGTGCTGCGATTCAACCACCAGGAGTGGTGGTGCGCCGCTCTGCGCCGCACAGACGCGATTACAGCCGCACCACCGTGATTTGAAAACCTTGTCCCATATCCAACGCAGGTATCACTGCTTCTCAAATTTGCATCGTTCTATTGTATCGATCGATGTTTCCTTTGTCAAATCTTTCATTTTTCATGTTCTAAATTTATCGCCATCGCATGTTTTTTATTTTCAAGCTACACTATTTTATTCCCTCAATGACTTACACCGCTATCTCTTCCCAGTGATGTCGTTGGATCACAATTTGGCCCGGTTTACACTCGTTAGCCTCGCGTATCCATCACCCCAGGTCCTAATGATGTTGTCACACCTGATGACTCAACCGCTGCCAATTTTACATCGGCGAAGGTACCTATTGCCCTTGCGCTCGTGTTAGAAAAATCCCATTTACTCTCATTCTTACCAAGGACTATATGCGGTTATATCTCCGCTCATTGGGACGTTGACTGCGCACTCGACACAACACATTGTCGTTGAGGCCATCTCATCCAGTTGATAAAGGTTATGCAGGATGAACCACATGCCTTAAACGCCATCCATACTTTCGATCTTGTCCCATTACCTTTCGGTAAGCAGGTTGTTGGATGCAAGTCTCTATATTATGTGCACCAAGGGGTGTGCACGGTCGGTTTTAATCGGTTATAGACAACGATTTAGATCGACTGATTGAAAAAAATCACCTTAAATGAAAACCTAAACAAACCAATGATTAGTCTAAAACCGATATAAATCAAACCAATTTGTTTATTTTGATTACAATCGGTTTAGATTTGTTAAGGGAAAAAATTACAAGATGCAACAACGATTTATAAAAAAATATAAGACCTTAAACTTTTGTAGCTTAGAGTTCTAAGATAATGTGAAGATCACGGTAAAATAAACAATAGAGAGAAAAAAAATAACCTATTCAATATTAAAATGAATGAAATAGTTTGATAGACAACCAAGTCAACAACATGACAAAGATTTAAAGGGATTTAATAATGTGGGATGAACTTGCAATGCGAATTGATAACTTATATTCACATAAACATCACATATGTTCATCACATTTTATTATAATGAAAAATTAATAAAGATTTGGGTTATATTCAATTTTGATCTGAGAAAAATAATCACCACTTCTAGTTTCAACAACGATTATATACTTTATTTAATTGTATAATTTTTGTTAAAAATGATTAAGAACGATTAAGGTTATCAAAACTGAATCAAACCAAAAAAGCGAATCATAAAATATTCATAAATCGATTTCAACCGATAAACCAATTTAAACCGGATTTTTTTTGTTCAAGTCGGTTCAGTTTGATTGGTTTTGGTCGGTTCGGTAAATCTTGAACACCCCAAGCGTCGTTAGTGATGGTTGCCTCAATTGGCTTAAAGCTCGCCATTTTTCCAAGAGCTATGCATTGATGTATGACATTGATTACTTTACATTGTATCTCTAGTGGCCAAGATGACATCAATCAAGATGTGAAGACAACTATCCGTGCTTTATTTTCAGTGTAATGGAATTATATACATTGAAGCACAGAAGGGCAAGACTAGAAGGAAAATAAGGAAAAGATAAACGAGGGAGAGACCACCCCCATTGGCATCCTTCAACTGCTATGGTGAGGAACAAGGAGTGTCCACCTCTCCCGGCGGCTGCTTTCAAGCAGGTCACCCACTTCCAGGGTATGTCGAACTGCCCTCCCCCCTAGTCCACCATCCAGTTATATAATCGGCTGCGGAAGTAGTGAACTCGCTAACAAATTCTTCCACTTCCCCTAATTACTCGTTTTACCTCTCCTTTGATATGTATGTATTAAAGGGGGTTAAGGGAAGCTATCCGGGGGTCCATGCAAAATAACCAATCCCCCCTCCTAGGTACTAACATTTCCCCCCTCCGGACAAAGCTGTTGAAGAATGGGTGCAGGTGAATGATCAAGGTGATGGTGAAGCTGCTGGACACGATCAGAAAAGACACGATCAGAAAAGACACGACATGCGAGAGTCATGGCAGAGTCAAACACGTACACACCGCCAGGAAATCGTCCACTACCAAGCACTCGAGTCATCGAAGGTTCCAAAAAATAACTGAGGTGGGTGAGAATATAGCCTTACTGCATCACTAGTGATTTTACTAATGGACAATAAATTTAAAGGGACAACATGGAACAAGGGCCATTGAGGAGAGTGTCAAAGTACACGTAATCAAGCAACGCCCATAACCAAGAATTTGAACTGTTGAACCATATGTTATAGTAATATTGCCTTCAATCAAAGTAGAACCATTAAGACTGAAGAATACTTGCATTCTCAGTGATGTTCTCTGAGGCACCAAATTCAAGAACCCTGGAGGTGGATCGTTGGGAGAGACATCAACAAGAACATTGCAATGGGCAACAGTGGTGCTAGATTAAGTAGAAGCGCGTTGGGAATGGAGAAAACGATACTCATAATCAGAGAGATCAACAGCACGTCCAATACAAGATGAAGCGACAGAGTCAAGTATAGCGGCCTGTGATGAACAAATGCATCCTAAAGCCGGAGAGCCATCGAGACGACAATACAAGTGCCAACAGTTAACAATGATGTAACAATCCTTTGTTTTTTACCAATGGGCCAACAACGTCCCCCAAAACGTCCACCACAATGGTTGGGACACCAAGAGGGCATAGCAGTGAGATCAGAGTGGTCAGTGGTGATTGATGGCGGAGGACAACTCGCACGAACAAGACGATCATACACCAAAGATGAATGTGAGGTGATGAGGTTGGCCAGCATCTCTGTAAATGTGGTAGAGAACTCCGTATTGAGGCCATGGAATAGTGAAAATAAGAATGAGTGGTCGCATTCACCTCAAGCCTTGTCGGGATTTTGTGGAATGGGGCAGAAGTCATTGATCTCATCAACAATTAACTTCCACTCGGGCCCGTTTGGCTAAAACATCGTCCATCGTTGCGGGCTTAGTGTTCCCCTAAACCCCCGCTTCTCCGGTGCCTTCCTTTAGGCAGTCTTTGCTTCTCTTTGGCCTCGCCTTTCGGCTTCCGCTGAGCCTCGATGACTTGATGGGGATTCTCTTCCCAACCGCCTAGGGCGGAAGGCTTGCTTTGTCATCCTCGGGGTCGTGAGGGTGACATTTGATTCTTGACATTTTCACATACGATATCTATTAATTAATCGTGGCAAGTTTCCGTAAAACTTCCTGAATAACCGCTTTCACTTTAACCACCACATATGAATGAGAAACATACAGCAAATCTGTCACGGTAGGAAGTTTCCTTTCACAACGCGACTTCCTTCCTAGGATGTGGAAACACCCCAAAATATAGAACCAGGTTCAATTGGATTCTTCATTCTCAAAATAGCTTCACGCCACGGCACTTCTCTTCGCGATGTGGCATTTTATCTTTAATTCTTCACAAAAACTCAGCTTGAATCATATAGCTTAATCAACACCTAGTTATTTTTGAATTTAAGAACACAGCAGCGTCCCAATTAACTTCTGGAAGGATCTTCCAAAAATTCTTTATCTTCACAAATCATTCTTACTGCAAAAACTTACACATCTTAGTGTGCATTGGGGACTTGCGTACGATTTTTTCCATTGAAAATTTCTTAACAATTGATCAATGCTTAAGATTTTATAATCCTTATGCATACCGTAATGTTTTGCCCTTAGCCGCATTTCCTCTTGAGTCGAAGCAAATTTCTTACACAATTTCTAAAAAACTTACGTATGAACCCAAATATCTTACGCATTGTGTGAGATTCCAAACTTGCCCTATTTCTCAAAATCTAGCAAATATCTTACGTACTCCTCAAAAAATATTACATATCATATAAAATATGTTACGCGTCACTTGCCTTTGCTAACTTCACTATCTCAACCCAGAGAAAATATCTTACGTATAAAGGAGATGCATTCATGCCTTTGCCAATTTTGTGATATTAGGCAGAAACAGATATATTATGTATTTCATTCTCTGTACACAAAAAACTTGCGTATACAGGAAAACTCAACACTAATAATTTCAGCCTCAAACAAGAATTCCAGATCTTGTGCAAAATTTCTCATTACCTCTTCAGCACTTCTCAAGGCATCTTCAATCAGCTCAAAAACATTCTCAACAGCTTCTAATGATTCTCATACATAGTAGACAACAAATACAATCTTTCAACAATTCCATTCGGCTCTTCGGTGTTGAACATGCACAAAAGACAAATAATAGGTGTTGAAAAAAGTTGATCATTTGGTGACTAATCACATGAAAGATAAGAATAGGTGTATTGTAGTGCCATGAAGTGTTGCCAAGGGGGCTCCTTGCGCATAAGGATTGTGCCACTGGGTTGCACAGGAGGGAAGGTGGGGCGACGGGATGGCGGCATAACAGGTGAGGGGTGCATCGGGAGGAGCGCATCGAGGGGGCATACATCACGTCAAGGCAGGGAGGGTCGCTTCAAAGGGGGCTGCGGGTTGGGGTGGGGGTGACCCAACAGTTGGCCAAGAGAGCAGCCGACTAAGAGAGGATCAAGGTGGCCTCCTCCTGGGTGGCAGTATGTCGGAGCGAGAGGAAGTAGAATCGGACACCAAGGGGGGCTAGGATTGGGGAACCCGCTCTGATACGATGTTAAATGAAATCTCGTACCTCATAAAGAGGTTGGACTATTTATAGATGAATGAAAGAGTATAAATATGAATATCTATCGATGTGTGACCCAAATAATAAAAAGAAAAATTATTGGGTTAGCCCACTAATCTAACCCAAAGGATTGACCCAGGCAAACTCCATATCTAATTACGCTAACAGATATCAATGGTATTTAAGATTGTTGTCAAACATTCAAGAATTAAGGAATAAAAATATTTTCTTTTTTTTTGTGGTCTTACATTTTCCCCAAGATTTATCATTTCCTTTTTTTATGAAGATATCTATTCAAAGAAATGATTTGATATATCAATTTAAGTCCAAAAATTATTAAATCCACAACTAGATTATCATTAGCCTTTGTCATATTCGTCGTGCTATGGAGTGCAATGATTAACTTTGTTTTGATAAACACAACTTTTTGTTGTGGTGTAATTTTGTTTATTAAGTATTTTAAGTATGCAAGGAACTACATGTGAAACTTGGATCACTTGAGCCAACCTTTGAGGAGATTAAATCTTCTTGTACTTGTTTGCATATCTGGCAAGTATTGTATGTCATAAGATGTCATCGAACAAATTCTTTATTGGTGGAGATAGTGTCGATCCATTCAACACATGACTTCTTGCATTCATAGTCACAGCACAAGTTTTCAATGTTACCAACGATTTTTTTCATCGAACAAATTCTTTATCGTAGAAGCAAGCACCAAGTCCGTTTGAGTTCGTTCATTTTAATGTATGGGGCCCAGCCTATTTCCTGATAAAATGGGCGACTGGTATTACGTGTCATTTATTGATGACTTCACATGAATGTCATGGATCTATCTAATGAAAAGTAGAGCTGATGTTTTTCTTATGTTTTGCTCCTCTTATCATGAAATTAAAAATCAGTTTCTTGACGACCATGAGATTATCCATAAGACAGTTTGCCATGATACACCCCAGCAAAATAATGTTGTTGATCGCAAGAATCCTCATTTACTATATGCTGTTTGGGCCCTTCTTTTCCATATGAAAGTTCCCACAACCTTCCGGGGTGATGCAATTCTGGCAACGACATATTTTATTAATCGTCTCCATCATTAGTTCTTGCAAGAGCGACTCTATATCACACGCTCTATCCATCTCATCCACCACATTCATTACCATGGTGAGTCTTCGGCTATTTGTGATATGTTCATGACATTTGTCCAACCAACAAAAAGTTTGATGCTCGTTCTCTTCGATGCATCTTTCTTAGCTATTCTCATACTCAACGCAAATATCGTTGTTTCTCTCCAAATTTAGACCAATGTGTTGTGCCTGTTGATGTTCCCTTAGTTGAGTCGTCCCCATTTGCTCCTCATTCAACTCCATCAGCCACCTTGAGAATTGATCATGAGACTTGTCTGCCATTCACCATCACTCTATCTACCGCTTCTTCACCACTTCCTCGTAAGGTTGGTGGTCTTCAATTTGGTAATGTTCCTCCCAACCTGCCTACCTTGCCACCTGCACCCAAAAATGGCGCTTCCCGCTTTGGTTGTCTATACTCGCCGCCTGCATTACACCTCTCCTACACTTCTTGTTGAAACCTCTGCACCTGCTTCACCGTCGGCTCCACCATCCATCACAGAGGATCTCCCAATTGCCCTGCAGAAAAGTACTCGTACTTGTCAACAGTCTCCTGTATATACTCATACTTACCAAGGCTTGTTTGCATAGACTACAGCTTTTATTGGCACTTTGGCTACAACGACTGTACCTTGTACTCTCACCGAGGCCAAAGCCCATCCAGGTTGGTTGCAAGCCATGTTTGATGAGATACATGCACCGGAGGACAATCATATTGGGGATCTCATTAATCCTTCATCGTGTAAGCATATTGTTGGCTGCAAATGGGTATATACTGTCTGTGTTAATGCAGATGGCTATCTCAAAAGCCTCAAAGCTCGGCTCATCGAGGGGTATGCTCACACATATGGGATTTGATTATTTTTTATAACATCTCTCCAATGGCCAAAATGGCCTCTGCGCGTCTATTGATTTCTCTTGCGGCTTCTCGCCATTGGCTGCTTTACCAGGTGGATGTTAAAAACACCTTCAACCACGGTTTTCTGGATGAGGACGTCTATATAGAGCAACCTCCGAGGTTCGTCGCTCAAGGGGAGCCCTCCAAGATGTTTTGCTTTAGATGATCTTTATATGGACTTATACAATCCACACAAACGTGGTTTAAGCGTTTTTATACAGTTGTGACTAATTTTGGGTTTTCTCGAAGTTTAAAAGATCCCACAATTTTTTATCAACGGTCCATTGTTGGAATCATTTTGCTTGGTGTTTATGTGGATGATATTGTAATTATAGGCATTGATTCGGCAGAAATTGATCTACTCAAGTTTTTCCTACCATAACTTTCAGATGAAGGACTAGCTCCTGTTTTTTGGGAATTGAGTTCACTTGATGCTCGAAAGGAATTTTTTTATCTCAATGAAAGTATGTATTGGATCTACTTCAAGAGACAAGATTGTCTCATGTTGACACAATTGATGCTCCTCTTGAGCCTGGTGAGAGATCGTTTCATGCAGAAAGTGAGGTTTTTTCCTCACTTGACAAGTATATAACTATCTCACCATGACTCGGTCAGATGTCGTCTATGTTATAAGCAAGGTAAGTCAATTCATGAATCATCCAACCACATTGCAGTGGGATGCGGTTCTTCATATTGTCAGATATGTCAAGAGGAAACCAGGTCTGAGATTTTTGTATTCAGATCATGGGCACACTGACATGGAGGCATTCTATATGCACTCATCTAGCTATATTGCCTTTAGTGATAGGAATCTTGTCTCTTAGCAAAGCAAGAAACAAACCATTATTTCTCACTCGAGTGCTAAGTCAATATTGAGCAATGGCACATGTAACAATAGAAATCTTGTGGACACAACATCTTCTCCATGAGATTGGTTATCTAGTCAAAAAGACCATCACACATATGGTGTGACAATCAGGCAGCAATCAAGACCGCTGCAAATCTAGTGTTTCATGAGCGAACTAAGCATATTGAGGTTGACACCCATTTTGTTCGGGAAAATTTCAAAAACAAGAATCTTATTTTTGGCTATGTACATACCACGGAGCAATTGGCCAATGTGCTTGCTACAGGGGTTTCAGGAACATGGGTAAAAAATTTATGCGACAACAAGCTTGACATGATAAATATGTATGCTCCGACTTTAGGGGGAGTGTTAAGAGGATTTTGAATGTTTCGATATTTAGGATATGGGGTTTGACTGGGTCATCGTTTTATATATTTTTAAATTTCAAATCTCCCCTTATCTCGGGATTGTATCTCGTATCTTCATCTATATATAAACCTACTGGATCTCACTTTGAGGATGCAGTTTCCTGGCATACAGTTTCAACATCAACGAACAGAGTTATTTCAAACCAAGAATGTACACCCCATTACCGATTTCGACACGGCCTTCAAAAGATCTCAACATGGATTTCATTATGGTTTTACCAACGACTCAATGTAGTAGAGATTAAATAACGGTTGTTGATCGGTTTTTTAAAATGACTCATTTTGTACCTTACATAAAAGTGAAGATGCGATGAAAACAACAAAATCGTTCTTCAAAGAAATTGTTCATTTATAAGGCATCCCTCGAGCATTGTTTCAGACGGAGGCACTAAATTTCCCGATTATTACTAGACAGTGGGGGAATTTGAAACCAAGTTTCTTTTCAATATTTTCCATCGCCCGCAAACTGATGGACAAGCAAAAAACACAAATCGTACTTCAATCATCATTTTGAGAACATTGTTAAATAAAAATTTGAAAACACTCAACATTTGGTGCATGACATCAATCCTATCTCTATAATCGAATTGTGTTCTTCATCTGTTGATTGCCATGTGAAAGTAAATACAGAGGAGAAAGTTAAACCGGTGAAGAAGTTTCATGAATATGTTTGCGCTGAAATAGAGAAATCAAATGAAGAATGTGAGTGGCAGGCCAACAGGCACCAGAAGCAATCGATTTTTCATCTTGGAGACAAGGTGCAGATTAATCTTCGGAGCAAAGGTTACCATCAAAAAGGAAGAACGGGTTGGCACCATGAGTTGAAGGTCCGTTTTAAGTACTTGAAAAAGTTGGTAACAATGCATACAAGATCGACTTACCCAACAACTTTGGCGGAGCTTAGGTCACATTCAACATCAATGACATATAACCCTGTCTTGAAGATGACAGTGTAACGAATTTGAGAACAAATACTCTCCAATAAAGAGAAAATGATATGAAGCAAAATCCAACCAAGAAGAATATTTTATTATCAAACAAAAATATGAAGCCCAATTATTATTCAAATTGGACCAAACCATGTTTTTTTACATCAAATTTCTTGTGGACCACAACTCACTCATTTGCATCAATAAATAAAATATCTACATAGAAAGGGACCACAACATTGGAAAATATAGCATTTATGAAGAAATTTGCAACATTGAAATTGAAAAATGGAGAATTCATGAAAAATTCCACAACATTGGAAAGGGGGCATTTAAACTCACATGGGAAAGCGGTTTTTAGAGTTTTTTGTGATTTTTTGAGACTTCAATGCCTAGTAACTTAATTAGGCTCGCTTTTCTCTCATTTTATGGTTTCTATATAGACCAAAACCCTCATTGTAATGGGAAACTTTGATTTCTACAAATTTCAATTTGATTTGGAAAATTTCCTTTGTTGCTTCAGCCTTTTCTTTCGCTCGGAATTGGTGGTGCATATCCATTGTTGGTGGCTTTCCTTAAGACTTAGAAAAACCTTGGCAAGTGGTGTTGCCTTTAAGGTTTGGTTATTTGGCTACTCTTCGCATCAATGCTTTCATCCCTCAGCTTACTCGTTCTCCCTTCATTGATGAATAAAGAACTAGTTAGAATACTGATGGGATAGTTGATGTTTAGCAGCTAGAACAAATAGAACAAATATATAATTAGAATTCATGTTCATCTTTTCAACCAATGGAAACTGAAGAAAACACCGAATTAAATTTGTTAAAGTAAAAGAGTGAAGACCCAATACCCAAGGTTCCTCTTTAAGGGAGGCCTTGAAGTTATTTTATAATGAATACTAAAGACCACATCAGACCATCAGTCCGATGTGGGATGCACACTCCAACACTCCCCCTCAAGCTAGGTGTATATCTAAAATAACAAAGAAAACAAAGCAATCAACAATCATTGCAAACACTCCCTCTTAAACTGGACATACCCAGCTTGATTACAAAACAAGACGAAACAAAATAAAACATAAACTGCCACGGTGCTGCTCCCCCGAGGAAGGTGATGGATGATGGAAGAAGGTGCCAACAAGGCACTGGGAAAGCCACATAGGCGGGGCCGGACGTCGGAGCGCCGGTAAAGCCGCACGGGCGGGCCGGTCGTCGGGAAATCCACACTGGCGGGCCGGTCGTTAGAGCGTCAGGAAATCCGCACTGGCGGGCCGGTCGTCGGAGCGTCGGGAAATCCGCAGGAGGAGGCCGGCATGGAGGCGGGGGCTGCCACAGGAGGAGGCCGGCATGGAGAGAGTAGAGGTGGAGGCGTCGCACAGGGATCGCTGGACTGGAGGGACGGAGGGTCGACGCGTAGCAGGCGCTCGCGATGGGGGTCGTCCGAAAGTGAGGAGAGGCAGAGGAGTCGTCGTGAGAAGCTGACGCACGGGAGTCGCCGACCAAGAGGTGCCGCTGCGGGAGGTACTTGCGGGAGGGCGATGCGTGGGGAGGGAGCACGAGCGGGAGTCGCGTCACAGAAAGGAGTCCTCACAGCACAGGGAGGGGCGACGGAAAGGGAGGTCGTCACGCGCAGGGGGTGCCGCTCGAGCGGGATGGAGGGTCGTGCGAGGGAAGCAGCGCCGCGTGGTGGACAGGATTCATCGGGGCGGCGCCGTGGAGGAGCCGTGTGCAGGGGTGGAGAGGGTCGGAGGTGCCAACAGAGTTGGCGCACAGAGCCTCAGTCGGGAGAGCACCACCGGGCGGGAGGGAGGGCAGAACCGAACATATCCGAGAATCTGCAGGTAAGGCGAGGCCGGACAAAGCCGGGACGGAGCTGGGAAGGCGGGGCAGGAAGCGCCCACAGGAGGGAGGACCGGCCATGGAGGGAGGGGCGACGGAGGATTAGGGCTCCCTGGCCATGGAGGCCGCCACCCCCCCACGGGGGAAAATGATGGAACCCTAGACAGGAGAGAGATAAAAAATGAGAGGGAGGCTCGGGTTAGGATTATACCTCCTCTGATGCCATGTAGAATAATATGGAGGAGAACCCAATATCGAAGGTTCAAGGGAGGCCTTGAGGTTATTTTATAATACTAAAGACCACATCAGACCATCAGTCCGATGTGGGATGCAGACTCCAACAAAATTGAAAACCTAAATTTAACCGTTTAATGCATCCATAAGTTCTGATTTTAGAAAATAATTATGAATTTGTTTTACTAGAGTTAATTAGAATACCAACATAATATTTTAAATTTAACAACTAGAATAAAAGGATTACTAGTAATATTGTTACGATCTTTTATATCCAGTAATCACAATAAATGAATTTGAATTGTGTTATCCATAAGTTCTGATTTTAGAAAATAATTATGAATTTGTTTTACTGGAGTTAATTAGAATACCAACATAATATTTTAAATTTAACAACTAGAATAAAAGGATTGCTAATAATATTATTACGATCTTTTATATCCAGTAATCACAATAAATGAACTTGAATTGTGTTAGGCGTGCAGGTAGAATAGGTAGGACTGCCAAGAGCGGTGTTGTAAATACCTAGAAGGTTGTTGGGTGGGTTGTTAGCAGTAGGATGCCAGCTGATTGGCTAATAAGTGGTTCCGGCTGTAATTCCAGCTGCTTGGAGAGGATTCTCTAGAAGGTTCCAGTTGTTACGGGCCTGGGAATTCCCCTTTATACACTAGCAGGAGAGGGGACGGGGGGAGGACGAATTGTATTTTGGACTTTCGGCGATTGTTGAGCGGGTGGGTTAGGCCACTGGCCTCGGGGAGCAACACCTTCTGGAGGAGATACCACTTCTTCATCACCTTCTTCTTCTTCCCTCTATTTTCTGGTGAACCTGTTGTAACCGAGCATACAATAGTCAATAGAAACTGTATTTTCTCTCTCCCTAGCTCCGCACCCTATCATTGGTGCATTCATTGAGATAACTTGAAGCGCCGACGAATAAAGCGATTTTTTGCGAGCAAATTGTTGATTGTTGTAAATGCTTATGACCACAAGAAGGGAGTAGAATCGTATTTTTGGAAACAATTGTTTCAGAACTGAAAACAGGAGTCCAAAGTCTGGTGAACTTGGAGATGATCGCTCTGGAGATAAAATCAGACTTTCAGCGGCAAATGCAGGAGATATCAACGACAGTTAGTCAGCTTCATCAATACGTGAGAAGTTACAAAAATGCACCATAGATGAGGAAGGAGGAAGTAGTATGACAACGGCTTAAGCAGAAACTGGTCAGAAAACAAATGCCCATGACAATGTAGGGAAAACACAAGAGGTTGATTGAGGGAAGATATGCGCGCTAACCAGGCAAGTAGAGATGTCGATATTTATCAGCAATCATCCGGTTTCATGGATTTCCCGCGCAGAAACATATTTCTCTATACATCAGACACATGATGATCTGAAGGTGTCGATGGCTCAACTATGTAAGGATGGAATGGTGCAATACCGGATGATATCGTTGAAATCAGTACGGGCGGGACTCACATGGCCGCTGCTCGTTTGAGCGTTACGGTAGTGCAGCGAAAGAAGATCCGCTAACGTTCTCAAAGGAGCTACGACAAACCGAGATAGTGGAAATGTACATTGATGAATTTGAGTGAGTAGCTCTACGGATTCCGAATATTACAGAGAAGTGGTGCATAAGTATGTTCATCGGGGTGTTGAAACTGCAGTAGTACTGTTCTGACACATGATCCGCCGAACAAGCACGGTTGTTGACACTGACCAGTAGGGTAGAGCAGGAGCTTTTGGCCAAAGGAGTAAGAGCAGCCTGTACGTGGAACAAGATGGAAGCATTTAATGGCCAAGGAAGGAGCTGAAGTTCCAAAACAGTGGAATTTGTTCCTACTATGAAAGGTGGGCAGAAAAATCGGGGTAGTGATAGTGCACCACGGTGGAAGGGAGTCCGTAATCTGTCCAAGAAGGAATTTGAAGAAAGGAAAAAAGAAGGGTATGTGCTATGCTTTTGAGAAGGGATTCAAGTTGAATGTATGGGAGTGCTTGAGTCGCAGTGTGAGGTGGAAGAGGAACCAATAGAGGCAACTGAAAAAGAAACAACGTACAACTGAGGAAACTTGGGAGTTCCAGGAGTTGCTGCAGATGCAGTTCCTTGAATTCCACCTTGAAGGCATGGTGAATTTTCAAGGGGTGGGCAATGATAGGTATACGTATAGAATAGGTGGGACTGCCAATGGCAGTGTTGTAAATACCTAGAAGGTTGTTATCTGGGTTGTCAGTTGTAGGATGTCAGCTGTTTGGCTTATAAGTGGTTCCAGCTGTAATTCCAGCTGCTTGGGGAGGATTCTCTAAAAGGTTCCAACTGTTACGAGCCTGGGAATTCCCTTTTATATGCTAGCAGGGGAGGGGACGGGAGGGGGGTGAACTGTATTTTTGGATTTCCAGCAATTGTTGAGCGGGTGGGTTAGGCCACTGGCCTCGGGGAGCAGTGCCTTCCGGAGGAGATACCTCTTCTTCATAACCTTCTTCTTCTTCCCTCCATTTTCTGGTGAACCTGCTGTAACCGAGCATAAAATAGTTAATAGAAACTGTATTTTCTCTCTCTCTAGCTCCACACCCTATCAAAATATATAATTAGAATTCATGTTCATCTTTTCAACAAATGGGAACCCAGAGAAAACACCAATTTAAATTGAAAACCTAAATTTATCCATTTAGGGATGCATCAATAAGTTCTGGTTTTAGAAAATAATTATGAATTTGTTTTACTGAAGTGTTAATTAGAATACCAATATAATATTTTAAATTTAACAACTAGAAGAAAAGGATTACTAATAATATTATTACGATCTTTTATATCCAGTAATCACAAGAAATGAACTTGAATTGTGTTTCATTATCACTGATTTCTCTCTCTGATCTCCACCTTTCCTTAAGTAACATTTGACGGTGGTTGTAAAAAAGTATTTGTTTTTAAAAGCACATGAATGTTGTTTAAAAAATGATTACTAATCGCTGATTAGTCATATATGTTTTGTCACTTATACAAGTAGTTTTAATTAGAAATTTAAACATAAGTGCTATTCTTAAAATAAAAATAAGTATTTCTTGTGAAATAAAACAAATTTAACTTACTATCTAATATAAACTATTGTAAGTGTGATGAGCACTTTTTTTCATTAGTATCGTCAAACACTATCTTAATCTTGGACACCCTTGATCTTACATGAATGCACCCAAATGTTATCACTACATTTAGCATGCAGAAATCAATGACCACACCAAATACAGGAGACATTGAAACCTAGATAATAACTGTAAAATTGAAGGGAAAAAACTATACCCACTGTGGAATCATTGGCACTATTTCCTTTGCAGATTTTTCCTTGAGTAACCCGGATAATGTTGCCAAAGCTTTAAGCTGAAAATACACAAAACAAAGTGAAAAGATTATAACTAGACAACTAGAAGCATATAAAATATAGAATTTAATGCAATGGACACTTCAATTAATTATACAGAAAAAAATGAAGATTGCTTTGTGCCCTGAACTTCAAAGCATAAAAGAACACCGACATATATGAATTGTTATAATAAAGAGACTCAAATACAAATTTATCGATAAGGTGGCTTCGTTAATCCGATTGTCAATTTTATGCTAATGAAGTAGGAACAATTTCAAGTCAAATAAATTTATTTATGGTATTTCATTGATCACATTAAATACAAAAGAGCAAGAGGGAATGGATTAACCAAAAGCTCCGGTAAGAGAAAACAGGAAGAAAGGGAAAAAGGCAACATTTTCATGAATAAAGACAAGTAGTAGAGACAGGGAGAGGTAGATGTTAACTATGTTAAATTAAATAATAACAATTATTTTTAAAAAGGCATTAAAATAACCAATTTTTAGCATATAAAAACTATTTAACCAATTTTGCCTCTTTTTTTTTGAGGTTGAGGTGATGTTGCATGGTTCGATGCTTCAATTCAGCATTTTGAAGTACAGTAGCTAACATGAAAAATTCTTGATCTCAATGGGTGCTATGGATGATTCATGAGATCCAATACTTTTAAGAAGCTTAATATGTTTTGCTAAAATAAAAAAGTGCTAGTAAATGATGGACTACACAAGTGAATTATCAGACCCCATGGACCTGCCATGTGGTGTGAAAAGGTTACACAGACTGTCACTGGAGATTACCTTTGTTGTGGGATCCTTCCTACCAAGTCTTTTCAATTGTTGCATCACTTCACTATCAATGTCCTGCAAGGGGAAAAATGCATATATTAATATGCATGCAACTCGACATACAACGCGCAAAACAAACCATGAATCCATTATATTTATACCTCACTACTAATTAATTTTGAAGTAAATAACCTTTGATCCATTTACTATTTTAAATTGAAAGCAATAAGGTTGTGTTTGACAACATTTATCGAAGATTGCTTGTAACACAGACCAGATATGATAAGTACTTCAAAAAAATAAGTTTTCGTTTCATTTTTGAAAAAAAAAACATTTATACATAAATTTATGAAGTTAACCTTTGATCCATTTACTTTTTACATTGAAATTGTATAGGAGGGGTGAAAGCAATAAGGTTCTGTTTGACGACTTTATCGAAAAGTGCTTGTAACACTTACCGCATATGATAAGTGTCCATTTCATTTTTGAAAAAAAAACATGTATACTTAAATTTGTGAAGAAAACACTTTATATAAATGAAAAAAAACATTTTCTAATAAGCAATTTAAAAAACATTAATAAAGAAGAACTTGCCATGGTAGCAAGTATCAAAATCACTTATTTATAAGTGTTGTTAGACATAAGCTAAATAGACTCCTGGTGCTAAGGGTTGGAGTGGACTTGAGGGAAGCCACCGTATTAACTCATTTGTATCCTCTTCAAGGAACTTGTTTTGGGTCTATTGGGTTGTTTTTATCTTTTAGGTTTGAGTTCACTTGTGGAGAATTTGTGTCAAGTCATTTGGAGCAACAATATCTCTTGAGTTTGAGAGCACTTGTGAGAGAATGTGACTTGGACCTATTGGCCTGTCTGTATCCTCTTTGAGATTTGTTCGGACATTCCTCATTGTGAGACCATTGATATTTCTCCTCGTGGTTTTAATTAAGAGCTAGCATTCCTAATTGTAGGTCCAGTTACGTTTTTGCTGCAACATGCAATGAATGGTATCAGAATCTTAGATTTTGGGTCATTTATGAGTTAACTAATGAAAGACACTCACCTGATTATCGTGGGAATATGTTGGAGTTGCACGGCACAATGACACGAAAAAGATTAAAGAGGCTACAAGATGTGATGAGAGTCCATCTCGCAACATTAAAGGCCCAAAACCAATTAGCATACATAGAAAAGACAAATGTTGACGCACTCTCTTATCCAGGCTCACAAATGATGCATTAAATTCAAGACATGTGATTGGACAAATCATGAGGGTCAATAGACCTGAAGAATCATCAAAGTCATGGTTGGAGGCAACAAAGTCAATTTCAATGTATTATAACAATATCTATGTGTGAAAACCATTTTCTACACCTACTAGAAGCCAAAATTTGTGAGCTAAACCCATGTGTTACAACACCTCAAAGTCCACATTAGACTTCAGTTTTTTGACTTCAACGGGATAAGCAGGTTTAGACTTTATAGCTTCAGGGGATTAGACCGTTGACCAATAAATAGTCATTATCATTATACGTGAAATACAGTCAAAATTGTAGAGACTTCGCTAGTTTATTTTCTCCCCACTGTATGTGGAACATTTTTGTCACTTTCTTTGCTCGCATGCATTATGGTTTTGTCAATCTGCAAGTTAGATAGGTTATTCAAGATCACAAAGACCCCAATTTGTGTCTTGACTCGAGTGCATTGTTGTGCGGATCAGTTAACACGTATGTTGTTTGAGTGTGTTCTTAGCAATGGGTCTCACTTATCTTATAGTGTTGGTTGACTACTTGTCTCCACAATGTTTCAAGCTTTATCCTTCATCCCCTAACCTACTTCGTGAAGATCGGCAGACCCCTTGCATCTTGGTTCACTTGACATCAAGGTTTTGCTTTACAAGGTAGGCAAACTATCCAATCTTTATTAACCTTTTATCCATTATCCTTTCGTATTTACTTTTTTTATCCACCCATTTAAAAAAATATTTAAAAACCTCCAGAATTGGTCATTGCTGTGCAAGATTTAAATATTCTATATAGAGTCGATTATTTTTTCAAATTTTCATTTGCTATATGTGGATTTTTGTACTCAAAAAATAATATACATCATCATGTGTGTTACAATACTAAGCACAACCACTTTCTGAGAGAAACAAAATTAATCAGGGGACATGGTTTACACGGTAGGCAAATTATCCTTTATTAAGTTTTTATCTATTATCCTCTCATATTTCCTTTTCTTATCCACCCACTCAAAAAAAAACTTTCCATTGAAAACCTCCTTAATTGACCCTTGTTGTGCAAGATTTAAATATTCTATATAGATTCAATTATTCATAGATCTTTATTTAGTATTTTCATTTGCTCTATGTGAATTTGCCCCTAAAAAATGATTCTCTTCATTATCTTGTGTTTTACAATATTAGGCAAACATTTTCTGAGAGATTTCAAAAAAAAAATCAAATGACACATTTACTACTTCATTTGTTTATGTTTTACTTTATTAGCACAACTCATTTCCTTGACATATTACATCATTTTTTTAGCCTCCATGTTTTAAATATTTGAATTATATTGATATAAAAATTTTATAATGCATAACGAGTAGGTAAACCCGTCATGCCATACCCAATTTGTTTCGTCCCCCATTTACCCTAGTTAAAATAACCAATTTTCATCATGAACCGACTGTGTTAATCTCATCCCCCAACACCTTGGTTGGGAAAGGATTGCTGGTACATGATCTCCTAACAATGTAAAGACTCCATGAGAGCTTGTGAATTGATCTAAGAGCTCATAGTGGAAGGAAAGAGAAGAAAAACAATTGAAGTGTGTGTGTGTGTGTTTCCACCCGTGCATGTATTTGTGTAATCATCATTGCAGAAGATTGTGAGAGGGAATGGCTTGTGATAGTGGTGGAGAAAGTCAAATTAATATCCCCGATAAGTTTTCTGATAGAAAGTTGGAGGAACTTCACAAGTAGATCGACCGCATAAAAAATCCACCAACCCTGGGAACAATTCATGGTAAACCAGGACAGGCTCAAGCACCATGTCTTCAACAAGCAAAGAAGACCTCGAGAAGACAACGTCATTGGTGGGGTTAAGGCAAAAGTCCAGTCATTTCAAGGAAAGACTAAGACCCCAAAGCGTGCTTCGAATGAAAAATCCGCATCGAACAAGTATTCTCCTACCATGTTTATTCCAAGAAAAAAAAGTGAAACTTGCTTCCATTGAGTTTTCTTATTATGCACTTATTGGGTGGAACCAGATGCAAAATGAGGACTCGACATAGTGAACACCCCATCAACACATGGAACGACATGAAGTTGGTCATCAAGAAACGTTTTGTTCCCTCAAGCTACCATAGGGACAGCCACAACAAACTTCAGCCTCTTTCCCAAGGGAATAAAAGTGTTAAGATTATCACAAGGAGATGTATATCACAATGATTTGAGATAACATGGAGGAGGACCGAGAGGCAACCATGACACTATTTTTACACAACCTCAAACAAGAGATAATTGAACAAATGGAGATTTACCACTACATCAAAATGCAAACACCATCCGTCAAGACACCAAAATTGAGCACCAAATTAAGAGGAAGAACCACGTGAGGAAGTCTACTACGCCCTTCAATCCAAGGAGAAATACAAGAG
Source organism: Viscum album (assembly GCA_963277665.1). Lineage (NCBI taxonomy): Eukaryota > Viridiplantae > Streptophyta > Magnoliopsida > Santalales > Viscaceae > Viscum > Viscum album. The sequence goes on from OY728156.1 coordinate 1,870,206,663, forward strand.
AAGATGGTGAAGATACATCAAATCCAAAAGAACCAATTGAAAATAAGAGTGATAAAGTAACCCCCGTGCCTAAGAAAGCGGGGAAACCGGTGAAGAGACCTCTAAGTAAAAAAGAAGAGTATTCCCCAAAAATTGGTAGTGGTGGATTTGTTGAAAAAGGTGTCTTCGTCACTAGAAGGGTGCTTGGTGCACAATGGTCAGAGAAAAGGAGCAATGGGAGAACATTTTTCATACACGGTGCCAAGCCCAAAGAAAGATATGCAATGTCATTATAGATGGAGGAAGCTGCAACAATGTGGCGAGCCAAGTGGCGGAAAAGTTTGAGACGACTAACTTTGAAATACCTGAAGGGTTTTGTAGAACATGTATATGCCCAAATGTGGCATAAGAAAACACAAAACTCAACCATAAGATGGACCAGGAGAGAAAACGATAAAAAGCATACACCACTGTCCATGTTATATCTTTCTCAACAGTGAACTTGATAGAAATCTCTTGGCAGCAACCAAACAATTTCTGCCTCCAAAGATATCCACCAGCAGAAATGGAATCACCAAACACTTCGGTAGAACCTCTTCTTCAAATGGCATGCTAGACAACCTACAAGGTTAATGAAGAGAAGAGAACATGAGAGTGATTCGGCTTGTAAGAGAATGATCTTCAGTGTCCAAAATGAGGCCCATGAACCCCGTTAAATAGAACTCCTTCGTTGAATGAAAGAGTAACTTGATGTTCAGCGGTTTTGCATGTTACAAAACTAGCAAACTTTTTAACTCCATATGTTGTAACGAATATAGCGGTTACCTCATTCATTAAGTTTTGTTAAAACTCTTTTAACATTCACTTAATCATCAACACATCATCATATGATGTGTTACAAGCTCTGAACAACATGATAATCATCGTAGGAGAGATGGGCGAATTATATCTCATATCCATAAACACCGTGGAATATTATAAACAACCACGGCATAACACAAACCAAGGCATTGCGACTTTCACCACGTCATGGTTTATGCTTTAGTGTATATATCCAACAGTACCAACATTCAAACCAGCTTCAATGATTGAATGATGGTGGAGAGCTAAATGTCACGCCCCGCCAACTGGAGAGGAGACCTGGTGGTGAGGTTCTCTAGAATCCTCTAGAGTTTTCTACATCTCCACCAAGTTCCGGAATATTCCAGACTTCTCCGGAGTGTTGCGGAACACCCCTTGGGCCTTGAAGGGTCCGAAACATTCTAGGCCTCCATGAAAGGTTGTGGATCTCAACGGGTTCTAGAATGCTCCATGTATATTCTAGTAGAGTAGGCTAGAATACTCTAGAATCATGTGGAAGTGGAAGTGTACATATTCTAGAATATTGTAGACTTTGCCACCAAGCCCTATATAAAGGGAGTGGCTCCTCATTTGTAAACACACATAGAAGTTGAGAGCATTTGAGAGCTTCTTTGCACTTGTGTCTTGTGAGCTTGTCAAGCACTTCCCTTACGATCCTTACTTCCGTTGTGAGTGTCGAAAGGCTGAACTCGTCTAGGCTTTGTGAAAGGAAAGCTAGCCGAGTGTCGCACGAGAGCTTGGAAGAAAGCCAAGTCCCGTGACAGTTGGTATCAAAGGTGTTCAAGGCAAGTGTTCGCGATGGCAGGCTCGAATGTGGAGGATCCTGTTATGTCTGAGAGGGAGGTCATGCCGACCGTTCCTAAGAAGAAGGCCGGGAAGTCTCGTGAGACCGTGGCGACTCTTGAGGAGCGTCTCCTAAGGGCGGAGGAGTGCCTTGCTGATGTGAAAGAAAGGCTCGAGTATGTCGAGGGAGACGATGAGGAAGGGGCACTAGGCGTCGTGGGCCTACGTGATGCGCTCTTCACTCTCCAAGACCGAGTGGCATCAGTTGAGAGGTACGCCAAGGAGAATGCTGCCGAGAAAGATGCCTTCATGGACTGGACAAAGGGGATCTTAGCACAACATGGAGATGCGATGGCCAGGTACGACCAAACTCTTGATCAACTTAAGAGGGAGTGGTCAAATTATCGTGGCGAGTTGGCTAGTGGGGTGCTTGTGCGGGACACACCAAAGATTGATGTGCCTCGTCCAAAACACTTCAATGGCAAGAGAGATGCCAAGGAGGTAGACAACTTCTTTTGGCAAGTGGAGCAATACTTTGAGGCAATTGGCTTGATGGAAGACTTGAGCCGTGTGAAGACCGTCGTTCTTTACTTTGGTGACGATGCATCTCTATGGTAGAGGATGAAGCACCAAGAGCTCAAGGATGGTGGGAAGGCACTTCCATCATGGGAAGAGTTCAAGCAATGGGTCTATGTTCAGTTCTACCCCGAGGAAGCTGATTGGGAAGCAAGGGACAAGCTGCGAACTTTGAAGCATACGGGGACAATCCATGAGTATGTTCGGGAGTATGTCTCGCTAAAGCTCCAGGTACGTGACAAGCCTGATTATGATCATATGTATGATTTCATCAAAGGTCTTCAGTCATGGGCACAACAAGAGGTGCGAGGTCGACGGCCTAAGACCTTCACCGAAGTCGTGTCCATTGCCGAGTCCTTGGTGGAATACAAGAAGAAGGTTGAACCCCCTAAGCCCAAGAAGGAGTTCAAGGGTAAAGGTGGGGGAGACCAAGAGAGGAGGTGGAACCGAGATGCCCATGACAAGGGGAAGTCCAAGGAGCACACCAAGGACTTCTCAAGGGAATTCAAGCCCCGAGGATGCTACTTTTGTGACGGGCCTCACACATGGAAGGAGTGTCCCAAGCGGAAGGCACTCAACTCCATGTTTGAAGAGAAGGAGGAAGTTCCCAAGGAGCGTCAAATGGGGACTCTAAGGCTCTTCAATGCGTTGGAGGTAAAGAACTCACCTAAGGCACCACCTAAGGCGCCACCTAAGGATGGGTTGATGTATGCAAAGGTGGAGTTGAATGGGAAGTCCACCTATGCGATGCTCGACACGGGAGCCACACACAACTTTGTGGCCGAAGATGAGGCGAGAAGACTTAGGCTAGTTGTGGCCAAGACAACTAGTCGCATGAAAGCCGTGAATGCCACACCTCAACCGACGAGTGGCATTGTCCGTGGAGTGACCCTTTGCATTGGCGAATGGAGGGGTGCTATTGATCTCACAGTGGTTCCCATGGACGACTTCAAGCTAGTGTTGGGGATGGAGTTCTTCAAGAAAGCCAAGGCCATTCCGACACCTCACTTGGAGCAAATGGTGATCATGGAAGAAAGAAGCCCGTGCATGGTGACTACGAAGGTATGTGGCGACCATAACTTGTCTTTACTTTCTGCCATGCAAGTGAAGAAGGGTTTCAAGAAGGGAGAGGAGACCTACTTGGTTTCCTTAAAAGATGATGGGCCGGTAGACGACAACCATGAGTTGCCAAAGGAGGTGAAGGCCGTGCTAAGGGAGTTTAGCGACGTCATGCCACCGGAGTTGCCCAAGAGACTTCCACCCAAAAGGGAGGTGGATCATGAAATTGAGTTGGTGTCAGGATCAAAGCCACCATCCATGGCACCCTATCGCATGGCTCCACCCGAGTTGGAGGAGTTGAAGAGGCAATTGAAGGAGATGTTGGATGCGGGACAAATCCAACCATCCAAGTCGCCATATGGATCGCCCGTTCTATTCCAAAAGAAGCATGATGGCTCCTTGAGGATGTGCGTGGACTATCGGGCATTGAACAAAGTCACGGTAAAGAACAAGTACCTTATCCCATTGATAGCGGATCTCTTTGATCAGTTGGGCAAGGCACGGGTGTTCACCAAGCTGGACTTGAGATCGGGGTATTATTAAGTCCGTATTTCCATGGAAGATGTGTCGAAGACCGCATGCGTGACAAGGTACGGATCCTATGAGTTCCTTGTTATGCCATTTGGTTTGACTAACGACCCAGCGACATTCTGCACATTGATGAACAAAGTTTTCCACCAATACTTGGATAAGTTTGTGGTAGTCTACTTGGACGACATTGTCATCTATAGTGAGACAATGGCGGATCATGTGGAACACTTACAAACTGTGTTCAAGGTATTGAGGGAGAACGAGTTATATGTGAAGAAGGAGAAGTGTTCATTTGCAAGGGATGAAGTCCTCTTCTTAGGACACAAGATCAAAGGAGGCAAGCTCATGATGGATCATGAGAAGATTCGGGCTATCGATGAATGGGAGAGGCCAACCAAGGTTCCCGAGTTGAGATCTTTCCTTGGGTTGGTGAATTATTATCGGCGATTCATCTGTGACTATTCAAAGAAGGCGGCTCCACTCACCGACTTGCTAAAGAAGAACAAGCCGTGGGAGTGGGATGTCAAATGTGAGGAGGCATTTGAGGGCTTGAAGAAGATGGTCATGGAGGAACCAGTCTTAAGCTTGGCGGATCCGACCAAGCCTTATGAGGTACACACCGATGCCTCAGACTTTGCTATTGGGGGTGTGCTCATGCAGGAAAGACATCCCATAGCTTTTGAGAGCCGGAAGCTGAATGACACCGAGAGGAGGTACACGGTGCAAGAGAAAGAGATGACAGTCGTGGTACATTGTCTTCGGGCATGGAGACATTATCTCTTGGGGTCTAAGTTTGTGGTGAAGACCGACAATGTTGCCACAAGCTATTTCCAAACCCAGAAGAAGCTGACTCCGAAGCAGGCAAGATGGCAGGAATTCTTGGCCGAGTTTGATTATTCTTTGGAGTACAAGCCTGGGACAGCCAATGTGGCGGCCGATGCACTTAGCAGGAAGATGGTGTTCAGCCACTTGTCATGTGTGGATGACGGGATCTTGGGTAGGATCAAGGAAGGCATGTCGCATGATCCTATAGCCAAGAACGTCTTGGATCTCGCTGTGGAGGGCAAGACAAGGAGATTTTGGGAGGAGGATGGCACTCTTCTTACCACAGGGAGGAGGATATATGTCCCAAAGTGGGGGAACCTGCGGAGGGATCTCATCAAGGAGTGTCATGACTCGAGATGGGCAGGACATCCAGGGCAGCACCGCACCAAGGCCTTGCTAGAGGGAGCATATTATTGGCCAAGGATGGAGGACGATGTGGAGTCCTATGTGAAGACTTGTCTTGTGTGCCAACAAGACAAGGTGGACAATCAGTTGCCTGGAGGATTGTTGCAGCCATTGCCCATTGCGGAGAGGCCATGGGAAACAGTCACCATGGACTTCATCGTTGCATTGCCAAAGTCCGAAGGGTATGGGAGCATCATCGTGGTGGTGGACAAGTTCTCGAAGTATGCCACTTTTATCCCCGCTCCAGCAGATGTGACGGCAGAGCTCACCGCAAGGCTACTCTTCAAGCATGTGGTGAAGTATTGGGGGATACCACGACACATCATCAGTGACCGGGATCCACGTTTCACGGGTAAGTTGTGGACTGAGCTCTTCGGATTGTTGGGATCGAAGCTCCACTACTCTACGAGCTTTCACCCCCAGACGGATGGGCAGACGGAGAGGGTGAATGCCTTGTTGGAGCTCTACTTGAGGCACTTTGTGAGTGCAAATCAGCGAGATTGGGCCAAGTTGCTTGATGTGGCCCAATTCTCCTACAATTTGCAAAGGAGTGAGTCGACGGGGAAGAGTCCATTTGAGGTGGTGACTGGACAACAACCCCTTACTCCTCACACAGCGGTACTTGGGGAGAAGTACCAAGGAAGCAGCCCAACCGCCTACACTATGGCCAAGGAGTGGCATGAGCAGGCCGACATGACGAGAACTCACTTGCACAAAGCTGCCAAGAGGATGAAGAAGTGGGCCGACAAAGGGCGAAGGGATGTGAGCTTCCAGCCAGGGGACAAGGTGATGGTGAAACTCTTGCCTCAGCAGCACAAAGCATTCAGGAGGGTGCACAAAGGCCTGATTCGGCGATATGAGGGACCATATGAGGTCGTGCACCAAATTGGGGAGGTATCATACCGCTTGGAGTAGCCTCCCAAGCTGAAGATCCATCCAGTCTTCCATGTGAGTATGCTCAAGCCATATCATGAAGACGTGGAGGACCCGAGCAGAGGGTTGTCTACAAGGGCACCTACAGCGGTTGTCGAGTCATATGATAAGCAGGTGGATCTCATACTCGATGATCGGATAGTTCGGCGACGTGGAGTGCCACGAAGCAAGGAGTACTTGATCAAGTGGAAGGACTTACCAGAGTGCGAGGCAACCTGGGAACCTGCAGACAACTTGTGGCAGTTTGCGCGGGCAATCGAGGAGTATCATCATGGACGCGCCGAGGACGTCGCCAGAAAAGGTGGGGGAGGATGTCACGCCCCACCAACTGGAGAGGAGACCCGGTGGTGAGGTTCTCTAGAATCCTCTAGAGTTCTCTACATCTCCACCAAGTTCCGGAATATTCCAGACTTCTCCGGAGTGTTGCGGAACACCCCTTGGGCCTTGAAGGGTCCGGAACATTCTAGGCCTCCATGAAAGGTTGTGGATCTCAATGGGTTCTAGAATGCTCCATGTATATTCTAGTAGAGTAGGCTAGAATACTCTAGAATCATGTGGAAGTGTACATATTCTAGAATGTTGTAGACTTTGCCACCAAGCCCTATATAAAGGGAATGGCTCCTCATTTGTAAACACACATAGAAGTTGAGAGCATTTGAGAGCTTCTTTGCACTTGTGTCTTGTGAGCTTGTCAAGCACTTCCCTTACGATCCTTCCGTTGTGAGTGTCGAAAGGCTGAACTCGTCTAGGCTTTGTGAAAGGAAAGCTAGCCGAGTGCCGCACGAGAGCTTGGGAGAAAGCCAAGTCCCGTGACATAAAGGTCACCAAACAAGTGAAGATTTAGCTGACCATCAATAAGTACAAAGATGATGTATTCAGCAATGTTGTACCTATGAATGTGTGTAGTTTGCTACTAGGTCGACCATGGTAGTATGATCAACGTGTTGCTCATGACAGTTTTCTAAACTATTATTTGTACTATGAGTAGACCCTATAACCCTCATCTCGATGCCAGTGAAACAAACTTTAGAAGACCAAGTTTTGAGGAGAGAGAGAAGAGGGGGGGTGAGTGATAAAAAAAGGGCAAGCGAAAGACAAAAATGAGGAAAAAACGGTTCAATTAAGGAAGCACCGATTTTGCAGCAAAACCTCCTGGTATTTATATACAAAGAGGTGATGTTAAACACTAAATTAACATCTCATTAACCATTATACTACTCAATTTTCTCCATCTGAAATTGCTTGCATGGAGCAACAAATATAGATGGAAAAACATGCAAAATTCATCAAGCAACTCATGAAAAGACAAAAAAGAGTATTGAACGAATGGCCCAATAATACATGAGTCGTGCAAACAAGGGTCGCAAGCAAGCGATATTTGCAACCAATGACTTGGTATGATTTCACATGCAAATGAAAAACTTTCCCAACAAATGAAAGACAAAACTGATGTTACAAAGAGATGGATCTTTCCGAGTGCTCGAGAAAATTAATAGTAATGCTTACAAGATTGTTTTCCAAATAAGTATGGACTGAGTGTTACATTCAATGACTTTGATATTACTCCTTATTTGAGTACAATGGATGAAGAGTTGAGATCGACTCATTTTAAAGAGGGAAAGGATAGTGAGAAAGGCGCTAACCCCGTTGCACCTGAAAAGGAGTTGTAGTTGCAAAGCTTAATGACGCAAGAACAATTAAAGAGACTACATTAAAGCCCCAAAACCAAACTGCAAGCATGAAAGAGGCAATGGGGTTATTAACTCTCTAATTCAAGCCTAAATATGATATTAAGTCCAAGACATGTGGCTAGTTGAATTATGAGGTCAAATCAACTTGAAGAATCTCCAAAGTGTAATGCCCCGCGGGATCCTGCAGTCAAACTGAGAGGAAGGGTGAATCAGTGTAAACCAATTTTATTGAATTCTTTACTCTTTTAAATTAAGATGTATGGATCTGCTTATGAATTCTCCAAACACAATTAATGTTGGATTGGTGTTGCCCGATTCGGTTGGGCCGAATGCTTGTGGCCCGCAACTATCGCGGGTCATCAGGAGGAGCTTAGGTCACATTCAACATTAATTGTGTTTGGAGGAGCTTAGGTCACATTCAACATCAATGACATATAACCCTGTCTTGAAGATGACAATGTAACGAATTTGAGGACAAATACTCTCCAATAAGGAGAAAATGATATGAAGCAAAATCCATCCAAGAAGAATATTTTATTACCAAACAAAAATATGAAGCCCAATTATTATTCAAATTGGACCAAACCATGTTTCTTTACATCAAATTTCTTTTGGACCACAACTCACTCATTTGCATCAATAAATAAAATATCTAAATAGAAAGGCACCACAACACTGGAAAATATAGCATTTATGAAGAAATTTGCAACATTGAAATTGAAAAATGGAGAATTCATGGAAAATTCCGCAACATTGGAAAGGGGGCATTTAAACTCACTTGGGAAAGCGGTTTTTAGAGTTTTTTGTGATTTTTTGAGACTTCAATGCCTAGTAACCTAATTAGGCTCGCTTTTCTCTCATTTTATGGTTTCCATATAGACCAAAACCCTCATTGTAATGGGAAACTTTGATTTCTACGAATTTCAATTTGATTTGGAAAATTTCCTTTGTTGCTTAAGCCTTTTCTTTCGCCCGGAATTGGTGGTGCATATCCGTTGTTGGTGGCTTTGGCTTAAGACTTAGAAAAACCTTGGCAAGTGGTGTTACCTTTAAGGTTTGGTTATTTGGCTACTCTTCGCAACAATGCTTTCATCCCTCGGCTTACTCGTTCTCCCTTCGTCGACGAATAAAGCACTAGTTATAATACTGACGGGATGGTTGATGTTTACCAACTAGAACAAATATATCAAACATATAATTTGAATTCATGTTAATCTTTTCAACCAATGGAAATCAGAGAAAATACCGATTTAAATTGAAAACCTAAATTTAACCGCTTTTTGCATCCATAAGTTCTGATTTTAGAAAATAATTATGAATTTGTTTTACTAGAGTTAATTAGAATACCAATATAATATTTTAAATTTAACAACTAGAATAAAAGGATTGCTAATAATATTATTACGATCTTTTATATCTAGTAATCACAATAAATGAACTTGAATTGTGTGAGGCGTGCGGGTAGAATAGGTAGGACTGTCAAGGGCAGTGTCATAAATACCTAGAAGGTTGTTAGGTGGGTTGTTAGTTGTAGGATGCCAGCTGTTTGGCTAATAAGTGGTTCCAGCTATAATTCCAGTTGCTTGGAGAGGATTCTCTAGAAGGTTCCAGCTCTTACGGCCTAGGAATTCCCCTTTATACACTAGCAGGAGAGGGGACGGGAGGAGAACGAATTGTATTTTTGACTTCCGGCGATTGTTGAGCGGGTGGGTTAGACCACTGGCCTCGGGGAGCAGCACCTTCTGGAGGAGATACCACTTCTTCATCACCTTCTTCTTCTTCCCTCTATTTTCTAGTGAACCTATTGTAACTAAGCATACACTAGTCAATAGAAACTGTATTTTCTCTCTCTATATCTGCACCCTATCATTGGGGCATTCATTGAGATGGCTTGAAGCGCCGACGGATAGAGCGATTTTCTGCGAGCAAATTGTTGATTGTTGTAAATGCTTATGACCACAAGAAGGGAGTAGAATCGCATACTTGGAAACAATTGTTTCAGAACTGAAAACAGGAGTCCAAAGTCGGGCGAACTTGGAGATGATTGGTCTGAAGATAAAATCAGACTTTTCAGCAGCAAATACAGGAGATATCAACGACGGTGAGTCAGCTTCATCAATATGTGAGAAGTTACCGGGAGAGTTCTAGATGAGTTCTAGACAAAGGCAAATTCGCCATAGATGAGGAAGGTGGAAGCAAGCAGTGTGAGAACGGCTTAAGCAAAAACTGGTCAGAAAACAAATGCTAATGACAATGTAGGGAAAACAAAAGAGGTTGATTGAGGGGAGATATGCACGCTAACCAGGCAAGTAGAGATGTCGATATTTATCGACGATGATCCGATTTCATGGATTTCCCGTTTCTCAATACATCAGACGCATGATGATCTGAAGGTGCCGATGACTCAACTATGTAAGGATGGAATGGTGCAATACTGGATGATATCGTTGAAATCAGTACGGGCGAGACTCACATGGTCGCAGCTTGTTTGAGCGTTAGGGTAGTGCAGCGAAAGAAGATCCGTTAATGTTCTTAAAGGAGCTACGACAAACCAAGATAATGGACATGTACATTGATGAATTTGAGTGAGTAGCTCTGCGGATTCCAAATATTACAGAGAAGTGGTGCATAAGTATGTTCATCGAGTGTCGAAACAGGAGTAGTACTGTTCTGACACATGATCCGCCGAACAAACGCGGTTGTTGACACTCGCCAGTAGGGTAGGGCAGGAGCTTTTGGCCAAAGGAGTAAGAGCACCCTGTACCGCGGAACAAGACGGAAGCATTTAATGGCAAAGGAGCTAGAGTTCGAGAAGAGTGGAATTTGTTCCTACTATGGAAGGTGAGCAGAAAAAATGGGGTAGTGATAGGACACCACGGCGGAGGGGAGTCCGTAATCTGTCCAAGGAGGAATTTGAAGAAAGGAAAAAAAAAGGGTATGTGCTATGCTTGTGGACAAAAGATTTAATCTAGGGCATAGGTGTTTTGAGAAGGGATTCAAGTTGAATGTATTGGAGTGCTTGGAGTCATGGAGTGAGGTGGAAGAGGAACCAATAGAGGCAACTGAAAAAGAAACACCGTACGGCTAAGAAGGAAATTTGGGAGTTCCAAGAGTTGTTGCAGATGCAGTTCCTTGAATTCCACCTTGAGGGCATGGTGAATTTTCAAGGGGCGGGCAATGATAGGTATACAGGTAGAATAGGTGGGACGGCCAAGGGTAGTGTTGTAAATACCTAGAAGATTGTTATCTGGGTTGTTAGTTGTAGGATGTCAGTTGTTTGGCTTATAAGTGGTTCCAGCTATAATTCCAGCTGCTTGGGGAGGATTCTCTAGAAGGTTCCAACAGTTACGAGCCTGAGAATTCCCCTTTATATGCTAGTAGGGGAGGGGACGGGAGGGGGACGAATTGTATTTTGGATTTCCAGCAATTGTTGAGCGGGTGGGTTAGGCCACTGGCCTCGGGAGTCGTGCCTTCCGAAGGAGATACCTCTTCTTCATAACCTTCTTCTTCTTCCCTCCATTTTCTGGTGAACCTACGATAACCGAGAATAAAATAGTTAATCGAAACTATATTTTCTCTCTCTAGCTCCACACCCTATCAAAATATATAATTAGAATTCATGTTCATCTTTTCAACAAATGGGAACCCAGAGAAAACACCAATTTAAATTGAAAACCTAAATTTATCCGTTTAGGGATGCACCCATAAGTTCTGGTTTTAGAAAATAATTATGAATTTGATTTACTGAAGAGTTAATTAGAATACCAGTATAATATTTTAAATTTAACAACTAGAACAAATGGATTACTAATAATATTATTACGATCTTTTATATCCAGTAATCACAATAAATGAACCTGAATTGTGTTTCATTATCACTGATTTCTCTCTTTGATCTCCACCTTTCCTTAAGTTACATTTGATGGTGGTTGTAAAAAAGTATTTGTTTTTAAAAGCACATAAATGTTGTTTAAAAAATGATTACTAATCGCTGATTAGTAATATATTTTTTGTCACTTATATAAGTAGTTTTAATTAGAAATTTAAACATAGGTGTTTTTCTTAAAATTAAAAAAAAAAAGTATTTCTTGTGAAATAAAAAAAAAAAATTAACTTACTATCTAATATAAACTATTGTAAGTGTGATTAGCACTTTTTTTCATTAGTACCGTCAAACACTATCTTAATCTTGTACACCCTTGATCTTACATGAATGACACCCAAATGTTATCATTACATTTAGCATGCAGAAATCAATGACCACGCCAAATACAGGAGACATTGAATCCTAGATAATAACTGTAAAATTGAAGGAAAAAAACTATACCCACTGTGGAATCATTGGCACTATTTCCTTTGCAGATTTTTCCTTCAGTAACCCGGAAAATGTTGTCAAAGCTTTAAGCTGAAAATACATAAAACAAAGTGAAAAGATTATAACTAGACAACTAGAAGCATAGAAAATATAGAATTGAATACAATGGACACTTCAATTAATTATACAGAAAAAAATGAAGATTGCTTTACGCCCTGAACTTCAAAGCATAAAAGAACACTGGCATTTATGAATTGTTATAATAAAGAGACTCAAATACAAATTTATCGATAAGGTGGCCTCGTTAATCGGATTTTCAATTTTATGCTAATGAAGTAGGAACAATTTCAAATCAAATAAATTTGTTTATGGTATTTCATTGATCACATTGAATACAAAAGAGACAGAGGGGATGGATTAACCAAAAGCTCTGGTAAGAGAAAACAGGAAGAAAGGGAAAAAAGCAACATTTTCATGAATAAAGACAAGTAGTAGCGATAGGGAGAGGTAGATATTAACCATGTTAAATTAAATAATAACAATTATTTTTAAAAAAGCATTAAAATAACCAATTTTTAGCATATAAAAACTATTTAACCAATTTTGCCTCTCTTTTTTGCCTGAGGTTGAGGTGATGTTGCATGGTTCGATGCTTCAATTCAGCATTTTGATGTACAGTAGCTAACATAAAAAATTCTTTAACTAGGGGTGCTATGGATGATTCATGAGATCCAATACTTTTAAGAAGCTTAATATGGTTTGCTAAAATAAAAAAGTGTTAGTAAAGGATGGACTACACAAGTGAATTATCAGACCCCATGGACCTGCCATGTGGTGTCAAAAGGTTACACAGACTGTCACAGGAGATTACCTTTGTTGTGGGATCCTTCCTACCAAGTCTTTTCAAATGTTGCATCACTTCACTATCAATATCCTGCACCGGGAAAAATGCATATATTAATATGCATGCAACTCGACATACAACACGCAAAACAAACCATGAATCCATTATATTTATACCTCACTACTATTTAATTTTGAAGTAAATAACCTTTGATCCATTTACTATTTTGCATTGAAATTGTATGGGGGTGAAAGCAATAAATAAGGTTGTGTTTGACAACATTTATCAAAAATTGCTTGTAACACTGACCACATGTGATAAGTACTTTAAAAAAATAAGTGTTCGTTTCATTTTTGAAAAAAAAAAACATTTATACATAAATTTATCAAGTTAACCTTTGATCCATTTACTTTTTACATTGAAATTGTATGGGAGGGGTGAAAGCAATAAGGTTCTGTTTGACGACTTTAAGTGCTTGTAACACTTACCACATATGATAAATAAGTGTCCATTTTTTTAAAAAAAACATTATATTTGTTGTTAAACTCTTTTAACATTCACTTAATCATCAACACATCATCATATGATGTGTTACAAGCTCTGAACAACATGATCGTAGGAGAGGTGGGCGAATGATATCTCATATCCATAAACACCGTGGCATATTATAAACAACCACGGCATAACACAAACCAAGGCATTGCGACTTTCACCACGTCATGGTTTATGCTTTAGTGTATATATCCAATAGTACCAACATTCAAACCAGCTTCAATGATTGAATGATGGAAGAGCTAAAGGTCACCAAACAAGTGAAGATTTTGTTGACCATCAATAGGTACAAAGATAAGGTATTGAGCAATGTTGTACCTATGAATGTGTGTAGTTTGCTGTTAGGTCGACCATGGTAGTATGATCAGCGTGTTGCTCATGACAGTTTTCTAAACTATTATTTGTACTATGAGTGGCCCCTATAACCCACATCCCGATGTCAGCAAAACAAATATTAGAAGACCAAGTTTTGAGAGAGAGAGAGGAGGGGATGAATGATCAAAAAAAGGCAAGTGAAAGACGAAAATGAGGAAAAAACTGTTCAGTTAAGGAAACACTGATTTTGCAGCAAAACCTCCTGGCATTTATATACAAAGAGGTGATGTTAAACACTAACAACTTAACATCTCATTAACCATTATACTACTCAATTTTCTCCATCTAAAATTGCTTGCATGGAACAACAACATAGATGGAAAACCATGCAAAATTCATCAAGCAACTCATGAAAAGAGAAAAAAGAGTATTGAACGAATGGCCCAATAAAACATGAATCGTGCAAACAAGGGTCACAAGCAAGTGATATTTGCAACCAATGACTTGGTATGATTTCACATGTGAATGAAAAACTTTCCCGACAAATGAAAGACAAAACTCATGTTACAAAGAGATGGATCTTCCCGAGTGCTTGAGAAAATTAATAATAATGCTTACAAGGTTGTTTTCCAAATAAGTATGGAGTAAGTGTTACATTCAATGACTTTGATATTACACCTTATTTGAGTACAAAGGATGCAGAGTTGAGAGCGACTCATTTTAAAGAGGGAAAGGATGGTGAGAAAGGCGCTAACCTCGTTGATCGTGAAAAGGAGTTGTAGTTGCAAAGCTTAATGACGCAAAAAAGATTAAAGAGACTACATTAAAGCCCCAAAACCAAACTGCAAGCATGAAAGAGGCAAATGGGGTTATTAACTCCCTAATTCAAGCCTAAATATGATATTAAGCCCAAGACATGTGGCTAGTTGAATTATGAGGTCAAATCAACTTGAAAAATCTCCAAAGTGTAATGCCCCGCGGGATCGTGGAGTCACACTGAGAGGAAGGGTGAATCAGTGTAAACCAATTTTATTGAATTCTTTACTCTTTTAATTTCCCTTCTTAATATTCGAATCTCTGTCTCGATTAAGATGTATGGATCGGCTTATGAATTCTCAAAACACAATTAAAACATGCAAAGCGGTAAAAAAACCAAGAGAAGCAGCACATGGTATTTTTACAAGGTTCGACCTCAATGTGAGTTCCTTGTTATGTTCGGATCGAGTTTGAGACAGATTTTATCACTAATCAATTACAGTGATAACAAAAGGTGAGAAGGTGTCACCCTTAAGTTAACCACTTAAAAGGGGTGAGAAGGTATCATCTTTAATCCAAAAACTATCTCCCGATAGTAGGCAATCTCCCGATTAATTCAACGTATAATATACTAGATCCCTCCAATCTTCGAAAGGTTCCTCCAAACACACTACAAAAAAAGATCTTCTCTGCTCCGGATATCACTACATCGCAATAATAAGATCTTCTTCCTCAGCAACAGGTCTTTGACTGTCAATACATAAACGGTTACAGCAGCATGCAAGTCGGCCTTGTTGTCTGAACACAAACTCAATCTACTTCTTCAAGAGTGTCAAAGCACCTCAACTCATCTTCCTCTTCCTTTTCTTCTCTCTTCTCTTCTGCCTTCGACAATAATAGGGTTCGCAACAACAGTGCCTCAACGGCTTTCTCCTTTTTTCTTTGGCTTTTACAATATAAAGGTATTGTAGGGCAGATCTTCACTCCCTATTTCCTCTTCCTCTTCAACGCACAAATTCTGCTCTACAGAATTTCGTCGGCTTCTTCTACTTTGATACTCAGGATGCTCAACACAATGTTGTCGTATCGGTTCTCAATTTATTAGCAACGCTCTTCAACTAAGTACACTTCTATTTATAGGCAGAGATGCACGTTGAAAGTTCCAACAAACTCAACAATGTAGGCTCTGAATATTTGAATATCCCGCCTTTCAGTAATTTCTCTAGCTTTGATCTTTGTTCATGATTTTCAAATCCCAAAAAAACCAAGCAGTGATCTTCTCAATCATTCCACCTCCTGACATTGTTTGAATCATGGCTCAACCACTATAAAAGTGATTATTTTAATTCATGAAGAACTCATCATCGTCTGATTTTAATCTCTGGAAATCTCGCATTTTTCCCAATCATAAAACCTTACATAAGAAATGTAATTTCTTATGTATCGCTTCAGCAAGTTCAAATATATTACGCATGCTCAGAATATCTTGCGTATATACATAAGGTTTTTGCCTTTGCCAAATTTCTATATGCACTGCAGCAAGTATCATCCGTATGCTCCAAATATCTTACGTATATACGTAAGGTTTTTGACTTTGTCGCATCTTTGTAAGCACTTCACCAATTATCTTACACATGCCTCAATCATCTTTGTCTTTGTTGCATTTCAGCAGGCACTCCGGTAAAATATCTTCCTTATGCTTCTGAAATATCTTACGTATCATGCAAGGTTTTTCCCTTTGTCGCATTTCAGCATGAGCCTCAACAAATATCTTAGGCGTGCCTTAAATATGTTACATATACTCTGAGAATCTTACATACCATATAAAATATGTTACGTATGATAGTGTAAACTCCCAGGGGCTTTGTTGATTCTTAGCTTCAACTCAAAGCACTTTTTATGTATCATCCTGAAAATCTTACGTATCACGGTAAGCTCCAGTCCTTTGCCAATATTCTATTTCTGAGAAAAACTTTACACATGTCACGCCTTTGCCAAATTTCGACTTCAACTCGGAACTTTGGAACTTCTTCAAATCAACTCAGAACCTCTTCAAGCATTCTCAAGGCATCTCCAATCACTCCAATTTATCTCAAAACAACTTAAATGATTGAAAATTATCATAACATTTCCAAAGCTCTTCAATTTTATTTCCATAGCCTTGCACCATATGAGTACTCAGCTTTGAGTACTTCAATGAAACTCCACTGCCTCAACCTTAGCTCTCTTTTAGACTTCTCCAATGCTTCAACAATAGTGCTTTTGTTATGAAAAAAACCTAACGATAAGTCTCACAGTAGAAATAAAATGGTAGGAAGGGAACAACATCAATATATTCGGTATTTGCAAAAGAAATGAGACAGAACTACAGTTGGTATGAGGGAGAAGAAAGAAAAATACGAAGGGGAGAGAGAGAGAGAGCTACGCGTAAGACCACTCCGTAGAGCCAAGGGCGGCACCTCCCAAGGGTCGTTCCTCCCAACTGCCAAGCTGAATTCCAGAATAAATTATCCCCCCTTCCCAACAATAATTCCCTCTATTTATTACCCCTCCAACAACTAACACCCCTCTGACAAGAAAGAGAAAAGACCAAGCTGCCCATGGGCCGTTACACACTACTACCCACCCATACACTTAAGCGTACACCTGCACACACACTGACAACCTACTGCTTCATCCTTGTTTAATACCCCACTCTCCTAACATTTTCCCCCTCCTTAAAAACCACCTTATTCTCGAGGTGGAACTTCAAATCTTGGATCAGCAACTTGAATTCCGGAACAGCAGGCTGGTTGTTGTATCAGCATCAGCATCATACCTGAGGAAATCCAACTGGTTCCAAATTCCACTTCTTTAGGGACCGAATTCTTCTCCTTTAGATGCTCACCAACAACATGTAAATCAGCCTTCTGCAGCCCATTCAGAAAAAAGTTCTCGGCCAAAAGTTTTTTTCTCATGCAGCTGCAAGCATCACCTTTAGTTTGAGCCTTGTTGCTAGATGAATTTGAAGAAAAGTATCTTGCTCTCCTTCCCCTCCTGCTGTAATTAGGTAGTCGGTTCTGTGGTGCTTGTTTAATGTCGTTGTACATAGGAGCGTGCTTAAAAAAAATCCATCCAAGGTATCATCACTCTATCCTCCCGTCCAAGCTCCCCTTGCAACCAATCCCATAGAGAACTGTTGCATTTTGATGCAAAGTGGGGAGCCAGTAATCTATGAAAACATGATTCAAAAGGAACATTTTCTCCCATTCCTAGTTTGTATTCAACTTCATACTTCCTAGCCACAAATCTCCATAGCAGAAATGCAGCACTTGATTCAAGAAAACAACCCCATGTATCTGAAACCAGAATCTTCATATTCATATCTTCCAGCAAAAGAATTATGCTTGTAGGCCCATAATTATGCTTGCAATGTTGTAGTATCGAAAGAGAATTTAAATAATTACCCCCAGAATCCCAGTAGCAACGATTTTCAGCAGGAACCGCAATCCTCAAAACCAGCAACAAAGACAAATATAGTTGTTTTGCTCTAACTAATGCTCCACTCAACCCAACACCGAACAACTTTGACGGAAAAATAAACTTGTTTGGCACTACAAACTCTGGTTCAGCCTCTATTGGTTTATCCACCAAACCAGGCCCAACAACCAAGAAAAACCCCTACAGAATTTTCCTTAATAAGCCATTTATATCAACTTTGTACACAAGCACCTCTGTTCCTCGAAAACGCACAGCAAGTCCAGAAGCAACCTCGGGCAGTGCTGGTGCAGTTTCTGTGCCAACTCCGGATTCAGAAACAATATGCCCACACTTCGTCTGGTACAATTCATTACCGTTCAATTCTACCTGGCTCAGAGCATTCAGCTCCTCATACAGGGATTTCTTCCCCGATTTCAAACCGGTTCTAGGGGAAGTCAATGCCTTGTTCAAAGTATGTTTACTTCGGCTGGAGTGTTGAAGATTGATCCTGTTGGTAATCCGCACATCCTAGTTTTCCCGATTGTTGTGGTTTTCTCACTGCAACTTTTCCCAACCATCTCTACATCCAAAGACACCCTTTCCGGGGCTCGCAAGACCTGTTGCAAAAACCCTTGGACCATACGAAAAAGTCTAAGTTGCATCGCCACCTCGCCCAACTCCCATGTCTTTACAGCTACAGAACCAAACCTATTTGTCAAGCTTTCACCACCCATGTTGTGGGCATTGCCTCCAGCTCAAACCTCACCACCAATTAGAGGAAGAGAAGTGACAATTCCTAGCTCACCAACAACATCACTAAAAGAACCTGCAACAGCTCCCTCTGCAAAACTAGCACCAATTTCCTCTGGAAAATCAGGTTCGACTTCTGCACTTCGAACTCCCGCAAAAATGAGTTTCGTGAGCCAAATCAACTTCGGCCTTGGTATATTCTTCTTGTCTTGAGCTAAAGAAAGTAAGTAGATTATCTTTAACACAGATAGTAGAAGGTAAGACGTTAATCTTTGTTCCGCATTTCTTGTGCAACTGGCGGAATACTTGACCTCTCATCTTCCGTAGCTGTGAATGTAGTTCAGGTACAGGCCGCATCTTCATAGCATCCCCTTCCATCGCATTGTAATCCTCTTCGTCTGCATTCCATCCTTCAGGTTTCGAACCAAATTCAAATCTGTCCACGCTACTCAGATCTGTCAATCCTGTCTCCTCTAGCATAGGAGGTTCATAGGCTGCATTCGCATGGCCTGTGAAAGAATCCTCTGCGTCACAAGAACTGACTCATACTGCATTGCCTCCTTGTCTGGCTCCAAAGGGCATTGAGCAGGTGGCATGGCCTCCTTTTTGTCTCCTAGAGCCAGCATGGACTGCTCCTTTTTTATTCTGCCAGTGAAAGAACTCTCATTGCTGCTTGTTGTCCCCATATTTCTCCAGAAGCGTTGGTTTAAATATTTCCCATGACGAGTTCGGCGCAGCACTGTGCCAGGACAAAAACCAGTATAGAGCGGTGTCGACCATGCAAAGTTGCGCCCAATGTATTTTCATGTCCTCTGTTGTCCCAAAAAATTTGAAATACCTTTCTGCTTGGATGATCCAGTCATACGGATCCTCTCCCGTAAAATCTGGCAGTATACTCTTGTTGTCATTCTGTGCAGCCAACTCAGTCGCGATCGCGTTTCACAGTAGTTCGCTCAGTAAAAGTAGGTGGAAGAGAGAATAACCTGCACAACTGAATTCTTTTTTTTTCCAGCAGCGTCGTTACTCCTCCAGCCTTTCAACGATCCTCTAGCTGCGTCTGTAGCACTCGAATCAGCAGTTGCCAAGGTGCAGTGGCTTCCTTACAACGCCCGGCCTGCGCTGCAGCAAAGATCTTCTCAAGCACTGTTTGAAAACTCAAAAAACGACCAGTGCACGCTTCTATTGCTGCAACAGACGTACTTCTTTCCAGCGTTCGAGACTTTTTCCAGCAATTCGTTCCCAGGCATCAAAGCCTCATTGTAGCGATGGCGGTTCTCCATCGGCGATCGGCTCCCTCTACGATCGTCTCTCCCACACGGCTTCCCCAGCGGAGTCGCCAAATGTTAGGAACAAAACCTAACAGTAAGTCTCACAGCAGAAATAAAATGGTAGGAAGGGAACATCAATATATTCAGTATTTGCATAAGAAATGAGACAGAACTACAGTTGGTAGAAGGGAGAAGGAAGAAAAATACGAAGGGGAGAGAGAGAGAGCTCCGCGAAAGACCACTTCTTAGAGCCAAGGGCGGCACCTCCCAAGGGTCGTTCCTCCCAGCTGCCAAGCTGAATTCCAGAATGAATTATCCCCCCTTCCCAATAATAATTCTCTCTATTTTTTACCCCTCCAACAACTAACAACCCTCTGACAAGAAAGAGAAAAGACCAAGCTGCCCCTGGGCAGTTACACACTACTACCAGCCCATACACTTAGGTGTACACTGACACCCTACTGCTTCAGCCTTATTTAATACCCCACTCCTAACAGCTTTCATCATAGAACAATCAATGCAGCACCTTCCTCATCAACTCAACTCACTCTCACTTTCTTTCAATCATTATCCAAGGTGATTTCCATGTAATGTAGTAGCCTTCATGCTTGATAATCCATGGATGGATTCTCACTCTTCCAGACACCTTCTCTTCCTTTTGTCTGTTCTTTAAGATTTTGTTTGAAACCTCCATGGTTGTGCAAACAGGGAAGGGAACTGTACTTTTCATCTAAGAAACTCAGAATCTTCTTCAAATCTGCACATCATATATTTCTGGTAAAAACTGGAAAAGAAAAAGGTCCAATCAGAGAAAACATGAATGAGCTTTGATACCACTTGTAGTGCCCAGCAGGATCATGCAGTCACACTGAAAGGGGAGTGAATTAGTGTAGATCAAGTTTATAGAATTCTCTAATCTTCTAATTTCCCCTCTTAATATTCGAACCTCTGTACCGGTTAAGATGTATGGATCTGCTTATGAATTCCCAAAACACAATTACCGCAAGCAAAGCGGTAAAGAAAGTAAGAGAAGCAGCGCACTGTATTTTTACAAGGTTCGACCTCAACGTGAGAAACTATTCTCCGTTGTGTTCGGGTCCAATCCGTGGCATGGATTTTATCGCTAATCAATTGCAGTGATTACAAAAGGTGGGAAGGTATCATGTCATCCTTAACTCAACACTTACAAGGAATTAGAAGATGTCATCCTTAACGCAAAAACTATCTCCCGGTAGTAGGTAGTCTCTAGACTGATTCAGCATAGATTATACTGGATCCCTCTCATCTTCAAAAGGTTACTCCCAACACACTATTGAAAAAGATCTTCTTCTCTACTCCAGATGCCACTGCATCACAATAATAAGATCTCTTTCCTCGGCAACAAGTCTTTGACTACCAATACATAAATAGCTACAGCAGCATGCACGTCGGCCTTGTCGTCTCAACTCAAACTCAATCTACTTCTTCAAGAGTCTCGACACACGTGATATATATCTATGTTGCACCATCTCAACTCATCTTCCTCTTCCTTTTTCTTCTTTCTTCTCTTTTGTCTTCGACGATAATAGGGTTCACAACAACAATACTTCGTCAGCTTTCTCCATCTCTTTTTCTTTGGCTTTTACGATATAAAGATATCGTACGGCAAGTCTTCACTCCCTGCTTCTCCTTCCTCCTCGATGCATAGAATCTACTCTATAGAATATCGCCAGCTTCTACTACTTCGATACTCAGGATGTTCAGCACAATGTTGCAGTATCGGTTCTCAATTTTTCAACAACACTCTTCGACTAAGTGCTCTTCTATTTATAGGCAGAGATGCACTTTGAAAGTTCCAACAAACTCAGCAATGTTAGCTCTAAATATTTGAATCTCCCGCCTTTCAGTAACTGCTCCAGCTTTGATTTTCGTTAATGATTTTCAAATCCCAGAAAAAACCAAGCAGTGATCTTCTCAATCATTCCTCCTTCTGACATTGCTTGAATCATGGCTCAATCACTACAAAAGTAATTATTTTAATCCATGAAGGACAGTTCAGCATCGTCTGATTTTAATCTCCAGAAATCTCACATTTTTCCTAACCGGAAAACCTTACATAAGAACTTACATAAGAAATGTAATTTCTTACGTATCACTTCAGCACGTCCAAATATATTACGCATGCTCAGAATATCGCATGTATATATGTAAGGTTTTTGCCTTTGCCAAATTTTTGTATGCACTGCAACAAGTATCTTTTGTATGCTCCTATCTTCTGTATGCTCCAAATATCTTACATATATACACGTAAGGCTTTTGCCTTTGCCGCATCTCTGTAGGCACTTCACCACGCATATCTCAAACACCTTATGTATCACGTATGGTTTTTGCCTTTGCCGCATTTCAGCAGGCACTCCAGTAAAATATATTCCGTATGCTTCTTAAATATTTTACGTATCACATAATGTTTTTCTCTTTGTCGCATTTCAGCATACACTCCGTACAATATCTTCTGTATGCTCAAATATTTTACGTATCGCGTAAGATTTTTCCCTTTGTCGCATTTCAGCATGAGCCTCAGCAAATACCTTACGCATGCCTCAAATATGTTACGTATGCTCTGAGAATCTTACGTAACATATAAAATATGTTATGTATCACAGTGTAAACTCACAGGGACTTTGCTAATTCTCAGCTTCAACTCAGAACACTTCTTACGTATCATCTTGAGAATCGTACGCATCCCATTAAGCTTCAGTCCTTTGACAATATTCTGTTTATGAGAAAAACATGACGCATGTCACACCTTTTGCCAATTTTCAACTTCAACTTAGAATTCCAGAACTTCTTCAAATCGGCTCAGAACCTCTTCAAACATTCTCAGGGCATCTCCAATCACTCCAATTTATCTCAAAACAACATAAATGACTTTGAAGCTCTTCAACTTCATTTCCAAAGCCTTGCACCATATGATTACTCAACTTTGAGTACTTCAATGAAACTCCACTGCCTCAACCTCAGCTCTCTTTCAGACTTCTCCAATGCTTCAGCAATAGTGCTTCCATCAGTGCAGCACCTTCCTCATCAACTCAGCTCACTCTCGGTTTCTTTCAATCAACATCCAAGGTGATTTTCATGTAATGCAATAGCCTTCATGCTTGATAATCCATGGATGGATTCTCACTCTTTCAGCCAGCTTTGCTTCTTTAATCACAGCTCCTCAAGCTGTCCAATATCCAGCTCCTCGATCTCAAGTATCATGTGGTAGACAGTGCTCTCTTCTTCCAATAAATCACTCCAATCGCACACATCCCAATAATTACTTCTGTTTATGAGAAAACATGACGCATGTCACACCTTTTGCCAATTTTCAACTTCAACTTAGAATTCCAGAACTTCTTCAAATCGGCTCAGAACCTCTTCAAACATTCTCAGGGCATCTCCAATCACTCCAATTTATCTCAAAACAACATAAATGACTTTGAAGCTCTTCAACTTCATTTCCAAAGCCTTGCACCATATGATTACTCAACTTTGAGTACTTCAATGAAACTCCGCTGCCTCAACCTCAGCTCTCTTTCAGACTTCTCCAATGCTTCTGCAATAGTGCTTCCATCAGTGCAGCACCTTCCTCATCAACTCGGCTCACTCTCGGTTTCTTCCAATCAACATCCAAGGTGATTTTCATGTAATGCAATAGCCTTCATGCTTGATAATCTATGGATGGATTCTCACTCTTTCAGCCAGCTTTGCTTCTTTAATCACAGCTCCTCAAGCTGTCCAATATCCAGCTCCTCGATCTCAAGTATCATGTGGTAGGCAGTGCTCTCTTCTTCCATCGGCCCTTGTCATTGATTCATTACAAGATCAGCTCTACAATCATCAGATATATGATATGTGAACCTTCACATATTCTTCTCTCAACGGTTTCCTCTCAAAATTCCAGCCAGCTTCAATCTCCTTTAAACTCAGCCAGAATGTGAAGTAGAAAATGCTTCAATCAACAACCTTTCAACTTTTGTCATGAATCCATTAAAAGCTCAGCACTACAATCATCTGATGTTAATATGTTGCTTCCTTGAATCTGTTAATATGCAACACCTAAACTCTTTTGCCAGCATATGAATGGATCACCATCAGCTTGTACTACGGCAAACAAGAATGCATATAGCTCAGTGGAACTTCAGGTGTATCTCACACATTAAACTTCTTCATTCATTAGGCTCTTCCTCCATCACCCAACTTCAACACATATTGACTTTACTCTTGATTGACACATTGACAGCAAATACAACACTCTTCAAACACAATCTATTTGGATACTTCAGAAAGTTAAAGCCGAAAGCAACAAAGTCAGTCTTAGTGGACTAAGACAACAAAATCAAGGCCTATTTGCAGAAACAACGTAATAGACCTCCTTAAAGTCAAAATTCAAGGGCTAAAAACATGCGCTACAACACCTCATAATCCACATTAGAATTTAGTTTTTTGACTTAGGGAGCAAATAGGTTTAGGTTTTATCATAGTTATTAATGGTTGTGCCATGTCGCACGCCATTGCACCATGGCTAACGCCAGGGCCCATCGCGTCATGCAACGCCAACGCAATAGCATAGTTGGCATGGCATGTCGTGGCATGAGAGGTGTTGCAGTGTGGCACGACGTGGCGTTGCACGCACCACAGCCAATCTACCTTTTTTTGCACCGTTGTTAACCCGCCAAGCCCAAACCCAATCAACAATCCATTTTTGTTATATTAAAAAACCTTTTCTGCCTAGGCAAGTCAGGCATCGCGACCTCCTTCCTCCCTTGACAACCCAGCCACGCCATTGCGACCTCCTTCCTCCCTTGACAACCCAGCCACGCCATTGCGACCTCCTTCTGGCCAACGCACGATCCAGCAACAAAGAACTTCAGGCATCCGTTGTGCAGTCCCCTCTCCTCATGCTTTATTTTTTTTTCTTTTTTCAATTTGATTTTGTTATGTATTTTTATTTTAATTACATAAACATTATGTTTCTATTTAGTTTTTTATTTTGTTTTCCTTTCGTTTTTTTGGAAAGAATTTTGGATGGTTGTTGCTATATCTTATTGTTGATTGTGCTTTTTTTAGATTTATGGTTGGCATTGGTTGTTTTTCTTAGCCTTTTGCAATGATAAGTTTGGTGTTTGACTATGTTACGAACCAACACCGACTACTTGTATAATAAGGGTGAACCAGCAGAAAATACAGGAAGAGGAAGAGTAAAATCGGGAGAGACTCCCGCCCAAGCCCCATGGCCGATCTGCTCAAAGCAGCCCATACATTCCCACTTTCTGGATGCCTCTCCCCTCAACCTCATCCCTTTATTTATATTAAACCCCTCCCCTAACAACTAATAATATTCCCAGGATATTCCGTGGGCCCCAAAGGCATATTCCATATATTCTCCCAACACATTCCTCTCTCTTCTAACTGCACCAAGTGGCCAGCATGGTATCTATCACTGCCACCGTCCCGAAAAACCACCTTGTCCTCAAGGTGGTGGATCCTGCCGAATGCCAAGCAATCTCCCATATCAGTCGAGCTCCATGTAACTTGACTCCACGTATTCCCCAGACAATCTCCCAGATGGACCTTCCATCACTATAGACCCTTCGTGTGTGCTGCGGCTCGAGCATAGCTACTTTCCAGGCAATTTCTCATATAGTCCTTCCCGGATGATGATTGGCCGGCAGAAGGTCTGTCGGTTTGTGATGTTGCTCCTTTCGGTGAGATGGTTCGTGAGTCGTCATGTTCTTCTTGCAGCTCTTAATGGTCCCCACCAAAATCACCAGACTATCAGTGTGGTCGAGCGAGTGTGCCGCCACCCTCCTGGCGCATCCCTTCACGGCCAGCTCGTCCCCTTGGAGTGTCCTCGCCTCCCGATGACATAGTTCCCCAATCGCCACATGTTTCGTGCCACAAGCGAGAGAAGAATCTACCATCACCATGAGTCCAGATGAAGCCCCCACGACGCGCCCTTGCACTGACATTGCGTCATGCGCTATGGAATGTGCCACAAGCAACGCGGATGCTTGAGCAAGCGGTTGCTCATGCTCCTCTTCTTTTGCAAATCCCGAAGTTGATGAAGATGCGGCCAAACTTATCGGTGTCTGATTTTGGTTCCCTATTTGTTTGACCCTGATTGGCACCGAGGCTGAGTCAGATGGCAGCATGTCACTCGTGGGAAGTGTCGGCTCTGCAAAAGGATTCTGAAACTCCGTTTCAAAGAATCTTTCCAGTAATTCGTCTTTGAACATGGACCATGACGCATCTGGGTAGACTTCCAACACCACGTTACACCCATATGTCGCGACTACTTGTATAATAAGGGTGAACCAGCAGAAAATACAGGAAGAGGAAGAGTAAAATCGGGAGAGACTTCCGCCCAAGCCCCATGGTCGATCTGCTCAGGGCAGCCCATTACATTCCCACTTTCTGGATGCCCCTCCCCTCAACCTCATCCCTTTATTTATACTAAACCCCTCCCCTGGCAACTAATAATATTCCCAGGATACTCCGTGGGCCCCAAAGGCATATTCCATATATTCTCCCAGCACATTCCTCTCTCTTCTAACTGCACCAAGTGGCCAGCATGGTATCTATCACTGCCACCGTCCCGAAAAACCACCTTGTCCTCAAGGTGGTGGATCCTGCCGGATGCCAAGCAATCTCCCATATCAGTCGAGCTCCATGTAACTTGACTCCACGTATTCCCCAGGCAATCTCCCAGATGGACCTTCCAGCATTATAGACCCTTCATGTGTGCTGCGGCTCGAGCATAGCTACTTTTCAGGCAATTTCCCATATAGTCCTTCCCGGATAATGATTGGCCGACAGAAGGTCTGTCAACGGTTTGTGATGTTGCTCCTTTCGGTGAGATGGTTCGTGAGTCGTCATATTCTTCTTGCAGCTCTTAATGGTCCCCACCAAAATCACCAGACTATCAGTATGGTCGAGCGAGTGTGCCGCCACCCTCCTGGCGCATCCCTTCACGGCCAGCTCGTCCCCTTGGAGTGTCCTCGCCTCCCGATGACATAGTTCCCCAATCGCCATGTTTCGTGCCACAAGCGAGAGAAGAATCTACCATCACCACGAGTCCAGATGAAGCCCCCACGACGCGCCCTTGCACTGACATTGCGTCATGCGCTATGGAATGTGCCACAAGCAACGCGGATGCTTGAGCAAGCGGTTGCTCATGCTCCTCTTCTTTTGCAAATCCCGAAGTTGATGAAGATGCGGCCAAACTTATTGGTGTCTGATTTTGGTTCCCTATTTGTTTGACCCTGATTGGCACCGAGGCTGAGTCAGATGGGAGCATGTCACTCGTGGGAAGTGTCGGCTCTGCAAAAGGATTCTGAAACTCCGTTTCAAAGAATCTTTCCAGTAATTCGTCTTTGAACATGGACCATGACGCATCTGGGTAGACTTCCAACACCACGTTACACCAGTATGTCGCGACTACTTGTATAATAAGGGTGAACCAGCAAAAAATACAGGAAGAGGAAGAGTAAAATCGGGAGAGACTCCCGCCCAAGCCCCATGGCCGATCTGCTCAAAGCAGCCCATTACATTCCCACTTTCTGGATGCTCCTCCCCTCAACCTCA
Source organism: Viscum album (assembly GCA_963277665.1). NCBI lineage: Eukaryota > Viridiplantae > Streptophyta > Magnoliopsida > Santalales > Viscaceae > Viscum > Viscum album. The sequence goes on from OY728156.1 coordinate 1,870,234,173, forward strand.
TCCCTTTATTTATACTAAACCCCTCCCCTAACAACTAATAATATTCCCAGGATATTCCGTGGGCCCCAAAGGCATATTCCATATATTCTCCCAGCACATTCTCTCTCTTCTAACTGCACCAAGTGGCCAACATGGTATCTATTAAACTATCAATCACTAATGCTTATTTATTACCAATGGATTATTTTTCAAAATAATTTTTCATTGAAATTAATGAATATTTATTGAATTTTACAATGCTATTATTATTGATAATTTTAAATGATATTTTATGGCAGAAATTGTTAGATATTAGTGATTGATGCCTAATGCATTTTATTTTTATTTTAAATCATTATGAACGATTATTATTATTTAATGGTTGTATATCAGGAATTGTGATTTACTCCAAAATGTTTAGCAAGACAAGTAATGAACTAGCTTGAAAATATTGTATGGGAGCAAATCCTAAAGATAAAAATTCAATGACATGCGGGTTTTGTGGGAAAATAACAAATAGAGGTATTGCAAGAGCCGGACATCATTTGAACAGTAGATATAGAAACACAAATGCCTGTCAAAATTGTTCAACACGTGTGAGGGGGGATAAAGAAACATGTTGAAGATAGGACTTTGAAGGAAAAAAGAAATATAGCCGGCCAATATGTAATTGACAATAATTTTATGAAAAATGAAGTGTAATGTCTGAAGGTACAATGTTCATTAGCGAGAAGAAAAGTTATTTCAAGTAACAATCATGTGCAACAAGAATCGGGTTCTTAAAAAGGAAGCAATAATGATCTCATCTCGAGCAAAGGGGGTTTATAGATGCATTTCTCACTCGAAGACGAGAAGTTGTACAGCAAAAAAAATTGTTTAATGTTGAACAAACAATCGTTAGGGATGCATACAAGGAGAGAAGAAATCAAGTTTGTAGTTGTTAGTAATGTGGATGTATGATGTTGGGATTCCTTTTAATATTGTCAATTATGATAGCATAGCGGCACTTGTTGAGGTAGTTGCACAATGTGCACCTGGTATGAAACCTCCAAGCTTCCATGACGGGAGAGATCCTTTGCTTAAAAAGGAATTGGAACATACTAATTTATTATTAAAGAAATTAAGAGTGGACAAGAAAATGATGTTCAATCATAGTAGAGATAGGGCGGATTGAACGGGGAGAAAATTGATTAATTTCTTCGTTAATAACCTTATGGGCTCAATATTTATTGAATTGGTCGATGTTTCATCTTATGTGAAGAGTGGGACGAAGATGTTTGATTTATTAGATAACAGGAAGATTGGGTCATCCAATGTGATACAATCATTGTTCTCACTTCTTATGTTGATATTTTCTTAACCTTTTATTTTCCTTTAATGCTCTTTCTTACTTATTAATATGCTTATATTTATTCTCTAATGGGAAGGTTATTAGAGGCAATTTATTCTAATTTGTATTGACTTTGTGTGCCACTCATTGCATTGACTATATCTTAAAAGAAATTTGGAAGAATCCTACACTTGCTAAAACATTGAAGAAGGGGGTGACATCTGGTGGTTTCATTTATAATCATGCCGGTGTGTTGAACTTGATGTGGCAATTCATCAATAAAATGGTGTTACTTAGACCCAGAAAGATTAGATTTGTCGTTGTCATTATCACACTTTCTAGCGTGTATAATCGGCAATCTAATTTGAGGAAAATGTTCATTTCTAGTGAATGGAATCGAAATTAATGGACAAATGAACAAAAGGGAAAGATTTGGAAAGCCCTGTGTTTCGGAGTCGAAAATTTCAAGGGAATATGAACTTTTAGTTTGGTGGATGGACCAACTTTCAATTTGAGTTTCAGAATATAATTTCGAGTGTTGCAACGCATTGAGTTGTTTTTGGATGGGGGGTAAGGCCCGAGAGGTGTCTCGGGATCCCCGAGGAGTTTTGGGAGCATCGAGCTTCAAAAACCCAAGTTTTGAAAAAATAAGGGGAGGTGCACGGTTAGTGCCAACCGTGCACCTCAACCATGCAGCCTTGTAAGGGGTGTCAAAAGGTTTGGCAAACCGTGCACCCGAGGCCACACGGCCGTGTGAAGCACCTACAGTAAATTGCAGAGGTGATTGCACGAGTTGGGCACGGTTTGTCAAACCGTGCATCTAGCCGTGCAAAGGGGGTGTCCCTTTGGATGGTGGCATCACACGGTTGGTGCACAGTTAGTCAAACAAACTGTGCGGCCAAACCGTGTGGCTCATTAAATGGACTAAAATTACCAAACTATCCCTCCATTCTTTAAACTTTCGCCCACTCATTTCTTCTCCTATTTCGCCCACGCACAGCAGTCGTGAGTTCTCCCTCTCCTCTTCTAGGTTTTGAGGATTCTCCCTCGTTTGAGCTCTGATTCAAGCGTTATTCGTCGCATTGGATCCCTCTTGGTAAGATTGCGAGCCTTTTTGCTTCTTTTCTCTTTTTATTTCGCCTTAGTGGATGTTATTTTCATGCGAACTCTTATGACCTATTTTCAGGGCATTTGTCTATTCTTCTGTTTTCTCCCGTTTCAGCTCGAATCAAAGGTCGGTCTTCGATGAGTGAACGTTTTCGGGTAGAAGGTAGGTGGTGTCTAGCTTTCTCTTAAATGACAAGCGTGTTATTGAATGCGTAGTAAATAGACGTGAGGGGGGTTGTAGTACCCCGGTTTCTGGTATGTAACCCTTTCTTGATGCTTTTAATGGTTATAAAGTTAAGGGTGACGAATGGGAGAGTCGGGAGAACTTGGAATGAAGTTTTGAGGCAAAAGGGGAAGTCGCACGGGCGGCGCACGGTTTGTCTAAATCGTGCGCCCAAACCGTGCGTAAATGGTCTTGGAGGCAGTAGCTTCCGCACGGGCGGCGCACGGTTTGTCTAACCGTGCGGCCAAACCGTGCGAGAAGGGTGGCTAAGGCAGTAGCTAATGCACGGTTAGCGCACGGTTAGAGAGAACCTTAGGGGTTTGGGTTTACCTTTTTTATTATTCTACATGGTATCAGAGGGAAACTAATCCCGAGCTCTCCCTCCCATTTTATTTTCCCCCGTCTAAGGTTTCCCATCGTTACTCCCCCGTGGGGGGCGGCGGCCTCCATGACCAGCGTGTCATAGGTATCTCCCGTCGCCCCCCTGCCGGCCCCTCCAGCAGTCGGCCTCCGCCCATGTGCGGCGGACCTCCCCGGCTCCGCCTCCCTCTATCTCTCCCGCTGCATCCTGGCGTCCCCTCCCTACTGCGCGTGACGGCCCTGCCCTCCTCACACGGCTCCCACCTCCTTGCGCAGCTCCCTGCTCGCGGCTCTTGCTCAACGGCAACTCCCGTTACAAACTCCCAGCGGATCCCTCCCTCCCTGGCGTCCTGAACGCCGCTCAGCCCGCCATTATCCCGTCGCCTCCCAATCGACCTCGGCTCTCCCGTCCGTTCCTGCGCGACAGATTTTGCAACGTCGGCTCCCTCTCGGATCCCTCCCTCCCGGCATTCTCCTCCTCTGTGCGCGCGACGAACCAGGTCGCCCCTTCCCTGTGCGCGCCTCATCGCAGCGACCCCTCCTCTTGCGCTGCTCTCCCGGCAGCCGCCTCCCTTTCCCAACGGAACCATTTATGCACGCTCCTTCAAATCTAGAGTGTTGTCTCCCCTGTCCGCCAGCATGCCCTTGCGCTTCCTCCACTGTGGCGCAACACCTCGATCGCCTTGGATCTGAGCCCTTTGGCGCTGCCAGATCCCGCAACGATTCTGCGGAATCACCGCCTCCCGTCGTCGACCCCGCAAGTGTGGCTTTCCCAGTGCTAGTGTGGCTTTCTCGGCGTATCATCGACCGGACCCGCTAGTGCGGATTTCCTGGCGCTCCGTCAACCGGTCCGGTCTATGTGGTTCCTCTGCTGCGCCCGCGACATCTTCTTTCATCCATCATCCTGAGGGGGAGCTGCGATCTTGAGGGGGAGCTGCGATCGTCGATTGTTTCTTTTTATTTCGTCTTGTTTTGTAACCAAATTCGGTATGTCCAGCTTGAGGGGGAGTGTTTAGAGTGTTTCTTGTTTGCTTTGTATTGTCGTTGCTTTGGTCGCTTTTCTTTATGTGTCCAGGCTAGGTACACCTAGCTTGAGGGGGAGTGTTGGAGTATGTATCCCACATCGGACTTATGGTCCGATGTGGTCTTTATTATTCATTATAAAAGAACCTCAAGGCCTCCTTGATAGAGAACCTTGGGGATTCGAGTCTCTCCTTTTATCATTTTACAATTATTATCCCCAGAGAGTATAGTCTCCCCACTATCACCTAATAGACTCTCGCTGCTAGTTGGCAGCCTTTGTGTACGGGGAGGCACGCCTAAGGTCTCGTGGCTCTTCGGCCCGGAACACGGGTTCAATGGCTCTCGGATCGGAGCGTTGCAAGTGGTATCAGAGAGTCTTTTGTCTTGCTATTTGGGCACGGTAGACAAGAGACTAGGATTTTGTCGGAGCTGGGTAAAGAGCTCGTGTGTAGGTGCCTGAAGCCCCACGCACGGGGGAGAAACCGAGTTACCAGGGATGGGAAATTTGTGTTCTTGCTTTACGCTTTTACTGTTGATCAATTGTCCACCTCGAGTGGCGCACATGATGTGATGTTATTGGTTTATGAGGATTATGTCTCTTAGCCCGACATGGCAAGGGAAGCGCATTCACGCATCATGATAGGCACTTAGGCTCACATGACATATGTGTTGGCTTGTGATTGTTACTTGAAACTTAAAATACAGAGGGGGGTTGGGTTGTTTAAAGTGTCAACAATAGGCTAAACAGTGTTTTCTTGCATAGCCTCTTGATGGCACTCTACTCACTCAGCCCTGGTATGTGGTTCCTTGTGTGACCGGTATGTGATCCTATGTGTGTACGGAATATGTGGGCCTGACCTTGGTATGGGTGAGCGGAAATAAAATAAGGAGATGAGTTGTTTAAAATGTCAACAGGTTGAACAGTGTTTTCTTGCATAGCCTCTTGATGGCATTCTACTCAATCATCCCATACTGGTGATTTCTAGTGTGATTGGTATGTGATGTGTGACTCTAGTATGGGTAGGCAGGGGGACCATGAGGCCGAATAATATGCATTATGAGTGCGGTAGGGAAGTGTAAGGGCGGTGAGATGCGCTGCTGGTTACAGTTTTCCCTATTTGTGAGATATGGACTTGTTATTGCTGGTATTGATCTAGGTATTTGGTCTTCAGCGTGATGCCATCTAAACGCCTTATGGTGGAGCGTCTGAAGGACGGAGATGTGGTACCGCCACGGCGTGCACGGGATGGGGCCCCTGAGGGCGGGGATGAGCATGAGCCACAGGTGGAGGCTCTGAGGCAGGCGGGACAGTCGTAGCACGTAGCGGAGTTTGAGTCGTGGCGAGATCAGCAGCTTAGGGCAAGCTTGCTACGGGTCATTCAAAGTATTGACCGGGGAGCTCATGGAACTGAGTCGTCCATGGCATATCTGACACGGGAATTTCAGTCGCAGCACCCTTTTTTGTTCCAGGGTGAGGGTGGACCGTAGGTAGCAGAGTTTTGGATCAAGTCTGTGCATGCAATTTTTGAGACACCCCCAGGGCAGAGGGTGGAGCTGGGCACGTATATGCTCAGGGGACCGACGAAGTGCTGGTGGGACGTACAAGTGCATACAGGCGGGCATGAGGGACCGACATGGAAGGACTTCGAGACTAGATTCTTCAAACACTTCTTCCTAGAGACATTGACATCAAATCGAGCTCACGAGTTCATGAACGGAGATACGTCGGTCATGGATTGTGCTGGGAGGTTTACAAACCTGTCCCATTTTGCACCCTCTATGGCAGGGGATGACATCGCCAGGGTGAGACAGTTCGAAGATGGTTTGTGACATACCATCCAGGTAAAGGGGAACATCTTCAGGTTGACCTCGTTCTCGAAGGCGGTGAACTAGGGACTGATAGTCGAGGAAAACTTGATGGATAGGACTTATTTGAATCGGGTGACGACGGCAAGTGAGACAGGTAATAGCGCTTCGGGTAACCGGAAGCGAGGTCACGAGGAATCTCAGCAGGGTAGTCAGGCCAAAGATGCAGGCAAGCCACCGAGCAGTGGATCGTCGACGGTGTGCTTCCAATGTGGGAAGTCGTGACATTTTCGAACTCCAATGTGAGCGTCCTCCAAAGGAGTGTCGGGCATATGGGCAGATGGGGCATTTAGAGAGGTTCTACAGGAAGACGACTCAAACAACCGGGAGTCAGGGACCGGGTCACACTCAAGGATTTGAGGTAGGAACGGGAGCAATACCAGGAGTGGGTAGTCGGGATACAGCTGCACGCGCAGGTCGTGGTAGGGAGAGAGATACCCAGCAATAGGGGCAGTGGTCGGTAGCGGGTACAGCTCCGCAAGGCAGGCAGGCTTCAGACAGTCGGGCTTCAGGCCAGGTTTATGCGGTTGAGCTGATAGGTTCGGAGCAAGCCGGGGGGCCAACAACGGTTAGAGGTACACCATGAACATAGTCGTGTTTCTTTTTTTGTTGGCACGACAAACACTAGTGTGCGGGGTGTGCGTATAGTAGATGAATTAACTGGGTGTTGGTTAATGTGCGGGCATCGAGAACAGTGCATGACTTATACGGGATGCGTAGGCATCGGGGGACTTTTGTGGGCATTATATATATGATGCTGGATCTTTTGAGGCATCGGGTGTGATGCGGGACTTTTGAGCATCGAATGTGATGCGAGGCTCTAAGGGCATCATATATGACGCGAGTATGAGATGAGCATCTAATGAGATGCAGGAATGTCGTATGTGATGTTGGGACATGTGTGTCCGAGAAATGGTCGGTATGGAACCATCGGGAATGTTGGGTGTTGGAGTCTGCATCCCACATCGGACTTGAGGTCCGGTGTGGTCTTAATTATTTGTTATAAAATAACCTCAATGGCTCCTTTAGAGAGAACACCTTGGGAATTCAGGTCTTCCTTTTGTATCATTTAACATGGTATTAGAGGGAACCAAATCTCGAGCCCTCCCATTTTTTTTCCTCGTTTAGGGTTTCTCATAATTTCTCCCCCGTGGGGGGCGGCGGTCCCCCATGTAGGGCTAGGTTTATTTTTATGCCGCCGCCCCTCCCGGTTTTGCCTGGCCTCCCTGTCCGCCTGCTTCCTCGACGCCCCTCCCCGCTGCGCGTGACGGCTCTGTCCTTGTGCGCGCGACGGATCCCGGCCCCCCTGCTGGATCTCCTTCTCACCCAGCGGATCTCCCTCTCTGCGCCGGCTTCCTTTCCCGCGGATTCTCGGATCTGCTCGGTTCCGCCTCTGCGCGCGCGACGGACCAGGCCGGCTATCCCTTCCTCTCTGGCGGAATCCTCCCGCCCGCAGGACCTCTCCCGCGGCGCCTTCCTTCCCGACGGCGTCCCACCTCCTTCGGCGGCTCCCTCCCTGCGCGACACCCGCCTGTCGAAGACTCCCGCCTCCCGCTGCGACTCTGGCCCAACCTTCCGTCTGTGCGTGACGACTCCGACGGAACCTTCCTTGCGCGGTCGGCCTCGTCGCGCTGCTCCCTGGCGACTTCGTCCGACGACCCTCCACACTGGCTCCCTTCCCAGCGGATCCCTCCCGTCGCGATCCCAGCGGCACCCTGCTCCAGCGGTGCACCCCAGTGGCCCCGCTTCCAAACGTGGCTCCCGGCTCCCGCAGCGTTTTCCGGCGCCTCCCACCTCTCCTGCGACTTCCCAGCGAAGCCCGACCTCGCCTTCCTTCCCGACGGACCATCCTCTCGGCGACCCCCTCCCGCCCTACGCGTCCTCCGTGCGCTGGCTCCCTCTTAACTCCTGTAATGACCCGCGTTTTGAACCGGGTTAAAAAGTGGGGGAAATTGAACTTTTTCAAGTACTGAACCGATCGTTTTTAGAATCGGGCTTCGGAACGAGGTTCCGAAGGTTTGAACCCTTCTTTTTAATATTTTTGGGGTTGGGCAAAGGCCCGAGAAGTTTCCCGAGTGTCTCGAGGTGTTTCGGGTGCGTCGTACCTAAAGGAGGCTGGTTTTTAAATAACAGCAGAAGGCGCACGGTTGGCGCACGGTTGGCGCACGGTTTGTCAAACCGTGCGGACCGTGCGGCTTAAAACAGGGAGACAGATGAGTCCGCACGACCTGCACACGGTTTCCCCAAACCGTGCGGCCAGCTCGTGCGGGGTGTCGTGGGTGTCCAGTGGGGGACGCACGGTTGGCGCACGGTTTTCCAAACCGTGCGGCCCAAGTCGTGCGCCGTGCCCTGTTTGGGTTTTTAAAATATTTAAAAAAAGAATTTAAAATAAAAACCTAAACTAATAAACTCTCCCCTCTTCCTCACAGAACCCGCACGAACCCCTCCCCCATCGAGCCGCCGGCCTCGCGCGCAAGCCCCCTCGGCCGCACCTCCTTCCGCCTTCGTTTTTCCTTCGTTCTTGGCGATTCTTCTTCTGAATCTCCATGGTAGGTCCTTCTCCTCCCTCTCCTCCTTGTTCCAAGCCGTTTTTCGGCGTATTCGTCGCCTGGTGAGATTCGGCCGAACGCCCTAGGGTTTAGGGTGATCTGACTTTTGGTTTCTCTTTGTTCCAGGTTCGTGCGGAAGGCTTCTCGGGTCGTGTTTGGGTGTATTCCGGCGATCGCCGCCGAAGGCGAAGCGATTCGCCACGTTTCGATCCGCCAGTTTGTTTCCGAGGTAAAGGTTTTACCCGTTGTTGGTTTTCGTAGCTTCCTTTTAGTGTCTTAGGTTGTTTTAGAGGTTCCTGGTTTGTTTTCCGTAGTGCGTTGGACCTTTGGAGTTGGATTTCGCCTTGCCAGAGCTTAGGCGACTCGCCTGCGCAGGCATAGGTACGTATTTATATGTATGTGGGTTCCCCCGGTATGCGTATATTCGTGCATGGCAGCGAATATACTCGTATGGGGCTAGTTGTCCCCATTGCATATATAAAAGTGCCTGTGCAGGTGAGCGGAGACAGGCTTATGTGTATAAGCATATGTGTAAGGATCCTCTTGCGCACGCTCATGGCTATGCGGAGCGTGTGCATAGAGGCTAGGTGTCCTTATACGTATGTGAAATCACATATGCCTCGTGGGGGAGCAGCAGCGGTAGCTTTAGTTAGAAAGCGCCAAGAGCCGGAGTGGACGTATGGATCCACCTTGAGGTAGGATCCCTCTCCTTGCCCTTTAGTTTAAAGTGAAGCATTTAAAGAGTTTAATACTGCATTGTTTTAGTATTTTAATTATGCAAGTTTAGTCGATTAAATGCTTCTGTGCAAATCGTGTGAATTGCAGGAATAAGATAAAAGAGGTTGTTTGGTCACTAAACTAACGATTTAATAATAAAACCCCTCGATCAGAGGTGCGCTGTATTCAAGACAAAAGTAGGAAGTAGACTTACATGTTTGCCTGCTCTATTTGTCTTTGTTCCATGCTCATACTTTGACATCATGTTTGGTGCGTAGCTTTTCTTGATATGGCCTTCAGAAATGTTCCTAAATGGCTTGCCCTTAGTGATCTGACACTTGTTGCCCTAAGCACCTAACTAGTTTCGGCATAACGTGTAATCGTAATTGCCCTTAAGATAAGGGGGTTAAATGAATTTGATTAGAATGGATTAAATGAGATGGTGGCAACTAAGTGAAATGACTATGACGCTTGTATTACTAATCGTCCTGCCAGGTTTAGGCAACTAGATGGAATGACCCTCATGTGGAACCTTTGCCCAATTTTCCATGCTAGGGCAAATTGGATCAAGTGACTTTGAATAGGGTTTGTGCACTAAATGACAGGTCGTGTTGTAGGGGGTTGGGTTGTGAATTTTGATGTGGTTAATTGGAACGCATGAGAGGTAATGCCTTATGTGTTGTTTGATAAGTATAAATAATGGTTAACTGAATGGCACACTAGAGAGGGTTAGAGCGTGCCCCTGGTATATATTGTTATGATTGTAAATTTGATGTGTTTACTTGAAATGCATAAGAGGTACTGCCTTATGCATTGTGATATAAAATTAATGATGAATGTGTAGATTATGAATGTGATTATGAGTGATTATGGATGGGAGGCATTCATACCCCATGCCATCTACTTTGAACGATTATGGATGGGAGGCATTCATACCCCATGCCATCTACTTTGAACGATTATGGATGGGAGGCATTCATACCCCATGCCATCTACTTTGAACGATTATGGATGGGAGGCATGCATACCCCATGCCAGCTTATTTTGAGTATGGGTGGGAGGCATGTCTACCCAACGCCAGATGTGATCTATATACGTGTATGGAAGGGAGGCATTCTTACCCCTTGCCAGTTGACCTATAGGGACGAGAGGCATTCTTACCTCGTGCCCGCTAATCTCGATACGTGTATGGAAGGGAGGCATTCTTACCCCTTGCCAGTTGACCTATAGGGACGGGAAGCATTCTTACCTCGTGTCCGCTAATCTCGATTAATGGGTGGGAGGCATTCTTACCCCACGCCATCTATGATCCAAATGCTTTTATATTTATATATATGTATGGTGACATGATCAGGTTACTTTACCGGCAACGAGCCGAAGCTGGTATAACCGTCAGGTGTCCCTTGGGAACCTGAATGGGTGTCATTTACTTATGTAATTCTGCTCACTTATTTCTCCATACCTGCTCACTGTTTAAATTATTATACACTGTCTGGATTGGGTTTGACACCGGTGGTGCCGGCCTACTGAGATTTATATCTCACACCCTACTCGGGCCGCCATTGCACTGGGGTACCCGAGTAGACCTTCTTGCTTGCAGGACCTAGGTTGTGTGTTGTGCTGTTTGTACCTGAGGAGTTAGGAGCAAAGGACCAAGCGGGAGCTTAGGATGCTCAGGAGATCGCCCGTCGGGCCTTGCTGTCTTTTCTTTATTCTTTTGCATTTTATTGTAAGCATGTTGTATTGTTTCCTGTTTTCACATTGTATCATTCATCATCCCTGTATCGTGTAAACTGGCTTTGGCCACCTTTTATGAAATGGATATTAACTATTTTTCGCTGTTGTCTTTCAATTATTTACTGCTTCCGCTATTGATTATTATTGACTCTGATAATACCGTTGTGTTACTCTGATATGAGGGTATAGTTTCCCCACTATCACCTCCCGAGACCCTCGCTGCTAGTCGGCAGCCTCTGGCGTATGGGGAGACGCAATTGAGGTCATGTGACCCACCGGTCCGGCCACCGGTTCGATGGTACGCCGGGACGTTACAACTCTCGTCGCGGCTCCCGGCCCTCCTCCCGACGGATCTTCCGGCCCCGCCTCCTGCGGATTTTCTTAGCCCTGCCTGCTGGCGCGCTTCCATCCCAGCGGATCTCCTTCCCTGCCGGCATCTCCCTCTCGACGGCTCCCTCACCTCTTCCTTCCGGAGGTTCTTCCTGCCGGACGACCCCCCCTCTCTGTGCGCCAGCTCCGATAGCTTTGCTGTTGTCCAGCGGCTCCCTCGCTGCACGTCGCCCTGCACGACGCCTCCCTGCGCGTGACTCCTTCCGCGCGGCTCCCTTCAGGTTCCTCCCAGTGGATCTCCCCCTGCCGGCATCTCCCTCCGCATCGCCTGTGTGGCGGTCCTCAATCCCGCCTGGGCGGCTCCCTCCCGACAACTCCGTCCGGCGTTCTTCCCTCCCGACGGATCACTTCCGACGGATCCCTCCCGACGGAACCATGAGGCCCCTCCCTCCGTCTTTGTGTGACAGCTCCTTCCCGCGGCTCCCGACCCGCCATCCCTCGGCGCTTCCCGACGCCATGTTTGCAGTCTGTTGATTGTTTTGTCTTCATTTGTTTGGTTTGTTTTTTCTTTATATGTCCAAGCTAGGTTCACCTAGCTTGAGGCGGAGTGTTGAAGTCTGCATCACACATCGGACTTGAGGTCCGGTGTGGTCTTAATTATTTGTTAACCCCAATGGCTCATTTAGAGAGAACACCTTGGGAATTCAGGTCTTCCTTTTGTATCATTTAACATTGGGAAATGGGTCGGAAAACGACCGGGTAGGTAATTCCTAAGGTGGGAAGCGCGGCAAGAGGAATTAGCCTATGAGTAAATAACCGAGGTAGTCTGGGGTGTTAGTTATGAGATGAGTATGTTCGGTATCATCTCAATGGGTGGCCAAATAGCTCAGGGACGAGCTATTGTAGGTGGGGAGGTAGTAACGCCCCGTGTTTTGAGCGAATCAAAATTTTCAAGGGAATTTGAATTTTCTGTTTGGTGGACAGGCCAACTTTCAATTTGAGTTTCGGAATATAATTTCAAGTGTTGCAACGCGTTGAGAAGTTGTTTTTGGACGAGGGTTAAGGCATAAAAGGTGTCTCGGGATCCCTAATGAGTTTCAGGAGCGTCGGGTTTCGAAATCCCGGGTTTTGGAAAGATAAGGGGAGGTGCACGGTTAGTGTTAACCGTGCACCTCAACTGTGCAGCCCTCTAAGGGGTGTCACATGGTCTGTCAAACCGTGCATCCGAGCTGCACGGTCGTGCGAAGCACCTGCAGTAAATTGCAAAGGTGACCGCACGGGTTGCGCACGGTTTGTCAAATTGTGCGCTTAGTCGTGCGAGAAGGGTGTCCCTTTAGACAGTGGCACCACACAGTTGGCGCACGGTTAGCCAAACCATACGGCTCATTAAATAGGCTGAAATTACCAAAACTGCCCCTCCTTTCTTAAACCTCTCAACCACCCATTTCTTCTCTTATTTCGCCCACGCACAACAGCCGTGAGCTTTCCCTCTCCTCTTCTAGGTTTTGAAGATTCTCCCTCGTTTGAACTGCAATTCAAGCGTCGTTCATCGCGTTGGAGCGTTAGATCCCTCTCTGTAAGACTACGAGTCCACTTGTTTCTTTTCTCTTTTTATTTCATCGTAGTGGATGTTATTTCCATGCGAGCTCGTATGCCCTATTTTCAGGACGTTTGTGTATTCTTCTGTTTTTTCCTGTTTCAGCTTGAATCAAAGGTTGGTCTTCGACGAGTGAAAGTCTTTGAGTATGGTAGGAGATGCCTAGCTTTTTCCTAATTTAGAAGTGTTATGGAATGCATAGTGAATAGGCGTGAGCGGGGTGGTCCGGGTGTGACTGGTTTTGCATTGCTTTTATTTCTCCGTCGCTCCAGGGAGACGTCGAAGGGTAGTCTCATGTATGATAAGGTGCGTTTAGCCTTGTTTGGCATGACAGGTATGAAACGAGGTTTCATGACTGATTGGTAGGATACTGCCAGTGATAAATTTATTAAAGAGAGCCTATGGCTATGTTGGTTCTATGGGGGCACGTTCGGCATGGCCCGTGAGACTTGGGTGGTGTTGATCACCGGAATTGAAATGACGTGGTTCGTCGGGATGAGGCAATTGGTGATGACCAATGTTGCAGTTGGGCAATGTGGTTCGCATGTGGCGACAGAGGTTCGCCGAAGTTGTGGCTTAGGTTGTTGGTGAATCCTCGCTCGCTGTTGTTGGTCGAAAGCGTCGTCGGGGTCATGTGCACACAGGATCAGGACCCAGTGAGGTGGTTTTGACCACTCGATGTGAGTGGAGGCCTCCGTAGACTTAGCGACATAGGGGATGGTGATGACCATCGGTATGGAGGAGTTCACCATATAAAGCCATGGGTGATGGTGTGCGGGACCATCAGATGAGGGTTGAGGCTCGTCGTGACGTTGGGGCCGATGGGCCAAGATTATGGAAGGACGGATATCGTCGTGCCATGGGACGTCGGGATGTTGAGTCAATGATGGTTTGAATAATGGAAGTCCAATGGACTTGAGATATATTTACGGGTGTGCCGAAGGGACGTCGGCTTTACTCGACATGTTGTATACGTGGTAAGGGTTGACACATGATGTTGTGTGGTACGAAAATGGATCGGGGACCGAGGGTTCTTTCGGTATGACAAACAGTGGATGTATCGTTCCGCTACGGTGTTGGCCGAGGTAGGTAAAGGCTCTCTTGTGGTTGTTGAGCACAAGTGAAGCGGGTTATGTGATATGTGTCTAGTTGCTATTTGATTATGTTTTGCATACAGTGGTATAACTATGGATGTAAGATAGACACACGTTAGTGGTGGCCTAGTGAGTTCATACTCACACCCAGCACGGGCCCCTCAAAACGCATGCAGACTTTATGGCCTTGAGTGCGGAAAAGGAATCAGACTCGTAAAGACTCGTGGAGACTCGTAGAGACTCGTGAAGACTCGTGGACTCGACCTTAGTGGGATGGGATGTGCCAAGGTGCACAAGATGGATGGCATGGTTTTCGACAGCTGGATCAGGTGGTTCCTCGGTGTCAAATTGGAGTTTCTTTTTGGGCTTTTGCATACGCATTTATACGATCGACCCACGGGCGATCTTATATGGTTTTGTATGACTGTCATAGCATGTATACAATATTTGGTTTATATAACAGGTTTACTTTGGCCTATTACTACCATTGTTTATCCATAATGCTTTTGGTGTGTCTGGTTCAGCGCTTTTATGGTGCTGTTTTATTACCTTTATCATTATTATCCCCATAGGGTATAGTCTCTCCACCATCACTTAATAGAACCCCACTGTTAGTCGGCAGCCTTTGGCGTACGGGGAGGCGTGCCTAAGGCTTCGTGGCTCTCCGCCCCGAATCACCAATTCAATGGCTCCCGGGTCGGGGCATTACAGATGTAGCTTTGATTGTGCAAAATGCTTCATTTTGGAACAATATCAATTATTCTCTCAGAATGGGTGGTCCATTTGTTTCGTTTGGTTGATGGGGAAAGGAAGCTTTTGATTGAATACATATATGAAGTCATGGATTGAGTAAAGGAATCAGTTGCAAGGGCTTTCAACAACAGAAGAGAAAAATATAAAGAAGATATTCAAAATAATTGATAGAAGATGGAAAGTGTAACTTCATCGGTCTTTGCATGTTGTGGGAATACATTTTGAATCCAAGGTTCTTTTATGATCATCCTGACATTGATGTCAATGAGGACATAAATGTAGGTTTGATTAGATGCATTCAAAGATTGACACCTGGTATAGTCATGGTTGATAAGATTGTTGGTGATTTAAAAAAAGAGGCATTGGGCACTCTTGGCACTGATTTGCAATTAAAACAGAAAATTAAGGGCTCCTAGCGATTAGCGGGCAACTAATGGTGCATCTGCTCCTCACTTCAGGCATTTTTCCATAAAAGTACTCAATCTTACATGCAGTGCTTCTGATTGTGAAAGAAGTTGGACTGTTTTTTAAAATCTTCAAACAAAGAGGATAAATACTCTTGCTCATGCAAAATTGAATGACTGTTTTTATCAAGTGTGATAGAGCCTTGATGCGCAGATTCAATGAATGAAACTCCATTAACCCTGTCTCTTTGAAGGAAATTGATTATTCCAATGAGTTGTTGCTTAGTGCCATGAATAAGGAGCGTGATGCAACGAATGATTGTTTTTTATGATGATGATTTGCCATGCGTCGTGTGCAAGGCGGCGCACAATGCGCTTCTACACCAATAGTCGTAGTTGTTGTGCGTCATGCACCGTAAATAAATATGGGTTAACCATTATATCACCCCTTGGTTGTAAACGTTCATTGTCATTGCACTTATAAGGCACTCAAGAATGTAACAAAGACTCAACGAGTTTGTTTTTTCTTCATTAAGTATGGAATGTTTTTGTCACTTTTCTTGCTTTTTTGCACCCAGGCATTGTCAATCTATGAGTTAAATTGATGATCCAAGATCACAAAACCCCTCATTCATGCATCGAGATAAGCATGTCGTTGTGTAGATTGGTTAATTTATTTGTTGTTAAATGTGTTGTCTTACAGTGTCGGTTGACTATTTGTTTCCACAAAGCCCCAGACCTTATCTTCAATCCTCTGTCCTATGCTATGAAGATAGGATCACACATTGGGTCTCGCATCAACTGGCTATAAAAATTGTTGCCTTATGTGTTTGTTCATTAGATAAAACGGTTTGCAGCAACTAATAAGAGACATTGGAGAAAAGACTTGCCAGCCTTTTCTAGGAAATTTCAATTTGAGTAGTATTTGTTTGAAACACTGAGCAAATAAAACTAGCAGCAAGGAATGAGGTTGAGAATTTGATGGCCATAAATTCAAACATCAACATGCAAGGGCATTTAGGAAGACTTTGAAGAGGTTTGCAAGTTTGTTAGAAAATATATGAACGAGTAGTTTAAACTTTTGTTAGTGTGATAATTTTGGAAAGTTGACCAAAGTTAGATTTGCTCCGTCTTCAAAAGCTACGAGTATATCAAAACATGTGGAGTTTGAACAGAGGCGTTTTTCTGAGCAAGCGGGGCCTACTTAAAGATTGTTTGAGTTAAATAGGCTCAGATGCATGTTTCACCATACGATGGTTTATTCTTGTATGATGATTTGATCAGATGGAGTTGGAAACACTGCTAGTCAATTAATTTGTCAAGGTGAAGACTGCTGTATTTATGGTTCATTTATGAACGATTAGCTTGTAAGTTGTTACCTTAGAACCATTTTCTACTACTCAAAAGAATGTGTGGTTTCATTTTGCTCATTTCTTGTTTCACGTTGAAGATGCACGGGAAGAACGTGAAGTGAGAGGTGTGGATGGGTTTTTTAGGCTGAAAGTTGAAGTGTCCTCGAAGAAACAGGCATTGGATCTGTTAGCTCATTCATATCCTTTTAAAAAAAAATGAAGTTATCATGCCATTTGCATCGCTTTGCTTTGAGTGCACCTGTAAGGAATTTGTATTTGTGTCTGCTGGACATAGAGAAAAAGAGCTCATGACGAAGTTCAGGACGAAGAATATCCTACCTTAAATTGGGCACCTTCATCGGTGAGGATAGATGAATCAATCCTCGAACTCCCTAAATAGCCCCCAAATCCAACGGATGTGGAACCGGAAGGCATGAGCGAAGCAGCGATACTGCCAAAAAGGAGAGGGTGACATGATTTTCAGAAACACCGTATATGCGTACCGGGAGGGGGGGGGGGGGGGGGGGGGGGGGGGGGGGGGGGAGCGGGGGGGAGGAATGGAACCTGCTGCTGGAAGGCCTCCCCTTCGCCCTGCTTGCCTCCCCTTTTTGTTTTCCCATTCCTGAATCGGGAATTCGTACTCGAAAATCACAGTTCTTCTACAGAAAATCCGATTGCCCGGCCTGTGCCCTGTTCTTCAGAAACACAGTGCCTCCTCCTCCCTCCTGGGTTTTCGGGCAAGCCCTCCGCTCCTGGAGAACTGGAGAGGCAGTGAGCTTCAAAAAAAAAAAAACAACGGAATATGCGGTGATATGGTGTACCATGGATTAATTTTCAAAATTAAAATCAAAGTTGTTTTATTAGGCATTTAATTTACTATACTTTATGTAAAATAAATTTAAGGGGTTGTAATACTAAATGTTATTATCCATATCAACAATGTGCACATTTATTTTCAGAAACATTAGAACTCTACGGTTATGCAAGCGAGGCTTTGTTTGAAGTGGTGTTAGGATATGTGACTTCTTGAGAAGTTTTTCAAAGTGTGTGTGGGGGGAGGACAAAATAAATCGAAAGAGCATGTGTTGGTATGTTGGGACAATCATTAGTTTGATGATCTATTGGGGGCAACGTTGTAGTGGTTGTCCTAAAAAATGATTGAGGATCCATTGAATCATAGTACCATCGGGTTGCGCTTTGATATGATAAATTGTTTTGTTTATAAAACGTGAATTAGTTTTCTGAAATCTGAATATTGCACTTCTAGATTACAAGAACATAAAGAAAGAAGCAAAAAGCAATAAAGAATACCGAGATATAACAAGTTTTAGATCACAATAATCCTATATGCACAACGAGAACACCACCTCAGGTTACATATTATTAATAAGAGAAAGAATAAGCAAGCAATTACAGACTCAAATGCAAAGAAGGTAAAACCACATAAATGATCCAAGAAGGCCAACCTCGTTTAACAAGGTGGTGATGATGAAGCCCATCACGAGGAGTCACTGTCGTCCACTTTTGGATAGACTCACGCACACACTCGAAAAAGGACATGACTGGAAAAAAAATAGCTCACAGTGTCAGGTTTCAACATTGAAACTTAGAAATGAGGAACAACGTCAATGATTGAAGCTTCCTTATGGTGTGTCACCTTCCTGAACCCAAGATTCAATCGTCTCCACCAAGTCTCCACCAAAACAAAGCTTCAGTTGCAGGGATCAACACGACAAGATTGAAGGGGGTGTGGGTGGCCGAGAAACCTTAGTTTCCCCCTTATTCTTCGAGTTCTTACCAAAAAATCGCTAGAACAACCTCTCAGATTCCTCTAAAAAACCAGACAAAATCCCTCTGAATGAATCAATTGATTGAATGTTAGAGATGAAGCAACAAAGAGCCATGACTTGTCAGGCATGAGTTAGGCGACATAGGCAAAAACAACAAGATGTGAGCCACATGGATGATTGAGATCAAAAGGATGGTTCAAATAATCGTAGGTGGCTCAGTGAAGCAAGGCACGTAGAGGCACCCGGTTGGTCGCAAGGGGGCGACATGAATTGATAACGTGTCAAACAAACACACCTAAGCCAAGACTAGGCTATTGGATCAACATGATCAAAGGTCCAAATTAATCAGGCTATAATGCTTAAAATAAGTAAAACAGTGCCCATGCACAAGGGTTCCATGCAGAACAAAGCAACACAACACAAAAAGATCAAATCATGGATAATCAAAGGGCATAACATACATATAAAAAGAATGTAAATGCAACATACATGTAGAGGTGTGGTATAACAAATCTCCACTTTACAAATAAATGAATTAGAAATAGTGCTCTCACAACCTACACTATAAAATCGAGACCAAATTCATCAACTTCAAACAACGATTAATTTAAGATAATGGAACGACCTTAGTCAAACTATCACCCAAATTATCTATAGTGTGTTTCTTTGCGACACACATTGTATCAGGTTCTATAACATCCATAATAAAATGAAGTATAATGTAAATGTGCTTCGATTTACCATGACATACATAGTTTTAAGATCAATACATAACAGAATGGCCATCACAGTGGACAACAATGCTATTAGCGGACAATGACAACTTAGTAATCAAACCTCATAACCATATAGCTTCCTTGATTATTCCAATCAAGGCTATATACTATGCCTTTGTGGTGGAGAGTGCAACCACAGATTGAATGTTACATTTCCAGGAGACCAATCCTTCATATGTCAAAAATACAAAACCAGTGAGTGACTTATGAGTATCAATGTTTGTAGCATAATCAGGGTCAACAAAGCCAACAATATCATCACTAAAACTATCATTATTGTCACATCAAATGCATAATTTAGCACACATAAAAAAGCACCTGAGGAGACACTCCATAGTGTGTCAATAAGTATTATCAGGTTTCCCCATAAACCTGCTCAAAGTATACACAAAAAATGCAATATATGGTCTTGAACAGACCATAACATACATAAGACTTCCTACAACACTAGCATAGGGAATCTTTTTCATAAAGGCAACCACTTATTCATTTTAGGGGACTGATCCAAGGTTAATTTTAATGTTCTCCTAAAGGAATACTTACTGGTTTAATGTGCTCAAAGAGGTGCATTTTTTAAACTTTCTTAACAAAAGCATACTGGGACATATACAAGGTTCAGTCCTTTATGTCATTAATTATCTTCAAACCTGAAATTTGATTAGCATTTCCTAAATCCTTCATCTCAAAGACAAAATTCAATCGGGTTTTGATGGAATTTATGATCCTCATATTTTTACTGATTAACACCATGTCATCAACATATAATAAGAGGAAAACAAACTCATGTTTAACAGATTTAAAGTAGACACATGCATCAAATCTACTCATATTAAAATCATTTTCAATCATAAAAGAATCAAACCTTGTATACCATTGCCTATAAGATTGTTTAGGCCCATACGATGACTTATTTAAAAAGCATACATTATTAGGTTTAAAATGATTTGAAAATCCATTAGGGGGGATTATATAAATTGTTTCATCAAGACTGGCATGTAAAAAAGTAGTTTTTACATCCAATCGTTCAATGTAAAAAACATGAAGAATCTTTATAGATGAATGTTTAACAACAGGGTAGAAAATTTCACTATAATCAATGCTTTCACGTTGAAGGAAACCTTTAGCTACCAATCAGGAATTATATTTGATTTTAGATTCTCCAACATTGTTCTCCTTTTTCTTGAATATCCATTCATAACCTATAATTTTCTCATTATTAGGTTTGAATACAATGAACCATGTTTTATTATTAAGGAGTGAATTCATATCATCTTGCATAACAGCTAGCCGCTACCTAAAATATTTGGATTTCACAACTTACCTATAGGTTTGAGGTTCATCACTAAATAGATATTGAGAAACATTAAAGCCATAGACAGACACATTAGCTTGGCTAAACAGGGTTGGAGGCCTTATAATTATTCTTTCTCTATCTTGGTAAGATGATAATCTTTAATATTATCTTGTTCTTCAGTTTCAGGTTTAGAATTTGAATCAATATTAGATTTACCATGAGTCTAAGGGAGAGGCGGGGTGAAGTCATCCCTGGACTAGGGTTGGTCTTTAGATTCTAAAGGAATTTCAATACCTATGGGTGCATGAGTTCCTTTAGAAGACTCCTCATCCTTATATGAAGACTCAATAGACTCAACACCCTTCTCCTTAGAGATATCAGACTAATGGAACACAACATCTTAGCTAATGACACACTTTTGATAACCTATCTTGTATATCCATAAGTAGTAATCTTTAACACCCTCTGGATATCCCATAAAAATTCACTTAATAACCCTAGGTTCTAGCTTATTATTCTGAGTATGAGAATAATTAATGGATCCAAAAATCCTAAGCTGTGCAAGGATAGGGGGAGAATCCTTATAGAGTTCCTATAGTGTTTTGAAAGTATTAACAGAAGATGGGAAACGATTGGTTAAGTGGAAAACCGTAGAGGAAGCCTCAGACCAGAAAGACCTGGGGAGATTAGAATGGGACAACATGCATCAAACCCTTTCTCAGATAGTCCTATTCATTCTCTATACTAACTCATTTTTATGGGGTTTCCAAAATAGTGTTGTATCTCTTAATACCTTCAGAGTCACAAAATTCAACGAATCCAGTGGATAGGTACTCTAAACCATTATCAATTCTAACATCATTGAGTTTATTGCTAGATTCACTCTCTATACTAGATTTCCATTTCTTAAAATTATGAAAGGTCTCAGACTTGTGTTTTAGTATATAAATCCAGACCTTCCTAATATATTCTTCAATAAAGGTCACCAAGTAGTAACATCCACCATGGGAGGTGACCCTAGAAGGGCCCCAAAGGTCAGAGTGGACACAATTAAGAGGTTAATTAGCCTTATGCACTGGCCTACTAAAGTTAACCCATCAAGATTTCCCATACACATAGACCTCACAAAATGGAATACTTCTAGGAGTAACATTACTCAAGAGACCTTGCTTTCTAAGTTCATTAAGGACTTTGTCACTCACATTACCAAGCCTTTTATACCAAAGGATGATAATATCTAAACCTAAATCACTATAGGAATTCAACTAATTCCTATGAACCCTACCATCTAACATATAAAGACCATTACATAGGTTTCCTTTCATAATAGTGAGAGATCCAAAAACAATTCTCAGGCTACCAAAGTGTGATCTAAAGGTGTAACCTATTTGTTCAAGGACTTATAAGGAATGAGCATCCAAAATCAAGGATGCATTCCTCATAAATAGTAACATCAAAGACATTCAACTCATCAACAATGTCTAAGTATTGTTCAACCAGTAAGGAATGGTCATTACTATTATATTTATAGTCACATTTCTTATTAGGAAAATTCCTATTTATGTGAATAGTCTATTTACATTGGAAACACTCAATCACCATATTCTTGTATTTAGACTTATCAATACTAGAAAAATGACCTATAGCCATGGATTTATAGCCACAATTTTGTGATATGTGGATAGAGGTCAGTTTATATCCATAGTTTTAATTAAAACTCATGGCTATATGGTTTCTAACCCTCCACGACTCTCTCATCTCCCTGACCCCTCGCGACCCACCTTACCTGCAACCTCCTCTCTCGACGCACCTCTCTTCTTGGCGGTGACTTCTCCTCTCGACCACCCTCCTCCACCCTCATGACTTCTCCTCTCTCGGCGACGACCTCTCCTCTCAGCGACAACCCTTCTTCCCCGATGGCCTTCACAACCTCTCCTCTCCCCGATCCTTATCCCCTAATGGTTCCCAGATGGATTTCATGACGCTTCCCCATCCTCATCCCCCTTGCGACGCTGCCCATCGCTGCCACCAAATGAGGCAACCCCACCACGAGCTGTCATCTCCGACCCTCCTCCCCGACGCTGCCACCGAATGCGGGACACCTCACCTCCCCCCCGACGACGCTTCTCCTATGTGGACTCCCCACCTCCTTCTCTCGTACACCTCCTTCGCGGCCACCCCCCTCCCAGTGATTATCCTCTTCTTTGTGATTCCATTACATTCATTCATTTCACTTTAAATTCTTACTACAATTGAGTGAATATATCCATCTGTTTTGACCCAGTTTGATCCAGTTTGATGAATTAATGTGAGGATTTCTTTATAAGTGTCGATACAATAAATGGTGGGAGTTTTCATTTTGGGGATTTGGTTCTACCTATTAAATTTCTTAGTCATACAGTCACTGCATACATGATGTTTTATTATGATAACACAATATGTTCCTCTAAGTAGTCGCTCAGCAGTGAACCTTGTAGCCCAAATCCATATCATTATGTATTTCCAGTTTTCTTTTTCAGTATATCCATTACACTTTTACACTATATTCTGTGTCATTTAGTATTTATTTTATAGTTTTCTAGTATTTCTAGTGAAATTTTACAGTGTAATTTGTATAATTACATATAATTATAAACTAATTACATATCAATTAATATTCCCATAGCATTATTATGATTTCAATTACATTTGATATAAAATATATAATATCATGGTATAATTAAAAAAGGTGCAATATCATTGTTTCTCAATTGTAACCAGCATTTAGAGTTTAAGGTAATTTAAAAAACTAGGTAAAAATATATTTAAGACTTTGTTTCTAAGTGTGTTTGATAACTATTTCTGATATTGTATATTTTAAAGACTATTTTCCAAGTCTATTTAAACACACTTAAAAAATAATTATTTCTAAGTTTGAATGATCACCAGTGGAAGATATCCAATTCTATGCGTGTTTTATAAAACTTTTATAAAATAAATAATTATATTGCGCTTACTTAGAAACTAGTGAAAAAAGGAAATGCATTTGAACACATTTAAAATTTTTACAGTTTCAACAGTAGAAAAATGTTATTTCACTTAGAAATAAGTTCATTTATTCTGTACCCATGGAATAAAATATCAATTTTTCTTCGATTGAAATTTTAAAAATACAATTAAGGGGGGATGGGGGTCTGCAGGGGGTGGGGGTCTGCAGGGGGTGGGGGTCTGCAGGGGGTGGGGGTGTCCAAGAGGGAGGGTGGGTGTCCAGGAGGGAGGGTGGGGGTGTCCAGGAGGGAGGGGGTGTCTAGAAGGGGGGTTTCCAAGAGGATGTTTAGGAGGGGGGGAGGTGTCCATGAGGGAGGGGGTTTCCAGGAGGGGTGTCCAAGAGGGGAGGAGGGTGTCCAGGAGGGAGGTGTCCCAGAGGGAGGGGGTGTCCAGGAGGGGGGGTGTCCAGGAGGGTGTCCAAGAGGGGGGGTGTCCATCATAGAATTCTATAAAAAAATAGGTTATTGTTCAAACATCTAAGCTTTAATGTGGGTTTTGGAAGTACACCAAAATAATCTTATGTAGTCATAGAAAGGTGGTTTAACAATCCACAGATTATCCAGAGGTTTGAACCGATTAGAAGTATTTGGTAAACTGTTAATCAGGCACACTTCTATAGTCAAAACTTCTACTCAATAGGTTTTGGTCCACTCGAAGATTTCAAAAATGCTTTAGACTCACTGTGGAATATTTCTATTCATGTGACTATCAATTCCATTATATTGGGATGTTTCCCTAAATGTCTAGTTTTTTCTATACCCTTGGATATGATAAACTAGATAAACTTAGTAGACAAGTACTCTAATCCATTATCTATTCTCATGACTTTAATCCTCATTCTAGCATGGTTTTGGATAAGGGTTTTACATGATTTAAAGGTTTAAAAACATCCAATTTGTTTTTTTAGTATGTTGATACGTACTTTTCTGAAGTATTCATATATTAAGGTAACATAATAGGAACCTCCACCATGAGATGTGGTTCTAGAAGCGCCCTATAAATTAGAAAGTACATACTACAATGATTGAGAATTCTTAAAATTAAGACCTAAAAAAACTAACCCTCATGGAGTTAAAGA
Organism: Viscum album; assembly: GCA_963277665.1. Lineage (NCBI taxonomy): Eukaryota > Viridiplantae > Streptophyta > Magnoliopsida > Santalales > Viscaceae > Viscum > Viscum album. Next base: position 1,870,258,559 of record OY728156.1, read on the forward strand.
AAATTTATTCTTCATAAAATAAGATATTTCTTGGTGTAATAGTTTCTAAAATCCCCTATTTACCAAATTCCCCTAATTCCATGTGATTTCATACCCCGGTCTATTATTCTATTATAGGGTGTTATCATTATTACTCACACACACCCTTCCTAGTTTCCTTGAATGGGTCTTCCCATTTAACACATAAATTCAATTTACTAGGGATCCTATGATTATATTCTTAGATCCCTTTCTGATATAACTTCATTATAATTAAGACCTAAATATATAATATTTTTTTTCTTGAACACCCAGGTAAATAAGATTTCATTAATGGCCATAAAGATAACATTTAGGAGCGTCTGAAAAGAATGGTCATATAATTATATTAGAAAAAAACTCATCCTTAAACCTCACACTTCATACTATACCCTAATACCACATACCCCTATACCCTCTCAACTAACTCAAATAATGATTCTATAGAGAGAAACATGTGAAAATAGTAGCCTAAATCAAGAAACCACTCATTATTGAGTGTATTCCATGATACAATAAAAAAACACGCAATATCATAACCATAATAAACTAAAAGATAATGGTAAATAGGTTCCTCAACCTTATGATTTTGTTTTGGTTTTCTACACTTGGGGGTCTTATTTTCCTATGCTTTAAACATTTGTAAAAAAAATATTCATATCATTATACATAGAACTAAACTTGGGTTGGCCATTGTTCATTCCCATTTTCACCCTGATGCAGTGTTATACTCCATGATTAAAAATCAACAATGGAATGACGTCCTTCAACACACTATGGTATATTGGCGTCCTTCTACACACTATGGTATATGATATGGTTTATATTTTCAAAATGTCTCTAAATTTCAATAAATATTTGTAGAATTAACATCCCAACTCATTGTGAATCCATCCAAACTATTTTGGGAATTGATTATTATTATCTCTTAGATTTCATATAAAATCTTTTTACTATAATCAAACCTCATTCTTAGAACTTATGTGTGACTATTCATGATTTTTTATAATTTAAAACATTTATGAATTCCCTAAACCATAATATTTGTTATGATTTTTTTATTAACATGTTATTGATGGTTACTTATTATCTTATAAAACAATACATATAATGTTAAGTCATTTTCTATATTATTTATTTAATGTATGTTTAGGGGGGACTGTCCAGGGGGACTTTTTGATTTATGTTGTTGGGGTTTTTGTTAAAATCGTGTTTTTTTGGCAGGGGGTGTCTAGGAGGGAAGATATGTGTGAGTTATGTGCCTCCCATGTGGACTTGGTGATGATGGTAGTGCAAATATTGGTTCAATTTATGCTTTTGGGGTTTTGATTAACTCTAATTTTCTCAGGTATTTTTGATGATGCATGTGTTTTCATGTATTTAAGCAGTGCTAGGTTTTTATCACAATAGACCATTAATCATTGCAATTATTTTACTTCAAAATTATGTATTTCAAATTGTCCTTTTGGCCCCCATTTCCTTTTCCAAAAAAAGACAAAATTGTTAAAACTATGTTTTTTCTGGCAGGCAGACTGTGAAAACATGTCACAATTAACAACATATGATTATCCACATGTATTTTTTTTACTGTTTGGATTTTTCCATTATTCTTAGTCATTTTTAACATGTTATACACTCTGAATTTTTTAACTTACGTTTTTTCTGTTTACAGTGACATATAGATCAATTGGGTAGTAATTTTTTTTTCTTTTGGTATTTTTTATTGTAATTTCCTGCACCTATTTTCAGTGGTAGGTGCATCATGTGGGCATTCTTTTGTTAATCATGAATATTAAAGATGGATGATGTGTACTTAAAAGGTAATGATGTAGTGTTTTAATTATATTTAACATATTAGGTTTCAATATACTTTATGATTACTAGGATGGCATGCATGAGTGCCTCAATGCAAGGAGTTTTTACACCTATTAAGCATGTAATACTTTCTACATTTTCAAAAACATGTTTTCTCTATTTGAAATGGTAGATGGGTAGTAATTTTTTTATCTTTTGTCATTTTCGAATGCAATTTTCTCTACCTTTCATGAACCTATATTGCATGAATCATCCTTAGTTAGATATCAACTCCTTCATAAAATTTTATACATGACTACTCAGATTGATCATTATGTCGTTTTATGGATGAAAGGAATAGTAGAGAACCCTGGAGATGGGCCAAGTAAGAGAAATCATATCCCTGAAGTAAGGGGGGAGGGTGTAGGTGGGTCTGCAGGGGGAGGGGGAGGGGGGAGGGGGAGGGGGAGGGTACATATGGGGTACAAGGGGGGAGGGTTCAGGGGGAGGGGGAGGGTGCAGGGGCAAGGGGGAGGGGGGAGGGTGTGCAGGGGGCAGGGTGAGGGGGGTGGGGGTGGTGGAGGGTGTGTAGGGGGCAGGGTGAGGGGGCAGGGGGGAGGTGGGTGCAAGGGGGAGGGAAAGGGTGCAAGAGGGTAAGGGGGTGTACAGGGGGTGGGGGTGCTACTGCAAGGTGGGGGGGGGGGAGGGTGCAAGGGGAGAGGGTGCGGGGGGGGGGGGGGGTCTGTAGGGGTAGGGGGAGGGGAGCAAGGGCAGGGGGGAGGGTGCAGGTGGGGTGCAAGGTGGGAGGGTGCAGGGGCAGGGGGAGGGGGATGGGGGAGGTTGTACAGGGGGAGGGGGGTGGAGGAGGGTGTGCAGGGGGCATGGTGGGGGGTGGAGGGTGTGCAGGGGGTATGGTGAGGGGTGCAAGGGGAGGGCGAGGGTGCAAGTGGGGCTGGGGTGTGCAGGGGGTGGGGGTGTTGGTGCAGGGTGGGGGAGTCTGCAGGGGCAGGGGGGAGGGTGTAGTTGGGGTGCAAGGGGGGAGGGTGTAGGGGGGTCTGTAGGGGCAGGGGGGGCAGGGGCAGGGGGGAGGTTGCAGGTGGGGTGCAAGGTGGGAGGGTGCCGGGGGGGGGGTGGGTCTGTAGGGGCAGGGGGGCAGGGGAAAGGTGGGAGAGTGCGGGTGGGGTGCAAGGTGGGAGGGTGCAGGGGTAGGGGTGTGTGTAGGGGGCAGGGGGAGGGGGTGCAAGTGGGGTGTGCAGTGAGGAGGGGGCAGGGGGTTGCACATCGGAAGGCATTTTTGTGGCATGTACTTATCTAAAATCATGACTGCAGTATAGCCTATGACATGGTGTTAATATGTTTATCATTTTTCAATGACACTATTATTTTCTCATACACTCACTTATTTTATTGCTTATAATTATTACATTGTTAATTCTGCACATATTTCCTTCAAATATCAAGAGAGCTTGAAATGGTGATTGTTGCTACTATTTAAAATAAATCATGCATGATAAATATTCAAATTGTAAAAAAAATTATGTACTTGGGGCATTAGTTACTAAAAACATTGAATGAGTTGTTCCTTGGTTGTATTATTTTATGTTAATCTCTCATTTCACCCATGCGTTCATGTGACACTGTGTTGACTTCAACAAGATATTGTTTTATTGATGTCATAATCTTGCTGATGATGCTTCATGTTGATGGTGTTATCATCATTACCTATTCTATTATTTTCTTTCTCACTAATCATGTTCCTCCCACTTAAATTTTTAGGTTCAATTAATGATGATTCATGAGATCACTGGCATTTTGTTGAAGTCTCTCGGGACCCGTTCGTGTGTGTTGCGGCAACCAGAGT